>OY979638.1:3445874-4816374 GCA_963855885.1 Coenonympha glycerion | reverse complement strand
GAGAAAGAAAACTCACAGGTATGGTTTCCTCACGATGTTTTCCTTTTAGTATGCTTGTATAAATTAACAACATATCAGTCTGGTATCTCCGAATCCAATCAACTATATTTGAATCACGGGCCATCCAAGCTTTTGTACTCTAATAGTAATGTATTATTAAATAAAGTAGTGTAATTTCTTAATAGGTGGCGAAGTCGAAGCAGAGGGTGATGGAGGTGGCTCCAGCTCGGAAGGGGGAGACTCACCTTTCGGCCGTCGTCAGTTCCCGCGGGACTCCGGCTGCTACGAAGCTGGAGTCGGAGCGGGCGGGGTCCGAGTACGTACCTCCCCTCTCGTCCACCGGACTGAGGAGCCGGTGCACAGGCCGCCAGAACCGGCGCCCCAAGCGAAACGCTCAATACGCCGTCGACAACCTGATGATGCGGAATGCGATAGAATCGAGCGATACCCTGGAACGATAGGAGAGAAGACCAACGTCCGCACCGGTGGCTTACCAGGAGGAGCGCGCGACGACACCTGTGAGTCTGACCATAAGTTGAACGTTGTGAAATTCGTAGCTGGAGGGGAACCTTGCGCTTCAGAGAAGAGCAGCGATTCCGGCGTGAGCAGTTCCTCGCTGAGCTCCGGACATCCTCATCGTACCTGAGCGAGGGCCGCCGCGCCCGCGCTGGCATAGACGCTGGCGCGGGCGCGAGCGTCCGACGCGCCGTCGCCCGCCTCCACCGACTCGGAGCCCCCCGCTCAGTCTGATTACTAAAACATTCGAACGTTTCGTGAGACACTACGATATTTTCTCGTAACGACTGTGAGTTTAGATAATCCGATTGGAATTCGGAACGTTCTTTTAACAATTCCGTGACAAATAATAATAATAATTCAGCCGATTTACGCGTTTTTGGGCATTAATATAAAACGATTGTTTCCAGCGACATGACTGCCAATTTTTATTTTGTTGTATTTTTGTTCAGCTCTACTACGGAGCAAGTAGGTATGTAATATTTTGAATGTAGAGACTATACAGAAACGTATAGGTTGCCAATGTATTAAGGAGGTAACAGCTTCATCATTTATATTTATATTTCCAAAATGTTTACAAAGTTTATACTTTTAGAAATAAGACGGAGAATAATGTCTGATCAGCTTTTAAATTTTAATTTCTAGTTTCTAGCTTAATGATTTAAAATTGATGACTTACAACATAAATTGGGCTCTATGAAATGTATTACAACGATGTCTATTTGGATTTACAAAATCTCTGATCGGAAAAGTTATGATCGGTCTAATATAAATCTTTTTCAAAATGTTTCTCGTGAAAAACCTACCTAGTAGCTACACTAGCTTCTTAATCCTGTCAATTATATTATGTATTTTTTTAGAGATTTAGTTAATCTTAATGTAGACACAATGTCTTTAACTTCAACTTTTTCAGACTTCAGATAAAAAGATTAAGAATACTGATATTTTATTTCATTTTATAAACATTCAAGAATACTGCTTTCCTAGCAAGTCTCATTCTATTTATTTGATTTCCAATTTGTAGAATGAAAAAGAAAATACGTATGTGTAAGGACGTGTAGCCGAGTTTTATGTGAATTTGTTAATACGTATACGTTCTTATATGGATGAAATTGGCAATACGTGCAGATTCAATAAATTGAGTTCATAAATTATTTTAACAGTATTCGCCCACAGCTTTAAACTTAAAATTAAATTCGCATCCGGATTGAAGTCGTGAACTTAAATACGATAAAGTCTTAATTTAATGAATTTTTACAAAAAGCAGAAACAGCATACTAAAAAATACTTCAGTACCATTTCGTTATATTGAACACAAAAACTCTCATTCTTTTTTTGAAATATATACCTAAGGCATATCATGGTTGCAGCCAATTATAATAGTTGATTGCAACTTGTATTATTACAAATTGTTCTCAAAATAATTTTGTGCTCGATCAAAATTGAGAGACCTATTATTGTTATCCTCTACTTCTTACTTTTTCTTATCTTACAAAATTTATGTCACATACATATTTTGCATTATCAATATGCAAAATATGTATGTTAAATATGCATGTCTTAAATTTTCTTGAGCAATTATTACTTCAATTTAAATTGAAGATATTTTGAACTGAAATTATTTTTTAATTGTGCATTTAATTTTAGTAAATTTCGTCAATAAGCCAGTCAATGGTGAATTCGAGGCGTTCAAAGCGCCAATTTTATAGCAATAATATAAACTGTATATAAAATAGATAGGTTAATTATTATTATAATATAATATGTTGAAATTTTCGTAACTTTTTAAGAGAGCTTTATGCGGCGTATACCGCATGTACATATTTATGTAATATTTAGTGACATTATTTTAATTTAAACGTAAAATTTAAAATTTTGCGCCGAGTTTAATAGTTGAATTATAATTATTAATTATGAATAAAAGTGAACTCCAAAACTTAAAAAAATACTTTTAAGTCAAAAAGTAAAATAAAAATTACATTTTGTTCAAATTAAAATGGTCTTCGTAGTCTACGAATACATTATAAATAATCAACATTATTGACAAGGTACCTTTCAATCTGTAAAAATGAAATACTGTTCATACTCCAATTATACTGGAGAAGTAAGTTACACATCAACGGACCTTATTTTAAATTAAAAGACTAAAGTTATTCAGAGTTTACAAAATGTATTATTGTTTTGTAGTAACCTTACTAACCTCGAATAAAAAATAAATAATAAACCAAGTTTGAATCTTTTCAATAATGAATAATAGAGTAGGTTATTTCAATTATTGTGATTGTAAAATACCTTCGCGATCCTCGGTGTTCACTTTTGTAAAATTTGTAAAAAAATATCACTCTTTTCGATTATGCAGTGAACTAGTCCGAAATTTAAAGTGTACATAGATAGATGTTTGTTACCTGTATATTGTAGATAGAACATTATTCTTTCGAAAATTATTGTATATTAAGTATTTTCATCTTAATTCAAATTAATGTTATTGTATCTACTTTTCATTTAATAGTGATATTATGTTAAAGAAGATGCTCAGGTAGAAAGGTTTAAATATTAATTTGTGAATTTTAACTGTTATATTATACTTAATTTGTAAATTATCCATTTTATTTATTTTATTTTATTTTAGCTATACCTTGCAGAAACTGTACTTTTTGTAGCCACATTTTATATTTTTTTAAAACAGGAATTATCTGTAAGTTTCGAACTTTACAAACAAGGATTCTGAATAAATAAATCCAAAATTAATGTATGCGAGTTGTTTTATTCCCGAATCAAAAAATAAATTCTAAATAAAATAATGGTAATTTAAAAGAAAAACATGTTTTTAGATTTTTACAATTTGCTTGTAGAGGTAGTCCGTCCTGCCATCTAAGCCCTTCTTTGCATCACGAACAATAGCAAATTTTAAAAGCACTAAGTGTACTATAGTAATACCATTGTTTTATTTTCGAGTATTTAATTATGGCTCGGGTAAAAGGTTGTTCAAGTTCATCTTGTATTACTTGATTATGATGTATTTTTTTAGAGTTCCATGTCCCACAAATTCTCCATAATATATTCGAAATACCAAATCATTTGTAATTCGTGCATATTTCGATCATATTGTGGTGTTATTCGGGTTCATATAGTAGGTATTACGAAACTCGACCGAAGTTCTAAAAATTGATCAAAATTGATTTATATTTCGTTTTAGACAATGGTTTAAGTATTTCCGAACCAACTATGGCAAGGAGCATAGATAATTACTATATGAACTCGAATAATACTACAACATGATCAAAATATGCACGAATTACAAAAGATTTTGGTATTACGAATGTATGGGTTATCCATCTTCATCATCGTAGGTTAGGGCATCCTTAATGTGAACATTTTAGTTGTAGTAAGTAGTAACTAAATAATAGGGTATTTGACTCCAATTTTTTTATTACTTCATTATAAAGTAGAATTAAAATAATGACGTGCACTGAAAGAAGTAATTAAATCGATCAAATAACAAAAAAAGTTATAAGCATTTAAAGATTTGTGATTAGACAGAGATAGCAACATGAAATTGTGACGTCACAAAGTACCAATGCCATAGTAGCTTCGTGCGGCTTCATACAAATTTTCGTTTTGCGAGAAAGGGATAGAAGATCCCCCCACTCCAAAGTTTAAACGCCTGTAACTTTGTAAATCTTCGTTGGATTTTAATATTTCTTTCACTGCACGTTATTATTTTTATCCTAGTTTATAATAAAGTAATATTTTTTATCAAATTCAAAAGTAGTGTAAGACCCCATTGGAAATGAGTAAATTTGAACAAATTGAGACATGAAATTTCTTTTCAAAGATAGTAATGTATTATTATTGTTTCGTAATAACAGCTCTATATAACAAATAAATAACTATTAATAATTAACTCTTCGAATGCAACAACGTTAAAAATTAAAAAGTTATTCCTGATCACTAGGTAAATGATAATAATAAATAATTATTGTGTCATTTAATATTTTAAACTCATCGAGACACTGCTTAAAGGCACAAGTTAAAATAATTGCTATATTGTGGACGTTTATGTGTAATTTCGCTGTTGAATAACTGCGATTGTTTTAACGTTAAAAGTAAAAGCAAGGATTGTTTTGCATTATTATCTCAAAGCCTATATTTATGCGAGTGGCTAAGAGCTACAATTATATTACGAGTTAATAACGGGAGCGTTAGTGTTTGTTCTTAAATGTCTTCACTATAATAAGAAACTTATGATTTTATAGAATCTAACCAACATTTCAAGCATTTTGTCAATGTTGGGTTTACTGAAGAGTTAGTAAAGCTACTAAGCCAGGATTGCTAGGTGAGTTCCTGCATCTCTGTCTCCAGGTTTGTTATGTCGTATGCATCAACAAATCACAGCCAGTTTACCAGCGAATCTTTATCTACTTTATAAACCACCACCTTAATAAACTTGGTTCTGGTACGGGGTACCTAGCAATTTAAATTAAACTATGTATTACCTACATAAATATTTTTTTACGTACTTACTAACAGCTTTTATGAAGGCGGCAGTTTTGTGGTGGGCGTTTTAATAAGTATTTTTACGACTTTCATTGTTCTAACTTGGGCTTTATTATATTTTGTTATTCGAGCTAAAAATAAAAAAAAATTATACCACAACGTTGCCTTTATGTCCGGCTTGCTGATTTATTGATACCATGCTCGTTTTTATTGTTCAAGTAATTTTGATGGAGTTATAAAAGTAATTAATGGACGTTGGCAACATTTTACGTTTTAAAAATGTTTTCCTTTCGTTTTAAGTGTTAGCACCCTAATTAGGTATAACATCTTCAGTTATAAGTATTATAACGTTTGGAACGAAATTTTAACCTTTAAATTACATCGTTACTTCCGAAGATATCAGTTCAATTGTTGGGTGAGGGTTTTATTTCTTACCACTGTTTTTCTTTTATAGCTTTTCGCACTATTACTTATTGTTAGAGTTCCCAACAGAAAAAGATCTCTACGCTATCCGTCTGTCGGACATAGGGGACATAGTAAAAACGTATTTAATTAGAAGTTCCTAAATATTAATAATAAAAATATATTTTATTAGGTAATTCAAAAAGTTGCACAAATCATCGATACAGAAATAAATAGATAAAGAACTATTTCACATAATATATTTGATTAGGTAACAAATGTTTAAAACTAAAACTATCTTTTTAATTGAATTCAAATTAGGTATAGGTGACAATAAGCAAAAATAGCCACAGAAAATGTATTTTTATAAAAATGTTATATTTTAATTTACCCTTATAACTCTTTGAAGTAGTCTGTGGAGTGAGTTTATCAAATTGCTGCTTATCCCTGAAGTCCCGCCCAATGTTCCGCGCCTTGGATTGGCGCGGGACATTGGGCGGGACTAATTTTGATTAAAAAAATCGGGACGTCCCTCAAAACTCGGGACGCTGGCAACGCTGGAGAGAGGCACGGGGAAAAACATCATAGAATTATAGGTCGTCACTCGCGCTCCGACTAGATAGAGCCCTTCCTAACGACGACAGCTCCGTGAATCCGGCAACATTTTCTTGTAGTGTGAGTATGTCAATTTGAAATTTGTATGGTGCGCGGTTGCTAGTGTGCGTGAAAAATTGTGTAGGTAACGACTTAGACAAAGTATTTATTGCCGCACTTTAGAAGTCGCGTGCGGCCTCTTTGACCTTTATGCTAGAGACGTTATTTAATTAAATTGATCTATTTTGAATTGCAGTTTATTCACGATTGTTTCGACTTTATGTCACGTTGATTTGCTGTAGGTAAAGCCGTACGTGGCTGCCTGGCTGAATTCCTAGAAATCTATATATAAATGTAGATCATGCTACCTCGACGCGGGTGTCCGGCTTGTTTACTTATTTGTCGGGTGTAATTAACTTTTTATTTTTATACGACCGCCGGCGTTTTTCCCACAGATTGGTGTACACGAAAAAAACGTTATTTTTGTGTTCTGTGTAGGTTCTACTACACAAGGGATGCACGCAAGGAATCATTATTCTATAAGTAAGTAGTTTCTACTGCACAGGTGATTGTTATTGTGTGTTTATAATTGCGATTCAAATAAACTCTTGATCTTTTTTTATAAAACAGGGATCTAAATTTGCTTATCTATTCTACTTTCTTTTCCTTACTCTACGAAAGTCATGGTTTTGTCCTGGATTTGTCCTGGTATTAACCTTGCCTCTGGGATGCTTTACGCATGCGTAGAAAAATATCATACAATAATATGTCTTTTCAGGTCAATTGCTCACCTAACCGCACAAAATATCCACCAGCTGACACCTGGTCAAAACTAAGTAATTTAATTTTACCTATGATAAAAATGAAAATTCAATACATGTAGATAGTAATTCTTGAAAATTATAATCACGTTCAGTTGTTAGTGATCCCTGTGCCGGTGAAAGCAGCATTACTAGTACATACATGCCTACAAAAGATAACTGGTTTGACTGATGTTTCTTGAAGAGCTTCAAGATTACGCTATAGTTTCCAGTATCAGAAATAAGGTAAGGTAGTCAAGATACATACTCGTACACAAAGCGAGGGGATAATATTTTGTTGCCACTTTCTTTATGTAAACAGCAATAGTCTTTAACGGTCGACGCTGTTAAGTCGGTATTATCGTTTTACTTGGTATTCTGTTCCGGAATGGCAAAAGGCGTTAAAGAGAAGATAACGGTTTACGCGATCCACTGAAAAGCGGATCTTGCATATCTATGAGTTTAAAAGCGTTAATGCCTTCATTGTACCTACTACCTAGCTTAAGCTTATTTGTAAATACGTACAAAATAATTTGGAATTTCTTTAATTTTAAAGTCATTGTAGCTGATGGATGTTCAGTCAAAATGGCGATAAAATATATCCGTAAAGAATGTCCTCCTAACCTTATTATAATGCAGCGTATCTCCTCAACTTTTGCCGACATCTAAGTATCCCCCTGAAAGATGTAAGTATCTGGTGGATTTATTCTTTCACATAGGCCTAAATAACAGCTACTTATGAAATGTCAAACTCTACCGCCACTGTAAAAATCTCGATTAGTTATAGTAAAATAATTAGTAACAAAACTTCTCCGAAACGAGTTGACCGATTTGTATGTTATTTTTTTGTGTACCTATATTTAGTAAGTCTGAGAATAAGGCGTAAACTATTTTTCACAGTCGTAAGTGAAAAATAATTTAAATGGTTAAGAAACAACGGTTGCTGGGTCAAATAGTAAAAAAATTATATAGCGAGGTACTCGTGTCGAAAATGTAGCAACTTATAGACTATTATGCATTCCATGCTTATAGTTCAAACGAGATAATGTGATCACTTGAACAATCAAACTGTGAATCAACGCAAAATTCAATTATTCCTAGAATAAGTATTTAATTGATATACAATTAGAATTCAAAACACAGAAACTTTATTCGAGGAAATGGTTTGAAATACTCGTAGCATCGGCTATAAGTAGTGGGTAGCATCGAACGGAGAGAAACAAGAAGAAATATATAAAACCTGTATTTCTATGATACACACTCGAACAAAGTTTTGCGAACTGCACTTTATTACGTATTATATTGGCTCGGATGCTGTTTCCTTTACTACTTCCATTTTCTATTATTGTGCTCCAAGAAATGCGGAAGTTGTGCTTGTAAATGGCAGTTTTATTTCTTTTAATTGGAACTGGAACACAGAAAATTTAATATTTTTGTAGTTAAACACCTACTTTTAGTGTAAACTTAACTAGATACATGTCTTCAATACAAATGCTACGTCCACATGCTGAACCCATCATCCTGAACATCCCACTTCTGAAGTCACTGGACTAATGGAGCCTTCTTACATTGATTTAACGTTCCATGCAATTTCAATGCAGATTTGCGGGCTTTAGAACTCCAGTGCAAAGTGTGTATAATACTCTATTAGTGAAAACTTATCGTATAATGTGAATCAGCTCAGAAAGGTAATGAAAATAAAATTGGAACCTATCATCGACAAGCAACAACCCAAAATTACACCACTCGCTAGCTACAGTAGGTATTTATTAATCAAAGAATTCATTGAACACAAACCCATGTCCACGACACAGCCACAACCTGAGTTTGTTTAACACACACTTAACATGGAAGCCGACGCAAATATAATTTCAATAAAAGTGACTGATTGCATATCGACGCGATTTAAAATTTTGGAAGTAGGTTTTACTGTAAATAAACAAG
The DNA here is from genome assembly GCA_963855885.1 of Coenonympha glycerion. Taxonomy (NCBI): domain Eukaryota; kingdom Metazoa; phylum Arthropoda; class Insecta; order Lepidoptera; family Nymphalidae; genus Coenonympha; species Coenonympha glycerion. Next base: position 4,807,621 of record OY979638.1, on the reverse strand, counting down.
TATCTACCGAGTATCTTTAAAATAGACATAAATTAATCTTCATTAAAGAAACTACTGTCCAAATAAGCCTTGCTCATTTTCGAAAATTATGATTATTTGTTACAACAATTTAATTATTCAAAACAAATGGGACTCAGTTTTACTTAATGTAGGCAAGGACAGTGAGTCACAAATTAAAGGCATCGCAGAGGGAAGGTAATTGCGTATTCCCGGCCGCGCTCCATCGCAGGTGGTCTAAAGGAATTTTGCTCTGCCGAGTGCCATAACTTCACTTCAAGATCTTAATAACCAATGTTTTAACTGAGGGTCTGAAATTAAAAACTTCTATGTAAACATTGAGAGGTATCTATATCTAGACCGGGTTTTATTATCTATTATGGGAATATATATATATTTATAACTGTGTTACAGTAACAAATATAATCTGCAAGGCATTGAGGAAAATAGGTTTTGTAGCTCAATGCGCGAAAGCTTTTTTTTTCAGTGGGTATTGTTTTCCCGATGAATAACGTACTTATGTACAATTATTTATCTTTAAAAAAAATAACGGCCAAACTTTTACAGAATATACAAGTAACAATTTCAGTATAATTTTTGTGTGACATAATAAGCGTGGCAATGTAATACCTCTTTATTAGATAGTTACATAGTATTTGTCCCGTTTGCCGTGGAGACCCTGACCCATGGAATCGTAGTACCAAAGAATTCCTACGAGATATTCGATAGATAAATAGATAGTGAAAGATAGTGAAAGATAGTGAAATGCATTATTACAGTATTCTTGGTACCACTCGATTCCACGCGGGCAAGACTTGTAAGGTAATTAGAATAATAATTAACGATAACTTTTATTGACACGCTTAAAAAAAGTAACATCTTTAACTTAAACAACTCGTTAGCTCCAACAAAACATTGATATGAAGTTACAAGTCATCCGAATAGAAGCTCTTTTCCTAACGAATGCATACTATTAAAGCCTCCGACGGATAAACATCTAAAACGTCGAGAACATCTGCGCTCCGGAAAACTAAAGGATTACGGACGAGACTTCACGTACGAAGCGATAACAATGGGTGCTCCTCTTTTTGCCGTAAATACCGTAGAGTTGTGAAAAAATACAAACAATAAAAGACAGTCGAAAGATACGGGACGAACCTTTCGCGCCGCCCCAGCCATAAAATTAAATGAAAAAGGGCTCGAAACGCTTCGCTTCCAGCTTCGGTCTTCCACTGGGTTACTGTAGATCATGTGATATAATAAATAGCACTAGTTTGAAACCTACTTCCGTTGTGAGTTAACGCCTTTAGCAGTTACCTACTTCGGAAGCTCCTTTCGGGTAATTAATGTTATACGAACTCAGGTTAAGTAGCTCCATGCATTCAAAAGGCAAGTTGTGAATCCAATTTACCACTTCAATAATTGTTTTATTCAACAATATAAGGATAGCACTAAAATCAGAATAGGGGTCTAACTAGACGATTTTTTTTGAAGTGATAATTTAGCTTCGTCCTGTTGCGTTCCTGTGCGTGTCCCGTGTCACTAATTTTATTTATATCTATTAAAAGTTGTGAAGGATACGTAATTGTTTTGTTTTAAAAACGATTAACTTTGAATTGGGTATTTGACTCCAATTTTTTTATTACTTTACTATAAAGTAGAATTAAAATAATGACGTGCACTGAGAGAACTAATTAAATCGATCAAATAACAAAAAAGTTATAAGAATTTAAAGATTTGTGATTAGACAGAGATAGCAACATGAAATTGTGACGTCACACCTTACCAATGCAATAGTAGCTTCGTACGGCTTCATACAAATTTTCGTTTTGCGAGAAAGGGATACAAGATCCCCCCACTCCAAAGTTTAAACGCCTGTAATTTTGTAAATCTTCGTTGGATTTTAATATTTCTTTCACTGCACGTTATTATTTTTATCCTAGTTTATAATAAAGTAATATTTTTATCAAATTCAAAAGTAGTGTAAGACCCAATTGAGATATAGCGACGCTTTTTAAACGAAACAATTAATAACAGTCAACTATCGAGCCAGTTTCCATTCTCAGACTTTATATTACATCGCTCTATCTTTATCTATGTGTTACAAAGTAGAGATGCATATCTTTTTGAGCTCTGTTTGAGGAGACGGAACGATAAGTATGGGTGATAACTGATAACGGACCCCTGAACTAAGTGACAAATAACGATACTACACGTGGTACACAAAGGGAATAAAATTCAAAATTCAAACTAACACTTTTTTTTATTTCTTTTTTTATTTTATATTTTTAATTTTGTTTCATTTCTATACCAAGCGTAGTATTTTTTATCGCTATTTGTAACTTGACTCATGGGGCTGGTATTGTGATATTATCTTTACTAGATTTTTCTCGCGGCTCTGACCACGTGAATGTAGGTTTTTCACAACTCCCGAGGGTATCGTGGATTTCCTATTCCTATTCATAAACTTTATAGATCTTATAAGGAAGTGTCCTAGAAATAGATTACTATAGCACATTTCGGTTTCCCACTAATACCATTGAAATCGTATATTATTCCGGGATAAGAAGCCTATAACATCTTAATCCAAGGTAAAATCAGTCTCCATTTCCAATTTTAGTCAAATCGGTTCACTAGTAATAAACATCCGAACATACATAGGTAGGTACATAATTTCGCATTTATAATGTAAGTAGAATCAAAACTTTAAAAAACTTCAAACAAGTCTATCTTACTATAGTATTACCTAATCTATATTACTGTGTAGATAAGGTAGCACTAAGTATAACAAGCGCTAGGACTATAATATCAAAACAGCTAGAATTAAATCATTGTTATTTCGCTACTTGTTTCTGGTTAAAGCGTGACCAAATTAAACTGTTAATTAAAATTACTCTGCTAAAGTTGATGCACACGTCAGCTCTCCGTTGCTGTTGACAGTTGTTCGATAATCGAACAGGGAACAATTAGCCGTCGAGTGGTTAGCTCTAGCCTCAACAGCAGCTGTAGGACTATAGTCTATAGGGCATTTCCCAAACATTAGTGCGAATTGGATAAAGACCTGCCTTAGATCATTAACTAAACGCGAATCATTTTCGGCGACGTCGGCGCAATATCTCGCTGCCCGTTATGCAGTAAAATAGGGAAATGGGACGTTGCTTTTGCTCGGCAGCCCTGCCATAAAGTCCGTACATGAGACGAAGAGAACAATAGCAGAACTGTTTCCCTATTTTAGTTCCACCGGGGGCAATAGCGGGCAAGAGCGGCAACTTTGCCCCTTCTGGACAGGGTCTTAGGTGTGTTCAAAAAACAATATTCTTGGACAAAACACGGTAGTTGAAAATGTTCGACGTCGTTGACAGTTAAATCGAAACTTGATCGAGTGTTGAATATCTGCTGCATTGTCACTCTTGTGTGAAAGTCAATTTTACTGGAGCGCAAAATATTAATCGAAGTAGATATCTATGTAAAGAAAAACTGGAATTCCAGATGAGAGAATGTATTTTAAATGTTAACATAACAAGTCTATAATTGGGTTCGTGTGATAAAATCTCAAACGAAATCAATTTTGCAGTAATCTAATCAATGGGTATTTTTTTCTTTTGTTTGCATCAAAATTTACTTACACTCAAAATCACATAGTACATTGTAAATACTTACATTAATTGTAAATAATTTATTTTAGGTACGTATATACTAAGGCTGTAGTTCCGAACGCTGGCATAATAACAACTGAAACTGTAACTGTGCTTAAGTAAACTTACTGAGCTTTAGCAAAGAATGAAACTATTTGTACAAACACAAACATGTCATAGACTCAAGTTTGCATGAAAATAGAAATTCAAAATAGAAATTCAATAACCCTTGAATATTGAATAACCATTGAATAATTGATATTCCTGAGCGCGACGTCTATGACAACCCTTGGACGCTAGAATTTCAAGTAGATATCCACAATCCACAATTCACATACATAACCTAAAACCTAACCGAACTTATGAGGTACTGCATGTCCTTTGTTGAAAAGCGGCTCCTGTCAATAATGTTCAGTTTAGTTACTTTAGAATGTAAATACAAATATATATATTTTCAAGAAAAAATAGTGTAATCTTTCTACTCTTTCTAACTTCAAGTTGGACAGCCCCTTCTCGCTGCCATTCTGGGTTCAATTCTCGAGGTTCAATGGGCCAATTCGGGCCTTTAAAATTTCTACTAATAACTGATTGAATGTCACTAGTTTGAGTAGTACTAGGTGCGGTAAATATCGTAACGAAGTAAATTCTTTGGCAGTGTTCCTCTAACAACTTATTGAATAAAATAACCACTTTTTAAATTGGTTATAAATTCTTTGCGTCGAGCATACAAACAGGTATGGGAAGGTAATGGTCGATAAACTCGCCGCATTCGTGCTAAAATAAAAATAAAGAAATCAATATCGCATTGCAGGGAAATAAATCGTTCCTCATTTGACGATGACATTAATAAGGGTCGCTTATTCTTTGTTATTTAAGGTAGTAATCACTAACAAACCAGTACCTTGTCTACTAAGAAATTTTCGCAAATACTTGTTTTAAATGTATACCTACGTAACTATTTTTTATAAATTAAAAAAAAAAACAAAAACATCCCGATACTACCTAGGCGTTAAAATTCAATATCATGAACTTACATTTTGGTGTTTTTTTTATGCAGAAATGTTACATACCTTTTGGAATTTTCATTAATTCTAGCAAAAAAAAAAAGATATCCATTTGAGCGGATTTTGCCTTTAGACGAGAAGTAAGAGATATAATTTATTTACTTACGAGTACACATCCTTACCCACATTAGTTTGCGCTTTCAGCGGAATTAGTTACGCGTGTTTAAACATGTTGGTAATAGGCTAGCGGCTCTAAAAGGCGGTACTTAATTTTACATCGAGTCATGGTGCCATCGCCACGGTTTTAAAGGGTTTTATCAAAGAGGCACTCAACAAAATGTCTCGCAACTCTGTCACGCAACAACTCTGTTCGTTAAAGGTACTCACTAGGCTTCATGGCCTCTAAAAATGAAAAACATGAAGAAAGCTCGTACAACCTTACCTTTACCTGGAATACCAAAAATATCCTGGAAGGCAGCATTAAGATTTAAGAATTAGTAGTATTTAATGTTCAACACAACATTTTTCTTATTTACTACTAACAGCACATTTTTTGTAATATTGGATAACTTTCTACGTTCTTTTCTCTACTTATATTATATCTTGCTTGCCATGGCCTACAACGGACGACGTTGGCGGGAGTACGGGATTCACCGCGCTCCCGTCAAGCCCCGATCCGCCACCTGAGCGGCAGGCAGGCGCTTATGACCACACTTTTACTCGTCACTTTCTTTCCTGACTGCTCGCAACAAATTGTACGGGTACATTCGATGCTAAACTTCCTGATTAGCTACAATAGAGACTTTCGGTTTTCAACAACGGTTATAACTGTATTATGGCAGTCAATATTATCCGCTGTTTGTTTTTTTACTCATTTTTCCTGATCTTAACTTTTCAAAAACACTTTTTGCGCGTTGAATTTAGAAGCCGTATGTATTGGAGTTTAAAAAATTGAAACGCATCACGCACAACACGGCGCGGCGGATGGACATCACACACGAAAAGATTATTATTCATTCCACTCATTATAAGGTAATTATTGTTTAATGCATCGTTTGCATTATTTATAATTTAAAAGCGTTATTTATTGTGCATACTATTATCTACAAGCTGTATTGGAATAATATTCACTATTACGGTGATATTAGAAAAAAGTTTATTACGAAAAATTTCTTTCCCTTTTTTTATACATTCTTGGTATTTTTATTTTATAATTCACTTATAATTGTTAATATATTCTTTACACGCTAATCAATAAATAATAATATAGTATAGTTTTCCATATTATTAAGTTTAACTATGGAAAACTCACCTAATCTTCACGTATGAAGTTGAAGAGATACCTAGTCTTATACAAAAGGATAAGGACTTAGGTAACTGATTGACTGTTCTATCAAAACACAGCTCAAACAACGGACGGACGAGTCGTGGTGAAATTTGGCACAAGATCGCACCTATTACCTCGTAACCTGCATCCGCTTAAATATGAAGATTTTGTTAATTGAACACCCAATGTGATAGGTATGTTAGAGGTAACAGTAGCAAAACCACAGGCGACTAGCTGATGCTAGCTATAAAACAATACACAGCCCGCAAGCCCGCTCCTACATTTCAAATTCTTGTAAAACTTAAGTGAACGAATAGTAGCCTTTTGAAACTCTAAACTTCAAGAAAATATGTTGCAAGCGCACGAGTTAGAGGAATTTTAATGCATTATTTCTCTATCCGATAGGAACTTTGCGATTGAAGTGGGAACTAAAGAAATTGTCTAACCGATGCAGCGATAAGCGGGAAGGTAGGTTTTATCGTGGAAAACTAAACTAACTTTGTGTGGAAAGGTTTTTGTTCAGTGCGCAAACATTCCCTATGTTTGGAGTTTGCTACGATGAATTATTTAGTAGCTACTAGCTAGCCTGCAAAGATATATGTTATTATACTTAGTATATCATCATATATCTGTCCAATGCGTGTTACAGGTAACATTGCACAGTAGCACAACAAAATGTATTGGATTGGAAAAACACGAAATAGAAAATATAATGTGCTGCCTAGAATGTTCTACTTCTCTTCTCTATGTGAAAAGACGTCATCAAATAGAGCACAAAGCTATTGTACCAAGCAATATGTACGAAAATCAATTTTGTTTCAACTTTCATCCCTATCCTTAAGAGGCCGTTTTATACTTCGCTTCCAATAGTAGATTTATATTAGTCGATTTGGTTGATGTTTTACATTTTGAATTTATCTGATGATTAATTTATTTGATAAAGGTTCAGTACATTAAAAATAACCTAAATATAAAGCTGTTATTGTACCTGTTAATCCGCTGATGTAGTAAGTAGCGACTCATTGAGTAAGTATAAGCAAACAACACGCTCTCAAACTTTAATGAGGCCGTAAGTGCAATGTCTTGTTTCAACTGTGGAGTTTCGTATAGCACGTCATCCGGTTTCAAATATAAGTAAAATTATAATAGAAATGTAAGTGATAGTATACAGCATAATTATAAACGGTATTTAACATTATGTAAGCCTGTAAATTACCAAGATACAATTCAATGGTACCTCATTAGTCCTTACGAATGGCATGAAACAGCTTAGGGCAGTACAACTACCGTAACTGTTGTTCAGTAGTAAGTATTGTGGTTGAAAGGTGGAAATTAGTAAGCTTAATTATGATAATGATGATGATGATATAGATGGTGTCCCCCTTCTCCTCTTAATGAGAGACCACGGGGTCGGGTCTTTTGACTTCTCGCTATGTGTGTTTTTGGAAACAAAATATAAAATATCGTGACAAAACCTGGAGTTCACCATGATATTATTCTTGGCCACATCCACACACTCTTGGCCAGAGTACTATGGCCTAACCCCCTTGTTCTGAGAGGGCAGCCGTGCCCAGCTGTGGGACATACAACGTCGGTGGAACAGTGTATAAGAATAAATCTTATGACGACATTCCTGGCGCAGTGGCACGCGCTCGAACTCAAGTGGCTCAAGCGATTTAGCGTTCCGGTACGATGCTGTGTAGAAACCTGTGACTTAACTTACCCCTTCCAAATTAGTACGCTAATACCTTCGACTTGAACCTGTATAGCGTAAAAAAAAGTGGGAGGTTGCGGGTAGGATTCCCGCCACGGGCCGCTTTGGAATTTTATAATTTCTAAATTGGCTCAGGTCTGGTGGAAGGCTTTGGCCGTGCCTAATTACATCCTTACCAGCAAAGACGTACCGCCAAGCGATTTAGCGTTCCGGTACGAGGCTGTGTAGAAGCCGTTGGGGTGACATAACTTACCCCTTCCAAGTTAGTATGCTAACATCTTCGACTGCATCATCACTTACCATCAGGTGAGATCGCAGTCAAGTACTAACTTGTATAGCGTAAAAAAAAATACTTTAGAAGTTTATAATTTCTTAGGTACTTTCTTTCTTCTTTCTACGGCTCAGATCTGGTGTGGTAGGAGGCTTTGGTCGTGGCTTGGGCGTAGTTACCACCCTACCAGCAATGACACCGCCAAGGGATTTAGCGTTCCGGCGCGATGCTGTGTAAAAACTATTAGGGGAGAGTTTACTTACCTCACCATTTTACCGCACGGACGAAGCTGCTACAATTGTCTTATATACTTCTTCCAAGTAGTACGATAATGTCTTCAGCTGCATCGTCACTTACCATCAAATGAGATCGCAGTCGAGTACTTACTAACTTGTAATGTATAAAAAATCTTAAAGTTGGTTCAAAATGGGTCATTCACTCATTCCCCTGTGAAGCACGGCAAAATGACAGCGGTTCCCCGATGACGTATCGGGCGGCTTACCTCGATCCCTGACTGATTTATGGCGTACGCAAATCCCCAATTCACACGGCTCGTGTTAAGTACGGGATGCTTGATCTAATCACGCCTAGTGACTACAGCTTTGCCAATTAACGCCGTCAGTTTGTCTATCATTATTCAACTCGTAAATTTGTTCAAAAATGCTTCCCAAAAACCAGTGAAAAATAAATCGTTCACTGGTTTTACAAGTTGAGATTGATTTTGTTGAAATAATTATTCACCAAAAGCAATTAATTTTTTTACCTGAAGCTATGAGAAGCAGGTTTTACATAACTTACAGTAAACGACTTCTCATATTTTGAAAACCTGAAAATATATTATCTGTAGTATTATTAGTAAAAGAAACATAGTTTAATTTTTAAAACAATTTACGAACTGTACATGCCCTGATATTTTTATGTTATGTCTGGACAGATTAATTTGTTTTGCTATAATCCGCTACTTTGAAAGATTCTGTGTGGTACAATATGCAGGAACACTACCCACATGAAACACTATTTTTCACACACATTTTCCCAACACTTGCTTCGACGCGAAATCTCTATGATTTCGCACTGTGAAGTCAACATCTCCTGAGGATGTCGCGGTTTTGTTCTATTCAATATTAATTACTAGCTTTTGCCCGCGGCTTCGCCCGCGTGAATTTCGGGGTTTTACAAATCCCGTGGGAGTCCTGGATTTTCTGGGGAAAAAACAGCATATGTGTTAACCTAACTTCGGAAACACGATTGGATAAAAATTTATCGCCAAAAAGTTCTCCCAAAAATTGCTCCAAAATCTCCATTTTTCTAATTTCCATCGAAAACTACGATGGACATAATTGTAATTTTTATTTTAATTTATCGGTAAAAAATAATTCCCAAAAACGTTCAGAACGACATTTAAATAACTGGCTTAGTTTTTGAAGTAATTAGGTAAAACAACGTTTTTCTGTTATATTCTTCCGCAACGCTGCATACTAACCTAACCTAACCTAACCCACCAACGTATTCAACAGAGTGAGAAGGACGAAAATAAAATCAACGTATCCGCTTAAGAGTGAAATAATTTCAGAACCTTTACCTTATAGGTATCCATTTTCGCATTTATAGCATAATTACTATCACATAATCTATTGCTCAACTAAAACACATATTTTTAATAGCGAAACAGTTCTAATATCAGAAACTATACAGGAACACCTTTTTAGCATTATTAACCTGTATCCCATTGCTTAACCAAAACACACATTATAAATAGCGAAACAATTGTACTTTCAGAACCTTTATGGGTAGGTACCCATTTCCACATTTATAGCATTACTAATTACTTTACCATATCCCATAGCTCAACTAAAACATACATTGTCAGTAACGAAACAGTATATCATATAGGTACCCACTACCCGTTTTCATAGTTATAATATTATTAAACTGTATCTCATTGCTCAACTAAAACACAAAATGCTAATAGCGAAACAGTTGTAATGTCGGAACCTATAATACGGGTACCCATTTTCACATTTATAGCATTATGCATTATTTATAGCATTATATCATTATTATTTATAGCATTACTATCCCATATCCCCTTGTTCAACTAAAACACACTTGTTAAATGCGTACAGTGCTATGTTCAGAACCTACATAGTGGCCATTTTCACATTTATAGTGATAATAGATTCAGTTTTTGCCCGCGGCCCGGCCCGCGTCAAATTCGCTTTTTCATGAATCCTAAGGGAAACGTCATTTTTCCGTTATCATTCCCGATTCCAACCTTTAAACATTCTTTCATGCAAGTTCGCTTGAACAATCTATCTATAGATGTAGCTATATATTGCTCTTAAAAATTTGGTATTTTGAGTATCCCACGAGAACTACGGATTTTTCCGGGATAAAAAGTAGCCTATGTTTTAATCCGGGCTATAAGCTACCTATGTTCCAAATTTCAGCCAAATCGGTTCAGTAGTTGCGGCGTGAAGGAGTAACAAACACACACACAAACTTTCGCATTTATAATATTAATTAGGATAGGATTAGGATGTTATGTAATCTGTCTCTCTCTGATTTTGGTGTCAATGGTAACACTACAGTATTTGCTTGCCTCTCAATGTACCCAGGAGGCTATCGTACGAAAGGGTAGGTAGGTGTTTCCACGCAAATCTCATAATATAAACTTAAGGGAATGTAGTAAAATCACAATGGGTCGTGTTCAGGCCTAAGCGGCGATAGGACAGCGGTTGACCGTTGACGTATCGGCCGGCTTACCAGGATCTCTGACTGATTTATGATGGCTCGTGGAAATTCCCAGTTGCAGCGATAACGTATATTTATGTGATCTAATCTTTTATTTGGATCGGTAATTATATTTTCATTAACGCTCACTTGTCAGTTGTCGATATCTATAATAATTTGTGGAGCTTATAATATTTTAAGGACCAATGCGAGGACCAGCAAATTCTAATTTTATTTAGTTTTTAGTAATTTGTTTTTTGTAAATACATGGTATGTTTAGGGCAGTAATATTTGGGCACTATAATTATCACATGTTTTTATAAAAAAATCTTGGCGTGAAAGTACCCAGCTAAGGAAATTAAAAACCGGGAAGCGATTAATTTGTGAATTTTACACATTATTCGAACAAATTTCTTAAAATGGCAAATATTTTGATTTTAATATAAGTGAAGATAATACTGCCATAAGCCTATATACCTTACGTTAGTTACTCATAACTACATCTATGTTTTTGGTTAAGGTATCTATTCAAAATCTTATGCACATGACAAAATTTGAACGCGATTGTTTACCCAAATCCTTCTTAAACACATATAACTGGCTTCCTGCCATATTTTCACACCACTTCCCAAAAAAGGAATCTAATGTTTTTAGGGATCATGTATGTATGTATGTAAGTTTTTTTATTTCACCGTAACTTCTGAACATATGGGGTATCATTAGAATCCTTACATTATGAGTAACATACGCTATATTCTTTTGGAAAAGGTCGGTTTGCCACAGAGCAGTCGTGTTTTTATTTATTTTTATTTTATCTATTTACTTGTTTAAATATTTTGACAAAATGCACATACACATAATAATTAATTTATTATACAAGCCATTTATTTATCTTTATTTGCATCTTGCGCTACATAACTCTGGAAAAAACCTAAAACAACCAAAACCAGGTGTCGAACTTTTTTTCAAGTTAATTCCTCTTGCTACATAAAGTCGCGTTATATTGATACGTTTTATCGGACGTGCCGGATCGCCATAATCCGTATCGATTTGTCTGTCGGCGGATAGGGTTATTGTAGCGCTGTGACTTTGTACTAACCGATTGTTTTATTGCCAATACGTATTAGAGTATTTCATGATTGCTGCGACAATCGAATCGAAAAATCGGACGATTCGATACAGATGATCGGGAAGAATCCTGAACACAGTTTCAGAATGATAAGTAATTAAACGCTCTGTTTCTACGACGTAAAGATGATCTTCAGAAGAAAATTGGCATTGATTTGCGCACATTACTTTAATAGTTTCTGCTAGAAGTAGCCTATGTTGAATTCACGGTTATAATCTATCATCGCTTCAGTTTAGTAATTGCGGGGTGAAGGCACAAGATACGAGCAAACACATACATACAAGCTTTCCCTTTTATAATATTATTATTGTGTGATGTTGCAACGTTTTCTTTCGTTTGACGCCACATAGGCCTATACGACCTTTGAATTGAGTATAAAATTAATCTTTATTAGTTACTGCTGCAGTATGAATAATTATATAATGGTAATATCGTAAGCAAAAAAAAAATAATAAGTTTTCGTATTACCTAAGCATTCGAACGAATTAGTTAAATGGCAACATGTTTTTCGTTCGGAAACGCGGTCGACTTGAGCGCCGTAATTATAAGGATTCCCAATTACTGTACAGCCATAAATAAAGCAATTTATTAGGGTAAAGTCAGGCCAATTGTGAATGTTCCTTTAAGTTGAACAAATGTATCCACAGTGTCTGTAAAAAATGTTATTAGCTTTTTCCGACGGTTCTGCTCGCGTAAAATTCCCTTTTCAGTTTTTCACATCCTATGGGACCTAGGAACTATGAATTTTGCTTATGTGTTACTGTAGGACAGATTAATTTGTTTTGCTATAGTCCGCTACTTGAAGTAACGGATTATAGCAAAACAAATTAATCTGACCTGCTAATTATTATGGATTTCTGCAAAATAACGCCTGCTTCCATTCAATATTTATGTGTTACTGTGTCGTTCAGTAGTTACGGAGTACAAAACATATGCACATACACGTATGAAAACTTTTGGGTCTATAATATTAGCACAGTTTAAATTTATTATATCTTAAAATGTGGTATTATGGTAGCGGGTCACGGGTGGTTGGGGAAGGCGGAAGACCGAGTGTGGTGGCGCGCTCTCGGAACAGTCTATGAGCTGAGGACATCCATAGTCTGATTGAGTAATATCTTAAAATTTTAGATATTAGTGTGCTGTGTGACTGACTTTTGCCCACGAGTTAATACGGTACGAATTTATGATTTGGGAATTGGGATACAATACGACGTAGCCCCATTAAATATTTATTTTATTCCAGTTTTTAGTATTTGTTGTTATAGCGGCATCAAAAATACATCATCTGTGAGAATTTCAAGTCTGTAGCTATCACGATTCAAGAGATACAGCCTGGTGATAAACGGACGGACGGACGGACAGCGAAGTCTCCATAATAGTGTTCTTTGGGTATACCGAACCCTTAAAATACGAGTATGTATTATTGAAATTCATTTTTAAGATACTTTTATACGTAAAAAACCTAAACAGAATAAGTAGAAACCTTCAAAAACCTCGCTGCATGTATAATATATTTCCCGTTCGATAAAACAATATAAGATCTTCCTCCCCGGTCCCCGCTGAAGAGATTACAACGGATAAAGGGGTGATTTAGGGGATAATCGTGGCTCCTCTTTACTTGGATAAGTTTACCTGAAATGCTTGTAAATCATATTTCGTACTTTGATTTATAAATCCCTGGAAGTGGATTTCGTTTTAATCAACGTTATTTTTCACTTTTCTCCCGCAGAAATTTTTTTTGACGGAAAATATTATACAATCTCATAAGATATGACATCAAGTTAAGTTCAGACATCATTTTTTTCGTTTACTTATTAAAAATCTGAGTTTCGGATCCTATAGTTATGTAAATTTGAGTTACTGCGTTATATAGCTTACTAAACGGTGAAAGAAAACACCGTGAAACTACATGTCTAAAAATTCGCCATGTGTTCTCTACAACTGTGTGATGTCTGCCAACCCGCATTTATTGTTTATGTTCTCGTTAGAGGTCACGTGGCGTTTCGGTCATAACACTATATGACACTCGTTTAACACTTAGAAGTAATAGGAAGTGTTAGCCTTAAACAGACCTACAGTGCAGGCATGGGCAAGGGGACTATTTTGTCCCCGGAGAAGGGGCTAAATTTTATCCCTTTCCACGTTTTTGTTGATCCCCCTAGCATGGGCACAGAGGTGGAGAAAATACTCTTGTGAAATGTCAAATAATGATTTGTCCCATTCCCCTTTGGTCATGCTAAGGCATGGTACAACTAACATGGTATAAAAATTTCAAAACAGTACTGTAACATTACTGATTTAAGAGATGGTGGTACGGCTCCTGAGCCAATTAAGAAACTATGACATCCCATACTAACCTCTGGAATTCTAAATGAAGTCGTCATATAAATAAGTAAGGTAAGCAGTTACCTCAAAGCCAGTAGCATTCGGGGAGAAGACTTCAAATACCTGAGTAAGGTAAGCAGTTACTTCAGAGCCCGTAGCATTCAGAGAGAAGACATCAAATACTCGTACCTGAGTAAGGTAAGTAGTTACCTCAGAGCCCGTGGCATTCGGGGGGAAGTCATCAAATACCTGAGTAAGGTAAGCTGCTGTTACCTCAGAGCCCGTAGCATTCGGCGAGAAGACCTCAAATACCTGAGTAAGGTAAGCTGTTACCTCAGAGCCCGTGGCATTCGGAGGGAAGTCGACAAATACCAGAGTAAGGTAAGCAGTTATCAAAGTCCTATCCATGCTCTTTATGTGCCTGTTTGATTTGCATTCGAGAGACGGGAGTTGTCATCGCGCACAGTTTATGCAGGACTGACCCGTGTTTATAATAACTATGCAAATTATTCCGATATCGTCCCCAATCGCCTCTGTCTGGGTAAATTGAATTTGTAACTCTGATTAAAGACACCCTTTCATATGCCAATTTTATCGGAAACGGGTGTTGAGTGCTTTTTTCGACCTTTTTATACGGGTTTAAAAAAGAAGCTTGTCGGTGTTGTATTTTCATTTCGAATACGTAATTTTCCACCATAATCGAAAAATAAAGAATAAACAAACAGATAATACTTCACCATGCATTTTATTATGCATTAAATTAAAGTTTTCTAGTAATTATATCAAACTATTCACATATTTATTGTCTAGTATTTTTTATTTAAATTGTTTAAAAAATACCAACATTTATGTTGTCAAAAAAAAACCTTTTAACTTAAAATAGGTTTAATTATTTTGTTAATTTGTATAATATTTAGTTGTATGTATTTAAGTTAATTTGTAAGTATTTAAGTTCCTTGCACACCAAAGCACAAAAACATGTATCTATAAAAATAATTCGGAGAAGATTTTATTCCCCGAAAACGGGCTTCACAAATTTTTAAAAACCAAAACACTTAATGAAAAGAATTTGCGGGAAAACACTAGTTAATATTATTAAAGGTGTTGTTACTAGGTGCAGCGAAAACCTTATTTATAATCATGATTTTTGTTTCTGATTTCATTCATAATGATCATCATTGCATATTGCAATGCATTTGGCCTACCTATTGATACACACGAACGATAATAATAATCCCACCAAAAACATAAATGTAAAAAAGGAGAGCCAAGTTCAATGCAAAAATTATGCTAGGCTGTCGGCTTCGCCGCAAAAAGAATGGAGATCAAAATGAGTGCCAAGTTCTATAAAAATTGAAATTTGTATTTATAGGAACAAAAAAACAATATGAACAATTATTAAACTCTATTTCTTTGCTTTATTGGATACCTATAACAATTGCTGTTATTCAAAAATGTGAGATCTTAAAATAGGTTAGATTTGACTAGATTGGAAAAAATATATATATTTATCTAATTTTCCATAATATATACCTACCACGAATTTTTTTTCATAGCATATAAGCAAATATACTAATAAGCATGTCTAATGACCGTAATTTATTTTAGGTATGCAATAACAGCCAACGGGTGCTCTCATCACACTTTTAAGAGAATATCTTTAAGCTGTGCCCACAATAACGTCGAATTTTGAATCTTAATTCGATCCACTTCAATCTAATACATTATTTTATGATCCGCCTCCATGACTTTACTTAAACCGTATTTTTACAAAATTATACCCATGTTTCTATTTGTAGTGAGACTGGTATTAACACGGGTAATAAATCAATAATATTTTTACATACATTTCATTTTCCTATATGTGAGATAATTCTGTCTCGTTCAGTTTGTTAGTTAGCAAACCCCTTACTGTGAGGCAAAAATCCTATTATTTTTGTATTCTTTTTACACAACTTAAAACTTAGCATGGTATGTTGACATAAAACCATACCAAACTAGGTTATTGAGCTATGTGTGATGCCCAGTGAAGGTGGCTAACTTACAAACTTAACGATTTCAGATTTACAGAATCTGCCCACTGAGCGAGTAAGCCGTATGTCAGAACAACATTACGCGCATTCCGAGACGATTATACTAATACCATTTTGATTAAAATGCTGCGCATTGCCCCTTTTTTCGATATTGCATTTCACGGGTTGCACATTTTAAAGTCCGTGAATGCCACGACATTAATGGATTCTTTTTATGACCTGGAATGAATTTAAAAATTAATTAAACAAACGTGATTAAGTACGCTGTTTTGTCTCTTTTTAATCTACAAGTAACATATTATAAAATTCGTGTGTTTTATATGTTACTCACAGTGTTCGTAACAAAAGCTCCTCCGAAACGTCTTATATTTTTTTGTTGAAAGAATTCATATTGTAGGTAAATAACTATAATCAAAAACTTAAAAAAACCCCTACGCAATTTTCATTTAACGATTATATTGGTTGTGCGTTATAATCGCGAGACTAAGACTTTATTAATTAAAGATTTAATTCCTGAATCGATTCAAAATTAATTAAAAAACCAGGAAGGATTTTCCTATTTTAACTGCACCGTCACTCACCATCAGGTGAGCTCGTGATAAAGTAGGTGCTAATTTGTACTTAAATGAATACATATTAAGTGTAATCATAACAAAAATTGTACCTATCTAAACTTAAATAACAGGACATGCGTGACAAATATAATTACTTCCATCATTAATTAAGCACGAAGTTTACGCAAGCGCGGAAAAGGGGCGTTTATCAGATCAAGCTAAAATTATTTCCTTTGCGGTACGAAATACGTATCTTTCCGTATTTCAAAACAGAGCAACTAAAAACTTTTGACGATTAAAGCTAATATATACTACCTTTTAATATTAAGGTTATTAAGGTTGGTGAAAAGTAGTAGGGAAAAGTTTTGTTCATTTATTTCTAAACACTATTAGTAATTGAAAAGTGAAAATATATTTCTACTTGAAACTTTATATCGTACGTGATATGATATCGAGACTGGTTGTCATGTGAACTGAAGGCTTAAACTAGTTTAGTTACCAGTTACAGCTCAGCATGAAACTTTTGAAGGGTACCAATAAACCGAACAGCATGATATTCTGTGCCGCTCAAATTAGAGTCTTATCTGGCGTAACTGTGTTTCGTATTGCAGAGTATTATCTGAAGAGGTTTAATAAATGCAATATCTCTTATGAAAATTAATATTGTGAGCAAATTGCAATGAATATTTTAATATACACCGATAACATTATTTCAATTCAAATAGTAATTGAATATTTTTGGATTCTTTTTGTAATAGTTATAAGTTGATTTTAGTTTTAAGAAACTTCTGATGAAGTTAGCGAACAAAAGTACATTTCACAACACAATTCTTTTTTTGGCGAAGACCTCCCTCTTCTCCAATTGGCTTCCTTTACATGTCACATTTATGATAAAAACGAAGAAAATTTACTATACTTATAAATTTATGAAAATGTGAATTTTTTCAGATTTGCAAAAAAGAATTATTCTTTCAGTTTTTATACATTTTACTACAATTCTCTTTAAAGGCGTCTAGTTTTTTGTGGGGGTATTTTTGGTGAAGATTTTTGATAGCACAAAGAATATCTCAGCATTTGTCCTTAATGAATCTTTTCTGTTTTGAATAGTTTAGCGTCTAGTTGTTTTATTGGCCTCATGATGATGCTGACTTTTAGGTGTTTGTCCAAAAACTACGAATATTTCGTGTATGTAGTTTATAGTCAGTTTTTATATTATTATTTTTTTATAATTATAGTAAGTGACACAAACTTTTATAGCAAGTTCCATTTTCTGTTCTCTCATTATTTCGTTACGGTAGACTGAGGCGACAATATCACAACTGACATCAAAGGATTGACGAAACGATAGCGGTGTTGCTATGAATACAGAATGTACTGTCAACAAGATTTTAACAATTGGTTTATCGAAATGACGAAAGATTTTGAATAATTTCATCGAACGACCCGAATACCTGAATGGAAAAACGGATAAATAAATAATTAATGAGGGATTTCTTTCATTATGCTGAGAATCTATATCGAATTAAATTTTGAAGTCACCTCATTATTTTGTTCCAGTAGGCTGACTCGACACTATCAAAAATGTCAGTCAAATTTCGATATAGTTAACTTTACTCGTAGCGTCAATTTTGATGTTATCGTTAATACAAAACCAATGGTTAACTTTGTGTAGATGTAAGATTCGAAGTATTCATTTATCTTTTGTTATCAGATTGCTTTAAGGAGCACACCACGAGTGTGCCCGCGAAATTCAAATTTTTCGTGGTTTTTCGCGATTTTTAAGCTAATAAGACATAATAGGCTTATGGCCGTAAAATTGCGATAATCTCATTATCTTCTTCACATGTTTATATAAAAAGCTCTGCTCGAAAGTGTCAAGTTAAAGAAATTAGTCCGAGATTTGCGAGTTACTTACATAAAACTCGATACTCGGACTAATTTCCTAGGATACACATTTTTATGCAAAGATTTTGATATAATCATCTAAAGATGATGATTTTGATATAATCATGTAAAGATGATACTGCCATTTTCGCAAATTGATTGCCATAAGCCTATCATGTCTAATTAGCGTACAAATTGCAAAAAACCACGAAAATTTTGAAATTCGCGGGCAGACCCGTTGATTTCAAGTTTTTATCTTATAAAGTAATAAGTTTATTTGTGTCTTTTTGTGTGTGTGTTTGTTATTTATATTAACCCCGGATTAACTTATAGGTTATATAATATTATGACAAAGCTACTACTACATTCTAAACAGTAGAAATATTTTCAAAGAAGAATTCAATTTAAATGAAATAAATTCTAAGGAACATTTCTGAGCAAGTGAAGATGAAGAATATTAAATTTAATGTTAAGGACATTCCATTTACTCGTAAGCGACTAAGCGTTAATGCGTGCGAGGGAAATATGAATAGCAAAACACGTAAAGACATCTGCTCGCCTGTTACAGCGTGGAAAGCAGAATTTAATATTAAATTAAGGTGTTACGCGAAAATCGAGAAAGGAGCAAAGGTGGAAATAAATCCCCATGATATATGAGACTCGGATCGGGGAGCGTTGACATTTTTGAGGTAACATTTTTAGGTTTTCTCCTCGCTTACCGGTGTAGTTTTGTATTATAAATACGCTCACTGCAATGTATTATGTCCTTCGCTGCAGCTTTTCAAGCTCAACTGAGCTTTGAGGAATAAACTCTACTTTATGTTTATAGAGTAGCATCATATACAAATGAATGTGTGTAATATGTTTACCATTGTTCAGTTATTTATTTTGAATACTACTTCTTATGTTCATAATAGGTGATGGACGTCCGTCGTAACTACGCACAGACCAGGAGGCAGCGTCCCATCCGCGTCCCATCCGCGTCCCATCCGCGTCCCATCCGCGTCCCATCCGCGTCCCATCCGCGTCCCATCCGCGTCCCATCCACGTCCCATCCGCGTCCCATCCGCGTCCCATCCGCATCCCATCCGCGTCCCATCCGCTCCATCAGGAACGCTCCTTCGCACGGTCGCGGGGTTGATCTTCAGCTATTGGCTTCGGTCAGGCTGCCAAAGGTAACAGGTCCCGCAACTTAGGTGGCGAGTCATGACCTGGCGGCAGCGTAGAGAATACAAAATTAATCCCGTACTTCCGCCGGTGGATTCATCGTAGAAAAAGACCAGTTTTTCCTCTCGTTTCCCCTGACAAAGAAAGATACTCATATTATGTTAGGCATTTTCTGTAAATAAAAAACCTATCCTAAAATTATATTGCAATATAACTGAAAAGTGCTAAAAAGATTATTTACCCACATGGTTTGCAAGGTTGTTACCACAGCAATCCAGTTAAGACGTTGTTTTTTTGTAATAGGATCGTTGAGGTTATTTTATTTTGTAGAGGGTTGAAATTGATGCCTCAAGCTAAAGCCCCTAGTCTCCACTATCTAAACTAAAGCGTTCGAAACAACATGCATACGAATGTCATGAATAAAGCATGGCGTGCCGGTTCAATTTTCCACCGGTCCACACCGACCTCTTAATGTCTTCTGACTATGTGATATCCAATTTTGGAACTGTACAATATTCATTTTGAAAGCGTCTGTACATTCAGCTGAGAATAAATTAAAATATATTTCATTGTCTGAATCCAATTCGGTATTAAAATACCTATCTAATTACAACGAATGAATGAAGATGAAGAATTTTGCAAAATTTCGCGTTTTGAGAGAGTCAAAAATACTACCTGTATTTAGTCAGTGGGGGGATAAAAGATCTTGTAGTTTAGACTTCAAAATATTTCTATTAGACTATTATTGTTTATCAACATCCTTAAGGAGTAGAAAGAAAATTTGTATGCAGTTTTTGACTTCAATTCAACGGAAACTAACACCTTTTTTTATTTTTTATTTTCAGCTTGCTATAGACGAACGGGAAAATAAAATCAATTCAGATGCAATATAACAACTAACGTGTGTTTGTCACATAAGGGGAAAAATAAACTCGTCGATTTGCTTTTATTAACTGTGTGAAGAACACATTTAAACAGCTTTTTTTAGATAAAATGGCCTGGAGCCATGGCCAAATTCAATTTTTATTTGTTTGGTTTGAAAACTGTAAGCTTCTAAGACAGGTATTGCAGCAGTAAAGGAAAGTAAACTCACCCCTAATGGTTTGTACATAGCATCGCACCCGCACGCTAAATCGCTTGGCGTTGCCAGGCCAGGTGTAAGCCAATTTTGAAATTATAAAGTTCTATAGAGGCTCGTCTCGGGACAAACCAGACCTAAGGCAAATTTTTAAATTATAACATTCTAAAGAGGCTATTGGCGGGATCGATTTCGCGACCTCCGACTCTAGTCCAAGTTAGCACCAATGCGTCAGGGAGGTCGTCAAAACCTTTGCTTCCGAAGCACCATTGGCAGTAGGTGTTTACAAAGGCAACTAAGCGGGTAGGAATAAATTTATTTTCGCGTTTACGAGACGCGGACGGCGCGTTTCTACACAATTAAATTTAATTAATTCGAATAGTTCGCGCGTCGTGCCGGCTAATGGCTTGAATACGTCTGCCTTCACAAAGGGCTATAAATATAGCGTTGTGTTTTTAGTATCAGGAGGTAATCCTGTTCTCTGGGGCACGCCTTATCTGCTCTGCTAGTTAACAGTATGAAATAATCATCTACGTTTGAATACATAGAATAAACATGTTTCTAGTTTTTTTTTAATTTCCTCAACCTCCCTGACCCGCGAGGTCGGAACTTTGAACGGAAGGTTTTATATTTTCTAAATTTGCTCATGTCTGGTGGGAGACTTGAGCCGCGACTGGTAACTATTCTACTAATAAAGACCAACCACCAACCGTTTTAACTTTTCAATGAGATGTTGTGTAGCCGTAAAGGGCTACTTACACTTACCAAGTTAGTATCATCATCAATATCTTCGACTGCAACTTCACTTACAATTTCATTAATTACAATTCCATTCATTACAATCTCGTTCATTAATTGATGAGATTTCAATGACTATAGATTGTTTTATCTAAAAATGAACGCCCCTCCACGTGTTTACGCTTACCTACATGTCAACGGAATAATTTAATGGATGTGCATGAATTTTCAAATTAGACGATCTACATAATATATTGTGCACAAGGTGCCTAATATGAGTGCTCAAAACTACTTCCAGAGCTCTTCTGCTAGCTTCAATAACAAATAACGCTAAATCATCATGAACATAGAAAAAAGATGGACCGAATCCATGTATGACCGAATCTTACATAAAAGCAACTCCAGCAAATCGGCGCGGTGGCCGGTACCACCCACATTGACATAGTAATTCTAACGTTTTCCATTTTATTTGGCATGACATTCTTTTATTCGATAACGCTATTTCTTAAGTTCACTTTTTGCTAATTGCCAATTTATTGTATCATACAAGAATTCAAACCGAAAAATTTAGCTTTCCCGCATTAAATGGGGCATCAATCTTTCAAATTATGTCACGGACTGCGAACCCATAATTGAATACAACGCCCGTATTATTAATGAGCTCATAATCCACGACATTTTCGTTTGTACGTCGCTGGCCACGAAACTGCGCGTGCCGTGTCATCGTGGACTTATCGTTTGAATAAAACGAACGCCGCGCCTGTCACTGGCCGTCACACCGCCCTTTAATAGTCTAAGAGACCCCTTCAAAAGACTAGTAGTAGACGTAGTAATAAAAGTCATTGTTTATACCCGAGTTCTTAACATAAAAACAGGTCATGTTTTGAGTGTGTGTATATCGTCGCGTCTATCATTGGGCGTCATACCATCCTTGTATGTAATTGTATAATCTTAGAGACCCCTTCAGAATATAATCTATACACGACAACTTAAAAAGAGGTCATGCTTTTTAATGTATGTATGAACGCGTGTCTGTCAATGTCTTGTCGCTGTCATTTCAATAGTCTTTTCCTCAAAATATTTTCACCCGAATTATTATGTTAAAAAGAGGTATTTTTTTTTTCGGAAGTCATGTCGTATATTGTCTGTCTCTTTTTTCAAAATAATAAGTTAACGTATCTCTAGATTTGTATAAACAATCTATATAAGGAAGATTCCTCAGGCCTGTGCATATAGTGAGGAGGTTCTCTAAGGTGGGAGAAATATTTTGTAACACAATATTATTGTAAACGGTGGAGCTAAATAATAACGCCTTTTAGTATTTTCAGGGCTTTCAAACGTGAAGCAAAGGATTTTAGCGGCTTTTCTTTTCGAATTCGTAACGGCGGCGTCCTTCCTTGCAAATTTGCGCGCTGTCAATGCACTGACGTTACCGCGTAGCGCCCTCTGCTTGACGTTTTGTTTTGCACCTCGTTTATTGACGCATTCAAATTAAAAGTAACATTTGGAGATGCGAACATAGATTAAAACTAGTAGGGCGCGTGGGAGCGCGGGCCACATGTGGCCCGCGGGCTGTCTTCTCACCTATAAAAGAATCGCCGTCATCTCCATCGCCAATTGGAATCAATTGGAATCGCCAAATGGGCTAAAAGAATTACCTCGGAGCACGGTCATGGATTTAAAGATAGTTCAGGGCTGTTTGAAAAAAAAAATACACTGAACCTCATGATGAGGTTCAGTTTATTTTTTATTCAAACAGCCCTTACCTATCTTTAAATCCATGACCGTGCTCCTCAATCATCATCTAAATCGTAGACCATCATCTCTTCTCATACTTTTCATAGTTTTTCATAGGCCTTGTTTATTGTAGCATTCACATTTTCCATGGAAAAATAAATTCAACCACTTTGATTTTTTTTTCATTCATCCCGTAGTCCTTGAGATTCTAATTACGTCTTGCAAAGAAATCACTCTCTTATCTTTTATACTTTCCGAGGTAGAACAACACGAAATTTGTATGGCGGCCATCTTGAATCCGCCATTTTGATTTTTTTACAGCTAACTGCCAATTGGATGACGTTTCGAGTTACATTTGGTCGAGCACCCCCCACCTATCTTCGATACCCTGGCTGTGCTCTTCACCCGTCTCCGAAATTCTGAATCATCAGCTCTCTCCATATTTTTCTCTAGTAACTCTCCGAAAAACCGCATCACAACCTTGCATAATTACAAACTGTTAGTCTCTTCAACATTCCCCATACATTTTCTATGGAAAAATAAATTCCGCCATTTTGAATTTTTTTTTCTATCCATCAAATAGACCTTCAGATCCTGATCACTTCTTGTCAAGAAACCATTCTTCCATCTTTTATACTTTCCGAGATATTGACGAAATTCAAATGGCCGCCATTTTGAATCCGCCATTTTGAATTTTTTTTTCACCTATCTGCCAATTGGATGACATTTCAAATGACATTTGGTCGAGCACCCCCCACCTATCTTCAATACTCTTGGCTGTGCTCTTCACCCGTCTCCTCAATCCTCAATCATCAGCTCTCTCCGTATTTTTCCTCCGAATGAATTTTTCCCTTATATACGAAATGGTCATTGAAAAAAAAAT
This sequence comes from Coenonympha glycerion, assembly GCA_963855885.1. Taxonomy (NCBI): domain Eukaryota; kingdom Metazoa; phylum Arthropoda; class Insecta; order Lepidoptera; family Nymphalidae; genus Coenonympha; species Coenonympha glycerion. The sequence goes on along the minus strand of OY979638.1, from coordinate 4,783,409 downwards.
TTTTCATACAAAATTATTCAGGAGAGGTGATCAATCAGTCAGTCAGTGAGTGAATCAGCACGAGTAGCTATATATATAGTAACTAGTAGGGCGCGTGAGGGCGCGGGCCACACGTGGCCCGCGTTCTGTCTTCCCGCCTATAAAAGTATCATCGCCGACATCTTTTATACCCCATACATTTTCTATTGAAAAAAAAATTTCCGCCATATTGGATTTTTTTTTTCTAGCCATCTAATAGACCTTTTTGTCCTGATCATTTCTTGTCAAGAAACCTTTCTCCCATCTTTTATACTTTCCGAGATATTGGCGAAATTCGTTTGGCCGCCATTTTGAATCCGCCATTTTGAAAATTTTTTCAGCTCACTGCCAATTGGATGACATTTCAAATGACATTTGGTCGAGCACCCTCCACCTATCTTCGATACTCTGGCTGTGCTCTTCACCCGTCTTCGAAATCCTCAATCATCAGCTCTCTCCGTATTTTTCCTCTGAATGAATTTTTCCCTTATATACGAAACGGTCATTGAAAAATTTTTTTTTCATACAAAATTGTTCAGGAAAGGTGATCAATGAGTGAATGAATCAGCACAAGCAGCTATATATATATTAATTAACAATTTATTTAAATTATTTATAAAACGCAAAATTAAAAATTTCAAATAAATATTCGCGTCGTTAACAATTATGTTAAATGAGTTTAAAACATTGTCGGTATGGTAACTTTAACACCCATACCATAAAACCCTACCGTCTCTCTTAATACGAAGGGTGATCGGAAAACAATACGGATTTAAAAGTGGAATACAAAATTGTTTTTTAAAATATTGCCCGCCAGTTACGAATTCGAATTTTTCGTTTCGTCGTCGAGTGAGTTTTTAATCGTCCAGGACGTTATCAGATTATTACGTTTTAATTGTTTCTCCTTGTTTTGGAATAGAATTTTTTGGATTGTTAGGTTTTTACGATTACGACTTCTATAATGGGTTCGGTAAAATTTTTATCGCAAAGCTTAATTAAAATAAAGTCTTTTTTTATTTGCCTAGAACCATATCAGTGGATTTGAATTTTTGAGACTCGCTCGTAAATTAATGTTAATGTTTGAGTACAACTCCTGTAGCCTTAGCCATACTTATGACTTGTATGTGTTCGTTGCAAATAAAAGAAAATTAAAAAAGAATATGCAAATGACATATCCTATCGCTGAATTGATCACATGACTTACAGAAGACAACTGTCTATACTAATATTATAAAGAGGTAGCGTAACGATGTTTGTGAGTTTGTGACGTTGTAAGGGGTAATCTCTGGATCTACTGAACCGATTTTCAAAATTCTTTCACCAATAGAAAGCTACGTTATCGCGGAGTGTCATAGGCTATAATAATTTCCAAAATTAACTATGCATCTTTACTAAAACTTGAATAATGTAATTCAAGTCGCAAAAAAATTGCTTTCATCGCGTACGCTGCGGAAACTATTGAGGATAGAACAAAACAATGTTCTACAATATTAAAGAACGTATCAAAATCTGCAAAAAAGTCCGCGATACCATATGCCTATCTCCTACGGGTAACACGCAATAACTGCTTTTACTTTTAAAATTGTGGATTAAAAATAAATAATTTTTGTGAAGCTTATTTAGCCCATATGGTATTAATTTATATCTTTGTAAATATGTTTTTTAGAACGGAAATTTAATGTAGAATATTTGTGCCCCTTACTCTATACAGTTTAAACAAATATCTTCAAAGATATTAGCAAAACAAAAACGTGCGGTAAGCGGTTGCGCGCCGCCGCCGCTTCGGTTGCGCTTCGGCCGTTGCGTGGCGATAGGTAAGTATAGGCATTTATCTATCCGAATGCCTCGCGTCCAGCACTGTGGGCTGTGGGTATAAGGCCCGGTTTCCACCAAAGCGAAGCGGACCGGAGCTGTATTTGAGTAACCAATCAGATTTCGTCATTTTGATATCTCCGAAACTGAGGGATGTCTAAATGATGAAATCTGGTTGGTTATCCAAACAAAGCTCCGCTTCGCTCCGCTTTGGTGGACACCGGGCCTTACGCGGGACAAACGGGCCGGGACAAAAATATTTCTAACGCGGAACGAAGTCCGCGGGCACTGCTAGTTCTTATATATTTCTTTGAATTTCGTTACGTTTGGGCTTTTGTGACAATCGCAAATATTCAACAACAAGCAGCGCTTCTGTATTACCTATTGCTGTAGATCACTTTTGCAAAAGTTATCAACTAATCTGGCTCCAACTTCGACCAGTTTCGTTCTAATAGAGTTCTAGTACCTAAAGGTTTATAATTTTTATATAAGCATCATTTCAAGGAATTTTTACACTACATTTATACTCGTAATTGAACAGTTTAGAGTTTGAAATTTTGCGGAACAAATTCGAGGAATAAATAATGAAGAATCTACCTACGAGTTGATAGATGTACAAAGTCTTTAAAAGAAGACGTCGCGAAGTAATTCTCTCTAAAAGACATTAGTAGATATAGATACATTACTTATTTCTACAATAGTGCAGGCACTTTATGTGGTTGATGTCCAGCGAACTCGAACCAAACGTTTTTTTCCACGTTTCTGATACGTTCCGCTTAGGTGTGGAACACCTTTCCAGCTTCTGTGTTCCCAACCAAGTACAACCTGGTTGCCTTCAAGAGAAGAGTGAATAGAAATTTTCTAGGCAGCGCGCTTCATCCTGGACCACATCATTTCTGTCCATCAGACATGATTGTAGTCAAGCGCAAGCCTATATCGATAGTAAGAAAAAACACCTGATATTCTTTTCTTGAAAGTCAAAGCTAACCCCTACTAGACAATATGTAAATGCAGGGAACTTTCCATTCTACTAGTAAACTCTAAGTTTATTTATTTTAGCGTGTTTTAAATTTAAATTAAACTTCATAACAAGGCATGCGACTTGTATACTGTTTGAAAGTTTCCACGTACATTTTCTTAGCAATTTAAAGTTTAAAGTTTCTCATATGCAAGAGTAATCTACATTTACTAGAAAAATTAAGTACAAGTACTTTTGGCGTGAAAGAGTAACAACGATACACACGAACACACGTATAAACATACGCCTCTATTTTAGGTGTTCAATAAGAATGCTTACACATTATTCGTACCTGATGATTTTCTCTCCAAACACCGTGTATGCATAATATAGGAGAATATGAAGATTCCGCATAAAACAACAGAGAAAACGGCATCTCAGTAGGTGCGGCGAAAACAAAAAGTTTGTAAGCTCTCAGTGTTCACAATTCATTCGCAATTTACATTTCACAAAACGCAAAAGTAGGGACAAAATTCAAATTTCGAAATGGAGATCATGGGGTCACTGTAAATATTGTTACACCTGAGTAAGCGAGGGGAATTCGGAAAATCATACGTTGCGTATTGGTGGGTATACAATACCTGCATTCAGATTTTTAACTCTTTGTCTTTCGCCCCTTGACCATACTTCAATCATGATTGAGTTGAAATGTAAATATAGTAAAAGTGAACATTTTCTAAGCTACCTTTATATTTAGTTGTACCCAAAAGTAATCAGTAAGTACTTTCCCTTTTCTAAATCCTAGCTTATTTGACGCATCGTTTTCCGCCTTTTAATCTTTGGGCAATAGGTACTAACCTTTGTGGGTCATATCCGTACTTGAAACTACTGATAAGAGGAAGGTTCCTTCTATATGTATTCGCTAAAAATCTTTAGAGTTTCCCGTTCTGTTTCCAACCATAATTTCATTACTTGCTTTCTAGTAATTTTTTTCATTAGCTTACGCATGAACTTGAACCTATATAATCACACATGCTTATTTTCAAGGTCCCTCAACGGGTCAATAGGTATCTAATACGAGTAGAGAAAAAACCTTATATTACTCAACCTTTATTTGAACTATTGACACTTACTTACTTATCTTGTATCATCTTAACAATCTATTCTAAAGCGGTTCTAGAGACCAGTGGTTTCAAAGTTTCTAAAAAGTACAACACTACAAAGGAAATTCTGACGAAGTTTGTTGAAGCAACCAGGCCTAACTCCTCCTAGGTATTATTTATTTGGGCAATGTTAGCCCTTTGAGCTGCCATTATTGCGGCACATTACTCTTTAAAGTGGGACTATAAATTACAGTTAGTAAAGTCGTCAGAAGGGTGGCAGGCTTCGCTCAGGGCGAGTGTCATGTGAGCCCACCATCAATCTTGGCAGTCGAGCCGCACGCATGCCTAGTGATGCGGATATTTAAATTCAGTAAGCGGAAAGCGGTTGGTGTGATATTGCTATTAGATTTACGAAAAAAACCTTTTAAATTAATTAACAGTATTAGGGCACCATTTCGAGTGGATAATTAATGACGTATTTCTTTGACTTAATTCTGTATTTACCTATATTAAAATGAAGCTGTTATTTACTTTGGGAAAGACCGTGATTGAAAATCATTGAAGCACAAGATTTTCTGCTATATCGGATCAATCCGTATGACAACTTACAATTTACAGTGGCATTAAAGTATTCCAAGAATTTTTCTCTAAGTAAGTTTCGCCCTAGCACCGGATCATCATCGGGATGTGTTGACTCGACAAAGTATATCTTGTTCAGAAATGTTAAGATTCTTTAACATAGCGACTTTCACGGTTATCACAAAATTGTACCTATCTACTCGTATATTTCGAAGACAATTTTTTCAGCTTTCTATTTCTAGACGTCTCCAGTACCCCATTTTCATCTATGGGATAAAAAGTCTATGAGAGTTATAGCGGAGTATACTTGCATCTTTATGACTTGAAGTTAGTACCCTACTTATGCCTGATGCCAACCCGCATTTGAGTGGAGATCAAAGCTAACTTTAACTCACCGTCCTTTTCTACAACGGTGTTCCATCCCAAACTGTCCAATGTTCATAGCACAGGAAAATTTAATAACATTCCTACAACCAGATCTAAAAAAAAATACCTCTCGCGTTTTTTCATGCTATGCCATTCCTTTTCTTATTCCTAAAGCGATGCACAAAATTTCGATTGGAAAACCCCGGATCCAAGCTCGCTCTGCACTTTACAATGTCGTCTCAAATTTAAAGGCTCGAATAGCTTTGTCCTGGCTAGACTTGCAATCCATTACAGTGAACCAGGGAAGTGGGGAACTACACTCAATACTTAGCATATTTACGCAACTGATAAATTGTGCACGCTTTTTCCCCGCTATCGCAAGGTGACGTGAATGGAACTGTTGCATTTTTCTTTAAAGATAACGGCAGTAAAAGAAAGCGAGGTAATGGTACTTTTTGCAAAGGGATTCCTGTTTAAGCGTTGATTTTTCTTTGACTTGGGAAAAATTATCTAGCACTAGGCTAGTATTTTTTATGCCTTTATTTTAATTATACTTTTTTATTATCAGGCATTGATATATGAAATAAGTATTTCGGGTCAGCGCTAAAAAGTGTCCGAACCTAACGAAAGCAAAAACGCGAAAAGATTTCTAATCGCACTTAAGCAAAATTAGGCTCTATAATAATGTTTTAAGACAAATTACAATATTTTAGTTTATTTATAAAAATACACATGTATACCCTCGTTTATAATATAGGTTTTCTCGGGACACTTTCGTGAATTTGTATTACACCCGGGGTCCATGAATTTATATGCCAATGTTACCAGGACATATCCTCAACCTTTACTCCAACAGATTAAAGGTATCTTATGGTACTCCGACATTAATTGCTGCTAGGAAAAAAGTATTTATAGCTACTTTATTATAATTAATCATTGGTAATGTAACTTCAAATAAATGAGATAAATTTTCTATTTAAGCTTGAATGAAAGTTATAATAGTAATCTCTTATTACATAAGCGAAGGGTGCATTCTGCTCAGTAAGGGGGTGCCTTTTCGATGAGCTTTTTATTAGGTAATAATGGAGGGAGTTGTTTTGCCTAAGCTTACCTTGCTATTAGTACAATAATTATTCTGTATCACATTGTAAAAGGTTTTTCACCAATTTATAGGTTTATGGAAAAATAAGATAAAATATTATTATTGCGAAAGACGTTACAAATTATATCAAGGAGCATGCAAAAAATATACTTAGATTTAATTTGATTCAATTTACACAAATATTCGAATCGGAAAAGATTTTTTTTGAAACCTAATTGAACCAATTTCGAATCGTAGGTATAAAAATATAAATGCGACCAGAATATCAATCACAACCTTTTTAAGCGAACGCAGCAAAATAGCTTCAAAAACACAATTATCTCTCTCATGAACAATATCCATTAGGCCAATTTCTGATAAAGTACAATCAATTAGGGGACCCTACTTTAAAAGTATTTCGAAGCGCGCATCGACGTTAGGCTATATTTATACAAATAATGTTACTGCATAAAGACCGCTTCGACAACAGTAACTCTAGTTGAGTCAGATAATTTGATTATTCGAGGGGACCCCTCCATTGACATACTGCCGATAGAATGAGCTAGCTACAGACAAGGTTATTCAAGCAAAACTTGTGTAGATAGATATACGAGCACACAATATGACGTGTAGAATAGGTGCTTTTGACCTGAGTACCTACTAATTCTTTTACGACACCTACTAATTTTATCCGACTGAGTTTGTTGTGGGTTTCTACTCAGTTCGGCGCGTTGGAACCCTCGTAAACTTACTTTTCGTCAAGTAGTTGTCACATCTGGGGCGTGATTCTCGAAAATTTGTTATTGTACATCAGCCGACCATCGCTGATACTCATAGAAACGCTACCGTCACCAGCCAATCCATCAGTGTATCCAAGACCATCAGCCAATTAAGATGCAAGCATTAACCAATCATAGCTGCATAGATGTAAGCTCGTCACTGCTTAAGTGTTTTTGCACTGGTAAGTATAAGTATTCCCTGAAAATTCATTAGTTTCTGTTGTTTTCTTTAAACATGGACGATGGTGTAGTAGAGTTGCAGAATTGAATAGAATTGCTGTCTGTAGTTGCCGTTGACCGTCTATAATAATCGTCAAAGATCGTCGGTGACCGGAGACTTCGCGATTTTTGAGGAAAATCAGCCTATGACTACGCAGATGCGTTACGATTCAATCTGTCATGTTTACATCCAAAATACACAACTCTAGCTACAGTTGATTACTTTATCACTACTGTAAAAATATTTAAAAATATAATTGTGCAAAGTATAATATGATTTTTTCATGTACTCGTACTTACTTGAATCGCAATCATGCTAGAAAATAATAAAAAGTTATTCATTTACTTCCTATTGAAGCAATACTAGTTCAATCAGCTGTTTTTCGTCAGGTGTTAACTTAGTCATTAGTCCTGAGCTTCTGAACTTAAACATGATTGGATTAATTGAGCATCGTTAACTTAAGTCGGGATGCTTAATGTACGTAATCGCTTTAAAAATTAAGGCGATTGCGACGCTATATTTTATAGTGTTTTTACAATTAGTATAATGGGTAATTCTAGTAGTCATCATCTTTCTTCCCTCATCATTACTTCTCAGTTAGAGTTCATCATATAAATTAACTGATTTACATCAAATCAAAAGTATAAACAAAATACTCTATGCATGAAAACTCCTAGCCAACACTCCCCTTTCAGAATAACAAACAGCCTTAAAGAATGTGCCTCAATTTCTTAGAAAATTGGCCTAAGAAACACTGACATAGTGTTACATTAGCTAAGTACGTGAGTATCATTCACATCGTTATTATTAAGAGCAGTTACGTGTCATGGTTGGTGGAAATAAATTGTTTCTTCACATTGGAGGTCTCGGAAAAGAAAAGTAACGCTCTCTCTATTAGTTTTGTTGAACGTATTTGTCATTATGATAGGTGTGATAAAAATGTGTCTGTGGGATAGAACTACGAGCGTGTATTCAGAAAGAGGGATTGTATTATTTCGTATATATAATATATCAAATGTTATCTCGCCAATTTAATGTGAAAGTAATTAAACAGTAATTTCACAAATTTAATGTGTGATAAATGGCTATAGTTGTTTCTAGATCCATACGCATCAGCATCGCTGTTCAGCCGGTAACTTGATTTTTTAGTTAAGTAAGTTACTTTGAACATTCAGTAGTGCCTATAATGGACCCTGGGAACCAATCTCTAAACGTTTTAATCAAAATGAAAAAAAAAACAGTTGCTGATAGAAGTGAACTCTACCTCCAGGATACTTATACATATTTTTCTTCTGTAGGAAAATTTCAAAAATAAAAAAAATCTCATAAATATCCCTTGGTATGCCCGACCTCGCTGTAGGAGGTGGTATCCCTCTTCCCAAAACCGAAAAAAAGAATATTTCATGAACTTATGCAATATGCATAGCTCAATTAGTTTTTAAGATCCGTTGTGAAGTGGTGATAACAGGAAACAAAACACGGCTGAATTTGTTTAGGGCTTCTTTTTAGTGCAGGGCGCGTTCGAACCCTCGTAAACTGAACTATAGTCGACTTTTAGTTATTTACATACATATGCGACAATGTCATATTGACGTTTAACAAGAGCCTGTACGTTAGGCCTATGTGAAATAAAGATATTTTGACTTTGACTTAGGTATGCAAAGGTGTTGGTAAACGTGTCGAGAGTTTTATGGTTTTCCTATCTCAAAAAAATGCCAACGCGATATAAAGAAAGTTTCTTAGCAATTACGAGTATATTCCTACTATAGTACGAGTGGGTGTCATAGGTCACTGATGAAGTCTATACGACGTGTGAATCTGTTACCTCGCCATGCCTTTTAATGAACTATGCGTCACCTTTGCAGGATAACATATTTTGTAATTCGAACCACGTGCCTACTGAGGGTAGACGGCAGCTACCCCTCGTCTGGTGCGAGCTGCGACAAACTGACGAAATAGGTACGATACGACGAACTGATGCATTTCTTCAATCAGTGTTTTGACCTTTAATCATCGACAAATCTATTATATAAATCCGAATTTTCAATGCGTGAAATGACGTTTCATATTTTATTAAATAAACTCCGTTATTTTAATCCTCGACGGTGCGCCCCACTCTGTCAAACTTCATACAAATCGAATAAAACAAAAGCGATTTTGACAGAGTGGGACGCGACATCTATATAATCCTCCTATATTGCACCGAAATAATTAAAAAAATTATGACATAAGCGAAGTGAATTACAACGCAAAATGATATTTATGTGAAATACTTTGACTACTTGTATATTTTTTTAAATTAACGGCGTAGAAGCCGTATTTAAGCGATCTTTAGTGAAGTTTAGTTTAAAAACTATAAAGACAATTACTTTTAAATTTATACGTTTTGTACTTCGAGTCTTTAATCTAAAATCGTTGAGAAGCAGAAACACGATTGGATAAAATTTTCTCGATGGAAAGTACTCCCAAAAGTTCAGTTTTTTACCTTTTTTCCGAAACCACAACGGATGTACGTTTTAATGTTTCGGTAATAATAATATCTAAAAACGTTGAGAAACTGATTTTTGATAACTGGCTAGTTTTAGAAAATTAGGTAAAAGGTCGTTTGTCTGTTATATTCTTCCGCGACGCTGCATGTTGCACCCACCAACGTATCCGTGAGAGTGACAAAGACCAAAATAAATTTAATAAATCCCATTATAAATCCCGTTAATGAAATGACGGTTAAAAACGTCATTTTTTGCATCGAATTAAAAGTCAGAGTATAGTATAAGTACCTATTATAAAATACCCACAAACTATCTACCTTGAGGCGATGAGCTTGGAATTTTTGATGCTTCCGCGTGGGTGATCGGCTACAAGCGTTCATGCGATGTGCTCACTCATGCCCGTTTTAATGAACTGCGCATCACCTCCGAAAGAAATTCGTAAGTCCAGCCACGTACCGAGGGAACACTGTAGGTACTCTCCCTGTGGAGCCGGTGCGATAAAATGAAGCTATTTGGTATCGATAATATTGACTCAACGATAATATTGAACCCACGACCTCCTATACGCAGAAGCAGGTTCGCTAGCGCTACGCCATTCGGTCGTCAACACGTCAAATAATAATGGTCTAGGATCCCGCTATACAACGACCTTCACCGAGCTGCTTATTGGATGAAAACTATTTTATATCCAATTAAATATGTCAATAAATAAGTATATCGCAAGTGGGTTGCCTAAAAAATTTCAGTCCAGGATATGATTAATTAAGAATTAAAAAAAAAACATTGTAACATGAACTACTATTTGTTAGAGTTCCGTTGACATCTTAGTTCAAATTAGATTGGATGAGCGATTCAGGGGCCTTATTCTGTATCGTTCACTTAGTTAGTTAGTAACCCTAACTGGGTTATTAACTAAGAAAACGAAGGCAAAAATCCTATTTTTGCACAAATTACCAACCTAGGTCGGTATGGTATCATATCAGTATACCGTGCTAGTTGCTATCTTGTACAAAAAGAATACAAAAATAGGATTTTTGCCTCTGTTTTCATAGTTAATAACCCAGTTTGGGTTACTAACTAACTAAGTGAACGATACAGAAACAGCACACAGGTCGCAAATTGCAATTGTGCATAATTGTGCATAAAACCTACGATTTTATTATCCGTTAACTTTCTTTGGCCAAAAAATATAGAACAGAAATACTTTCCTCAGCCAGGAAAGTATTTCTGACAAACGTTCAACTGGCGCCATTTTAGGCGCCCAGAATCCCGTCACAATTAACTATAAGTATTAATACTGTTTCCCCCAATGTTTCCGCGCTATTTCTCCTTTGCTTATTGCTTGGGGTGTCGGCCGCATTTTATTGGCACCAATTGTATCTTGTACACAGTACGACACTTCCCCGTTTATGATTGTCATACTTTATTATGTTTTCCCCCCGAATTAGAAGTCTCTACTACAAACACTTGCTTACTGACTTGCGTTTGACTTAATTTGATTTTATAAAATAAGCCTTATATTTTCGCCTTTAGAACACAAGTTGGTATAAAAAAGAAAGCAATCACAACCCGTTAATTTATAGATTTTTCGATACACAAAAATAAACTATATCAAAGATTTTGTTTTAGTTAATCCTTATATTCTTATCTTGTAACTATTTGTAGTGTATTTGTATCATATATTATTATTTTTAAAAATATACTTGTGATATAGTAATTATGATTTTCTTAAAGGGAGCCGGTGCCGGTCTGACATCTCATAAGTGCTTGTAACTTAGGCCTACGTGAAAAGATAAATATTTTAAATGGTTGTATCATGTATGGTGTGTTATTATTTTTACACAAACCGATGTATTTTATAGATTTTATTGAGGCTTACAAGTAACAAATGTCTATTCATCTACATCATCATCATCACATTCTTCTACAGTAATTTATGTAGGTACAATTTGAACATTTTTGAGTTTAAGTGTGTCAGTGTTTCCTTAGGCCGCTTCATTCGATTAACTTAAGTTACTACTTAATGTTTATTAATTCACGTTGCGATGGAAAGAAATATTATTGAATGCGTTTAGTTTTGCCCATTTGTGTGGTTTATATCGAGTTTGTCATCATGCATAAACAACCACAGAAGCGCGTTCTACTACGGAGCAAACTATCAAAGTTTTGGTAACCGTCTAACTGACCGCAGGCTATCTCATTGTGGAACCAACTGCTTATTACAGCTGAACACATTTTCCTTTAGGAATTTAACTTGTTGCAAACCCGAACTATTCCTTTGAAATATTACAAACACTCATATGAGCTTTATCATATTTACTTATTGAGGTACGAAAATATTAGATGCTAAATTCAGAAACGTGTAGAGTAGGGTTAGCAAACAACTAACATACCTACATGTGAAGTTTTTACAGCGACTTAGGTCGTATAGTTAAACTGTTATCGGAAAATAGCAACAACTTAGTTGGGTAAGATAGAAAAAACATATTTTAAATGCAACATACAGGTACACAGTGATTTTTCTTTCCGAAATGACGAACGTTAGCTGTCTGGGGTTGAATAATATTTTATTATGATACTTATTTTGTGCATACAAACTTACTCGTCCGTTCAACAATTTATATAATGAAGTACGATCTTGAAAGTTGAAACTAACATGAACAATAATGAAGTTCTCGCATTTTGATAACGCACTAACAGAGATGGGTTTCGTGATAATAGGAGTTTCAAACATATTTATGTCATAATGCTGGTATTATTGTTACATTATGCATAATGACATGCCAGTTATAAACCCAATGACCAAAATACTAGTAAATTTTATTGGAAATAAACCGCAGGTATTTTCTAAATAGTCATTGATATATTATTAGGTATAATGAATAATTAGACGCAATTTTTCTAATTGTTATCAAGTATAGTTCTTACGAGAGCTTTTAACTTAGCTTTCCCTTTTAGTGAATTATTATTTAATAATTTCTGTAAACCAAATAAAAGATAGTAGATTTACCTGTATTTTATTATTAATATTTTAGCGGTTCAACTTAAAACTGTATTTTTCTAAAATCACAATGAAACTTCAATTTTTATGGTGGTGAGATAAATTTGCACAGAAATAAAGAAAACTCAAGTCATATGAATCATAATATTAGATACTCGCAAAGATTCAGAATAAACGAAAATCAACGTTCGCTTCAGCTCTGGTGAGCGAGGAAACCGATTCTGCTCAATGCAAATATTTGTCGGAAAAATTGAATGTTTGAGAAAGATTTGTCATGGTCGCGATTTGTTGTATCGCTGACAAACCTATTATCGGTGATTGGATACATTGGCAATCCCAGCGTTTCCCGCTCTTTTGAGAGGATTTGTCAGATTTGTTTACAGTAGGATACAGTTTACAGTTTTATTACTAAAACTAGTAGGGCGCGTGGGAGCGCGGGCCACATGTGGCCCGCGGGCTGTCCTTCTCACCTATAAAAGAATTGCCGTCATCTCCATCGCCAATTGGAATCCGATTGGCAATGGGCTAAAAGAATTACCTCGGAGCACGGTCATGGATTTAAAGATAGTTAAGGGCTGTTTGAATAAAAAATACACTGAACCTCATCAGATGAGGTTCAGTGTATTTTTTATTCAAACAGCCCTTAACTATCTTTAAATCCATGACCGTGCTCCTCAATCATCATCCAAATCGTAGACCATCTCTTCTCATACTTTTCATAGTTTTTCTTAGGCCTTTGGGCTTATTGTAGCATTCACATTTTCCATGGAAAAATAAATTCAACCAATTTGATTTTTTTTACATTCATCCCGTAGACCTTGAGATTCTAATTACGTCTTGCAAAGAAATCACTCTCTTATCTTTTATACTTTCCGAGATATAACAACACGAAATTTGTATGGCGGCCATCTTGAATCCGCCATTTTGATTTTTTTTTCAGCTAACTGCCAATTGGATGGCGTTTCGAGTTACATTTGGTCGAGCACCCCCCACCTATCTTCGATACCCTGGCTGTGCTCTTCACCCGTCTCCGAAATCCTCAATCATCAGCTCTCTCCTTATTTTTCTCTAGTAACTCTCCGAAAAACCGCATCACAACCTTGCATAATTACCAACTGTTAGTCTCTTCAACATTCCCCATACATTTTCTATGGAAAAATAAATTCGCCATTTTGATTTTTTTTTTCTATCCATCAAATAGACCTTCGGGTCCTGATCACTTCTTGTCAAGAAACCATTCTTCCATCTTTTATACTCTTCGAGATAATGGCGAAATTCGTTTGGCCGCCATTTTGAATCCGCCATTTTGAATTTTTTTTCAGCTAACTGGCAATTGGATGACGTTTCGAATGACATTTGGTCGAGCACCCCCCACCTATCTTCAATACCCTGGCTGTGCTCTTCACCCGTCTTCGAAATCCTCAATCATCAGCTCTCTCCATATTTTTCCTCCGAATGAATTTTTTTCTTATATACGAAGTGATCATTAAAAAAAAAAATTTTCATACAAAATTGTTCAGGAGAGGTGATCAATGAGTCAGTCAGTGAATCAGCACGAGTAGCTATATATATATTAACTAGTAGGGCGCGTGAGTGCGCGGGCCACATGTGGCCCGCGTGCAGTCTTCCCGCCCATAACGGTATCGCCGTCATCTCCATCGCCCATTGGAATCCGATTAGCAGTAAGCTAAAAAATTACCAAGGAGCACTGTCATGGTTTTAAAGATAGTTAAGGGCAGTTCGAACAAAAAAATACGCTGAACCTCATCCGATGAGGTTCAGCGTATTTTTTTGTTCGAATAGCCCTTAACTATCTTTAAAACCATGACAGTGCTCCTCAATCATCATCCAAATCCTAGATCATTGTCTCTTCCCATAGTATGTACATTTTCCATGGAAAGATAAATTCCGCCATAGTAAATTATTTTCCACTTGAGATCCTGATCACCTCTTGCTAAGAAACCACTCTCTTATCTTTTATACTTTCCGAGATAGAACACCACGAAATTTGTATGGTGGCTATCTTGAATCCGCCATTTTGTTTTTTTTTTCAGCTCACTGCCAATTGCGTGAAGTTCCTAGTATTTTTTGTTTCAGCAGTCCCCACCTAACTATAATACCTTGCCCATGCTCCTTGACTGTCTTTAAAATCCTCGATCATCACCTCATTCAATATTTTTCTCTGGTGGTCTTCTAAAAAACCGCATCAAAGCACTTCATGATTTACATCTCGTAGTCTCTATATTCCCCATACATTTTCTATGGAAAAACAAATTCCGCCATTTTGATTTTTTTTTCTATCCATCGAATAGACCATGGGGTCCTGATCACTTCTTGTCAAGAAACCGTTCTTCCATCTTTTATACTTTTCGAGATGGACGCCGATGAAGTTTCTATGGCGGCCATCTTGAATCCGCCATTTTGAATTTTTTTTCAGCTAACTGCCAATTGGATGACGTTTCGAGTGACATTTGGTCGAGCACCCCCCACCTATCTCAGATACCCTGGCTGTGCTCTTCACCCGTCTTCGAAATCCTCAATCATCAGCTCTCTCCGTATTTTTCCTCCGAATGAATTTTTTTCTTTTATACGACCCCATCCATGAAAAAAAAATTTTTCATACAAAATTGTTCAGGAGAGGTGATCAATCAGTCAGTGAGTGAGTGAGTGAGTGAATCAGCACGAGTAGCTATATATATAGTAATGCAATGGCCTCGTACAGGGTACGCTAACCTTTTTTTGTTTCTTAAACGTACAAAGATTTATTTACGAAACCGAAGGTTTTTAAGAATAAAATTTTTGCAGGCAAGGCAAGGACATGGAAAACTTCTGCCTAGTTACTCGTTGTAGTAACTTGTACGTTTCGTACGTTTGTAAGCTTTCGCATAAAAAATAAAAAGATACAAAATATCAAGATTTGAACATTCCCGTAAAAAGTGACTTAAAGTTACAGTGATAAAGAATCAGAAAATATCTACGGTTTTTCTTTATTAATTTAGACCATTTCTGCCGACCTTTATTTTGGGGGCATTTCAAAGTCTGTTTTGTCTTGTTTATGTTTCGAGATCTTAGTTTGGGATGAACCACAAGTAAAATATGGAAGTACCACTCAGCTCAACAGATTATAACGAAATTGTTGTATGTTATCGTCGTCTATAAAGTTTGAGTAGGTCCCTAGATCGCCTAGATTTACAAAAGGCAGGGCACCGTGGCAGGGCACCGTCTGTCGGGTCAGCAAAAAAAGTAAGTAGATTTCATAACATAGGTATAATATTTCAAATTAAGCTTTGCTACGCCGCTCTCATACCTATCTGCAAGTGAATTTCATTCGTTGAAAAAACACGGTCGTAACGTAAACCATGGCTTACGGAATCCAAAATATTATTTACGAGACAAACAATCGCATTGTGGGGATTTCGAATATTGTGCAAACAAGCCGATAAGCGGGCCTCCGTGACCCCGTATCAAATTATTTCTGTAGAAATCCCTACCTGTGCAAACGATAAACGTGGTGTTATATTAATATATTCGACTTGGAATTTATTTTTTAGCAGTATAATAAAATACAAAATAAATATTTAAGGGGACTCCACAGACTTGTATACAGACAGGGCGAACAGCGCGAAAAAATGTCGCCAGTTTATGGGAGCAAAAATGACTGTTTTGCACCCTCCCCCGTCAGTAGTCAGTATAGACCAATTTCTTTTTTTTTGAATTAATAATAATATTACAGGCAAGGTGACAACAGACACATAGATAAAAAAAAAACATGTATTTCGCAGGAGTTTCGACAGATGGCGCTACATTTTCTTGTAAGAAGAACGTTTACATAAAATGTTCGAATGGGCCGGGCCTATCTTGACTATTTTTATCTATTGGGGACTCCCATACATCAAACGTGATTTTTTTTTATGTCCGTTTTAAGAGATAAGTACTGGTGAAAGATGGACGGACAGACGTACTGACGGATGGCGTCATAATAGGGTCCACCATTTGGTAGGGATTTACCATTTGGCGACGGAACACTAAAATAGAATAAAATTAATATTTAAGGTAGCTATCTTACAATTCATGCGACAAACAATTTTTTTTACTTGTTTTTTAATTTGACGGACAGAGGTGTTTACTTTACTTTAATAATATTGAGAATAAATAGGTCTTGATAGTACGGGCCCGACTTGACCAATTTTTTTCATTAGCCTGAAAACAATTGTTACATTTTGTAAAGCGCACTGTCTGTATCTCATTTTTAACGACACACGGAAAGGAACTGGTACCACGCCATTTTATGATAATGGAGGTGATCCCTCCAGACTCATGAGCGACGAAGGCTTTTAAATTTACGGGTTTAGGCGCATGATGAGTGGGGTTTATGGTTTGCAACGTTTAAACTCTGTAGGCATATAATAATATTTTGGTATATGATATGCGAGGGGTCCGTGTAAGGGCCAGGTAGAAAAGTTTTAATGGTTTTTTTATCAAAGTTTTTAGTATCAAGTACCTAAATGTAAGAATACAGGGTATACCTAAATAAATTAGTTATAACATTTTTAAACATACATTGGATATACCTGAAGAAAAAACTTTTTATATCGCGGGAAAACTTAGTACCTACATAGTAACTCAATGGTTTCAACAAAAAAAGCTTGTTTAAGTTATTTTTGTTCCGCAATACTCCAACTACGTTTTCAAATGACATAAAAAAAATGTAGGTATGCCTACTTATGTTAGGTTAGGTTAGGTTTTGATCCTGCGCTATATTTATATACGCGCTATATTCATATACGGTGAAATACATTGTACAAGACTCCCGTCACAATATGACCAATGACTTCTATGTATATCCTCAAAGAAGTCACTAAATATGACACAGGTTTTAAATCGCATACTTAGTAGGTACCTGATTGAAAAATAATAAAAAAGTAAACTTACAAAAATTGTTTGCAAATTAATTCAATACATTGGTTACAGAGAGGTTTACAAAATTAATCTATCTTCGATCTTCAAGTAAGTAGCTCGGCATAATTTATTCCATTTTCATATCGAGGTCGCGTTATCCCCGCGGGCCCGCATTTTTTAATAAGTTCCATGCAAATCAGAAAGCTCTAGACTTAATATCGCTCTGATCATTCTATATTATCCACGAACGAAATTGAAAAGGTTCTGTACGTCGAGAGAGGTTGGTTGGTCTACTTGACGGAGGTATTTGCTTTTGAGGACCCTACTTACTCGATCTTTGATACGGGCTCTGACCAAGTGGCCAAGTGCGAGTCGGACTCGCGCACCGAGGGTTCCATACCATAAAAGAAGTAAAACCTTAAGCTTTTAAAACGTTAGCTTTAACTGAAATAATCGAGTGTGACAGACGGACGGAGAAAGTCTCACCATAAGGGTTCCATTTTTGCAGCAACATGATTCAGCATTGTGCGATGTTTTACATTTTACAAAGAACTCATCTTACATTTTAAAATTACTTGGATGAACTTCCAGCATTTTACAGAGCTGTTTTATAATACTTTGAAAATTTTAAACAAGCTATGTAAATTTTAAATTATGTTCAAAGTTATTCAAGTTAGAAACGAGTTAGTTTTTCATGACGTACTAACTAATCGGTACGGTATTATAAAGTGATCTATTCAAAATCTTGTTTTATTTATAACTAGTAGTATTAGTAGTAGTGGTATTTAACAAACATATTTTCAAACTTTAAAATTTTTACACACACACTCTCCCATACATCGAACTTTCTCGTTTTTGCCTGGGATCATTAGAAAAGAGTAAAATGAAGAAAAATCGAATATGAAATTATATTTTTTGTATATATTTTTTATTTCTTGACATTGACTCGAAGTCCCGCACCTCAGTGACGCCTACATCGCGCGTATGAACGGCGTATGAAAAATATTTTTTCTACAAACGCACTCTAGCTATATATCATCTCCGTAAAACAGCCGTAATTCATCTGTACATTATCCATCGAAAATCATTCGAAAATTCGATTACATTCGTTCACATGATACACATAATTCGTACACATAATTCTATGTTATTTAATTTGGCTTAGTAGGCTTAAGTATTATGGCACTATTCTCAGAAGGTATATACGCTCAAGCTGTCAACATAAGCCGGATCCCGGAGTTGTAAAGATTCTGAATGAACGATGACTATCGCCGCCGACAGAGAGTATGTAACGAGCCGATTGATCTTGTTGTCGGAGATGCCTGATACGCATTATCGCGATAGTATCTGCAATTCAATTATCCTAATGATGTAGAACTTGCGGAAGTGAATATAAACGGACTAATTAGCTATGCCATTATCGATTCGTTACTTAGCTTCTGACGGGTATGTAATTATTGTGCATGTAAATGTAAATTAACTAGGAGGCTGTATCTACATATATTCTTAAAGTTAATCTTCTTCCATCATCAAAAATTGAGGCATTTCTAAATCGGCGCTTTATACGTTGAATTTAGATTTTGACAAATCCCGCAAGATCCATGAATTTTTCTGGGATAAAAAGTAGCATACTGATCAGTCTAGGGTATAATATCTCCTTTCCAAATTTCAGTGAAATCGGTTTTGAAGTTGTGCAGTTGTGGCGTGAAGTAGTAACAAACATAGTCAGTACAAACATACAAACATTCGCTCTTTATAATAATATTGTGTGATAGGGAGTGCTTCAAGGAATTTGAAGGCAGTAAAAGAGCTTCTGGAGAGAAGCTTACAACTGGAAAAGCATTGGACTGGAACACAACCAGCGCTAGACTGAATAGGAGAGGAGTCCGATGATTGCAAAATACCAGCAATCTAGCGAATACATTTAAAGCGATAGTCGAAATTAGTTCCAGGCCCAAACCAATCGCTTGTAGCAATCTCCACTGTCAGTTATTCAAACACAGATGAAGGCTTGTCTATCTGTCTGTCAGCACTGTAACTGAACTGTGAATTTTCTACACTCTGTTATCGCTGGGTCAACATTTGCTGAGATCAAACGCTGGATCGGAAACTGCAGTTTATCTAAACAATCACTCTAAAAAATAAAAGCCAACTAAGACTGCTTTTCTCTTAGTTGACGATAAATTAATTATTACAATTATGATAATAAACTTAACAACAAAAGCTGATTAGTTATATCAGCAAGTTCATTATTGATTAAGCTAACAATGTAGGTATGTCTATTGACCCTAACAAATAAATACGTTGTTTCTATTATTATTTACTTCTTTGTATGATACGATCATTTTTTATTATTTAGCTTAAACATGTACGTAAATTGAATCAATGTAGAATATACTCATTCACATAACTAATATAAATAATTGTTTCGATTGATTTTCATTATCAAACTACTCAATTTTTCTTATTTAAATCTATCTATACTTATAATAAAACTGTAAAGGGTCGAATTCTGTACATTGAAGATATTTTGAAAATTTTTGTTGGAGGACACTATTTAGTCGATACTGAAGCCAAAACTGTAATTTGTTTCATTTTTGTCTGTCTGTCTGTCTGTCTGTCTGTCTGTCTGTCTGTCTGTCTGTCTGTTTCACGACCGGGCATCACGGCTAATCCGCTGGATGGATTTAAATGAAATTTGACATGATTATAGTTCATACCCCGAGGTAGGACATAGGATACTTTTTGTCCCGAAATTCATCATGGTTTCCCTGGAAGACGGCATCAAAGTCCAAACGTTTTTTAGTTATAATTCATTAACGCGTTGTCAGATTCCATTCATTCTTTTTTTGTTAGAAAGGAGGTTCTTTAAAGATTATTCCATACAAATCTTATCATCATCACTTTTGTAGTTCAGAAATTACAGACATCAGAACCATTAAGTTCAAGTAAGTAGGTGACTTGAAACTCGGAATGCACAAAGAACCTAGGCCTAGGACGTAGGGCTCAAGTAAGACTGGAGTACCCTTATAGCCGTAAATAAATAGGCTTAGCAGGAGATTTTGTAAGGTTTAATATTTTTCACTTTTAGGGTGAACAAAAATCATGTAACTGGCGTTATCGCTACGTTATACCGTATAGCGCCATCTCTACAATTTATGTGGAACTTGAATGTAAAACTCTGAGATAGGTACTAGGTACCGAATTTTTTTAAATAAAAATTAACTGTCATGTTATTTACTGTTTCCTGACTTTATATTAAGATGGCACTGATAAAAAAAGACATGAACAGATTTAAACTTTATCATCCGCAATATGGAAAGGGTAAGATAATGGTTCACAAATATTTTTAACTCTTAGGTCTTATCGATCCTAACCGACTGACTGTCATCTTAGGTCGTTTTATACATAAGTAAATATATAGCCATTGTTCATTCTGATGTTTTGGATTGTATTGAGATGAAGCAAAGATTTTTAAAAGACTCTTATATTATGTTCGGCTGGGGAATATTGTTAGTAGAGTAATTTATCCCAGTGGTACCTACCGGCCGAACTCTGAAAGAAGAGTTCTACCACCAGTACAACTTTTCACATGGTTTAATAATTTTTGACATATTTCGTTGTTTCAGAATAAAAATCACAATGAAAAGGACGAGTTTAACTGTCGATATTTCGATACATTGGTACAAGTCGTGGTCACGTAGTGACCACGACCTGTGCCACTGGGTCGAAATATCGACAGTTAAAATCGTCCTTTTGATATTTCAACTACGTATTAATGAAACTTTATATTATTATTAAGAAAAAGGAGTTTTCAAAATCACCACAAGATAACCCGTGCAAAGTAAGAACAGGTTTCTGTACAACATCACACCAGAATCCCGCGAAAAATCAAGGAATTCCAGTAGGAAGGTATATTATGTAAAAAAAATCGTAATTCACGCGGGCGGAGCCGCGGGCAACAGCTAGTCAACTATAAATTAAAATCTTCAAGACAACAAAGTTATAATGGTATTTTTTATTACTTGACATTGTTGGATTATTAATTAAAAATGTTAAATTCAACTAAGATGCTCATATTTAAAACGACTATTAATATTAGTAGATTGGATAATAAAGTCACGTAGTCCCTAGACCCGCGCGGGAGTGTAAGGGGTACAGAGGCGGGGTCCGGGGAGTGGCGACGCAGGACTCGATAGTTTTTTAATGTTTCCTTCAAAATCAAAATCAGTTACCAATTCTAACGGTGTCAGTGTAACTCGTCGCAGCCGTACTCGAACTTCAGCGCGTTTTTTTCATCTTGGTACTATACGTTTTATCTACTCGTATGGTGGATGGAGGATGGAGGATGTAAAGGAACTTCTCAAGACCTGG
This sequence comes from Coenonympha glycerion, assembly GCA_963855885.1. Lineage (NCBI taxonomy): Eukaryota > Metazoa > Arthropoda > Insecta > Lepidoptera > Nymphalidae > Coenonympha > Coenonympha glycerion. The sequence continues at coordinate 4,761,730 of OY979638.1, read as the reverse complement.
GAATTGGAGGAGCTCATACCAGTATTCAATCGTAAGTATCTCGATCGGTTATTTTGTTTGAAGTGAAGACGTTATACTAAACCATTTTAATTAGGTATTTTTTTACTTTCTGTTTAAAATCGACGATGCCTTACTGTGTAAAAAATAGTCTCGTTTATTTATAATATAAAACTATGCTCGCGTCTCGACTCGATCTCTAAGGCCTCTTTTTATAAATCTTTTTGGTATTTTGGTAAACGACTGTAGTACAAACTCAGTATAGCCCAATGATATTATATATATAAATCTATGGTATAGCCCAGTAGTAGATACATAGGTACACGTGAGGTACACTACATATTTAAATGGCAAAAAATGTTATTTTCAGAACAACAAATTACGATACAAGCTATCAGCTTTGAATAGTGACGACATCAAAGAGATTACCCCTCTTGTGGGTCCCAGGTCGCTTTTCATGCGATGCTGGAGGTCCTGGAAAGCAGAGTTTTCATCTAAATATATTCCAAACATTAGAGTTTGACAACCATTTCTGTTGTTATGAAGTTAAAGAGTCAAATACAGCACAGAAGGTTGTCAAGTTCTACATGTGGTTCTACAATTCATTAGTATCTCCGATACCATGTGATATTAATATTTTAAGCAATGGTAAAAAATGTGTTACGTTGCGCTGTACTATTTAATAATAAATTAATAAATAACTTGTTGCAATTTACTTTGTTTTATTTTAGCTCAAATATATCACTTACACATACTTAATATGTTAATTGCAATAATTAATGAGACTAATTTTAATGATATAAATTTAATATTTATTACTAGATACTTACATAATTAATTATATTGATTGAATTATTTAGAGACATTGATCTTTGAACATAATTAAGTAATATTTAATATTTAGTTAAATCTACAGTAAATAAGATATCTAATTCACTTTGATTAACTGAGGGTCATATTAATAAATCAATCTTAACACAGAGAGCGCTTTTGAGATCGCACTTTAAAGAATTTAAAGTGTGAACTCAAAAGTGCTCTCTGGGTTGAGAGTGATTTATGTGACAAATGCCCGTTTGCACTAACATTTTAAGTCACACCTAAGTCCTTAGGTGACAGTTGTTGTATATGAAAACTGTCACTTAAGGGCTTAAGTGTCACTTAAAATGTTAGTGCAAACGGGCAAAAATGTCTTAGTGCATATGAACAAGAGTACCTAGTTGTCATAATAATGTTACCTAATAGAATTGAACAAGTTTCATAGTTGTTTCAAAATATTTGTGAGGCTCAAATTGAACAAGATCTTAGTTAGTTTGACTAAGATGAATAAGTCATTTTGGTTGTTTTAATAGTAATATTGAACAAGGTCTTAGTTAATTTGACTAAGATCAATTAGTCATTTTAGTCATTTTGATATTAATATTGACCAAGGTCTTAGTTAATTTTCCTAAGATTAATAAGTCATTTTAGTCATTATCATATTAATATTGACCAAGGTCTTAGTTAAATATATTAGAAGACATAGTTAGTACAGTAATTTAACGTGTTAGTATTGAATAAGGTCTTAATTGCCTTAGTCATGTAACAATAATAGGAGCAATACAGTTGCCTAGTCTATTGAATTATGATAAACAATCAAAATCATCTTGTTTGATGTATCTGTGTTCTTGTTAGGCTCGTATGGAATCAAGATGTTTAATCACAATAATCACTACCTTGTTAGGAATAACTAATTTTTTTTTAGAGTGATGTTACTCTAGGGAACTGTGACGAGGAGCTTTGAATCGAATTGCAAAACGTTGAATGAAGTTTTTTATAAAAATCAAATCTGCGTTGTTTACTTTGCCATCCTCTGTGTAAATATCAATATAAGATGGAATGATCGAATCATGTGAAGAATTTGATAGTTCTAAGTTTTCCTTTTTTATTCCTCATAAAGATTCTATGACAAAAGCGACTCGAGATTCGGATCGACAACAACTTGTACAAACCCCACCGGCTAAAAAACTTGCACTTGAAGAAAAGTGTAAGTATTGATGAAGCGTTCGGACAAGTCAGCTCCGGAAATACCTACATACTGACTTACTAACTAAGATCGGTCGAAAAGTCATCACATAGTTTACTGAAACGTAAAGCTGCCTACAGACTTATGGCAAAAACACACGAGAAGTGTGAATTTGAGGAGTTTCTCGCCGTTTCGTTCTCGCGCTCACCGGTTCACTGATCGGCGTCGATATTTTAGCCCGAGGATTTATAAGGATTACAGAAGACAAAAGAAGGAAGGATGAAGGAGAAGAAAGGTGTGGACAATCTGTTTGTTTTTCCGAGAAGTCTCGGCGAACTTCTCGCCAAACTTTCTCGCAGTGAGTCTGTAGGGGATATAAAGTCTCCGGTATACTCGTCAGTTCATCAAGAAAACAGACCGGGTGCAAGTCATACTAAAACGCAACTCAACTATTCTTTATTTTATCTAAGTACCTAAGCCTAACTTACATGCACTTATGACGAGAATATTATTTTTCAATACTCATATAATACTGTAAATTAACTGAACAAAGTTTACAATAGTTCCAACCATTCGAGAAGAACCCCACACTACAAACTCCACATAACAGCACCGTTTCTTCTGAAGAAGAAATATGCGTCAGGAATTCTTATTTTACAAAGTTATTCAAATTACAATGCGCAGTAAATATTATTAGCGCAAAATTACACACAAATGAACCTGCGCAATGTACACACACCGGGAAAATTTTGCAACGTTTTGCCAGGACCTAATTACTAAACGTGAGCTAACACAATAACGTTGCGCGCTTTAGCTTCATTTAAAACTAATCCTCTGAACCCGGTCCATATGTAACTATTGTACGTACTTATATAGTTAAAGCATTTTAACTTTTGACTAACAGTGTTGGTAAAATATCAAGTTTTAGCTACGTTTTGTACATATTCAGCAACTGTGGAACCACTTCTACAGCTATTGTAATTTAATTTGCATTTAGTATGTAGCGCCATCTCTTCATTATTGCATTTTTTTATTTCGGATTGGAAACACCGAAGGTTTGTACACCTCGCTAAGAAGCCCACCACACAAGTACCTTTCTACTCTAATCATCTATGACACCAACGTCTACCGGTCCTCTAACTAACCAACCCTATAAATTATTAGTTTCGGAACATTAAAGCTAAAAAAGGTATGAATAATTGACGCAATACAAGTTGATACTTGATGCAGCCAAAGATGTTATCTTACTATGTTGAAAGTGGTTACTAACCTCCTAACGTTAATTGTTAAACAACATTGCACCGGATCGCTTGGCAGTATGTTTTTGTCAATAGGGTGGAAGGCCGATACAGCTGAAACCTTTAACGAGCTCACTTGAGTCAATTTAGAAATTATAGCAACAGAGAAAATATAAAATTCCACACTAGCCCGTTCTAGGAATCGAACCTAGGACCCCCCGCTCAAATCCGACGGACTCAGTTTTATAAGGAAGTCATAAACGTAAGTTTTCCGATAAATATTGTTATTGCATTACGCTGACTACTTCCGTGGGAACTTCACACTTAATTCTGTGGAATTTATTTTCACTGTAAAATCAAACCTCTGTTTCAAGGGTTTGTGATGGGTGTTGATGAGTTCGTGATTCTCTTTTACTACACATAAATAGCAATTTCATAAACCTATTTCCTAATCTTGCCACAGCTATGTTAAAAACTAGTAGGGCGCGTGTGTGCGCGGGCCACATGTGGCCCGCGTGCAGTCTTCCCGCCCATAAAGGTATCGCCGTCATGTCCATCGCCCATTGGAATCCGATTGGCCGTGAGCTGAATAAATTACCAAGGAGCACTGTCATGGTTTTAAAGATAGTTACGGGCAGTTCGAAGAAAAAAATACGCTGAACCTCATCGGATGAGGTTCAGCGTATTTTTTATTCAAACAGCCCTTAACTATCTTTAAATCCATGACCGTGCTCCTCAATCATCATCCAAATCGTAAACCATCATCTCTTCTCATACTTTTCATAGTTTTTCAGAGGCCTTTGGGTTTATTGTACCATTCACATTTTCCATGGAAAAATAAATTCAACCACTATGATTTTTTTTATTCATCCCGTAGACCTTGAGATTCTAATTACGTCTTGCAAAGAAATCACTCTCTTATCTTTTATACTTTCCGAGATATAACAACACGAAATTTGTATGGCGGCCATCTTGAATCCGCCATTTTGATTTTTTTTTAGCTAACTGCCAATTGGATGACGTTTCGAGTTATATTTGGTCGAGCACCCCCCACCTATCTTCGATACCCTGGCTGTGCTCTTCACCCGTCTCCGAAATCCTCAATCATCAGCTCTCTCCATATTTTTCTCTAGTAACTCTCCGAAAAACAGCATCACAACCTTGCATAATTACCAACTGTTAGTCTCTTCAACATTCCCCATACATTTTCTATGGAAAAATAAATTCCGCCATTTTGAATTTTTTTTTTCTATCCATCAAATAGACCTTCGGGTCCTGATCACTTCTTGTCAAGAAACCATTCTTCCATCTTTATACTTTCCGAGATATCGGCGAAATTCGAATGGCGGCCATTTTGAATCCGCCATTTTGAATTTTTTTTTAGCTCACTGGCAATTGGATGACGTTTCGAATGACATTTGGTCGAGCACCCCCCACCTATCTCCAATACCCTTGGCTGTGCTCTTCATCCGTCTCCGAAATCCTCAATCATCAGCTCTCTCCGTATTTTTCCTCCGAATGAATTTTTCTCTTCTATACGAAATGGTAATTGAAAAAAAATTTTTTCATACAAAATTGTTCAGGAGAGGTGATCAATCAGTCAGTGAATCAGCACAAGCAGCTATATATATATTAACTAGTAGGTCGCGTGAGGGCGCGGGCCACATGTGGCCCGCGTGCCGTCTTCCCCCTACTTGCCTTCCAACTTTTAGTCCCTTATCAACATTCCCCATACATTTTCTATGGATTTTTTTTTCCGCCATTTTGGATTTTTTTTCTAGCCATCAAATAGAGCTTTTTTTCCTGATCAACTCTTGTCAAGAAACCGTTCTTCCATCTTTTATACTTTCCGAGATATCGACGAAATTCGAATGGCGGCCATTTTGAATCCGCCATTTTGAATTTTTTTTCAGCTCACTGCCAATTGGATGACATTTCAAATGACATTTGGTCGAGCACCCCCCACCTATCTCCAATACCCTTGGCTGTGCTCTTCATCTGTCTTCGATATCCTCAATCATCAGCTCTCTCCATATTTTTGTTCTTAATGATTTTTTCCCTTCTATACGGAATGGTCATTGAAAAAAAAAAATTTCATACAAAATTGTTCAGGAGAGGTGATCAATGAGTGAATGAATGAATCAGCACAAGCAGCTATATATATAGTAACTAGCAGGGCGCGTGGGTGCGCGGGCCACATGTGGCCCGCGGTCTGTCTTCCCGCCTATAAAGGTATCACAACCCTCAGTCATCTTTTCCCATACATTTTCTATGGAAAAATAAATTCCGCCATTTTGATTTTTTTTTCTTTTCATCGAATAGACCTTCGAGTCCTGATCAGCTCTTGTCAAGAAACCATTCTTCCATCTTTTATACTTTCCGAGATATCGACGAAATTCGAATGGCGGCCATTTTGAATCCGCCATTTTGAATTTTTTTTCAGCTAACTGCCAATTGGATGTCATTTCAAATGACATTTGGTCGAGCACCCCCCACCTATCTTCAATACCCTTGGCTGTGCTCTTCATCCGTCTTCGATATCCTCAATCATCAGCTCTCTCCATATTTTTGTTCTTAATGATTTTTTCCTTTCTATACGACATGATCCTTGAAAAAAAAATTTTTCATACAAAATTGTTCAGGAGAGGTGATCAATCAGTCAGTGGCCAATCAGCACAAGCAGCTATATATATATTAATAAAATGTTTCCTACATTCTACGAATAATTTCACAGAAGCCACGGTAAACCAAACTAAATAAATCACTCGCTAATACAAATAGACATGCGCATTAGCATTGTGCTATACACCACCCGATAGAAGTCATGACTCATTAATTACTATGTATATATTGCACTGAATCTAATTACCCTAATGCACATAATGCGTCTTTGATTTTGATTAATGTACACAAGTTTTTGAAAATCAATACATATAATAAATCTGTAGAGGTCGAATTTCTGTACAAATAAAAAAAATGCTAAAAACGGAGTCAGGGGGTTGTAAGAAGTGAAATAGAACTAATTTAAATTTTTTTCAAATTTTTTGTTTCTCTGTTTGTCTGTTTATCTGTTTGTCTGTTTGTCTGTTTGTCTGTCTGTTTGTACGGGCTAATCTTTGGAACGGCTGGACCGATTCCAATGAAATTTTGTGTAAAGAGTTCCCGTGGGATAGTTAAAAAACTGCAATTAATTTAACAGCTTTGTAAACAACAACTAATGAACTTAATTTAGTAAAATTTGTTATGCTGATACCTTATGTTGCCTCTTTAACAAAATATATATATAGTAAAACTTATTAATCCAATCGAGTTCCCGCGGGAAAGAAAACATTACAAAAACAGTTAGCAGGCGTCTTTCAAGTAACGGATTTAAATGAAATTTTATGATCCTACTTTATACATATGCCCGGTCAACATTTAAGATACTTTTCATCCTGAAAAATTTGGGAGCACCCGTGGGATGTTTAAAAAAACCTAAAGCTACTTATCTACGTAGCACAATCAAAACGGGGTCGAAATATCGACAGTTTAAATCGTCTTTTTGATCGTGCAACTAGGTATAACTATACAAGATAACCCGTACGTAGCAGGAACGGGTTGCTACGTACACAGCAGCGCATCAGAATGCTTAATTATAATATCTGGGCGTTGGTATCATCTCAGAATAAGATAAGTTTGGTTAGTATAGATATTACAATCCACAATGACACGCCCCACTCTGTCTTACTCCATGCGAATTGAGTAACATAAGCGATTTCGACAGAGTGTATAGGTAGAGGAAGACCAAAGAAGATATAGGTAAATTGTGTGAAAGAAGATAGCACGTTGACAGGAGAGATTGGAAGAAGACTCCTTTACGGGTCCATCGAACCCAGGGACCACTCATTTATCTTGGGAAATTTTTTTTTGTAAAAAAACGAACTGCACGCGGGCGGAGCCGCGGGCAACAGCTAGTTACAAATATAAAGGAGTTTTAGCATTTTCTCCTATGTGATACATCATCCTGCGGACGTCCATAGTTGAGCATAGGCCTATCTAAGCGAGCGCTACCACATCTTGTCCTCAGCATTCCTCATCCAGTCACGTCCCGCCATCTGCTTTATTTCTTCGGTCCAACGAGTTGGAGAGCGTCCCACGCTAGGCATTCTTATACACGATCAACACTTCAGAATTTTTCGGCTCTACCGGCCATCGCACATACGACATATTTTGTGACCAGCCCACTGCTTCAGCTTGCTAATCTGCCTTGATGTAAAGTGCACTGTTCACAATGCCCTTAGGCCTTCTTTCATATCAGGGCAGGGTTTGGGATATATCAGTAACCTTCAGATTTTCGGAGTTTTTTCCTAAGAGACTTCTCACATAGCCCTCTCCATGGCCAGATGAGCGACTTTAAATCTGTGGATCAGGTTGGGTGTGAGTGTCCATACGTTCAGCACCTTTGGACTTCAGGCATTAAGGAAGGCATTTCTTAGAGCACTACGTGAATACGCACGATACGATTTAGAAATGTATATAATAACTAGTTTTTCGCGTGGAGGCGCGGCCCGCTAAAGCGGACCGCGTAACTGCTTGGGGCCATTCACGTGGTCGCTCATACTCGGATTTTGCAAAAAGTCCGTATTTCGATTTTTCCCGAAAAATGGGGTAATTTTTTTTCACCAATCTACACCCAAAGTATATACGTATAAGACATTGAGGATCTCCAAAAACAAACAACAAATTGTTTCTCTGAAATAACAAAGATTTGTTTTATTTAACAAGTATTTACAATTATCAAGTTATTATCAAGTTACGACAATTACACTTCTATCTCACCTGAAATAACAAAGAAACGACATTTAAAGTTCACTATTTATCGAGTCCTCAATCACATTCTTTCTATAAGTTTTTATAACGATAAAATGCACAAAACATTCTGAGCGTCACACGCCATTTTAAATCATAGACACAGATCAATATCATAATGTACGCGACAGACAGCTGATACGCGAAGCGCGGCAAATTCAAATGAATGAAATGTCACTCATTTCATTACATCTCCCCCCCTAAGAGCGAAAATTCTAAGCAATATATCTGTAAAATGTACTTATAAGTCATCTTCATATTCATTATCATCTCCTTCATCTTCTTCAGCCTCTGTTATGACAGGTTGCAATTTTGTTATATGAAATAATGTTGATTCTGTTTTTCTGTTGCCTGTATCAATCCTATAAATGGAATTCGATATTTTCTCTATTATTTTGAAAGGGCCTATTTTTAATTCGTCTAATTTCTTTCTATTCAGTCTATTTCCATTTTCTACATATACACTGTCTCCTACATTAAATTCTTGCATTTTTCTATTTCTATCAAATATTTTCTTGTTATACTCATGAGATTTTATTGTATTCTCTAATGCCAATCTTCTATCAGCAATCCACTTGTCTTCCTTTTCCATCGTTTTGAATTCATTTGGTAGAATACTGACATTTGTACCATCCAGTAAATATTTTGGTGCAAAACCTGTAACGGAGTGTTCTGTTTCATTATATTTTTGTATACATTCTCTTGCCAGTGTTGTCCATGTTCTCTTATTATTTTTCTCATTCATTTTACACCTTATTTTATTTACTATTGTTTGGTTTAATCTTTCATTCAAGCCGTTCGAGAATGGTGTATTCACGGCTGTAAAAATTAGTTTAATATTATTTTCCTGCAAAAATTGTTTAAATTCTCTTGAATTTATGCCCGGATATTGATCTGTCAGGATAATTCCAATCTCATCTGTCTCTAGTACTTTCTTTGTTAAATTTATAAAGTCACATGCATTCTGGGTTTTCGAAGTCGCAATAAATGCATATCTTGTGTAGTGATCTACTAAAAGGTGTAGATATTTCTTTGTAGACCTAGATCCTCCAAATCCACCAATAGTATCCATTGACATTATTTCAAATGGTTTGGTAGCTGGTCCCAGTTACATTAATCCAATTTTTTTTTGACATCTTGATTTATTTTTTATGCATATTTCAAATGTTTTACAAATATTTATGATATTTTTTGTTAGGTTTATAGCCGTATATATTGAACTTATTTTTTTCTGCAGTTGTCTGATCCCAATATGGCATAAATCTTCATGCACCTTTTTTATAAGTTTTTTACTAAATTCTTCTGAGAGGATAATCTTTTCCTGTTTCTTTATTTTTTTATAATAGATATTATTTTTTAGTATTAAATTTTGTTTCTTTTCTCTTATTGTTTCATTTTTCTCTTGGTCTCCAACTATATCTTTTATTTGTATTAAATTAACTATTCTCAAGGTTTCCTCTCTGTTATCTTCTGGTTCTAATACAGGGTTTCGGCTCAAACAGTCTGCTTCTACATTTTCTTTACCAGGTATATATTTTACGGTAAAGTCATACTGAGATAGGTAGTATGTGAGATCACCCAATTCTTCATCTGTCCTGCATTTAATGTTCATGTTCTCTAGAGGTTTGTGATCTGAGTAAATGGTGAATTGTTTTCCGATGAGCCAGTGCTGCCAATATTTAACAGCTTCTTTCATAGCAAGACATTCTAAATATATAGCCTTTTTCCGTTTTTGATGTTCATTCAATTTTTTTGAGAAATATGCCACCGGTTTGTCTTTACCATCTAGTTGTGTCTGTTTTAATATTGCTCCAATGCCCTCCAAAGATGCATCGGTAAAGATTTTGATTGGTAAGTCTTTGTCGAATATTTCCAAGACCGGTTGCGAACATAAATATCTTTTTATCAGATTGAATGCTTCTTCACATTTCTCTGACCATACAAATTTCTCGTTTTTTCGTAATAAATTGTGTAATGGATCTAAGATAATTGCACTTCTTGGTATATAGTCATGGTAGAAGTTTATTTTTCCCAAAAATTGTCTGATGTTCTTTTGCGTCTTAGGAGTTGGAAAGTTCCTTATTGAAATCAAATTGTCTTTTAGTGGTCTTACTGAATTGTTCTGAATTATATGGCCGAGGTATTTTACCGAGTCTGAAGCAAAGGTACATTTCTTAAACTTCAGTCTAAAGCCTTCTTTAATTATTGCCTCTAATACATTTCTAATGTGCCTTATATGTTCTTCAAAGGTAGACGAATATATCAAAATATCATCAATATAGTTAACCGAGTATCCTGTGAGATTGTGTTTTCTTAGAATATTGCTTAAGATTCTCTGGAAAATTGCTGGTGATGTTTTCAAGCCAAAAGGGAGGCAGGTCCACTGGAAGTGGCCATCTTGTGTGACAAATCCTGTTTTACTTCTGTCTTCCACCCGTAATGGTATTGCCCAAAATGCTGAGTTTATATCTAGTGTAGTAAAATACTTGCAATTTCTAGTTTTAATAATTAGATCATCTATCAAAGGAAATGGTTGAGCTTGTGGTATAACTATTTTGTTTAACTCTCTGAAATCTACACATAAACGGGATTTTCTATTTTCACCTTTTTTAAACGCCAATGTTACTAGAGCAGCGAAAGGACTGTATGATTCTTCTATTAAATTGTTCTTTAGTAACATCGATATTTGCTCTTCAATTTCTAATCTATCTTGTATTGTACATCTGTATGGTCTTTTACTACAATATTTATTTACTTGTAAATCTATGCGAGCTTCATAATCTTTAACTGAACCTATATCATACTTGTCCTTAGCAAATATTGTTTTATATTCCTTTATAATTTTCTCTATCTCAATTTTCTTTTGATTATCTAAATGGTCTGTCATACTTATAAATTCCTCTGTTTCTATGTGTTCATTGAAATTTACTGTATATTTTTTTATATTATTATCTTCATTTCTGTTATCTTTAGACATCCTGTCTATTTTATTTGTTATTTTCTTTTGTTCTATCTGCAAGTTCTCATTTTGGGTTAATCTGAATTTCTTTATCATATCTAATCCGATTATGAAATCATCAAAATCTTCATTTTCTACTATGTATACATCCACCTCTTCTTCTAAATCAAATATTTTAATTTTTATTGTTATCAAGCCATCCATCTTCTTCACACCATTAACCGTTTTCATGTATGCTATGTTCACATCATCTTTTTTTCTTTTACTTTTATTAATCTTGAATTTATTATAGAAATCTGTGAGCCTGAATCATAAATACCACTCACTTCTAGTTTATTTTCTAATAAAAGCTTGATTTTGATTAATGGTGTGCTTACTAGTTTTTTTCTCAGTATTTATGTCTACTTCAATTATGGAGTTATTGTTTACATTTTTAGTTTTAAGAACTTTTTCAGGTTCATTTTTATTTTTCTTGAACCAACATGACTCCTCCGGATGATATCTAATTCCTTTGTCCAAAGACTCACAAGTCTTACATGACTTCTTCTCATAAGTTTTATTTTTATTATAAAATGTACTGCTCTTTATGTTAGTTGAGTTTTTCTTATACATCGTGCCTTCATATTTTCTTATCTCGTTGAACAAGTCAGTAGTGTTGTTGAGTTCATCCCTGTTTAACTTATTTAAGATAAATCCAGGTAAACCAGTTGCAATAAGATCTATCATTGTTTTGGAATCTATAGATTTGTTTATATCTAATAAAAGCCGTTCTTTTTTTATGGCATAATCAATTAACTGTCCTTCTTTATACCTAAATGCGAGAGCATATGTGACTATGTCCCATCCTTGGTTTTTAAAAGTTTCTAAAAACTTGTCTTTCCATTCACTCCATTCAGAATTTATTGTTAGTTTTATGATCATCGAGCTATACCAATCCAAACAAGGTTTATCTAAAAATAACCTCAAAATATCTATTTTTGTCTCATCTTTTGTTATATTAAAGCGCGCACACTCTTTTTCAAAAATTTCTATCCATTGCATCGCATTAGGATTTTTGCTTGTGAATTTTTCAATAATAAATTTTTCTGAGATATGTTTTAAGTTATGTTGACTTTCTTTCTTAGTTGTAGTTTCTATTAATTGTTCCAAGATTTGTTGCAAAGTGTCATTTTTGTCCTTTGCTTGTGTTGTGCTCACTTCATCTAAATATTGATCTAAAAATTGCATATTACCTTCCTCATCTACATATGTCTTCTTTAGATTTTCATCCAACTTTATCCATACTTTTCTACTCTGGTGTCTTTTTTTAATGCTATTTTTTACTTTTGTGAAAGTGTTCGTTTTAACAATATATGTATGATGACTCACCGGCTTCAGTTCCTCGGGTAAAACATAACATTTTCCTTCTTCAGTAGATATTGAGGTTATAGCTAATACATTTGATTTGCCATCATTTGAGGCTATCATCGTAAACTCAAACTGAAGCCGGTCCATATTCTCTTAGTTCACAAAAATGTCGTTTTATATGACATTGAGGATCTCCAAAAACAAACAACAAATTGTTTCTCTGAAATAACAAAGATTTGTTTTATTTAACAAGTATTTACAATTATCAAGTTATTATCAAGTTACGACAATTACACTTCTATCTCACCTGAAATAACAAAGAAACGACATTTAAAGTTCACTATTTATCGAGTCCTCAATCACATTCTTTCTATAAGTTTTTATAACGATAAAATGCACAAAACATTCTGAGCGTCACACGCCATTTTAAATCATAGACACAGATCAATATCATAATGTACGCGACAGACAGCTGATACGCGAAGCGCGGCAAATTCAAATGAATGAAATGTCACTCATTTCATTACATACGTATGATCACCCCATAAACGTCCAAATATTCTGATGTTGCCAACTGTGACAAATTTGATTTAAACCGTTCCGGTTTGAGGTAGAACAATGGAAATTTTGAAAACACTACAGCTCAGCCGCCATGTTGTTTTTCCAATTTTTTCCATTTTATCTGTAAACCATTTACTCATTCCCTCGAGTACCGCGAGTTTGAACGAAATCGGTTGGAAAACAAAAGAGTTACAAAAATCACGTCGGCCGCCATTTTGTTTTTCTGAAATATCATAATTTTTTCCTATTCTACTACCGCACTTAAACACGTCTTCCATATTTCATTTTATCGTTTTATGTCTGTTTCTAAGAGAACAAAGTCAATTTTCTTATAGCTGCCAATCGCCATACAATTTAGTATGAAAAAAAAATCCGCCATTTTCAATTTTTTTTTCTTCCAATAGATAAACTTACTCGTCCTGATCTTCTTTTGCTATGAAACCACTTTTCTATCTCTCATACTTTCTGAGATAGACTCAGACGAAATTTGTATGGCGGCCATCTTTTTTACACCATTTTGAAATTTTTTTCAGCTCATTGGCAATTGCACGAGGTTTCGAATGACATTTGGTCGAGCACCCCCCACCTATCTTTAATACCTTTGCTGTGCTCTTCACCCGTCTCCGAAATCTTCAATCATCAGCTCTCTCCATATTTTTCACCGAGTCATTTTTTGACTGCTATACGATGTCACAAGTGAAAAAAAATTTGTTCATACAAAATTTTACAGGAGGACATTTTGGGGAAAATCTCGAAAACTACCTCGAATGTGGCAACACTGCTTATACATCTGGATACTGCTAGTCGAGTTACACAATCGGTCCATACATGTCGACTTTCCGAAATGTCTCAAAAACACGATCAAATTTTTCAAAAACAGAAAAAAATACAAAATGGCCGCCACCTCATTTGCGGTAAATATTTTACACAGTTTCGTATTTTTCCTAGTAACTACAGCATATACCGCTCCCGATGACGTTTCAAATTTTCATCTCGCTCACACCAAGGCGACACGATAGCCCCTGAAAAGTGACCATGTCGAAAATCACTTTTACTCTCAAAGATTCCAGTGTTGCCAGCGCCGGGCGACAAAACTACCTAAATGTCAATTGTACGAGTAAGACACGTGATCGCTTATACTCGGATTTCGCAAAAAGTCCGTATTTCGATTTTTTACTTTTTGGGGAAAATCTCGAAATTTCCCGAGAAATGGGGTAATTTTTTCTTCCCCAATCAATACTTCGAGTCTTTACACACAATCGCCCCATAGAAGTCGAAACGCTCCGATGCTGCCAACTGTGAGAAATTTGAGTTTCAAAATTGCGATTTTTCATACCTCACACTGATTGGCCGCCAGAACAGCCGCCATCTTGGATTTTTAAAAATTACTCCCATTTTGTCAAAATTCAGGATAATTGTGAGCAAAACAAGAAAAAATTGACATCTTCAACCACCCCGTTAAGGATCTGTGGCGCCGCGGTTTGGGGTCGAAAAATGAAAAATTTTAAAACACCACAGCTCGGCCGCCATCTTGTTTTTCAAAACTTTTCCAATTTTTCTAAAAACCATTTACTCATTTCCTAGAGTGCAGCGACTTTGAACGAAATCGGTTGGAAAACAAAAGAGTTACGAAAGTCACGTCGGCCGCCATCTTGTTTTTCTGAAATGTCATAATTTTTCCCTAGTCGACTCCCGCACCCGAACAAATCTCCCGTACATCATTATATCGTTTTCTGTCTCCTTCTGGGAGAACAATTATGTCAATGAGTCAGTCAGTGAGTGAGTGGTAATCGAGCTATATATATTATACTAGTTTTTCGCGTGAGGGCGCGGCCCGCTAAAGCGGACCGCGTAAGTGCTTGGAGCAATTTACGTGGTCGCTCATAAATCCGATTTAACAAAAAGTCCGTATTTCGATTTTCCCGAAAAATGGGGTAATTTTATGTACCAAAATCTACACCCTGAGTCTGTGCGTATGTTTTCGATAAATCATTTACTCAGTTCCTCGAGTTCTGCGAGTTTGAACGAAATCGGGTGAAAAACAGAAGAGTTACGAAAGTCACGTCGGCCGCCATCTTGTTTTTCTGAAATGTCATAATTTTTCCCTACTCTACTCCTGCCCATAAACACATCTCCCATACATCAATATATCGTTTTCTGTCTGTTTCTAAGAGAACAATGACAATTTTATTTTAGCTCCTTATCGCCATACAATTTAGTATGAAAAAAAAAAATATTCCGGCATTTTCTTTTTTTTTCTTTTCAATAAATAGACGCCCTCGTTCTTATCATCTTTTGCTAAGAAACCACTTTTCTATCTTTTATACTTTCGGAGATAGACTCCGACGAAATTTGTATGGCGGCCATCTTTTTTACGCCATTTTGAAAATTTTTTCAGCGCATTGGCAATTGCACGAGGTTTCGAATGACATTTGGTCGAGCACCCCCCACCTATCTTCAATATCCTGGCTGAGCCCTTCACCCGTCTCCGAAATCCTCAATCATCAGCTCTCTCCATATTTTTCACCGAGTAATTTTTTGACTTGTATACGAAGCCACAAGTGAAAAAAAAATTGTTCATACAAAATTTTACAGGAGGACATTTTGGGGAAAATCACGAAAACTACCCCAAATGTGGCAACACTGCTATTGTGTTTCGATACTGCCCGTCAAGTTACACAATCGGTTGATACATGTCGACTTTCCGAAATGTGGCCAAGTGCCTCAAAAACACGATCAAAATATTCAAAAAAATTAAATGAATACAAAATGGCCGCCACCCCATTCCAAATAAATATTTTACATAGTTTCGTATTCTTCCCAGTAACTACAGGATAAACCGCTCCTGATGACGTTTCAATTTTTCATCTCGCTCGCACCCAGGCGACATGATGGCCGCTGAAAAGTGACCATGTCGAAAATCACTTTTACTTTGATAGATTTCAGTGTAGCCAGACCTTGGCGACAAAAATACCCAAATGTCATTTGTACGAGTAAGACACGTGGTCGCTCATACTCGGTTTTCGCAAAAAGTCCGTATTTAGTTTTTTTAGTTTTTGGGGAAAATCTCGAAATTTCCCGAGAAATGGGGTAATTTTTTTTTCTCCCACTCAATACTTCGAGTCTGTACACACAATCGCCCCATAGAAGTCGAAACGCTCCGATGTTGCCAACTGTGAGAAATTTGAGTTTCAAAATTGCGATTTTTCATACCTCACACTGATTGGCCACCAGAACAGCCGCCATCTTGGATTTTGAACAATGTTTCCCATTTTGTCAAAATTCCGGATAATTGTGGGCGAATCAAGCAAAAATTGACATCTTCAACCACCCCGTTTAGGATCTGTGGCGCCGCGGTTTGGGGTCGAAAAATGAAAAATTTTAAAACGCCACAGCTCGGCCGCCATCTTGTTTTTCCAAAATTTTCCAATTTTTATAGAAATCATTTACTCATTTCCTCGAGTGCTGCGACTTTGACCGAAATCGGTTGGAAAACAAAAGAGTTACGAAAATCACGTCGGCCGCCATCTTGTTTTTCTGAAATGTCATAATTTTTCCCTAGTCATCTCCCGCACCCGAACACATCTCCCGTACATCATCATATCGTTTTCTGTCTCTTTCTGGGAGAACAATTATGTCAATCAGTGAGTCAGTCAGTCAGTGGTAATTGAGCTATATATAGTATAACTAGTTTTTCGCGTGGGGGCGCGGCCCGCTAAAGCGGACCGCGTAACTGCTTGGAGCAATTTCCGTGGTCGCCCATACTCGGATTTTGCAGTGTGTATTTCGATTTTTCCCGAAAAATGGGGTAATTTTTTTTCACCAATCTATTCTTTTCACCGTTCTGTCAAAATTCAGGATAGTTGTAGGCGAAACACTAAAAAATTATCAGCCTCGACTATCCCGTTTCGGATCTGTGTTCGTTCTGAGAAAGAATGAAAATTTCTAAAACACCACAGCTCGACCGCCATCTTGTTTTTCCAAATTTTTCTTCTTTTCCTAAAAACCATTTTCTCATTTCCTTGAGTACCGCGAGTTTGAACGAATTCGGTTGGAAAACAAAAGAGTTACGAAAGTCATGCCGGCCGCCATCTTGTTTTTCTGAAATGTCATAATTTTTTCCTACTCTACTCCCGCACTTAAACACGTCTCCCATACATCATTGTATCGTTTTCGATTTGTTTCCAGGAGAACAATGTCAATATTCTTATAGCTCCTGATCGCCATACAATTTAGTATGAAAAAAAAATTCCGCCATTTTGAAATTTTTTTTCTTTCAATAAATATAACTCTTCGTCCTGGTCATCTTTTGCTAAGAAACCATTTTTCTATCTTTCATACTTTTTGAGATAGACACTGGCGAAATTTGTATGGCGGCCATCTTTTTTTCGCAATTTCGAAATTTTTTTCATTTCACTGGCAATTGCACGAGGTTTCGAATGACATTTGGTCGAGCACCCCCCACCTATCTTCAATACCCTAGCTGAGCTCTTCACCCGTCTCCGAAATCCTCAATCATCAGCTCTCTCCATATTTTTCGCCGAGTCATTTTTTGACTTCTATACGAAGCCATAAGCGAAAAAAAAATTGTTTATACAAAATTTTACAGGAGGACATTTTGGGGAAAATCTCGAAAACTACCCCAAATGTGGCAACACAGCTTATATATCTCGATACTGCCGGTCGAGTTACACAATCGGTTCATACATGTCGACTTTCCGAAATGTTGCCAAGTGCCCCAAAAACACGATCAAAATATTCAAAAAAAATAAATAAAAACAAAATGGCCGCCACCCCATTCCACATAAATATTTTACATAGTTTAGTACTTTTACCAGTAACTACAGGATATGCCACTTCGTATGACATTTAAATTTTTCATCTCGCTCGCACCCAGGCGACATGATGGCCCCTGAAAAGTGAGCATGTCGAAAATCACTTTTACTTTGATAGATTCCAGTGTTGCCAGTGCTCGATCACAAAAATACCCAAATGTAATTTGTACGAGTAAGACACGTGGTCGCTCATACTCGGATTTCGCAAAAAGTCCGTATTTAGATTTTTTACGTTTTGGGGAAAATTTCGAAATTTCCCGAGAAATGGGGTAATTTTTTTTCCCCACTCAATACTTCGAGTCGAAACGCACAATCGTCCCATAGAAGTCGAAACGCTCCGATGTTGCCAACTATGACAAATTTGAATTTCAAAATCGTGTTTTTTCGTACATCAGACTGATTGACCGCCAGAACAGCCGCCATCTTGGGTTTTAAAAAATTACTTCCATCTCGTCAAAATTCAGGATAATTGTGGGCGAAACAAGAAAAAATTAACATCCACAACCACGCCGTTTAGGATCTGTGGCGCCGCGGTTTGGGGTCGAAAAATGAAAAATTTTAAAACGCCACAGCTCGGCCGCCATCTTGTTTTTCCAAATTTTTCCAATTTTTCTAAAAACCATTTACTCATTTCCTTAAATACTGCAAGTTTGAACGAAATCGGTTGGAAAACAAAAGAGATACGAAAGTCACGTCGGCCGCCATCTTGTTTTTCTGAAATGTCATAATTTTTCCCTAGTCGACTCCCGCACCCAAACACATCTCCCATACATCATTATATCATTTTCCGTCTCCTTCTGGGAGAACAATTATGTCAATGAGTCAGTCAGTCAGTGAGTGGTAATCGAGCTATATATATTACTAGTAGGGCGCGTGGGAGCGCGGGCCACATGTGGCCCGCGGGCTGTCTTCTCACCTATAAAAGAATCGCCGTCATCTCCATCGCCAATTGGAATCCGATTGGCAATGGGCTAAAAGAATTACCTCGGAGCACGGTCATGGATTTAAAGATAGTTCAGGGCTGTTTGAATAAAAAATACACTGAACCTCATGATGAGGTTCAGTGTATTTTTTATTCAAACAGCCCTTACTATCTTTAAATCCATGACCGTGCTCCTCAATCATCATCTAAATCGTAGAACATCATCTCTTCTCATACTTTTCATAGTTTTTCATAGGCCTTGTTTATTGTAGCATTCACATTTTCCATGGAAAAATAAATTCAACCACATTGATTTTTTTTTCATTCATCCCGTAGACCTTGAGATTCTAATTACGTCTTGCAAAGAAATCACTCTCTTATCTTTTATACTTTCCGAGGTAGAACAACACGAAATTTGTGTGGCGGCCATCTTGAATCCGCCATTTTGATTTTTTTTTACAGCTAACTGCCAATTGGATTACGTTTCGAGTTACATTTGGTCGAGCACCCCCCACCTATCTTCGATACCCTGGCTATGCTCTTCACCCGTCTCCGAAATCCTCAATCATCAGCTCTCTCCATATTTTTCTCTAGTAACTCTCCGAAAAACCGCATCACAACCTTGCATAATTACCAACTGTTAGTCACTTCAACATTCCCCATACATTTTCTATGGAAAAATAAATTCCGCCATTTTGAATTTTTTTTTGTATCCATCAAATAGACCTTCGGATCCTGATCACTTCTTGTCGAGAAACCATTCTTCCATCTTTTATACTTTCCGAGATATTGACGAAATTCAAATGGCCGCCATTTTGAATCCGCCATTTTGAATTTTTTTTCACCTATCTGCCAATTGGATGACATTTCAAATGACATTTGGTCGAGCACCCCCCACCTATCTTCAATACCCTTGGCTGTGCTCTTGACCCGTCTTCGAAATCCTCACTCATCAGCTCTCTCCGTATTTTTCCTCCGAATGAATTTTTCCCTTATATACGAAACGGTCATTGAAAAAAAAATTTTTCATACAAAATTGTTCAGGAGAGGTGATCAATGAGTGAATGAATCAGCACAAGCAGCTATATATATATTAATAATATAATAATAATATAATACTCTGTCACTTAATCTGCAGTTAATTATTATTTATAAATTAAGGCGCACACCACGGGTGTGCCCGCGAAATTCAAATTTTTTGTGGTTTTTCGCGACATAATAGGCTTATGGCCGTAAAATTGCGATAATCTCAATATCTTCTTCACGTGATTATATACCAATCTCTGCTCGAAAGTGTCGAGTTAAAGAAATTAGTTCGAGATTTGCGAGTTACTCACATAAAACTCGATACTCGGACTAATTTCCTAGGATACACATTTTTATGCAAAGATTTTGATATAATCATGTAAAGTGATACTGCCATTCTCGCAAATTGATTGCCATAAGCCTATCATGTCTAATTAGCGTACAAATTGCAAAAAAAACACGAAAATTTTGAATTTCGCGGGCAGACCCGTTGATTTCACGTTAATAGTGGACAACATCACATACATTGCTCCGATCCCTTAGTAAGTAGCTTATGCATTTGTGTTAAGGAAATCAGAAACAATGAAGGTACCACAACACTCAGACCCGAGACAATGTAGAAAACTTATTTTTCTAAATTGCTCCGACCGGGGATCGAACCCGGAACCTCAGAGATGTCGGCGCCTTGAAAACCAGCACGCTAACCACTCAACTACGGAGGTCGTATTGGTCGTATACATTCTTAGGGCTCACTTTATTGTTTACATAAAAGGTGTTTAAAGTACGTGCTGATTTTTATAACACTGATACTGCACTAATCCACTTTTATATCATACTTGCTCAGTAAGTATGGATTACTATGGTGGAAAGTCTCCTTGTAAGTTGGTGTTTGCAATTCAAGGCAACATTACATCGCACTATGCTTGAATTGTAATGTTCACATTACAGTTCAAGGGCAACATTAGGTCGCACTATGCTTGATTTTTTTTTTTTTTCTCTTTATTTTTTTTTATTATTTTCTCTTTATTTTTTATTTTTTTTTTATTATTTTTTTTATTATTATTTTTTATTTTTTTTATTTTTTATTTATTATTTTTTTTTTATTTTTTTTTATTTTTTTCTATTTTTTTTTATTATTATTTATTATTATTATTTTTTTAATTTTTTTATTTTTTTTTATTTTTTTTTAATTTTTTTATTACTTTATTTTATTATTTTTTATTACTTTTTTTTATTTTTTTTTTATTTTTTTTTTATTTTTTTTATTACTTTTTTATAACTTGTTTTTTTTTTTTTTTATTGTTTTATTATTTTTTTTTTCTCTAAAATTGCTAATTATTCTAATTAAAATTTTATTTTGCATTACCAATGTTTTATTTACCTCGCAAGAATGATATAAAGTAGAATGCTTACCTCGGTTGCAAGTAGCTATTACACCCTCGAACTATATTCACCCTCGCTCGCTGCGCTCGCTCGTGTGACTAAATATCTCGGGTGCACGCGATCCATTAGCGCCCTATGCGAGCTGCGCTCGCACTGGCGCCAAATTGGATCTTGTTCTGCAATAGCTTACTTACGTCCCTTGTGTAACAATCTACTATTACACAGATTCAAACTGTTTTTTCTTATTGCCAATGTTATCGGCTATTGAGAAGCTTAGCCTATTGACGTGATAGTAAAGTCAAAGTTGGTGAGCCTCTGCGTATTTTTGTATTATTTTTATTTACGAACTCTATACATGATAAGAGGTAGATTTTAAGTTTGGAAAGTTTATTTACACATCGAGCCACTTATCTCATTAAGTGATCCGTGAGCAAATATAAATAAACGTATTCCAATTAGGTTGTTTCATTATTTAACACTTTGATGATATGAATGTAAGCCGGCACATGTCCGACTCATTAATCCGATCACCGACCGACCGACCGGTCGTAGACCGCCGAGTATGTAATTACTAACAGCTATCACCGCGTTAGTAAAGTCCACTTCTGGTTCATTAAACGCTAATATCCTCTGCTCTCTCGTGTAGAACGCGCTGTTAAATAATTTATCGAAACGAAGGTCTCTGCAAATATTTTATTAAAATTTATGGAACAACTCTCAATATCTGTCTGTGCTTTTTCTTCCTTTTATATCTTTGTAGATTAGGTATCTATACATTTAAGGTTTTAAACGTCCTATTATTATTGACTTCATTTGTAATTTTGATATTTATAATATTGGAAAATAACTTATAATTAACACAAATGTTAGTGTTCTTATGCTAATAGCAAGGTTTACTGATTTTTCATCAAACATTTCCGTGCAAACGGGGGTCGCTCATGGAAGAATATCGTTGAATACAACACACGTGAATTATTGTATATCCTATTTTTTGTTTTCTAAGACCAGAGCCTAGAATTCTCGAATGTAAAGGAATACTACGTTACCATTTTATTATTACAGTTTATTTTAGTGGCCATAACAAACTAGAGGCCGGGCAAAATTGTTATTTTACGGTCCGGCCGTTATTCAGTTAAATTTTCTTATCGTAGTCCTACATTTTATTTTAACATAGTAAACTCGCAACTTTTACAGCTAATAAAAGCAGTAATACTGACTTTTATCGTATTTCTGGAAGACGGAGGGGACGGAGGCAAACTGAGTAGATCTATAAAAACACGAATATTACTATAGTCTAGCAGCGAATAGTGTCTTTTAAGTCAGAACTAAGTAAAATAAACGAGCACCATAATATATTATAGTCTAACAGTGGTAAATAGAAAAATGGCTGTAACCCACCATCATTAGTTGAACCTGTCGCCCTCCGACCGACCGCGACCCCTCCTGGGACCGCGGGCGTGATAACGTCCCTCTCTCGCAGAATACGTACACCGAGCGAGGTGGAGATCGAGAAAGCCACGAAAATGGCGGCTTCCTGAGAACAATTATTAATCTACCAATAGGAAGAGTTTCCGTACATAGGATAATATGTTGTAAAATATCATTTACCTAACAAAATAAATGCTGCCATTGTTAGTTGAACCTGCCGCCGTCTGACCGACCGCGACCCCTCCTTGAACCGCGGGCCTGATAACATTCCTCTCTCGCAGAATACGTACACTGAGCGACGTGGAGATCGAGAAAGCCACGAAAATGGCGACTTCCTCAAAACAATTATTACTAATACGAAGAGTTTTCGTAAATAGGATATGCTGAAAATGGCATTTACTTAACAAAATAAATGCTGTAACCTACCATTGTTAGTTGAACCTGCCGCTGCGCCGTCTGACCGACCGCGACCCCTCCTGCCACCGAGGGCGTGATAACGTCCCTTTAACGTAGAATACGTACACCAAGCGACGTGAAGATCGAGAAGGTCAAAGAGAAGGAGAAGGTCAAGAAAATGGCGGCTTCCTGAAAACAATTATTATTAATACGAGGAGTTTCCGTAAATAGGATATGCTGAAAATGGCATTTACTTAACAAAATAAATGCTGTAACCTACCATTGTTAGTTGAACCTGCCGCCGCGCCGTCTGACCGACCGCGACCCCTCCTGGGACCGAGGGCGTGATAACGTCCCTTTGACGTAGAATACGTACACCAAGCGACGTGAAGATCGAGAAGGTCAAAGAGAAGGAGAAGGTCAAGAAAATGGCGGCTTCCTGAAAACAATTATTATTAATACGAGGAGTTTCCGTAAATAGGAAATGCTGAAAATGGCATTTACTTAACAAAATAAATGCAGTAACCTGACCGAACGCGACCCCTCCTGTGCATACCTCTTACATAATTATTGCTTATCATGATTAGATTTTTGTGAATAAAGTTGAACTTAAGGAATTTAATTTTTTGTCATTACTGTAATTTTTATTTCGTAATAGGTAAGTAAAAGTACAACTTTCAAAACGTTAAGGTTTTGTGGCCACACCTGAATATCTTTACACGTAGATTAACTATTGGGTTTGACATGAAGTGGATAGAGCAATATGACATTATAATATTAAACTGGTAAATCGACAAGATTTCCCAGGAAAAACTGGTTCCTATATAAACCTTTTGTTTTAGTTGCTTGAGTCTCAATAAAAAATGCATTTTACAGAAGTTGTTGAATGAATTGAAATGTCGCAACTTCACTCTACACAGATATTACATAATGTTTACATATTTGCTTATACACTTGGCACAGCTAATGCGGAGCTTATTTCATAGAAAAAACACTGCTGGTAGAACTTTCCTTACAGAGTTCGTCCGAGCACGTACCAGAGCGGTGTCAGCTTTATTCCACCGTGAACAAGTAATGTGTTCCGATTTGAAGGGCATTCTGTAGCCGACGACTTGGCAAAATGAGACCTAAAGAAATGATGCAAGGTGATTATCGCAGTGCATTGTGCCGTATGAATTGCAATGCAAACCTGCCGTCCACATCAGATCTGACGTGGTAAATGTCATGCTGGTCTCATCGTTCTTTCGTATGAAAAAAACTAACCACTCTAGGCCCTTGATACGTTTTTAACAAATCTAATGAAACGCGAGGTAAAAAATAGAAAAGTACAACTTCAACTTTTATGAATAGAAAATGAATTTTACTCATTAAAGTGAAAATATTTTCAAATACGAGGGCGGGTCAATAAGTCCGTGACTTTTTGAATTTCTGACCTCTTTACTGAAAAAGCAACACTACTCCTGTCAACAGGCATCTGTCAGTTGACTACTGTCAAAATTTGAACTTGCTGCGTCAGTTAGTTTGTGTTTGA
The DNA here is from genome assembly GCA_963855885.1 of Coenonympha glycerion. NCBI lineage: Eukaryota > Metazoa > Arthropoda > Insecta > Lepidoptera > Nymphalidae > Coenonympha > Coenonympha glycerion. The sequence goes on along the minus strand of OY979638.1, from coordinate 4,737,257 downwards.
GAGCTATCTTTATCAGACTACCCAGTAATTTGAGGAAAAAATGGAAAAAAGTGAATTTCGTGTGCTTATTAAGCATTATTTTTTGCGAAAAAAAACCATTACTGAGACCAAGGCTAAGCTTGATAAATACTATGGGGACTCTGCACCATAGATTTCAATGCTAAAAAAGTGGTTTACTGAATTTCGTTGTGGCCGTACAAGCACTGAAGATGCCAAACGTCCTGGACGCCCAGTTGAGGTCTGTTCACCCAAAACAATTGAAAAAATTCACGATATGGTGTTGGCCGACCGAAGATTGAAAGTGCAAGAGATTGTGGAAGCTGTAGGGATCTCGCATGGCTCAGTGGTTTCAATTTTGAATGATCACTTGGGCATGAGAAAGCTTTCCGCAAGATGGGTGCCGCGTTTGCTCACAGTCGACCACAAACGCAATCGTGTAACAACTTCACAGGAAGGTTTGGCGTTGTTTAATCGCAATATGGAGGAGTTTTTGCGCCGTTTTGTAACCGTGGACGAAACATGAATCCATCACAACACACCAGAGATCAAATAACAGTCAAAACAGTGGGTTTCTAAGGGTGAATCGGCGCCAAAGAAGGCCAAGGTGGGTTTGTCAGCCAATAAAGTTATGGCGACTGTTTTTTGGGATGCACGCGGGATAATCCACATTGACTACCTTCAAAAGGGAAGAACAATCAATGAAGAATATTATGCCAACTTATTGGACCAATTCAATGACGATTTGAAAATAAAACCGACCTCATTTGGCCAAGAAAAAAGTTCTTTTCCACCAAGACAATGCCAGGTGCACATGTGTGCCAGGTGCACACATGTGCAGTTGCCATGTCAAAAATCCATGAATTGGGCTATATATTGCTCCCTCATCCGCCCTATTCTCCAGATTTGGCTCCAAGTGACTACTTCTTGTTCCCAAACCTGAAGAAATGGCTTGGTGGAAAAAGATTTGACTCCAATGATGAAGTCATCTCGCAAACAAAGGCCTATTTTGAGGACCTCGATAAATCATATTTTTTGGAAGGGATAAAAAAATTGGAGAAGCGTTGGACAAAGTGTATAGAGCTCAAGGGAGACTACGTTGAAAAATAAAATGATTTATTTATCAAAAAATCTGTGTTTTATTTCAAAAGTCACGGACTTATTGACCCGCCTCGTATTATCATCTTAAAATACACAAAGAGATCACTTGTTATAAATGAATACAGTATACACCCACCCTTTTAATTATGTGTCCATGCTCTCTCGAACAAGGGTTAAAGGTTAATAAAGGTCGCATAAATTCTTCTGAAGGTATGCGGGTAGCCTCACGATGTTTTCTCGCAAACTTTTAAGATAAATTGCAACTAATTAAGCATCTATACAACACGACTAAAAACGGTACTTACTTGGTTCGAACTCGTGACCTGCAGGCATCCTGGAGGCATATTCAATATGGATTTTCGTGTTCTCACGAGAAAAAGACAATATGTTAATGTGTTGGTTTCTCATATTTCACTTGTACAGGGTTAAGTATATAAAATTACCAAATCTCTCTGGTTAAGTGATAGCTCAATGGACCGAGATCTCTTTTTTTCTTATATAGGTTTCTCACTAATACGTGTTGCATATAAGTAGTTACGAGGGTTAAATGGTACCTTGTATTTACTCTCATTAAAAAGTCATAAACAACCTCAAATTAAAAATAGATTCTACGACATACTGGTTACCTAGTTCTCACTAACTCAGACTCGATTCCTCTCCCAGTGTAACTCCAGAGGCTCAGCAAGGTAGGTAAATCTAGCAATAAATTTTTATAATGACTAGCTGTTGCCCGCGGCTCCGCCCGCGTGAATTACGATTTTTAGGGTTCCATACCAAAATGGTAAAAATTGAACCCTTATGGTGAGACTTTCTCCGTCCGTCCGTCCGTCCGTCCGTCCGTCCGTCTGTCACACTCGATTATTTCAGTAACTATTCAAGCTATCGACTTGAAATTTGGAATAGTTGTAGGAAGGTAATTGCGGCGCGACGTTATTGCAATCATAAAAAATTGAAAATCTTTTTTATTTTTATTTAAAAAGGGGGGAAAACCGGGTCGTCAAAATTTCAAAATGAGATAACAATATTGAATAGGATATCATATGAAAGGGCGTTACTTGTGTATTCTAAAACCGATTTTTATTTATTTTTATGCCTGATACTTTTCGATTTATTGGGCAAACTGTCGAAAAAAATACCGTCCCCCCCCCCTTATCTCCGAAGTTTACCAATCGAAAAATCTGAAATAATTATGATCAATAGAAGTAAACGTATATTTTACAGAAAAAATAAAATCAACTCTCTAATTATTATACTTTTTTTGATGATAACAATAAACCGGCAAAAACAAAGTTATGTTTGCGGTTTGCCAACAAAAGTACCTACATGTAAATTATACGCGCAAATTCATGAACCAAAGTGATTCTTTTAATGTTTAACTTCTTTTATGGTATGGAACCCTCGGTGCGCGAGTCCGACTCGCACTTGGCCGGTTTTTTTTTACATAATATACCTTCCTACTGGAATTCCTTGATTTTTCGCGGGATTCTGGTGTGATGTTGTACAGAAACCTGTTCTTACTTTGCACGGGTTATCTTGTGGTGATTTTGAAAACTCCTTTTTCTTAATAATAATATAAAGATTCATTAATACGTAGTTGAAAGATCAACCAATTGTAATTGTAATTGTAGTTAAAATCGTCCTTTTCATTATGATTTTTATTCTGAAACCACGAAATATGTCAAAAATTATTAAACCATGTGAAAAGTTGTACTGGTGGTAGAACTCTTCTTTCAGAGTTCGGCCGGGTAGGTACCACTGGGATAAATTACTCTACTAACAATATTCCCCAGCCCAACATAATATAAGAGTCTTTTAAAAATCTTTGCTTCATCTCAATAGAATCCAAAACATCAGAATGGACAATGGCTATATATTTCCTTACTGGTCGGTTAGGATCGATAAGACCTAAGAGTTAAAAATATTTGTGAACCATTATCTTACCCTTTCCATATTGCGGATGATAAAGTTTAAATCTGTTCATGTCTAACCTAACAGTGCCATCTTAATATAAAGTCAGGAAACAGTATATAACATGACAGTTAATTTTTATTTAAAAAAATTCGGTAGTACCTATCTCAGTTTACATTCAAGTTCCACATAAATTGTAGAGATGGCGCTATACGGTATAACGTAGCGATAACGCCAGTTACTTGATTTTTGTTCACCCTAAAAGTGAAAAATTTTAAACCACAAAATCTCCTGCTAAGCCTATTTATTTACGGCTGTAAGGGTACTCCAGTCTTACTTGAGCCCTACGTCCTAGCCCTAGGTTCTTTGTGCATTCCGAGTTTCAAGTCACCTACCTACTTGAAGTTAAAGGTTCTGATGTCTGTAATTTCTGAACTACAAAAGTGATGATGATAAGATTCGTATGGAATAATCTTTAAAGAACCTCCTTTCTAACAAAAAAAGAATGAATGGAATCGAACAACGCGTTAATGAATTATAACTAAAAAACGTTTGGACTTTGATGCCGTCTTCCAGGGAAACCATGATGAATTTCGGGACAAAAAGTATCCTATGTCCTACCTCGGGGTATGAACTATAATCATGTCAAGTTTCATTTAAATCCATCCAGTGGATTAGCCGTGATGCCCGGTCGTGAAACAGACAGACAGACAGACAGACAGACAGACAGACAGACAGACAGACAGACAGACAGACAAAAATTAAACAAATTACAGTTTTGGCTTCAGTATCGACTAAATAGTGTCCTCCAACAAAAATTTTCAAAATATCTTCAATGTACAGAATTCGACCCTTTACAGTTTTATTATAAGTATATATATATAGATATACCAATTCAAGATTTTATAATTTGAAAACAGCAGTTCCTCAGTCCAAAACTTTATAGTCCATGTCCACTGATTTCAAAAAATCAGTATAGGATGTTTTTGTTGGAAGGCTAGGCGATTTATTAATTAACAATTATTTTTCCGTTTTTATTAAGTTTTTATTTACCTAGGTAATCAATTTTAACACAAGTAGCTCAAAAGAATATAATATGGCACATAAAAATAGCTATAACTTTGTGTGTGCTAAATTAACTGACCCCACGAAGTACTCATAATATCCACGTAAAGATATAAAGTTCGCCATAACTTCTATTTAACTTCACCCTCTTTTCTATATAAACCCTGCAATATACGGCACACGTCTGTATACGGACTCACCTACCTATATTATATTGTCTGAGACTCTCATAAAAACTACACTAAAAATAAGAAGCGTTTTCTCTTAAAATTATCCTGAACTCTTTCATCAGTTACTCGTTTAATTTTAAATTGTATTGAGAAGACAAGAAAATCAAGTTTAAGTAACTTTTTCGTTATGTATCTAATGGGGTCTTACACTACTTTTGAATTTTATAAAAAATATTACTTTATTATAAACTAGGATAAAAATAATAACGTGCAGTGAAAGAAATATTAAAATCCAACGAAGATTTACAAAGTTACAGGCGTATAAACTTTGGAGTGGGGGGATCTTCTATCCCTTTCTCGCAAAACGAAAATTTGCATGAAGCCGCACGAAGCTACTATGGCATTGGTACGGTGTGACGTCACAATGTCATGTTGCTATCTCTGTCTAATCACAAATCTTTAAATGCTTATAATTTTTTTGTTATTTGATCGATTTAATTAGTTCTATCAGTGCACGTCATTATTTTAATTCTACTTTATAATAAAGTAATAAAAAAATTGGAGTCAAATACCCTATTAGGTCTAGGTAAGAATAAAATAGATACATACGAATAAATATAATAACATCAATAACATCATTATCTTCCAAGGAGATGAATGTGATGCCACTTTGAGCACTAGAAAAATATTATTTTTCTTCTTCTTTCTTTTTTTGTAAACTATCGAAGCGTTGCAAATAACGAATAAATATCTAACAGACATTTTATTTTCTGCCTTGTTTAATGAACTTTACTACTGACTACAAGACGTTTTGTAATTTCACACAGTGTCAGATTCTATGTAAATGATTGCCTTCACATTATAGCTTCTGGTCACACCTCAACTCCCTGGTGACTAGGGGTTGGGGACGTTAAAGTTCGCAGGATATCCCCTCATGGATGCAACAAAAACTCTATTTACAATCTGACAATATTGTTAATTCTCGCCCTTTACTACCCATTGTGGGGACTAAATGATATCTCTTATACTATCCTACCTTTATATGTAGCTACTAGCTGACCTGGCAAACGTTGTTTTGCCCTTAGGGGTAATAAAAAATAGATAAATTGAGATTTAAACTATCCTATCTCTCAAGTTGGATCGAACTGCACATGGTGTGCGAATTTTATTATATTTATTTATTTATTTATTTTTATTATTAATGCACCATACATAAAACTTAACGAAACATAACAAGAAACATGATGTGCAAAGGATAGCTTATCCCTATTATAAACAAAAGAGATCTCTTCCAGCTACCCTGATGTGAGTAAGGTGACGAGAAAAGTGGGTAAGGTCAAGTGGCACATAAGTATTATTCTATACTGGAAACTAAATACTAAAATAAATAAATACTATATATATAAAAATATAATATATACAATACTTAAAAATACATACTTAATATGGATATCTACAAAAATGAATACATAAATAATAAATAAATATAATAAACATAATAATAATGATGCTAATAATGATGAGTATTTTAGGATAGCGACAGATAGTGTTCCTTAACTCTCTTTTTAAAAGTATGAATCGATGGGCTATTTCTTATATGTTCTGGAAGTGAGTTCCACAGCCGTGTAGCTTGTACCACAAATGATTTTTTAAAGAAAACAGTATTATATGGGGGAATTTCTAACGGCTTTTTATAAACACAGGTCCGCACAGGTCTCGTTGGCGGAAGAGAAAGTTTAAAGCGGCTGTGAAGATAAGGAGGAGAAGAAGAATTAAGAATATTATAAAGAACAGTTAAAATGTGAACATTCCGGCGAAAGCGAATTGGAAGCCACTTTAGTTGTCGACGAAAGTTGGATACATGATCAAATTTGCGCAGTCCGTAAATAAAACGTATGCACAAATTTTGAAGCCTCTCGAGTTTGTCCAGTAGCTCTTCAGTGGCATCCAGGTAGCAGACATCCGCATAGTCTAAAATAGGAAGCAGCAGAGATTGAGCCAACATTATTTTTGTATTAAGCGGAAGAAAATTTTGCAGCCTTTTAAGCGAATGTATTGAGTAAAACATCCGTTTACTCACCTGGTTTATATGGGCGGACCAGCTTAAGTTCCCGTCCATAATTAAGCCTAAGTTCTTAACTGAGCATGTGTATAATATGAGAACACCATCGTAGTATAAGACAGGTAAAGTACTGAAATTAATGCGGTTTCTTAGCGGTTTGCTACCAATGACTAAGGCCTGTGTATGTTATAATCGGTTAAGTGGTTTAGGAGTCCATTGAGGACAAACATTGTGACACGAGATTTATATATATTAACTAGCTGATGCACGCGACTTCGTCCACGTGGGATAAAAACTATTCTATCTTTTAAGTTGGACCAAATGACAGATATTCACGAAGTTTGAACTAAATCGGTTCATTAGTTTAGGAGTCCATTGAGGACAAACATTGTGACACGAGATTTATATATATTAAGATGATGACGTCATTGTTATTTCATGAATTATTTGTTTTTAGATTAAACTTAACTGAGAGAAATTAATCCGAGACCTGAAGCAGTAGCATGACGCAAAAATTGCGTCATGAAGGTCTCTTCATGTTATTTTTCTGTCCTTGGGACTTTTCCCCGGATGGCCGAAATAAAAATGGAATGTCATTAGTTATCATCATTGTGTAAGTGTCTGGAATTAGACCCAATAGAATTAACCTGAATAGAATAATCAATATTGTCGCAATCAACAACCTACTATTCATCAAACGAACTCTAAAGGTCAAGTTTATCTATATCAGAAATATATATTCGCTGCCGCTGTATTTTCAAATACATTACTATTCATTTACGTTATAGTATTCATAACGTAGCATGTATAGAAACGAGACCAGGGGGCCTACCACCGTGACCTAAAGTAATATTATTGTAATATTGTTTTAAAATTTCCATACTGACATTGTATGAAAATGTCAAAACAATATTACAATGATATGGTAGGCCCCCTGGGGCCTGGGGTCTGATTGCGTAAGAAAAACGTATTCGTCGCTATCCTAATCGGTTGCAAATTCTGCTCCCAGATTGGCTGAAGTTAAGCAGAGAACAAATCAGCGGGCTGAATTTGTGAATGATTACGATAGCGATGAATAAGATACGTTTTACGATAGAATAAGACTAACTGACTAAGATAATAGATATCACCGTAAACGATAGGAAACTAAAGTCAAAATAAAAAACATTCCGACGAATTGAGAACCTCCTCCTTCTTTTGAAGTCGGTTAATAATGGGTACAGCATTATTACACATGCTAGAGCTAAACTTGTTTTGAGACACTTAAAAAAGGCTGAAGGAAGCCTTCGTCAAAATGAAAAATACAAACAGACTGATAAGTAGATTATTAATTTAGCATTAAGAAATTATTCAAGTTTGTTTTCTTCACAAATAAAAGCTTCATTTATTTACTTATTTTTTTCATATTTTAATAATGAATAATTTGTTTTGCTATCGAATAAAATCAAATAAGTATAAAGCTTATACCGACTTGAGTTTAATATCGCTTTGTGGGTGGCGACAAATTAAATATTCCGAGTCACTCCAAACTCCCGTATAAACAGTTTCTTACGAATCGCCATGTTGGGAATTTCAATTTATTTCACCTGCATTTCTTTTTACGACTAAGCTCAACCTGACTCGAGTACACTCGCTTATCTCAATGTTCATCCGTTTTCTTATTTTATTCATTCTTAAAAGTAGTAAAAGAGGATAATTTATTAAGAAAGAAGCTTACCTTTTATATGAAAGTTAACCTATTTCTTACAATTTTTCTGACATTTTTTGCTTACAATAATTTATCTTTATTATCAGCTTAGGTTCTTTTTTATTTCTCAACTTAATTCGATGAATCTCCAAATGGTTAGAATAATATAATAATTATCTTTTACCAAAAACTGTCGATCTGACTTTGAATTTGTATACCTCTTGTAAACTCTTACTCAATTTGGTATATAATATGTAATTTTCATATTAATTGAATATGAACTATTACATGTAATAAATGAATAGAGCTCCAAGAGTATAATAATAAACCTGCAACTTTACCACAAACTGGTAATTGTATAGACGCCGCGTTCGGCTCAGGTTTCCTTTATACTTTTAACCGCTAAAATATTGTTTGTGGCAAACACGATACAAGCAAGTCAGCATACCCCGTCAGAATGTGACTGGATGTATAGAACCTAGATGTGACACCAAAAATTACAAGAGTTACAAATGAAATAGCTTACAGACGAAATGATGGACTTAAAAACAAACAGTAAAGCAAGACAAAATCATAAGATTTTTCTCTTATTGACTGCGGAATCTTAAAGAATCTCTTTGATTTCGTAAAAAATATCGTAGTCGGCGGAATTTGAACCCGCGTCTCTTCTGCTAACGCGGCTAGAGCGTTTACCAATTGGATCATAAGTACCACACAACGCAAAAACGAAAATGGTTGAACAGTCACAGAAAGAAAAGTTTCGTCACCTTAGCGTCGGTTTTCGCTTGCACTATTACTGCAAGAGTCCCTTATGCCAACATAACATCATATTATTATGTAACAAGTTTCAAAAAGTAATATGTGCTCGCGATACGTTGAATAAATCAATCTGAAAATTGACGAACCTTTTCATTTCGTGAATGTTCATAAATCATATTCAATGTATGACCAGTGTACTACTAAGTGTATGATCTATCTACTATAATAAAAAAATATTACCTCCACTTTGCATTACAAGGACTTTAAAATATTGATTAGTTTTGTAAGTGAATTACTGACCAAATTACCAAAGATGTTATGCGTAAAATGAGCGTAGCTTACTATTCGCAGTCTTTAATTCTTTGTTGCCGTCTGGATTTTCCCACAGAGAATAGATATAATCCGAAGCCCTGTATATCGGACTAGCCAATTGGCTAGTAGTAGTAGTATATTGATATCAAGTAAGAGCTGCAGGAGCAGCGTTGGCTTGAATATCGTACCGCAGCAGTTTTACCGCGCTTTTTAGCTGACAAAACTCAGCAATATACTACTGATTGAAAGATAATATCTTTCGAAAAGTTTTAAATTTATCCAATGAGCCAAAGTAAACCTTTGGTACTGTCCAATTTCCGTGGTTAAAATTATTATGGACACCAATGATGGTGATAATGGGATCTTGTGGCTTTAGAAAAAATGTGAAAATTTTTGTGTTTACAGAATAGATAAAAATAGTTAAGATACGCCGATCCGAACATTTTACGTAAACTTTCTTCATACAGCAAACAGTAGCGTCATCTGTCAAAATACCCGCCGCCGCCGCTGCCCGAGCTACCGCGTGGCCTTATACTGTTGGTACCTACTAATGACTACCATAAACTGGCGACATTTTTTCGCGCTGTCCGCCCTGTCTTTTAGTATAAAAGTCTGTGGGTACAGTAAGTCTACTTGAAGGCGGACTGAAATCTGAAAGGGTTTATAAATTATCATAGCAAGATGCAAAAACGATTCCCTTGTTGGACTGAAATATTGTTTTATTTGCAGATTATATTATTCATTTATCAATGATTATTATTGTCCTAAATGAGAACTTTGTCATTCTAGGTTAAAGTCAGATTCTAGGCTATCAGGGGAGTAGGTACTATACATATAGGCTGCTATAAAAATAACTTTGCGAGCAGCAAAATTAACAAAATAAATAGCCCTAGCTATTAATAATAACTGTGCTAACTTATAGAGATAAATACTTTTTACGCCGTCGGTTTTGATGTCATCTTCATTATTGATTTATGTCGTAATACTGAAAAAGAAAAAAGGGGCATAAGTGGCAGATAGATGGACAGGCTTCGTTTATTTTCATTTGGAGCACGAGACCCTAAAAGCTAGAGCTTTTGAGATTATAGTTAATGCCATATCGATAAAAATTCCAAACGTTTTTCACACGTTGACAAATAACGACAATTTTATAAAAATAAATTCTCACTTCTCAGTATAAGTAAATTGGATCACGTTCTATACATTCTTATTTAAGTAACTAGCTGTTGCCCGCGGCTCCGCCCGCGTGAATTACGATTTTTTTACATAATATACCTTCCTACTGGAATTCCTTGATTTTTCGTGGGATTCTGGTGTGATGTTGTACAGAAACCTGTTCTTACTTTGCACGGGTTATCTTGTGGTGATTTTGAAAACTCCTTTTCCTTAATAATAATATAAAGTTTCATTAATACGAAGTTGAAAGATCAAAAGGACGATTTTAACTGTCGATATTTCGACCCAGTGGCACAGGTCGTGGTCACTACGTGACCACGACTTGTACCAATGTATCGAAATATCGACAGTTAAAATCGTCCTTTTCATTGTGATTTTTATTCTGAAACCACGAAATATGTCAAAAATTATTAAACCATGTGAAAAGTTGTACTGGTGGTAGAACTCTTCTTTCAGAGTTCGGCCGGGTAGGTACCGCTGGGATAAATTACTCTACTAACAATATTCCCCAGCCCATCATAATATAAGAGTCTTTTAAAAATCTTTGCTTCATCTCAATACAATCCAAAACATCAGAATGGGCAATGGCTATATATTTCCTTACGTATAAAAAGACCTTAGATGACAGTCAGTGGGTTAGGATCGATAAGACCTAAGAGTTAAAAATATTTGTGAACCATTATCTTACCCTTTCAATATTGCGGATGATAAAGTTTAAATCTGTTCATGTCTTAACAGTGCCATCTTAATATAAAGTCAGGAAACAGTAAATAACATGACAGTTAATTATTATTTAAAAAAATCGGTAGTACCTATCTCAGAGTTTTACATTCAAGTTCCACATAAATTGTAGAGATGGCGCTATACGGTATAACGTAGCGATAACGCCAGTTACATGATTTTTGTTCACCCTAAAAGTGAAAAATTTTAAACCATACAAAATCTGCTAAGCCTATTTACGGCTGTAAGGGTACTCCAGTCTTACTTGAGCCCTACGTCCTAGCCCTAGGTTCTTTGTGCATTACGAGTTTCAAGTCACCTACCTACTTGAACTTAAAGGTTCTGATGTCTGTAATTTCTGAACTACAAAAGTGATGATGATAAGATTTGTATGGAATAATCTTTAAAGAACCTCCTTTCTAACAAAAAAAGAATGAATGGAATCGGACAACGCGTTAATGAATTATAACTAAAAAACGTTTGGACTTTGATGCCGTCTTCCAGGGAAACCATGATGAATTTCGGGACAAAAAGTATCCTATGTCCTACCTCGGAGTATGAACTATAATCATGTCAAGTTTCATTTAAATCCATCCAGCGGATTAGCCGTGATGCCCGGTCGTGAAACAGACAGACAGACAGACAGACAGACAGACAGACAGACAGACAGACAGACAGACAAAAATTAAACAAATTACAGTTTTGGCTTCAGTATCGGCTAAATAGTGTCCTCCAACAAAAATTTTCAAAATATCTTCAATGTACAGAATTCGACCCTTTACAGTTTTATTATAAGTAAGTATATAGATGAGCAAAACAGGATTGAGCTTATTTTATTGTAAATTGATTACAAATTGCCTGGGACTGCATAGTGGCTACGTATTTTTGTAAGTATCGCACCGTCTAGGTACTTTAGCGAAAAACGAAAACTCTATTTAAACGTGAGAAAATCTCGAGAATATACCATGGCTCATCAATGCATTCCGAAGTTATCATAGAAAAATACAGACTTGACATTATTTTTTACAGTTTGTTCATAAAAAAGAATTGTCCAACGAAATGACGGTATATTTTTGCTGTAATATAAAAAAATGTACGTATACAAATGGATGTAACCTTAGCTTGATTTACTGGTCGATTTATCGACGACGGATGATCAACAAAATTTACAGTCGAAAATAAAGTTTTTACTGTCAGCTTTATTTGTGATATCAGCAATGTATATTGTTTGGAATGTTAACCATTAGTAATTAATTATTGAAGAGGCAAAAAGTAATGTGAATATTCACACGAATAATGTAAAAGTTCGTTTGTTCATGTGACTGAGCATTTGTGTTTGTTAGTTCTTTACTGAACAGTTCAGTATTTGTTAGACAAATCAGTGATTTGGATATGGAATGATAAAAGGTTATGGACCCTGGATTAAAATACAGGCTTCTTTAAAGATTTTTTTTTTAAATTATAGCGGGATTTGTGAAAACCCAAATTTACTCAAGTATAGAGCATTGGGTGGCCGTTGATTTCGTAAATAAGAATAATTTGTATACAGTAATAAAATGCTAATAAATAATCGAACAATGTACTCGTACATATTTTGTTCTATGACCATATTATGTAGTACACAAATACACAATTGTTCTTTTAGAGTAATAGGTATAGAGACCTTAATCGAATTTATATAATAATAATTATTATTATTATAATAACTTTGAAAAACCATCCACCAAATAAAAGTTTTAGAATTTTTATCAGTCAAATTCCAAACTTAAATTTTGAATTAAGTCTCTATAATTCTGAAGGAGCGATTTATTACTTCAATCTCTTAGCATTAGGCCCACAAATACTGGTAGAATTACGGAGGATATTTTGTAAATCTCCGTCTACATCTCAAAGCCTCCCGAACCTGGCATTCATTGAATTAACCGGTCACAGTACAGCCTTAATACGTGTTCGGACTGTTGAGTACACGCTCGAGCCATACCATGAATATCCATCTGTCAGTTTATACTTTACAAGCAGCTCATCCACTGAATATTGTCTCAGTGTTTTACACAGTAAAACCGAGTTTATTTTATGTTTTAAATTCACCATTTCATCCACTTCCATTAATTCAGTTATTAGCATTATCGTTGTTCGGTAGTACTATAACGTTTATAGTAAGTAACAACCATTCAGCAACATAAAATCTCTAATATTTATTGATTTAAAAATAAAATTGATACATAAAATATCGAAAGGCATAATACCTTATATGGAAACAGGGAAATTAAATATTATGATTTGTGACAATCATACAAAAATGTATGTAAGCTGGTCTTTATTTATTTAGCTTAGAAATGGGCGACTCGTAATTAACTTAGATAAGTGTTCAATTCTGTTGTCGGTACTACAATAGTTCGGACATAACATACAATTAAGTACCTATCTGCTTTAGTAGGTACTATCAAATCGATGAGTACATAAGTACAACTTTTACAAAGGCTAATAATATACTAACGAGTTCTCTTGTAGTTCTGATCTATCTCGGTTAATTACTCGCGCACTGTTCTTTCAACATTCAGCTTTATTGAATTAGATGTTTTAACGGCGAGCGTTACCACGTGATATGAATTCTTTATCGAAACGAGCTCATTAGTCTTCTGTAAGAATACCGGATTTATTCTGCTTAAGTTTTATCTGTCCGGTTTTTATGAAATAGATATACGCCCTTTCTTTCATTACTTCTTAGCTGCCAAATTCTCTTATCATAATATTAAGCTTATGGAATGACCGATCGTTAAAAATAATTAATACCAATCGCTTGATAAAAAAAATTAGTTCATATATTAAAACTAGATGGCGCCACATGTCGATTTAGTCACACTTAAGTTTACCTTCCACCACATCATTTACCAGTTGGAATGCAAAAACTCGGTGCCATCAGAAGGGTCTTAACTGACTCTACTGAACAGCGGGTGATGAACTAGGATATGATAATCTTTGATTATACTCCGCTCGCTCGCGTCTCACCTATCGCAGAGGCGTGTGTCGAATATCTGACGCTGTTTTTGGCCAATTTTAAACTGAAAGACAACAATGAGCCGGGAGCTTGAATTAACGGGTGTAGTTTTATAAACACCAGTAGTGTATTTCTATCTCTCCTTTTTGAATATGGCAAAATATTAAAATAGGTCATGTACCTAAAAAGGACAGTTATAAATTTATAGAGGGTTAATATTAAATTGGCGTATTAATAGATTTCCTTTGCATAACTATTTAAAAAGTTGTCTCAATAAAACCGTTAAAATTAATGAGAATAAAAAGAGCACTCAAATCACATCACATACGATTACGGATTTAACACAATATCCTAATAATATTATAAAGGCGAAAGTTTGTGTGTGTGTTTGTTACTCCTTCACGGCTCAACTACTGAACCGATTTAGCTGAAATTTGGAACATAGGTGGCTTATAACCCGGATTAAAACATAGGCTACTTTTTATCCCGGAAAAATCCGTAGTTCCCGTGGGATACTCAAAATACCAATTTTTCTAGAGCAATCTATAGCTACATCTATAGATAGATTGTTCCAGCGAACTTGCTTGAAAGCATGTTTAAAGGTTGGAATGGGGAACGATAACGGGAAAATGACGTTTCCCTTAGGATTCATGAAAAAGCCAATATGACGCGGGCGGGGCCGCGGGCAAAAACTGAATCTATTATCACTATTAATGTGAAAATGGCCACTATGTAGGTTCTGGACATAGCACTGTACGCATTTAACAAGTGTGTTTTAGTTGAACAAGGAGATATGGGATAATAATGATATAAATAATAATGCTATAAAGCTATAAATGATGCATAATGCTATTAATGTGAAAATTGGTACCTGTATAATAGGTTCCGACATAACAACTGTTTCGCTATTAGCATTTTGTGTTTTAGTTGAGCAATGAGATACAGGTTAATAATATTATAACTATGAAAACGGGTACCTATATGATATAGATTCTGAACTAACATCTGTTTCGTTACTGACAATGTATGTTTTTGTTGAGCTATGGGATATGGTATAGTAATTAGTAATGCTATAAATGTGGAAATGGGTACCTACCCATAAAGGTTCTGAAAGTACAATTGTTTCGCTATTTATAATGTGTGTTTTGGTTAAGCAATGGGATACAGGATAATGCTAAAAAGGTGTTCCTGTATAGTTTCTGATATTAGAACTGTTTCGCTATTAAAAATCTGAGTTTTAGTTGAGCAATAGAATATGTGATAGTAATCCTAATAATATTATAAAGGCGAAAGTTTGTGTGTGTGTATGTTTGTTACTCCTTCACGGCTCAACTACTGAACCGATTTAGCTGAAATTTGGAACATAGGTAGCTTATAACCCGGATTAAAACATAGGCTACTTTTTATCCCGGGAGAATCCGTAGTTCCCGTGGGATACTCAAAATAACAAATTTTCTACAGCAATCTATAGCTACATTTATAGATAGATTGTTCAAGCGAACTTGCTTAAAAGCGTGTTTAAAGGTTGGAATAGGGAACGATAACGGGAAAATGACGTTTCCTTTAGGAAAAAGCGAATTTGACGCGGGCGGGGCCGCGGGCAAAAACTGAATCTATTATCACTATAAATCTGAAAATGGCCACTATGTAGGTTCTGAACATAGCACTGTACGCATTTAACAAGTGTGTTTTAGTTGAACAAGGGGATATGGGATAGTAATGATATAATGCTATAAATAATGCATAATGCTATAAATGTGAAAATGGGTACCTGTATTATAGGTGTCGACATTACAACTGTTTCGCTATTAGCATTTTGTGTTTTAGTTGAGCAATGAGATACAGGTTAATAATATTATAACTATGAAAACGGGTACCTATATGATATAGGTTCTGAACTAACATCTGTTTCGTTACTGACAATGTATGTTTAGTTGAGCTATGGGATATGGTAAAGTAATTAGTAATGCTGTAAATGTGGAAATGGGTACCTACCCATAAAGGTTCTGAAAGTACAATTTTTTCGCTATTTATAATGTGTGTTTTGGTTAAGCAATGGGATACAAGTTTATAATGCTAAAAAGGTGTTCCTGTATATTTTCTGATATTAGAACTGTTTCGCTATTAAAAATATGTGTTTTAGTTGAGCAATAGAATATGTGATAGTATATATGCTATAAATGCGAAAATGGATACCTATAAGGTAAAGGTTCTGAAATTATTTCGCTATAAGCGGATACGTTGATTTTATTTTCGTCCTTCTCACTCTTATGAATATGTTGGTGGGTTAGGTTAGGTTAGTATGCAGCCCCCCCCGATGGATTCCAATCTTGTCGCGATGGGGGGGCTCAGTAGCCGTGGTTGGGCCCCACGGTGAAGCCAAAAGGAATCCAGGAGGGGACGCTCGGAGTGGGCCTGGAGATGGGCCCGCTCTGGATGCGTCCAAGAGGGGTGCGGGGGACAGAGTTTTCTGTCTCCTGCAGCCAGGAGGGGTCGCGGGAGGAGAGGCGTGTCGGTGTGTCGTTGCCGCTCGCCCTGTCTCCCGCGACCAAACGGTGGCGCACCGTTAGATGCGTCGGCGGCGGGGCCGCAGGGGAAGAGGAGTGTCGGTGTGTCGTTGCCGTTCTCCCTGTCCTCTGCGGCCGTTTGGTGGTTTGCGGCGGAGCCAAAGATCAGATCCGCCGCGGGGCATGGGAGGTCGATGCCTGCGAAGTGCAGGAGCAAGCTTCGCAGGTATCGGCTTACCCGTGCCCACGGCCCCTGGGTGGCGGTCCCGGGGGGGTCCGTCGCCTTACGGATGGGCGCCGAGGAGGTAAGGCCCGCTTAGGTGTTTCTGGCGGGCCTTGCTGTTGGAGGGGAGCTCCATGCTCCACCTCGTGGAGGGGCTGCGCAAGCGGCCAGGCACCGGCGGGTTCGCGGAGGTTTGCGCAAGCGTTCCCGTGTTCCCGTCATATGGTGCGAGGAGGAAACACCGTGGGGTTTAGCCGGTAAGAGTCCGGCATAACCCAGCCGCTCCCCCGGGCGACTGGGTATCCATGAGGATTCCCCACGATAAAAAAAAAAAAAAAAAAAAAAAGGTTAGTATGCAGCGTTGCGGAAGCATTAACACAGAAATTACATTTATGTCCATCATAGTTTTTGATGGAAATTAGAAAAATGGAGATTTTGGAGCAATTTTTGGGAGAACTTTATGGCGAGAAATTTTTATCAAATCGTGTTTCTGAAGTTAACACATATGCTGTTTTTTCCCAAAAAATCCAGGACTCCCACGGGATTTGTAAAACCCCGAAATTCACGCGGGCGAAGCCGCGGGAAAAAGCTAGTGATTTAATAAAACATACTTAAATAATTAGCACTTTATAATAGTGAGTTCAATCCACGAAGACGCGCCCCACTCATTCTTAACCACGTCAAAACAATATTGCTATACTGCTTACTCCTGCAGAATATCATGAAACAAAAAGCGATTATAAAAGAAGTAAGTAAAGTCTCTTTTTGGTATAGATAATAATAGACATTGATGCTATTTTTCACCGACTTCAAAAAAAGGAGGAGGTTCTCAATTCGTCGGAATCTTTTTTTTTTTTTTTTTTTCTATGTATGTTCACCGATTACTCGAAGACGCGTGGACCGATTTGAAAAATTATTTTTTTGTTTAAAAGGGTTTTGTTTCCAGATGGTCCCATTTTAATCAGGTCAGGATCTGATGATGGGATCCTGGAGAAATCGAGGGAATTCTTCAAATTTTATATGGTGTCCACAAACACAACATTAAACTATTTGAGTATTATTAGAAAGAGTAATATTTTCCAAGTTGTCCTATGGTCATCAGGTCAGGATCTGATCAAGGGATCTTGGTGAAATCGAGGGAACTCTTCAAATTTTGCTAGTATACTTAAAGCGAGTTGGGTATTTTTTATAGTTACTGGTGCATTTGCTAGCAGATACTGATTTCATGACTAAAGTCATCAAGTCAGGGTCCGATGATGGGATCGTGGTGAAATCGAGGGAACTCTTCAAATTTTGCTAGTATACTTGAAGCGAGTTGGGTATTTTTTATAGTTACTGGTGCATTTGCTAGCAGATACTGATTTGATGACTAAAGTCATCAAATCAGGGTCTGATGATGGGATCTTGGTGAATTTGAGGTATCTCTTCAGATTTTATGGACACACCTCAAGCGATTTGGGTATTTTTACAACGCCTTGTGCATTTTATTGTTTTCCACTAAAAATTATAAAATAAAAATGGGAAATGCTTTCCAAAAAACCAACTTCAAATGCCACTACAAAGAGTGAAATAATTTTTATTTAATTTAAATTTTAGGTACCTACACCAATTCGAAGTCGGGCGATTGTCTATGACTTCGTCATTTCTTCGCACATCAAGTAAGTAAGACTAATAGTCCTTCTTACTTACTTGATGTGCGAAGAAATGACGAAGTTATAGACAATCGCCCGACTTCGAATTGGTGTAGGTACCTAAAATTTAAATAAAAAATATTTCACTCTTTGTAGTGGCATTTGAAGTTGGTTTTTTGGAAAGCATTTCCCATTTTTATTTAACAATAGATTTAATTGTTTTTTAACTTAATTTGTTTTGTTAATTGCCGGGTGAAATTAGGGTAAGCTAGCTATAAATGATTTCTATTCAGTGAAATGAGCAGTTTAAGTAAGGTAAAGCTCCACGAAATCAGTACCCATGCAGTCAATTTCCGTATGCGCTCAAACTTTTGTTGCAGATTGAAATTTAATTAGAACACGCCGGATGCAGTTTCGCAATGCTTCATCTGATTAAGAAGCTGGAGACTGTACCTATTAATTTTATAATAGACTTCGACTATGTGACTTTTCGTTCAATTCTTATTAATAGATTTGAAGAGCCTATTGAGTCCTTTAATATATTATTTATTATTCGTTGTCCGTCCATACATTCGTCCTCGCGGGCATTAGTCTTCTAGACCATGAACTGATTGATTTTTAGTCTAATAATAATCACTAGAGCCACTGATCTCTATTCTATGGATCACTGACTGTCAACGTAATTTGAAGAAACTTGATTTTCGCCATTTTGGCGCTGATTGTTGCGCAGCCTGGCGTAAGCGTCCATGGAACTAAAATAAAATAAAATTCAAAACGATGGTCACAAGCAACAAATACCAAGAAGGTAGCGCTTCAAATCGGCACAAAAAAGGAACGATCAGATGTATAGAATGATTAATCCATAGAATAGAGATCAGTGTCTAGAAACACTGCAAATATTTCTAAGAAATACGTTTGAACATGGTAATGTACTCGTATTCCATTGTCTGTACAAATACTCAAAACCATAAATCTGTGCCTATTCTTTTGTATGTTGTGATTGGAAATAATTTTATTGGGATTTTGTTCAATAAGTTGGTACTTTTAAGTTTTATCTCAATTCGTAGCCGGCCCCAACACTAAGCAATGGGTCTCCCTCTCCTCTTAAAACATTAAGTTGAAATTCACCTTCGAATAATTTATGGATCCTTATGATCGGCATCAGCAGATTAGTGATTGAACAGTTCGGGAGTGACGGTTTCAATTAATATCAATAGCCTGGAACCTTGGGGCTGACCCTGACTTTCCCTGAAAGTGGCTAATGTTAAGAGTCAGCCAGAGGCGAGCCGTACAGGCGTTGCGCAAGGGAGCCTCCGGTGCGTTCGTATGAGATCCCGGAGGCTCCCAACATGAGCGCTATGGATGTCCGAGGTTTAGTGGGAGAAATCCCGTACAATCCAATCTAATTACAGATTGGATATCTCAATGAAGAATCCCCACAAAAAGGTGCTTTAGCACATTTTTTTTTTATTCAAATACTGTTACGGATACGTATGCCTTTCTTTCGTAAGATTTCCGCATTAACTTTGCTATAAATATGGAGCACATTACATAATTATCATAATATATATATATATTATAGCAATGTTTGTATATTTGGTATGACATTGTTTGACCTTATTAATTTTAATTTTTACCTTACTAATAAATAACGAAATATTTGATAAAGATCATTAAGATAATATTATATTTAAATCTAATTTAAATAACGATTGTTATAACCATAAGTAACCATGGTCATTAGTACTCCAAAATTTATATAAATGATTAATTCGTTTTCACTGTTGTTTGATAGAGATTTTAGGGTTCAGTACGTGTTATAATTAATGTGTATAAACATATAATGTGTATAAACTGTGCACTGTTAGGTAATGTCATTGTAAATAAATCATTAGTTTTTCCACTTTGATACTATTAGATCCATATAGATACTAATATAACATAGCTAATCATATAAATACTTCGTTCAACCCTAACCAGCCTAATCAACCTAACCTTAACCAATGTGTGCAAGCAAAATAATGCAAATAAAGAATTTCCGTTCTGCAGAACCTAACTCTATTAATCCATATCGCACTTAGATTTTGATTCATATCCACAAACACATATACGTTTTTATCTCATCTGAAATTGTATATAAGCGAAAAAAAGTCCTCCAAAATCACATTCGCGCACCGATTTTCTCGGGAATCGTTTGTTGGTTTCACGTACTCTCTTCAAACCTTCAATATGAAGTTTCTGGTATTTCTCGCGGCGCTGGTGGCAGCTGTGGTCGTCGTTCAGTGCACGCATACGTTCCTGGGCACCAATGTACTGAGGCGCCAGGTCTTCCACAGCAACGTCAAATACGACTCGTATATGTTCCAAAAGCGCGTCGAGAAACTGAAATTCACCGTGCCTCCGAACTTCGGCTACGCAACCGCCATTCAGGTGAGTTTGTACCACCTTAATCATCTATCATCAATCACCATCACCATTCTTAACATCTAAGTGATGTTGCAGAATTCTGTTGATTGCTATTTACACAAAATCTGACGACCGTAGGCTTAGCGGTAGCGAACCTCCCGTCTGCGTTGGAGGTCGCGGGTTCGATTCCCACTACTGGTAAATGTTTGTGTGATGAGCATGAAAGTTTTCCAGTGTCTAGGTGTTTCTCAATAAATTATTTATGTATATATTAATATGTATGTGTCATGTTGGTTGTTGGTAACCGGAGGTCAAAGCTTCCGCCGAACCAGATCTTGGGCCAGTTTAAAAATTGTAAACGTCCCGACTGCACCAAAGTTCGACAATTTTTTTTATAACGTGGATTACGACCAAAAAAGGGCACGTCCTTGATTAGTGGGCTGATTCTGTATAAATCAGTTTATTAGTTAGTAACCCCCACTGGGTTGATAAGTAACAAAACGGGTACAAATCCTATTTCTGCCCAAGTTACCAACCTAGGTTGGTAATGACTAATGGTATCATGTCAACACATCACGCTTGCTGCTAACTTTTGCAAAAAGAATTCAAAAAAATGTTTGCCTTCATTTTCTTAGTTTAAAACCCAGTGAGAGCTGAGCTGAATGCACTAACAAACTGAACGATACAGAATCACAGCCCACAGGACTATTTACCAGATGGACATTGTCTCAACTTTCAACTCATTTTTATGGGCACGGGTTTCCTCTCAGAACGAGAGGTTAGACCAAGTGGCTGGCGGGAATCGCATACCTTTGAGAACATTATGGTTAAAATCTGTGATTATGGTGAACTCTGCTTAGTTGTTATTACCTACCTTTACTTACGGTGTCTCTTAATAGTGATTCGCATCCGAGATTCGAATCCTCTACCCTTTGATGAGTGGCAAAAGTCTGCAACAATGGGCTACTAACTGTGTAACTTGTAAGACACAGATGAACGATTTTTTTTCCTCCACGTTTCTGATAAGAATTGCTAAGGTGTGGCACACCCTTCCAGCTTCAGTGTTCCCAGCCAAGTACAATTGAGGCTTGGCTGCCTTCAAGAGAAGAATGGCTTGGTTTGTTGCAGCCAAAAATAATCTTTCTTGCTATTTATGGTATTGTTATCTTCCAGGGTATCCTCGCCTACGACAAAACTAACTCGAAAGCGTCAGCCAACGTCACCGAGGGCGGTCTGGGCTTCAACCACCTGACTCTGCGCATGAAGAGCGAGCGCGGAGGCAAGATCAACTATGACGTCTACATTTACGTCTAGACTTGTAGCCGATACTTCTATGTTGAAGGGCTAACTAATAAAAAATAAAATATAGTAAGCAGTTTTTTTAAGTGCCTTCCCACAGTCAATTCCGTGTTGAACAGTCCAACTTGATTGTTTAAACATAATATTGGAAAATATCAAATATCCTCTGTAGTAAGTACTCACTTTCAGTGATAAGTGATAATATAATTATTTGAAATAAACAATAAGTTACTGCCGATAAAAATCTCTGTAAGGAGCTCAACTTCCATGAGGCGGGGCCCTCATCATTATTGTGAAATTGCTGTTATACTTAAACAGAAAAAATCAAATAACTATTATTTCGAAAGTATGATATATAGATAGGATTTATTTTTATTGAAGTATTGGCCGTTATTGTTGATACACTTTTGCATAATAATGGATGTTCAATATTCATTGATGCTTCTTCTATAAAAATCGTCGGGAACGATATTTTACCTTCGTGAAATTAATCGGCTGCACAGAATTAGCCCCTCACCTACTAGAATTTCCACGAGCACTCACAACTTCTGTTGCGATTGAAATGATTTCCGTTAGAGCACGCCAAAATTCAGTTTTGCAATGTTTCATTTGATTAAGAAGTTATAGAGTTTCGCTGGGTTTTCTATTAATTTTAGTTCATGACTTACGACCCTTAATATCTTCCTGATGGCAATTTCTGAAATGGGCTACTTTAGAATTTTAAATTTAATTTGTAAATGAATCTGCTCAGGTCCAGTTTGGTAGGAGGCTTCGGCCGTAGCTAGTTACTATCCTACCAGCTGTACCAAAGTATGCTTTGGTTTCTTTGCGGGATGATTTCTGATCAAAACCAAAAACATACATACTTTACATATTCTGTAAAGGTATACTATTAGCCAGATAAAGGTACAGAGCCTTAAGTCCAAAGCCAATCTATTTACTCTACTGTATCCAAATCCATTATAATGTGAAAGACAAACACTGATCCTTCTCCAGCTGAATGAGACAAACCTGTACAACAACAATAATAAATAGTTTACAGAAAAAGGTATCTAGGCACTATGGGGCTAGCGGTCTATCTCGCGTGATCAGACCGTGGGACAGTACAACGGGTTACACGGGTTAATCAATCAAGTAGCTGTCTAAACTCGGAATACAATTATGAACTTAGGCTGTGTCGCTTGTGTGTACATACCATCATCCCCTGCCTGTGTCTAAAGTGATTAATTAGTACAAACAATATAAGACAGGTTCGCGGGTTACTTATGTGCTTTGGTACAACCTTATTATAAACCAGAATTACAATAACTTTACTTTTTTTTATAATATCTTGAGCTTGAGTGGATCCAATCTTCCAAGACTTTTATTATGGTATTTTGTAACACTCCCATTTTACTAGACCTTATTGTGTGGCACTATAAAATCGTCTCGATACAAAGGTTTAATTCGTAATCGTTGGCCTCATATGACTTAAACTCGTACCCACAGATACTATACTGATCTGTGCTCGTACACTCATACCATAGCTTACCTATGGGTGATTGACAAACTGTGATAAATGATAATATATTTCTTTTATTCCTTATTTCTATTACTTGAATGCCCTCAGTACCTACCTTAGAGCACGTTTGTTATCTCAGTGTTATCCCAAGTGTGGTACCATGGGCATTAATTTTTTGGCCGTGGTACCACGTGGTACTCGTAATAGCGATCAAACCAGGAAGGGAAGATCCGCAAAAGAGCAAAGGTAGCCAACATTGCTCAACGTGCTTTAAATTTGAAGAAGCTATGAGCGGGGCATATAGCTTGCAGGACTGATGGACGTTGGAGACCCAAGGTGTTGGAGAAGCGGCTGAAAATCAGGAATTGCAGTGTTGGCAGACTCCCAACCAGGAGGACGGACGACTGCGAAGCGCTGGCTTCTGGCGGCACGAAAGCATTCTATTTAGCGATTGCAAAAAAAAAAAATTGTGTTAGGAAACTAATTCTAGATGTACATCTATTGACTTAGAGGACGATGATGCCAATTGTGTTGTGCAAAATCTTTAAACTAAACTAATTTGACAATTTTAAAAATAGTGCTACTCTCATTAAGGTACTTAAGTATAATGAGTTCTCTAATGGCTATCATTTTGCAGCAAAAGTATGATAGGACTATTTTAGACGCATAAAACAAGGTTAATTTATGGTTAATTTAGAAATATTGCATAACAGATTCGGCATTACTGAAGCTATAATTAATTTCAATTTAAATCTCTGTTTGAAGTAGGTATTTATATCTTCATTACAAATCCGTCATAATTTGCAATTAGCACAAAGTTTTCGAATCGCGTGTTATAATTCGACAACACAGTTTATCAGCGCTGGCAGTCGTAACAGCAAATTTCGATTTACAACCAGATCCCAGATATTTATTAACAACCGAACTATTTACGATTGTTACCGCCGTCTAACTCACGCACAGGAAAACGCTATCCTATACGATTTCATTACAATAAATCTCTGTGCGGGAGTTGTAAAGTTTGCTGCGATCGAAACTAAAATAAGGAGATAATGTCCACGCTGAGGCCATTCTTTACGGACACTTCGCGAGGTGTCCGCGGAGTAAGAGTTAAATAAACTTTACCGTAAGCGATGTTGAGTTGTATGTTACTTGCAGATCCACATTACTTGGCAATAATTGTAAAAGTACTTGATACCGGGAGATGATTTGCTGCGATAATTAAGGAATTACTTTCAATGCCGTTGGGTATAAACATAGATAATTTGATTTGAAAATATAATTTAGGTTTGCAAATAAAAATTAAAATGGATCTTAAAATAATAAAAATAAAATTCTTTAGTATTATTGGTAATACTACATAATATTGTGGACCTACATTTGTATAAATAAAATAATTATTTATTAATTACTTTTTACGACAACCGAACAAAGTCAGATAAGTAATCGAATTTCAGTATCTTCATTTCAGTCATGAAATCTATGTCGTGGTTTCACGAATATTTTGGAATTAGGATGCCTTTATTACTTAGTATTATAAAATAGCCTTTGGTAAAATATTATTCTATCTCAGAGTTACTGCCATGAAAAAAGAAGATTTCGCTGCTCGAACAACGTATTTATAGAATCGTTAAACTTTTTTACGACACACAGCGTAATCCGAACGTAAAAGAACGTTTATGCGCGGAGCCCACCGAAAATCGTAAATTTAAATTTTATATAATAATAATATTAGGTATGTATATTGTACTGTTTCTAAAGTAAGTTATATTGTACTGTTTCTAAGTAACTCTACGTTAAAACCAAACTATTAATACCTACTTAAAATGTTTAAAATCAAACATTATTTTATCCTTTTAGTAGGAACTGCCTAATGATGATGATGATGGAAAGATGATTTATTTATTTTATTCCCATTCTTTCCCATTATTTATAAGTTTCGGCTTGACTAAAGCTTTGAACTTATTAAACCTAAAGAGTATTTAAATCTGTAGTTTAAATTTATTGCACAACCAAAACTTAGGTACAAAAGACGACTGAAGTCATGATGCCAGCTCAACATTTAAATAATGAAAGTATGCTCTCGCACTCATAGCTGGCCGGAACCCATAAAACACCGCAAAACCATTATCGAAAAACGTGATTTTTGCTTATCTCCGAGCATTAGGATATTAACAGATACTTACTACAGCGTGGGTGATCACAATGGATGGTTAAAGTTGCATTGTCGACATCACGCGTCCATTCATCAAAGTTGACGTGATCATAGCACGGTCGCATAGAGAGAGATGCATCTGCCAGCCTCCAATGTAGTGCTTGCGTCCATTGTGGCCGTACGACGATTTTGACGGAGGCTATTACGATATTTGACGGACATTTGATGGTATTACACGAGATGACCCAACAAACGTTGCTGTTGCCATATAAATTGTTTTCACCTAGGGGTTTGAGACGTTCTTCTCACATATTCCGAAGAAACACAAAAAAATCAGAAAAGTCGCGAGTGATACGAGGTTTTTAAATTGTATGTTCTTCGTCAAAAGTATTACATTATAATTTTTTAGTTGTTGTTTGACAGAGTGGGGCGCGTCTTCATGTATTGAAATACCTATATAGATTTTTTTAATTACTTAAATTACTTTTCCCTTGTACTTTTTTTCTGGGACTTTACATTTGTTAAATTACTATACACTCGTAGATATTATCGTCAGCTATATCATAAAAATTTTGCGTTGAACAATGGAAACCAAGTATCACATTTAGATCAATGTACCGGATTTGTGTTTAATTGGTTGCGGTGTTACATTTTGTTGCAAATTTTAAAAGCGGGGTGAGCTATTATTGTTTCGGATATCAAAATCAACTAAATACCGCCGATACACAGTTATTGGACTAATTTTTGGTGCCATTTAAAGCCGGCGGCGACGCTTGTCGATTGGCAGGATGGCTGTATCTAAAGTTTCAATAATAATAGTCACACTTTATATAGGCAATAGTTTTTGCGTATAGTTGTTACTCCGTAAGCTAAATACAATTCGAAGATTTGGTCCATGTTTGGAATGTAGAGTAACTAGATACATAATTATAATATCGTGGACTAACACATTTTTATCACTGGTTCCTAAGGGATTAGTATAAAACTGCTACGGTCACATATTTTTAGTGTTAAACTATGGTTGATTAACGATCCACAGCTTTGCAAAGGCCTGCCTTCTCGTATCAAGAAGGTATTTTAAACCAGACGCTGCTATATAGAGCGCAATTAAAAAGCACACATGTATTTGGGTCAAGCATGGACATTCATTATAGTTAATAATTACCTCCGAGTAAAGGTCTTAAATTGAATGTAGGTCACACATTGACAAACTCAAGACAGCGCCGTCGCTGGTGAAGGCGAGGACCCCGATTCCTATCAACACCCGAACGTTGTTGGTGTCACACCTACGCTACGGTCTCTCGTGGGCGACGGGCGTATTAACTGACTAGCCCAGTCCAAACCGATCCACGCCCATGTGCCCATGCGACCTAAGTCATGGTCCCAGTCTCACAGGATCTGAGCGCTAGCTATTTGCTCTATTTGCCATGCTTGATGAGCCCGGCGTGAATGAGGTGAAAAATTGTTACACCAGCTGTGAGGCATACCCTTTTAAATAGAATTGTCGATTTTGATAGACTAATAGTTAAAGCTGTAACATAATAAGTTTTTATGAAAAAAAAACCCAGTTTCAGTAATAAAATTTTAAAATTTCTTTGAAATAAAGTACGTAGTATATTTTACGCACACACTACCAATATTTGGAAACTAGGACTAATATCTAAAAATCAGTACATAGTAAATTTTGAATGAATCTTACATAACATAACTTCAAAATAAAACATACTTATATCTTGTTTTACTTATTACAATATATTATAGTACTTAGGTACTTTTTTTTCAATTGCGGACATATTATAGCTTATTTCACCACCGGTATAACACCGCTTTCTCCAGCTATTGAGCCAGCCAATATCCATCCAGAATCGCGCAGATAATAAATATTTAGTGTCCAAATTCGATGAGTATAAGATACCCGATCTCACTCACGCCTCACAAAAATAACCACAAGTTTTGGTACACTATAAACTTAGCTCGTAAATTAGGTAAAATGTTAACATAGATCATTTTATCCCAGCTAATCGTAAGTTTATGTCCCGTACTTACCAGCTACTTTTTATTTTTACGGGTTTGTCGACGTTGTATCGTTCTCCCTCGAGGAGTCGTAAAGCCATTAGAAGTTCGTATGGTCCACTCGAGACTGCGGGACAGTAACTTGTAGCTACTTCCTGTTGTTAACAAGAAAATACTTGCAACAAGTAACTTATAATCACAACACAAAGATTTTTGCGTGAAAAATTTAGAATTGTAATTTAAAATTGCAGTTATAAAGTAAAATTATACTATTAAGTTGCCGTTTTTCATGTATTTTTGGTAAACTAGTAGTCACGGCACACCTATATAAATAATTTATAGCCAGGCCACGCTCACTTGCCACGTGACCAAGAAAGCTACAAGTAGCCTTCACGACGGACTGATTTCAGATGTCTGCCGCGCGCAGGCTAGGTTGCACGCGTTAGTTCTTGTGCTGTCTATTTCACGCGCTGCGTGCGCCCGATTACGAGGCAGCCTTAGTACGTCGAAAGAGATAAAGTTAAGCGATAGAAAGAGCTGCACAACTTTAGGTGCATAGCGAAGGCGGAGCCAGGTGCTGTTGCATACTGAATTGCACTTTTTTGTGTCAGCGTCGCTATTTCTTTAATCACCGTGCGGAGTGAAGCTTTCGTACCGTTAGGTACTATTATTGTATTCCGTGATATATCTACGTTATAAGTGGAATTCCGGGAGTGTCGACAGAAGTGAAAACTCACAATATGAATACCAATAGACTACAGATCATAAGTAGGTATACACAGAGCTAACGGTGACGATAACGATGTCGCAGGTTCAATGGTTTTTTCCACTTTCAAAAAATGCCAAACGCGCCCAAACAAGAATGGTGTCGGTAACGGTAACAGTGTCGCGAGTTCGATGGCTCTTTCCCATCCAAAAAAATGCCATTTCAAAAAATATATTTTTGCACCTGCTTGTCACCTAAAAAAAGCATCAAAAGTATTTCTCCACACGTTATAATATTTTGACCTTTCAATTCCCACGCAATATCGAAAACGTCTTCTTTCGTGATATATTTTCTTGATATTTTCTCAAAAATTCCTCGCACGATGAGTACGTCAAAGGCGCAATAAATTACCCGGCGCAAGGGATGGCGCAAATGAATTCGCCATTCAATCTCACGGTACATTCTCTTTTAATCTCTTAAACGACGACAAATTTACTGTTACAGATTCTCATTTTATTCTCGGAATACATTTTGTTATATCCAAAGCGCTGACGTATTTGTTTCAGCGTTTTGTTTGTGGTTTTAATAAAAACCGAGAATATAATATATTTAGTTCTTTGAGCTTTGATATATCACAGAGTTTGAAATTTAATTTGTTTCTAACACTATTTATTATGAAAAAGACTATTTTATATTATTTTAATACTTTTTCCACGTATTCCTACTATTCACTCTCAAATAAACTAAGGGCAGAAAACATTAATTTACATTTCGAGGAATTAATTCTTCCCTCTGTGAGGTCTTTGGTTTAAGTACCATAATATTGCAACAATGTTTATGATAATCGTAATAATCGTATAAGAGGCGTTTATCTATTGAAATCATAAGTAGACGTATCAATGTCCTTTATATGTAACGATTCTTTTTAACTAAAATACGATTTATAAGTATATACTAATACAATACAAATATACGCCGGTCTTGCAGCTTCCTATTAAGAGAGAAGAGTTATGTTTATAGTCAAAGCTACAAACTATAGAGTATGCTTGCGCAAGAGTTGTTAATTACTGTGTGTGGTCGTTTTGACCTTAATTGAACGAGTCAAAAGGTGGTAATGACTGATCTATTACCACGCTGTTGTGGATTAGACAACACGACACATATTCTGTAAAGCTGCCGGTTGAGCTTTTAGCGTGAGAAGATAAATATGAATGAGTTTTGGATATGGATAGGCTGTTATTGCATAATTAATGTTCTATAAAATGGAGCCAGTCTTGTTTCAAGATTAAGAAATATAAAAAAATAAAAAATCCCAATCAAAACACACGTTATTATTCAATCTCTTTTTTAAAAAGGGAACCGACTTCAAAAAACAAACCCACTGAAAAGCACAAAGTAATTTGAAGGTGTAAGCTGTAACAAACATATCGATCTAACTGAGAACCTTTTGCTTTTTTAAGTCGGTAAATATACTAAAACCTTCTCCAGAGTGGAACAAATACTTTCCAGAAAACATCATCAAAAGCAGCCTATTGAAGTCGGTTAAGAAGTCGGTTAAAAATAGTTAGGTACCTACGTTAGGTACGCAATTTCCAATCACCATACAACGTATTACCTAGTATCACTTGCTTAAACTGTAATTAATTTTATTGCTAATTGATTGATAACTACCAGAATAAAATAGTGACGGGTACTTCGTGGTTTTTAAACATTTTCTCATGAAACAATGTCTCTTGTCAAATAATAATAGATGGACACCCGTATGATCACTTGTTAAGTCAATATTGACTCCGTGATATGTTTAACACTACGTTGAACATCGATTATTGTTTATAGTATAACTGACTGCCCGCATCATACAACTGTTTTATGTAGATACCTATACCGATATTAGTTATTTTACTTTATTGTAATTTGTAAGGGGGAAACAGCACTAGGTTTAGATTTACATTATTTATAATAAGCTTCTTTGTGAGATTTTAAAAAGAAGAATGTAGGTAGTATACATTATACTACAGCACTGGCCTCTGAAGTTTATCAGAAAGAAGATAACAAACATCAGGGTCTAGAGACTCCATTTGGCACATAGGTTCCTTATAAGGTCTTGAGGTGCCGTCAGAAAATATTTTTCAAAACTCAACCCTTTAAAGAGGTAAAATAGGAGTCCAAAGTTTGCATGGAGAAATACTCCTTCACGCTTCAACTACTGAACCTATTTATACCTAGGGAACGGAGATAGATTGGATAATATTCTGGTTTAAAACATAAACACATAAGTTAATTTTTATCCCTGAAAAATCTACGAGATGGTGCCCGCGGGATTTGTGAAAAAAACAATGCCGCTGGCTGGCGTCTACTACTTTTATTTTATCTCAAAAAATCATAAAACCGTTCCCGCAATATTAATAAAAACTGAAATCCAGGAAATCTTGGGATTTTCTAACTGACAACCCTCAGCTGACTTCTTTTTAACAAACTATTTAGTTATTGCTTAAAGCTAAGTATTAAAAATACGTATATAAATACTTCTTCTTCTTTAAAATTTTCCCATCATTTGCGAATCTAATTAGTCATCTGAGACGGGGACGTTTGATTGGGATACAATAATTGTCTCGCTGATACAATATTAATAACGCTAAGAAAGGAATGCCGTCGCTCGTTGACTAATGCAGTATTAATGAGTGTGTCATCCACTCTACCATAGAGTATTTACCTACATGTAGAGTAAACCTTAAGTTCTACAACTTATACCTTATCTTCTAAGTTTTCTTATCTGAAAAAACTAAGTTCTTGCCGGGCATTCTTTGGTTTGTTAGCAAATTAAAGCTTTAACAAATTAAAGCTTAGAGGATAACAGGCTTCTATAAAAACAGTGCGATTCGCTATAGCTCCCAAGGGTACGCGCCGACTATATAATAATTGTTTGACTAAGTATACGTAACATTTTA
The DNA here is from genome assembly GCA_963855885.1 of Coenonympha glycerion. NCBI lineage: Eukaryota > Metazoa > Arthropoda > Insecta > Lepidoptera > Nymphalidae > Coenonympha > Coenonympha glycerion. The sequence goes on along the minus strand of OY979638.1, from coordinate 4,705,913 downwards.
TATTTCGGATTCGGCGAAAGATAGCAAGAACACTAGATTCGCGGAGAGAGTACTGCCGAAAATATCATGAAAATTTTGACACTTGCTACTTACCTATCATTAATATTCGCCAAAACCATTGATTAAACAAAGTAAAGCGTATTTCGTTATTGGCCAAAACACAAACCTTAGTCATGATAAAACAAACCACGCTAAAAACTTGTAATACGCTCTTAAAATCATAACCCTTCAGCGGTCGCGCAAAAACTATGGATAATGCAATACATTCTCTGTCGACATAAAGTACACTGTGCGCCGGTGTCCAGAGAGCACGACGCGGGTGACGTTTAATTTCGTTCGGAAATGATTGATGGGCGGCGCGCACTGCACGGGCTCGGTGCACCTCTACCAGTTAGCTCATTTTCATACTCGCACGAATCAATGCGAGCCAGTGACGTATTGCAGTTATTTTTAGGTTTCATGACAACGTATGAACCGACCAAGTACGAGTCTGTAGGGATCCAGCAAAAAGGGTTAATATATGCTCAGTGTAGCCGTGTAGCCAAATGTTTACGTTACGTCATCATTTTTTTTACGCTATACAAGTTAGTACTTGACTGCGATCTCACCTGATGGTAAGTGATGATGCAGTCGAAGATGTTAGCGTACTAACTTGGAAGGGGTAAGTGAACTCACCCAACGGTTTCTACGCAGCATCGTACCGGAACGCTAAATCGCTTGGCGGTACGTCTTTGCTGGTAGGGTGGTAACTAGCCACGGCCAAAGCCTCCCACCAGACCAGACCTGAGCCAATTTAGAAATTATAAAATTTCAAAGTGGCCCGTGGCAGGAATCGAACCCGCGACCTCCCACTCGAATCCGAGCGTGCGTCCCCTGCGCCACGGAGGTCATCATTATTGCGTCGATGCGCTGTTTGCTGGATGGATGGACTATATTATAGCTGGACAATAATTATTTTGACACAATCACAGCGTTTGTAACTAAACTTCTCCGAAACGGCTTGGCCGATTTTTATAAAAAAAATATATTCTGGAAGTATATTCGGTAGGTTTCGGAATTGAGGGTTTAGGTTGTTAACTATTTCATGTCCCTGATAGCAAAACAATGTTTGTCCGGTCCGGTCAGATACTCTTTAAATATAAGAAGGTAGGCATCACCCATATACAATCATGGAGGTTTTCTCTTTATATCCTTCTCAGTTTGAAACAATAAAATCCTGAATTAAATTGGCTATAAGTTGGCTATAAGGCGTACATTTTAACACGACAATGCCCGCCCGATACACTGCGTTAAAATCTATAAGCCCACAACTTCGTCACGCTCTACAATTTATATCCCACTATACGTATTGACTCGATGCGCGTGCGCTGACAAATTTGGCGATATAAACTGCGATATAAATCACGAGGGGTGATATTAGAGGCAAATGGGGCGATATTATCACAAGTTCAACAGCTGCTGGTTACAGTTAATGCACTAATTGGTTCCGTAGATTAGGTGTCGACATTTTGACTGCATTGGTCCGTTTTTATTGACGTTTACCTCCTATGACGTTAAAATAAAGCTAATTTTATTTCAACGTTAACTTAGACTTTAGAGTATAAAATATTCGATAGGAACTACGAGTAGGAACATAATTTGAAATGAATGCTTATTGAAAAACTGCATTAAAAAACTGTAAACAAGATTTGACTACAGTTGTATCTATAAAAAAATCATATTTACAAGTAATATTTCTTTTTGCTATAATTGACATCTACTCTAGACAGGGCGAACCGCGCGAAAAAATGTCGCCAGTTTATCGGTGTCATTAATACCAACAGTATAAGGCCACGCGGTAGTTCGCTCAGCGGCCACCTACAGTATTTTGACAGTTGGCGCTACTGTTTGCTTGTATGAATAAAGTTTACGGAAAACGTTCGGATGCCCATATCTTGAGGTTAGTAATCAGTGTTTGCTATGTACTTATTAGGTATTTAAGTATTATTTAACGCCTAATTAGTTTGACTGACTGACTTTGATCCACCGACTTCATCCGCGTATACAAACTTTACTCTGGCAATATTACAAACACAACACAAACTAACCAAATAGGCGCAATTATTGTAGTAAGTAATGAATTCACATAAAGGAACCTACATTCAGAAAATAATTTTGATTGATAGAACTTTTTCCAGTAAATTCCAGTGCCTAGGTAGGTAAGAACGTTTTCCTAAGCATTTACTAAGATTGATAAAACACAGTCTGGCTCAAACCAAACGAAAGTTTGTATATTTGTCTCTGGAATACAGAGAAATAACACGACAATACTTTCCCTCTGTTAGAACGTAAGCTATGGCAGTCAATAGGGGCATATATTGGCAAACGTTGTAGGTATTTGAATAGGTGAAAGGGAATTTCACCACGACTCTCTAGATATTCATAGATTGGCTGTGTTAGAACTTAGAAACAACACGACAATTCTTTTGGGATCTGGTGAAGAATGGAAATGGTTTCATTCAGTAAAATGTTTATGTTACAATATATAAATGTACGAAATCATTGAAGATAAAACCTTCGTCTGATTCTGAATAATTTTTGTTTTGCTTCTCTTTTCGAATTCCTTTTAAAATACAATAAAAAAAGTAAGAGAGGTCTGGACATCATCTAATTTACTTTAACCAAGTGGTTAAAAGCATCCTTCTTGCACTTTCTGCGATGAAGTCTTACCTTACATCTTATTATAAGAGCATAACTTACTATTATTACGAGTATGAAGGATATACTTACGCTGTCACTTTATTTGTCGAAGTATTTATCTTACCTTACTATGCACAATAGCACAGTACAGATGTTATGAAAAAGATCGTTTACTTATGGCAAGGTTTTCAGAAAAGGGTTACAAAAAACTGGGTCAAAAAATATATTTGAAGGGAACACATGCATCAACATTTGGAAGCACGTGATCAGAAATATAAAGTGGCTTTGTCCGCCTTCCGTGATACGAATAGTTCAATTGAATAATTTTATTTCAATTAGTAGTAAGATCGGTACTTTGATATTCATTCTATTCTTTTCTTCAACTACAACGACAAGTCAAAGCAAGCAATCGGTCGGACTTTATTATATTTTTAATGGCGTCCATCCTACAGCTGTTGCATTGGTGGCGATAGACATTAATACAAAAAAAACCGGTCAAGTGCGAGTCGGACTCGCACACCGAGGGTTCCATACTATAAAAGAAGTAAAACATTCAAATAATCACTTTAGTTCATGAATTTACGAGTATAATTTACATATAGGTACTTTTGCTAGCGAACCGCAAACCTAACTTTTTTTTTTGGCGGTTTATTGTTATTATCAAAAAAAGTATAAAAGTTAGAGAGTTGTATTTATTATTTCTGTAAAATATACGTTAACTCCTATTGATCATAATTTTGAGATAACTTATTAATTTTGAGAGACATAAGATGACGGACGGACGGAGAAAGTCTCACCATAAGGGTTCCATTTTTACCATTTTGGTATGGAACCCTAATAGGTAAAAATATAATAATCCATCCTTGATGCCAGCAGATGCCTATGCCATACTAATAACCTGTACCTATTCCTATTTTGAGCCCGGTCCATTTGGCGGTTTAAGCTTCGCGTTAATAGAGATCTGCCAGCCAGTCAGCCACGTTTTCTTTTTATTTAGGTATATTATAGGTACGGATCACTAGGACATCAAAGTAATTACAGATTACTAATTATTTATTACAGTATCCAAAAAAAATATAGTTGGTATTTAAGTATGTTTCTCCTATTCTACAAAATATCCTATTAGATCAGGAAAACACGGTTCGATGCCTGGAAAGGTACGTTACAAAATACAAAAGTTCAAATACATTAATATAGGTAGACAAATAAAATAACGCAGTCTGCACTCCCCGTGATTTCATATAAAATCTAGGTGCCTATCAAATATTTCATAGCAAACGTACTCCCCCGTGAAAGTGCTCTGCCTTGAAGACATCTGGTGGAACACGGAATTCAATTATACTACAGAATATTATATTACTTTACTGTTTTCTAAAGCAATTTCAACCAGTATTTGTATGTTGAGCTTGCTCCAGTTTTGAGATAGTTGCCTACGGAGATGTTATTTTTGGTTAAATTATTCCTAAGGTAAGTAGAAAGTAAGCTACGTAGAGTAAGAAATAAATATTATAATAAGGAAAGAGAGAGTACTTATTGGTTTTTAATTTTTATTCGACCTTTATAATACGATAATAACTTTTCTAAGTTATGGGCATCTTGGTAGGAAAAATCACGAAACAAGGGAACCTGCTTTCATGAAAAGTCTTCATAATGCTATCAAATATTATACGTGTGCCCACCAATCTGCTTGTAGGGGAGACCGAAGGTATTTGAAACAGTGCCGATTTCTAAGAAATTTCGTTAGCAAGTTGGCAATATCGCTTTTGAATCACTTTATCCGGTTGTGGAATTCTGAGTGACATGTGTCAAAAATCTTGAAAAGTAAGTTTTCTACTTTTTTACGATGCCTATAATATTTTAATAAGGGTTATGTTTTTAGGTTCAAGTTAAAGAAACAAAAAGTCAAATTTTTTTCAACTGCCTAGGTCTGCCCTATGGTGTTTAGAGTATCTTACTCCTTAATTTTTTTTCAAACCTATTATAATTAGTAAATACCAACCTTGTAAACCAACTACACGTATAATAATGGTCAACGAACCCAACAGGCAACATAAGATTTAAAAGTCATTGTCACAGTGCAAAACAGAGCTGCGCATTTCAGCAAATCCAAGATCTCTCTCGCGCTGGTATTAAAACAAACAGCTAGCAATAACGTCGCTTTATGCAAGCATTTTACAGCTGGATGCTCATGGAAATATTCTTTTATGTCCTGCATCAGTGATTCTATTAGTGGCTCGTTGTTGTTTTAAAATAGAGGATTGTAGTTTTGAAAATAAAGCGATCAGGAGGCTTGTATCACAGAAAAGCACGTATTTTTACATAAAAGGTTCACAGCATCAAAATGGACTTTTAAAATTTGTTAGGCTGATTTCTTTGACGTCACACGTAGAAAGTTGAAACATGTATTAATATAATGTCATTAAATAAGTACTCATCTGACGTTACCTTGAATTAAAACAGAGCAATTATATACCAATTAGTTTTAACCATACAGCATGCATGCTCAGCATCAATTCCCATTATTATGTCAGGCCATTTCGTCAATATTGTTGATTAACCTCACCATATTTGATCTGATACATTCACACCATTAGTTGCAGATACGAGTAGATACCTACCTGCGTTTAGTAATTCTCATTGTATTTTGACATATTGTGTAACCATAATGAATTAATAAACTCTCAAAACATCAGTAGATACTGCTATAATTTATTTTGGTCTTTTTGGTCTATTATTGAGAAAAAAACTACTTCTAAATATTTACCTGTAAAATTATTACTTTCTAGTTGCACGTAAGTAGGTACATTTGAATTTCGCATTGTTTCGCGATCAATTCAGTATGCCTAGACTTTGGTGGTATTCATAAAAAATATATACTACAGCGTTATAAATTCAATGTTTTACGGTTTTAATTTGATAAACGAAATACCATGAATGTACTTAAAGGTCGTTTAGTACTTAGTAGGTACACGTATGCTATTTTGAGCTGTACGTACTATAATTTTTTTACATGCACCCATGGCGTATGTCTGAAAGCAGCTAACAGAGTACAGACCTGGCATGAAGCCACAAGCATCCTTTATATATCACAGTATTTTGACGTAGCTCCAATAACCTGGCGACGGCGACAGCCGCCGTGCTCGCTGAAATGGCAACAAAACACAGGAAGACATTTGCTATTCGATTCTTATTTGTGAGGCATTGCTGTAAATTTTTGTCTTTCTACTATTGTTGGAATAATAAACGACAGTATTGAGAAAATATCAAATACTGTAACATGAATGCTATGGTCACCGAATAATGCTGGGGTGATGTTAATAAAGCTTTTCCTACAAATAATTATCACATAAAATATCAGATAAGATAAGACAATAATTATTATACCTACCTACTCCTACATACCTACCTGACAATAAGTAGTTACAGAGCGATAATAACTTACAAAGTACTTTTTGCAGTGTAGTTTTAAGGTGAGAGATCCCGAGTTTCTTCAATTCTTAAAGAAGACGTGCAGATTTAAAATTATTATTAAGTAAGTATCGTAATAAGTTTAGTTCGCGGTTTTCACCGCGTTAATTTCGGTTTTAATAAATCCTGAGTGAAAAAGTAGCCTAGATATTATGTGGGTATAAGCTCTCTAGTCTCTATATACCAAATTAAAGTTGGATATAGTAACGGCCTGATTGAGTTACAAACAAACAAATTTACTTATAATATTAAAACGATATAAGTACTTAATATAATTGAATAATAAGTGCCTACTAATGATAAGTTGTTGGGTTTTTAATCATACCAATTATTACACGTATTCGTAATTCGCGACAAGCTTTCGCCACATTGCTGATTAGCTGCAAATATAACCAGTACGAGTATCATAATGACGTATTTAATATGCAGTGTCATGCACTCGACTGTCCTATGGCGCCGAGACCGTGTTTGTAATTAACATGAAAACTTTACAAATAACCAGGTAGCTTTAATTGGCTTTGTTACGATATTAACAATTTGATACAACTGTTACAATTTCCTGCAATTTGGCGTACTTAACAATTGTTTATTCCATTCACTAGTCTATATGACAGCAAACTTAATGAAATTGATTTGACAAAATTAAAATAGTAATTTGCCTATAAATACGTATTTTCCTCCTATATATACTTAGTATTATGGTGCTTACATCATTGAATTCAGCATATTGCATACCATACAGTTTATTGACAGACGGAAGTTAAGATTTTATTTAAGAGGGCCCATACCTACGATGTTCTCCAAACATTCGTAATACCATATTAATCATTTGTAATTCATGTTGTAGTGTTATTCGGGTTCACATTGTTATAATTTATGCTCCTGGCCATATTTGGTTTGGAAATACTTCTTTAAAACGAAATATAAACGAATTTCGATTTGCGTCAAAAAGGACATGTTTTGTGCTTATTTGTTTCGTAATAAAAACAACACTTTCTCACGCGGCATTAGTTCAGGAGCACAGTTTTTACTGTCCAGCTAAAGAAAAACACTAGTTAATAAAGAACGTTTCAAGTTTTTACTCATAATTTTTGGTATTACGGAACTCGACCTAATAATTATAATCAAAATTGAATTCTATGAAGACATCGTAGGTACGTGGAGCCTTAAACACTTTATATTAGAACCATATCAATTCATCTCAAGCAGTGATCTCATCTCGATACAAATAACAATTTGACTGCATGCACCTCTTTTGCTGTCCGCTACCTTGTTTGTATCTAAGCAACACCTATTTTCATTCATGTCTTTTGAGTATTCGGATCACGTTCCGTCGCAACAGCACAGTGCGTGCTAAGGTGTAGACAGACTTTCATACTTCTATATACATATATTATACTTTAAAGGGGATGGGTACCATTTTCCCGCGAAAATTCAAATTTCATTAAGCTATTGCATAGCTCCTATCGCGGGCCTTGAGCGTGGAGACCGAGTCCAGAAATTCCGTAACGAAAAAAACCTAACACCATGTTAGAAGTTGATAAAAAAAGACGTGTGGCAGAGTGCCGCGGTAAAGCTAGGTATTGCATTTTTTATCAACTCCTAACACCCCCCACGGAGTGGGGTTGTTTTCTTTACGGAATTTCTTTATACGGTCTCCACGCTCGCCCGCGATAGGAGCTATGCAATAACTTAAAAATAAAGTAATTATAAACATCGGCAACCTTTACAAATATTTATTTGAACTCTTTGAATAAGATCATTGTAGTCGCTTAAAATTAAAATTGATTACATTTTAATAGATTTCGTAAATAATTAAACTTTTCTTTGAATATATTTTGTGGTAAGGTGCGTAAACTAAATATTTCGAGTTAACTCACTTACTCACTATACTTACACTTTACTTTTTTTACTTTTACTTTTAATGCGATAGTTCGTTTCTTTTTTACACTTTTTTACTCACTCATTTACTAGCTCACTTTTTTACTAAAGTACTTGTTAGTTATAAATGTGAAAGGCAAAATAAAGGCTTTATTTATTCAAGTAGGTATCTAAGTTAGCCACACAGATTACGTTATGCTATTAATTCCCATTACCTACTCAATTATTCGTACACGTTGATTGCCTTCTCTCATTCCACTGGGATTGGTCCATTCACTGCATTAGTTGAAGATGCGGTGAATAGTTAATATGTTTATGTTTATGTACCTATCCATGTAAAACCGTGATAACTCAGTGGCTCAGACGTCTGCCTCTTCATTGGAAATTAGGGGTTTGAATCCCGGGTACATATTTTTCGCCTTTTAGGCTAAATATTACTTGGAGAAGGAAAACATAGGTACTAACTTGAACAGCTTACAGCAAATTAATCATACATAAAGAATTTCGACTTATTAGAAAATACAAAATATCATTTTTGCTAATGAGAGTCATCAAATTCGGGAAAGGCCTAAGATACATTTTTGTATTCCAGATTAATAAATAAGTTTATGAATGTAGACAATTAATTATTGATTGCGGATTTAATTCTAATAGTCGGTCTATCACTCTATCCCTGTAATAGATGGTGTAATAAAACGACAGTATAAGGTTAATCGTTCGTGAAGCATCGATAAACGAATCGATTAAAGTTAGCGTCGCAGGTGACTCCGAGATGGAGTCCTAAACTTTAAATTGCACCAGCGCCGGTGTCGGGTGAATTTTATTCATTTTTGTGATGACAGACTATAGATCTGCTGGATTCTCCTTATACCTTACTTATTTACATTCGGTTTTAGATAAATAAAAACGAGTAATAAGATAATATCACCTCCTCCAAACCCTTTCGTTATGGTTAACTTTTACAACTTGTAATGGTTTGACTGCCTTAACTTTTAATCCAAAAAATTCCTCTGTCTGAAGTCTTTTATTATCAAAGACTTATCTACATAGAAGTCTTTGTTTTTTATATTTTGTCTTCAAGAAAGTTGCAATGTGTATCGAAAAGATAAAAGGGCGAGAAACGACGTTAATAAATCTATGGATAAAAGTTACAATATAAAAAAACCGTTGGAGCTTTTATCTAGGGTATCTGGAAGAGATCCTCATTTGTTGCGATAAGATGTCCTTGTACATGTCCTCTCTATGTTTGTTTGTTTTATATCGTAATACTCAGTGTGCAAAATAAATAAATAAAAGCATCCAACACCTATTTGAATGAAACTAAAATTGAAAAAATAGTGGATTGAAATCTCAAAATCAAAATGATTTTGTGACTACTTATCTCTATTCTATGGATTTATAATTCTATACATCTGAGAGTTCCTTTTTGTGCCGATTTGAAGCGCCACCCTCGCACGGCCACGGTACTAAATTGTCACTTTTGTTGGTAGTGACCGTCGTTTTGAATGTCATTTTATTTTAGTTCCATGGACATTCACGCCAGGTTACGCAACAATCAGCGCCAAAGTAGCGAAAATCGGTGTCTTCATTTTTACTTTGACAGTCAGCGATCCATAGAATAGAGATCAGTGCTCGTGACTTATCGAAGGCAACTGTTCCATTTAGATGTAGACAGGTTTCTATTACGTTTTGGCTAAGGGCGCAGGTTTCTTAGGTCCCGTCAGGCCGGTATCGATATATCATCGGGGTGTGAGTTACACAGAACACGGTGCGCCAAAATATCGTATGCGTCGGTTCCGCGTCGCGCTCTCGTTTCGGTGCCGGATTTATGTCTGGCTTCCTCTGTTTACATACTGTCGCGAAAATCGATGAGTAACATTCATTAATTTCTTTAATTCTTTAGCCATGTGACATTTTCCGATATTATAGATGTAATGGAAATGGAACAAAATTAAATGTATGAGGATGACATTTGTTTTCGATAAGTCACGTGATTTCGTAAATCCGATATTTTTTTATTTTAGCTTCATTCAAATAGGCGCTGGATGAACCAAAGATTTAAAAGGTATTTTAACTTTCATTATTTACAAAAAACTTAACATACTTACTTAATATTTTATTTTATTCGTATCGTAAAATGATCGCAATATTTTTAGATTTCTGTCCAATCTCCATTCCATCTATTCAGTTTGGGAAAACTCTTCTTGCAGAGTTCATCAGGGTGTTTGGTTGTAATCGTGAGCAGAGAACCAATCAGCGCGAAAATTTCTTTGCGATTACGATAACCATGAAACGTTTCTCTTACACAATCGCCGAGCAGGTTGGTAAACACCGCGGTGTCATATTATATTCTCTCGTAAGGCAGTAATTTAGTATTACTGTGTTTTGCTCTGAAGGGCACTGAAGCCAGCAAAATTAAAGATAGTATAAGGTTAAAGGACTTCTTAGAATGATAACTAAGTACAATACAGTGCGTTGTGTGACCAACGAATACATTACAATTGCTATTCAAAGTCCTGACAAATTCAGAGTATTATTTATAACAACAAAAAAAGCTATTTCTCATGCTGAAAACAAACAATTTGGTCGTGTGTCCACCGCAGCCGACACCGAGCTGTCACCAAGAACGACATTATTTGTGGCTGTGATCACGATCAGTATAAAGGCTCAGAATGGTAGAATGACAGTGGACACACGACCCATACACGGCATTGTACTCTGTCCATTCATTTATTTTCTTTTTGACACATGAAACAGGTATAAGATAGCGAAGGACCAGAGAGAGACAAACGTAAAGTGGCTCTCTCTGGTTCCTCATTATTGCTATACCTGTCTCATGTGTCAAAAAGAAAATAAACGACTGAACAGAGTAAGCATAGTAAATGCTAGATGTAAGATGAATATATAAATAAATAAATAAATATATTACCACGACTGTGGCGCCGCCGTGGCCTTGGTTTACAGCTGCTTTGGCGCCATCTGTTGACACACGGTGACGCGATGGCTTATGATTTACGGAAATGATTTATACATTAGAGAAGCTCTGAGTATAGAAATGTTTTTGTTGGCATTTTGAAACAACCGTATGTCTCAAAAAGTATTCGACAAGCCTGGCATCAAGCCATGAAGCTCCTTTATATATCACAGTGTTTTGACGCTTCACATAACCTGATGACGGCGGTGAAACGGCGACGTTGAGGGTAGATCAAAAATTTGAAATATGATTTGAAAATACGCTCTGTACGTCTAAAGCCGCCAATGTATAAACCTTCCGTGCTATTCTGCAAAACAGCGACGAGCGTACATCTATGCATCTATGACTTTGTCAGTTGTAATAGAGTACAATTTTGCATGCCATATTCGGGTTGGCAGCTGTCTGGCAGCTATTTCATTTTGTAGAATAACACAGCTTTCAGTGTGTTACACATAGTGTACGTTGATAACTACTAGTACTAGCACACAGTGGTGAAAATTTGATCAAAATTCATTTATATAACATCTTCTGCGTATAAATCAACTATGCCGACTATGTAAAGAAACTTTTGTAAAACTTCAAGTCTTCACGTATTAACTATAAACATAGCTCAAGGCCTTTGCCGTTTCGAAGGTTTATTAATCCGTGAAAGAAATTACAAGCCCTTATTTACGGCTATAATCGGAGCAGATTTTCGCTGCGACCTTTAGTGCGACAGAGAGCACAATAGGATTAGGCGGCCTATCTACCTGTTTGATTGAACTGCGGACAGCAAGATGTTGAAACTTTTATTACGAGTGCATCGTCTCAAACTTTTTCGTCGGTGTGTTGCATGTCGCGTGACGGTCGGCCGCGGAGTAGGGATAAAGTGAAAGGCGCTCGTCAAAGCAGCCAAGGGCACAAAAGTTTCACTTTTACCGTGGTTTTATAAAACCACACAATCATTTTTACATCCCACTATACCTATTATTATTAGTCCAGCTTGTGCATTCAGTTCCAACATACTCGTAAATTTCTTTAGGTACGACTTACCGGTCGTAGGTAGTAGGTAGGTCGTAGACTTATATGTCGGTAGGTACGACTTACGGAACCTTCGGTGTGCAAGTTCGACTAGCACTTAGCCGGCTATAATTGCTCCCCTAAACCGTCATTGAAAACCTGAGTCCTCAGAAATTGAAGAAAGTTTTTAAACAACCGAGCATAGAAGTCGATTGTTTAACAACTTTCAAACAAATCGCTAGATTTATTCACGAAACGTCGCCCCAACTTTTCCTCTCTACACCGCTCGAGGTATCCAACAATGTTAATAATAAAAAGATATCCAAACAACATGTCTCAGACATATTAGATTTAAAATCTCCATCGCTGTGGAATCCTCAACGGAATGCCCAATAACAGTGCACTGCGGGAAACTTATTCAATTTGACTGAGGAGACAACTGTTCTTGTGTTTGAAAGGCATTGTGTTCTCTCGTTCACCTCTTTCCCTGTTCGTTATCTTTGGGGTTAGTACAGGTTTAAGTACGAATTTCGAGTCGTCTCGTATCGCACAAACGAATCGAATTCCTCCGTACATTTACAGCCAACGCCATCTACGGACAGTCACTGACTTACTGCTGTCAATTGATGGCGCTGGCTGTAAATGTATGGAAGCATTCGATTCGTTTGTGCGATGCGAGTCGATTAGAAATTCGTACCAAAACCTATACTAACCCCCTCTTACGTTTTATTTGTAGGTACTCGTACTTATACAATACTTCCATTCAATTCGGTTATCGTCTTTGATCATGCAAGGCACGTTTAGTCTCGGCTACTCTCTGAGGCGTCCAACTTTCATAGGATTTATTTACCACAGGCGACGAAAAGTTTTTCTTTAAAATTGTCATTTTAAAGAGACTTATGATTTACCTTCGCTGGCCAAACAAATTAGGTTTCGATTTAATGCAGATTAAACTTTAGTGAAACGAGTAAACTAAGGTTTATGAAATTGAAGTTAACATTTCGTGTATGATTGAAAAATAAATGCCAAGAACTGAAAACTGATGGTATCATTAGCACTTTTGAATCACAATTGACCGATTTGTGAATTTCTGTTTATCTGACCTGCGTCGAATAGGCATTAGAACGATTTAAAGTTTTCAGTAAAATTCTAAATGAAGTTATGAATTTTAACTTCAATATATGTTATTTTTATGTATAAGACCTATTAATATTAGCTTATGGCAGTGAGTGCTGGACCATAAGCAAAAAAGACGAAGAAGCCCTTGCAATATTCGAAAGGAAAGTGTTGCGGACTATATTTGAGGCAGTAGAAGTAGACGGTCTGTGGCGTATCAGATACAACCACGAACTGTACGATATCTTTGGTGTGCCAAACATTGTCCAGCACATAAAGATCGCAAGATTGCAGTGGGCTGGGCATGTACAGCGCATGAGTGACGAGAGGCCACCAAAAAAACTATTGACCTCACACCCAGATGGCCGTAGAAATGTTGGTCGGCCAAAGCTCCGTTGGCTGGATGGAGTGAAGCAGGATGCAAAAGTGGTTGGAATTAAAAATTGGGAAGCGAAAGCAATGGACAGAGACCGATGGAGGAATCTTTTGGAGCAGGCCCGGGCTCACAAAGGGCTGTAGCGTCGTTGCTGATGATGATATGTTATTTGTATTCCAATTTCAAAGTCTCTCCAATCGGCTCAACCAATTATGACGGGCTTTTCATAGACAGGTCAAGAATAATTATTGTCAAACAAGGAGTGTCTGGTATATTTCTCTTCCAGGACAATTATCTACGATTCTTCACATGAATTTTTAAAATATTTGAATTCATAGAGACGAAGTTGCAGGCAGAATTTTGTCGAGAAATAACATGAAACCAGAATAGCTATACTTGTGGGATTTCAAATGAACCTACGAAATGCGATTTTGCCTTTATTCTTTGACTCTCATACATTATTGATGACCCAACATTCAAACGCTTGTCACCGCCTACACGATCCTTGATTACATCATAAGAAAGCGACAATTTGTAGGATTATGATATTGCTTATGAATAGATAACGTATTCCAAGTATTATTCGTGTATTGAATACTTTGGAACGTCTTCTTCTCAAAGTTTCTCAATAGGTATAAATACTTTCACCTAGGAACAATAAAATTGTCTTTGACAGAGTACATTTTATTGATTCTACTATAAAATGTTCTTTTAGTCGTCGTTTAGAATGTCGTTATGCGTGTATACGGACGTGCGTGCGTGCATGCTTGCATGTGCTTGTGTGTGCGTGTGTGTGTGCGTGTGTGTGTGTGCGTGTGTGTATGTGTGCATGTGTGTGTGTGCGTGTGCGCGTTTATATGTGTGTGAGTGTAACTTCTCTACGTCATAATTACCGAACCGATTATGGCTGTAATTTTAAATGGGGATACAATATTATCTCCTGGATTAAAAGAAACAACGAGCTATATTTTTCCAAAAAAATGTACGATTTCCATGTCGTAAGTAAAAAACAGGCTTTCACGTGGAAGGAACCACAGATAAAGCTAGTTATTAACATATCTCTAAATATAATCTATTCAGCAAAAGCTGACTTACATCTTAATGTTTGTTTAAGAAGCTGATCTTTGTAAAAACCTTAGCAAACAAGTCTCATTGCGTTAGCTTTGTTTTTTCACAAAGGATTAAGGAAAGCACGTTTCTAAGTACTTAGATTTTATATTCCTAAATAAATTCACACATTCAAATATCGTACATTCGAATGTTGAATTTTGTTATAAGCACACAATAGACTATGGTATGAGTTTATTTAAAACTTTACATTTTAGCTTTTAACTTTACTATTAAAAAAACATACACTCACTTTTTTGGGAATGTGTGTTAAAAATTCTAGATGCAATATAACAAGCATTCATTCTAGCATTTTTCCTGTTTTTTACCTGTTTATATTGTACTTTTATTTTTTAACTACGTTAAAAAGCCTATTTGGTTTCGAGAAATAAAACAATTCTAGGTCATTATAACATTTTACCCTCAAAATACCCCATCTTCTCATATATTACGAGTATAATACCGCTAATATAATGAGAATGTAAACGCTTTCTTTTATTAGAAACATTCGTCGATTTGTAATCTCCTCCGTCGAATACGGGAAGTCGCGTTAGCAGAATCGAATACTGCAAACCTAAGCGTATGTTTTATTCATAGCCACAAATGGCTATTGCAGTAACAAAGTCCTCTGGGCGGAAGGAAACATTGTATAAAAAAGCATCGGTGCCCGTTAACCGAGGGACGTTACATTGTTAGCCGGCGAAATTATGCGGATAATGCTACGCAGGCTGCCATTTCCCTTTGACCTTAATATCTGACCGAAAAACTTTTTCCCCTTTAATTGTTTTTGCGGATGGCGCTGTTTGTAATGCCGCGTTTCGGAAGTATTCTAATGAAACGAAAAAAAATGTTTTTAACGGGATACGGCGTTTACAGGCAAACAACAAAGGGTGGATTAAGGTAGCTATTTAATAAGTGCAAACTTTGTTGTAGTAGGAATGCAATTAACAAAACAGTGTCGCTGATGAATTATTTAACGCCATAGCTTATTCAGTTTTTACTTCAGTTCATAACACTATTTATTGTAGGAATGCTCCGAGGAAGGAAACGAACATTCCTCCGGGTAAAGAGGAAAAACGCCGCGGAGAAAAAGTTAAATAGATATTTTATCACTTTTATGGCCACTTACTTTGAGCTCCCAGTGAAATATCACCCGCTGGTTTAGGTGATTGCGCATGCAGCGTGATTTCTGTCCTCTTCATTATCGTTTAAATCAACTTTTACTCATGGTAGTCACACTAAATAATATAACTAACCTTCCTCTTTATTATAACTAACCTTCTTCTTTTATAGCATCGATTTTTTCTGTTGTTTATAAGGTTCACATAGTTATAGCCCAGTTTAAAGATATTCTATCCTACTCGTACCTCAACCGTGTGGTTAGGTTAGGTTAAGGCCGCCTTTGCGCTCTCTGTATTTCGTAATATTATTTCCCTATGTGAATTTTCTGTATGTGTGTGTAATATTTTTTTATAAATAAATAAATGAATAAATAATAAAATAAAGTTGAATAAGCTACGATTTACTTATTTTTAATCAGTTTCTAGTAGATATGTATGTTTTTTGCCCCGTTTTTGTTTCACAGTAATTACTCGTATCACTTTGTTCTAAAGTTTTACTAGATTTATTACGTATAGTTACTGTTGTTCTAAATATGTATAAAATACTTAGATTTTTTAGTTCAAAAGACAGTACACAAGTTATATTTTTTCAACCTTCTCTCTGAAAGATTTCTTTGTACTCTGTGTGCACGGTATTGATCGGTCTAATTTTCTCTTTTCATGCTTAATCTATTAACCTAATCGAGTTGCTGCACTAATTTCTATACGCATATTAACCGTTTACACAGCAATGTTGCGTGGCAGGCAGTCATTTATGGTGTTTGTCCAACTAACTTAGTTTATTAACTAACCTAGTTTATCAATATTACCAAATTGGTAATGTTATAATACAAAATTACTTTATGTAATGATCATTGAAACTCAAGCTCAAACCCAGAAAATTTTTATATCACATAGGCCTAACTTACTTAAGGGGTCAATAATACCTGTATGTTTGTGATATCATAGTATGTAAAACGTGATAATTTTAGTCCACTTCAAACGCGAAGGAGCCCACAAGTCTCAACAAACTCAGCCAGGTTTCAATTTATGTTATAACCATTTTACAATAGAACCTGATTTATTCAGTATTATTACAGCAGTTCACTATCACTTCCAAGGTCTTGCTTCATGTAAAATCTTTGTAAAAATATATCATGTAAAATATAATCCTTAATACAATAAGTAGTAAGATTTATTGAATAGCTACAAATTTATTTATTGTATTTATTGATTTGATGTATTTTACAGATAATAATCTTCATATGAAAACCTGTTAGTACTTAATAGTTCCGATTATCCAAAATATTAGCTTTCATTAATCATTTTAAATCCGAGCTTGTCCCGGACGCAGCTTCAAGCATTAAAACAACAACACATTGTTGAAAAGCAATTAATTCAGCACAGTGACTAAATGAAAAATTCTCTGTACGGAGCAGTAAGCGTTTGGACACGCCGCGGTTGTCTATCAAAAAGCACTTGCGGCCCTGACGCCATGTGGCGTGCGGATTTACCGCTCGCGGCATTTCCATGCTGACCGCTCCAATGCCAACAGATAACTCTACACTGGAATAGCCTACCAGGTTACCCAAATATGCCCGTAAGTCGTAACTTAGGTACACGGAGTCTAAAAATATTTGTTGTCTATCAAAAAGCACTTGTGGCCTTGAAGCCATGTCGCAGCATTTCCAAGCTGACCGCACCAATAACTGAAGATAACTTTACACTGGAATATCCTATCAAGTTACCCAAATATGCCCGTAACTTAGGTACATGGTGTCAACAAAATACGTGTTGTCTATCAAAAAGCACGTACGGGCCTGACGCCGTGTGGCGTGCTGATGTACCGCTCGCGGCATTTCCATGCTGACCGCTCCAATGCCAACAGATAACTTTACACAGGAATAGCCTGCCAAGTTACCCAAATATGCCCGTAAGTCGTAACTTAGATACACGGAGTGAAAAAATATTGGTGTTGTCTACTAAAAAGCACTTGTGGCCTTGAAGCCATGTGGCGTGCGAATTTTACCGCTCGCGGCATTTCCATGCTGACCGCTCCAATGCCAACAGATAACTTAACACTGAAATAGCCTACCAAGTTACCCAAATATGCCCGTAACTTAGGTACACGGAGTAAAAAAAATACGTGTTATCTATCAAAAAGCACTTGCGGCCCTGACGCCATGTGGCGTGCGGATTTACCGCTCGCGGCATTTCCATGCTGACCGCTCCAATACCAACAGATAACTTTACACTGGAATAGCCTACCAAGTTACCCAAATATGACCAAAACTAATCTACATGAATAATAGTAGTTTATGGTACAAGTGAGTAAAGTTGGTGATTACCGCTGAGGCGTGAGGTAATCATCAGTCGTTTAATCTTGACAGAGTGGTCGTGGTTATACTTTCGTTCGATGTCTAATGATGTGCCACTGCCTTAGTGATAGTTCTCTAGCGGCTCCTGTAGGCGGCATTGCTAGTGAATAAAAGTAATAAAAAGTCACAGTTTTCGCCATTAGAGCCACTTTATGAGCAGGTGTGTTGAAAAATAAATATTATTGTTGTCTATCGAAAAGCACTGGCGGCGCTAACGCCATGTGGCGTGCGGATTTACTGCTCGCGGCATTTCCATGTTGACCGCTTCAATGGCCACAGATAACTTAACACCTACATAGCCTACCATGTTACCCAAATTTGCTCCTTACTAAGCAAATATATTGTTTCTTTCGAAGATTTTCGCTGGTGATTTATTAAGTACTATTAAAAGAATGTCGTTCTCCGAAAAACTTGTGTCCAATAACCTTCTAAATCTGTAATTTTCATTAGTTGACCTTCTTGCACCTTGGCACAGGTAATCCCGTAGGAATTACGAAACACAGTATGAAGTTATTTTCTTGGTGATAAAATTTAGTCTATGTGATTATTCATAGTTCCCAGCCAAATGTATATATTTAGTAGTGGCGGCATGAAGAAATATCCAACAAACATATTCACATGCACACACAAATTACAATACAAACATAAAACATTAGATATAATATTGACTATTAAATAATAATGGTTATTGCTGTGCATACCTATTAAAAAAAAGTTTTAGTTAGACTTTGATAACGCATTTTGATTCTTTATATCAGTGATGTAAATCCGTAGTCAAATATTATCGCTGAGCTTGCAAATGGATGCTGCAATTAAATTCTGACATTTAGTTGTACTGACTGTATTATAGCGCGACTGTTTTACTGTAGAGGACGTTTTTAATCGTTTTTGTGGTTAAAATATTACAATTTTACGTTATAAGTGACTGCGAAGAGTATTTTATTTGTGAATGTACTTATTCGCGCATTCTGTTTTGTTATTGTATCATTGTATAGTGAAAACTGATTCCACAATGAACATTAATATTGTAACTACTGAAAAGGAAAAAAATTAAAGCTAGAAGACCTTTTCTGAGGTGGCCTAGATCAAAATTAGGATTCATTCCGCGATGCTCCAGGATGATACGACCCTTGGTCACGAGGATTAGAAGATGCTGCTGTACGAACGGACGGTATTACTTGATAAATTGTAAGTGCTAGTTACCTCCGTAGAAAAACAGTAAAAGTGCGGTACGTGACTTCATCAAACTAAAGCACATTACGCCGAGAGCCCGCGGTCGTGAATTTTTCGCCGGACGAGGTTTTACGTTCAAACTTAAATTACTCGTTCCGGAGGTGACAGTTTAGGGAAATTTTTAAACGACTGTATTCATCTTATATTCAGAATGGTAAAAAGTAAAACGTTTGTTGGATTTTAATCTCAATTTCATACTTCGTGACATAAGTTTTCGTAGCGTCTCGGTAAGTAGAACATAACTATGAGCGATGATGTATATTGTAAGAGGAATCAATCGGTCCATTTATTACGTAGGTATATCGTGACAGATTAGCAACAGGTGTCCCTTAAAAAAGTCTATACTAAGTGTGCAAAAACAATAAAAAAAATATTATTAATTGGGTTTACCTAAGCAGTGATAGCTCAGTGGTTCTGACCTCTGCCTCTCATAAGGAGGTCGCGGGTTCGAATCCTGGGCACGCACCTCTGACTTTTCCGAGTTATGTGCGTTTTAGGAAACAAAATATCACTGGTTTAGCGGTGAAGGAAAACATCGTGAGGAAACCTGCATGCCTGAGAGTTCACAAAAATGTTCTCGATGGTATGTGAAGCCCGCCAACCCGCACTTGGCCAGCGTGGTGGGCTATGGCTAAACCCCTCTCAGTCTGAGAGGAGACCCGTGCCCAGCAGTGGGACATAAAAAGGGGTTGAGAGAGGGTTTACCTACCTAAATGTCTGGGAAACGTGATTTAAGAAGTTTAAACGTTCTTACTTATTGGTTTACGAGTATATGGGAGACGCCATATATCAGCATATGTGGCGTCTTCCAAATTGCATTTGGCGAGACTATCACGTAATCAGTTTCCTTTTCGAAAATGATTTCAGAGGAGTAGCAATAGTTGTGGTCTCACCACAACGGAAGCTTCTTCCCTGAAATCATTTTTTTACCACCCAACAAACTCATGCCGCAACGACAGAGCGATCACCAAAACGTAATATAATTTCTGTATTAACCCAGTTTTCTCTATATTGCATTTCAGCAAAAAGCTCATCGGATGTACAACGGTGACATTATAATACGGTTGAGCTGCAGCTTATGGGATTACACCTGCCACTATCGTATCTTTTGATCATCGCTGACGCGGAGCTGTGACGCGTGACTGCATCTGATACATGGATTATGCGGTCGTGATCCGATAATGCAAGCCATCTTATAATTAAGGCCAGCACTGTCGCCTACCCGGCCGATCTGTCTAGTTCCACTCCTCCTGACGATGCTTGTTAGTGCGAAAAGTACCTTTAGTAATAGATCTGTAGGTGTTAGAACAGCTTTTATTACGAATTTCGAGTCGACTCGCATCGCACAAACGAATCGAATTCCTTCATACATTTACAGCCAACACCATCAGTCTATGGACAGTCACTGACATGTGGCTGTCAATAGATGGCGCTAGCTGTAAATGTATGGATCGTCATAGGAATGGAGTCATTCGATTCGTCTGTGCGATGCGAGTCGGAATTGGTTCAAAACCTGTACTAACCCCTACTCGTATGTATACTATGAACTTATGAAGTGTCATATCGTGAGTGTTCAAGATATCGTGGAATATAGGAACTATTTTTTTTGCACTCCTTCAAAACATAAGTAATTATTAATTTAGAAAATTATAAGACCAGCTCGTTTTATTATTATTATGGATTCTGGAATTATAATAACCGGCATATACAACTTTTTATATAATACTGTAAAATCATTAACTTAAACTAGCATCTATAGCTATTTCCAAGACTATGAACCCAAGTCACAAACTGTACAAATTCGTCTAGCATTTTGTGAGGAAAATTTGAATCACCAAAAAAGTTTACTTCATCACGTCTAAAATAAGAAAATAATATTTTGGCTGGTTCACGAAAGTCAAAGTTTACATCGCCGCCAACTTCTAACGATGAATCGTCGGTTTTCGAAAATTGGAATCTGTTTACCGGCAATACCAAACAGATTTTATGCTAGAAACATGCCAAGCCCACTAATAAAGTTTATTGGAACTTCAATATTGGAACAAATCGTCGAATCAAATGCAAATCGACAAAGTTAGTCAAAGTTACTATTTTTTTAATAACTGACTAGGTTTTGCTCGAGGCTATATTCCCGCGAGAATATTTGAAGTATTTTATAATAAAACGCTTGTTTATTAATCCAGGTGTCTTCATTCTTAATTGCATCTAAATCGGTTTAGAAGCTTAGGCAAGACATCAAAACATAGGTACAAACATTCAGTCATCAAAACTATATGATATTACCTTTATGTATGTCTACTCGTGTAGTGAATGACTAATTTGTCAATGCATAACGCAAATGGACGTATCGGACTGAAATCGACAACTTTAGCAAACTTTAGTATAACCACAACTTTAGCAATTATGAATAATAAAACGGTGTTAAAACAATATTAAAAATTCGCTAATCAAACGATATTAGTAACTAAATAGGAAGCTGGGAGTCACGTGAGATACCAGAATCATAAGGGTCCGCTAGTTATCAATAAGATGTGTGCTAATAATTAAATAGTTATTCTTATTGTTCCTTTGAGTAATTTTACATAAAATATTTTCTTTAAACTTATGTATTATATATCAGAATTATAACTTTGAACCTTTTTGACTTCGATGAATACACAGAAAAGTGCTTCAATAATATTAATCTGCAGTGAATGGGAAGATTTAAAAGCAAAGGATTTGTGTGTAGAAACGTTCTGTATTCCTATCATTAATTTTAATTTGATGGCAGAAAATTCGAACTACGTTTGGTACCATCACTTAAAACCGCTTTTATGAGAAAATAAAGTTCCTATCTCACTCGTACTTAAGTCCTAGTATGAGAAGAAATAAAGTCATTTCAGTACCTTTTATACAAGTTGAAAAGTTTTCTATCTGAATGCAGAACACATTCTCCTGCAATTTGTGGAATAATTTGCATGAAAAGTTTTAGATAAAATTTCTCTTTATTTTACCCTTTCCAATGAAATTAGCATTCGTTGGGTAACTTGAGTCCAAATTACTTAATCAAGTCGTTTTTTATTAATATAAAAGTTGAACTACTTTTACCTAATTTATTTTATAAGTAAATTCTTTGTAATTTTCCAGTTTTATAACCACTCCTTAGCATTTATTATAAGGAAAAAATGCGTAGTTACTAAATCTATCCGATACGCGTCTGAAGTTTACGTCACCGAAAATTGCAACCACTTCATTCTACGTTATAGTGTAGTAAACTATGGGTATAGTTCGGTAAACCTAGATGAGATATTTTTATATTTTTTCCACCAAAGATTTTTAGGGTTCCGTACCCAATGGGTAAAAATGGACCCCTTTACTAAGACTAAACTGTCCTTCCGTCCGTCTGCATCTCTTGTAATTTGTTGTTGGATACTTGAAATTTTCACATAATTATGATGTATTTCTGTTACCGCTTATAACAACAAATATTAAAATATGATATTTTTTGCTTGTTTTTACTCGATATTGATAACGCTTATAATATTCACAGAATATTTAGTTAAATATTCCTTTAAAAAAAATTGGTTGCCTGTAAAGTCGGTATACGGGCGAAAGTTTTACGTGACAACGTATGTCTGTCTCTCTCGCTCTTAGGCGGGCTAACCATGCCCGAGTGGAAGGGACGCGTGCCTCTCACTCGCTCTCATTGTGAGCGCATAACGTGAGCGGAGCGTAACGCAGTTTCTTGAAGTGTCACCCGGCAAACCAATTTATAAGACGTTGTCACGTCAAAAATAATCAGTTTAATTAAAAAATATATCTTATACCTTTAAACGAGCAATTCTTGTATATATATTTCTATATAATCTGGATCTCGGAAACGTCTCGAACGATTTTCATGAAATTTAGTATGCAGGGGGTTTTGGGGGCGATAAATCGATCTAGCTAGGATTCATTTTTATAACATGTCGAATTTACCAAAAAAAATAAAAATATGACTACTGCTGCCATCTATTGGCCACCGAGCGAAGCTCGGTCACCCAGATATTAATTATTTAAGGAAGGTTCTCATAAAACAAACGTGATTTTTTGCTCATTTTGTATTTGGTGGGTAGAGGTGTTTTGATTGGAATTGGTCTTGACAGTACGGAACCCTCAGTATACGAGTTTGACTCGCACTTGACCAATTTTTTACATTATTTGGTTGCAAGTTTTGCTAATTTGCTTAACAAGTACATCAACGGTAAACAGACTAATCAAATGTTCAGATTAAGCGGACCAGAGTTAGAGCGACAAGTGGATTTGCGAAGATTCATTATGCGCAGGTCTGGACGTATCTGGCAGTTTGTTCTAGTCTGGATTTAGAACGCTCATTTTGCAACAGTTTAGGTTTTAGAATGATTAATTCACATTACACATACGTGGCTGCCTAGTTGTCAGTTTACCTGATACGACCGTATCATACGCTACATATGGAGACTGGTGCTAATTCTGTTTTAGATAAGTAGCTTGTCTAATTCTGTTTTACATATAAAACATGTCCTTTTTGACGCAAAAATAAGCAAATCGATAACACCACAACATGATTGAAATATGCACGAATTAAAATTATTTTGGTATTACGAATGTATGGAGACATCGTAGGTAAGCGGACTCTTAATATCTAGCCGCAAGCCAAGTCGTTCCAATTTGTCCCAATAACTGAGTTTAAACAAACTTTGTTGAAGAACTTGGCATGCCCCTGTGATTAAATCGCTTTTCCATTGCCGGTGAACGGATTCCGATTTTCCGAAACTGCTGAATCACCGTTAGATGTAAGAGGCAAAGTTAGACCAAACCAAATTATGGAATTAGGAACTTATTATTTTTATCGATAAGCTTGTCTTTTGTCTATTATGAGCCTCCTGACGGCCAAGTGACAAAAAGCGATAATACGCTTGGTATACAAATGGAACAAAAGTTAAAAAATGTATGCGAACACTATTTGAAAGCACGCCGCATCAATCACGTGATCAGTTAGCGTCAAAACAGCGATAGTTACTATACCACGCGTAGTATTGCTATTTGTCACTTGACTCGGGTTCTAGTAATCTACTCGAAAATACTTGCGATCAACGGAATAGTTGAATGATATTTGCAAAAAACACGAAACTAGAAAAACCTCAAACAGCATCCAAAAGCTCACAGTGCTCACAGCAATTATTATTGATAGTAACGTGGATGACCTAGAGAATGAAATTAATAATTGCCTTACATTTATTTTTCAAAGCGATGTCGATTAAAGAAAGAGAATCGATATGTAACATGACTAACTACACTAACCTAAGGTTAAAGAATTCACTCACGCTGTGGTCACAAAAATTACTGCAAACGTACCTACTTGTATCGTAAAGTGCTCTAGCACGTACAACAATTTGTAGAGTCTTGAAACTTTCGAGTTTTGGCCTTTACCAGGCAACTTCACGTAAAAGTAGGAACTTACTATATGGGTATCGTACACAAGATTCTGGTATTCTCAACCCAACGAGAAAACTATCTGAATTATTTTAGCGAAGCATCCAGTAGCAAATAAATATCAATGTTAAAGACCAGTGGAAGCTTTACATCACGTAAGGAAGAGCACTGTACAATTCACTTACCCACTGCAGCGTTACAGATTCCGATTGCAGTACTAGAACGTGAGGTTTGCACTAACTGGCCTTATCACTATTGGTTACTAGAATCATAAGATACTTATTAGGGGCCGTACCACCATCTCTTATATCAGTAAAAGCCAAAACTGCAACAGCAGTATTGTTTTGCCATGTTCATGCTACGTTTGTATGAAAATATTAAAACAATATTGCAAGCTCCTGGGGCCCTACCACCATTTCTTATAGCAGTAATGTTGCAGTATTGTTTTGAAAATTTCATACTATGTTTGTATGAAAATGTTAAAATAATACTGGAGTATTACTGCTATAAGAGATGGTTTTACGGCCTGGTGGTCCGTGGTTGAAATTGAACCCGCGTCTCCCACTGCACAATAGAGGTCCTTAGGCAAATTACTATTCATTTCGTTGTGTGCCGTTGTCTATACAGCACCTTGAAACCTTCTCCAATAACCATCCGTACTACTAGCAATGATCTGCGCTCATTCACACGTTTGAGTTTGAGCTAAATGACTGATTGCTGCCCCTTGATTCTGCAAAAATAGCAATGACGAAATACGCTATAACTATTTTTTATGTTACATCCATGAAAAATAGTTATATAGCAGCGGCGAGCTAACATCTATGCTCTGATTGGTCGATGCTTGGGTCAATTATGCAGCCAAGGCGACAATTGACAGGTGATGGCTGCGTTGCTAACTATGGTTACCTTCGATGGTTTGCCGATGTATATTTTCGAGAATCACACTCCTGGTGCTCCTGGTTAGTTGTTGCGTTGGTTACTAAATTACAATTTCACTACCATACTTTAACATGCTCTTAATGTTTTAAATTTCAGATTTTCTGTGCTGCGATTTCGCAACTATAGCTTTTGAATTTCACAGTGCTATTTCCATCTTTCCTCGTTTATAGCGAAACTGTAATATGTTAAACGTTAAAGGGGTGAAAATGAGTTTATGCGACAATTACCTAGGCATTTAAAATTTTGTTTGTTGCCGCAACAGTTTCACACGAGCCGTAAACATTTATAGGGGCTCATTATTTTGTATAGAGCTACCAATTTTCATAAATGAAACCTTGCAATGGGCCATAATTTGCATATTCTGATTTTCATTCCAAAATAATATCGCGTAATCAATAATAATTATAGAATAAAGAATAATTTACTTATTTTCTCACTAAGATTACATTTAGATATTGTGGTATTAGGTACCTACCTACAATGACGAACTCTACTTACGTACTCAAAGTTTATTCAACAAACAGAACTTACTTTGATGCATTTTGAAGCGGTATATTAGTAAAAAAAAATTGGTTGCCTGTAAAGTCGGTATACGGGCGAAAGTTTTACGTGACAACGTATGTCTGTCTCTCTCGCTCTTAGGCGGGCTAACCATGCCCGAGTGGAAGGGACGCGTGCCTCTCACTCGCTCTCATTGTGAGCGCATAACGTGAGCGGAACGTAACGCAGTTTCTTGAAGTGTCACCCGGCAAACCAATTTATAAGACGTTGTCACGTCAAAACATACATAGTTTTTCAACTTTATTTTAATCTTAGACCATGTAATTGTAAGATCAGATTTTTCCTTCTTTCATATAAGGTACATTTTCAAGCAATCGATCAAATATGTTAAGTATATTCACATTATACAGGACATTTTAGGGTGGATAACTGGAAACCCGTCTGCTTTTGTCTCAGTCTAAATCAGATTTGTATAAAACGGGTAAAGTGGTCATGCAGCTATTGTACCTAATAATCAATAGTGTTTGATCCTTCAACGTAGCATATAAACCTGTAGCTCAACATTAACACACAATGTTACGACTTATCTTCGGAGGCCAGGGTCTCCCTCCATAACCCTGACAGATGACCGGCGATTTGTTAAGACCTTGCCCGGGGTCGTTACGGCTTTCTTCCAGTTTTTATTCCTTCGGTGTTTTCATTTTATGATTGTCGGTGCCATTAGAACAGTACGTGATGCAATGAAGCATCTTCGATATTTACGGAGTTGGTTTGCTTTCTTCATTATATTGTAGTTTCTAATCATGGTATTAGACACTTTTTATTTTATTCATGTTTGATACTTATAACTTATTACATCGAATTAACTTGTGCTTTTTAAATCTCAGTTACT
Organism: Coenonympha glycerion; assembly: GCA_963855885.1. NCBI lineage: Eukaryota > Metazoa > Arthropoda > Insecta > Lepidoptera > Nymphalidae > Coenonympha > Coenonympha glycerion. Next base: position 4,678,837 of record OY979638.1, on the reverse strand, counting down.
GGCTTCTATTATATTTCTGTAAAAGAGGTTGCATATTCATTTTGGAAACAGAAAGAATATAACATTATCTTATATTTAATGTAAAATTTTCTTCGTGTTTAATGCTAGTGTTTTAATTGGCGTGGTTGCTTCATTCGGCTTGTAAAAATGCACGACATTAAAATGTTATCTTACACACTAGGTTAGCATTCCGTACAGGTTATTATTAAACTAGAATTCACGTCAGCTGCTGCCTCGAATGACAATCGTAGCTAACTTAAAAATTAATATTTTTCAGCTTTGCAGAATTTTTTATGGCGATAGTGAAATTTTTCCCATCAACTTACTTGATAAGTTGGTTATAAAAATGACTATAGATGCAATACAACGTGGACCCTTTAATTTTCTTGATCGCAGTATTCCGCTTAATTTTAGTACTCAATGCTTTTTGACTAGATGATTTTGATGACTTTAAGAGGGTCACGGGTAGAACGGTGTCGGTTGAAAATCATTGCAAGATGCATTTATCCAGCAGTGGACGTTCGTCGGCTGAAACGATTTATTTTATATATTAAAAAAGTTTTTCACTGATAAAACATACTTTATATAACGGTTATTAAAGGACTCGCGCTGATAAACGGTCCTCTGGTAGTGTTAACGAGATGATTTACGCCTCACAATTTTCTTCACCGGCCCAACAGATTTATGGCGCTTCGAGCACACCGAGCACATAATGTTTTAACGCGATTCATGACATTGGCTCTCGACTGACACATTGTGCACACACCAGCGCGCTCCGAGCCTCCAATGTGCAGCCACGCTTGTAAGAGGAAACTGACGTGTGAGATTTATAAAGACGAATGTACGATATATCGCGGCACCGAGCACTTATCTTCGTCAATATAAACTGTATGTATAAACTGGAAGTTTGACTGGCTGACTTATCAAGGTAAACTGCCGTGCTATTCTGCAAAAATACTTAAAGCAGCGACGAGCGTACATCTATGCATCTATGAATTTGTCAGTTGTAATAGAGTACAATTTTGCATGCAGTCATCTTCGGCTTGGCAGCTGTCTGGCAGCTGTTTCAGAGATGGACATTTTGTACAATATCACTGTTGTACAGCTAAAACTGCTAAGGAGAAGCTCCAAAGTTTGAGCAATGCTTCATAGATACGATAGAAGTAGGAAAAGAAAAATTTAGCATGATTTTAAATTTGAAAAAAGCACGGTTTTATTTTTTATTTTAAAAGGGTTTATTCGAGTATTATTTGATGAAACTTAGGTTTTTTTTAAATAAAAAGATAATTTGTTTTCTTTTTTACTTGACTTTATTTCCCTTCATCATTATTTTCCATAAGACAATTAGAATTTTATTCCTCTGTACCTGTGTTTGTAAAGAAATAACAGTACGGATACGGAGTTAACCTTAATATTTTTTTATGAGCACAATATCCGAAAATAAACATTCGTATGAGGGTGCTAAAAATTCATTTCCAGTGCTTTGTACCTAGATGAACGTTTACGATGTCTGTTTTATTGAAGTTTCGCATGTAGTACCTCGATATCCCAATTGGTACTGAATTGGAAAAGTTCAAATGGGGTATATTACAGTATTGTCCTGAAATTATGACAAAGATAGTAATCCAAAAATATGCTTTTTAATTTTCTTTATTTAAATAAAGACAAAAACTGATCTCGAAACTATCACCTACCTCCCTAATTGGTAACAATAAAGAACTAATTAAGTTGGTTTAATAGATTTTTAAACGTTATTATACTTTTAATACTACCTAATACAAGTACTGTGTGATGCTCCATTTACAAAATTAAACACAATCATTCCTAATTATATCTAAATAAAATGAATTTAAATATTTATCATACACGCATTTTTTAAGGGAACTAATTTTTTGAGCTGTTATTTAAATATTCGAGATGTTATTATGATCAGTTGGAAAACATATTGAGCAGTTATTTAATTTAATGGCGGTTGATTAATTATTGCGACAGTAAAACATGAACAGTAATAAAGAAGCAATTAGTCGGTTATTTTATCATACAATATCAATTCTAAAAATAATTTAGCAGTCCAATAACTGAATGAGCGGTAAAAATGATGGAATGAGCGGTTCCTTTTCTCTTAAAGGTTCTCTGAAGTACGCAGTACCTCCAGTTGAAGCTAAAAACATTCCACTCGGACAAAAAAGGAAGTTTTTGTCCGAGTGGTATTTTCACGAAAGTTTTTTATGTAATACACTTCACAATGTCACTAGCTTTCGTAAATAACTCAAATTAACGAGAAATAATAAGAAAAATTATTATTATAAATCACATTTTTTTAGGTTATGTTTACGTATTTTTTGCCAGTTTGCTAATATTTTTACGAAAGATTTGTATCACACTGTCACTAACTTTCGTAAATCACTGCACAAACGACTTAGGGTCCAGGAGCGAGCGAAGCGAGCTCGGGACTTGAGGGCACCCCGACTCGGCTGGGTTAGGTGACGAAGAGGATGGCGGGGCCTGCAAGGCCCCGCCATCCTTCTGAGTGGTTATTTTCTTTTATGACCACCCAGAAATAGGAGCCCCGCGAAGCGGGGCTCCGTCGACTGGCCTTTAAGAAGATTAAAGACATAAATAATGAGAAGAGGTGAAGATTTTTTAATTTCAAAAAAATATTTCTCGAAAAGTATTAGGCCTCGTACGATTTGGCTTGGGGGGTAGACCCCCCCTACCCCTCCCCTCCCCCTCACCCCCCTCCCATCCCCCCCGCAACGGGTCCCGTGTCCTAGACCTACCATTCCTTCAGTCAAAGCAAAAGTAATTTAATTTTTCATTACTATTTAAGTACTGTTTTTTTTATTGTATTTTACCACCTCATTGTTTATAGAATTGCTTAGAATGAGATTTCTTACCGACAAATTCCGATTTCTTACTGCCCACGCGTAACCGCTCGTTCAATTTTTTTTACCACCCATTTAATTATTTTCCTGCTCAATTATATATTCACTGATCCAGTTCATTATTTTTTATTACTCATTTTTGTTTACTTTACTGCTTAGTTTTAACTGCTGAACTAGGTTATTAAACATGCCATTTTTAATTTTTAACTTATCAAAACTGCTATTTAGAACTGCCTCTTTAAATCAGTGCCATTTTTTAATAAATGAAGTATCTAGGTAACTACTTAATTAATTTACATTATTCTACGTATGAAAGTAATTAATCTTCTGTTGAGCAAGACAGGAATCTATTTTTTTGCTAATTCCCGGCGCAAAGTCACTGAAACCATACACATAACCACTAATTTTAAAATTAGATACAGAAAATCATTTCTTGGTTTGAAAATTTTTCATAAGATTATAATACCTAATTATCATAATTTTTATGATTTATGGTCATTTTCTGAAACGTGAATGTACCTACATTATATGTGATGGGAATAGGTAAATATCAGTTGTATTAATTAATAACAAATAATACGTAATTATAATATCCCATGCTGATTTAATTGGATAAACCGACACCATATAGGAGGGTTAATGACATGATAATTGGCTATCTTCATTTAAATTACTGTTTGCGCTTTACGCTAGCACTTCGGTTTATGCTAGGCCTATCGCGTCGACGGCCTGCACGCCCCTCTCCCGCGAGCGGTTTGCGGGCAGCGCCCGCGCGCGCCCCGGCGGCGTTCGCTCGCCCAGTCCGGTGCAAAATCCCGACGGAGTCGATTGACTGTGCGTGCCGCGTTCGCCCGCGTGAAGTCGCCCGCCACGCCGCATCTCGCCTTCTTACGAGCCCGATTTCTTGTGCTACTTCGTTTGCTGTGTTGTCCGCCGCGTCATTCTAACGCCGCGGGCCCCTTTGGCTATCCGGAATACTGTTTTTTGTGCTCCCGCGCCACCTGGAAATCACGCCGCCGCGGAGCCGCTTCGCTACCCGCGAATTCGTACCGCCGCCGCGAAAGATCCCTCAAGGAGGGCGAGTGTGTTCCTATTTGCATTTAACACAGCAGGCACCACACACCACATTTCATCCTACACGAACACACTCCCCGGATTCCACGTGCTGGCTGTCTCCATGCGCCGGTAAGTACCTAGTAGTAAGTCACTCTGTGCCGCGGGATTAAACCCAGTGCAAAACGCCTAATAAAATTTTTTGGCGGGCCTTTTTCGACCCGCCACCGCCGCTGCCTGTGAGAATCCGCTGGACTGCTCTGATGGGCCCGGCAGTTGCCCGCTGATTCATCGTGCACAGGCGCGGTGCGTAATCATTTTTGGTAGCAACGAGCGCGGTTTGTCTACACCTCGCTTTGCGTTTTGCGCTGGTTTTGCCCGCCGCGCCGTTCATTTTCTGCGCCGCTGGCATAAATCCCGCTTTCCGCCACGCGCCGCGTCGTTCGCCGCGCTGTTAGCGGAAATTCCGCAATCGCCGCCAGTTCCGCTGCGTTAACGCCGCGTTTCGGCCGCGTTCCGCTTATTATAATTATAAGTTTAATTTTTATTTTAAGTTTTGCTTGCGTGCCGGTACCGCCCGCTCGCCGTAATTTAACACGCGTATCTACTACGGTCGCGCCGCTTTGTTCATTGCGACTACGGTACGACCACGACCGCGATACGACTTGTTTACTATTGCTTTAATTTTATTATTGCTTGCACTCGCGCCGCCCGCCGACTTGCCGGCCGCCTTTTCAATTTATTATTGTTTGCACTCGCGCCGCCCGCCGACTTGCCGGCCGCCTTTTCAATTTATTATTATTACTTTATTTTTGCATTTTGTTTACATTTAATTTGTTAGAATGTCCGCGAACATTAAAAAGCTAGCTGTACAGATACAGTCTGAGCTTCGCTGGGCGACGTCCGCCGCGGGTTTGATAGGCCGCGAAGATAGAACCGCCGCCCTATTACACCGAGCGGACCAGCTGCGGACTCGGCAGGCCTCTGTGGAGCAGGCCTTTCAAGACCTGCTCACCCTCGGTCCCGAACAGGAGGTACTGAGGACGGCTCAGGCCGATTACGACCAGTTCTTCGAACTGATGGACTCGGTGGTGGAGGCCGCCCATGGGATCCGGACCGCCGCTGATGAAAGGCGTCGAAGTGGCGCTTTTCGAGACTCCCCCAGCCGACCGCCCACACAGCCGGCATTACTCGGGAAACTGCCCACGATCGAGCTGCCCAAATTCGGTGGGCAGCTTCAAGAGTGGATGGGCTTCCTGGCGTTATTTGACAGTCTGGTCCACGCCAGGAAGGACCTGTCCCCCACCCAGAAGCTGACATACTTACTGTCCTCGCTACAGGGCGAGGCCCTGGATTTGGTGCGGCACCTCGACCTCTCGGAGGAGAGCTACACCACGGCCCGGGAATTGCTGGCCAGGCGCTACGAAAATGTGCGCCGGTTGGCCGACGCACATGTAGCCCAGCTACTCGCCTTGCCCGCCGTCACCGGGGTGGCCGGCCTCAGAGAGGCCTTGCTTAACCCTTGCATTGTGGCCACCAACGCTCTCCGTCGATTGGATCTCCCCGTCGACCAGTGGTCCTTCTTGTTGTTACACATAGTGCTCTCCCGCCTGCCGTCGGAGCTTAAGCTCCGCTTCGAGCAGCGCTTCGGAGGGGACGGTGCAACCTACCTGCCCCCTTTCTCCGACCTCCTGAAGTTTCTGGAGCAGGAGTGCCTCCAGGCCGATAACTCTGGAGTTACCGGCCCTCGAGTGGCCCCTGGGAGGTCCGAGCATGTCCGAGGGGGTGGGGCAAGGACTGGCCCTTCGGCGGGGACCGGCCCCAACCGGCGAGGCCGTGGAGCCGACGCCAGAGAGGGTCGCCGGGTGTCACAGTACAGCGGGGCTGTGGCCACGAAGCCCCCCCCCTGTGCCTATTGTCGGCACCCCGGCCACCAGGTCTCCTCGTGTCCGCACTTCCTGGCCAAACCAGTTGCGGCCCGGAGAGATTACGTGGCGACACGCCAGTGGTGCTTCTCGTGCCTGGGCCAGCATCTCGTAAGAGACTGCCCGCGCCAGCGGCCCTGCCCACATTGCGGCGGTGCCCATTCGGCCATCTTGTGCGCTAACCGGAGTGGTTCCGGTCGCCGGGACGTTGGGTCGCGCACCCCCCCCATGGGCGGGGGCGCTCGATCGCGCACCCCCCCATGGGCGGGGGCGCTAGTCCTGGCCACCCGGCCAGTCCCGTTAGGCGTTCTCCGGTGGACCACCAACCTCCTAGTGGAGGTAGGGGTTCCGCCCCCCGGAGGAGGGCTTCACCACCCCGCGTCACGGTCACATCCCCCTCGCGTCATTACGACGGGGATATCGCGGCTGCCCCATTGAGCGTCGTCCCGCGTCGGTTCTCGCCGCCACTACATGAGTGGCCGCGACTGGAGCGCCATCCACCCACCATAGGTCGAGGCAATCCCTACCGGGTGCCGGACGCTAGCCGCATGGTGCGACCCCGGGTTGGTTATGCCGGATGGTCCCCACGTTGGGTACCCTCCCCCTCTCTAGCAGCGCCCCAGCCGGAGTACCCCCGTCAGTGGGCTCCCGCTGGTGAAGGCACGTCGCACTAGGTGTCCGCCACCCTAGCTGCCACCTAGCCACCTCCCCTGAGCCTTTGGATCTACAGCAGTCGGTATGCCAGACCATACTTTGTCGACTGCCTCAGGGAGGTTAGGGTCTCAGGCTACAGGAGTGGCTCTCCCTTGTGGCCTCACTTCCGAATGTTAATCGGATTTCGATGCCTCGTTGCTTCCTACCGCCCGGAAGGTGCCACGCCAGTCTCCACGGCTTTTGTGATGCGTCCGAAAAGGGGTACGCAGCCGTGGTCTATTTGCGGACTGTCAGTGACACCGGCGAGGTCGCAACCCACCTTGTCTTGGCGAAGAGTAAAGTGGCCCCAATTCGGTCACGCTTGACGATACCCAAATTGGAGTTGTCTGGAGCCGCTCTTTTGGTGCGCCTTCTCAACCATGTGCGTACGTCCCTCCTATCGATCGTTGACCTGACGGACGTGTACGCCTGGTCGGACAGCGAAATTGTCCTTTGTTGGTTGCGAGCCGCTCCCCACAACTTGGAAGTCTTTGTTGCCAACCGGGTTTCCCAAATCCAGAATTCGGAAACCCCGTTGACCTGGAGACATGTGCCAGGGGACCTGAACCCTGCAGATTGTGCTTCCCGCGGATGTGAAGCTTCCGACCTTGTCAACCACTCTCTTTGGTGGGGCCCTGACTGGCTGACTCGGAATGAGTCCGCCTGGCCTCAGAGTAGGTTCTCCGAGCCCGATGTGTTACCTGGCTTGCGAGTCGGAGTTGTGGAAGATAAGCCAGCCAATTCGCTGAGCTATCTTCAGGAACGCTACAGTTCCCTTGATAAATTGATTGGGGTGACGGCTTGGATTCAGCGCTTCACCCACAACGCTCGGAACCCACGCGACAAAATGTCGAACCCGGTCTTGTCGCCCCTGGAGAGACAGGAGGCCCGGACCTTTTGGATACGTTTGGTTCAACTGGAGCATTTTGAGTCCGCTATTGAGACACTGAAGCGAGGTTTACCTTTGAAGGGCTCGCTCGCCCGCTTAAACCTCTTCCTGGATGACACCGGATTGATACGCGTTGGTGGACGCCTCCGGAATTCTGACTTACCCTATGGGGCACGTCATCCCTTGTTGCTTCCGAACAATAGCGCTTTTGTAAAATTGTTGGTGACGCATTACCACGTCAAAAATGCCCACGCTGGCTGCAACGCCCTTTCGGCCATATTGCAGCGCGAATTTTGGATTTTATCGGGACGACGCTCCATCCGAAGCGTCATTTTTAAGTGCATTCCGTGCTACCGCCTGAAGGCCAGCACCATGCAGCCCATTATGGGGGACCTCCCCACCGACCGTGTCGTGGCCTCGCGCCCTTTTTCGGCGGTCGGGACGGATTTTGCGGGGCCCTTCTTCGTCAAGAGCTCCAGCCTCCGCAATGCTCGTTCCCTCAAGGCCTACCTTTGCGTTTTTGTTTGCCTGGCTACCAAGGCCGTACACTTAGAACTGGTGAGTGCCCTCAGCACCGAAGCCTTTGTAGCCACGCTAGGCCGCTTCGTTTCACGCCGAGGTTATCCGCACCTGATCCGATCGGATTGTGGGACCAACTATAAGGGTGCCGATAGACATTTGAAGGAAGTCGTCCAGTTTTTGAATGAAAATAAGATAGGCCTCGGCACGGCAATGTCCAAGATGGGGATAACTTGGACCTTTGACCCGCCAGCTTGTCCCCACTGGGGCGGGATCTTTGAAGCCGTCGTCAAGGTCTCAAAGACGCATCTCCGACGCGTGATAGGTGAAACTATTTTGACTTTTGAAGAGCTCGCTACCGTTTTTTGTAAGATTGAGGCTGTCCTCAATTCTCGGCCACTCTGCCCCTTATCGTCCGATCCCAATGACCTGGAAGTTTTAACCCCCGGTCATTTCCTAATTGGTGAACCCCTTAACGCCCTGCCCGAGTACCCCTTCAGGGACGTGAAGGTCTCACGGTTGTCTCGTTTCGAATTGCTACAGCAGATGACCCAAAATTTCTGGCATCGTTGGAATTTAGAATATTTGCATCTTTTGCAGCAGCGCGTTAAGTGGTCAGACAAGACCGACCCACCTAAGGTTGGTGATCTTGTCCTAGTTAAGGAGCCTAATTTGTTGCCTTTGTGCTGGCGTCGTGGACGCATTCTTAAATTGATATATGGATCCGATGGGGTTCCCAGAGTTGCCGAGGTAATGGTCGGAGATTCGGTTTTGCAGCGAGCCGTCTCTTCCTTATCCCGCTTGCCCATTGGTTAGTGGACCCCAAATCCTTGGGTCCACTGGCGGGGGTGTTTGCGCTTTACGCTAGCACTTCGGTTTATGCTAGGCCTATCGCGTCGACGGCCTGCACGCCCCTCTCCCGCGAGCGGTTTGCGGGCAGCGCCCGCGCGCGCCCCGGCGGCGTTCGCTCGCCCAGTCCGGTGCAAAATCCCGACGGAGTCGATTGACTGTGCGTGCCGCGTTCGCCCGCGTGAAGTCGCCCGCCACGCCGCATCTCGCCTTCTTACGAGCCCGATTTCTTGTGCTACTTCGTTTGCTGTGTTGTCCGCCGCGTCATTCTAACGCCGCGGGCCCCTTTGGCTATCCGGAATACTGTTTTTTGTGCTCCCGCGCCACCTGGAAATCACGCCGCCGCGGAGCCGCTTCGCTACCCGCGAATTCGTACCGCCGCCGCGAAAGATCCCTCAAGGAGGGCGAGTGTGTTCCTATTTGCATTTAACACAGCAGGCACCACACACCACATTTCATCCTACACGAACACACTCCCCGGATTCCACGTGCTGGCTGTCTCCATGCGCCGGTAAGTACCTAGTAGTAAGTCACTCTGTGCCGCGGGATTAAACCCAGTGCAAAACGCCTAATAAAATTTTTTGGCGGGCCTTTTTCGACCCGCCACCGCCGCTGCCTGTGAGAATCCGCTGGACTGCTCTGATGGGCCCGGCAGTTGCCCGCTGATTCATCGTGCACAGGCGCGGTGCGTAATCAATTACTTTTGCGAATATTTTCCATGCACGTTGGTAAATACTTGTAATTAACCGTCTTCGCAAAAAAACAAAGCTTTTTACTATCTAAAAGCTAATTAATTATTATTATTTAAACTCCCGAAACCTTTTTACGTGTACACACCTCGTGTAAGTTTTGACCATGGCCCAGAGCCGGCCAAGTAGGAGAAGCTCAATTTTTAATCATGTAGGTTAACGCTTGACTGTGATCACACTTGATGGAAAGCGATGATAGTCTAAGGTGGAACTCGTTTGCCCAGAAAATGCCTATTCAGTCTTGATTTGAAGGCACCCAAGTTGTAGGTGATATAGACAGTGCCTGGGAAGGTATTACTGATCACTACAGTAAGTATCAGGAACAGGGAATCAAACGACTTTGTACATGTCTGGTACGTCAACAATGTATTGGCGCAAGCCTTTTTGATGCCTGGCCGTTCTATGGTGGAAAGGTGAAGGCGGAATCAAATCAAATAGTTCCTGAGCACATTTTCCGAAATATATTCTAAAGAATGCCGTCGAAAGGCAAACTTATGACGATGTTCGAGGCTTCGGAATTTTTTGGAGCTGGTTTCATTCAAAATAGAAAATCACTTCGCTCATAGACATGAGTGATGGTGCATGTTTAAATAATTTTGGGTAGTGACAATATTAGCAAAATGTGAGAAAAGCTTTGCGGTCCACTTTGATCCACTTTAATATACTTAGTAAACAAACGGGGAGTATGCAAATATTAGCTTTAAGTAAAGTGACTAGTATCGTGTATACTTCAGCGTGGTTCCGAACTAAAACTAAATAAATATTTAATTACTCTCCAGTCTCCAGTACTCACTTATAGTAGCTACTCGGTGTATTCAGTGCAAAATTATTTCATCGCAGCCAACTTTGTCCGAGCTCTCTTGTGTCGAAATTATGTGTGCAAATTTTATTAATTTCCCTTAGTTTCACATTGTTCAACAGCTTTAATGGTGTTGTGGACGTAAGTACTTGAAAAGCAGCTTAAATTTGTTTATGGAGCTTCAATGAATGTTATCAGAGTCAAATTGCTTTGTCGAGACTTTGATTCACCCAAGTATTTAATACTTTAATTAGGCACTAGAGTTAAATAGGATTTGAAAGCTGTAGCGGGATTCAATTGAAACCACATTAAAATTTATAACGGTGGATTTAAATAAATATTAATAGTTTAGTATGGATTCTGTTTGTAAGTTCATAACTTGCATATTTTTTAATTTGTTTGTATGCTTGTGAAAAATGATAACCCTCCCTTTTAATTATATTTGTCTATGCTTAGAGGCTTGATTTTTTCTCATTTGCAATGAGGCCTCCTGTGATTTAGGCTTAAACTTGATTCATACCCAAATTCATTCATAAAAAGGTTTATATGGCGAGCGGTCAAGTAGACACTAAAGTACTACTAAAAAAAGGTTAAAGATTCGTGATTTTATTTTCATTTGACGCTTAGAACCCTAAAACTACTTAAAATTATTTCAACCTTTTAACTTAAACATATTATGTAGAATTATAAATGTTTGGTTATTATATAAAGACGGGCTCTCTAAAAGTTCATTCAGCCTTCCAGAAGTTCGAATTATATTCAGTGCATCCATTTATCCAATTAAAACTGTATTGCCCGGAAGTACGTGTTATTTGCTATCAATTTCCCTCTCTTGGGATAATGACTGCACTTATCAAAAGAACGTCTCCATTTAATTAAAATACAATATCTTGATTGGTGCATGTATTTTCAATAAAATTTATTAACTATTTATATCTTTGCAATAATAAGTATATTCATAAAATTTTATGAGAGTTACAAAAAATATTTTATATTTCTAAACAATATTATGCTTACGATACACGTTTATAACTGGTAGTCCAACATGAATTCGAAAAAGGCTTTTATTACAATAAAAATATTACTTTTTTTCGCAAGTGTGTAATAAACTTCATAATAATATCTCACTACGAAGTTTTCAAATTCGTTTTTTATCGAAATAGAAAAGTCGGTCTGCTAGTTGTCGATTGGGTGGCTACAAGGATTCACACACCTTTAAAAACAAATATGCCACATGATTGTTTCTTCACCGAAATAGTTAACGATATTTAATTGAATCAGATATCGATCTCCGTACTCTGAAAGTTTACATTTTTATTTTATTTTCTTATAATATACCGATATTTTGAATATTCAATTCTTTTACCTTTATATGAGTACAATAACGAGTTTTCTCTATTTATATACCTCCATCATAATAATATTTAACAATGGCATAAAACTCTTTCTAAAATATTACTGTAGCTTGAAAATGGCTTGTCAATTTGTGACAATATCGACAGCTCCCTTTGTTTGTATTGCAGAACAATAGAAGCACAATAGCACAGTTCACTGACGATTTTTGTTTTTCTTCTACCCTGTTACCTTGCTTCAATTGAACGCCTCGAGCTGTAGCGATCGCTCCCGCCTTCGCAGAAGGTATTGGCGCACATTGTACAAGGCAATTTAGATCGTATCAGAGCCGTCTCTAGATCAACATCGGGCGAACCTTCTAATAACGCCAAACAAACACATCACCAGACCGTTTATTGCCCGTGGTACCCCCGATGGTCCCCCCGGGGTACCACGGGTAATTGTTTTGCCCGTGGTACCCCTGGAGCTTCTAGGGGTACCACGGGTAAAAAAAAATTACCCGTGGTACCTCTGCAAATCAAAAAATACAAAAAAAGGAAAACGCAATTATAAACCGTTTAAAGACTATCCTTTATGCTTAAATTGAAATAATTGATTAAAGTGCCAAAAGAAGATACGAAACTTAAACTAGAACTGCAAAGTTTTTTTATAGTTCCTTAAACATTGTTAAACACGTTCCTTGGGAATTTATTATGTACTCCTTTTTATTTAAAATAAACAATAACACTTAAAATTTAGACAACTTATATTTTTTCAATTCCTTTCACACTAAAATATTTGTTACGTACTCGGAGCCTTTTTATTAATATATATATAGCTACTTGTGCTGATTCACTGACTGACTGACTCATTGATCACCTCTCCTGAACAATTTTGTATGAAAAAAAATTTTTTTAAGGATCATGTCGTATAGAAGGAAAAAAATCATTCAGAACAAAAATATGGAGAGAGCTGATGATTGAGGATCTCGAAGACGGATGAAGAGCACAGCCAAGGGTATTAGAGATAGGTGGGGGGTGCTCGACCAAATGTCATTTGAAACGTCATCCAATTGCCAGTAAGCTGAAAAAAAGTTCAAAATGGCGGATTCAAGATGGCCGCCATACAAACTTCATCAGTGTCCATCTCGAAAAGTATAAAAGATGAAAGAACGGTTTCTTGACAAGAGATGATCAGGACCTGAAGGTCTATTTGATGAACAGAAAAAAAAATTCAAAATGGCGGAATTTATTTTTCCATAGAAAATGTATGGGGAATGTTGAAGAGACTAACAGTTGGTAATTATGCAAGGTTGTGATGCGGTTTTTCGGAGAGTTACTAGAGAAAAATATGGAGAGAGCTGATGATTGAGGATTTCGGAGACGGGTGAAGAGCACAGCCAGGGTATCGAAGATAGGTGGGGGGTGCTCGACCAAATGTAACTCGAAACGACATCCAATTGGCAGTTAGCTGAAAAAAAATCAAAATGGCGGATTCAAGATGGCCGCCATACAAATTTCGTGTTGTTCTATCTCGGAAAGTATAAAAGATAAGAGAGTGATTTCTTTGCAAGACATAATTAGAATCTCAAGGTCTACGGGATGAATGAAAAAAATCAAAGAGGTTGAATTTATTTTTCCATGGAAAATGTGAATGCTACAATAAACAAGGCCTATGAAAAACTATGAAAAGTATGAGAAGAGATGATGGTCTACGATTTGGATGATGATTGAGGAGCACGGTCATGGATTTAAAGATAGTTAAGGGCTGTTTGAATAAAAAATACACTGAACCTCATCCGATGAGGTTCAGTGTATTTTTTATTCAAACAGCCCTTAACTATCTTTAAATCCATGACCGTGCTCCGAGGTAGTTCTTTTAGCCCATTGCCAATCGGATTCCAATTGGCGATGGAGATGACGGCGATTCTTTTATAGGTGAGAAGACAGCCCGCGGGCCACATGTGGCCCGCGCTCCTACGCGCCCTACTAGTTTAAAATAAACTGACTAAACAATTATATATATAGTATATACTAGTAGGGCGCGTGGGAGCGCGGGCCACATGTGGCCCGCGTGCTGTCTTCCCGCCCATAAAAAATCCCTTTAAAATTCCCCATACATTTTTATATGGAAATTTTTTTTACGCCATATTGGATTTTTTTTCTAGCCATTCAATAGACGTAAAACCATTCTTCCATCCTTTATACTTTCCGAGATATCGATGAAATTCGAATGGCGGCCATTTTGAATCCGCCATCTTGGATTTTTGAAAATTACTCACATGTTGTCAAAATTCAGGATAGTTGTGGGCGAAACAAGCAAAAATTTACATCTTCAACCACCCCGTATAGGATCTGTGACGCCGCGGTTTGGGGTCGAAAAATGAAACATTTTAAAACACTACAGCTCAGCCGCCATTTTGTTTTTCCAAATGTTTCCAATTTTTCTAAAAACCATTTACTCATTGCTTCAAGAAACTGCAATTTTGAACGAAATCGGTTGGAAAACAAAAGAGTTACGAAAGTCATGTCGGCCGCCATCTTGTATTTCTGAAATGTCATAATTTTTCCCTAGTCAACTTCCGCACCCGAACAAATCTCTCGTACATCATTATATCGTTTTCTGTCTCTTTCTAAGAGAACAATGAGTCAGTGAGTGGTAATTGAGCTATATATTATATTATAAAATAAAATAATAATATAAGGAATAAATAATAAATATTACGGAACTAAAATAAAATATGTTGTTTTTGTTTTAAGTTTTATGGTTTAGTTTCCTAATTCATTTTTAATATCAATTACGTTGAAACAACTCACTGTGACGGTATACGGTTCTATGAGGGAGAGGCAATAGAAATTGATTGCCTATACGTGTAACATGATCTTTTATGCGTGTTTCGCTCCGATCATGCATTAATCTTAATTCAGTAAACAATAAGGTTTCTTTCAGTCTTAATGTAAGACATCGTCAGTATTTCCAAGTTATAGATTGTTTATGCACTTACAAAAATTTTAGTTCATTTGAGCGAATGAGTAACGATAAAATAATTAATCCAAACGTTATTGTACACAGTATATTGGTAGGTTTACAGTTATAAAAAATCTATATTGTTATAAAATATCTATTTATAAAATTATCAACTTTTCGAAGGTTTTAGAAAGAATAGAATAGTTAATCGATAGTTAGCTAGAGAGGCACAATTGTTTTTTTCCTCCAATTTAGGTACTCGTAATCTGCTGGCCGCTTCTGAAATCGCTGTGCAACCGTAATGTTCGAATTGTATGAGGCCGGTTTTTAGGTCCCAGTTCTGTAGCTTAGTATCTGGGCGAATCATATCTACTCTTTAAACTTTATGGCTAACGAGTTGCGAGACACGATAACAGTCTGTGGCATTCTTTTTTTAATCATTGTTTTTTAAGAATGGAGAAGATATGAGAAGTTGAAACATTAATTACTGAATGTTAATTTTACTACTTATCTATTAGTTACTATCTCTATAAGCCATTGAAAACTCGTTCAACAAATGGAAGTCTTTAATCACCGCCATTAAGAGTTGTCTGGTGCGTTTATTGCCCGTGGTACCCCCGATGGTCCCCCTGGGGTACCACGGGTAATTGTTTTGCCCATGGTACCCCTGGAGCTTCTAGGGGTACCACGGGTAAAAAATTACCCGTGGTACCTCTGCAAATCAAAAAATACAAAAAAAGAAAAACGCAATTATAAACCGTTTTAAGACTATCCTTTATGCTTAAATTGAAATAATTGATTAAAGTGACAAAAGAAGACACGAAACTTAAACTAAAACTGCAAAGTTTTTTTTATAGTTCCCTAAACTTATTTATTCCTTAAATATATAAAAATAGCAGCTTTCCTGCGGCTCTTCCCGCGTACATGGATATGTCTACTTTTTGAGCAAATGTATAAAAAAATATTTTAGTTTTAGGAACTAAAATAATGTAAGTTGTTTTGTTTTACGTTTGATTGTTTGTTTAGTCAGTATACTTTTACGCACGAGTGCTTTTTTTTTATTTTCCACCGCGTCTTCGACTTGGGTCAACAAACTGGGACTCACAAAGAAATGAAAACTTTCCGCACTTGTATTGAAATTAGTATAATTGTATAGGTATTTTTTTATATGAGATAAACTGACAAAATAAACCATAAAACTTAAAACAAAAACAACATATTTTATTTTAGTTCCGTAATATTTATTATTTATTCCTTATATTATTATTTTATTTTATAATATAATATATAGCTCAATTACCACTCACTGACTCATTGTTCTCTTAGAAAGAGACAGAAAACGATATAATGATGTACGAGAGATTTGTTCGGGTGCGGAAGTTGACTAGGGAAAAATTATGACATTTCAGAAATACAAGATGGCGGCCGACATGACTTTCGTAACTCTTTTGTTTTCCAACCGATTTCGTTCAAAATTGCAGTTTCTTGAAGCAATGAGTAAATGGTTTTTAGAAAAATTGGAAACATTTGGAAAAACAAAATGGCGGCTGAGCTGTAGTGTTTTAAAATGTTTCATTTTTCGACCCCAAACCGCGGCGTCACAGATCCTATACGGGGTGGTTGAAGATGTAAATTTTTGCTTGTTTCGCCCACAACTATCCTGAATTTTGACAACATGTGAGTAATTTTCAAAAATCCAAGATGGCGGATTCAAAATGGCCGCCATTCGAATTTCATCGATATCTCGGAAAGTATAAAGGATGGAAGAATGGTTTTACGTCTATTGAATGGCTAGAAAAAAAATCCAATATGGCGTAAAAAAAATTTCCATATAAAAATGTATGGGGAATTTTAAAGGGATTTTTTATGGGCGGGAAGACAGCACGCGGGCCACATGTGGCCCGCGCTCCCACGCGCCCTACTAGTATATACTATATATATAATTGTTTAGTCAGTTTATTTTAAACTAGTAGGGCGCGTAGGAGCGCGGGCCACATGTGGCCCGCGGGCTGTCTTCTCACCTATAAAAGAATCGCCGTCATCTCCATCGCCAATTGGAATCCGATTGGCAATGGGCTAAAAGAACTACCTCGGAGCACGGTCATGGATTTAAAGATAGTTAAGGGCTGTTTGAATAAAAAATACACTGAACCTCATCCGATGAGGTTCAGTGTATTTTTTATTCAAACAGCCCTTAACTATCTTTAAATCCATGACCGTGCTCCGAGGTAGTTCTTTTAGCCCATTGCCAATCGGATTCCAATTGGCGATGGAGATGACGGCGATTCTTTTATAGGTGAGAAGACAGCCCGCGGGCCACATGTGGCCCGCGCTCCTACGCGCCCTACTAGTTTAAAATAAACTGACTAAACAATTATATATATAGTATATACTAGTAGGGCGCGTGGGAGCGCGGGCCACATGTGGCCCGCGTGCTGTCTTCCCGCCCATAAAAAATCCCTTTAAAATTCCCCATACATTTTTATATGGAAATTTTTTTTACGCCATATTGGATTTTTTTTCTAGCCATTCAATAGACGTAAAACCATTCTTCCATCCTTTATACTTTCCGAGATATCGATGAAATTCGAATGGCGGCCATTTTGAATCCGCCATCTTGGATTTTTGAAAATTACTCACATGTTGTCAAAATTCAGGATAGTTGTGGGCGAAACAAGCAAAAATTTACATCTTCAACCACCCCGTATAGGATCTGTGACGCCGCGGTTTGGGGTCGAAAAATGAAACATTTTAAAACACTACAGCTCAGCCGCCATTTTGTTTTTCCAAATGTTTCCAATTTTTCTAAAAACCATTTACTCATTGCTTCAAGAAACTGCAATTTTGAACGAAATCGGTTGGAAAACAAAAGAGTTACGAAAGTCATGTCGGCCGCCATCTTGTATTTCTGAAATGTCATAATTTTTCCCTAGTCAACTTCCGCACCCGAACAAATCTCTCGTACATCATTATATCGTTTTCTGTCTCTTTCTAAGAGAACAATGAGTCAGTGAGTGGTAATTGAGCTATATATTATATTATAAAATAAAATAATAATATAAGGAATAAATAATAAATATTACGGAACTAAAATAAAATATGTTGTTTTTGTTTTAAGTTTTATGGTTTATTTTGTCAGTTTATCTCATATAAAAAAATACCTATACAATTATACTAATTTCAATACAAGTGCGGAAAGTTTTCATTTCTTTGTGAGTCCCAGTTTGTTGACCCAAGTCGAAGACGCGGTGGAAAATAAAAAAAAAGCACTCGTGCGTAAAAGTATACTGACTAAACAAACAATCAAACGTAAAACAAAACAACTTACATTATTTTAGTTCCTAAAACTAAAATATTTTTTTATACATTTGCTCAAAAAGTAGACATATCCATGTACGCGGGAAGAGCCGCAGGAAAGCTGCTATTTTTATATATTTAAGGAATAAATAAGTTTAGGGAACTATAAAAAAAACTTTGCAGTTTTAGTTTAAGTTTCGTGTCTTCTTTTGTCACTTTAATCAATTATTTCAATTTAAGCATAAAGGATAGTCTTAAAACGGTTTATAATTGCGTTTTTCTTTTTTTGTATTTTTTGATTTGCAGAGGTACCACGGGTAATTTTTTTTTACCCGTGGTACCCCTAGAAGCTCCAGGGGTACCATGGGCAAAACAATTACCCGTGGTACCCCAGGGGGACCATCGGGGGTACCACGGGCAATAAACGCACCAGACAACTCTTAATGGCGGTGATTAAAGACTTCCATTTGTTGAACGAGTTTTCAATGGCTTATAGAGATAGTAACTAATAGATAAGTAGTAAAATTAACATTCAGTAATTAATGTTTCAACTTCTCATATCTTCTCCATTCTTAAAAAACAATGATTAAAAAAAGAATGCCACAGACTGTTATCGTGTCTCGCAACTCGTTAGCCATAAAGTTTAAAGAGTAGATATGATTCGCCCAGATACTAAGCTACAGAACTGGGACCTAAAAACCGGCCTCATACAATTCGAACATTACGGTTGCACAGCGATTTCAGAAGCGGCCAGCAGATTACGAGTACCTAAATTGGAGGAAAAAAACAATTGTGCCTCTCTAGCTAACTATCGATTAACTATTCTATTCTTTCTAAAACCTTCGAAAAGTTGATAATTTTATAAATAGATATTTTATAACAATATAGATTTTTTATAACTGTAAACCTACCAATATACTGTGTACAATAACGTTTGGATTAATTATTTTATCGTTACTCATTCGCTCAAATGAACTAAAATTTTTGTAAGTGCATAAACAATCTATAACTTGGAAATACTGACGATGTCTTACATTAAGACTGAAAGAAACCTTATTGTTTACTGAATTAAGATTAATGCATGATCGGAGCGAAACAGGCATCATGTTCCACGTATAGGCTATCAATTTCTATTGCCTCTCCCTCATAGAACCGAATACCGTCACAATGAGTTGTTTCAACGTAATTGATATTAAAAATGAATTAGGAAACGGTTCAATAAAATGAGTAAATAAAAATATCTGTTACATCTAATATCCTTTAAATTATAAAATAAATAAGCATGGAAACTGTGCATATAACATTGATCTAATTAACCCCCTACCTGTGTATCTAATAACTTTTACTTTTATAGTTAAACGGATAAAATACACCTGCAAGTTTGTAGAATAAAAACGTGTGCAATTACAGTACTTATTGCTCTAATGCAATTTAACAACAAAAATACCCAACAGGAAAACAATCCCATTAAGTACAAGATTTGCGATTGTAAAATGTTCATACTATCACTAGACGTTGATTGCCCCACAATGTTGTACATTTGTACAGCTCAATCCCCATTCAGAACGCGAGGAGCTGCAAAGAAATGTCCCATAAAACACACATCGTAACTGGAGCCTGCGAAACATTGGAATTGAATTTTTAGCACCCTCCGAGGGTATCGCATGAATGGTAATTTTTGGATATTGTGTTCATAAAAATTTAGTGACGTTTGAACAACTCGAAACAGAATGTCTGTGTTGAAGAAACTATCGGCGATAACCATTCAACTGTCCGATAAAAAATTGAGGATGTATAAAAATTTGTACATTACCTATCGTATAAAAGTAGTCTGTGACGTATATTTGACTTGGGGTGTGATTCTCGCAAATATAAAATTGTACATCGGCCAACCATAGACGGTAACCAAAGCAACGCAGTCATCACCTTGGCTTGGCTCATCCTTGGCTGTATAACTGACGCAAGCAATAACCAATCATCGCATAGATATTGTTAGCTCGTATTACTTATATTATATTTTTTCAGGTGAATATCTTGGAATCCTCCATTGGTAGTATATTTAGTTATTTTCCAGCGTTTTGCTTGAAATCAAATGAATCTCCGAAAACACGCGGCTGCCGTAGGATATTGAAAAAATTGGCGATAGCTATTTTCCTTGAATGTCATTTTTGGGTGATAGGAAAATAGGTACGTAAGGATAAGGAACGGGGATGGGAACAGATATATTTGTTATCGCAGTAAAATCTACGATTCCCAGAGCCTTTAACTAATGATGTTAAAGTAAGGACGGTAATTTGTTGCATGATAAACTGTAACAAATATTTAGTCGGTTCGCGAAGTTAGCGCGGGTCTCACGTTCCATGACTTCCACTCGGGATCCGCAACGCCGGCGCTGCAGCTAGATAAGTGAATTGTAGAGCGCACTTCATACGTGACGTGCCAGCCTTACACACTAGCGTCTGGGAAACGCTTCAGTAATGAACACTATACTTTCTTTTTAACCGACTTCAAAAAAAGGAGGAGGTTCTCAATTCGTCGGAATCTTTTTTTTTTTTTTTTTTTCTATGTATGTTCCCCGATTACTCGAAGACGCGTGGACCGATTTGAAAAATTCTTTTTTTGTTTAAGAGGGTTTTGTTTCCAGATGGTCCCATTTTAATCAGGTCAGGATCTGATGATGGGATCCTGGAGAAATCGAGGGAACTCTTCAAATTTTATATGGACACATGAAACTATTTGAGTATTATTAGAAAGAGTAATATTTTTCAAGTTGTCCTATGGTCATCAGGTCAGGATCTGATCATGGGATCTTGGTGAAATCGAGGGAACTCTTCAAATTTTGCTAGTATTCTTAAAGCGAGTTGGGTATTTTTTATAGTTACTGGTGCATATGCTAGCAGATACTGATTTGATGACTAAAGTCAGGGTCTGATGATGGGATCTTGGTGAAATCGAGGGAACTCTTCAAATTTTGCTAGTATACTTGAAGCGAGTTGGGTATTTTTTATAGTAACTGGTTCATTTGCTAGCAGATACTGATTTGATGACTAAAGTCATCAAGTCAGGGTCTGATGATGGGATCTTGGTGAAATCGAGGGAACTCTTCAAATTTTGCTAGTATACTTGAAGCGAGTTGGGTATTTTTTATAGTTACTGGTGCATTTGCTAGCAGATACTGATTTGATGACTAAAGTCATTAAGTCAGGGTCTGATGATGGGATCTTGGTGAATTTGAGGTATCTCTTCAGATTTTATAAACACACCTCAAGCCTCAAGCAATTTGGGTATTTTTACAACGCCTTGTGCATTTTATTGTTTTCCAGTAAAAAGTATAAAATAAAAAATGGGAAATGCTTTCCAAAAAACCAACTTCAAATGCCACTACAAAGAGTGAAATAATTTTTATTTAAATTTTAGGTACCTACACCAATTCGAAGTCGGGCGATTGTCTATGACTTCGTCATTTCTTCGCACATCAAGTAAGTAAGAAGGACTATTAGGGATTGTATGAAACATTGCCCGACTTCGAATTGGTGTAGGTACCTAAAATTTAAATAAAAATTATTTCACTCTTTGTAGTGGCATTTGAAGTTGGTTTTTTGGAAAGCATTTTTTGAATTATAGAGCCTATAAATGAAGTCAAAGTAAGGACGGTAATTTGTTGCCTGATTAGTTCTGACAAATATTTAGTCGGTTCACGAAGTTAGCGCGGGTCTCACGTTCCATGACTTCCACTCGGGATCGCAACGCCGGCGCTGCAGCTAGATAAGTGAATTGTAGAGCGCACTTCATACTTGACGTGCGCTCTACAATTCACTTATCTAAGACTATACTTTCTTTTTTTGAATTATAATGAATTTAAAGTAAGGACAGTAATTTAGTTGCCTGACTAGCTTGTGTGTGTGTTGCTTTTACACTCACGTCTGGAAAACGCATTAGTAATAAAGACTACTAAGATACTTTCTTTTTTTCCAATTATAAAGTCTCTAAATGAAGTTTCAGTAAGGACGGTAATTTGTTGCATGATTAGCTGTAACAAATATTTAGTCGGTTCGTGAAGTTAGCGCGGTTTTCACGTTCTATGACTTCGAGTCGGGATTTGCCACGCCAGAGCTGCAGCTAATAAAAACTATACATTCTTTTTTGAACCTCCAAATGAATTTAAAGTAATCTACGGTAAAAAAAATATCACCTTATTAAATAAATTATGTTTCATTTTGATTAACAAAAATTACATAAAAATTAGGGCATGCCTCCTCTGGCAACTGTGCAAAAGTATCTCTTTATTTACATTGATAAAATATAAAATCAACTTGCAAGAAGAATTTAAAAAAATATATATTCTTATATATTTTTTTAAATTTTCGTAATAATGCACCAATTCGCCAGTTTGTTCTCCTAAAAATATAATTTGCATTACCAAAAATCCATTCCTATCAATGTAAATAAGTAAATTTGAATAAGCTCCCCAAACGCGCTAGTGTAAAAGCTTTGTATACCTACCCGCATTTACTCGTATGTAGAGTTTACAAAGACTTGACTGCATAAAAGGTTATCCCAAACTTCTCCAGCCAACTTAACCGACGTGTCTTTTATTAGTAAGTTCAGCTTGATTTGAGGAAGTTTTGAGTTCTTAAGTGCATCTCTGATAATACTTCTTTAATAGAAAATAAGACTCAAAAAAGGGACTGTGGACTTCATGTAAAGAAATAATGATTGAAATCAAATAAATAGTTAATAAAAAATAAACATATAAATAGTTTTACCTATTTATTAGACACTTCCTTAAATGTTTTTTATATTGCCACAAATTTTTTTTTTGTTTAGTGGTATAGAAATTAGTTTACCTCCTTTTCTGACGTAACAAATATAGATTTATAATAAGGTCGTCGCTCGCGCTCCAACGTCACACAAGAAATGTTAAAATCATTTCGGCTGTGAAATAAGTATTTTATAAATTAGAGAAAATATACAATAGGTACGAGTTCAAAGGAGATTTTGAGAAAATATTGAGTAATATAAGCAATTACGAGCCTAAATGGTAGATACCCAGAGGTATCCAACCATTATGTGGTTTTAAAGGATCGTTTCCGAAATAACAAAAAGTAGGTAAAACGTGGTCAGCTGACAAAGCAAAATGAAGGGAGAAGGGTCGCTCCCAAAATATCAAACATATTTCATAGCGGCACGTATCAACCTAATATCGCCGACAATCACAAAATGAAACATCATAAGGGGAATAAAAACTGAAAAGAGGTTCGGCGAGGTCTTAACAAATCGGAGGTCATCACTCAGGGCTCTGGGGGGACCCTCTGGATGAAGGAAGATAAGACGTAGCATTGTAATGATATTGGGTATTATATCGGAGGTTCAATTTTTGGAGTTTTTATCAGACTATGGTTATATGGTATACAAGGCTTAATTCTCAAAATCCTTACAAAAGTTGTTTACTAATCAATATGTTACTAAATAATTGTGTAAATTACTCATATTACTTTGATTCTGCAACATTTATTTTTTAGGTAGTTGATACATTTCATTACTATTTTACAACCATTTTTTAGGGTTCCATACCAAAATGGTATAAATGGAACCCTTATGGTGAGACTTTCTCCGTCCGTCCGTCCGTCCGACTGTCTCACTCGATTATTTTTTTTGAACGAAGTTCCTTATTCGACTGTACGGCGGAAAGCGAAAGAAAATAATTATTCTTTCAGTCACCAAAATCCCGACCGAATTTCATGAAAATACTATATAATTCGTGCATTTATTCATTTTGTAAGTAGCAAATTCAATTTTCAAATAAATAATACATTTATTTGTCATTTTTTAAATTTCTTTTCTTTAATTTCGACTAAAGTTTAGATTTTCGTGGTGAGGTTTGAACCCAAACTTCAAAGATTTGCACCTGGCGCTGGAACCTCTGCAACAACACAGTATACTGGGAAGCCATCAATTTTGCAATCTGCATCAAAAGAATATCTAAACTGCAAAAAAAACTTCGTTCCAACCGAGTTTTCCACAGTAATCACGTATTCGATTTTGCTTGCGAAAGTGCCATTACTACGATATATTATTCCAGTTTGACCTACAAATTGGTTCGGATTTAACCCCGACAAAATTAAATCGTAATGACTCTGACGTTTAACCTTTTATCCAATAAAAGCAGACCTGTCTGTCCAATTTGGTTATTTAACAAATATTTACGGTGATCGCGGCCGGCACTCGTAAACATACGTCAGGCTTTAAGGACGGTGTTTTATATACGCTCAGTAAAACCCGTAAACCGTTACTGGTTTTATTAAATGAGGATTTCATCCAATTACAACCACTATGTGTTTTTGTCTACTTATGTTACATTTTGTAAAGGTTGTGCAGGTCTCTTTTGGTGACCACCCTTTGAGTCTAGGGTAAAGTAAGCCCCAAAGTATTTTAAAACGCAAAAAAGGTACCCATAGATCAATAAAATCACTCATGGCCGGTAATTTCAAAAAAGCATGTTACACCCTTTTAAATTATAGAATCTAATGTAAAAATAGTACTTTTCAAACGAGCACTTCTCAACGAAGTTCCGTTATTATTATTTATTTCAGGTTTTTTATTTCTAAAGATGTTTCTGACCCTTGGTCATTATTATCATTAACATTTCTGAAATTATTAACAAATACAACTTAATTTGATGGTTATCCCCAAAATCTATTTACTTAGAAGGGCTTTGTCCTTTAGTTTCGGTCAGAATGTCAAACTAAGGCACACCGCAAACTCTATATTTAAACTTAGAATAACAATAAAAGGAATATCCAGCTAATTATTTTAAAACACAAGTCTACATCCGAATACATGTCAAAGTTTCCGGAACCACAATTTTTACGAAAGTTTAGATATTTCTGAATTGCGAGACCGATGCAAATCGGTCGCAGAGCTAGAAAATAGGAAAACTGTTCGGAAAACCTATTTTTTAATACAGTTGCTCAAAAAGTGGCGTATTGCAGGGACGTATAGCGTTCGGAATGTGGGCTATTACATACTCGTGCTTATTTTTTACCTTTCCCGAACTCGTGCGTTATCTTTCCCAACTGTCTAAATAATGTCTATTAAAAAGAAAAACCAACCATGAAGTTTTTACTAGAAAAAATCATAGAAGTTTTTATGATTCATGCAAATACGTATATTTCTAAAAAGAAGCTACTAATTTGTTTCAATATCAGATTTGAATGAGTTTGGTTAGGTTTCATTTCATCTCATTAAATTTCATTTTCATTTCATATCAATAAAAAAAATTCTACTGAAGACTTGGCTGTATGGCCATAGTTCCCTTTGCGTACCAGAATATTATTTAGTCTATGACCAAATTTTTTTTTTTTTAAATCACCAGAATGGGTGAAGAAAAAAAAACTGCTTATATTCTACGGTTGGCGCCATTTTTCAGAAATTTTCTTTGCGAGTTTAGTTGTTTGTTGCACAATATGCTTCGGAGAACATTTTACCGGAAAAGTCAAAAAGTCGCTACATATCTACATACGACAAATTTATTGCGTGGAGAGAAGAGAAAAAAGCAAATAGTTTTTCAGAAATGTTAAGTTAGTTGAGTTTATTGTGTTTTTATTATTTTATTAAATTGCTTCATTTTTTCGCAACTGTATTAAAAATAATCGTTCAGTACACGTGCGGAACCATCATTGCAACTTGTTCCGACTGTCAACCCTCGCTTTCGGCTGCGCCTCGGCTCGGGTAGACATTTGTCGGAACTCTTTGCAATAACAGCCTTTCCGCACTTGTAATGAAACACTATTCTCCATGCACGTTGTGTAAAAAATTATAACCGCAATAGTTTTGAGTAACAAATCAAAGTCTACTATACTGCCGAAGTTTGACGTCACGTCGAAAACGGAGATTCCAATTTTGGGTCAACATTTGAACTTTTCAGCGGCGCTTTGGTAAGTACCTACCTACGTACTTCCAAATACAGAAATCGGCAGTTTTGGAAATCGGAATCCGTTTATCGGCAATCTAAAATCGATTTAATACCAAGTTCTCTGGGAAAGTTTGTTTAAACTCTGATAATTGGGACAAATTGCCGAGACGTGGTTCGTGGCTTGATATTAATAGCCCGAAATTAACACGACAATGGATATTGGATATTTTTTAATACTTCTCGTTGACGGATCACATACAATAGGAATCATTGATAGGAATAGGTAATAACCGACTGACTAACTGACCCATCAACGTACATAGCTAAAACCACCGTACTGTCGTGACGAACTTATTCGTTAAGTAAGGAATTTAAAAAATCAATTATCGTCAAAAATTCATATCAAATTTACAAACAAGACTGCTTGATATTTTTAAATCTAATAAGTATCTTTAACCTTGACATAATATACGATCGTGGATACGATTGGATATTATCCGATCGTCAAATTTATCATTAGATTTATTGAGTACAAAGAATATTCTCGTACATTTAATGAATTTCGTTTCATATTATAGTTGCATAGAGGGATGAAGCGAGATTGGCGGTCTTTGAAAGGAAAGTGCTCAGGAACATTTATATGGACTAGTCCGAGGATCACATACCGCCAGCGCATGAATCAAGAGCTTGATACTCTTATAGGACGTGATATAATTGTCATGTTTGTAAGTCACAACGCTTGATATATGGGCGGGCCGCGCCGGGCCACCTGGGACGAATGCCGGATTCTAAAACCGTGAAAGAATCCTTGGGCTGATGGCGTGGAAGAAAACTTAAGGAGCATGGGTAAATGCACCAACTGGCGCAGGGAGTAGAAGGAACGCGAGGAGTGGAGGAATATTGTGCAGGAGGACCTGAAGGGGCTGTAGCGCCAAATGATAGATAGATATAAAGTATCTATAATCTATATAAGATTCAGCGATCGGTTTCTGTGAGAATCTTAGATAAGTCTTATGACCAAAGCTGCCCATCGAACCATAGTTAAGAAGTATTCAAAACAATTCGTTAAAATCTCTTACAAACAGCGTTGCTACGTTTGCAGGAACAGCCCTTTGAATCCGTACGAAACTTCAAACGAATTGTTTGAAAATTAAAACAAAAGAGTGACCACGTTGTACGTAATGCTAAGAACAAAGCTTCGGCTTAAACCCTGCTCCCGACAAGTCCCGGTTTCATCCTTATAAAGCTCCCATTCACGTACGGGGTTAAACAAGAGGGACCAGGGGGCTATTCAGGTAACATTTTCACACACTGAGTGATGTGAAACAAGAAAAAAAATTAACACGGAATAATTGACTCTATTACTATTAGTTTAAAGTGTAAAATTTAATGTTTTTATCATAACAAATACAATGCTCAAGTTTGACGCGCTTAAGTTAATTCAATCTCACAATTGTCGACTGAATTTCGTTTTGAAATACATGCAATTTTACGCTCTATGTCGATAGTAGTAAAATAACTTTTTCATTGTTCGCAAAGAATGTTTTGATTTCATAACGTCTGCTTACAGTCAATATCCCATACCTAAAAATATATACTCTGCCATCTATTAGCGAAAGGTATTAAAGTTAAGGCAAGTAATAAAACATATGACTCCTGCTGCCATCTATCGGTGAGTAGCTGTAATACTACCGAGCGAAGCTCGGTCACCCAGATATTCCTTTGCTTATATACGTAAATGCCATCAACTTTTTAAACGTTTCACTTCACGAAATGTAGGCGACGCGTCGCGTTACGTGAATAACCCCCCAGATTCGTTAAACGCTACCAAACCAGATTCAAACTTAAACTCGGTTACCTTCCCTCGGCAATTAGCCGCCAGGTGAGGACACGGCAAATAAGTTGGAGCGTGAGATACAGGGTGTTGTTTTAGTTAATTAGGTTCCGTGATTTTCTTTAGTAATCAGTTCGGTAAACTGACCCAGAGTTCCTTGTTTGTTCCCTTTAGATTGCGATTGGTCAATTATACGGTTGTTGTTAAAGCCATGAATATTAAATTGGACACAATAGTACCTACCTTACCTACAATATAAATATGTGAACTATGAAGTGAATCCGTAACTATTTTTTAATATAAAAATTATTCGCCTTTTACCTTTTGGTTTTTACTGAAATCATCAATACCCATAATATAAAAAAAATCCCTAATAATCAGAATTTTCGATGGGTAATCTTCGAAGATAAGGGGGAGACGGTATTTTTTTCGACAGTTTGTCCAATAAATCAAAAACTATCGACCATAAAAATGAATAAACATCGGGTTTAGAATACACAAATAACGCCCTTTCATATGTTAATCCACTAACTACTTAAATATTGTTATCTCACGCATGTATGCAGGAACCCTATAAGCAAAAGATTACAGTGAAACACTTGCGGATCGGATACCTTTTACTTGCGAATTTATTTATTTAGAAGCAGCAACCAAGCAGCCGCGGCGCCTTCCCTACTGTCGCCCCGGAACGCGTAATTTAAGTTTGAACGTAAAACCTCGTCCGGCGAAAAATTCACGACCGCGGGCTCTCGGCGTAATGTGCTTTAGTTTGATGAAGTCACGTACCGCACTTTTACTGTTTTTATATGGAGGTAACTAGCAGCGTGAAGTGACTTAAAATTTTAAAGGACCTTCAAAGCAACATGATAATCTATGAACGTTTAAAATATTGAATGGAAGTTATTTTGCGGAAATTCCTAATAAGCAGTGACTCTACGATTTCGCATTGTGAAAGTCAACATCTCCTGCAGAGGATGTCCGGGTATCGGGATGAAAAAAGTGTGTGAAAATTATGTGTGGTGTTTCATGTGGGCCGTGTTCTGGTTATATCATACAGAATCTTTTCAAGACGCGGATCATAGCAAAATAAAATTAATCTGTCCTGCTAACGTTTAAAATGTTTTTTTATTAAAAATCCTCGAACATTGTAGAATGAATATAATAATAGAATGAATATAGAATATAAATTCAAGTGCAAAAACAAAACAATATTCAGTAAATACAAAAAAGCGGAGTGAATATTTAAAAAAAACCGGCCAAGTGCGAGTCGGACTTGCGCACCGAGGGTTCCATACCATAAAAGAAGTTAAACATTAAAAGAATCACTTTGGTTCATGAATTTACGAGTATAATTTACATGTAGGTACTTTGTTGTGCCAATAGGCAAACCGCAAACATAACTTTGTTTTTTCCGGTTTATTGTTATTATCTAAAAAAGTATAATAGTTAGAGAGTTGATTTTATTTTTTCTGTTAAATATACGTTAGTGCCTATTGATCGTAATTATTTCAGATTTTTCGGCCGATAAACTTCGGAGATAAGGGGGGAGAACGGTATTTTTTTTGACAGTTTGCCCAATAAATCAAAAACTATCAAGCATAAAAATAAATAAAAATCTGTTTTAGATTACACAAGTAACGCCCTTTCTAATGATACCCCACTCAATATTGTTATCTCATTATTAAATTTCAATACCCCCGTTTTCCCCCCTTTTTAAATAAAAATAAAAACAATTTTCAAATTTTTACGATTGCTATGACGTCGCGTCACTATTTCCTATAACTATTCTAAATTTGAGGTCGATAGCTTGAATAGTTACTGAAATAATCGAGTGTGACAGACGGACGGACGGACGGACGGACGGAGAAAGTCTCACCATAAGGGTTCCATTTTTACCATTTTGGTATGGAACCCTAAAAATATATACAATAGAAAACAAGTAATTTATTTCGCAATAATATTATTTGAAACAAGAAATATTCTTATTTTAATGTAATATTTTACAAGTGACCTCGTACAAATGTTCCATAGATATTATTGACAAACCTATGGTAGACAGACAGACACAGAGACTTAGTGATATAGTTCTCGTTTTTAACCTACGAAGTATGAAAGCCTAAACAATATACACAATAACATAAAATATCACTAAAATAAAACACCATTATCTAGATTATAATAGAAATTGTCATCGCAATTATACCAGTTATATGGACTAGTCGTACGTTAGTAGCGTAAAATTCAGCGAAAATTCATTTAGGTAGTATTTTCAGTGAATACAAAATGCAAAGAAAATACCACTGGTGCAACTGCGAAAGGCATCATTATTTCGTGGAACTGTGCAACAACTGGAACAGTTCAACGCGTGGGTTTGACAGGATGATGTGATTTTTTACACGAAACATTATATTGCGACTGACCCATTTGAATAAACTATCAAACATCAAACGGCCGTTCAAACGCCCATTTTGTTGCGTATCACAATATGCCTACGATTTTTAACTATCACTATTTACGGGTGTAGTCAAAAAGCAGAGAGAGAGTCGTCTGTCTACAATCTACGGTAATATAGGTATCGTTAATGATATTGGTGATCTCAAATGCACTTATTATTATTTATTTACGTCAGTCGAAAATCACCAACTTTCCAATGAACAATGCTATGTCGCGAAGGTAATTTGCGATGTTCAACCAATACAAGTAATTAATCACCTATCATTTAAAAAAATCTTATAGCTAGTGACGTCACCATTATTTTTATTTACATTAACACCAATTTTAACTTAATGTCTGGTGTAAGATGTATGAGATGATAATTTGTTTGGAGTTTCTGATTGTTGTTAATTTCGTCTATCCTGTGGCGCTACAGCCCCTTGTGGGCCCTGGCCTTCTCCACGATATTCCTCCACTTGTCGCGGTCCTTCGACTCCCTGCGCCAGTTGGTGTATTGTTTAATATATTGAGTGTTGTTAATTAATACAACTTATTCGTCGTACGGAGTTATCGTCACTAAACTCTTTCGACTACGGATAACAATAGAAACAAAATATGTGATCGTATTATGACAATAGTATAAAAATACGCGATCACGTACGATCCTTAGAGCGGCGCATTGAAGTAAATATGGAAGCTCGTTAAAATTGCTAAAATACCGTGAAAATATCTCGCAACGTCGGACACCCGGGAGCTTTGCTCGGGATTTTCTAACGATGAGCTTTATCAGTCTCTTATATTTTTCTAATACTTCTCCCAAAGGATTTTGCATCTTGGATGTCTGGCGACGGTTGAGTGAGTTTTGTGATGGAATATTAAACGTTTATTGCGGGCTCGAGGATATAACGAGGTTTTCTTTCATCCTTAAAGAGGGCGCTGGGTTTAATTGAACCGCCATGTAATCAAAATTCAGTTAGGGCTTTTGTTAGCTAAACCCTCCTGAATAGGTAACTGTTTAAGCGTTTAATTTCAAACAACAGTATAAATCTCCTTCAAAGCGTTATTCTCGCCTAAATTAAGGTCTTCTCGGGATTTAAATATAAATTACACTTTAAGTTTTACATAATTTCGCTTTTCACCGGACTTTGGATATTCATTCCGAATTAACAAAATATTATTTGGGAGAAAGAACTTTTAAATTTAAATGGCTTTTTTAATGTTGTTTTAAATATTTTTGAAAACATTAAAGAAAATGCACTTAATTTATAAAGAATAATGTCGTATTTTAATAACCTACATTCTGCTTACTCTGCTTAGTTAGGGTTATTTTCGTAAAGAGAGTTATTTCAATATGACTCCTAATTCACTTTACATGCTCTGAAAAACAAACAATAAAGCAAATTCCACGAAATGGAAACGTAATTTTGCACAGCACCAATGTAGGCTTGAAGGGTAACTTACATCTTCTGAGCCTCCAAGATTACTTAAATAAGGCATGTGTGTACAAAATTTGTGTAGGCACATTTTACGATTTTGTTAAATCATTTAAATTGTAATAAAACTTCCAAGTATCACGTAAAATGATAGCAAATTAATTTGAACACAATTTTTACAACAATAAGATTCCGAGTTTGAAGACACAAAAACGATATTGTGACGTTTTATACCAAAGAGCTTTACTTCCAGCGTATGGAAAGGACGTATACGGCGTGAATCCCAGTTGGATACAGTTTGTTTTCTATTTACTTAAACAAATGGCGTCATTATTCTCTAAGGTCGTCACAATCTCTCATGTCATGAAAATTGGAGGCGAATCACCAAGTGTAAATAAACAAAGATGGTTATATTTTATTTCCAGGTAAGTAATAAACGCTTCCCTAATCGTATTATTATGTTCTTTTGTCCTAGGTTAAGTTCATTAATTAATATGTCATTAACTATAACGTAGAGTAACCAGCGGCTATCAGCCATTTATGAAAGAAAAGAGGATTGCGGCCTAAGTGAAATGGCATATTCATAGCTAATTTCACTGCGTGAAAGAAAAAACTAACGAAATAAAGATGCCATCTGACATCCCATGAATGAGGGGTATCTGGTATCACCTCGGCACACCTCGGCATCACTGAATATAAGGCTTTCTTGCTCATCTCAAATATAAAAAAAGAAATTACCGAAATAATTTTTTTGAAGATTTTTTGTAACTGTATGTAATCGCCGTATTTGATAAGAATTTTAACAATTAATTAAGCAGCTCAGTGGCACAGCATTGTAGGAATAAACGTTCGAAGTAAAGGCGTCTGTGTTTAATAGTCTGGGCCGAGAGCCGCTCCTAATTACTCGTAAACGATTACAGTCAATTTGATATTCATTGGAACACATAATTAAGTAGGTAGATATATGCAATTGTTTTGTAATATTAGGTGTGCAACCCAATACTTTTACTAAGTGCATTATTTGATGGGAATTTGGATGATATAGCCTATTATAAATTTTTGAACCCTGTGTCAGTTTTACCCTTTTAATAAATTATTATTACCTTTTCCAATAATTGCAAAAACCATTAATTATTTGCATAAGTTTTGACATTGAATATTAAGAAAAACTTATAAGTGCGAGCAGGATTTGCCAATCGAGGGTTCAATGCATATTAATTATTATTGTATACGAAACGTTTTAAGATTTTACTCGTAGAAATTTTAATACTTTTTAGTTGTGGATAGTTTTAGGTCAAACGAAAGTACCCTATACATTTTATTCCCGTGAGAGTGTCGAAATATATGTTTTTCGCAGCATACATGGCTGGTGGCCGTATTTTCTCTTAGCTATACGTGGAAGTTTGATTTTTTAAAATCTTCAAGGGACTGTAGAGTGTATAAAAAGATTTTAATTTCAACTCTATACCTAACCGCGTTTCCTAAATTACTACTCGTAGTACAAACAACGTGTCTGAATATCAAAAGAGCTCTTATAAGGGTTCCACTTTTTACTTTTCAGGTACGATACTCTAACAAACAGAAAAAGTTAAAATCGCGCAAATAGTATAGAAATCGCAACAGCTTACTCAATTTCGTAACAGAAACTCACGTTCCTGAACCCTAAAAATGATAAAACTTGAATTATTAAAACTCAAAATTTATTAGTGCTATAAATTTTAAGGAGCAAGGTCGCAGGAAGTATTTTCGAAAGCAAATAAAATGAGATGCGCGATTTATCAGAATAACGACTTTTCCGTATCTTTCCGAGTGACACTTTGACTTGATTCATTTGTATTTTTTCTCACAATCACATTTAGAACCGTCACATTACCAAAGTATACAAAGTATAAGAGCAGGCGTGTGATTCACATGGAACGCAACCATCACCAGCCAATTGACGCCTTGGCTACATAATCGATACAAATATTTACCAATCAGCCCCTAGATCGCCTAAGAAAAACTAATTCATCGTTATCGTAATCGTTTACTAATTCTGCCCGCTGATTGGATTCATAATTTGCGTCAGCCAATCGCGGGGCAGAATTCTCTAGCGAATATGTTTTTCTTACGCAACCAGACCCCAGTGCCTTATAGATTTAAAATAACTCTTCGCTCACGCTCCGACTAGATAGAGTCCTACCTAACAACAATAGCCCCGTGAGTGCGGCGACACTTGCGTGAGTACATTCGGTAGGTAAACTACAAAAGAAGTAAACTATTAGTCATACCCCCTAGTGAGAAATAAATTATACGGCAAAACAACGTTTCACGGGTCAGCTAGTAAATAAAAAAAATCTTACTTGCCAGGCTCTTACAAATTGTAACTTATTAAAAACAAGGGACTTTACTTTGTTATACGTCAAATTATTATCGTTAACTGTAGGTACTATAAAGGTTAACTTATAGAGCACAGAGTGTATCGTGAAGAAAACTACCCTCAAGGGCTTAAGATTGATGACCAGGAATGCTCCCAGGTGACTCGGGAATAGATTGCTTTCGGAACATTTCACCGAAATTGAGCGCTTTGTACGTATTTACGGAATTATTGCCTTTGGTTTATTTTCACCTATACTTTTCTACTTAGAAAAAAATATTGTTTTTTGACAGTTTATACTTAAGTAGAGAACGTTTAACTTAATAAATAATAATAGGCTGACAATAATAATAGGAATGTGGTTTTGAAATATCCGTACTTTTTTGTGACTGAATGTTTTCCATCGAGTTGTTTACTTTACAAAGGATTAAGGATTATATTATGCATGACGCAAATCTTTGGGAGTGATAGTAAACTTCTAAGTGAGTGATAGTAAGAAACTAATGAAGCTATATAACAATTATTACAAATTTTTCTAGCTTCATTAGTTTTTAGCCATTCTAAATCGGTGATAACAAAAAATACAACCCAACAACAAAAGAGTTTGATTTGGGCTTCTTCTCAATGCAACTCAGTGCGGTGAAACCCTCGTAAACTTGGTTGGAAGTCGAATAACTAATAGTCGAATAGTTATATCGCAAATATCATATTGACCTTTAATAAGTGGTTCTAAGAGAGGCCTATGTAAAATAAAGATATTTTGAAATTGAGTTTTGAATACTGAATAAGTACCCCAGTATCAAATTTCAATAACATAAATGTTAAGTTTCACCCTATTACAATCTTCCAATAACTAAAGCAAACCTTTGTGTTAATTTCACGAGTAAAGCTCTGAGAGACAGTTCATTTGGAGTCATCCCATATTAAATTTAATATCAATAGCACGCTTGATAAAACAGCGCCCCAGCCCGCCGACAAGTAATTAATTAGGGTTAAATACCCAATTTACTGATCAAATTGAATTGCTGAGATGGAAATTAGAAAAGTTTTATGTGATTGTGAAATGTGTTATGAAGACAGTAAGGAGTGTTTTGACACTTTTGACACAGATTTGGGCGATAGCTGCCGGGTTCGATTCCTGGCAGGGGCCAGGGGGTTAGTAGGTACAGGTTTTTGTGCAACTTTCGAGTGGACTCGCTTCGAATAAACAGAACGGACTTGTCCATACATCTACAGTCAGCGCCCCAAGCGGACGACCGCCAAAAGCTTAGTTTACAATGTTTCTGCTTGGAGCGCTGGCACTAATTACCCTACTGTTACCCTCCCCCTACCGGCAAAGACGCAGCGTCAATGGCTCCGGTGCGAAACTGTGTAGCAACCGTTAGGAGTTACTACACTACTCTAACGCGTATATAATCATCTATGGCTACATCGTCAGGTGAGATTGCAGTTAAGCCTACTAACTTTTCCTGTGTAAAAAATATAAACTCAAGTTTCAATTAACTAAAAAGTCACTAAACTTGAATAAGTAGGATATAATTTAATATTTATCTACGAAGAGGTTTGTATCGGTATCTACGAGAAGTATCTTTAAAAAAAAACAGATAAAATTTAACATCATTTTAATTCGAACCACAGATTTTACTTTAACTTAAGCTGATTTTCAGAGGCAGGGCTTGCATGATACTGAAATTAATTAGTTCAATGCCTATATAATTTAAGTCCTGCTTTCCTAAGTACAAAGTATATTTTCATTATTGTATTAACGATTTTTAATTTCTAAACTCCATAGCCACAAAAATATATCATGAGGTATACTCTCTGACAAATTGCCTTCGAGAACATGAAATATTTGGGTGCGCCCGCGAAAATAAGTGTAGCTCTGTGCCTCGTAAATAATAACAAAATTAGCACTTCATCTCGTTGACGTTTCATTTAGCAAAATTGGGCTTCAGATCTACTGGGATTCTAAAGTTACTAGCAACTGCCTAGATGCCAATGATATACGTTTTTACGCGTTTTTTTAACTTTTTTATGATACTACTAACTGCAGTCCGTGGCTTCAACCGCTTGAATTTCGATGTTTCACTAATCCCGTGGGATCAATGGATAATAAGTAGCCTATGTAATCTATCCCTATCAGTCAAATCGGTTCAGTAGCTGTAATAAAAATTCACTTTCGCCTTTGTAGTATTAGGGTGCCGATATCTGTCTTCTGTTTATTAAATGGAATGGTAAATATCAATTTTGTAACCATCGTCTGTAAGTCTAAACTACAAATTTATTCGAGAGTTAGTTTTATAAGATCTCTATAAATAAAAATGAATCGCAAAATGTGTTGGTAAGCGCATAACTCAACGCCTGGACCAATTTGGCCAATTCTTTTTTTGAAATGTTCGTTGAAGTTCAAGGAGGGTTTTTACGGCGAGAAAAATACGAATAATTGCCGGAAAACCTATGATAGTATGCTATTGCATAAAGTTCATATTAATTACAAATACTCATTGTTGTCTAAGCAAGGTAAGTGTGTTCCTAACGTCAAAGAGTCAATTTGCACTTTATTACCGCTTTTTGCCCCGACGATTAAATAAGTGGCAGCAAAAAACTGCCAAAATAAAAAATCTTTTTGACAGGACGAAGTCTGTCGGGTCCGCTAGTTGGATATGTAGATGAGAATTTCTCGAAAGCGCCGCGATATTACGCGAATGTTAATTTTTTACTACTGTTCAAGTTTAAGGTCCGTCTCCGGCAATTCTAACGACAATTAAACGTAAGCATTAATTAAATTGACCTCACCCTCTTCAAGCTCGTACAGATCCTTCTGCCTTATTTCCCTTTTGCTTATTCAGCGGGGAGCAAACCACGATATAGAGCCTAGTCGTGCTGGATAGGTACTCATACATCCCGTGAATACCTAAAACTTTTTTTTCTTAGCACGGCAAATATTGTTAGATGGAAATATACCTATATATGTTCAGAAGATTTGAAAACTTATAAGAAATAATCAACTTTAAGGTAGACCTTTTGATTATAGACATTCTTAAAAACTCTTATCACTATGAAAGTACCTCATTTCACTACTAAGCATGGCTTCACTTTGAGAATCATATAGATAAGATAAAAGCTAAATAATTAAGAGTCTAATTTAGAGTGTTAATTTAAAATTTAAAGTGGCAATTTAGAATTTTAAATTAGTTCAAGTCTTGTCTGGTAGCAATCCCAGCGCTGTTTGGTAGCCAAAATGAGTTAAATCCTTCCAAGTTCGTATAATTCAATCTTCGACTACAACGGGGTATTAACATTATGTAAAATTGCACTTTGGTACTAACTTTGAATTATAGATGTAATAAAGTATGAACTAACAAGTAACAGTACCTAAATATATTGAACACCAAAGTGCTCCATCCAGATATTATTGATCATGGTCATGTTACGATTTTATTGTAGGCAATTCACGGTGCGATACACGCTCCCTTTAACACTGACCCTCGCATAATTTAGGCTGTGGGTCTTCAAGGAAAGAAACAATGCTGATGAAATAATAGATGTTATATGATTAAACGAATGTACCATGTAAAGTTCTATCCCTACCTTCGCGAACTGATTTACTTTTACAAGATAATAATATAATTATTGCAAAGATTAGTATATATTGTTAACTATCGTCCAATCGACTAACCAGAGACTTGGCCTAACTCTACTAAAATAGACTTTTTGAAAAAGAAAATTATGATCAGTTCCACTTTTTGTGGCTGGTTAATTATTTAAGATTATTAATTTATTAATAATTTATTAATTAAATACAAGTAATTGCGATCTTATTCTATGGCCGTTATGTTGCCGTAATAGGCAGAAATATACAGTAACTAGTAGGGCGCGTGTGTGCGCGGGCCACACGTGGCCCGCGTGCAGTCTTCCCGCCCATAAAGGTATCGCCGTCATCTCCATCGCCCATTGGAATCCGATTGGCAGTGAGCTGAAAAAATTACCAAGGAGCACTGTCATGGTTTTAAAGATAGTTAAGGGCTGTTCGAACAAAAAATACGCTGAACCTCATCCGATGAGGTTCAGCGTATTTTTCTGGATGGAAACCGTTCTTCCATCTTTAATACTCTTCGAGATGGACACCGATAAAGTTTGTATGGCGGCCATCTTGAATCCGCCATTTTGAACTTTTTTTCAGCTCACTGCCAATTGCATGACGTTTCGAATGACATTTGTTCGAGCACCCCCCACCTATCTTCAATACCCTCCCCGTGCTCTTCACCCGTCTTCGAAATCCTCAATCATCAGCTCTCTCCGTATTTTTCCTCCGAATGAATTTTTTTCCTCTATACGAACCCATCCGTGAAAAAAAAAATTTTCATACAAAATTGTTCAGGAGAGGTGATCAATCAGTGAGTCAGTCAGTCAATCAGTGAATCAGCACGAGTAGCTATATATATATTAACTAGTAGGGCGCGTGAGTGCGCGGGCCACATGTGGCCCGCGTGCAGTCTTCCCGCCTATAAAGGTATCGCCGTCATCTCCATCAATAATTGGAATCCGATTGGCAGTGGGCTTAAAAAATGACCAAGGAACACTGTCATGGTTTTAAAGATAGTTAAGGGCTGTTCGAACAAAAAATACGCTGAACCTCATCAGATGAGGTTCAGCGTATTTTTTGCTCTAACCGACCTTAACTATCTTTAAAACCATGACAGTGCTCCTCAACCATCATACAAATCCTAGATCATCATCACTTTTCATACTTTCCTCTGGCAGTTCTCTGAAGAACTGCGTCAATGCCTTGGATAGTTCCCTACTTAGTGTAGCATGTACATTTTCCATGGAGAAATAAATTCCTCCATTTAGTTTTTTTATTCATCCCGTTGAACTTAAGATCCTGATCACCTATTGCTAAGAAACCACTTTCTTATCTGTTATACTTTCCGAGATAGAACATCACGAAATCTGTATGGCGGCCATCTTGAATCCGCCATTTTAATTTTTTTTTCAGCTCACTGCCAATTGCATGACGTTTTAAGTAATTTTTGTTTCAGCAGTCCCCACCTAACTATAATACCTTGCCCATGCTCCTCGACTGTCTTCAAAACCCTCAACCATCTTCCATTCCATATTTTTCTCTAGTAATTCTCCGAAAAACCGCATCAAAACCTTGCATAGTTACCAAAATTTAGTCTCATAAAATTCCCCATACATTTACTATGGAAAAAAAAATTTCCGCCATTTTGAATTTTTTTTTCTATCCATCAAATAGACCTTCGGGTCCTGATCACTTCTTGTCGAGAAACCATTCTTCCATCTTTTATACTTTCCGAGATATCGGCGAAATTCGTATGGCGGCCATTTTGAATCCGCCATTTTGAATTTTTTTTCAGCTCACTGGCAGTTGGATGACATTTCAAATGACATTTGGTCGAACACCCCCCACCTATCTGCAATACCCTTGGCTGTGCTCTTCACCCGTCTTCGAAATCCTCAATCATCAGCTCTCTCCGTATTTTTCCTCCGAATGAATTTTTCTCTTATATACGAAGTGATCATTAAAAAAAATTTTTTTCATACAAAATTGTTCAGGAGAGGTGATCAATGAGTCAGTCAGTGAATCAGCACGAGTAGCTATATATATATTAACTAGTAGGGCGCGTGTGTGCGCGGGCCACATGTGGCCCGCGTGCAGTCTTCCCGCCCATAAAGGTATCGCCGTCATCTCCATCGCCCATTGGAATCCGATTGGCAGTGAGGTGAAAAAAATTACCAAGGAGCACTGTCATGGTTTTAAAGATAGTTAAGGGCAGTTCGAAGAAAAAAATACGCTGAACCTCATCGGATGAGGTTCAGCGTATTTTTTGTTCGAACAGCCCTTAACTATCTTTAAAACCATGACAGTGCTCCTCAATCATCATCCAAATTCTAGATCATTGTCTCTTCTCATAGTATGTACATTTTCCATGGAAAGATAAATTCCGCCACAGTAAATTATTTTCCATGCATCCCGTAGAACTTGAGATCCTGATCACCTCTTGCTAAGAAACCACTCTCTTATCTTTTATACTTTCCGAGATAGGACAGCACGAAATTTGTATGGCGGCCATCTTGAATCCGCCATTTTGGTTTTTTCAGCTCACTGCCAATTGCGTGAAGTTTCGAGTATTTTTTGTTTGAGCAGTCCCCACCTAACTATAATACCTTGCCCATGCTCCTTGACTGTCTTTGAAACCCTCAATCATCACCTCATTCCATATTTTTCTTTTGTTGTCTTCCAAAAACCGCA
Source organism: Coenonympha glycerion (assembly GCA_963855885.1). NCBI lineage: Eukaryota > Metazoa > Arthropoda > Insecta > Lepidoptera > Nymphalidae > Coenonympha > Coenonympha glycerion. The sequence continues at coordinate 4,638,632 of OY979638.1, read as the reverse complement.
TCACAGCACTTCATGTTTTACAACCCGTGGTCTCTTCAATATTCCTCATACATCCGCCATTTTGATTTTTTTTTTCTATCCATCAAATAGAACATTGGGTCCTGATCACTTCTTGTCAAGAAACCGTTCTTCCATCTTTTATACTCTTCGAGGTGGACGCCGATGAAGTTTGTATGGCGGCCATCTTGAATCCGCCATTTTGAACTTTTTTTCAGCTCACTGGCAATTGGATGACATTTCGAATGACATTTGGTCGAGCACCCCCCACCTATCTTTAATACCCTCCCCGTGCTCTTCACCCGTCTTCGAAATCCTCAATCATCAGCTCTCTCCGTATTTTTCCTCGGATTGATTTCTTTTGTTCTATAAGACCCCATCCGTGAAAAAAAAAATTTCATACAAAATTGTTCAGGAGAGGTGATAATCAGTCAGTCAGTCAGTCAGTGAATCAGCACGAGTAGCTATATATATAGTAATATTAATAAAGTTGCTACGCGACAGCATTGTCAAAAATTATTTGCCAGATGGGTGGTAACTAATTAAAGCCAAAACTAACTATCAAGCCAGAATTGACTTAGTTTCATTAAATAAAATCCAACACTCTACTCTCTTTCAAAGAAATCACTAATTCAGTAAAATAAACATCAATAATATTTAAGAAAAACCTTGCAGACAAAAATACGCACTGAATCAAGGAGCAAAGACAGTTAAAATTAAATCCCTAGATAAAAGAATTAATAAGAATTTTCCAGAAATAATAAGTAACTTTTGCCGCGAAATCTGAATATAAATGCTAATTCCGTCTGATCCATAATTTCAATTGCAACCCTTTGAGAGATTATTATAATTCAGCCGGATCCTTTCAGAAAAGTTACGGTTTCAAAACTTCAGCGAGTAAATAATTATCTAGTAATAATGCATAATTATGACTGAGCATTTCTTATCGATCGTTAATCATATTTTCAACAGAATGCAATAAAAGGTAAATTTAAATTACACAATGTTTACAAAATATCGATGTCGTAAACAAGGTAGAGGGTAAGTCCTATTTTAGTGAATTATATTATATCCCCAACACCCTTTTGTACCTTATTTGAAATCCTTCGTCGTCTCGACAAATACTCCTTTTCCCTAGCAGACAAGTCAGCGATAACGGCTTAAGTTGAAGTAGACAACATTCAAAAAGTCTTGCGTTTTACAATAAAGAAATCAAATACCTAGTAGACAGGTAATTATATTTCATACATTTTATTCTTCAATAATAATAAACACAATCAGGTATACTTTCATTGTACTGGCAATTTCGCACTTTTATTTATTTTGTTTTTTAAAACTGACCACCCTGATGGACACGCTGTCCCAGTCTACGTCCGCGCCATGCTTCATTCTTTTATTGTGCGCGGCAATGAGCACTCGACTACAAAAACACGTCTCGTTTTTGTTAATTTAGGTTCAAAGTAAAAAAAAAAAATTAAGTGTTCAGTGTTAAAACTTGCTTAATTTTCTATACTGATAATGCTTAGACGCTAGTAAAATTTATTATTATAACAAAAATAAAATCAAATCAAATCATATAATTGTGCATTCATCTTCGTCAGACTCCGAGGAAAGAGGGTAAGTGAAAATTAACCTTTTTTCCCAGATATCACATCAACTCAAATATCAATGCTGACGAAAGTGTGTCCAAAAATTGAAATCCTAAGGCATCGCTAAGCTAACTTGGAGGGTATCACATTGAGGTTATCACGAAAGTATAGCATGATGCGCGAAATAGTCCAGGCATCTCTAAGCTAGCTTGGAGGGTATCACGTTGAGGATACCACGAAAGCATAGCATGATGCGTCAATGCTCCTGGAGGTTGACTGCGGGTCAACACGAAGGATTTTAAAAAACCTCAAAGGACTTTGCGGATACCAACGGGGGACGATGTCGGTGTGGCGCTGTTCTCGGCTTCACTACAAGTGGCTCCGCATGACCTCCCGGACTTTGATCCCGAATTGCTATCGGCGCTCAGTCACAAGAACTATATTAATGGTTAGTCCCGACAGTTGTAAAATTCTAGCCGACCTTCATTGCAAAGAATCAAATAGTTTATTTGATATACTTGCCTGGCTTATGAATAGCCAGTTAAACGTTATAGCCTTTTATCAGTGATAACTATTTCACGACTTAAAAACTAATTCCACGAGGGTACCAACGCGTCGAACTTTTCTAACTATGTACCTACAACAATAATGTTTAGATTTTGTGGTGGAAAATAATTTTACTTACTTTCGAAAATTAATGTTCAGATTGTGTAATGGGATGATAATTTAACTATTAGCTCAAAACTCAATAAGTTAACAATATTATGTATAATGTACCATTAGTCTGAAAGTTTCATTGAAGTGAATTGTTAAATTCTTTCTGAAACTAATAAAAATCTTAAACCACAACGCGTCCTGAACTGAGAAGAAGCTTAAGTATTGACAAATGACATTTTGTTTCGACAAATGACAAGTAATTAAAGTTCACGAACGGGACCAGATGTTTTTTTCGGAGAAATAGTTTCGGGCATTATACTAGTTTCAATGGTTACTGATCGTCAGGTGTTGTAAATAAAGAAACCAGCAGGGCGCAGCGGGCGACTTTGCTATCGACACCCACCGCTGGAACAGCGCAATCTCGTTTCTCGAGAAACTAGCTGGCCCCCTCTCGTTACGGCTCGGCCAGCAGGGGGGGGCGTGACACACTTGAGTATTGGCGATCAGCCGCGAGGAAGATGCGACGTGGCAGCGAGTCTCCAGCATCAGCCACAACAAGGACCAGGTTCATCGACGACGCTAGACATTAAGGTACCTATATGCCAGTTGTCTTCAACATTTTGAAGTTTATTGGTTACATTGGTCACTGACAAGGAATCCGTCACGATCTATAACATGATCTAGAATTTCGGGAGTTATAATAAGTGAAGACTATTTTTTGACTTTCACTAGGTGTACAAATGTACGTACATTCAATAAAATATTTTAATGAATTGAACAAATTAAGGAACTAGCTCCAAAAAATTATTATTACATAATACCATTTTAAAAATTGTACACTAACACAGTGTACCGCCTTACACGTTCACAACAAAGAAAAAGCGACAAATGTCTTTGACAATCGACATTTCTTTTTTGGGTGAGATAATGTGGGAGTGAGTCACTGCATGTTCGATTATAGTTAAGATGTGTCTAACCTCAAAATCTTACGTGGTAAAAGATACATTCTAAATTTAAAGGCGTTGAATGAATTTGTAGTTCAAAATCCTTTGAAATTGATAGTTCATAGAACAGCTTACAAGCGAATACTTAAAAAGGGTTTTATGCCTATGAACTGAAGAATCTTATTTTAAAGTACCGATTCATCCTTGGTAAAATACATAAAGAAGTTGTGACTCATCTCAGATACTTACCGCGGTTTTTTCATGAAGATTTGTTAGGTGTTAGAGTGTTAAAGTTATTTACTACCCTCAAAACATGCTCAGTTTCCTGGTTTTATTTTAATTTCGGACGATATGGCAGTATCGTTACCCAACCGCAAACTATGACGTGAATTATGTAACAATTCAAATTCTGTGAAAAAATTTATACGCTTAACTCGTTGTATCATCTAAGAGTTAAGCTTAATTCCGATTAAAAGTCCTAAAGTCCACTTCTCCAGCTATTAGGTATGGATGGGGTTACACAGAACGTCTGTAGAAACAAAAAATGTAGCCCGTAAGAAAAATTAGACTTTAGACGCAGCTGTTCGTCCATCATCGGTTATCCTATCAGATGGCCAGTGGTTACAAAACATTTTTTAAGTCATCTAACTCCCTTAAACCTAAAAGGTTGAACTAGTGATTCACACGATTTCCCGGTCTAGATGAAAATTAATTCTTTTCATTAGAGGGATTTTTGTTTTTGTAATAATTAACGTTAAGATGAATCGAAATACCTCTTTACAGAGTTGATGGCCATATTTTTCGATACATCTATTTTGATACACATGATTTACATCAGTTGCATAGAGGATATCAAATATCCTCATTTAAACGATTGGGTTAATTGTTTCTTATATGGAAATTAAAGATAATCAAAAGCTGACCAAGAGTTACATCCAGTTAATGGGATTAAGCTATCGCTGTAAAATTATATACTTCAAAGTTATTCAAAGAGTTCAATCCAGTTATTGAATTTATCGCTTCTTGCAATAATGCGAAATGTAATCAATATGAACCCAGACGTCTTAGAAACAGACGCATTCTGAACATTTTGGAACACCAAGTTTACCTTTGCTCTTCTATACATTCTTCTAGAGGTAGAATGCTTAAAAATACTATTATAGACAATGCTTTAGACATACATCATCTAGGGACCTCTACAACTTTGGATTTCCTTCTTTTACATAAGGTGTCAAAAGACTTACTTCTTATAGTACATTTATTGATGATAAATAAATAAATATGGTCTTTCCCTAGAGAACCACAATTCATAGGAATTACTGGAGGAAGTTCTCTGAAGGCATTAAAAAAAAAAAAAAAAAAAGGACATTTTGTTGGAATTTTTAATAATCTATATGTTTCAAAAATTTTGTGTTATTTACAAAGTTTTGTGGCAATACTGCTTTAATAACGACTGAGATCCGTACAATCCGTACATTATAAGTCAACCTCGTAATTTCCAACAGAACAACTTGTTAACGACGTAGCATATGGTACGATTACTTGTTATCATTCGGCATTGAGTTTAATTTCTGCTGATGATTTTGGGTCAAATAAAAAAAAAAAAAAAAAAAAAAAAATATATATATATATATATATTATATTGCGAAAATGAATAGATAAATTAACATCAAACACCACATAGTAGCACACAATATAGTATGCTAACACATTGCTCAATGGGCCTTAATAAGAGTTTATTCATTCCGTAACTTTGCTTTGCTGATCTTGTAACTTTTTTAGCTTTAGGCAGTAGACACAGCACAGAATGAAAACATTAGCATTAGTTAAAGTTAGTATTATTGTTTTTATATAATTCAAGGGAATTATTGAGTTTATACAACGCCAGCTACTACTCAGGGCGAACCAGTTTTAATTATACCATAATCAAAACTGAAGAGAAAGTATAAAAATTTGCCACAGCTTTGAAAAACAAATCGATATGTCGTTTACAAAATCTTAGACCAAGATATATAATAGACAACCTCCTGATAATGTTGAAGCGACCTCATAAGGTCGCCTGCAGGCAGACCACCGTGAGAACGTGTCTGCCGAGGAATATAATCTCTCACGAGAGAGGTCTGCGTTTCAGTGTACTCAGCACCAAGTACGCAACACTTCCTCGGCGAGCACGTAGTTTGTTGCTTGACCTCATCAGAAAAGCAGTCTGCTGGTAACAACCATTACGGACGTTACCTAAGTTTTATAACCTCTTATTGAGCGATGATGCTTCTGTCGCAATAGCTCTTTTGCTCTCTAATCATTAATCATTATAATCTATCTAAATATAAATTAAACCTATTTGTAATGTGACTGGTTTATTGATCCAGGAATTGAACGAAAAGATTGTGTTAATTAAATACTTCTGTGGTATAAAGAGGACCTATTTCCTATAATAATAGGAAACAATTTACTATCTGTTAATGTCCATAATTTAACAAAAATTTTCATCTCTAAACATCTACCTGATTGTGTTTATTATTATTGAAGAATAAAATGTATGAAATATAATTGATGATTAAACGAACTTACCTGTAAGTGAAGTTCTATCACAATTATGTGAATACATTTTATTCGAAAATAATAATATAAGGTCCCTCCCATACCCAAAACCCATGAGTATAATACGAAAATTTTGTTAAATATTCTCTAAAGAATGAAGCATGGCGCGGACGTAGACTGGGACAGCGTGTCCATCAGGGTGGTCAGTTTTAAAAAACAAAATAAATAAAAGTGCGAAATTGCCAGTACAATGAAAGTATACCTGATTGTGTTTATTATTATTTTCGAATAAAATGTATTCACATAATTGTGATAGAACTTCACTTACAGGTAAGTTCGTTTAATCATCAATTACGTTTTTTTTTATTCTTTTTATAAGATAGGTGATGAGAACTATGAATTATTACTTAAGTAACTATGATTACGGGTTATTTATATATCATTTCTTCATCTCATCACCTTATTGTTAAACCATGCACTGGTATTAGCGAGTACCCACTAAAATAAGTCATCGCCCACCACGCTCGCCAATTGTGGTTATGCAGGATACAAACCTTTGAAAATGTTATAAAGTACTCCTGTTTCAACGTTTCACACAAAATGATATGTAAAGGCATCGAATAAAATTTTACGTTACACATCGGATTAGCAAACTGAAATGGCAGACAGAGGCAGACATCGTTTGTATTTCTGCAGCTATAGTAGATACTGTGTACTTACTGCTAAGGTTTTAGCCTTTATAGGGTAATGGTGTATGAGGAAGGCTGAAAAAGTTAGGTAAATTACTTTTTTGTCTCAAGTCTGCACAAATCCTCAAAGAAGTGACGTGTGAGTAATACCCTACGTGTGATCGAGCTGAAATGGATAAGAAAAAATATAAATGAACCAAGTGTCACCAAAAAGAGATTCGGAAAAGCTCGTTATACTGATAAATTGCGCCGTCTTACTTTATTTGCTTTAGAGCATTTCACATTCAATCTCTCTTGTGAGAAATGGCGGCAATTAGTCAAAATTTTAAATTTAACACTGAACCCGGCACTGATAAGTTTTTTATTAATTTTTTTCTGGGTAATTTCTTTAGTAAATCTTTTCCTTTCTTGATTGTATAAAAAACTGGAACAACTTATAAATGATTGACGCTGAGTTCGTAGCAGAGTATGATGGTTAGCACTGAGGTGCGCTTGGACTCCAATGGGAGGTTGGGGGTTCGATTTTACGCCACTAGCTTAGTTAGAATTTCATAATTTCTAATTGGCTCAAGTCTGGTCTGGTGGGAGGCTTCGGCCGTGGCTAGCTACCAGCAAAGACGCACCACTAAGTGATACGGCTCGATGCTGTGTAGAAACTGTTAGCGGCTACTTTCTACTTTCAAGTTAGTACGATAACATTTATTTATTTATTAAATCTTCGATAGCATCGTCTCTTATCATCAGATAAGATCGCAGTCAAGTCGGGGCTCGTAGACACTATTTTACAACGAACTACTTTAAAGTGCTTCATGCTTGTTGCTCGCAAGAAAGAAAGCCACAAAAATTACCAACACATAATTTTGTAAAAACAAATTTCTTTAAGCGAATATACATTAATTTGAGTTCATTAGATACAGGAGATTTCATTTTCACTGTAAATGGGGTCTTACTCTACTTTTGAATTCGATAAAAAATATTACTTTATTATAAACAAGGATAAAAATAATAACGTGCAGTGAAAGAAATATTAAAATCCAACGAAGATTTACAAAGTTACAGGCGTTTAAACTTTGGAGTGGGGGGATCTTCTATCCCTTTCTCGCAAAACGAAAATTTGTATGAAGCCGCACGAAGCTACTATGGCATTGGTACGGTGTGACGTCACAATGTCATGTTGCTATCTCTGTCTAATCACAAATCTTTAAATGCTTATAACTTTTTTGTTATTTGATCGATTTAATTAGTTCTTTCAGTGCACGTCATTATTTTAATTCTACTTTATAATAAAGTAATAAAAAAATTGGAGTCAAATACCCTATTGCAAAAAAGTATACTATTGCAACGTCGTGGTTTTAATAGGTTCCCGTTTTCAACCAGTTGGGTGCGGAATCCTAAAAATGACAGCATCTTGCTAGACTACTTGGTAGACTGATAAATTACACCAGTGCAGTGTCACCGCGCAGCTGCTGCGATCCTGCGCCAGCTGCGCGAACTGCTGCAAAACATATCCTAATATCGGCGACATATTATTTTACATTTATATTAACTTCTCACCAGAATCACATTTTATTGAAATGAGAGATTTGAAAATGCAGTTTTCTCAACCCTTTAGTTTGGGTCATCATAATTTTATAAAATCAGCATTTGGGTCCGTCTACTTACTCACAACGTAAAAATAGTAAAAAATTAGTTATTACCAATAAAAATCATTTCCTTGTACAAGTGTTTCAAAGTTGAACAGATATAGCACATACGTTTCAACCAGCTGAGCAGATACTAACCCATATTCTAAGTCGTTTCCTTCAACATCCCTCCACTCAAACTCAATCGAGGAAGCTTCAAAAATCCCTCAGCGGCAACCTCGAAATCGGTATTCTTAATAAGCCTTCAAATCTTTTTTGTCCTCCACTCGAGTGAGGTAAATTCTGTCAAGTCAAGTTGAGTGGAGGTGAGGTGATTTGGAGGAAACGACTAAGAATATGGGTGTAAGCAACACGCATACCTACTTTAAATCAATGCATAAACTCGTAATATTGTAATTTCATTATCTCTTTCTGATTGTTATGACTGTTTATAATATATTTACGCAGGAGATAATCTATGCATGAAGAATGACCAAAGGTAGTTAGGTAGTGCAGTTATCAAGTTTTCTCATTAACCAAAACCAAAATATTCTAGTAGGTACAATAAAATAGTGCTTTTTTAAAGAACAATAAGACACCAGGAATATGTGTTTTTTATATCCGTAATTTAATTTAACATACAATGGGTTACTTTAATTTCAATGTACATTAATAGATGGCGTTGACTGTAAATGTATAGGGGAATTCGATTCGTTTGCACGATGCGAGTCAACTCGAAATTCGTACAAAAACCCGTACTAACCCCACTGAAAGCAAAGTAACCGCACGTAGCGCCCTCTCCTAGGACTGGTGCAGGCCGCACGTTAATATTCCATCACGTACCTCAAACTGAGACCAACACTTGTTAGATATTCAAGATGCAAAACCCTTTGGGACGAGTATTAGAAAAGCAGAAGAGCCTGATAAGGCTCATCGTCAGAAAACCCCGAACAAGTCTCCCGGGTGCCCGACGTTGCGAGATATTTTCACGGTATTTTAGCAATTTTAACGAGCTCCCTATTTACTTCAATGCGTGGCTTTAAGGATGCGTAACCGCTTATTTTTATAAGTTTGTCATGTGGGCTCAGTTTTATTGAGGTTTTATTTATATTGTTAAGTTTGGGTCTTGTACTCGCTCATTTGTCAATCTTCATACCAAATTTCAGCCAAATCGGTTCGGTAGCTGCGGCGTGAAAAAGTATTTGTCCATAATAAAACTTAGAACCTGTTTCACTCATAAGAAATCTATGTGCCAAATGACATGGCCGGATTCTGCCCTCAAAAAAAAATATTCATGGCCATTGACAAACAGTACGTCATATTAAAGCTTATAATTATGTCTTGACAATCGTTTAGTTTTTATGATCAGAAAACTAGCGAGAGACATAATATCAGCATAACAACTTGCAACAAAATGCGCCTATATATTTTTAATAGCAATGATTTTTTATTAAAAAATTGTTTTTCAAAATGTTTACTCGCATTTTATAAGCTTTGTAATATGAAAAATTAATAAGTTCATAACCAATACGCATCATTTTTTAATAAAAAATCATTGCTATTAAAAATATATATGCGCATTTTGTTGCAAGTTGTTATGCTGATATTATGTCTCTCGCTAGTTTTCTGATCATAAATACTAAACGATTGTAAAGACATAATGTCGATGGCCATGAATATTTTTTTTCCAGGGCACAGCTCCATACAAGTTTCGGCCATGTCCTTTGGAGTCTCTAGATTTAGCGGTTTTAACTGTGTTTTGTTCTTAGTGCACTCAGTCAGTCCGTTTATTCAGCCACTACTTACAGTCAGTTACTTCAGTCAGTCAGTCACTTTTATATATTTACATAAAAAATCGAATAAGTAATACGCAAACTCGTTTAATAAATTAAATTACACAGAGCTACAACTCATCGCATCTTTAAACAATAGAACGCTGTTTCGTGTTGACGCTGTTCTTTAAAATTTTCCGACATCTTCGTTCACTTTGGTGATTAAAAGTGATTTCGAAAGTGCCTAAAAAAAGACTACAGGATATGCGGCGCCGAAATTTTCATTTGTATAGTTTAAAAGAGTTCTGTCGGATTTCCCTAGTGATTTGATACTCATCAGCTTAACACCTCTAGATGCAAAGGTAAAACGATAATAATATTCATTTAAAATATAACATAACCTGTATGAGTATTGTCTCTATTAAACGAAGTGCAAAAGTTTTCTGGTTTATCAAGAATCTATTATGTTCTCTGATATCCAAGTTTGGTACGGCTGAAAATTGAATTTTAGTTCACAGCAAGTTTCAGTAGTGCCAACTTTTGACTATAAAACGTGCAAAGATTTGTCACAAAGAAGTGAATGTGCACTTGTAAGAATGTTGCTCTTTGAATTGTAAAAAGTTGAGGTTTATTCTCTACCACTCCTACTATCTACTTTGTCCTACTAGATACTGTTCAATTTGCTAGAAAATTATTATATCTAGTGTTTATATTATGCCGTAAAGCAGTCATGCGTTGCACTGCTGTTCTAATTTTTCATTTAGTCACTTTCCTAACTTACTTACTTTAGACTGACTTTCCTTAGTATTTTGAGACTTGAGAATGAATGTTTTAAAATGACGAGTTCAGTGCAACATATGACTATGCAATGCAAATGAACTGGCGGTGGTGCTGGTATGCACTGCATTTAATAAACGTATATTATTCATCTATATATACACAGATGAATAATATACGTTAATTAATTACTTAACAGACAAAACCGCTTCAACGCTCATCAAACTGCTGTTGAAATACATTCTTTTCAATACAAAAAAAGAATCATCGAAATCGGTTGGCGTGATATTGAATTATTCGTCGATATGTCGCGCATATACTTAATGCCAATTTAAGACTTAAGTTTTATCATGGACGCCACTGTCACAATTGGATCAAATCAGAATTTGAGCGCGATGGTGCTTCTCTTGTCAAGAATTGGGAACCTCCTCCTTTTTTGTAGTCAGTTGATAAAATATAGTCCTGCCTTAATATTCTGACGTAACGCGAATGATACGAAACACTACCGGAAGTTGCTCCAATCTATAAACAATCTAGTGGAATAAATATTCTATTGCGACTTACAGACGTAAACCAATAAAATATGTTATCCCATAAAACACCGTTTACTGTCCAATGGCTGTCGTGAAAAGTCTTTTCATGCAATATTTATACAGTGCCACGGTGTTCACAATATTCACTACGCCCATTTCCTTTTTACTGCCTTTAAATTATTTACGTATACACAAGGTTCACTTGAAATATTAAATTGGGATGCGAAGCGCAAAATATTGTGATTCTTCTCATGTTGGTTTAAGAAATGTCCTATGATGTCCTAACTTGGAGCGTTAATCGATTCAAACGGGATATGCGAGATTTTGTAATTTCAAAGTTTTTAAATGTACTCGGGTTGGTCGCCGCTGGTTACTGCCATACCGAAAAGGCGTAAATATCAATAGACATATACCCTGGATAGTGCGGACGGCGCAAAAAAATGATGCCAGTTTATTGGTGCCAGAAATGCTTGTTTTGTCACCAACAGTAAGGTCATGCTGTAGTTCGCTCAGCAGCCACCTACAGAATTTTGACAGATGGCCCTTCTGTCGGACCATATTCACTTCACGTTACCGACCAAGCTACAGTAGCCGTCTCGACGTACTAATTCCAGAAGGCCGCCGCGCGTCGGCCTTCTGGAATTTAGCAATTTTTGTAGCACGCGTTAGTTCTTGTATGGTCTCTTTGACGCGCTGCGTGCGCCCAATAACGAGGCAATCTTAGTACTTACGTCGAACCGACAGTTCCGCGATAGAAAGAGACCACAACTTTAGATGCATAGCGGGGCGGAGCCAGGCGCTATTGCAAACTAAATTGCACTCACAAGGCTCAAGCTTGCCAATTGAGCCTTCTGTACCTTTAGGTAGTACCTACGTCCTACTGTTTTCTTGTACGAAAAAGGTTAAATCAAGGTAAATTGTTCGAATGCCCATATTATATCCTGAGATAAGTTTCGTGTACTTACCGCTAAGCAGCCGTGCTATTCTGCAAAGCGTCTATGAAATCGTCAGGTGTAATAGGATTCAATTTTGCATGCCATCTTCGGTATGGCAGGTATCTGACAGCTGTTTCAGGGCTGTACATTTTGAAGAATATCACAGCAGTTCAGTGTACGGTGCGATGTTGTGTAACATCGTTAAACTGAATTACGATAACGTAAGTACACTGAAAAATATTATTGAGAGTCCTTAACTCCTTAGGGCTCTTAATTAGCCATAAATTAAATAAAACATGTCGATTATGCAAATTCGCCTGCACTGTATGTTCACTTAGCATGACGTGTAGGATGTATGTGATGAGTTGATTAATTGTACCTTAATTTTATGAAACGGTACTATATTTCGCACTTAACAAGATATTTCTACTAAGCAACATCCATTAAGCTATCCACAAACGAATAGCCCAATAATTTCCGTCTTATATTTACTCGTTGACTAAGCGCAGGATTTATTTGTTTTATCTCCATCCCTTTGTTGTAGTCTAACTGTGCAAATAACGAATAAAACAGTTACAATTTAACCAAATGGACCATAACAGCGTCTGAGAAAGTCGCTGCGGCCATTAAAATTTCGAAAGAGAAGCCAAATTGTGCGCTTTCTAACCGACCCGTTCTTTGAGACCTTTTCCGCAAATTTTAAGGATAATTATTTTTAACACTGTCTCGCGTAAATTGCAGAGATTTATTTCCTTGAAATTTATTTGTTAAGTTCATCACAATTTTGATCAAAATTGTGAAAATATTATATCCAAGGCATGCGTTCATTTGTCGAATGTATCTGTATTGAAATGAAAGTATTTGCATGTTGTCTTCGGTGATTTGTAGTAAAGAACTTATTGATTTATAAACATATTATAAGCCTATGAAAGAACTACATATCTCTCTGTGTCTACACATAAGTTTTGGAAATGGGCGTTTTAAAGTCTGAGAGAATATAATCTCAAGCTCATTGTGTGATAAAGCTAAAGTAGCGTTAGGGAGCGGCGTATTGCTCGTAAGACCGATGGACGTTAGGGTCCCAAGATACTATTGTGATCTATAAATAATAGGAATCATAGCGCTGGCAAATTTCTCACCAAGTGAATGGATGCACAATATGAATATGCCTTTAGGTGATATAAAAGCATGAATAGCGATCGTATGAATTTTCTTCTTTGATCTTTGATAGCAATTACCTCATAACAAATTTTTATTGTTTTCGTATCAATAATAAAAATAAATTCATAAACCTTTACCATAGTTAAATATCGTAAAAGGTACTGAGGCTTACTATCCCAGCTATACAAAAAATTCATACGTGATTGCGAATATGTATATAACTGTAGGAGAGACCCTTTCTTTATACGTATACGGGAGGCTGCGTTTATTTAGGCGGACTCTGAGATAAAATATTCAGACTGCCTTACAAAAACACACATAATATGAGGTGTCTACCTGTGGTTAACCATTGTCCAATTTTAACTTACTCTACCGCCCCGACTGAAAATCTTTTTGATAAAATATTTACCATATAAAACATGAATTATTTTTAATATTTATTTATTTTATATTCTTTATTTTATTTTAGCACATTTTCCAATATTGTTATAAAGTGAATGATTGTAAGTTTGTACGTTTGAGTTTTTGTTGTTTTCTTGTTGAATGATTGCAGGTACATATTATATTGTTGTACTTTTGATTGACAGCCATACGAGAAAAAATCATGGTACCCATTCCCGTTACAATAATTGTTTAAAACCAAAATTCTCGCGGGTGGGGCCGCGGGTATACATGAGTATAATATTTTGATCGCCGATTATTAATTATCTGCGATGCAGAACGTCAAAGATTAAAAATCACAGCGCGGAGAGATCGTCAAATTCTAGTCATTCAAATGCAATAACCGTAAATCTGTTTTCCATTTCGTTAAAATTGCAATTTTAACCCCGAGCGTTAACACTAGCAATTTATAACGCATACAATTCCGGGAATGAAAACAAATTTCGCGTAAATAAACTTTCAACACCCTCGCAACCGCATAGTATTTTAGCGAGTGAGAATTCGCACCGTTTGGTTAAAACAAAGAGAGATCACCGGTGTTGTAAATCGGACTTTTTGTTACTACATTATTTACACTAAAGGATAGAAAATAGAAAATTAAAAAACTTTCCTTAGATACGTTTCAAACATGAATGTTTAAAAAAACGACCAAACGCGAGGACTCCATACTATAAAAGAAGATTTTTTTTATCTTTACTTTGAATTTACTTTCAATGAATTTACGAGTATAATAATTTACACGTATAGGAACTTTTGTTGACGAACCGCAAACATAACTTTGTTTTTGGCGGTTTATTGTTATTATCATTTCATTTGATGATTCGATATTAATTTAAATACGTTTATTCCTATTGATTGATCATACTTATTTTAAGCTTCAGAGATAAGGGGGTGGGGGGAGCGGTATTTTTTTGACAGTTTGCATAGTAAATCAAAAACTATCACGCATAAAAATCTATTTTAGAATATACAAGTATGAAATGTGTGAAAGTAAAAACAGTGTGACGGACGGAAGGACGGACCGAGAAAGTCTCACCATAAGAGTTCCATTTTTACCATTTTGGTATGGAACCCTAAAAAGCTCGAAAATAAAATTGTATGCGCTGTACCTAACAAGAGAGAGAAATATGTTGCATTGCTTAGAAACGCAGAGGAGCCGATAAATGTTTCGCATTTCGTAACAGTTACATGTAGCTACGTACGGTACAAAGAAAACAGTAAAGGCATTATGCAGGCACGTGACACCGATGTGCATTTAATTCTGCAGGGAACCACGGGTAGTTAGATCCACTCCCACACTTGAACATATTAGGCTCACTCTAAATTTTGCTTTATTTAACTACAAGTTTCTTCTTGACTGCCATAGGATTGGTAGTGATGATATAGTTGTATATGTTACGGAGATACCGAGAAAAGCAAAGTTTGATATGTCTTATGAGTCGACGAATAATACTGTAATATTGATACCGTAGAACCACGTAGAACCGTAACAATTAACATACCTAGGGCCTTGGATGTATCAAGCGAAATATATAAATGTGTCATTTTACAAAAAAATAATTCATTATACAAAATTGTAAAACAGGAACTGTTTCAAAGCAAGTGTCGAGTTTCCTACCTGCTCTTTTTTATGCAAAAATAAAAGTGGCGAGGTAGAGGTAGGGTCTAACATTTTCTTAGAAGTGATGGTTAGTTAGGTCTATGAGAAACTATAACAAAATCGTAATATTGGCCTCAACAATGGGACCAGCTAAACTCTGGCCCTTAAACTCTTGTCCGTATCGCGTATGTTATGCATCTCATGAAAATTACAATAGCATACGACATTTGCCTGTAAATGTGCAAGCATTTTCGGTTCGTAGATAGCGCGTCGTGTCGTCCGTTTGCAATCACAGCGCGCTAATATACTGCTGGGCAGTGGGTAGCAAAAACAAAGGACGCGCGAGTTCAAGCATTTCCCCGGGACAAACCGACCGAGTTTATGTAGGGGATGCAAATTCTCACCGCTTTCACTGGGACGCGTTTAACTTTGCTAGTTATGCACACAACGGTGTACGCTTCATGATTTCATGAGACACATCACCGATCACTATGCTGAGTCGGGCCTATTTCTGGGTTGTGCCATGCAACTAGCCGTCTAGAGGTTGGAGCTCCCATTATTCGGCCTAATTTATCTTGTTTGCGAGGTAGTTAAAGCATCAAATGTCGTTTTAGAACTCAAATTGATTACAATTTTTGTGATGGGCGGAGGCAAGTCTCACCAGTGACGAAATGGGCGCTGGAGGTTAAACGACTACCTTTGGGTTTGGCAGCCTGCGGACGATAGTTAGGCGTCCTCCTTCTTCCGAATGTGCCCTACGGGAGCGCGGTGAATATTAAGTTAATTCCTACTACCTTACCTAAAATAAAGTTACCCCCACCAGTAGGTATGTCGTGGAAACAAACAGTTATTAGCAATGCAATGAAAAGATGCAAGCCCCAAATGTTTTCCGATTTTTTACCCCTTTACGGTGATATGCGTTAAGCATTTTTTCTTTAAATGAGCTGCATAGCAACAAGGAACTAAAAATTAAATATATGCGTTCAAAAGTAGTGGCGATATACATTCAAAAATATAAAAGGAAAATCTTCTTTGTCAAAATCCCTAGACACCCAAAGCAAACATTTTCTCTGACAGAGGTCGTGAATACAAGTCTGCAAGAGCTCGAAGTTTGCACAATCAATCGCAAGTTCCACGATAGGATTGTACGCTCGGTGTGGACTTGGCAAGACTTAAGTTTGTTTCGGTTTGGATCAGTAAGTTGAGGAGCCAATCCACAAACTTGAAATTAACTAAATGTAACATTTTATTAAATTTAGAGAACCCTTAGGTCCAATAACGTCGAGATAATCAATAAATTAGTGCTGGTTTACCTATAGATTGATGTAAGTGAAAAACGAAAACAAAGATAAAAGTAAACTGGACGCCCCCTCCAAAAATATGGTAAGCAAAATAATATCTATCACAAAAGTTCCATGTTTAAAATTAACAATGCGAGTGTACAGCAAAATTCACTACAATTTTTCTCTGCTGTGAAAATTCTACCATTGAAACTGTAAAATATGTTTTCTCTGTTTTTTAATTGTTCTTTTAAGGCAGTCTGAAAACGCATGGCAATTAGGCAATGTCCCTCGTCGTAGTTGCCGGAAAGTCGAAAAACCTCGGCAATTTGTCGGAAAGTGATTATATGACTACGGCTGACGTGAAAAGAAATAATGCCGCGAACTACTTGGACGCTTACGGCTTTGTATGAAAATTCATTGAAACCAGAATTGTGTAGTGAGAGAGCAGACTCATTATCAGAAACAATGCTCTCTAAACGTGCGAACATAATTTCGATTAATACTAATTTTGCTCCCTATATTATATTTTCACAAAATTTGATTATAGTTTTTCCAGTTTTAAGCTTATTATGAAGACGTACTATTGCAACTGTTTTGCTAGTACATTCGATACTTTGTTATTTTCACTCCAAAAGTCAGGTTTGTAACTCACAATTGCGTATGTATACTAGTATCATTGCATATCAAACTTACGTATAGTCAACTTACACTTTTAGCGTATAGGACCACCACAGAATACATGAATAAATATATTTTTTCCATTTTCCATAGGTATTGTTTTTCGTAGTTCTTTGCAGGTAAACTTTTAAGTTATCGCTAAAGTTAAAAGTTTACTTGCAACTTTGGACACATACATATTTTTTTTGGATTATATGAGCGCGAGAAAACCTTGACTGTAATCGCGTAACCATAAGTAACACCATTTGGTCCTATACTCATACAACGTTTGCCGGTTCAGCTGGTATATTTTTAATAATGTAGGTTACTAGTGTTTCAAAGACTAGAACGTTTAGGAAACAAAGCAGTAATCGGACATGCAAGCTTACAAGATGTAAGTACTTAGAATTGTACCGTGTTTTCGGCTAAATTCACTGTGAGAATATAAACTCTACATTGCCCCTTAGTACATATGGTTTTTGCTTTGTATAACAACGTTGGATTTGCAAGTCAACTATTTGCAAAACCGGCAGGTTAAGTTAAATTATGTTAGAATATCTAAACTGAGCTACAAAAAGGATTTTAAAGAGACACTTAACACTTTTTTCAAATACTTACAATCTGATAATTATTATGAAGATATTTAGTAGAGACAAATTTTAATAAAGTGAAATATTAAAACTTCAAAGCTGTATGCTGGCTGAATCTGGGGATAGTTATCTTTAAACGGATATCTTTTGTCTTTAAAATACTATTTATTAAATTAATATTAGGAGTTGGAACTCATAATGATTTAAAACTTTAAATTAAAAAACTTTAGAACAATCTGGACCGGGTCATACCTACCTACAGGCTTTCCGTCGTGATTCAATCGCCACTCTGCCTATATTATTACGAACCCGTCTTTATCTTCAAAGTTTAATTTGACTAGAGTAAAATCTCATTTTGAACTTTTACGTGAAAGATTATAAATGTTCTAACAAATTCTGTTTTAATTGAGGACTCACTCATATCGACCCTCAACTGAGCAAAGGGGTGGTCCACCAGGATCCCCTAGATGATCCCCGGGGGATCCTGATGAACTCGAAAAGTTCATCAGGATCTCCTGTCAATAAAAGCAAGTGTTGAAGATGCATCACACTGAACTCGATCTATCTTCTTCTTCTCATACCTATCTCAAATACTGTTTCAACAAATTAGTTTGACATATTAGTTCATTGTATATTTTTTGCGTAGGTTTGCTACAATAATTAACTTGATGCTTGTGTATAGTGGTATAGTGTGATCCCACGCTAATTCTGCAAGATGTCGGGAGTTTGTACAATCAATCCCAAGTTGCACGATGGATTGTTCGCCCCAGACGAACTTCCTAGGAGTTAAGTTTGTCTCGGTCTAGTTCAGCAATTTGTAGAGCCAATTGAACTAAAATTATTGAAGTGTATCGCTTCACGCTTGTATCTTGAATACCATGAGTAGATTGTAGTGATATGTCATTAGTATCGTTGTTATATCGCAATGCTTTTTTATTTATATGGGACACTCATTCGTGATTTAGACACGGACATTGCGGGTTGATGATAGCGGTTCTTGCGTAAATAGACTGATTGAATCTCATCTAATCAGGTTTGAAAAGGAATATGTTTCTTAGGTGTATCCATATTATTTACTTCGGTTTATTTCTAAAAATCGATTGAAAATCGTATTTTTTTTCAAAATAAAATTATTTAGGTGATAAAATTCCCTATGAACATAAATCACTAATTTCTATTGATACGTTTGACATAAAAATTGCGTACGTAATCGCAACATATCTCTAGTGGACTAGGATTTTAGATCGAAATGGGCGCCAAGTTCTATGAAAGTTGGTGCGTATCAATTATTGAAAGTTAATAATATGTAACTTGGCAAGTTTTTCTTATCCAAAGTCAAACATTTATTTTGAAAAGTTTCCAAGTTCCATTTCCCTACATGATAAAGTTAATAAAATCATGTTTATGGTCTCTGATGAAGCTTACTACCATACTAAGCTAACTAATTGTTCTTCAATGATTTCATACAAATTTAAAAGCGTAACAGCATCATTTTACATCAAGATGAAAGCTATAAAGCTTTGAATAAGATAAATGTTGTTACAATGTTAAGCAAAAATAAAATATCATGTAATGGAGCTGCATCCAACGCAAGAATCCATTATTTCGTTCCCTTTACATTTCAATGCTTATTTTTAATTCGTGAATTTTAAAACATTTTAATTTTTACTCAAACTTTGGTTTTCCCGCTCGTGAATATCTGGTATTTTACTCAAAAATAAGGGGAGATATCCAAGATTATACAAGCAATATTATCATTTATTTAAGTGACGGAAACGTTTTCACGTTTTGATGTAAACATATTTCAATCCACGAAGACGCGCCCCACCCTCTTAGCGAATCTGCCGACTGCGTCGGAGGTAGTTGGTTCGATTTCCGCTTCTGGTAAATGTTTGTGTGATGAGCATGAATGTTTTCCAGTGTCTGGGTGCTGTCCTGTATGTTATACTAATGTATATGTCACAGCCAAAGCGATTAATCCGGATATTATACATATCATCAGCTGGGCATTATTAATAATGTCAACTCAATTTGGATAAAGTGATAATTGACATAGAATTAATCACATTAATCAGCTATTTTTTATACCATCTTCGAAGACTTGGATAATGTAATAAAACAAGTATAGATAAAGATTATTTACCTGTTTACTAACTTATTTATGAATGTTTTTATGTAATTCCCTTCACCATGTCACTAGCTTTCGTAAATAACTTAAATTAACGAGAAGTAATAAGAAAAATTATTATTAAAGATCATAATTTGTTAGGTTATTTCAGACGACATTTAACGTATTTCTTTGCCAGTTTGCTACTATTTTAATGAAATAATAGTATTAATACAGGGTCTAGGAGCGAGCGAAGCGAGCTCGGGACTTGAGGGCACCCCGACTCGGTTGGGTTAGGTCACGAAAACTATTACTTTAATTAGTATTTTAAGAATTTTAATTATTTTAAGAATCAACGTAACAACAATTTAGTCAGCCACGGATCATGCCACGCGGCAGCGGGATGAAGAACGGGGGGGGGGTTTTACAAGCCAAATAGACCGTATTATCACTTTCGCCAACTGTGACCAGCGCCCATGAATAATATCCAGATAAAGTGATTAATTTATCAAATTGTCTAGTCAATTTGGCTATTATCCATAGTAACCAGTCATTATTAATAATAGCTGTTTAATCACTATGACTGTAACATATATAAAGCAAGTTGCAAGCTATCGCTTACTTTCGGGGTGCTTGTCCAATTTCTGTAATGTCCTGATATATTTATTAAATTATTATTGATGATTAAACGAACTTACCTGTAAGTGAAGTTCTATCACAATTGTATGAGTATATTTAATTCGAAGATATAAGTATAACACACTTGTAGTATACTTTCATTGTATACAGCAACTTCGCACTTTCAGATATTCAGTTTATTATCTATTTTTAAAACTTACCGCCCGACACACCCACGTTGGAACACGTCGTCCGAGCGAGCCTCATTCTTTAGAGTACATTTAACAAAATTTTCGTAATACTTATGGGCTTTGGGTATGGGAGGGACCTTATATCTTCGAATTAAATATACTCATACAATTGTGATAGAACTTCACTTACAGGTAAGTTCGTTTAATCATCAATTGCATTTTGTATATTTAATTCTCAATATAAGTATAACACACTTGTAGATGTTTAGAGATGAAAATTTTTGTTAAATTGTGGACATAAATAGATTGTAAATTGTTTTCTATTATAATATGTCCTCTTTATACCACAGAAGAATTTAATTAACCAATCTTTACGTTTAATTCACTGGATTAATAAAACAGTCACATTATTTAAATAATGTTAATGATTAATGATTAGAAAGCAAAATAGCTTTTGTGAATGAAGCATCATCGCTCACTGGGCGGTTATAAAACTTAGCAAAAGTCTGCAATAATTGTGACCTACCGACTGTCTTTCTGATGAGGTCAAGCAACAAACTACGTGCTCACCTCGAAAGTGTTGCGTACCTGGTTCTGAGTGAACTGAAACGCAGACCCCTCTCGTGAGAGAGCATATTCCTCGGCAGACACGTTCTTATACTGACCGCCGCCAGCACCTGTTCCGTGGTGGTCTGTTTGCAGGCGACCTTATGACGTCGCTTAAACGTTATCAGGAGGTTGTCTATCGTATGTTTTAGTCTAAGATTTTATAACCAACATATCGATTTGTTTTTCAAAGCTGTGGCATATTTTTATAATTTCGTTAAAGTATGTTATGAGTTACACTAAATTTATAATTAAAAAAATATTAATTTAGTTACGTTTTATATTATTGATTGCATAGGTTATTGTTCATCTTGCTTTTAATTAATCTTAAGAAATTTAATCAAAGAATAAAAAAGGCTTTTTGTATTATTTATTTATGGTATGAGTAAAACTGGTTGGCCACGAGTGGTAGCCGACGTTGTATAAATTCAATAATTTTCTTGATTTATACAATAATGCTAACTTTTACTGATATTAATGTTTTCATTATATGTGATGTGCATACTGCCTAAGGCTAATAAAGTTACAGGATCAATTAACTCTTATTAAGACCCATTGAGCAATGTGTTAGCATACGATCTTAGGATCCTATGTAGTATTTGACGTTAATTTATTTATTCCTTTTAGCATTGTTTTAATTTGTTAATTTGACCCAAAATCATCAGCAAAAAATTAAACTTAATGCCGACGTCACAATGCTACGTCGTTAACAAGTTGTTCTGTTGGAAATTACGAGGTTGACTTATAATTTACGGATTGTACGGGTCTCTGTCGTTATTAAAGCAGTATTGCCACAAAACTTTGTAAATAACACAAAAGTTTTGAAACATATAAATTATTAAAAATTCCAACAAAATGTCCTTCTTTTTTCTTTAATGCCTTCAGAGAACTTCCCACAGTAATTCCTATGAATTGTGGTTCTCTACGAAAAGACCATATTTATTTATTTATTATCAATAAATATACTATAAGAAGTAAGTCTTTTGACACTTTATGTAAAAGGAGAAGACCCTAAGCTGTAAAGGTCCTTAGACGATGTATGCCTTAAGCATTTTCTATAATAGTATCTTTAAGCATTCTAACTCTAGAAGAATGGATAGAAAAGCAAAGGTAAACTTGGTGTTCCAAAATGTTCAGAATGCGTCTGTTTCTAAGACGTCTGGGTTCAGACATCATTCGTATTGATAACATTTCGCATTTTTGCAAGAAGCGATAAATTCAATAACTGGATTGAACTCTTTGAATAACTTTAAAGTGAATTGGAATAAATTCTTTGAATAACTTTGAAGTATATAATTTTACAGCGATAGCTTAATCCCATTAACTGGATGTAATTCTTGGTCAGCTTTTTGATTATCTTTAATTTCAATATAAGAAACAATTAACCCAATCGTTTAAATGAGGATATTTGATATCCCCTAAGCAACTGATGTAAATCATGTGTATCAAAATAAATGTATCGAAAAATATGGCCATCAACTCTGTAAAGAGGTATTTCGATTCATCTTAACGTTAATTATTACAAAAACAAAAATCTCTCTAATTAAAAGAATTATTTTTCATCTAGACCGGGAAATCGTGTGAATCACTAATTCAACCTTTTAGGTTTAAGGGAGTTAGATGACTTAAAAAAAAATGTTTTGTAACCACTGGCCATCTGATAGAATAACCGATGATGGACTAACAGCTGCGTCTAAAGTCTAATTTTTCATACGGACTAGGACTTTTAATCGGAATTAAGCTTAACTCTTAGGTGATACAACGCGTTAAGCGTATAAAATTCTTTACAGAATTTGAATTGTTACATCATTCACGTCATAGTTTGTGGTAACGATACTGCCATATCGTCAGAAATTAAAATAAAACTAGGAAACTGAGCTTGTTTTGAGGGTAGTAAATAACTTTAACACTCTAACACCTAACAAATCTTCATGAAAAAACCGCGGTAAGTATCTGAGATGAGTCACAACTTCTTTGTGTATTTTGCCAAGGATGAATCGGTACTTTAAAATAAGATTCTTCAGTTCATAGGCATAAAACCCTTTTTAGGTATTCGCTTGTAAGTTGTTCTATGAACTATCAATTTCAAAAGATTTTGAACTACAAATTCATTCAACGCCTTTAAATTTAGAATGTATCTTTTACTACGTAAGATTTTGAGGTTAGACACATCTTAACTATAATCGAACATGCAGTGACTCACTCTCACATTATCTCACCCAAAAATGAAATGTCGATTGTCAAAGACATTTGTCGCTTTTCCTTTGCTGTGAACGTGTAAAGGCGGTACACTGTGTTAGTGTACGATTTTTAAAATGGTATTATGTAATAATAATTTTTTGGAGCTAGTTCCTTAATTTGTTCAATTCATTAAAATATTTTATTGAATGTACGTACATTTGTACACCTAGTGAAAGTCAAAAAATAGTCTTCACTTATTATAACTCCCGAAATTCTAGATTATAGATCGTGACGGATTCCTTGTCAGTGATATGTAACCAATAAACTTCAAAATGTTGAAGACAACTGGCATATAGGTACCTTAATGTCTAGCGTCGTCGATGAACCTGGTCGTTGTTGTGGCTGATGCTGGAAACTCGCTGTCACGTCGCATCTTCCTCGCGGCTGATCGCCAATACTCAAGTGTGTCACGCCCCCCCCTGCTGGCCGAGCCGTAACGAGAGGGGGCCAGCTAGTTTCTCGAGAAACGAGATTGCGCTGTCCCAGCGGTGGGTGTCGATAGCAAAGTCGCCCGCCGCGCCCGCTGGTTTCTTTATTTACAACACCTGACGATCAGTAACCATTGAAACTAGTATAATGCCCGAAACTATTTCTCCGAAAAAACATCTGTTCCCGTTCGTGAACTTTAATTACTTATCATTTGTCGAAACAAAATGTCATTTGTCAATACTTAAGCTTCTTCTCAGTTCAGGACGCGTTGTGGTTTAAGATTTTTATTAGTTTCAGAAAGAATTTAACAATTCACTTCAATGAAACTTCCAGACTAATGGTACATTATACATAATATTGTTAACTTATTTGAGCTAACAGTTAAATTATCATCCCATTACACAATCTGAACATTAATTTTCGAAAGTAAGTAAAATTATTTTCCACCACAAAATCTAAACATTATTGTTGTAGGTACATAGTTACAAAAGTTCGACGCGTTGGTACCCTCGTGGAATTAGTTTTTAAGTCGTGAAATAGTTATCACTGATAAAAGGCTATAACATTTAACTGGCTATTCATAAGCCAGGCAAGTATATCAAATAAACTATTTGATTCTTTGCAATGAAGGTCGGCTAGAATTTTACAACTGTCGGGACTAACCATTAATATAGTTCTTGTGACTGAGCGCCGATAGCAATTCGGGATCAAGGTCCTGGAGGTCATGCGGAGCCACTTGTAGTGAAGCCGAGAACAGCGCCACACCGACATCGTCCCCCGTTGGTATCCGCAAAGTCCTTTGAGTTTTTTTAAAATCCTTCGTGTTGACCCGCAGTCAACCTCCAGGAGCATTGACGCATCATGCTATGCTTTCGTGGTAACCTCAACGTGATACCCTCCAAGCTAGCTTAGAGATGCCTGGACTATTTCGCGCATCATGCTATACTTTCGTGATAACCTCAATGTGATACCCTCCAAGTTAGCTTAGAGATGCCTTAGGATTTCAATTTTTGGACACACTTTCGTCAGCATTGATATTTGAGTTGATGTGATATCTGGGAAAAAAGGTTAATTTTCACTTACCCTCTTTCCTCGGAGTCTGACGAAGATGAATGCACAATTATATGATTTGATTTTATTTTATTTTTGTTATAATAATAATTTTTACTAGCGTCTAAGCATTATCAGTATAGAAAATTAAGCAAGTTTTAGCACTGAACACTTAATTTTTTTTCACTTTGAACCTAAATTAACAAAAACGAGACGTGTTTTTGTAGTCGAGTGCTCGTTGCCGCGCACAATAAAAGAATGAGGCTCGCTCGGACGACGTGTTCCAACGTGGGTGTGTCGGGCGGTAAGTTTTAAAAATAGATAATAAACTGAATATCTGAAAGTGCGAAGTTGCTGTATACAATGAAAGTATACTACAAGTGTGTTATACTTATATTGAGAATTAAATATACAAAATGCAATTATTTATTTATTAAATAAAATAATACCTGCATTAAAATTATTTGGACTTGTCGAATTTAAAGGTCTTTAAATAAACGTAAAATGGGGTAACTGCGGTCACCTCGCTAAAAGACCATAAAATCCATTCCCTTTACTCGGCAAGGAGCGGTAGAATCATAAATATGTATAGAGAAAAATCAAGCATGAGTCGCGTATAAAACGACGCCGAAAATACGATCTCTCGAGACCGAAGTCTGTTCGAGCGAGAGCACTGCAGTACTGGAAATGACCTGGATAAAGATTTCAGAGACCAAAAATTTTCTATTGTCCCGTTGTTGCGAAATACAAAAATGTTCGTAGAAAAATATAATAAAACTAATCCGTACAATAATACAAGAACATTGTTCCGAAGCGAAAACGTCTAAAAAATTCATGAATGGACAAATACATATTTTAGTACCTTCTTCCAATTACATATAGGTACGTGGCTTTGCCCGCATGATGATCGATTTTTCGCAAATCCTGTGGAAAGCATGATTTTTCTTTGATACGAGTAAATAGCAGCCTGTGTTAATTCAGGATATATCCATTTCAAATTTCAGTCAAAACGGCTCAGTAGTTTTGGCTTCCAAGAGTAACAAACATACAAACACTGACGCACGTTCACAGTACACACATACATATTCAAAAATTTGTCATCCTTTTTTAGTTTCAAGAAAAAATAAAAAAAAAATCAATTTTTCCTTTCGAGTCCCGATTTGGAGATGAAGTATCCCAAAATCTTTACAGTTTTTTTTAATACATCATTATTTGAAATTAAAAGGAACGTTCGGGATTTAAATAGCCTTCCAGTGGCTAGGCTTCCTGGTGACGCCGAATCGTACCCAGTTTATTTGGCCATATTTGCATAGAAACGTTTTTTGTGGGCGTGCTTGTTTGCTTAGACGCGCGATAGGTGGGGAAACTCTGAATCTTGGCGGGATCTTTTGCCATAGATTTTGTAGGAATCGAATTTAGTATAGTGCCTATCGGCGTTTATCTTGTTTTACGACTACCCATGCATATATTTTCAATGGATTTATTCTATAATTATTCTGGCTACAGTTAAAAAACTCAAGAAATGAATTGACCATTGTATCTAATAGCAGAGCTTTTTAGTGAAATGTACCTCATTCCATAAATATTTATTAGTCCTTGGCCTCTGTGTTTGAAGTCAAACAGATCTAAATGTACTACTTATAATATAATTCATTATGAAAATCTCACAAAAACTTCTAAATTATTCAAAACCAAAATTAGGAGGCCGGTTGTTTTTGACAAAGGTAAAATTAAACATTAAAATTTAAAAAGAAAACGCTTTTATTTCATTTATGGTATTTATTCACACAACGTTGCAGGAGCCTCTGTAGTCCTTCTTTATCCCAGTATTTGTTCTGTAATCCCTCGAAAATTAATTACAGCTCACACCTTTACGAAGAACACGACGAAATGTAATCTGGGGACGTCTTTTACCATTTTAAGTATTGTTTTAAGCGGAATAAAGGTCAAAATTCAAAATCAACAATGATGTTTAATTTACTAAAGAGATATAAGTAGGTAAATACGGGTAAATATTTAGAACTTGAAGATGTGGGAATTGGTCTAATAATTAATAAAAAATTCAAATAGTTTCCCGTAACGAAAATTATACCTCAAAAAGTAAATTTCAGTATGAAAATTAGATATTGATTTGGTTAAGTAAAAGTGAAAAAGGCTCACAATTTTAAATTACTTAGGTATATTTTAGACAAAAGCTAGAGCTCCATTTGTAGGTTTTTGTAGTTCACAACATTACCTACTTAAATGCGCACTATATAGACACTGATACCTACATGCGCATTACTTCAGGTCTAAAAGTTTTCAATAATTCAGCTGATTAAATGTAATTTGGCGGAGAAACCACAGGTGAGTCTATATACTTGCCTAGAAGATACTTCCATTACTGTCGTAACATTGTACACTGTGAGTATACAAAATGAATACTGTAACACCGGAATAGTAGTAGTGACAGTATATTTATAATATTGAAAATATGATGACAATTATAACCAATGCACTGAAAAAAATTGTTATGATGAACATGAATCCAATCAAATTATAATCATAAGCTAGGATCAAACCGTTTAAACGACACTAAGAGCTATATAAAACCGCCAAAGAAGCATACAAGAGCCAGAAAATAGTAACAAATATTAAAATAATATTAATATATTACCTATAAATAATATTATTATAATACCTGATTAAGAGTGTTTAAAATGAATGAATATATGAACTCGAATTTATAAATAAATTTAAAAATTAAAAAACACGAGACTGTGGTAAACTTTTTCCAAAAAAAATATAGCCTATGTTACTCGGAATGATGTAAGGATTCTAACGATACCCCATATGTCCAAATCTATTCAGCCGTTCGGAAGTTATGGTGGAATAAAGAAACTCACTTACATACATACATACATGAACCCTAAAAACATTACACTCCTTTTTTGGCCAGTCGTGTAATAAAGGTTGTGATCTCACTAATCTTTAAATATGGATCTCATGCCGGCGTTTGAATTTATTAGAAAACAAACGCACCAACAAACCAGTAAACTCACATTTAAAATGATAAATATATCAGTATAGATAAATGCTTAACGAAAAGAAACCCAATACAGAATCCTTAACTTTAGTCGGATTCAACGATGTTCTGACGCAGCTACGTACTGTGTACACGTATGTAAGGGTAGGATTTCTTAGACGCTTCCGCCGCTGAAAGGGTGTGTGGTCAAATGTGGGATCCGTAAACTTACCTTGAGTATCAATTTGTTAAATATTTACCTCTCCCGAGAGCAGAGTGGTTAGTACAGGTTTTTGTACGGATTTCGAGTCGACTCGCATGGCACAAACGAATCGAATGACTCCATACATTTACAGGTAGCGCCATCTTTTGACAGCCGCATGTCAGTGACTGTCCATAGATGACGTTAGCTGTAAATGTATGGAGGAATTCGATTCGTTTGTGCGATGCGAGTCGACTCATAATTCGTAAAAAAACCTGTACTAACCCTTCAGAACTTGGGTGGATACTGATACCTATCCGATGCTTTTAATGTTACTACCGATTCGTCCGCCCAGTCGTCTCTCCCCTATTTTAATATTCAATAACGAATCTGTTCTGTTCGCAATTATAGGTATAATACGTTGGCATAACAAATGCAAACTGTGTTGTTAGTGGATAAATTGAGGCACCTCGATGAATTCTTAATTTACTCCATTTTGTTGTTGTTTAAACAGTTATTAGGAGTAGGTAGGCAATTAGGTACATTGGTTTACAAATAAAATATATATAGTTATGATAGATATTGTTCTCAAGAGCGTATGAAGCCTGCAAACCCACGCTTGGCCAGTTTGGTAGACTAAATAATCAAACCTCTCTCATTTTGTATGAACACTATATCCAATAGTATAAATAATAATCGCATAATTCCTAGAGATCTGTTTCTTTTTATACCAGTACTTATTAGTTGACTGTGATCGCTCAACTCACGTGATGGTAAGTGGTCAAGCCGGCGCAATGTTCTCGTACTTCCAAACGGTTGAATAAACTCACACGTAACGGTTTCTACACAGTATCACGCCGGAACACTAAGGCAGTGCTTTACTTATACGCCTTAAAGTTGCACGAACGGAATTTTGGACTTCAATATTTTAAGAAGATATAGAACGAAAGGAAACTCCATTCTAACTACAGATTACTTGCAATACAAATCCATATTTTTCAAATACAACAGCACATTGCATACGACATTAGCAACTTAGATGCTTATAAAGAGATGAGGCCCCACTAATAATTTAACGAACCTTTGAATGACATAACAGGCAAAATTTTGCACATTCCACCTGCACCGACGAAAGAAAAGCGTTCTCACAAAAAAAAGTTAATTAATTACGTATGCAAATTGACGAAAAAGTCGTACCGAAGCGACTACTGTGCGAAACGAGATAATGAGATTGTGCGGGGCACGTAGAACACCGTGATTAAATCATTACGATGGAAAAATATTCAAATTTAGTAATTCTGAAGGTTTTGATGAAAAACTCTCAAAACCTCTGTCAACGCCTGGGATATTTATGTAAGCATATTTTTCGGTATGGAGAAATCATGGGATAAAATAAATTGTATTAAAGCTTCTAAAGTAAGCTTTGTATATTATGAATGTGTGAGTCTTCTACCCCATTGATAAAAAAAAAGATGTGAAGACTGAAGATGTTATTCAATTTTATTACTTAAATTATATACTTACTGTGTAATTATGGCTGTTATCTACAGTTCTACCGAACCAATTAAAAAAATATCAGAACAATAAAAAACAGTTTGCTATATACTTGTTTGTTAAAGCCTATAGCCTAGCTTAACAAAATATTTCAACAGAGCCAACCGAAGTCACGAACAACACTGCATATAAAAAATATTGTCTGTTCTTAAATTGGATTATAGTGAGCCTTTAATCCATCTTCTATCCGATCTATTCCCGATTCAATGAGTTGTAGAGGTTCACTACCTGGGCCAATGGACAATGGCCAGGCAGAGTGGCCGAAGAGTTCACCACAAAGGTATATGCAAAGTCCTCCAGCCCGCTCTTGCCAGAGGCTTGGGCTGTATCATAACTAATTCTGAAAAGAAGTAAAAAAAAAAGTATGAAAAAGTGTTATGATATTACCTGTTACGGTTGTCGGTTAGGTAACCATAGCTGGAGTGGAAAACTTTATGAAAGTAGTCTTAAAAGCCAGTAATTAAAATTACTAATTAAGGGAATTAACAATTCTCTAAATTCTGCCCTTATTCTCAACAATGCTATCGCTAACCAAACCGTTTGGAAAATTGCTCATCCCATGCATGTAGCACCTTGTTATGTACCTCAACTGCAACGTGTCATACTTGAACGTTGCAGTTGAGGTACAATACAAGGTGTTACATGCATGGGATGAGCAATTTTCCAATTTTTTGGAGATACAAAGAACATTATTATAATACAAAAATACTAATGAATACAGTGAGCTTTAAACAACTCATCATCGTGCTGCCTAAATTCTCAACAATGCTATCGCTTACCAAACCATTTGGAAAATTGCTCGTCTCAGGCAGTCAGTTCATTGGTATGCAATGCACCTCGTTTTTCACGTATGCAACTATGATGCGGAGACCGCGCTCGTTACACGTCATTAAGCGATACTTTACAGCAGACGGCCCTTGAGACCGCCTGCTCCCTCCCGCCTCTACTATCGGCGGATCAATAGCACCTCTAGATTTGGCATCAAAATAACACTACGTGCTTTTTGATCAGGCGTGAATTTAGAACTCGAGTAGTTCTACTGAATTCTTACTACTAGTCTTTTAAAAAATACAAACCATTTCGTATATTTTCAACCTTTTTGATGGGCACAGATCACTTTTAGCATTAAGTTGACTTTAAGAATGAAAAGGTTTTGGCCACAGCCCACTATGCTGGCCAAGTGCGGGTTGGCAGGCTTCGTACACTTTTGAGAATATCATGGTGAACTTCTAATTCATGCAGGTTCTAGAGATTTTTTTACAATTAAGTAATCCATAATATTTATATGCAAAATTCACGTAACTCCACAACATCAGAGTTTTTCAAATGACGGATACCATGATGTCAAGCAGAAGTTATGTGCTATGCTCTACTCAAATCGTATTAGGAAGCAAATGTAATATTTTATTTTAAGTTCATAGCGTTCTTATACTAATCACAATCACTACGTATCACTGCGCAGCTTGGTCTTTTTTAACCGACTTCAAAAAAAGGAGGAGGTTCTCAATTCGTCGGAATCTTTTTTTTTTTTTTTTCTATGTATGTTCACCGATTATTCGAAGACGCGTGAACCGATTTGAAAAATTCTTTTTTGTTTAAGAGGGTTTTGTTTCCAGATGGTCCCATTTTAATCAGGTCAGGATCTGATGATGGGATCCTGGAGAAACCGAGGGAACTCTTCAAATTTTATATGGACACATGAAACTATTTCAGTATTATTAGAAAGAGTAATATTTTCCAAGTTGTCCTATGGTCATCAGATCAGGATCTGATCATGGGATCTTGGTGAAATCGAGGGAACTCTTCAAATTTTACTAGTATACTTAAAGCGAGTTGGGTATTTTTTATAGTTACTGGTGCATATGCTAGCAGGTATTGATTTGATGACTAAAGGCATCAAGTCAGGGTCTGATGATGGGATCTTGGTGAAATCGAGGGAACTCTTCAAATTTTGCTAGTATACTTGAAGCGAGTTGGGTATTTTTTATAGTTACTGGTGCATTTTCTAGCAGATACTGATTTGATGACTAAAGTCATCAAGTCAGGGTCTGATGATGGGATCTTGGTGAATTTGAGGTATCTCTTCAGATTCAATTTGGGTATTTTACAACGCCTTGTGCATTTTATTGTTTTCCACTAAAAAGTATAAAATAAAAATGGGAAATGCTTTCCAAAAAACCAACTTCAAATGCCACTACAAAGAGTGAAATAATTTTTATTTAAATTTTAGGTACCTACACCAATTCGAAGTCGGGCGATTGTCTATGACTTCGTCATTTCTTCGCACATCAAGTAAGTAAGAAGGACTATTAGGGATTGTATGAAACATTGCCCGACTTCGAATTGGTGTAGGTACCTAAAATTTAAATAAAAATTATTTCACTCTTTGTAGTGGCATTTGAAGTTGGTTTTTTGGAAAGCATTTCCCATTTTTATGTTAAAAACTATGCGTCTTGTGATCCACCCATAACCACTTTTCTAAAAAATCTAATTCAAAACAAGCAATCAACTAAAATTATGCACTAATTCACAGTATTATTTGAAAAGCAAATGGTTTACAGACGCTTCAGATAGTCTTATGTTGCTATTGATACAAACACGAATATTTTAAAATAACTTGATCGCATCCAGTAAATGTAATTCCTCGTGCCCCTATCCAGACGTAACGCGATTTTTGTGAATCTACCAAACGTATGCCACATTAAATAAAATCTCGCTCCAAGCCGAGTTCCAGCGAGTGACGTGTCCCCACTAATTAATTAAGCTCCTACCCTGAAATGTGCGGATGGCAAAAAAAGCCAAAATAATTAATGTACTTAAATGTTATAGCCTCGCAGTTTTCCTCGTTTGTAATTATTTCAATTTGTGTAATAAAGTTACTCGTTAAAATATCGTCTGTCTTCATAATTATATTGCCATAGTCATTATAATTTTAATTATTAAATTTTCTTCACAACAATACGAGTATGCACCCTGCTAAAGTTATTATTGTAATAATAAGATGTTTTATTTTTTCTTTACTTCATCTTTATACTCGTAAAAATTTTATTCTTTAATGTATTTAATAGCTACCTTAATCAGCGATTTCCTTCTGCAATATCCTATGACGCGACGTACATGATTTTACAGTCCTCCTTGCCATTTGTTGAAATTATTATAGGCTCTGGTATCTGATGCTATTATGGCAACAAAAAGTTACAGTTTTCATCACAAAACCTTGTTACTGCATGCCTTAAATTAATATGAATCTCTAATTTAAGCAGCCCACGTGTTCCAAACTCACAACTTTCCAGACTACGCCAAATTGGATAAACATGTGCGGGAGCTTGGTTTTGGATACACACGACAAATTATTGCATCAACTTAAGCGTATCTTAGCGCGTTACGGTAATGAAAACAAAAATCTTAGTATGCACCTTCTTTATCAAAATGATTTCTTGTGGTATGCTTGTGGAAGAAAATTAAAAAAATATGGAGTCGATATAGCTGACTTCACGTGACTTATCGATGACAACTGTCATTCTCTTAATTTTTTTTAATTTCGTACCTTAAACAATCGTAGAAATAGCATTACATTTAAGTACAATAATATCAGTGCATAACTGCATACATTAAATTACTTCCATCAAATACTTTTGACTACAATATAATAAGATTCTACATTTTCCTGGTCGGGTTTTCGATGAAGTATATTTGACCACAGACAAACGAATCCTTTATGAGTAGAATATTATTTTACAGGCTAAATGATTGTTATTTTAGCATACAAACGACGCCATAATCAAACTATACAAGTATTGTTACTCATATTACAGACAGATGTAAAATTTACACTCCACCCATCATAAAAGCATAAATACCACCCGAATTCTCTTTCAAACAAAATTGCACTGCATTAGAGTCCTCATTGATGCTGGGAATACAGTACTCGTGCACTGTGCGTATTCTTTTATGCGAACATGAAGCAGGGCTCCTTTTTGTGGCGGGTGTGAAAACAGTTTCATAAACGGGCTTTGAAGTAGTGTCTCTGAGAGCACGAGGCGAATTAATCAATGTTGCGTAATCGAGATAGCGAGGGTGTTAGCCTAGTTGCAACTGCGTACGTCAAACGACTGTGCCATTTACGCACTGCCGCTAATGTACTCGTACGATACACGAACATTCATTGTGTGAGAAGCCAGCGTTAGTATCCTTTAATTAACTAATGACAGTGATGAATCAACATACTGAAATTTACTGACATATCTGCAACCGGTAGTAGATAAAGCTAATAAATGAACCTCAAAATTACTGGGTAATACCTGTCTAAAGTGGATTTGGAAAAGGTTTTCTACACAAAAATACTTTATTATTGAAGAAACAGGTGCTTACTTATTTTTTTAATAGATTTGTTTGGAACAGTGATGGTCATGCAGATTTATTGGATATTGCAGAGTATAATTTTATGGTTCATCATAGCAATTTTATGGTTAATTGATTTTCACGACGTATCACCTGCTTTCTTCCAATGTTTTGACAATAAAGCTAAAGTCTGTTTTTTTTCTGCTAATAAACAATCGAGAGATGGTCATAGCAAATAACCCCCGCTCCAGTAAATAATATCCGCGAATTTCTGAGCTTGTTATGTTTAGAGAAAGATACTGTGCTTATTTTATTATTCTAGTGCGATCTTCATTCTATTGCACGATAAGGTAGCTATCGTTGTTGTTGTTTATTTAATGGCTGGTTAATAATCTTGGAGGTACATTCATCAACCATTTCATGCTCCTGAAATAGAACAGGTCTCTATCGCTCTTTATATATTGTGAGAGAATAGCAACACTTCTATTCACGGTTGAAAATCGCCATTATAGAAACATGCTGCCCATTGCAAATTCAGCTTTCTTTCCAATTATTATCAAAATACGAGACAGTTAATTTAGATAATGATACGAGTAAGTATTCCCGAATTTTGGCTAACAAACTTAGAGTTTCCGTACCTAGTATCGTTGCGTATATTCCAAGATACTCGTACGAGCGTTGTTCATTTGCAAGAACCCGGCGTATGATAATGATAAAGATTGCGTGTAGTGCCGCAATGCTGATACAAAAGTTATATGGAATATCATTTGCTAATCTATAATGGTTTGCATATAACGTTCCCGCAAACGTAGGCGGTATTTTTAATAAATGTAATATGGTTCATTGCACAATTACATTACTAAAACCACAAATTATTTATTGCTATATTTGCCGCGATAATATTTTTCGTTTTTACGTTGAATTTAAAAAACACTATTTTATAACTGTTTGTAGAGAAATGATAGGTTATCTCGTTTTAATTATTAAAATTTTACAACTATGATTTTCGTTTAAAATAATATGATAAAAGGGAAGACAAATTGTAGAAGGAAGTAGGCACACAGCAAGTGAAAAATTGGCTAATTTTAAAATGATGTAAAACGTTCAACCGGGGTGCAATCCATCCTCGTTAAATAGTCATTACTGCTTCATAACTTACTAGTATTTAAGTATAATTTAAAATAATAACTGAGGCTTTGGGATACAAAACTTTTGCAGAGTTGGAATCAGAAATAATAATTGATTTTTACTAAGATCTCAAAATCCCACCACATTTAAAAACCGATCGGTAATATATAATAGGACTTGTCCCTTGTTATTAACTCCATGATAAAATTCGTAGCATGCGACTGACTTTAGAGGTTCAATAGTTTAGTTTATTTATATGTATAGTTCAGTTTATTGCTGAAAACGATTATTATGATTATTATTCTTATTACGATTTTATCCCTATGTGAATAAATAATGATTTCAATAATTATAAACTCACCAAACCGCACTGGTGCAGCAGCGTAGAGGGTCTACGATCTATATGGAAAAGCTATTGACCAGAACCTTGAAATGAAGAAATGTGAATTGCAATTATTACGATAATTATACTGCATATAAATAGCTTCCATGAACAAAATCTTTTCTTAAATTAAAATGAGAAAGTTCCCGAGCAGAAAATTACTTGGAATCGCAATAAAACTGTTTAAGGATAAGACAAATTTTATTGCACTACGTAGAGCGAGTGAAAAATTCGCTAATTCCAGAGTAATGTAGGTCTGGGCGTACAGCCGGGTGCAATTCATTCTCGTTAGCTGCTCCCGCGCTTTTTTGACTCGGTATAAGGCGGTACTTATAGTCGGAAACAAAGACTGTTTTACTGGACAATTCCGCGTAAATTCGTATTTTTACGGCTAGGAAATAGGAACGATTTAAACATCGTCGACTATATAAAGGAATTTAAGTAAAGTACCGTAAGTGTTTACTGTGTACATTATGATCGAAACTAAGTTCAGGGGGCCTACCACCGTGACTTAAAGTAATATTATTGTAATATTGTTTTAAAATTTCCATACTGACATTGTATGAAAATGCCAAAATAATATTACAATAGTCACGGTGGTATGCCCCCAGATAACAGAAAGAATCTTTTAGTAATAAGACGTCTGGAAAGATTTACTCAGTGTTTAATATTTGCTTACTCGGGCCTGTGAGCTGATTTTGTATTATTTTTGTTAGTTAGCAACCCTCGGTGGATTTTTAACAAAGAAATCAGAGCAAAAAATCCTATTTTCGAATACGAAATTTTTTGAAAACGATTGTTGCACAAACGTTGACATGAAATCATACAAACCTAGGTTGACAACTTGTGCAAAAAAATTCAAAATAAGATATTTTTGGCTCCATTTTCTTAGTTAACAACCTAGTGAGGGTTGCTTACTAACAAACTGAACGATACAAAATCAGCCCAGCTCAGTTCAGTGAATTGCTTCTGCCATGCTTGGTTACAACTCCGAGTATGACATTATATTTCGATTCCATCCATCGAATACAAATATGATATATGGCGCAAGTCCCAGGTTAAATTGCAGGCCACTACGAGTGAAACGTGAAAGACAACAAATTTTCATCAACCTATTCGAAAAACGAAAATTGGTTGCAGACGATAGCGGGAGCAACTTCTCAGTTATTTTCACATATTCATTCAAAAGAATGCCCTCAAAGAACAGAATTT
This sequence comes from Coenonympha glycerion, assembly GCA_963855885.1. Taxonomy (NCBI): domain Eukaryota; kingdom Metazoa; phylum Arthropoda; class Insecta; order Lepidoptera; family Nymphalidae; genus Coenonympha; species Coenonympha glycerion. The sequence continues at coordinate 4,601,779 of OY979638.1, read as the reverse complement.
TACTTTAGCCTCTTGTGAGACTAATAAAGTACACATTTTAAACAAATGATTTGTGTTTATATGAAAAATTTACTGACGATATGCCGTACATTAAATGCAAAATCTATTGAGTGTATTATACACAGACTAAAAAATAAATATGTAACCCTTTTCTCTGTATTCTCAAAAAAATTGTTGCTCGGTCTCACGATGTGCGAAATCTGAATTCTGATGTAATCTCCCTGCTGCAGAAGTCATAAAAATGCCCCGTTTCACCAGTTTCAATTTTAAATCTAACTTTTGTCCTGATTCTTCAGTCAGTGCAACTAGAGGTCTTGGATTAAATTTAAAATAGTAGTTAAGCTTACTACGATGTTATACCTAACAAAGAGTCACGAAGTTAAACGAACTTGAATTTTATCAATTTAGATTTTATTACACCGTTCAAATCTTATCAAATTATATTTAATCAACATAAAATATAGTAAAAGATATCCAAAGCCATATCAAAGAACACACCTAGAAACTGAAAAATTAAACACGAACAATGCATTCTCTATGGGTAAACGGAAAATTCTCCACATTTACGTTTTAAAGCAGACGTACTACGAGTCATTTCCCAAGGGACCGTTCGTACAATATTCATACGTATAAAGGTATTTGCGCACAGAACCCAGACTAACTAAAAAGAATATTAAATATTGTATACTGGTAGAAACTTAGTACACCTAATGGAAATTTCTTTTATATTTATTCCTCTTAACTCTTTGAACCCTTTTATTAGTCAACTACTGGTGTAGTTTGGTACAGGTATCTCCTAGTATTTGGCCATTTGTCACCACGTTGGCCAGCTTTACATACTTTTGAGAACTACACCGACTTTAAGGTACATGGGTTCCTCAATATGTTTTTCTTTTACTTGCATCATGATCTCTTTCGTTACGCTCTTGGCAGAGCGGTCGTGATCATCACTTAACCGCTTTTACACACTTGAGGATCCGGATTCTTCCCGGACAGCTTTTCGAGAGCAAACATGTACGAGACTGGGATGTTCTCGGCACCCTTTACATGGTCCATCCATCCCATAGACGACATGTCGCGAAGTCTGGTTCCTTCTACTTTTCAATCAACTTCAAGAAAGGATGAGGTTCTATATTCTAAAATGTCTGTTTTTATATTTGTTACCTCATAACTTTTGAGTGAGTAAATTGATTTTGATGATTTTTTATCAAAAAGCTGACGCTTCCCGTGTGGTCCCATTTCAATTTAGTCTTCTTATAATGGTATCCATGAGAAAACCATAGAAGTGTTAATATTTTAATTGGAAATAATGTATTCAACAGTAGTTTGATGAGAGTTGAAGTCGTTTTTTTTTGTTGTTAATTAATTAACGTATGTACGAGTATGTTTACCCTTGGACGGCTAGATGTTTGATGGAGGCATTGTCACGATTAGTCATATGATCAAAGAATGCGACAATTGGATTTATTTTCTGTTAAACAAGTGTAAACTTTGTTTGAAAACATGGTGAAGGAGTGCTGAGAGCTGAATTTATTACATTGTGGTTGAATTTTGATCACTCATTAATCCCTGATGCGATCGATTCGATGAGATTAGGTAGAAAAGCTGCTGTAGTGCTCAAGAGCTAAGAACATTTCAGTAGGCAAATGGCGGCGGTGGAAATTCTAATTAAGTTAACTAAGTACGAGGAGAACCGGCCAGCGACGCTTGCTTAGACACTAATGTTAGAGAATTATATAGCTTCATTTGCCTTTATTGCTGTTATATTTGTACTTTGTTAAACTTGTTCATGAATACCAAGTTTAATATTTAAAAAAATATACAAAAAATATATTATAAAAATGAAATAAATTAAAAAACATAGACCGCCATACATTTAAAACTACACAATCTTTTTACTTTGAAAAATTAACTATACCTACTTCGTCGCAAGTCACTAATTCGACCAGATTTATTGTAAACTATCTATCTGAATCATCTCCATAAAACAGGTAATCCTAAGCGTGGAGATTAAAGATCTTAAAAAACTAGGTATTTATAGTGTAAAGACACATAAATTGAGTATTATTTCAGTAAAGGTAGTGAATTTCACTACAGACGCATTATGGGCTATAACCACGCAATGCTAGACTTGGCACCGCATCGCATACTCGTACAGGCTTTGCATAGACATACGATACTAAAGATATACACTTCTATCTTCAGCTCTTTGAATGTGAGATTATATACAATTCAGTTTTACGAGTACGAACACAGTACAAACAAGACAGCTTTTTTTATTGTAGCAATATATTCGTTGATTGTAGATAGGCTTGCGCTCGATGACAATCATGCCTGATGGAAAGCAATGATGAGGTCTAGGTTGCAGCGCGGCTAGAGGTTCGTAGGTATCAAAAACCTGGAAGAAAAGAAAGCGTTGAAATTAATTTTTTTTTAATTGCTGCTGCATCAGCTTTATTTTAAACAGTATAAAACAAATTATAATCGAAGTGATTGACATCGAAAAGCTTAAAATGATCTCAAGTTTTAATTGGATCGTATTAAAAAATACGCAATGGTCGTATGAACACAAAATCGGAGTATATTTACCAAATCAACTTGATGTCCGACGGACGTTGGGTTGGGGCGAGCATTTCAGAGGCCAACTGACGGTGATTGAGTGCTGAAATTAATGATGGAGAGGCGAAATTTGGTATTTGCACGCACAACTTATATCATAACTGACGTGGAGAGCAAATTATGATTTAGGGCTCAAAAGCGAAAATGAAGGTAAATATTATACTTGATTTTTCAACCGCACGCTCAAAGAATCGAACTCGGTTAAAAAGGCATATTCGTTTTTAACCATGTGAAGTATATTGAGAAAATATCATTTACTTACTACTTACTTGTTTTTAATTTTGTCAGATAAATCTCAATTATCGAGTAACTAGTGAAGTAAAAAAGAGGTAAATATAAAAATGTCTTTTTCATGCAACTATATTGGAGTCAAGTGTCTTGTATTTCAATCCACGGTGTCGAAATTTTTCATTCATCATTCAATGTTTCATTTGATTCGCATGGAGTTTTTGATAGGAGATTAATATGGTCACTATACTTAGTTACACTAGTTATTAATTAGTAAGTATAATGACCATGTTCGTCTATGCATAAAGGTATCAATACTAAACATGCCAAATTCCACATCTAAAATTATTTACCGCTACTCATAAGTAATACCACCGAATATATAATATTACTAACGTAGTAATACCAAACTTTTCAGAGGAAAATGAAAATATTTAATTTTACATGCGCCTAAATTACAGGCACTATTATTATAGAAACATATCCTATAGTACATATCGTATTCTACCTTTATCGGAGCCTGTCCAGCGTCAAACCCTCCGGTCATGTTTTCTTTTGCATGTCAAAAAGCTCACAATTCGTATAAATCGATCCGGTCAAAAAGGAAGTAACACAATGGCCAAAAAGGTAGTATTGATATATGATTGTTGTACGTTCTGTTAGGCGATCCGTTCGTAAACCAATTCATTTTGTAGTTGAAAAATTGCAAGAGAGCCTTTTCACATTATGTGATTCGATCAATGACGAAATACGCTACGCTAGTTTAATCAATGGATTCGATAATGGATTAGATTTTTAAATGAAAAAATATTACAGTATTACTTGTTCCTAACTTATGCTTATTACTGTACCTAGTTAAAAGTCTTGCCCGCGTAGAATGGTGCCAAGATTATTGGCTGCATTTCCGCGCTAAACAGCTGTTCTAATAATTCGTAGTAGAAAAGATGAGCCAGCCCTTTTCCCACCAGATGAGACTATTACCTGCGGTAAAATATCTCGAAGGAATGTTTTTAAGTTCTTTACAGATAGGATATGACTCTCCCTACCCCCAAAATCGTACACGTTTAGTCTAGATGATGATTAGTCATTGAGTGAATTGATGAATAAATAAATGAGTTCGATATATAGATAAATTCTACAAAGTTTGCTTACCTTTGTATTACTCGCTACAAAGTTTGCTCATAATTCGCTTATCCTTTTATAACTCGCTTTTCCTGCAACATTTTCCGTTAATATCATTCAGGCAATCACCTGTGTACATTTGAGATTTTGTACATAAACTTATTGCTGTAATAAATCTACGTATAGCGATGTTGGTATCTGCGCGGAGCAGACAGCTGCAAGGCAACAGCGAGGTCCCAAGTTGTTGTGATAAGTTGAGTTGCCAGTTGGTCTTACGAGTTACAGCTAAATGCCTCTTTAACCATTAACTGCGATCTCGAGACAAGAAGCTCTCAGAGCAATTACCGTTTCAATTTTCTGTTATTTGCAATTTTCTCTTGTAGGTACTAACGAGTAGATACATATTTCGTCGCCAGGAAAGTTTAATAGGTTTTTTGGCTATGTTTTATTTGTAATTTACGTATTAATTTCAATTCATGCATTGCTTCAAGCTTTTTTTAGCGTAATTTGATTTATTGCTACTTCATGAAAAGTGTATTAAAATAATGTACACTGTAATAATGACCAATAAATGGCTAAACAGAGATAGATATAGGTCTTATGTGAGGGCATTAGTTTTGATCCTGCTAAGCAAGAAGTCTTTGTCTTGCTTAAAATGCCACTTTTTTTTTTTTGAACTCGACAGTCGACTCTCGACTCGACTTTTTTATAACTATTTACAGATACCTATAGTGCCTATAACTGTGAAAATTGACTTGTAGATCCGTACAAGACAATTGCAAAATCTAGTTTTTGCATGCGGTACACTGATTTGTTCTAGAATCCCGCAGGAACTATGAAATACGGGTGTAACTAGGTAACAAACTTTCTTCTTTACAATATGAGTGGTGATGTAGCATTATTTATGGATAACTATACTTATGCTAATTTTGAAAATTTATTTAAAATACTTCCTCTGATACCTGGATTAAAATAACAAAAAATCCAACGTATGTGAAAAATTTGATGATACTTACGTACATAGCAAAACGTTAATACCTCGTAAAGTAAGTATCTCGAACAGACACCGCAATTGCCGACTCTCACTGCAACTTCAATGTTTGTAGTAAGTCAAGCTAGTTGGCCGCTCGGCTATCAACTTCATGCATCTTGAACTTTTAACTGCGATCTTGAGAAAATCTTTAGTAATATTTTTATAAAAACTCAACCTTTATGTCATCTCAACGATCTGCCATAAAGGTATGCCATCTGAACGATGGCATACTACTTACAATATTAAGGACTATATTAGCGACACAAGTCCTTGGAAATGATCGATTTGCTCTTGCTTTGTTGTTACTAGCCTATTTAGTATTTATACTTCTTGTTTTTAAATTGTGATAATATAAAATAGTTTGTTGTGGGCTTCTTCTCAGCAGCAGGGCGCGTTTGTAAACCCTCGTGAACTTAGTTTTAAGTCGTGAAATGGTTTATCATCATTAAAAAGACCGTGTAAAATGAAATGACTTGTCCTAAGAGCCTATGAATGCTAAGCCTATATGAAATAAAGAATTTTCTATATTCCAGAAACAATATTAAGAATATTGTGGAGAACTCCGAGAAGCGAGGTTTATTTCAGTTGTTCTTCTTTGCATATAAAAATGAGATTTAGTTGCTATAAAGGTCCATAACTGTTGAGGATTCATAATATTATCAGCCGTGCTATTCTACAAAACAGCGACGAGCGTACATCTCTGCATCTATGAATTTGTCAGTTGTAATAGAGTACAATTTTGCATGCCATATTCGGGTTGGCATCTGTCTGGCAGCTATTTCATTTGTAGAATAGCACAGCAGGAGCCAAAGTTTTATTTGTCATTGCTTCTAGATGGTCACTGCAAATAAATAATTAAATGTATGTAACAAACTTAAGTGCAGGTGTTAGGACTCTTCTCATTTTTATTGAAGCTTCTGTAAAATAACTAAAAAAAATATATCTAAAAGGAATAAGCCTTTTTCGTCAAAACTAAGCCACTACTAGCAACTATCTAAATATTATAGTAGGGCGTTGTCTATCATAATGTCTGCGACATTGTTCACGCATACCCCATGTGCTTGGGGCTCCAGACACCCTTTTAATCTCAAAAGTATATTGTTAGGGAGTAATTTAGACCCCATCTGAGGGAGACATTAAGATCACAGGTAGGTGAAAGGGCTTTAAAAATGGAAAACCGCAAAGTGTTGAACATGGCATGTTTAACTTGTCATGGATTGTAACACTCAATTATTTTAGTATAGGATTAAATCTAAACATGACTATATTTTTATCTACGTTCAATGTACCCAAATAGTAAATTAACAAATTAGTTGAAATAAACCACAGACTTTATGTAGTCTGAGAAATAAACATATTAAAATTTGGTTATACTTTGAGTAAAGAATCTAGTTGTAATGTTACATAATACAGTTTAATATTTATAGCAAACATGACTATAAAATATGACGCTCATTTTCGTGTCTGATCAGTTTTACACACTACAATCTAGGATTGTCAAACAAATCAAATACCTCCTCGAAACACGGTACAAGCGAATATATTCTCTATTTTTCGAGTACACATTCCGTCAAAGAAAATAAAAAAGGGCTCATCAATGTGGAGACAAACGGGCGAGCGACGTTGTAACGGATCAAATTCAATTTGCGAGGTGAGGATTGAAAGGGTCCGAAATGACTGATGAAAGCATTGGCATAATATAAATCTATGGACCCCGGGTGTAATACAAAAAGTGTCCCGCTAAACATGAACATACAAACGTATAAACACAACAACAACATATAAACGAGGGTACATCTGTATTTTTATAAACAAACTAAAACATTGTAATTTATGTCTTAAGCCATTATTATACATCCTAATTTTGCTTAAGTGCGATTGGAACTCTTTTCGCGTTTTGGATTTTATTTAGGTTCGGACACTTTTTAGCGCTGACCCGAAATCCTTAGTATTATATATCAATGGATGAAAGGGAGACGAGATGGAACGACATGGTAGGATACGCTCCGAAGAGTGCACTCGAAACTCAGCGATTGCAACGCTGCGCCGCGAAGGCTTGCAACTGACGTGTGCAGTTTGCGCAGATATCCATATCAGCCTACACAATTGGATCAAATTAAAGGAGTTCATCTATTTACAGATAATCCTCTTTATAATATTATTTCGTGGCTTTGTATATACCTATGTTTTTCATACATAAATATTTCTTAATCACGCTAATATAACCACGGAATACCATAATAGTTGATATTATTTCTGAACCGATCTGGCTATTAGAACGTAGATAGCCTATATACTTAACAGAATATCTGGGTGACCGAGCTTTGCTCGGTAGTATTAGGTACAGCTACTCACCATTAGATGGCAGCAGGAGTCATATTTTTTTTTACTTACCTTTAGTTTTACTTTTCGCCAATAGATGTCAGGCAGCACAGTTATATATTTTTTTTTTGTAAATTCGACATTTTCTAAAAATGAATCCTAGATCTATTTATCGCCCCCAAAACCCCCTGTATACTACATTTCATGAAAATCGTTCGAGCCGTTTCCGAGATTCAGATTATATAGGAATATATTACAATTCTTGTAAATTTGTTTAAAGGTATGGGGTTAACATATAGACGTCCTGTTGTCCTGAAAAAGCCACAGATTCCACGAGATCATAGCTGTAGCTATAGGTATCGAACGAACATCCTTGAAAATAGGTACAAAAGTTCAGAAAGAGAGCAGCAAGGCGATATCCACGAGTCCCTCGGGACTTGTAAAAACCAAACTCCACGCAGGTCGAGCCGCGGGCAAAATCATATGTATAAATCTAGTAAATAGGTATATCATAATATCACCGATAAGAAACCTCAGGATATGGGCATACGAACGTTTTACGCAAACCTTTTTCGTACAAGTTGTTTGTAGGTAAATTTTGGTGACAAAACAAGCATTATTGGCACCAATAAACTGACGACATTTTTTCGCACCTTCCGTCCGTCCTGTCTAGGGTGTATTATGTCGATAGTGAATACTAATTACCTTTTTATTATGGTTGAATAAAATTGTGGTAGATACTATTAAGGTAGGCGGGATTCGATCTCACGACGCCCAGCTATCGAAGATGGGTAGGTACTCTATGTATATCAATCAGTAGAACAGCTTTCAACAAATTCATATACTCTAAAAATAAATACTGCTTTTTATTTACTCACTTATAATCTTCATCCTTCTCAGCATTTTCAGTCCCAGAGCTGGTGATGTAGGAAAAACTAAAGGTACATTTATTTAAGTACTTATATATTATTATTAGAAATGTTATCTACAACAATCTTGCTAACAATTTCTAAGAACATTATAAATTCTCTTAACGTAGTCAGCTAGAAGCCGGGCGTGAAGAATTTTTAATTTACGATGTTTTGCACTTAGTAAATAGCGATCTACACTTAGCCTTATTTCATTATGTTAGTCACAAAATCTCAACTCTTTCAAACGACAACGCTTATTACATCAAAAGTTCTCTTACATTTTTGTTTGCAAATATCTCTTTACAATCTTCAAAGTCAAGTCACTCGTAATGAGATAAAAGATACATGCCAATAAGAATTGTAGAGCAGCAGAAACAAAAGCAATTTTTTATAATGATTAACAATGCAATCAGCTCACAGCCACTCACACTAACGAGTGGCTATAAAGCATGTCTTCATACGGTGGTATTATTTCTTTATCTCGGTGTGTCAGCTATGTTTCCTTTTGTGCCTCTCATCATAAAGTGGGGGAGGCAATGTAAAATATTATTGCGAGGCGTGAGCGGCTGAAAAGTTGAAGAAAATGGATGCTTGATGTTTGCAGTTTGAATTGGCTATTGTTTTGTCACACTTATTTTTGCCACACTTGTCTTTGTTTGAAAGTTTCCATCTAAAATTGACTACTAACGAAGGGATCACCATTAATTGTCACATTTATTTGTGTTTTACACAGAAATGCTTGCTGGTGTTTGACGACCTCACGGTCACAGTGGCGTGGCGTGCTGGAGTTCGAGTGGAAGGTCGCGGGTACGATTCCCGACACGGGCTCACGTTAGAATTTGTAAAATTTCTTATTTGGCTCCGGGGCCGTACCACCATCTCTTATAGCAGTATTATTGTAATATTGTTTTAAAATTTTCATACTGGCACTGTATGAAAATATCAAAGAAAATGAAGGTGGTACGGTCCCAGGTATGGTCTAGTCCAGCTTCGGCCGTGGCTAGTAGTAGCTAGTAGGGCAATTGCATCGTCACTTATCATCAGATGAGATCCCAGTCGAACAGTAACTTTTAGCCACAGATTTTACTTTTAGCGTGTATAAATCCTAGCATTGAGATCGTGATGAAATCTTAAAAACTGTTTGAAAATGGTGACTACTACTATGGTGATCACTATGTCACCATGGTAGTAGTCTACCAACGCACAAACCAAACCATTGTACAGAATGGATTGGGCTTGGCATACAGGAAATATGCTCTTGGCGACACTTGCCGGGGCTTCCTAGTTCGAAATAATATACAAAATGATGAAGAATTTTAGGCTAAGCATTTATTTTTATAATATAAAGTAGAAATCTTTCATGGCTTAAGTGCACCAAAAAAATTAATGATTGCAGACAGAAAAAGGGAATCTTAGAAGAAACGAGCTTTACGTCTTTCCGAGTAAAAAAAGGGTAAAGGAAAAGGCTGCATTTAGTGAATGCCCTTTCACATTGAAGAATTGAAACCGCTACCGCGAGTTCTGAGCACTTCCCGAATGCAACTCCCTTTGAAGGAAATTCTCCTTTTTTTGACAATCAGACTTTTTGAGAATCTCTACAAGAGCAACCTCAGGAAATACTTTCATTTCATTACATAGATTTAGCTTAGTCCGCAGAATTCTTTACATTATTTTAGAATTCAACTTATAGACAGTCTTCGTAGCTTAATTTCTCTCATCCTCACTCTTTCTTTAATTAATATTATATTTTTATTTATTAAATTACAAGCTTTATACAACTTTTGATTGCAACAGTAGGACGCTTTCAATCTCGTGCAATACTTACCAATTTTTGACTGGGGCCAATGTCTTGAGGATCCTTTTAGTGAACGATTCTGTAAAATTCCTAAGATCAAAAGCCTTTCCGAGTGGTTGCTTGAAATTTCCATTATACTTGTACAAAGGTAAATTTACATCGCCGCCGTAGTTTTCAATTTAACATCATACATCGGTAGGATCCGAAACTCTTATACCTTTACAAAATAATCCTCTGAAATGCCTTAGCAACTATACACCTACCCAGGTACAACATTGCAAAGTGAATGCCATTCATTCAGAGTTTCAGACTGACCGTTTTAGCAGAACAATTAAAATTTTTAAGACGCTTTTACCATTATACGAGTACTTAGGGCGTAGGAAATACGGGAAATCTATTGTTGTAATTTTATTGTCGCGATCCATAATTAGAATAATGCTTATAATACCCGTTTTATTAGTATAGGTAGGTAAAATCTTTAATACATAGCTTTTTTGCTATTACTAATATAAATGCCAAAATATGTTTGTTTTTGCTTTAATCCTGTAGTAGTAATGTCATGATTTGTTTCCAATTATACAAACTGATATGAAGAGTTGAAGAGTGTGGCATATATTATGTTTTTATCTTTGTCTTTAAAAAAATTACTCCCACGGGAACTATAAAAAGCAAAATAAACTAAAAATAATACAGCTGGATTTTAATATTTGTGTGCTTGTTTAGGACATACAAGTTACTGACATTGAGCATTGAAAACATCTCTAACCATGACCAAGAAGCTCCTATAAGTATCTTTAAAAATCCTTAAGATTACTAAGTACTTACCTTAGAAAAAAACTCGGTACGGCAAGGGTCCACCACACCTTGTTACCTATACCAGAGCAGGATTACAGTGAATTAACACCTGTTCTAATTATGTTAATCCCCCACGTGTGCCGGCGCTTTGCCGTGAGATTTGTGCTACGTGCGTAATCTCTCGTAATTACTGAGCAGTCTCTTTGAGCTCTTGATTAAGTTAATCGAAATTTACCTTCCTACTGGCACAATTTGATGTAGGTCTCAGGTAAGGATTTATTTGCGGCGTGGAGGGTTTGTGCTCTAAATCCTCCTTTCCTACAAATGAGCTCTCAGCTTTCATCTGTGCACAACAGCTGGCCTATAATAATAGGCTGAAAAACGACGATAATATCTCCTTCTTTATAAAAAGAAATATTCCTTTATAATATTCCTGATTCACTTACAGCCAGTTTCTTCATTGATCGTAACAGCTAAAGTAATAGTTAAATATGGCGGTCTGATCCTTATGTCTTTCGCGATAAGGGTCAGACCACCATATTTAACTATTACTCTAGCTGTTACTATCAATAAAGAAACTGGCTGTTAGTGATTTATTTATTGACTTATCAAAAATAGTAACGGCCAACAAATCCCTTTGAGTCTGTTAGTGTTTATTGGCATAGAAACAATGCATGGAAATCACGATTTTTCGACAAACGTTTTCTTTATATGTAGACTTGAAATAAATATATTTGCTTTGATTCTTTAAATTCATAAGAATCACAGAAATCCTTTTATAGGTTGTAAATTATTACAGAGGAAACAGAGAAAACTTAAGAACAAAGTGAAGTAGACTACGTCCTAAAAAAATTGCAATAGTCTTTAAAATTCATCATCAATGTGAATAAATATTATAAAGAGTAATAGAAAACGGTATTCCCTCAGCAAATATTATAATATATTTACTACTAGGATTCCAAAGCAACATCCGTTATAACCACATCATAGATGGAAAAATTAATATAAATAGTTTTCTAGCTACGGAGTCACGATTCAGGAAATTGAATTCATTTAATATTTATGATGCTATCACTATACAATGTTACATACCTTTACCAGACGTAGGTTAGTGTAAAGTTTCAAACCAAAATGTATCTATTCAACAAAACAGAAAAAATTATTCATCTACGTTACTTAGGTACAGGCCTCTCAAAATTATCACCCACCTTACACATCTCTTACCGCATGAATTCTGCAGGTCGCTTACTGTTTCCCAATCACTATTCTAGTATACCATGGACGACTACTAACCCTTCAACATATGAACGCTTTAAGGCGAAATCAACGACTCTGTCCGCGTTCATGGTTTTTTAATTTACGCTAATTATTTTATAGTTTTTTGCAATTTGTACGCTAATTACACATCAGAGGTTTATGGCAGTCAATTTGCGGGAATGGCAATATATTTACATGATTATATCAAAATATTTGCTTAAAAATGTGTATCCTAGGAAATTAGGAAATTAGGAGTATCGAGTTTTATGTGAGTAACTCGCAAATCTCGGACTAATGTCTTTAACTCGACACTTTCAAGCAGAGATTTTTCTATAAACACGTGAAGATGATATTGGGATTCCCGCAATTTGACTGCCATAAGCCTATTATTTATTATTAGCTTAAAAATCGCGAAAAACCACAAAAAAAAAATTGAATTTCGCGGGCACACCCGTGGTATGCTCCTTAATGTAGCTCACTTCAACTTTACGGTACACCGAATGTGTCAGTCTTTTACTTATCTTCTTATTTTTAGGAAGTACAACATACACATTATAAAATAATCCAATAGCGAATCGGCCTGAAGCCTTGCAAAGGGAGTATTCACACCACTGCAAAAAAGAGGACTTCAAAACATATAAAAGCAAGAAAACGGATACAAGGAAATGAATAGGGGCGAGTGTCCTAGAAACGGAACGGTCCAGATGTTTAACATTTTACGCGCACCCCGGTTGCCTTATTTCACTACAACCGGGTTCTTTTGACGAAAAAAAAGATCCTTTTCATGATTTGAGGCCTTTTTGTCTTCGCCTTTAACACCAGCGTAGGGGTTTTCTTTTAGTTTTGTTCACTGGGAATGTGGGAGTAGTTTGAATATTTTATAGAAAGCTTTTTACATTTTAATGTGACCTAAATTTTTAGGTTTGTGCCTCAAAGTGTTTTGTAAAACCCATGTAGGATCTCACTATGGTTGTGACGGACATATGGACTATCACAAGAAAAGGTAAGACAAAAGAAGAGAAAGCCGTGCTCACACACTCACCTCCAATTAAATAAGATAAGTCACATCAGATAACATTTATACGGATTTTGATCCTTTTCTTATACCTGTTAAGCTATTGATTTTGACAGACTAACAAAACACACATAAAACTCTATTTACCACTTTTTATTGACACATTGAAGTTGTTTTCAGAAAATTTTAAGTTAATGTTTCGTCAGTGGAAACCCACAGTTACATAGACAGATATTTAAGGATATATTCACGGATACCTAGTACTCGTTTGAAGTGACGTTGAATAATAATAATTACTAAGCAATTACGTAGCACTACAATACCTAGATATAAAGTCACCATCTCAAATGAATAACACGGTATGTATGTGGGTTTCAACGTGAACTACGTCTCGTGCTAAATTTGTTCTCGCAGAATAACTTCGGGTAGCTGGCATTGTGTAAAAAAAACCGGCCAAGTGCGAGTCGGACTCGCGCACCGAGGGTTCCATACCATAAAAGAAGTAAAACATTGAAAGAATCACTTTTGTTCATGAATTTACGAGTTTAATTTACATGTAGGTACTTTTGTTGGCAAACCGCAAACGTAACTTTGTTTTTGGCGGATTATTGTTATTATCAGAAAAAGTATAAAAGTTAGGGAAATGATTTTATTTTTCCTGTAAAATATACGTTAACTCCTATTTTTCATAATTATTTCAGATTTTTTGATCGATATACTTCGGAGATAAGGGGGGGGGAACGGTATTTTTTATTTTTTTCGACAGTTTGCTCAATAAATCAAAAACTATCGGGCATAAAAATAAATAAAAATCGGTTTTGGAATACACAAGTAACGTCCTTTCATATGATATCCCACTCAATATTGTAATCGCATTTTAAAAATTCAAAGCAACGGTTTTCCCCCCTTTTTAAATAAAAATAATAACAATTTTCAATGTTTTATGATTGCAATGGCGTCGGGTCACTATTACCTAAAACTATTCCAAATTTCAAGTCGATAGCTTTGATAGTTACTGAAATAATCGAGTGTGACAGACGGACGGACGGACGGACGGACGGAGAAAGTCTCACCATAAGGGTTCCATTTTTACCAAATTGGTATCGAACCCTAAAAGTATTTTAATTTGATGAAAGACCAAGTCTCACAAGTTGAGACGTCGCGTCGCGTCTCGTCGCCGACCGGCGCAATACGTTGTGGGCGATTTGCATTTTTATGAAAACGTTTCCCGCTCGAGTGGGTGTTTTTACATCGCACGGAACTAGTTTTATAAAAATAATATAGATGGTATGGATTATAATATGTTTCCAACTAATTTTAGTACCAAACGAGAAACACATCATCACTCGCAGAGGAGTAAGGGGTCTGATTGTGTAAGAAAAACGTTTTCATCGTTATCGTAATCGTAAGCGAATTCTGAGTTCTGACCCCCGATTGGCTGACGTAAACAGGGAACCAATCAGCAGGCGGAATTTGTTTATGATTATGATAACGATGAGTACGTTTTTCTTACGCAATCAGACCCCTATACTCTTTACTGATAGGTTCTAGTGTAAACAGTAAGAAGGTACCTATTTTACGAATATGTTATGTACCTAGTGGTATCCTCGTAGAGTCCGTTTAAAATGTTACCACTGTCGTGCAGTCTCAGTAAGGCCGATATATAAGCACTATCCGGTCCGGCACATAGACACAGGACCCTGCGAAACGCGCGAAAAATTTCGCTGGTTTATTGGTGTCAAAATGTTTCTTTTGCGTAGTACTTAAGCGATTGCAGTATTGTCTGTGGACTGTGGTACACTACAATACTTGTTATTGGTCCGCTCGCGCGTTTTCACAGGGACTTTCACAATTCACATGAGACCCGATTATGTCATATTAGTGAGAATTTTCACATACATATAGCGCTAGTTCTTTCTTGCACGAATAAAGTTTTCGTAAAATGTTCAGATGGACTCATCCTCATATTTTATTGGTGGGACGGCAAGATAATAAAAGAACGTCTCAGGACGAGCGCTATGCTGTGTGTCGTAATGCATTGCATGCTAAGCCCCTTCGCACACGGTTCGTAAGCGTAGGTGTATCGTTATGACGTTAAGCATAACAATATGACAATTACGCTTCCTACGATTCGCTGCAACACCGTTTCGTCTGCGGACATTTTTGAAAATGTTACGCTAATTACACTACGCTTACGCTTACGAGCTGTGTGCGAAGGGCCGTCCTTTGAGCACGCGTATCACAAAATATCATAAATGTCTGTTTCAGATTAATTAACTCCTTCCACAGCAATATTGTAAATGAAAGCATTTGTAAATACTCATGAAAATAATCAGCCCATAAAGACCTTTAACGGCTCAATGAAAAAGCGTAAACCCCGCTGCTAACTACTCATCCCATTTCATTTGGGGAGGTGTGCTTGTGGACAATTAACTTTACGAGATCGTATACGCGAATGGCCCCATGAAACAAAATTGAACATAGACATGATACCGAAATTATAAGTAAGTTTTTTTATAAATGACATTTAGCACAGCTGGGCGTTGGCGTTAAGGTTATTTAAAACGAGATAAAAAAAACTTAAATGCAAGCGAAGCCACGGTCTAAGCGTAGTCTCAGAATGACAGATAAAACTTTTAGATTTTTGGTTTTCCTTAAATATTTTTATATAATGGATTTAAAGGAAAATAATAAATAAATAATTAGATCTGCGATTTTTTGCACTTTGTACAGTTTTTAGCTTTAAGCAGAATTATTATGTGTAATGGATAATCACTAATATCTCTATAGTCTCTGAAGATAAGTACGAATCATCAACCAATATGGTACTGATACAAAAATTCAAAATACGTACCGCTTTAAATACATAATATTCATTTATAATTTAACTTCAGAACTCCACAACAGAAAAATGTACACTAGTGTTAAATTGTCTAAGAGACTACTACAAACTGGATAAATATTCTAGGTAACTGAATCCAATCAAAAACGTATCTACGAGTACCTAAAGCGAAGTGCTAACAAAGATAAATCCTCTTTTTCTCTAACACACTACGTGTTTCCGTAAATTGTGTTACTGGTAGATGTGCAATCTTTTTAGTAATTATTGTGCTATCTCTTTGAGATCGCATTGGTCTTCCTCGTTATCTACGTATTACAACTAAATGTGTGTTGTTCCCAACTAAGTGCAGCTGATTGGTGACACCTATGCCTACTACATGTTTGAATAGTTATATTACTAATGTCGAGGAATTCAACGCGAAGTATAATGCTTATGAATCAGTACTGCTGTGCTATTCTACAAAATGTCCATCTCTGATATAGCTGCCAGACAGCTGCCAACCCGAATATGGCATGCAAATTGTACTCTATTACAACTGACAAATTCATAGATGCATAGATGTACGCTTGTCGCTGTTTTGGAGAATAGCACGGCTGCAGCGTATACTTACTTCTATTTTTAAAAATTATTGGTTAACATTTGTTAACTAATTCTGCCACTTGATTGGCTGGAAAAAGAGTGAAAAACAGATTCTGCTATTGGTTTTTTTTTCAATTGATGTTAACTATTATTTATTAAACCAACACAGGTAGAGCTAAGCTAATGAAAGGGTTAAAACTTAAAATCTATCTAATAGGTTTCATACTGTGTCTCAGAACTAAAGATTTTGAAATCTTCCATAAAAATTAAAAACCGATAGTTGAAATAATCTAGGAGATGGTAGTAGAGAAGATGTTTGTTATATTATTAGTTGATATTTACAAATTATTCGATTTTATAGTCTTCGTTTGACATTTTAACTTGTATGTATTGTGATCTCCTTGAATCCACCGGCATACATAAAATATTAAAACTTTCTGTGACCGATAGCTACGCAGGTGTGTCCCGAAACTTACAAATGCAGACGCTGCACAAACCAGAGTCGATAAAAACGCAATTAACGTAGTGCTCACATTTGTTATTGCACGAAACATTTCTCCATTTCAAAAGCTCAAATAACATTTTCCCCTTAATTACTCTCCGGCTATGGCTCCCTAATTGCTTAAGTTCTAGCATCTTTTGGCCTTAAGGCTGAGTGTCCAAGTATCTTTAAACTAAAGATTTCTTGAGACCGTCTCAAACTTTCTTCACTTTAAAATTCCGAGTTATTGTTCGGATGCAGTCACTTTTACTCGTACATTATGAAGGCACGAACTTAATTTTCTATTGAAGAGGCTGGTGGACTATTTTTTATCTATATAGGATCCATAGTCAAGCGCCAGCTTGACTGATCACACCTGATGGAAAGTGATGATACAGTCTAAAGTGAAACGTGCTTGCCTAGGAAATGCCCATTCACTCTTGATTTGAAAGCGCCCATTGTAAGTGACAAGAAAGACAGTGCCTGGGAGGGCACTCCATCATCACATCTATTAACAGCTGAATGTCAGCGATTGTCGAATGGCGTTGGCTGTAAATGTATGGATGCAGAATTCGATTCGTTCGAGCGACGCGAGTCGACACGAAATTCGTAAACTGTACTAGCCCTACACGGTATTTTATATATATACATACCGCCATATTGTACATTTGTTTTTCTTTTTTTTTGGTTATTGTATTTGTTTTTTGTTTCTTTTTTGTAATGGTGTACAATAAAGTATTTTCTATCTATCTATCTATCTATTTTATGCGTACCTCGGTTGCCTCATTTCCCTCTGACTGAGATTCTATGTACTTATGCCTTCCTTACACGCCGTCAAGCCGTAATTTATTCAACTTTTTAAATGACTAGACAGCCCCAAACAGAAGTGCGATGTTTTCACTGTAAATATGATTATATCTAAACATTTCATCGTAATTGGAATCAAACTCTGCACCTTATTAACCGCGTGTGAGTAGAAAATTCAGCCAATCAAAGGACAGCAGCCTTATGAATTATTACCCCCGATATGAAACCTCAAGATATGGGCGTCTGAAGGATTAGGTAACGTAAACGTTTTTCATACAAATATGTTGTTATTATTAATACAAAAACTGTTGTTATTATTGTCATCGAAAAATCACATGATCGATTTTTCGATTAGATTTTTTTGTTCCATAAGTGTAGCAAAAACAATCGTAGGAACAGTTCACGGCTCGACAATAATTACTATTTCTTCCACAATCCGGATCCGGAATATCGAAGTCGGAGGTCGTTAAGTAAACGCTTGTTATTCTGATTGTACGATCAGAAGAGTGGATACCGATTATTTAACTCGTGTGCACTCGTATTTCTCAGGCTCTCAGTAAGTGAGGCACGTATCAGCTTCGCAAATCTAATTTTTCTTCCGAAGAATTCCTTTTTGAGAACTATCGGAGCCCCGTCCGGCCGGTATTGGCAATTCCGCTGAATACGTCTATCCGTTACTAAATTTTTGTTCACACCGTCCGCGTCCGTCGCTCCGTCGTGTGATCGTGTCTTTGGGCATACCGACGATGACAACACAATATACGGATATTTTCGTATATACATGATCAACTGAAATTCAAGCGTTTCAGTTGGCAAAAGTAAAGGTTACTTATAGAAGTACTTTTTTATATATAATTTTTTATCGCTAACTTATTCTAATAACTGTACATGTACAAGTCTTGTCTGCGTTTAATAGTACCAAAAATACTGACTGCATTTTACGTGTAAAACAGCTAGGTCGATTCGTTGCACAAATGTGCCAGCCCTCCTGTTACCAGATGATGCTCTGTAGTCTGAGATGAGGCTATCAACCGCGGGAGATAGTCTCGAAGGAATGTTTTGGCATGTCAGCCTCATGGCCCCAGGGTCTCCACGACAAACGGGTTATATTTGTTACAGAATATTCTGTTCCTATCGGCCCATCCCCTCCATTGGAGGAAACGAAGGGCTAAATTATAATCTATCTGTTTCCACGATGGATCCGCTGGTAGACATGGAGGGAATGCCATAGCTGGTGGCCCGTAAGAAATTAATTAGCCCCTATTAGGTTAGCCCCTATTATTAGGTGTATTGGTACTAAATAGCAATCGAATACAAAAATAGTTAAACAAGTGTTAAAAATCTACAAATCTATTGAATACTTACCGCTTAATTTAATCAGACGGACTTTCACTTTACCGTTAAATCTGTGACAGTAACCTATGAAAATTTACGGGAAAAAGCTCTAACGCCGTATGGTTCCGTAAAATACGAACTATAATTTAATCTCTAAAAAGGGTAGATGTCTATTTTCCGGCCCCACGCCTACCAAAGGCGGGCCGCTTTGAAAGGGCTCTTCTTATTCACGCACTACATTTTCTCGATAATATTGTACCGGCGACATAATGGCACTGTCACTTTATCACTACAAAGCCTAAATATTATTTTATTACACATTTTTAACAAAAAATATCGGAAATAGATTTATATTCCATTATAAGTTAGTAAGTACTTGATATCTCACCTGCTTTTAGCCGTATGTGATTTTTATACGATCATCATAATAATTTAAAAAATAAAAAATCATGACTATATAGCCTATGTTACTCGGAAAGATGCAAGGATTCTAACGATACCCCATAATATGTACAGATCTATTCATCCGTTCAGAAGTTATGGTGTAGTAAAGAAACTCACATACATACGTCATACGTGAATCTTATACACATTACACTCCTTTTGGGCAGCCGTGTAAAAAGCTATCATTTCTCATTTCATATCTAAATTATCAATAGTATGAATAATTATAATATTGTAGACTTAACAATTAATTAATGAATGTTAATAACCCAGACCAACTTAACTCAGGGATTGAGCTACATTTGGTCTTTTAATGTTGGGAAAAAGAAAGAAAATTCACATGTTTCCATAATAATAAGAATGAAGAAAGTCCCGCACCGCTACGGCGCTACCTCACTTTTTAAAAATCTATTAAGATAAAACGTTCCTTGTTTTCAAGGATAAATTTTATGGTTTGTAAAATATTGAGGACATAAATAAAGCAGCTGTCGAGTAGGTACAGCACGTCCCCACGCCTCCGTACCTAAAGTCGTATTTTATCCCGGATTGTCTTATTCCTTGAAAATAAAAAATGGACGCAAAATTGCGAACAAAACGTGTACCACGACCCCGTACGGGCGCCCTTTGAACTATGCAGGCCTCGTAATTGGTATGTGTTAGTAATTGGTGTGTCTATTGTCTGCCCCTACTAGTAGGTAATGATACCTAACTATAACGATACGCTGACGAACAACACATATTTTTAAAAAGGTTAAATTTTTTTCATCGCTGCCTCAGCGCTAAAAGCAAGGCTGCGTTATAAGGTTGAATGAAACGGTTGCCCGCCCGACAAAATCAAACTTTATTTAGTTTTTCGTAATTTACAAAATAACAGATCGTGTGTTAGTGTGTTAGTGTAGTAACTTATGTATTTACGTTTTTGCTATAAAGTCTTTAGTCTTTCATTTGATAGTAAGTGTTACCCCTGTAGTCTTATAGAGTGCATCGGGCAGGACATACCTACGACGGAGTGTACTTAATTTGTCCTCCGTCTTTTTACACGACTGCTCAAAAAATGTCAGTTTATAGGGTCATGTTTATAGGGTTTATGTATGTACGAGTATGTAAGTTATGCAGTACAAGTTAGTACTTGACTGCTATCTCAGCTAATGCTAATAATACTAATAAACTAATGCGGAGATATTTTCATACTAATTTGGAACATAATAACCAACCCTCTACTCAGCATCGAATCGGAACACTTATCCGCTTGACGGTGCAGTAAGAATATCTGACAGTAGTGACCTATGAGGCTATGATGGTACTCAACCGAGAGACTTCTGTTATAATAATATTCTATGAGCAGATACCATTACCTCGTAAATTCGCCCACCAGCTAAAGTTTCTTGACAGACGTTTCAAATCCGGTCTTCACAAATTTTTACTTCAGAGACATTGAGACACTAAACAGGGCGAAATCTGCTAGAACTTAAGCAATTAGTGAGCTATAGCCAGACAGTAATTAAGGGGAGAATGTTATTTGAGTGTTGGAGGAGAAATGTTTCGAGCAATAATGATAAGTACCTAGCGCTTCCTTAATTACAATTTTACGACTAAATAAATTCTCAAGTGTACCTAACTGCAAAAAAGTTTCACAAACACAGTGAAAAGAATAAGTTTGAATAACCCTATTTTTTATCATTACTATTGATAATTTAGTTTAATGCATGTAGATTATCGGTATAACAATAATAATAATAAATCCCATAGATTTTTTTATTATATTTAGATTATATATCGGTTAAGATTATATAAGTTTCAGAAAAATACTTAACTTTAAAATTTAATAATAATCCCATAGATTATATATTTATTTGAGATAAATTGTAGGTGTAAAGAAACAAGCTATCTATAGGTCATCCATGATACCACTCCTCAATACCGACCTGCAGTGTCACATTTTTTTAAATATTTACTTGTAGGACAAAAGGCGCGATTTCAGTTTTTTACGAAATCGAAATACGGAATCAATTGACGAAATTTATATACGGAACCCTTTTTAAGGAAAAAATACTTTATCTGTCCGTCTGTCAGTTCAAATACGCGGACGGTTAAACAAAATGCAGTGATACTTACAAACAAAAAAAACGCTTATCTTTAGTCGTAGAAATAATACACATACCTATTACCTATACTTACTCCCTTCCCTTTTTAATAAACAATCAATACGTATTCCGTATAACAAGCAGGGATGAGCTGACTGAGCACTTTCCGCGACTAATCTTTACGGCGGCAGTTAAACGTTTATTTAACTGGTACCATCCGCCAAGCTTAGCGCTATCTTGGAAAATATGTACAATGGCTGCACAAAATGCCTTCCCTGTAGATTTTACATACAAACGCTCGGACGCGATTATGGCGTTTTGACAAAATTTTCTTGAAATATTTTTAATAAGTAGGTACCTTGCACAGTATTTCTAGGTTTGTATAGAAACAAAAATTAAAATTTATTAGCAACGAATTCAGTTAGGTACCAGTCTCCAAAAATCTGCAGTCTTGCAGAAATTTTTTCATAAACGTTGGTCGTTTCGCTTAGCTCATATGTCAAAGTAAAAACCCACTCTATAGAAACCTCGTACAAGTAATGAAGATTCAAAATACCTTATTAACACATACTTGTAAGGCTTTTCAAAATCACGTATTTGCTGGAACAAGTTTCATGAAATTTTTCCGTTTTTTCCCGAACGCCCGACCGACGGCACGGGCGTAATCTATATTTTTTCACAGTGTATCTTTTACTAGGATTGCGTTAGAGTAAACAGCAAGCCTGTAGACCACGCCTTCGCTGTACTTGGATCGTCCGGGAAGGGGCCACTTAAGGCCCAGTATGATTTATATAGGACTCCTCGGAGCCGCGGCCCATGTCACGCCTGATTCCAGAGTTTGGTCCATTAATATTCATTAAAGCACCCCGCCTGTTCGACTATCTATACTTATAATAAAACTGTAAAGGGTCGAATTCTGTACATTGAAGATATTTTGAAAATTTTTGTTGGAGGACACTATTTAGTCGATACTGAAGCCAAAACTGTAATTTGTTTAATTTTTGTCTGTCTGTCTGTCTGTCTGTCTGTCTGTCTGTCTGTCTGTCTGTTTCACGACCGGGCATCACGGCTAATCCGCTGGATGGATTTAAATGAAACTTGACATGATTATAGTTCATACCCCGAGGTAGGACATAGGATACTTTTTGTCCCGAAATTCATCATGGTTTCCCTGGAAGACGGCATCAAAGTCCAAACGTTTTTTAGTTATAATTCATTAACGCGTTGTCCGAATCCATTCATTCTTTTTTTGTTAGAAAGGAGGTTCTTTAAAGATTATTCCATACGAATCTTATCATCATCACTTTTGTAGTTCAGAAATTACAGACATCAGAACCTTTAAGTTCAAGTAGGTAGGTGACTTGAAACTCGGAATGCACAAAGAACCTAGGGCTAGGACGTAGGGCTCAAGTAAGACTGGAGTACCCTTACAGCCGTAAATAAATAGGCTTAGCAGGAGATTTTGTATGGTTTAAAATTTTTCACTTTTAGGGTGAACAAAAATTATGTAACTGGCGTTATCGCTACGTTATACCGTATAGCGCCATCTCTACAATTTATGTGGAACTTGAATGTAAAACTCTGAGATAGGTACTACCGAATTTTTTTTAATAAAGAATAACTGTCATGTTATTTACTGTTTCCTGACTTTATATTAAGATGGCACTGTTAACACATGAACAGATTATACTTTATCATCCGCAATATGGAAATGGTAAGATAATGGTTCACAAACATTTTTAACTCTTAGGTCTTATCGATCCTAACCGACTGACTGTCATCTAAGGTCTTTTTATACGTAAAGAAATATATAGCCATTGTCCATTCTGATGTTTTGGATTGTATTGAGATGAAGCAAAGATTTTTAAAAGACTCTTATATTATGTTGGGCTGGGGAATATTGTTAGTAGAGTAATTTATCCCAGTGGTACCTACCCGGCCGAACTCTGAAAGAAGAGTTCTACCACCAGTACAACTTTTCATATGGTTTAATAATTTTTGATATATTTCGTGGTTTCAGAATAAAAATCACAATGAAAAGGACGATTTTATCTGTCGATATTTCGATACATTGGTACAAGTCGTGGTCACGTAGTGACCACGACCTGTGCCACTGGGTCGAAATATCGACAGTTAAAATCGTCCTTTTGATCTTTCAACTACGTATTAATGAAACTTTATATTAGATATTATTAAGAAAAAGGAGTTTTCAAAATCACCCCAAGATAACCCGTGCAAAGTGAAAACAGGTTTCTGTACAACATCATACCAGAATCCCGCGAAAAATCAAGGAATTCCAGTAGGAAGGTATATTATGTAAAAAAAATCGTAATTCACGCGGGCGGAGCCGCGGGCAACAGCTAGTATTTAATAATATTAAAAGTTAACTTCTTAAGTACGCAAGCGCTGTTAAAATAATGTAATTGAAATGCGCTACTTTTATTTACATAGCTAAAAACATTTTAAATATAAATTGTTTGAGCCATTTCGCATACTGTGGAATGTTTAATTTTATTTATAGAATATACATGAAAACGTGCATGAGATGAAACAGGCGTGTTGCTTGTGAGTGGTAGTGGCATTGCTTGCATGAGGGCCTTGCTGGAGACCTATCCATTATCCAATGGCATAACACACAATGGCATAGAAAAGAAACAACCACTTTACATAACCCTACACAATGTAAAGTGATGATGTATTTCTTCTTCCAGCTTCTGTGTTCCCAGCCAAGTACAACCTGGGTGCCTTCAAGAGAAGAGTGAATAGGCATTTTCTAGGCAAGCGTGCTCCATCCTAGACCTCATCATTTCTGTCCATCAGATATGATTGTAGTCAAGCGCAAGCCTATCTATAATAATAAAAAAAAGAAAAATTTCCTTTTATAAAAATATTTATCAAAATTTTATTTAACCATTATTTTAGCGAGATAAAGATATTTATACTTAATTATTTATATTTTTGTAAAATTACAGCTTTCTAGAACTAAGCTGAGGATGGGCGAACTTCTTTGTTACTATGGAACTAAAAAGGATCAAGATCTTTTAAGCTACAACTGCAGTTCTTCAGAGAAATTGCATCATTGTAAAAAACGCATTGGAAGAGGAAATAAGTCCCTAGTTCTGATTCCACATAAATTTTCCTATTGCAGAATCGCAGTTTATGATCCGTCCTCGTAGTACTGAAAGTATTCCGGGGTATATTAAAAGAAAAGTTACTTTTACATTAATACTTCATTGCATATTACCATTTATTTTTAGGTATTAGATTTAAAAGAACTTTAGAGATTAATCGACTACATGAAATTATTATCTGTTTGTCCATATACAACGTTTAAACTGGCAAACATCGTCGTTTGTTTAAATTATTACTTATTACATTCATGTAGTTACTTCCAATGCTCCTTTTGAGGCCACTGTCGTCATTCCAACATTTTGTAATAATTCAATTTAATAATTGATTTCTAGTAATTAAAAGAAAGGTCCTTTCGCATGCGCGGATTCATCAGCGCTCAGCCCAAACTCTTAGTCCAAGGAAGATGCAGAAGTTTCGTTTATTATGTACTTTGGATATTTAAATCAGCATATAAAAGCATAGGGTATGGTTTTTCAAAACTTTCACGGGACCATCCCAACAAGGAGAGGGAGGGTCAGAGTTAAATAAAAATAACAACTCTATACCATTTGAAAGAACTAGAAAATCAACAATAGAAGAAGCGTAAGTTTGCTGAAACCACTTTCAAAGATAAAATAGTTTGGCGAGTCAATTCGCGGTCGGCAATAGGCAGTCGATTTGCATTTTTATTGAAAGCGTTTAAAGAAACAGTGGGTTTAGCCTGTGGATGCCTTTGGGAATTTAACGGTTTCTTTATGTTTCGCCATCGCACGTTTCGCTGAGTTAATTTAAATGTTGTAAATGTAAAGAGTCCTTAAGAGTCCTGCGAACTGCGATGTCTCCATTCATTCAATATACCAAATCATTTGTAATTCGTGCATATTTCAGTCATGTTGTGGTGTTATTCGGATTCATATAGTAATAATCAATGCTCTTGGCCATATTTGGTTCGGAAATACTTCTTTAAAACAAAATAATAATCAATTTTGATCGAAACTTTTATAACTTTGGTCGAGTTCCGTAATACCAAAAATTATGAATGAAAACTTGTAACTTTCTTTATTAACTGGTGTTTTTCTTTACCTAGACAATAAAAACTGTGCTCCTGAACTAATGCAACGTGAGATTGTGTTGTTTTTATTACAAAACAAATAAGCAGAAAACGTGTCCTCTTTGACATAAAAATAAGCAAAACTAAATTCGTTTACAATTTCGTTTAACAAAAGTATTTCGGAATCAGATATGGCCAGGAGCATAGATTATTACTATATGAAGACGAATAACACCACAACATGATCGAAATTTGCACGAATTACAAATGATTTTGGTATTACGAATGTATGGGAGACATCGTGGGTTAGTGGACTCTTAAGGCCGAGTAATATTTTACTTTGCGCTTAGGGCCTGACATTTATATCATCTTGCATATATACTATTGGACTCATGGCATAAGTTCATACAATCCAAGCAAGTGTATCAGTGTCCGTCTGCTCACAAGTTCTCTGATTCTATTAAATTAATTATTGCTTTTTAAAGAGCAAGTGCTGAGTTTTATCAGCAGCTCTCCTTGGTGAAAATCGGCTTTCCGAGCGTGACGATAGATACTGACATTTCTTGAACATACTTAACTTACATAATATTTGATTACTCATTCACAAGTATATCCACAGAAGTGCCTGAAGTTAGGCCTACGGAAGAATTTATTCTTCAATAACATTTGGATTTTTTTTATCCCGAAACATGTTCGTTCGACACTGTCAAACTTTTGAATCTGTTGATGTACTACTGAGTACATTTATCAATTTAAATTTATCACAAGATAATTCAGATAAACCTAATTTCGTTTGAAAAGTAGTACTTACAGTACAGGGACTACGGAGTGCCATTTTTGGTTGATTCTCAATAGACAGCAAAGAATAAAATAAAAAATGTCTTATATTCCAAAATTCCGACACACATTTCGTCTGCTTTTGCAAATGCAGACTGCATTTCTGAATAGGTACTTAAACTAAGTATGACTGAACGTCGTACGGTACCAACAATATAAAGCAAGTAACAGTGGAGTATCATCGTTACTCTTTTTGGCTGCACAATCCTTCAAAGGCTCTCATCTTAGTATTCATGTTTTAGTCTTATTCCGCGAGACATTAGTGGAATCCGAATACCAAAGAGAGTCAAGGTATTATTCTGAATAAGCGGTTTTATCTTTGAAATTAAATTTCTATGAAATGATCTCATCTAGCAATTTGAGTAGGTATACTTAATAGGAAACTTCATATTTTATCTTCATTTTTAATTGTACGTAGCTACGAAGAAATAATTAAATCACTTCTTTAACTTGTATGGCAAATATTACAATAAGTTATTTTACGCAGTGTAAGAGCACTTTTCCACCCAACATGTGACCGTTTGCCCACTACAGACGGCACCGAGAACGAGAAGAAGGCGTCAAAATATAGTCAATTTACTATGGCCGAGTGTCCATCGCGCGTCCGTCAAGTCATCTTGATCTCAGCCCGAAAAAATCTCGTTTTCGGTGACGTACCGGTGAACCGGTGAATGACGTAGAGTTTTCAGTAGAAATACTTATCAAATAGTCTTTTTATCAATAGGAGTTAATAAAATATCGTTTATTTTCCAATTTTTTACATACATATATTTTGTACTGCAGAAATTTCAACCAGAATAGTACTGCCAAATTTAGGCTAACGCATCTGGAAGCGAGTACTAGACAGTTTTGTAACATGATACGTTGTATATCAAAGGACACAAAGGTTTTTACTCCCATGCACTGCTATTACGTCATCCTCATGTGCCGTTGTCGTGATCTTTTTCGGGCCGTCGTCGGCAAGGATTTTAAATCTTGCCGTTCCTTTTGTTCACGGGTAAATTGCTCAAGGAAATGCGCTGGACTGTAAATAACTTGGAATATGAATAGAGGTAGCCGTACAAAACAACTGCAGAAATCTACGTGATACGGCCATACATTTTTGAGAAACTTTTAGCGTATTTTTGCTCCATTGAAAATTTAAATACAGATCTAAATCATAATTTTATAGCATTTGATTGATATTAGTCTCAGAATTTGACATAGACATTTAATTACTCTACTCATACATTAATCATGATTCAACTAATAAGCTATCATAAATACCTATAGATATTCCAATCCACGACGACGCGCCCCACTCACTCAAACTTCATAAGAGTCGAATGATGCATTAGCGATTTGACAGAATGGGACGTGTCTTCGTGGATTGAAATATCTATAGCTATCTCTAAGTTTTAATAGGTATATTACATTTGCCCCTCTGTGGTTTTACACGAGTCATTATACTATTCTCACTGAAAGATACACAAACACGTACTTAATTCAAAGAGCAGTAGTTACCTTAACAATTAGTAGACCAAGTTTATTCAAATAAGGCAAAACCGCCAATTTGCGGTGAGCACCTTGTAGGCATCAATTAGCGGTAACGTACAACTACTTGTTTAGATAACCGAAGAACTCTCGAAGATTGGGACTTGGGAGCATAATCTGTTCAGTACAAACTGCATAATTCATAATACAAATACACTAATCGGATTACTGCGGACCGCTGAATAAACGAATAAACCTCCAACTCACTCGATTTAATCTGTTAGGTCTATTGAAATAAACTATGAATTCGTTTTCTTGATTTTGAATGCAAAATCTTACTAAACAGCTCAGATGAATAATTTCATTTTACTCCCTTAAAAAAAATGGACATAAAACTTTAGGTTGCAAAATATTTAATCTGAAAATACTTAAAATCCCAAGTAAAGGATGCCACCTCGGGTTTAAATGGTGTTTAAATTTTTCTTCCAAAAATTTTTTAGAAGGCGAGTCGCTCGTTAAGGGGCGATACACGCAAAGACGACTTAAAAAGTCAAGGGCGTAAAATGAAAAAGGAAATGTCTGTAGGCCCTCGAGTTTTCCTCGCAATAACACTGCCTGATTTAGCATGTAAATTGGAGATTCTGGCGTACGAGAAAAACCGAAGATTTAAATCTACCCGTATACATAGACCATTATTTTATAGATTCGGTTTAATGACCTGATCAATGAAGAATAAGAATTCTATAAAGACGACTTATTAAAAATTAAAAAAAAAATACTAGTAAACGCCCGAGGTTTTGCCCGCATGAATTTTGTTTTTTCTTATGGTTTTTTTCTGGGTAAAAAGTAGCCTATGTTTTGAGCCAGGGTATGTATCTTTACTCCAGATATCAGTTTAGTGGTTACCGCGCAAGAGTTACAATCATCCACTTTCAATATTAAAGTAATAAATATTTTGTGTCTGTAATCTACGAGTATAATATTCTTGTAAAGATAGAAACTCAATTATTGGAAAATAATATCTTGTTGGAAAGTTTTCGAAAGTTTTAACCTATTTTTGAATATTTTAATTTTTAACGAAAGCTGCATTTAATTTTTAGGTAAATTTTTGTATTTGTGTTTCCGAAAATCTAACACTTTTCAGTGTGTTTGGCAATTATTACTTTACCGACTTTTTTGATAACTCGCTAAGTTTTCTAGTAGGCAGGTAATTAGGAAAAACGTCGTATTTTGTGATATTTGCGCCATTCCTGTCATATCCATACAACATATTATTTAGAGTTAAATTTAACTTATAAAACATATTTGCTCAACCGACAAAATGGACAAAGATTGTCAATAAAAAAAAGACAAACATTTAATTTAAAACCATTAGGCATAAAAATCTTTGTTTTATTTCATAAGAGCTATACGACCTATTCGCTACTATCTTCGTCCTAATTAAAGTCTCATTATGCGAGTAAGATGTTAACCTCAAATATTCAGGTTAATTACACCGATCCTATACTTTATAGGTCCAAGTAACATTCAGAAGAAGCGCTTGGCTGTAACCCAAGAGAAATTTAAACTTGAGCCATTTTCATATCAAGGCCCCCAGGCCTCCTAATGGTGCCATGCTATATATTAGCGTGGATTAACACGGAAAAATAAATCAACGATAATTATTATTGTAAAAGAATTTTAAAGAAGAAGCTTGACTTTTTTGTAATTCTTACATTTTTTACCTATTAAGCCTACATTATATACTAAGCCTTTTAGTTTTAAAACAAACTTTCACATTAGTGTAGAAAGAAGAAATTATAGAATTAGGTACATAATTTTCTTGTAAAAGTGAAACGAACTTATTATTTGAACGAATACGAATTTGATACGGAAAAGGCAGAGCTTTCTGATATCCCATATTAAAGGTGAGGAGAGTGTAATTCTATAATTTAATCTAAAACCCTGTGTGAATAGGCACTTTATATTCCAATTCCGGGCCTAGAGGGTTTTCATATTCCAGTTAATTTCGCTTTTAACCCCATAATTAATTTCACGTGGCTTTAGAGATCAACATAAACACAGATTATAATGAAAGGAGGAACCTTGTTTTGTTTGTCTTAGGTTCGCGTATGAAATTGAATGTACGGATTGCTTCCAATGTTTGTGTTTTATCACAAACAGTTCCATGCTTACATTTAATTTTAGAGCAATGAGGCCTAATGGCGGGTAATCATTCAAACTGTACATCGGTCTCCGTAGTTCTGTTCTTACAGATCTGTGCTAAAAGAACGAAATGAGTCCTTATTCATCTCGCTTCACTGTTCATGCGTCCGAGTAACTCTACGATGTTGCTGCTGTTGGACTTAGATCTAGTTATACTACTTATGTAGCTCACTAACAGAATAGGTATCTACTTGAAGCTATGGCCTCTAAAATATCAATAAAAAATATTTATGGTTTGATGATACGGGACTCCTAGCACGTAAGTCTAACTCTCACTTGACCACTTTTTAAACGCTGAACGCTGAAAACCAACCGTACGATAAAGATATGCAATGTGAAAAAAATAAAGTCTGACTTTGCTCTACTGCTTATGTAATCAAAAACGAAAATCCGGCCTCATAAAGGAGGCATAGAAATGTCGAAAAATCTGAAGCATCTTGTGCATGCAAACACGTCGTCTGTCTGGTTCATTATCATCTGTGCAACGCCGATTCCTTTTCTAAAAAAAAGCTTTCAGTAGTTCTCGGCACACGTCGTCAAGGCCTCTCAAAAATTCATCGCCCGTCTGCGCCCGCCTTGAATGGGTTTAGGTACACCGCTCTCTTATTTTCGTTCGCATAATCTGCTTATCAAGTAATCTTATAGGTGCCCACACTATTCTTTTGTGTTAGGTGGACACTCTGAACCAGAAGATCTCTTATCATTTTGGAAAGAAACTTCCTTGCCCCAAACCTTTTTACGACTCACTAGAGATGGGTCTCATCTCAGTTTGTCAAACGGTAAAAGTTTGGTGCATAAATCGTAGCAAAATTAAAAAACGCAGTTGAAATCTTTACATTTGTATGTGCCTAGATTGAAGGTCCCTCTAGCATTCTCGTTTTTTCGATCGGAGTGATCGAGATGTCAAATGTTATAAAAAAATCCTACACAATCAAAGATTTAAATCGCTAGATGGGCCCTAAGCCTACATTACGCACATCAAAAACGTCCACAAACATGTCGAGTGAGTGCTCTCAACGTGCTATAGTTTCACTTGCGTCAAAGAGAGTGACACAAGACAAAAACGTGGACGTTTTTGGAGGTTTAGGGCTCATCTAAAATCTTTGTACACAATGACTTGGAATAGTGGGTTCGACCTCTCTACGCGCGGGCATTTTTATGAAATTTGTATTATAACTTATATTTCAATGTGTATAACTCAGTTACTAGACCGCAATGGGCCGTCCTTATGTTCCGGTGATCCCTTCTCTTCAATTCCAACCCTTATTAACGCAACCCTTATGTTCCGGTGATCCATTCTCTTCAATTCCATTCCGCGTCGTCGCTATATCCGATATAACTGCTCGATATTTTCCATTGGCTGAAAGAACCTCCAAACAACACGGTCACCTGGCCCTTAAATGAAACTCTCACCTGCAGGGAGATCTACCAAATTACTGTACTGAACTGCCTTTCCCAGTGTGGATTCGTCAATCCGTCACTTTGGGTCGGTAAAAAGTTTCAAGTTAATATTAAACCACAAAATATCTAAATATAAAAGTTCCTTCTTCAACTTATCTTGTTACTTAGGTACTAATTTTGATTAAAAAATTGTAATGTACATACAGTAATGGCAATAAGTTTGTACCTAAATAATACATAGTGAATTAATATAAATAATTTATTTGCTGAAACAGCCTCGTTGCTTCCTCGTTGACTTTTAACTTTAATTTGTTATTCAAAATCATTACCCCATACATTTTACTGGAAGCGTCGTACCAGTAAAAGCGTAGATATAAAAACTGCACCGTACATACATAAATGACTTTCTTTTTGCCTACGACACCGCAGATTTTCAACCGAAATGCGCCCAGACTTACATGAGGCACTCAAAAATTCAACGACACCGAAACGTTACGGCCCTATTTCGTATTTCCCAGACGAATTAAAGAAAGAGTAGGATTTCTGTGCCGACAAACAGTTTGCTTTAGAATTTATTGTTTGGGTAAATGGAATTAATTTCTCTGTGAAAATTAAGCACCTAAATAATTAAAACTTCGTTAGGTAAAATATAAATGGGGTTCTTGAGACCACCTTAGACCTACACGCTTAGATCTAGAAACAACATGCCGAAATACGCTACGCTAAGAGAACGGGAAAGATGTGACGTATATTGAAGCCAAAAATTTCTCAAATATGGCGTCGCGCGTCGTACATTTCGGCATCGCTGACAGCACATACCGCTGTCGGTCGCATACATTGGCGCCATATAACAGTTTTGACAAATTAAAAATACGGCTTCAGGGCGGAGCCTAAAACTGTATGCGTGACGTCAGTAAGTGCTGATCCTTTAATATGTTTAATCAATGAGAAACAATCACAAAATATTGATACTGCAATAAAATAATTCCATCAAGAGAAGCCATTATGAAATACCCTGGACAACATTTGAATAGCACAGACACTGTGTGATGAATAATTTACATCGTTACAGTCCTTCGTTTCTTATTTAATTTTTAATGTCACATACCGACCCAACCGCTGAAGGGTTCTATAAAACATACATTCCCTTTATGAATGAGCTATTCAACTTTTTAATGTTCGCATAAGCCCTTGATATTATTTTTGATATTTCTGTATAAACGAATATTTTATGTGTCGTTTACCATCCTATGTCATTATGTCTACTCTAGCTCCCGAACGCGACTTTGCCCAGGTAAATTGCGGTGTCAATTCAACCGATCGACGTCCACATGATGGACAGCTGGAAGCATATACTACATAGAAGTCTTTGCTTGTAGGGGATCTTGTACTTGCGCTACTTCCTAGCAGCAGTTCGCCACGAATCTCTTAATGTCATCAGTCCGCCTGACAACGCTGCCCTGTCAATTGCAGGGTCACCCTTAAAGCAACTTGGGTACCAAAAGTAAATTATTCTCGGTATGAAAAGGTCTTGGATCACTGTATTTTGTGAGTTCCATCAAAATGTGATCAGGCGTTCTTTTTATAATCCAATCCATGCAAGACCACATTATTTAATTATTTTGCGGTATACGAACTAATATTTTCAGAGTTCGTACCCAAAGGGTATTAAAGGAACCCTAATAGTATTACGGAGACTTCGCTGTCCGCCCGTCCGTCTGTCTGTCACCAGGCTTTATCTCTTGATTATATATCCCGTTATTATTATTTATTATCATTAAAAAGATCAGCTTATTTGTTTTTGATCCTTTCTAATAATAGATACTAAATAATTTTATTAATGTTGACGCATGAAAACGTTTCAATTTAAATTCGGTCTATAAAGATTGAGTTTAACGCAAGGATGGAAGGAATTATCATTTTGCCGAACTAAAGATTATTAATATAATTGAACGGAGTCAGCGTCTCTGCTACCCTTTTCTCTTACGTTTGAGACTAAAAGCCTGTCTCTAGGTGCCAAGTTACGATCAGAAGCGATTCTTACATTAGGTAAAAAAAACAACTTTCATAATCAAGAGTAAAGCGATTGATAGAAAAATAATTAAGATTACATTTTTTAATTTATCTAACACGGTAACACAGACAGTTTATTAAATCAAACGAAATGATCATAACCATAACCATTGATTAAAGAAATACTTACACTATTAACCTCCAGAGTGTATCATCAGATCTGAAATCAAACTTTAGCCTAAATAAAAATCAAAATGTGCGGGTTTTCTAGAAGCCATTGAAAAGAAAATTTCGTGGCGAAACTTCAATGGATAAAAAATAAATGTCAAATGAACTTGTTGAAGGCCACAGAATAAGATCCCTGATGGTCATTTTGCAGTTCCAAATCCATATAAAAATAATTACAGTTTGGTAAAATTGATTATAAGATAAGTATAAATTAGTGACCTCGTTATAGTTGTCAACTTATAAAAACATGTTAAAAATATAATCGCTTCCCGTCATCTCTTGTAAAGCAACTTGAGGTTCTTTCGGAAGGTAGAGACGTATACGTAAATTTCATTTGCCGCTGGGAAGTGCCGAGCGAGCTCCAACGTAAACTCCACTTAATTACGCACACAAATTGAAGTGCTTTTTCCCTATAAGTTGGGAATATCGGCGCTTACCCACAAATAATACCATGATTCTGAACCTGGTGAAATTTATGGAAGTTCCCAGTATTGAAGAATGTCAAACTAGGCTTGTGGTTGAGGATAATTAAGCCTAATGTAAAGCAATTTTGAGGTTGGAGGCAGGTTTGAGCGGGCTTGCCCAGAAAATTTCTGATCATTGTTTTCTTAAAGGCACCAAGAATGAACTTGGCTGGGAATGCCCAGGCTTTAAGGACGTTCCAAACCTTAGCGGTTCGCGCGATAGAAACATGAATTTTCTTACAAATATTCCCATTTCAGTTATTGAAGATGAAAAGAGCTCCATATGAATGAATACAAATCATGGTTACACAACTCTACGAACACACACTACGCACACTACTAATAAACTTGCGTGACGGTCTAATCGCTACTCTACGAGCAAACGTATAAAAATTTGAAAACCCCCGACAGCCATAATTAGCTTCAAACGGCTGAGGTCATGGTTATTTTACCATAATATAATACTTTCAATATCATCAAAGTAACACGGTACCTCGAATCGTTCGAACATAAGAATGGAAAGTAGTCAGATCCCCTCATCAACTATTAAAGAACTCCAAACGATTAAACCGATTTTCATGAAACACGGTTAAGGACACTCGAGATAAAATTATCTAAAATTATCAATTATATAATGCAAAGAAACTTAATAAAAATAAGTTCATGCTTTAGGAGCTACGATACTCGCTCATGTCTTTTTGCATCGGGGGTCAAAAAATTATATAACATGCGAGTCATCTGCGGAACCTGCATTGAACAGCATAAGACTCCGCTAAACGCTTTTCTTACATGTATGAGGACGAAAGTAGGTATGGCTTTGTTACTTTGGTAACAACATATTGTAGGTTTCATAGAGAGTATCATTTTATTATTCATCAATTTTACTCACGTGAGAGGCTGTAAAAGCCAGCCGTACTAAAATCCATACAGAGAGGTTTGTTATAAATGCAATATGAATACGTCCGTTCAATTATTCCGCTGGCATCTATATTTGCACTGCCGACCCGTATCAAATTCATGCATGAATGCTCTTTCAATAAAAGACTTTGTCTGGATTAACAAAATGTTTGAGAAGCTGAGGAATATTTCGACGCTAAGAGCCTTTATAATAGTTTAAAAACAACGAAAAATAATAATATCTTTGTCAACCGCTTATTATCTCCTGAAGTGGTTTTCGATAGCTGACGATAGACGGCGTAACCAGCCCAATAGCACACGCTGACGGAGCTTTCGACGAGCGTTCTATAAAAAGAAGTTCTGACGTCATACGCTCGGATTACAAGCGTTCCCCACTCCCCAGACATTAACACCTGCACCTGGAGGGAAATTTCCCTATAGTCTCATCACCGGGAAACTCCAATTGATTACAATGATATGACGTTTTATTCAGAAGTCTACTTTAAAAAGAATAAAACCTAAAAGATAATAATAGAAATACTCAAAAAACAAATTTAAAATAGGTATCATAACGAGTAAATGCGTCCCAGGATAGATTCATCATTCGCACCCGTATCACGCCATGCATATGCAGGGAGTTGTAATTTATTTTCGTCACATACACTGCATAATTACAGGTCTTTGTTCAGACTGGCTGTTGTTTGACAAAGCAGACGCGTCCGGCCCTCATCTCGAGTTTGGCAAGAGGTCTTCGTCAGCAGATGTCACACGATGTACACACAAGGATCGCTTGGTGCTTACAAATTTTTATCTACCTGTATTTTTGATGACAGGTTGACTTTTTATTCGTATCTTCAGTGAAGTAGTTTTGTTCGGGCTTTGGTGATGGTTGGCGCAGTAGTAAAAGTTTCTAATTTTTCAAATAGCTTATAAAAATGAGGAGTAAAAAAAAAACAACTAACCCGTCGCGCGTCAGAGCGCCACTTATGCGCTACAAAATTTTCAGGCCCGCGCGTCGGAGCGCCTAAGTGGCGCTCGGAAAATGTTCTTGTCTTTGGCAGACTGATGATCGATGGTTCTCCTATATTTTTAGAGGGATGACAGCAATCAACAACACATTACATGTCCGGTTAACTGTACGAGTATTTCTTCTCATTTGAACCTGAGTGACTACAACGATTGCTCTTCATCGGGCGAGGTGAAATCTCCAACCTTCACGGGTTTTAGTCTACAGATACAGATCTGTCCACTGTCCAGTCTCTATCCCGTGTCTGTTTCAAAAGAAAGTGTTGTATCATTTGTTCAAACATAGATACTAAATATCTGCTAAATTGGGGTGTTTTAATTCAATGTCTATGGAGTAAAACAGAGGTTACGCGAGTTAAATGGTTAAACCTGGCACCCCTTTAAACTTACATTTCAAATACAATTTTTTTATATTTCCGTATTTATTCAATAATTCAATTATATATTCATTGCATGAATGGCAGGAGTGTAAGTTAAAAATATAACAAGTATAGGTACTTTAAAAAACCGAATGTCGCCATGTGTGTACACGCCGTTCCTTCGTCCGCATAAGGGCTGTCTACACGCTGTAGGGTCCTCGACCTTTCCCAATATAAAGGTAGTATGTTTTAACTTCATCTTCCCTATACTAGCGTCTTCATTGACCAACGAACCTTATGATTTTTTCCAATTCAGCGATTTATTAGAAGACTAGCTGATGCCTGTCGCAAAAAAATTTGACAGAGATAGACATACGCTCACACAAATAAACATGCTGAAAATAAAAATGAAGAGTTTTACTTTTACAGTCTTAAACAATTTTCATTATTAATTTAAATTCATAAATGCCTTAGTTATAATCGTTGATATACTTAAAAAATAGATCCAGAACAGAGATTATGTGGATTGGATGGATTATATATATACTTAAAGTGGGCAGCTAAATACTTCACAGAAAATTGTATTATAAATTCACGCTTTGCTTTGTAATGAACCTTGGTGAAGTAGCTTTCGTAAATCGACGAACAATACATTCGCGTCTTTGTTACGAAATTGGGGTCAAAAGCTTTCTGCTTTTTACAGGTTGAAGAAATTAGCTTTAACAATCGCAAATTATCACACAGCTTTTGACGATTTTATTCAGGAATCATAAATCCACTTTAGCGGCGAGGAGTCTCAATCACAAAGCTTTGGCCCGCCTTTTTGTGATATATTCTTTTACTCCACCGTTCACTTCGACCGAATAAGTACCTACTTAGAATTGTACAAGATATTCTCATGGCCCATCCCGCTGGGAATTGCCTCGAACGTAATATTGTTTTCTTTTCTTCGACCGAACTGAATTCTGCTCGATCATAACCATTGTGAAATTTCCTATCTCGGCATTACAGAACACCGTCGCCGTACATGAAATTTACAAAGAAAATAACATTTATTTGCAGTCTATATTTAGTATCAATTGGAAAAGGAATGCTCCACTTGGTAGAGGCACTGGCGTGCCCTTGATGCACCGACCCTCCCTGACAACCTCCCAGACGCAGTTCGATTCTCGCCACGGGCCACTTTGGAATTCTATAATTTCTAAATTGGCTCAGTCTGGTCTGGTGGGAGGCTTCGGCCGTGGCTAGTTACCACCCTACCAGCAAAAACGCACCGCCAAGCGATTGAGCGTTCTGGTTCGATGCTGTGTAGAAACCGTTGGGGTGAATTCATATACCCCTTCCAAATTAGTACGATAATATCTTCGGCTGCATCATCATTTACCATCAAGTAAGATGGCAGTCAAGTACTAATTTTCATAATGTAAAAAAATTATTGAAAAAAAATATTGAACTGTTTACTGTAAGTATAGTACCTAAACGAAATTTTGGATAAAATAGGTAAATTATTATCAACAAATTCACCTTCCATTTTTCCCTATATTATCATGTTAAACTTTGTAAAGTTTTAATTCTATAATGCATAGATAATTAAAATTAACCATTGCTTAATTATGTAGGTATCTTCGAGGAATTATTCGTGAGAAGAATGAGTTAGGTTAGGCTTCTGATCAAAAGATTTTATGTATCCAACTGCCCTTTATTTATCACGTGAATGAAGGTTAATAAGGGAAACATTTCTAAATTCTAGCTATCACAGTGTAAAAACTTTTCCGATAAATACATTACAGAAATAGCAGCATCACAACTCGGTAGTAAACGTTTTCCATTTCTATCCGCGCTATTAAGATTTGGTCGTAAGGCTCCGCGGGTACGGCCGCAGTGGGTGACATCTCCAAATATTACCATTTAAACAAGTTTTATGTAAATCACGACGAGCCTGGGGAAACTTATTTTCTGGCGAAATTTTAAGTCGCATTTTTCTTTGGGACTTAAAAGGTATAAAGTTACAAGATTACCTACTAATATAGCTTTAATGCGTCCACTGCGGCAGTAAAGGTAGCTTTTATACGGCCATTGTGACTAGTAAGGCGCAAAAAACTTTCCATTTACACTACT
Organism: Coenonympha glycerion; assembly: GCA_963855885.1. Taxonomy (NCBI): domain Eukaryota; kingdom Metazoa; phylum Arthropoda; class Insecta; order Lepidoptera; family Nymphalidae; genus Coenonympha; species Coenonympha glycerion. Next base: position 4,562,927 of record OY979638.1, on the reverse strand, counting down.
TAAGAGTACTTGAATTTGACCAAATGTATACAGCGGGAAAGCATCCTTCTTGGGCGTTAATGAAGCAATGGTTCCAAGTGTTTTTTGAATGAATATCAAAATATGTAACTAGTTGAAACCCTGAAGCTATGACTGATTTTAATATCTACTGTTCATACAGGGACCTCAAACAATTTCCAGAAATTAAGTTGTAATACCTAATTCGAATAAAGTGAATAAACAATTTATGCTTATTGATAGGGAGTAAATATACACTCAGTGCTTTTGTTTTACAATTGAATTAGTGCATAGAAAGTCTTTTAAAATGTTCTTTGCAGGATGTTTGTAGGTATTTAACACTTTTTAGGGCTCTATGACTGACAGGAATCCTTATAAAACCCAAAGGCTTATATTGATTACATTCCAAGAAATATTTTTGTTTACAGAAAAATACAAGGATATAGCAATAGGACGTTAACTTTTTTTTGTTTAATACATGTGGGGTGCACTACCCACTAAAAAGAATATTGACTTAAATTTGTGTTTGATAAATATACTCGTAGAGAGGCAGTGAATTCTTAACCCTCAAGTGTCCAACTTCCGGAAGATCACCGAGTGATTTATCGAGCAGAGCTTATCTGTGATCTGAACCATTTAAATAAAAGAGCTATCTCACTGATATGTATCTGAAGGACCCAATTTTCTATTTAATAAGTTTCCCTCAAATGGAAAATACTAGAGCGTTCGCAATGAACGTTTTCACTCTAAAACTATTTTATATTTCATCTATAAACTGTGGTTTAGGTAAATAAACAAAATTAAATGCAATAAGCGGTGGTGACACACAGACAGACAGACAGACAACAAAGTGATCTTATAAGGGTTCCGTTTTTTTCCTTTTACGGAGGTACGAAACCCTAAAAAACATGCTAGCTACCAGGTTTGTCACGAGTAAACTATAATGCAAGTAGGTATCAATTAATCATATCTGGTTCCCCTTAAATCTGTTGTCGCCAGAAATTGTACAGTTGCCAGGAAAAATAACCATCCGGTCACAAATCGCATTTACCTCCTGGCCAGTGGCAACTGTACGTATTCTGCCGAAAACAGTATCCGTCTAAAACCGAATAAAAGATTCCGCCATGGCACCCGTTTTTAGAGTTTCTAAAGGGTAAAAATGGGACCCTATTACTAAGACTTCGCTGTCCGTCTGTCCGCCCGTCCGTCTGTCACCAAGCTGTATCTCTTGAACCGTGATAACTAGTCACTTGAAATTTTCCCAGATTATGTATTTCTGTAGTCTCTGCAACAAAAATACTTTTATTAAAAAAATACAACGGTTGAGTTTTCTTGGAACATTTTTCACTTTTTGTTAATTATTTTCTTCAATGTCGAGAGATCATGTAAAAAAATAATATGACAGATATGTTTTAATGCTGTGAATATTACAAATAAAAATACTAGACCTGTGTTTTTTTTCTTGCCTATTGTACATTGAGCGGAATACGCTTATGCCAGGGCGTATGTGGCTTATACTGGGCACTGTATACATATAATGAACATTACACAAGGTGCCTTATAAATTTGCATGTCTGAATATACATATTATAATAGGTAAGTAAGTTAGAAGGTATGTCGCCAAATTGTGCTATGTGCAATAATATACCTACTCTGAACACAGAACCGCACTCAATAAGCAACCTGCGAAGCAAGGTTGTTATCCTGTTATCACACGAAATTATCGCGACAAACCTTCACATATTCTTTGCCTACACAATTTTGTTTCAATTTCATACAGCAGACTAATTTATTAACATATTAAAGAATACATATTAATTTCTTGGAGTATTCGCTCACAATAAAGTAATGATGTAAGGATGCAGGCCTCATCCATCACACAGCTGTCTTCCCTCATCCACATTAGTACAATGTGAGTTAGTGAGTTTATACTAGGTTCGGTTACTTTGAGACTCGCTACAGGAAAAAGCTTTAGTGTGATAAAAGCTTTAACTTCTTCTAAGAGTGCCGTCTCCTTAAACTGTACCTTGGATACCGCCATCTAAACGAGTCACACGTGGCTCTATCATAAAAAAAACTTTGACAACCGATATTTATGATGATATTAAATAATATGTGATAAGAAGCTATTTTTTGGTATGTATGTTTGTTATTTAATTAATCGCTACAACTTCTGAACTGATTTCAGAATCAATATGATTATGCAATGTATCTTTTATCCTGGAATATTTCACGGTTCTCCGCTACAATCACACTGCAAGAATACGGCTTCACCACTACAATATCGCACACTGCAAGAATACGACTTCACCGCTACAATATCGCATAATACAAGAATACGCCCTTACCGCTACAATATCGCACTTTGCAAGAATACGCCCTCACCGCTACAATATCGCACACTGCAAGAATACGCCTTCACTGCTAGAATATCGCATAATACAAGAATACGCCTTCACCGCTACAATATCGCACAATGCAAGAATACGCCCTCACCGCTACAATATCGCACAATGCAAGAATACGCCCTCACCGCTACAATATTGTACAACGCAAGAATACGCCCTCACCGCTCTTAGATACGGGAAGAGCGTCGACATAAATTCCAAGATGAAACTGAGCCAGCTGTTGCCTTGTTTCGGGGAAATAAATACGGATTAGACGCAGCACGCTGAAGGAAAATAAACAAGGAAGGAACATTTGAATTATGGATCGCTTAATATTTGCATTTTAAATTTTTATGAAGCATTTAGCTTTGTTCTAAGGATAATAATTAATATGAAAAAATGTGTTATATGGTTGATTTCTACATTAGAAACCGCATAAAAGGATAATGCCGATTTTTCTATAAAAATTGGGCTATACCTTGCGTCTTAAAAATCATCGGTAAAACATTAGAAATATTCTCAATATTATGTAAAAAAAAGATTAGTAAGATATTTACAGGGAATTTATAATAATCTGATTTCTAAGTGGTTAATTTTCTAAGTTTTATAATTTGCATGGCGGTTCTACACGTTTCGAAACGTTTAATTACTTTTTTAAGCTATTGCATAGCTTCTATCGCGGGCCTTGACGGGTGGACCGAATCCAGAAATTGCGTAACGAAAATAGCCTGTCACCCCCACTCTGACCTATATTTCCATTAAAAGATTCTTCATGCATACGTGCTTCAGACGCAGAGTGACGCAAATATAGCCCATTTTCTGGCATTCTCCTTTCTCATTTGTCCTGACGTATCTATTTTATTCATAAGTTCTTTCTTTGCAACAAATACATATTATTTTAATGTTTTTTTCCTGTGGGTGCTAAATAATTTTTCAGCACTAAAATGTTAACTTTACAGTGCATAAACTATTGCGTTGCGGAAGACAGTTCTACGCCATTTTAATGTACCTACTCGTATTTAGGCGTTTTTACAGCATTCAATTTTTATTCAATCTGAGAGATTCAATTTTTCATCCTAGGTTATCTTTTCAAAGATAATTGCTATATTTAATTTACGAAATTGATTAAAAATATGTTTTACATGAAACGATATATTTTTAGGGTTCCATACCAAAATGGTAAAGATGCAACCCTTATGGTGAGACTTTCTCCGTCCGTCCGTCCGTCTGTCACACTCGATTATTTCAGTAACTATTAAAGCTATCGACCTGAAAGTTGGAACAGTTGTAGGTAATTGCGGCGCGCCGCCATTGCAATCATAAAAAATTGAAAATCTTTTTTATTTTTATTTAAAAAGGGGGGAAAACCGGGTTGTCATAATTTTAAAATGAGATAACAATATTGAGTGGGGTATCATATAAAAAGGCGTTACTTGTGTATTCTAAAACTGATTTTTATTTATTTTTATGTTTTATAGTTTTTGATTTATTGGGCAAACTGTCGAAAAAAATACCGTCCCCCCCCCCTTATCTCCGAAGTTTACCAATCGAAAAATCTGAAATAATTATGATCAATAGAAATTAACGTATATTTTACAGGAAAAATAAAATCAACTGTCTAACTATTATACTTTTTTTGATAATAACAATAATCCGCCGAAAACAAAGTCAGGTTTGCGGTTTGCCAACAAAAATACCTATATATAAATTATACTCGTAAAATCATGAACAAAAGTGATTCTATTAATGTTTTACTTCTTTTAAAGTACCTCGGTGCGCGAGTCCGACTCGCACTTGGCCGGTTTTTTTAAAGTATTCAGCATTTGTTCCTTTGGGCGTTATTCATCTTATTTATACGTTTAAAAGCACAGAAACAACATCACGTAAAGTAATATTAGTAAAGTGAGTTAATTTTATCAATTAGGCGTTCAAGTAAGCGAGGCGGCGAGGCAGCCATAAATCTACTAGCGCCCTCTCGCGCCACGTACTTCCAAGTAGATGTTTATTTTCTTCTTCACTAAGTTTATTGCCTTGTATAATAAATCTTTTATAGTGGCACGGTTAAAAAATCGCACACATTATTCAATTATATGGTCCTTCGTCGTCTCAACCCCTTTTTATGTTCTGCCTAACTGCCTCGTTGGTCTAGTGGTGGGCATGTTCGGCTGCAGATCACGAGGTCCTGGGTTTCATTCCCGGGTCGGGCCGATAGCATTTAGGTAAGGTAGTATAGGGTATTTCTATCAGGAAATTCTTAGTACTAGCCCGAAGTTTGGAAGTTGGCGGTGTTTCACCCTCGTGCCTTGAAGAACATGTTAAACCGTCGGTCTTGTGCCTGATGTCCCACCGGTTGTGTCAGAGCTGCAGGTCATCCCATCGGATAATGAAAGAGAGGAAATAGGGAGTGGGTCTGTGTCTCGCGCCTGCGTGGAAAATATTTGCATGCAGAGATTGACCATGTTCCGGGATCGATAGGTGGACAACATTTTTTGTGTTCGAAATAAGTTATTGTAGACAAAAAAAATCTATCGATAGTTATACTTAATGGCTGCATGCTATAAAAACTTTGATTAATTAATATTTCGGATTTTAAATTCTTATAATTATTTCTTATGATATTTAATGATAATGTTGTAGTTAATTTCAAAAGCTGAGCACAATGTGCAGACGGATTTATTAGTATTCAGAATCGTAATCCAATTTAAAACGCCGTACCCCCGCTACACCTTTGATGCATATTAAATAAGATTGTCTTCGGTCTACTGACTAAAACTCTATTACTAGATGTGGCAGTGTAAGAAATCGCCATTTGCGAGAAAAAACACATTTTGACTTTTACTTCTTACTGATCTTATAACGTATACAGGGTGGAATTTTGTAATGCCATCTAAAGGGTAAGTACTCTTATTACTGTCGATAGAAAATTTTACTCAAGGGAAGCATTCCTGTATTTTTTATTAGAAAGAAAACTGCATTAAGTATATCATTCTCAGACATCTTTTTTAATTTCGTTCTGTTCCGTTACATCCAGCGAATGGAATCGAATCTAAATAATCCCACCAAAAACATTCTGTAAAAACTAGCCAAAGTCAAAATGGAGCTGCTTGTTTATCTCTAAAAAGTACTGAAATCTAGACAAAGTCGTGCCAAGTCAAAGGTTCCTTACTGCGATTTCTTTATTAGTATAGTTAATGTTGCGTGACTTGGCCGTTGAAGGGTACACAAGGGTTCAAACCAGGTGCTCCATGACACCATTGCACCAATCTGTCGCCAGAATTCATCGTCAATGAGTAGCGGTTCTTGGTCTTCAACGGCCAAGTCACACAACATTAACTATAATAATAAAGAAATCGCAGTAAGGAACCTTTGACTTGGCACGACTTTGTCTAGATTTCAGTACTTTTTAGAGATAAACAAGCAGCTCCATTTTGACTTTGGCTAGTTTTTACAGAATGTTTTTGGTGGGATTTCACTTCTTTTTGTAGAAACTTCAAAATATTACAAAATATTTCTGTCCGTTTTTCTAGATACATTAACTGCATAAATAACTTTGTAATCTCATATAATTTATATGGAATTACAAAGTTATTAATGCAGTGATCACCAGGTACTCCAGATCTTCGATTATCCTAGTTTTTATAGTTTTCCCTTTATGTGGCCATTAAACCCTAACTCTGTACCAAATTTCAGCTCTCTGAGTTTATGGGAAGTACTAGTTCTATTTTGATGATCATGAGTGAGTCAGTCAGTCAGTCAGTGTCGAAAATGCGAAACTTTGCTTTCGCATAACTTCGGAACTATATGACCTACAGACTTGAAATTTTGGGTTTTAAGTATGTGATTATAGCTTACTGGATAGCGAAAATTTCAGCGTTCTGGTCTTATCCAGAGGTTCTCAAATAGGAGCCCGAAAATGCGGCGAAATGGTTCCTGTAAAGATGGTACGGCAGTTTTGCTTCGCGCTTTGACTTTGGCGGGGGCACTGCCGTGCCCCCTGATATGTCTACGGCTGCTGTGTGTTGATACGAAGATCAGCCAATCATCTAAGCTGGTCTATGTAGGAAAATTAGAATTTAATTTCGAATCGGTAAAAAAAGAAACTCGTAACCTCTCCACTTTCTTTATGTTCTCGTTGAAGACGGACATCTTGCATAGGGAATTAGCTAAGGAATTGCTTGTGCGGTACGAATAATGGACTCGAATCTGGGATAAACAGGTATCTACGGTACCAATTTGAATCAAGAGCAAAATTGCAACTCCCAATTCTAAATCACACTATTCCGTTCGGTCTTGAGAAACGAGTAGGTAGTGTAACAAGATCTTGATTATACATATACTATTTAGGGTACTGTTTTGGAATTCTGAAGTATAGATAAACGGGGTACCTACAACCAATACCGTTTCCTCTACCATAACTTTGAATTATTCGCATTTGTATTGTATATTTTGAAGAAAAATAAAATGAACGCTCTCTATATAATATATTTTTTTCCTAACAATAATTCAGCTACAGCAAAGTTATATAGGTACGTTAACAAAACTGATTTCTATCGTTTTAAATTTTCTGTATAGTATACGAAACCTCAGTGCTCAAGTCTGACTGAAGGCACTTGGTCGGTGATTAGGTGCGGAGTATTACAAGTAGGAATTAAGACTTAGCAGTGCTGTTAGCAGTAATAGCTCAGTGGTTCTGACCTCTACTTCTCATAAGCGGGTTCGAATCCTGGGCACGCACCTCTGACTTCTCCGAGTTATGTGCGTTTTTAAAAAACGAAATATCACTTGCTTAGCGGTGAAGGAAAACATCGTGAGGAAACCTGCATGCCAGAGAGTTCACAAAAATGTTCTCGAAGGTGTGTGAAGCCCGCCAACCCGCACTTGGCCAGCGTGGTGGGCTATGGCCAAACCCCTCTCAGTCTGAGAGGAGACCCGAGCCCAGCAGTGGGACATAAAAAGGGGTTGAGAATTTGAGATGAGATGATGATGAGTGCTGTTAGCACGACTTCATTATATTTCCAAGTGGTCTACATGAAATTACGTAGACTGACTACGAGTGAGCGTCATTTTCAATGTGGTAGTTGGCAGCAATTTGCGGCTTCCAACTCGATGGACGGCGCCTGCCTTGACAAAGTGCATTTAACTTAGTGGCCGGCATATACCTAGCGTCGCCTGGAACAGTGACTAGCGGCTAAAACATGACCAACTATAAAATGAACCACATTTTGTTTTAGTTTATAATATGAAGAGGAAACTTTGTATCTAGGTACACTTTGCAAGCATTACATGCTTAAGGAAGTGTGAGATTTGAATTAGTTTTAGTATTTATGGAAAGAAGGTGCAGATATATTTTATGCATCATAAACAACAACATAATAAATATTATGGTAAAAATTCTCTGTCACAATGTTTGTAACCAAATTGATCAAACTTCTCCGTAACGGCTTGACCAATTTCCATGAAATATTTTGCCAACAGTAGGTCTGAAGTCTGAAATATTCTTCTTTCTCTAATTAGCAAAGTAACGTTTGCGTGGTCAGCTAGTAAATTTTTATAATTTTAATCAACAGACTATAAATATTGGCTTTGTAATGATAACTCGCATATTCGCTGTAATAGTTATTTGTTATGCAAGGGCGCAAAGTGGATTTTTGGGCCGAGTGTCAAATTTTAATGCTGAGCGGCGAAGGATTCTAGGGTTAAACCCTGAGCACAGCGACGGGTTCAAAGAATAGAATCCTGAGCATAGCGAGAATTTTCATACTACTTTCTCTCCCTTGGGAGAAATAAAAATGCTTTTGCGGCCTAGGGGATATAATAGCATTTCCCACCCGCATTTCGGGCATTAAAAAACGCTTTTCCGAGCGGGTAAGATGAAAAATATTTTATATTCCATCATTTATACAATAGGTAGGTACATAATGGGATCCGTCTCTCCTACTTGCTCGAGAAAGTTTCAAAGAACATCTACGGATGTCCGGTGGAACTTCACATAGTGATTTACTAAACTTACTATCACGCCCTGGAGAAATAAGTAGAGTCGTACTTTGTTAACGAAATGATTGTCTACGTGTGGATACGTTATTAGATGTTAGCCCCATTTCTTTCGGGTTGGAAGCATCAATTTTATTTACTCTCTCCTTGAGAATAACTCACTTTCTAAGAATCGTATCGGACCATTGGGACATATTAAGTATTTATCGTTGGCAACGAGCGATTGTGAGAAAAATACCTATTATTAGGTTTTGAGAATATTATTTTGATAATCCAAAAACAGAAAAAGGTATTATTTTTAATATTATATCTTTCTGACCCAGCAAGCGTTGTTTTCCCACATAACTTATTTTTTACTTAGTGGTATGCAAAATCGTTTACATTCAGACCTTCCGAATATATCATAATTATAACGATCAAGTCGTTTCGAATGAGTTTGGTTACAAACCCGAGAATTTTAAATCTATGAGAAAATGTTATTAAAGATAAACATTAAACTATATTTGAAAGATTTGTGCATTTAACAACACAAACAACGCTACATAACGCTAACTAAGAAGCTAACGCGTGGCTAAGAGCAAGGAAATTGCATAATTTGTAAATTACTCGCGCTGTAATAACAGTTCTCAGCAACACATGTGTGGAATATCTAAACACAACTCGGTTATTACCTGCATGATAACTATTACTTTGGTGGCGGATGCTCTTAATGTTAGGACACCAATGAGTTTTAATGACTTGTATATGAATACTTGCACGTTATTGTGTTACCTAGTAAAGATTGTATTATGTAATAAATATAGGACGCGATAAACCTAAGTGTGTATAACTCTAGGTATACCTAACGAAAAGACAATAATTATTAATAATCGGCCAAGTGCGAGTCGGACTCGGGATGTCGGAGGGCTCCGTACAATTCATTATCTATGTCAAAAACCGAGCAACAAATCACGTCTGTTGTATGGCCGTTTTAATTTTAGTATATTTTTTTGGATTGGTTACACATTCTTCATTCATATTTTATCTACGTACCTATATGTACCTACGAAATAAGCAACTCTAGCTTGTAGGTGTTTATGTGTATGTTGATACGTATAAAATGTTATGTACAATGTACATGTCGTAAGCGTTTTCAAAAATTTTAAAAGCCTGTTGTTTACTTTGAGTTATCTGTATCTATACTAAAACTCAAAATATAGACTTCATAACAATAAAAATAAAGAAGTCATTTCTTTCATTGACTATGACTAATTAACTTGTACCACATATATTTATTTTAATCACGTGCTTGATATAATAATAATATACTTTAAACATTGAAATTAACTTATAACAAATGCGTCTGCTCGAGACACGAATATCCCAAAGTATTCATCCAACACTACATGCGAGCACATTTCAAGCGCATTTGAGGTTAAATACAAGACAAAGGAGCTTAAGGTGTTGCGGCCCTACCAGCCCGCGAAATTCAAATTTTATTTCGTTTTTCGCAAATATTAGACTAACTAAACATTGTAGATTTATGGCAATGCATTTTGCGGGCCTACTTTTTATGCATCTACATGTTTTTAATAGAAACTTTGCTCGAAAGTTCCCACTCATCTCATATTGGTTCCCGAAAGATAATTTTTTGCAGTTTCCCAGATTTCGAGCTATCGGGAACCAATATGAAGTAAATGAGTATTGTTGAGCAGAGTTTTTATTAAAAACATGTAGATGCATAAATTCTGTACCCGCAAAACACATTGCCATTAACCTTCGATGTATAATTAGCCCACTATGAGCAAAAAACTAAATAAAATTTGAATTTTCGCGCCCGGATGTTACCCATTGCCCTTAAGGTGTTGCGGCCCTACCAGCCCGCGAAATTCAAATTTTATTTAGTTTTTCGCAAATATTAGACTAACTAAACATTTTAGATTTATGGCAATGCATTTTGCGGGCCTACTTTTTATGCATCTACATGTTTTTAATAGAAACTTTGCTCGAAAGTTCCCACTCATCTCATATTGGTTCCCGAAAGATAATTTTTTGCAGTTTCCCAGATTTCGAGCTATCGGGAACCAATATGAAGTAAATGAGTATTGTTGAGCAGAGTTTTTATTAAAAACATGTAGATGCATAAATTCTGTGCTCGCAAAACACATTGCCATTAACCTTCGATTTATAATTACCCCACTATGAGCAAAAAACTAAAGAAAATTTGAATTTTCGCGCCCGGATGTTACCCATTGCCCTTAAAGTATATTATAAAGGGTTAAAAGTTCACTGAAGCGTAGTGTAGGGCTCTTTAATTTGATTAGCTGTGTAAACTACGCGCAAGTATTCAGACAACCCTTTTTAACATTGATCAAAGGTCGAAGTTCAGTAGTTAATGAGCTAAGTGCTAAGTTTCATGCTGGCAATTAAAGCGTTCATCAAAATCTCTAATCAAATTTAAATAGAATGATGAAGTACGAGTACCTACCGCCCCTTTATAAAAAGAAAACTTTATGAATTTTCTGTGGTTTTGGCGTAAAGATGCCTGTGAATTGGGATAAAAATTATGTAGCTTAAATCCTATACCTTAAAACGAGCAATTCTTGTATATATATTTCTGTATAATCCGAATCTCGGAAACGGCTCGAACGATTTTCATGAAATTTAGTATACATGGGGTTTTGGGGGCGATAAGTCGATCTAGCTAGGATAAATTTTTAGAAAATGTCGAATTTACCAAAAAAAAATGATAACTGCTGCCATCTATTGGTGGGTAGATATACTACCGAGCAAAGCTCGGTCACCCAGATATTTAATAATAATATGGTAAAGTAATAAAACATTTCTTCAGTATATAATACCATTAATTCTATACATTAATCAAAGTTCAAAGTTGAGTAATAAGTGAGCTAAGTGCCAAGTTTTATAGTGGCAATTAAGGCGTTAAAACAAAGTTTCAAATCAACTTTGAATGGCCTGATGAAGTTCACTGTTTTGATAACTTTAATAAATTGGGGACGCGGGAAAGTTTCTTTAAGATTTTATCTTACAATTTTTGTAAAGGATTTTATGAGAACTTTCTTTTTGCCATGGGTATTGTATTTGGCGTAAGTATGTCTAAGTATTTTTGTAAGCTGATGATTTATTTTATTTTATATACATCTACTTTAGTAGGTACTATAGTACATATTTTTTCAATACAGTTGTATGGTATGGCTTTCAGAGGCTGTCATTAGTATTCGATAGTTAAATCGCACAGGCATCTTTCTTTTTCGTGGTCGTAACTTACTTTTCCAAGCTCGATCATTACTTTATATACTATATAAAAAGTTTGATAGCAAGGAGTTTTCAGTTTACAATAAAATGAATGTTAGATTTTTTAGAAGAAAAAATAAACTTAATTTTCGTTTACGTTTTCTTTTACATTTTTGTTTTATCTTTTTTATTTTTTCTTTTATATCTTTTTTTTATCTTTTTTAATTTATCTTTTATATCTTTTTTATTTTTTCTTTTATATCTTTTTTTTATCTTTTTCGATTTCGATTTCGATCTCAACTTCCATTTCGACTTCGACTTCGATAGCGACAGTGATATCGATATCTAAGGTAATAACTGCACAAGATGGAATATGGCCCCCAAAATCATGAGAAAACATATTATTCTTTGATTTGTTTTTTACTAATTCTCACAACTGTATTGAAAAACGTCGCGTGATACACGGGTGTGTAGGTTATTGCAAACTCGTGACATTATAAACCCTCGCCTTCGGCTTGGGCTTGTTAAGACAACTCGTTTGCAAAAACCTACTTTCCACCCTTGTATCACAATGTACTATTTTGTGTGTCCTTGCATGTGACAACCGAATGGCGCAGCGGTAGCGAACACGCTGTCTGCGTCGATGTCGTGCTGTCGTGGGTTCGATTCCCACTTCTGGTAAATTTTTGTGTGATGATCATGAATATTTTCCCGTGTCTGATGTTTTCCTATATATTATATTTATGTACATAAAATTGTATGTATATATCAGATATCTAGTACCATTACACAAGCTATCACTTATTTTGAGGCTAGATTCCGATCTATGCAATGTCCTGATATATTTATTTATTAAAAAAATCACTGGATTTATTGAAAAGATTCTAAAACCAAAATTTACTAATTAAAATTAAATAAGCCAACCAAAGCTTTTATTTCTAGAAAACAACCGATTCCTGCGAGACGTAGACAAAGTCACAGACGAAAGCAATTCTATATATATGTTACAGTCATAGTGATTAAACAGCTATTATTAATAATGACTGGTTACTATGGATAATAGCCAAATTGACTGGACAATTTGATAAATTAATCACTTTATCTGGATATTATTCATAGGCGCTGGTCACAGTTGGCGAAAGTGATAATACGGTCTATTTGGCTTGTAAAACCCCCCCGTTCTTCATCCCGCTGCCGCGTGGCGTAATCCGTAGCTGATTAAATTGTTGTTACGTTGATTCTTAAAATAATTAAAATTCTTAAAATACTAATTAAAGTAATAGTTTTCGTAAAATATTTTTTTTAAGTTTTAAAATTTTAAGGTTAATAATTTAGTTTTCCCTTACACTTTTCAAGGCTCGTTTTCAAGGCACCCAGAAATAGGAGCCCCGCGAAGCGGGGCTCCTATTTCTGGGTGGTCATAAAAGAAAATAACCACTCAGAAGGATGGCGGGGCCTTGCAGGCCCCGCCATCCTCTTCGTCACCTAACCCAACCGAGTCGGGGTGCCCTCAAGTCCCGAGCTCGCTTCGCTCGCTCCTAGACCCTGTATTAATACTATTATTTCATTTAAATATTAGCAAACTGGCAAAGAAATACGTTAAATGTCGTCTGAAATAACCTAACAAATTATGATTTTTAATAATAATTTTTCTTATTACTTCTCGTTAATTTGAGTTATTTACGAAAGCTAGTGACATTGTGAAGAGAATTACATAAAAACATTCATAAATAAGTTAGTAAACAGGTAAATAATCTTTATCCATACTTGTTTTATTACATTATCCAAGTCTTCGGAGATGGTATAGATAATAGCTGGTTAATGTGATTAATTCTATGTCAATTATCACTTTATCCAAATTGAGTTGACATTATTAATAATGGCCAGATGATATGTATAATATCCGGATTAATCGCTTTGGCTGTGACATATATATATGTATAAATCCAAGGAAAACTACACCCAATACCAAGTGTAGTATTATATTAGCCTCTGTTTCTGTGAACAGTACAAGTTTTTCTCTCCCCTACAATTTACTTTACAAGCGTCGTATCGACCCATCGGGCGCAATAAAGTATTTTTCGCTTTTAGCGGGAATAAGAAATTACTGTAGTGGGTAAACGGAGAATTAGGTCACGGAAAATTGACGATCAGCACATTTCCTATTCATTTTCACTACAAGGTCGACTTAAGAGTACCTCAGCCATGAGAAAGAGAATACTAGAAGATACGGTAATACTTGAAGATGTAGTAAACCTAGGTTACTTCCGCCATAATATTATGGTATTCCGCCTGAAATCGATATAGGAAAATACACTCGTTATTTTTAAGCTATAAATAATTAATTAATTTTTATTAAATGCTACTAAACGTAAAAATACTGTAATATCCACGTACACGCTTAACTTTAAAAGCCTGATTTTGGTATAAAATTACGCTCTCAATTTTTATTTTACGCAAAATTAATAAGCCTTCATTATTGTTTTTACCTCATTCTTAAATTTCAAAGTTCATAGCTAAACTCTTAAAAAGAAAGCAAATTTTATGGCCTTTCAAAAGAAAACTCAATAAGCACTCACTACTCGTAAAGTTTATAAGAAATGCTGTTTGATATTTTAACTCTCCCGGTTATTTTAATAAATAAAAGACACGTAACTTATTACTGCAAACAGCTGAAAAAATACTCGGAAAAGTTTCAGGAAACTCTAGAGCTCCTACAAATTTTTCACAAATCCTTAAGAATTTGACTTTTTTATTTTCACTTCGCTTGTAGAGCTTCAAGTGGACGTATTGTGTAGATTCTAGCGTTCTTAGAATTTCTGTATTTTTATTTACATTAGGTATCCTATTAGGTACTCGCTGTGGTTTTTGTAAATTTAGTATTTTTAATTTTCTTTTGCAGGTTTGTGTACCTACTCATGTTCGTTGCTTTTCATCTTTCGTTTTTCATCCAAGGTTCACTTCACAAGGCTCAAGACCTCACCAACTGGCGAGCCAGCTTGGAGAATGATCTCCAAGCTGGTAACCATGGAGGGAACGCTGAAAAAGAGTAGGTAGGTACTTCCACTTATATAATGTATCCTATTCCTACCTATACCTTCAAACAAGCAATTATTGTATATATCTCAGCGGCAGGGCGCGTTTGTGAACCCTCGTAATCTTAGTTTTAGGTCGACTTGTAGTTGACACCATTCTTATGCAACAAATGTCGTACCGACTTTTTACAAGTGCCTGTATATTATAAAGAATTTGCCTATGTGAAATAAAGATATTTTGAGTTTTTTGGTGTTTATATATTTCTATATAATCTGAACCTCGAAAACGGCTCGAACGATTTTCATGAAATTTAGTACAGTGAGTTTCGGGAGCGATAAATCGATCTTGCTGGGATTCATTTCTAGAAAATGTGGAATTTATCAAAAAATATGACTTATGCTGCCATCTATTGGCAAATAGAGAAAATATCGAGCAAAGCTGGTCGCCCAGCTATTGTATATTTAACAAGACAAGATTTTGCTACGAACTAGATATGTTTGATGATAATAATAGGTACGCCATTATTCGTACATTTCAGGAATACGTTTTCCAACGTGATTTGTAGGGTTCCGTTCCGAAAAGGTAAAAAATGGGATCCTATTACTGAGACTTTGCCGTCCATCCGTCCGTCTGTTACCAGGCTGTAACTCTTGACCGATATTGACCTAATACACTTGAAATTTTCACAGATGATGTATTTCCGTTGCCGCTATTACAAAAAAAAAACAGAAAATATAATAATATGAAGATAAAAGGGGGCTCCCATACAACAAAAGAGATTTTTTGCTCATTTTTTGGTCGATGATCTAGCAGACCCAATATTACTCTACTTGTATATTAAAAGTAATAGTTAAATGTGCCTTCTAGCTCCTGCATCACCATTTCGCTACTTTATATAGATTTATTATATACTTATTTACCTTTTCTGTGTTAGTCCGACTCGCACTTGGCCGATTATTTTCTTTACTTATAAATTTTGGTCGCAGTTCTGTGGTAGGTAAATGTCCCCTGTTCAACCGAATTCACACATTAAGTACATTATTATCCAGCACGATAGTGTTTCAGTCAATTGCAAATATGACTCGCGATAGGAATTCCCATGTTGAGCAAATAATTTGCGTTAGGTCAGCGAGTGTGGACACAGCACTCGACTTCTTCCGTTGGATATCCGCAGAGTTCACGCCGTGTGGACACTCGACTATCAGATAATATTGACTCGCTTTGTACGCTGGCCAGTGATTTGATTCAGCCAATTCAGCCCAGAGCTATGATAGATTCGCACCGAGTAAGTATACGCTTGTAATATACATTTTATTTTATTGTAGTAGTGTAGTGCCAACAATTTCCTTCGTTCACCCATGGTTAGGCTAGTAGCCTCATCTAGTAACAGAAAGGCTTGCTTATTTTTTTGTGCAACGAATCAGCCTTGCTGTTCAGTGCGGAAATGCAGCCACTATTCTTGGCACCATTCCACGCGGGCAAGTATATTGTACAGTAATTAAAATATGTTAGCAAGAAGTCTTACAACAAACATTTTCATTAAATAAAATCTCTAATGGCATTAAATTGTTATCTCAATTAGGTATACTAACTTACTCGTACCTAGTTAGTTTACATGTCTAAGGTACAGCTTGACGCCTTAAAACGCAACAAATTTTATGTTTTCCGAACCCTTATTTTGGGCAATAATTGTTTTAAATTAATTAATGTTTATTATGCCATGTAAGATAATGAAAAACTTAAATTAGACTAACAAAAACTATTTACTATCACATAGCAATACTTTTAAAGCGAATCTAGCTCCGTTTAATTGTCCATTAGTCAACGAAACGACCAATTACGCGTCCATTAGAATGAAAACACACGGGGTTAGCTTCAAAAATTTACCTATTTAAATTGTTTCAGCAAGACCAGGCAGGCTTTGATAATAAATTATCATGGTGCATTGATAATAATAGTCAAGATAGGCCCATCCTAATATTTTACGTAAGCCTTCTTCGTACAAAAAAATGTAGAGCCATGTGTCGAAACTCCTGCGAAATACTGCGTAGGCTTACAGCTTACTACTGAAGCCGGAGGGGGTTTTGCTCCCATAAACTGGCGACATTTTTTCGAGCGGTCCGCCCCGTCTAGAGTATACGTCAATGTCATGGTGTTAATCTTTTCAAACTAAACCTATACGAGCAATTCGCTTTATAATAATCTAGATTGGTTTTTAGGAGTTAATGTGGAGACCGTAGTCTATAAAAAATAAAGTTTGGTTTAGAATCAGCTTGGACCGGGTTTCCTTTTTATAGTGCTTCTTACACTTGAATATAATTTCATAGAGTATATTAAAAAAAATACACTCGGCGGTATTTGAATCCGCGTCCCTCCATGGATGTTGCGACCAAAGCATCGGATTTTGATCATTCTTTTTATTGGAAAGTGAAAACCCCGAAGTTGGTCCTATCTCAAAAATATTAAGGTAAACTAACATTAGCTTAAGAAGACCTTAAGGTTAAATTAATACAGTGTTTACTATTTTTTGGTGTTCAGATTTTCGGCGGTATAATTTTGTCTTAAAAAATTAGCACGTGGGAAACGTGTCGTGACCAAATGTCCCCGCGTGTGTTCACATCTAGGCGTGAAACTCACTAATGGCAATTTGGACGGTAAATAGGATGTCGCTGGGAACCTACTTTACAAGAATTCCAATAATGAAATAAGAAGCTGCTGCCTGCTCCTAAGGTACTTTCCTGTAGATACGAACAGCTTTCGCACCTATGGTTTTTGGTAGGTTCTAGGCACACACGTAAGAGCACTTTACTTATGTACTCTGCGTAGTACGCAAAAGCAGATTTTTTTCCGAAAATAATTTTATCTACGCCCATTGCTTAAAGTTCGAATTATGAAATCAAAATGTGTCACTTATTGACCTACTTTATTCACAGACTTCTATAATTATTAAAAAGTTACTCATTATAACATCGCTGTACTATGGAAATATCTCAAGATAGTCGAATAATTTCCATTGCGATACTGGGCTCTGGGTTCCTGTATTTTTATGTGTCGTCATAGCTAAAAGAGAGTGTAGAGCCTTCTTAATTTTGTCTTTTTATATATGGAGTCCAAAGACAATATTTAGTTGGTAGCATAGACGTAGCATATCATTATAACTCATGATAGTACAGACTTGTTTTTGGTTGCAATAGAGATTATGTGAGCATGTTTTTGAAAAGTAATTTAAAACAACAAAATTACAAGAAATAATTCAAAGAAAACAGATATTGCAGTCGGGAATGGGGAACGATGCAAGTTGTGAAAACATTTAGTCGATGGCGCCATATTGTTTCAAACTCCCCTCGACCATTTATTTTGGTGCTGTAGTTTGGCATGGCGCGGTCCACAGGTGAATAAAGTAAAGAAACACTCCTTGTGGAGAGATTGAAGCCAAAAAACTATGCCGATTTAAGTATAATAAATAAAATAAATAAAATAGCTTTTAATGTTTCCTTACAGTTACATACATTTTTGTTTAAGTAATACACAATCATCAATACATTTCTAATTTAGGTGCTTAAGACTAACATGCACAAAGTTAGTACTTATATGTTTAGTTTTAGCAAACAGTATAGGTAATGTTGTACGGCAAATGTATGATGGAACCTTAATGACAGTTCAATAAACACTAGTAATGACAGTTCAATAAACACAAACCAAAACACGATTTAAGTATACGGCTTGGAAATTCATTATTCATAAATAATAATGTCGTCCAGACCGATCCGTCCACGGCGGTCAATCTCTATCTACCAGACCACAGTACTCGTAAGACTACCACAAGATGGAATTTTAACAGGGTCACATTTGAGTGGGAGACTATTCCGTATTCTAGTATGAATAGTAACGAGTGCAGTGTTAATCATAAATAATACTTATAGCAGCAACAGAAATACATCATCTGTGAAAATATCAAGTCTGCATAGCGATCATGGTTCGAGAGATAAGGCCTGGTGACAGACAAACGGACGGACGGACGGATAGACGGAAGGACGGACAGCGAATTCTGCGTAATAAGGTTTTTTTTACCTTTTGGCTAAGGAACCCTAAAAATCTCCTTTAGACCCATCCGTCCACGGCGACCGCTGCCGACCGGATCCACAATAAAATTACGGCAAGGTGGGATTTTAAAGGGGTCACGTTTGAATGCCAGTTCCATGCTTTTATATTTCGAAGGCTTTTAAACGTATGCTGCAAAACTCATTAAAAATAGCATACTACAATCCTACTTAAGATAATGGCAACATGATGTCAAACAGGGAAAAGTCCTAAATTAGTTGGCACCAGTAGGTACTTATATCCCGGAGATTTCGCAACTTCTCACTTTGCGTAACATGTCAACATTACTGGTAAAGTTCCGAGTTATATACGGTCATTCGCAGCTTTACCACCTAAGTTTTATCCCCTCGTAATATATTTAGGTCACCGCGGGGATTGAGGCATATTAAGGGTATTATATTCGAATTTTGAATTAAACCCTATATAAGTACCACGAAATGAAAGCGCCTTATCGTGTTATTTAAAGCACTTGCGTTAATTAATCCATCATCTTAAGTTTTTTTTAAAACGAACTACATATTTGAAAAAATACGAAATTTTAACAAAAATAAAAGCCGACTACAGCTCTCATCAAACTACCCAAGTAAATTGATGAGAGCTGTAGTCGGCTTTTATTTTTGTACCTACCCAATTTTATTTTATTGTTACTACCCAAGTAAAATCAAAATGTATCGTCGAAATCGGTAGGCGTTATATTGCGTTTAGTGCATTTTTCACGCACATACAATGCAGTCTTATAAGATATTTAAGATATTATGGTTTTGTCATGGATGCCATCGTCAGAACTGGATCTAATCAAAAAGAGACCACACTGCAAGCATCAAGCTCGTGATCAAATAGCTATCAAATACAAAAATCTGTTCATCCAATCAAACTCAACATTATAGACCTCAAATCTTATTATGGTCAAAAGACTGATCTCAGATAGAGAGGACAAAACTAGAGAAAAAAAATCCAGTCAAAAGTTCTGAGGTAACGTAACAAACATAATAATTGGCCAAATGCGAATCGGTTCCGTACAATTGTCTATAGTGTAGCAATCTAACGTAGCGTAGTCTTCACTTTCAATTTTTTAGTATTTGTTGTTATACGGGCAAGTGGAATAAATCATCTGTGAAAATTACAAGTCTGCGACGTGACTAAAATCTGTGGACGTGACTATCACGGTTCAAGAGTACAGCCTGATGACTTTTTTACCCTTTGGGTCTCAAAATCCTTTTTATTCTCAGAGCAGACCTACCTACTTCCAGACATGGGAGATAAAAAGGGGTTGATGGTGACTTTCATAAAATATAAAATAAACAATTTCATCTTGAATCATTATAAATGCAATAATTACTCGGCAAAGTCGTTTCCAACAGCTTGCATAACAAACACTTGAATATAATATAATAATCTAACAGACTCGCAATGATAATTGAATTTCAGATGCAATCATTAGAGAGTCCTTTGAACGTTCCGTAGGCGCCGCGCGGGTAGGCCATAACGAGGTTAGGAAGCCATGTTGCTAGCCATATCTCTGAGAACCTTCCAGAACATTAAGCATACAGCTTAGATGTTCATAAGAGAGAAACAGTAATGGCACGGTGGCAAATAATTCTCCTAACCAAAGGACGGGATGATATTCAAGCCCCCTCCTTCTGAAGGAAAAATCGTGAAGAAATCTCAAATGTGTGTAAAGGCACTGTACCAGTTATACAGTGTACGCAGTACAGGAAATATGACATTGTATTGGAGTCTTAGGATGCACTGGATCTGACATGGGGAGACGTATCGCCAAAAATCAGGTGAACTTCTTACTCGTCTTCATCACTCTTTGCTTTATAAAAGTTGCATAAACCGCCGGGAGCAGCGCTCATTTTCCGCAGCGCTACACGGTTCGTGAAAAACACGTAATATGGGGTGACGAGATTTGAAACGTGCACTTAGGCTGAACAATTTCGTCTCGCCTTTCAGCTGTAGTGGCTGGCCGGAGCCGGCGCGGCGGCGGGCACTCGACGCGCTGGCGATGATAGGGCACAATCCCTCCACGACCGCGATCGTCAGCTACTTTTTACTCCCTTTGTCATGTTCTTCACACCTTACACCGGTGGGAAAATGGACGGAACATTTTGAGCATAATTTTGAAACAGTTATAGGTGGTTAGTCTTTGTTGTTCCTTTTTAGGGGTGTTCCTTGTTCCAAAGGGTAAAAAAACGGGACCCTATTAGTGAGATTTCACCGTGCGTCCGTCTGTCCGTCTGTAACCAGACTATATCTCTTGAACGGTGATAGTTACACTTGAAATTTACTCAGATGATGTGTTGCCGCTATAACAACAAATAAATGTAGAATAAAACGAAGATTAAATTGAGCTTCCATACAACAAACGAGATTTTTTGCTGGTTTTTGGTCGTTGGTCCAATTTAACTTGGAAACTATAGTTAGTAGTAGTAAGTAGGTAAATGGTGCCTTCTGACTTCTGCATTATCATCTTGCTGCGTTACATAGATAAGGATAAGATTTTTCATACTAAGAAAATTTCATACCATGTCGGTATTAAAATGTTAGAACATTATTAAAATATTACTATTGTAAGAGGTGGTGATAGGCAGTTTTACCCCAAACCGTCTTTATTTCTGACAACTGGCTACGCAATAACCCGTATATTGTTTAACTTCTTTATTTTTCCGGCCCTTCTTTTGTTACCTATTGTATAAATTGCAATTAAATACGACAGATTCGTATATCACAGTCTGCTAGTCGTACATCACATCTCTTCCTTTCAGAAGTGGGGATCAAATAAAAAAATCTATCAACAATTTTAACGTAGTATGCAGAACACGAGCAAAGGGAATTTCCAAGCAAAGCCTCAAATGGGCTATCACATGCCGCCATGGAGCCGCAAGCCGCAATGACGTCGGCGCCGATACCTTTGCTTTGGCGCGGGCCGCTTACGTGCGCTGAGAAATATTGGCTCTCCCTGACACACGGGGCGTAAAAAGATATACACCTCAAACTAATTTAATGAGTTCCCAAACTATAAAACATAGGTGCACTGCCTTTACGAAGTTAGGTGCGATTATGGAAACTGAAAATTCAAATAATCTCCTATGTTCTCCAAATATTCACAAAATTCTATGAAGCTTACGAACCCGCATTTTTTATTAATTCAAACTACTGCTACCAATATTTTCGTAGTAGGTATATCATCATATAGAAGTGCCTCAGTGCCCGGCAAATGAGGACGATAATAGAGAAGCTTTTCGCAATTTGATCGTCAAACTTCGTTTCACAACAAAAAAATGGCACACGATTATAATGATTTGGCAAGCGTGGTTTGCTACACGTGCAAACCTATAAATAAACAACAAACCTATAAATGCAGATCTAATCGGTCCTTGGAAGAGAAACTTATAACTGTTAATTACATGAGTTCTCTATCAAATAGTTTTACTGTGAATACGTCGGGTATCTAAGACGTTCAACACTCCGATAATATTGATACGAATCAGAATATTGAATTAAATCTGAACGGCAGGCGAAGCTGCAGTATCTGTGTGTGGTTGGCGTGAAGGCGAGCTAATATAAATTCAATTGGAGCACCTCAGAGAGCTCTGCAAATTGCCTCGTCGACCAGTAAGCAGAGTTAACCCTTTGATGCCGCGATCACCTCCACTCCGTCACCCGAATGTTTCGTTAGCCCGTTCTGAATCGCACTATTTGGTGTTTGATCGTAAAATATCGGTTGATTTCGAGTGCAAAAGCACGTGACGGCATTCAGATGGGTCTAAATCTTATATTATATCTAGTTGGCCTTTCCAAATAAATTCTTCGAGGGATCAGCTTCTTTCGTACAATGAAGAAGCATTTTTGTTTTTAACGCAAACATTTTTTCTGAAAAGATTACATCCCTTTTTTACGCGGGATGCATAGAGATATTTCATTAAAACTTGATTGAAATGAAACAACATTTTTTAACAAAAATTTTATGAATAATAACCAACCTTAAATAAAAACAAACAATAAGTTTTCTAAAATAAATATATAACATACATTTAACCGTTAACAAAACAATTAAGAAAAAAACGTTATGATAGAGTGATAAGCTTGTAAAAAAATTATACCTTTAGGGTTTTCACGGTGAATTGAATTTAATTTGGTAGGCCTAAAATTGTATTAATCTTTTTCAAATTTGAAAATGATTATACTATTTTAAAACTTGACAAATTAGTTTATAGATTATGTCAACTCGGTGATTCAAGTTAACTAATACTAATTCACCATCGAATCGTCAATCGACATCGGCACCATTAAATCGAGGCAATTTCTATAGGCCTGCAACTAGTGTGCGAAAATTTTGCCCATGACCACTCCTCTGATATTCGTCATTTTTACCCACGACGGAACGGAGTATGGGTATATGCGTTTAGGGTGAGAGACCGTTTGTACATTAGTTTGTTGATGAAATTTTTTGTATGTTTGGGTGTTAAATTGTTCACACAAAACGAATATCCAATAAAAAAAATGTTTGTTTGTTTGTTTGTTTGTGCACATCCAATGTTCCCATTTATTTCCAAAACGGCTGAACCGATTTAGATTCATTTTTCTGTATAATGTTTGGTATTCATTGGCGATGGTTCGTAGATAGTTGTTACGAACATCGATCACCAGGGGGCGCCATAAAAAACATTTATAGTGCAAACGAATGTTCCCATTTATTTCAAAAACGGCTAAACCGATTTTAATATAGGTTTTAATAAAATATTAGTGACTTATTGGCGATGGTTCGTAGATAGTAGTTACGAACATCGCTCACCAGGGGGCGCCATAAATACATTTAGAATGCAAACGAATGTTCCCAATTTAAGCTTTTGGAATAAAAACGATTGAATCGATTTGCATTTATTTCTAAATCGACTGAACCGATTTGGATACAGTTTTCTGTACAATATGAGTGAATTATTGGTAGTGGTTCGTAGGTAGGTTGTTACGGTGATTCCACAGCAGGGGGCGCCACAATAAACGTTTCTTTATCATTAGTTGCAACCAAATATAACAACTTTATGTAATTGGGAAGTCACTAACTCCCATATCACAGTTTATACTTTTTTGGGAGTTAGAGGCCATAATAATTTTTGATATCATGTATGTAATTTTTGCAAATAAAGAGATTATATTATTTGGTAGCGAGATTTCCTAATGTGTCTGGTAATGTTTCTAGTAAACTCCTAGTGTTAGAGATTGTTTGATATATTCTAACGAGGCTCACACATTATATTTGGTGACGAGGACATTATATCTGATGATGCGACTTGGGATTGAGTGTTACTCAACTATCGTAACTATTAAAATACTTCGAGCTTAGACCCATTTAGTTTCGTTTAACTATTCTAACACATTTGATCAGATGACAAGGGTTTATGATGCCTTCCGACGCTGCATAGAGGAGATAGTGGCTAGTTTAAAAATTAATTTTTATTTTGTAATATTATAATAGGTATAATAATTGAAGAAGTATAAAACAAGTGGAAAATTAAAAAATTTTAAACACCCACGACTCTTATGGACTTGAAATTGAAAAAGGATTAAATAATATTTTTAAAACTCCCCGACTAAAGGAAAGTAAGGACTAAGAACCTATCAGTATAATTACAAATCCAAGAAAATCCGCCGGAGCTGCTATGTATTGCCTGTGCCGGTGTTGATGGTGCAAGATGTTGCTGTTTACCAGTGGGCAGTACGTGTGTTTACTTTATTCATTTGGTAGCTAATTCAATTTCTCGATCTTCCTACATATAGGTACTAACTGCATTAATTGATATTGGAAACAGAAATGGCAATGGCAGCTCCGACGGATTTTCTTGGATTTCCACTTGTTGCATTTGCAAGTACTGTCAATGACATTTTTTTGCGCACGAGTTTTACAACTTAACCCCTTAAGTACACGAGTCCTTTAACTCGCTGAATCCGAGGGAGCGTAGATGATCCTCATTGTGTTAGTGAAACCAGACCCTTGCCGCCAGCCAGATATCACTACTAAAGGGTCGCCGATTCTAACAAAACCTTGCTCCATGGCCCAAAAGATGCTGAAGTTGACGCGACTATCGACATCCGAATGCCAGTCCAAACTTGGCTCCGCTAAACATGGAACAAATAATGCATTAATTAGAAACTTCTTCATGTCGCAATGGAACTGGTTTGACTAATCCTATACACATAAGCTACTTGTTATGCCGCAAAAATTCGTGGCTACTGCGAGATTAATAACTTCATGAGGGGAACCACGGATAAAAGCTAGTAAATCATTGATTTTATTCGTATTGATTGTGGTTTATAAAGTACATACATTCATAAATTAATGGGATCACCCCTCGCCACAAGTGCAACTGTCTAGCAATGATCGCGTATCTGGTGACAGCAATGATGGGGCAGCGCGGCTTGTACTTGGACAGAACTTGGGCGCATTTGCCGGACAAGGTCACAGCTATGATCGCGGCTGCCAGCGACCGTTGCGCTGCCATCACCGCTGCTATCGCTGTGCCGGTGGTTTGATCGCACGGCAAAACTGTCTAGTAAATGAGAAAAAAAATTGTTTTTAATTTAGGGATTATATCCTGCAACATTCGGAGATACTTATCTTATCCATGGTATTGGATTTGGAGTCGTTCATCACAAGTTAATATTTGACTGCATTCTCAGGCCTTAGCTGATGATGGTAAATGAAGATGCAAACGAAGGTAACTTCAACGTATGTTGCCCATGTTACCACCAGCCTTACCACCACTTCAGGTCTGATTTGTAACTTTGGCCCTTTCAGATATTATAAATTTCCAAATGGTCCGTGTATTCAAACTCACGCGAAAAGTCACGCTTAGGTAAGTATAGCAAGCTCTTTATGGATTTTAATGAAGGACATATTTAAAATGTTTAGCTTATAACTAAAAGTAGAGCAATTGACAAATACATACCTACTGTGATAGAGTTACGATATATTAGAGACAGGGAACAACACAGTAGTGGTTGTAGATTTTTTGAACATTCTTTGCATGTATTGCTTAGCTTTTAAATAAGATATGAGTATTGAGTAGTGGGTAAATCATTACATACGGGCGTACCTTATCGATTAGATCAGAAAATATTTGCTTAGTCCACACGCAGGCCTCGGCTTCTTTGCAAGCAGCGGCCATGCACTGTACAGTAGTGACAGGGTACAGGCCGACAGCTGTCTCGGCGGAGAGGACCAAGGCGTCTGCACCATCGATCACGCAGTTCGCTATGTCGAGCAGTTCCGCTCGCAAGGGGATCTCATTGTTCCGCATGCTGCTTAGGAGATGTGCGCTTACGCAAACAGGAATATTCGCCTGCAAGTTAGCTATAGTTATGAGAGTAAAGGTTTATATGTGGTTAGACTTTTACTGCGGAGTCTCCCGTAAAGCAATATACGTTATGTTTCGTGTTTCGAAAGACATTGTTTAGCCGGATGACGAGCTCAATAAATTGACATTGCAGTGCAAGCTTTTAGGATGCACTGCAACTCACGTCGTCTCGTCATTTATAGTGTAAAAAAGAGAGTACGCAGAAACCGTACTTTGGTCGTAAACTGTGTTTTTTTTTCAAACTTAGAAATGAAACTTGAGAGTTGTAGTACTTTACGAGTATGGTATGGTTCACTTTTTTCTAAAACCACTGGTAAACGATAAGAAGTAGGTACTTTACTTTATTAGCTCTTGCAATCATATTTTTCTGTGCTATCACCAATTTCTTCGGCGTTATGTCTGATCCCAGCTCTTGTCTGGTTATCATTATACCATTAGTGACCTGAAAAGCAATCAAGCAATAAACAGTTTTAAAAACAATACAGAAAAAAGTCTTTCATACATCATAGATATTATTTTTTATATGCTAGGTTATTTTTTATAGCATTTGACATTTTGTAGTTACATTGCAAAAGAATTTCATGTTAAAGTATTTGGAACTACAATGGAAAGTACATTAACACTTACCGACATGATTTCATCGAAGTTTCGAAAACCTTCAATAGTTTGGATGTTAGCAACAATAGCAATTTTCTTTCCTTTCTCGCCCAGTAGGGACCTGAGCTCCGTAATGCCATTAATCGAGTTTACGAAAGACGCGACAAGAATGTCCAGCTGAAAAGAATAGACACTTTATTTCATTAACTAATTTTTGTCTCTTTAAACGACTTCCTCGCAATTACCGGGTGTCCTGTTAAAAGAGAATTTATTTCGCGAATTTTTTTCTCAGTAAATTACCACTTATTAACTGTTATTACTACATAACATTAACTACATAATATCTTTTTCTAATGAAACATAATATGTGTAACATTAATTTCCGTATATTGTTTCATGTGTGTGGTGTTCCTGTATATTCCGTATAATATACAGAAACACCAAACACATGAAACGCCACACACAATTCTTCCAACACTTTCTTCGACGCACGTTCCGTCCCGACACCGGGACATCCTCAGGAAATGTTGACTTCACTTGAATGCGAAATCGTAGAGACATCGTTTAATACAGCTGTCTCTGTCTAATCAAAAATATTATAATGCTTATAACTTTTTTATTATTTGGTCGATATGTTCAGTTTTTTTGCCATTTTTTTTTTGTTAACAATTCTAGTTTCGAAAAAAATATTTTGATTTGAGGAATACGCACCTGATTATTTACAGCCATATCGATAAACACTTTATCCGTCTCCGTGTAATTCGGCCTATCAAAAGTGACGTTGGGGACGAAGACATCTTTATAAGAGCCGAGGCGACCGCCCCTCTCGATGTTGCACGTCAGAGTTGTCGCCGATATCATTTCAACTTTGAGAACGATGGACTCATTGTCTAGCAGTATATAGTCGCCCTTGCTCATCTGCTCGGCAAACTGCATGTAGTCGACGTACACAGTGTAAGTAGAACACCTGTCTCTGTACGTTTCGTCTGTTGTTAGCTTAACAGCTTCACCTGCTACAAGTTCCACAGTTTCGCCGTAAGTCTGTGAAGAAAATTTTCATTTACTGGTGCAGCACTTTTACTTATGTGTGTGTTGTAATAACAGTGATAGTCCAATAGTTCTGACTTATCAATCAATCAATCAATCAGTCAATCAATGTCTTTATTTGGGAATTTGGGTAAATTATAATAAGGTCTTAACAGTGTTAGTGTTTCCAAATTCAGCGTTATGACATGCAATTTTAATTAGTATAATTTGAGAAATTTAATTGATTACAAATAATCACAGTTCCTATGCCTGTCTCTCGTCAAGAGTTTGGAGGTTCGAATCCTGCTAGGTCATCGTGTAAGACAAAATGTATTCACCGCTATCGTAATCGTAAACGAAATCTGCCCTCTGATTGCCTGGGAAAAATGTAAACAACGGGTTTAGTCAATCAGCGGGCAGAACTTGTCTGCGATTACGATAGCAATGAATTCCTACGCTTTACTTACGCAGTTGTTCCCTGGTCTGTCATTTTTCAGAGTTTGTTAGAAAATGTTATAAACCTGTCTCTATCAAATTCTGTACTTTATTATTGTTAGTATTGTTAGCCCAGCCAACTTCTGTACTACAAGTTCCAAAATATAGTCTAAGCATGCTAAACAAAAAAAAAACAATTATCATATACATCAGATATAAAACCAGTTCTAATCTTTTTCCCCGGAAGGCGTGCAGCGATAGCCAATGGATAGTTTTTGCCCATTTTAGAGCTGTAATTCTTCGCAGCCTGCCGCAGTAACTTGATCATCTCCACGTGCTCCTCCAATGTGCCAAAAGAGAGATTGAGTAGAGCAATGTTCATGCCAGCGGCTATCATCTTCTCCATTACTTCTACGTCGTTTGTTGATTTCCCTTTAATATATTGTTATGTAAATATTATATCATTATAGTAATCAATCAAGTGCGAGTTGAACTCGCGCACGAGGGGTTCTGTATCTATATAAAATCTATAAAAAAATTCTTAATCAATATCGAGCAAAATATATATAGATTCGGGCTTCTACATCACACTAACGTAGCGAGATAATGACGCAGAATTCCCAATATCACTCTACCATTAGTGGGGTAATAATGCAGCTACTGCATCATCAGAAACGAGCAATAATATCACGTTTGTAGTATGGACCTTTAATATTAATTTTATTCTGTTTTTTACTATTTGTTGTTGTAGGGGTAACAGAAATGTATCCTCTTATAAAATCAATAGTCTATCACGATTCACGATTCAAGAGATACAGCCTGATGGTGACGGATGGACGGACGGACAGACGGACGGTGGAGTCTTAGTACTTAATCGAATCCCGTTTTATCCTTTGGGTACATAATCCTAAAAATCATGAGATTTGACAGAGATCAAAGAGAATAAGACTTTCAAAGATTTTGAGGTTGGCAGGCTTTACACAGGCATCCTTTAAGCTTTTTATGTAAAACTATCGGGCATGTATTGACGTTTACCTTTACCAAAAAGTACGTCATATTATGTAGTTCAAAAGAAGAAATAAGATTAACCCAACGTTTATATTAATATACGAGCGAGTATAGTAGTGTTAAAGTAGAAAAAATAAAAACCGGCCAAGTGCGAGTTGGACTCGCGCACCGAGGACTCCATACTATAAAAGAAGTAAAACGTTAAATGAACTTTTGTTCACTGAATTTATGAGTATAATTTACAAGTAGGTTCTTTTGTTGGCGAACCACGAACGGTATTTTTTTTGACAGTTTGCCCAATAAATCAAAAACTATCGAGCATAAAAATAAATAAAAATCTGTTTTAGACTACACAAGTAACACCCTTTCTTATGATATCCCACTCAATATTGTTATCTCATTATGAAATTTCAATACCCCCGTTTTCCCACCTTTTTAAATAAAAATAAAAACAATTTTCAAATTTTTACGATTGCTATGACGTCGTGTCACTATTATCTATAACTATTCTAAATTTCAGGTCGCTTGAATAGTTACTGAAATAATCGAGTGTGACAGACGGACGGACGGACGGAGAAAGTCTCACCATAAGGGTTCCATTTTTACCATTTTGGTATGGAACCCTAAAAACTAACCCATTGTTGCCATAATACCAGTGAGTCGTTGACAGGCTGCTGGTGCCTTGATATCCAAATGTAGAATATGATCTAGAGGAGTATGCGCGTGCGACGCAGGCAGTTGCAGTCCAGGTAGATCCATAGCATCAAACTTGAAATACACGCCAAAATTAATAGCTAATTTTTTTTATGCATCAATGAAATTTGTAAAAAATGTTTCCAGAAAATAAAGGCTATTTATTTAACATATTTTTAAGTAAACTCAAAGGACCATGGATTTTAGCGATGGGCGACCATAGATTTGTATTGTAGTCGCTCGCGCTCCGACTAGATAGAGACCTTCCTAAAAAGGACAGCTCCGTGAGTGCGCCAATTTTTATTTTGTAATGTGTTGTCAATTTGAATTTTGTATGGTGCGCGGATGCTAGTGTGCTGAAAAATTGTGTAGCGAGGGCTCATGTTTGCCAATTTAGGCAAAGTATTTTTTGGCGAACTTTTAAAGTCAAGGGCGACCTCTTGGACCTCTATGTGGGTGAAATTTTACAGACCACGATTTATTCGTTCATATCCTAAATATGAATAGGAATATAATACGAGTAGGAATAATTTTGAACTCACTTCGTCAAGCTTATTATCGTAAGCTGTTGGCCACACCATGTTAACTCAAGCTAGATATTTGAAGAAATTAAAAATAATAACGAAAGCAATAAAAGTGAATAATAATGATTTCTTAAAATGCGAATTTGACAGTTAATCTCATAGTATTATGTTAATATTGACGAGCTGATTGATGACAATCTGAGAGGGGAAAGCAATTTAAATCTTTTGGGGAAAAGGTTGTATGCAGTACCTATTAAATCAATGGTTGTATGTTGTTGTGGTTGATCAGTGCCAACCACAGACCAGGAAATAACTTTATATTGACTCTTTTCTCTGTGGTGCCAACAATATGCCAACCTTATGCCAATAATATAAAGTTATTCTTTGGTCTGTGAGTGCCAACAAACAACCAACCAATCATTTTTTATTAATAATAATTTACTAGCATCAAACTGACCTTAGTTTACTACAGACCATTACAGACGGCTTTTAATGCAAAACATAGGCGACTAGAAAACCATCCCCATTTTATTGCTTTTAACTGTTGTACTCATAGAATATTTCAGCACAGGAAATAATAATAAAAATTCCAATACAAGCCAAGTATTCGCTTGGAATTTAAACGAAACTAAAATGATTCGTTTATTTCATCATTCATATGCTATAGGCTCCTATTCATGCAGGCTCCTGAATTCATTATTACTTATCTATAACTTTGACGTAAATATATCTTTAAAACTTCCATAGTAAGAAGTAATTTAAAATGGATATAAATGAAGATTTTATATTGCAACTAAAAAGTAAACTAAAAACAAATAAAAAAATGTAAATTTCCGCAAAAACGCGCCGGTGACCACGATACAGTATACTAAAATTAGACAATCTAACAACTATAAGCCCCGCGCGTTGATATTGCGATGGAACCTTGTCACAATAACAGCTGCGTGACGTCATGTGCCGCAAAAAAGTACAGACAGCAAAAAGGTTAATCTTCTTTTCGTGTGAGGTGTTTGAAATTAACATGTCCTCAGCAGTGTCCGAAGCATTTTTAGTGCACGGTTTATATTTTGAATCAATAACTTAGAGTCCTCTTACTCCGTCACAAAATAATTTTCGACTTTAATAATCATTTCACGAGCACGGCTGTTAATAACTTTCTTACTCATTTTAACAGAATAAGAATTATAACAATAACAAAACTTTACAACAAAAATATAACAGGATAACGAAAATAAAAAGCTATAAAAACACGTGGCAGAGGTACTCAATACACGTAAGCGCTGGCTGAACATGCGAACGGTACTGACAGTTCGACGACGACTACGTCACTAAGATGGCCGCCAGTCGCAATACCAACGTGCGGGGCTTATAATATTCTTAACAAAAAGAAAATATTCACCTTATTCAAATCACACTTTACGTTTATTAAAATTAATAATATGTTATCATAATAAAATATTTTATCAAATATTATCATCTTCATAGTTATCACGGCATCTGTAGAAAATAAGTAAAATTGATAAGCAAATAAATATTAAAAAAAAATACTAATACGTTGGGAAAATCTGGATTAAAACCCAATCAAAAATCCATATTGTACCTAAATGAATAATCCGTGACCGAGTGTTTTAACTGCGCCAAGTTAGTACGATAATATCTTCAGCTGCTTCATCACTTACCAGTTACCATCAAGTGAGATCGCAGTCAAGTTCATTTATTTCATACACGCCCATTATTTGCTACATATGTCAAAATATTTACAAAACAAATAACGGAACCCTGTTAGGGCGCTGTTACAGTAGTAGGTACTGGTAGGTAGGTACAGGTAGGTAGGTAAAAGTAGGTACCAACTTGTATAGTGTAAAAATAACCAAAGAGAAGTACGTAGTAGGTTCTTAATTATTACATTTTCTTTTCTAGTTCATGAATATTTTGCTCATGAATATTTTATAAACACTCACTCGACCAGAGGCTTCTTGCTGATGTTAACTCTGCCGATACCGACCATGTCGCAGAAGGAACTGGAATCCGAGCCTCTTTGCAGAGTTATGTAAGTGTCGCCGCACTCCAGCCAACTCCTCTTGACAGCGTACTCGAGAGCGAACTGAATGCGGGCCTCCACATTTGAGTACCAGTTACTATGTTGATAGCCTGTTCCGTACCGGATTATGAGCACTGTCCCTTTTTCACATTTTCTTTATTGGATTAAAGAAATGAATTGAGCAAGGAATAGATCGTAGCCTATGGCTTATCTTATGTGTCAAGAGATGGCGCCTACGGTCTCCAAAATCAAGACTTCGCCGGTAATGCACAATATGAAGTTGCCGCGAGTGCATATACAACCACATTCACGTCGGTCCGACTCGAACGAGTGTAAAAAGGCGATCGCTCAACGCCTATTCCAATTAATTGCATATAATTAAAAAATTTAATAATATGTGTCGTCAGTGACCTAATTCTAAGCCTAGCAATCGGGACAGTGAGGTGAAGGTTCGACGAACTACACGACCACTTCTGGAGCCGAAGAACGAAATCATCGCCATACACATCAAGTAAGGTAAGTCATAGGTGTACACTAGATCTTGCTCAGTATCTTTGTTTTAATGATGAAATTGTGTGTCGGGAATAGTGCTCAAATCCTAGCTTGAAACTTGAACGTCGTAACATATTTTGGTCTTCGAGCCGCATAGATTTTGAACCGCTCAAAACATCGTATACATCGTAAACACGTGTCAGTTCGTGACAACAGTCCGCGGTAGGTTATCTTTGTTTCGCAAAATGACCGACGCAGCGGCGTTTGATATTTACGAACGGGACATTCTTATGTCCGAATTAAAGCGGACATTAGAACTTATTTCCGATGAGGAGCAGTTTCGTGCGCGTTTACCAGACTTAACCGCTCAGCATCGCAAATTTACAAAAATACAATCTAAAATAGAAAAGACATTAATTAAAGCAAAATGTTTTGATAAAGACGAACAAATAGCAATTAGAAACGAATTTAATGATATTTATTTTTCAATTTTAATGCATTCAAACAAACTTAAAAAGTTAGACACCGAAGAAAGACGCTCGAGTGCATTTCATTTCCAACGTCAATCCATTTGTTTACAAAATAGTACCAATCAAAAACTACCTCGCTTGCCGCTTCCAAGTTTTTCAGGTCAATTGACTGAATTTCGGGCGTATTACGATTTATTTACTTCTATGATTCACGACAACATTGCCTACACGGATGTGGAGAAGTTTAGGTATTTGTTGCTCACTCTTAAAGATGAACCCTATAATCTAATAAAATCTATACCTATAACGGAAGATAACTATTCAATTGCTTTAGAAAGTTTAATTTCACGTTATGATAACAAAAGAGTAATTGCGTCAAAACATATCGACAAAATTTTAGACTTAAAACCTTGCACTGAAAAAACCTCGTGTTTGCGGAATCTATTAAATATTTATTCTGAAAACATAAAAGCTTTGGAAGCAATGGAATTTCCCGTAAAACATTGGAGTTTCATTTTGCTTAACATCATTTTACGTAAAATTCCGACTGCCGTTCGTAAACGGTTCGAATTATCACTTTCAAGTTCAACGGTAATACCAACTGTTTCTTATCTAATTGAATTTCTCGAACGTGAATTGGCAGCTTGTGAGATCACAGGCCAGTTAAAATTTCCCGATAACGCAGGTAGTTCCACAAATATTTCTTCGCGCGTCCCACCTAGCCGGTCCGGCGGACCCACGTTCGGTAACACTCGTACCGAGCGAACTTCGTATGCAGCTGATATCAATGAGACTGCAAAAGATTCTCAATCTTATGCCTCAAGTAGTAAGGCCTGCATTTGTTGTGACGGTTTTCATCACTTATCGAAATGCACGAAGTTTTTAAACTTAACGCCTAAAGAACGCTATTCGCTAGTGAAAAGTAATCGAATCTGTAATAACTGTTTATCTTATTCACATTGGGATATAAATTCTTGCAAATCAAATTTTGTATGCAAATTTTGTTTCACGCGTCATAATAGCCTGATTTGTTTATCTCAGATGAAGCCTGCGGCTTTAGCAGTCAATACCGCAGCCCAAGAAGAGAAAACCCGCGTGAATTCAATCCCTCTCACGGACACAGAATCCTCGCATTCGCGGGCGGCTCAACCGGAGCACATTGTAATAAACACCAGCAGTTTTAATGCGAATACTTCTGCTTCTAATGGTCCCACTTCTACAGTATTGTTATCCACGGCACTTGTCAACGTACGCGTAGATGATACAGATCGTGGGACGGTTCGCTGTATGATCGATACAGGCAGCCAGGGAAGTTTCGCAACCGAAGCTTGTGTCCAACGATTGGGTTTATCGCGACGGAACATAAACGTACCAGTGTACGGTATTGGTGATGAACAACCAGTATTTCCCCAGGGGATTGTTTCATTCAACATTACTCCTGTAAATCAAAAACATCCGATAGTACCTATCGAGGCCATGATATTACCTAAACTCATATCGCAGATGCCAAGTGTGCCTTTACCTCTGTCTGAGTGGGCACATATTAAAAATCTAAAATTAGCAGACCCTAACTTTCACATTCCCCAACCGGTGGAGATGATTTTAGGGGCAGATATTTTATCTGAAATTCTTTTAAATAATATTATCACAGGTCCACCCGGTACCCCGATTGCCATGAATAGTATATTTGGATATTTATTGTTGGGCAAAATTCATTTGGATTCCATTTCATCTCCTACAGGGCTGAGTTCGTTGCCTACTAAAGTTCATGCGTGCATAAGCACTTTCAAGTACGACCATTATTATAATAAAACTGTTGGAAACATTAAACCAATTTGTAATGAACGATCTATAACTTCAGGGAAAGCTTGTGAAGAAATCATTACAAGTAGCGAGAGTCAGGGTGCGGCCAAGCAACAGTCAGTTGTTTTACCTCTAACATCGAACGCACCACTGCTCACTGAATTACAAGAAACAGTTCTGAGTCTTACACAATACCCGAAATTGAAATTTCAATCGATACATAGTAAGAAAGTAAAACTTTCATATCATTCCTGCTTACAAGAGTATTTGGATTCTAACCGTTTCATGGATTTATCTTATGACGGTACTCTTCTATTAATTGGTGTTCATTATCATCATTGCTCTATAGCCCAAGAGTCAACCGCTATAAGAAAACTTCACCCAAACATACTCATTGTAGTTCTTTTCATTTTAAAATTTCGTTTGCACGAAATCGCATTCACGGCTGATATGATACAACTGTGCCACTACAGTTTATGTCAAAAACCGAATAGTAATTTTCAAAAGGTATATCGATACAACGTTTTTCAACAACCGAGGAGACGAAATCTTATTTTCCAGTACGACTTAGTGCAGCGTCGTCAAGCTTACGGCTTTGATGTACATACATGTCATGGTAATACACAGACTACCGTTGTCTGTACTGCCTCTCAACCTTCATATTCTCATGGTGAGCGGCAAGAAGCCGTCTCCCTTGCTCATAGGCTCACATGGTTTATGAAAAACTTGTCTTATACTAACGCACTTAATCCTAAGTATACAATCCAACTAATTTGGCTGTCCGGCAATATGTGTAAGGATAATATACTTATCTACTTAATCATTTATTTGTGGCTACGATTACTCAAAACACGTTTTAAATATCTAAAATCAATTTTAATAATTCTATATCCTCTCATGATGGCACTTTCGATATCAATTTGTAAGTTTTTGATCATTCATACGTCATGTCGTCTTGTGAATTTTAAAATTCAAATAAGCCTTAACATTGCGCTAAATGCATTTAAACATGAATGGAACTCTGTTAATTCAAATCAAATTGAAGAAATATTAAGACACATTCCCGCTGTTTGTTGCAGTAAAACTATAATCCCAAATAATCCTAACAGGACATCGATTAATTTAAAAATACAAAATCAAGGGTCATGTATTCGTATTAATTCCATTCGTGAAGGCAGTATTGTCATCGTATGTGATAATAATGTACCGCCCTTACAGTGTTGTTCAACACGTGTCTACACTCTCCATCCGGGTTCGGATGGTGTAACCCCAGCAGAGACTTTAAAGCTTGGAAACAGTCTTATTAAAAGAGCAGCTGTAGTCAAGCTTGGCCTTTTTGTCTGTAGAATAATTATTATAGCAAACTATACTATAATTAACACTTATTATTTTTAGTATCTTAGATGCCTCTCTTATATGTATATATACCTATATATATTTTTTTGTATTTTCATTATTATTAACTTTAAATGTACAATTTTTTACAATTGTTATATATTACTGCTTTTGAATAAAACGCCTACTTAGAAATTACGTTAATATACAGTTAAAAGAACTTCAACGTTCTTTTAAGGTGAGCGGCATGTTCCGTACCGGATTATGAGCACTGTCCCTTTTTCACATTTTCTTTATTGGATTAAAGAAATGAATTGAGCAAGGAATAGATCGTAGCCTATGGTTTATCTTATGTGTCAAGAGATGGCGCCTACGGTCTCCAACATCAAGACTTCGCCGGTAATGCACAATATGAAGTTGCCGCGAGTGCATATACAACCACATTCACGTCGGTCCGACTCGAACGAGTGTAAAAAGGCGATCGCTCAACGCCTATTCCAATTAATTGCATATAATTAAAAAATTTAATAATATGTGTCGTCAGTGACCTAATTCTAAGCCTAGCAATCGGGACAGTGAGGTGAAGGTTCGACGAACTACACGACCACTTCTGGAGCCGAAGAACGAAATCATCGCCATACACATCAAGTAAGGTAAGTCATAGGTGTACACTAGATCTTGCTCAGTATCTTTGATTTAATGATGAAATTGTGTGTCGGGAATAGTGCTCAAATCCTAGCTTGAAACTTGAACGTCGTAACATAGCCTTTAAAACCAATCAATAAATCCAAACTCTATCCAAACTCCTCCGACACGGGTTCACCGATTTTGTGAAATTTTTTGTCTTCATTCTGTACTTAGGTCTGAGGATAGGTCGTAAGCTATTTTTCACACCCATATACACCCATTGCCTCATATGGCAAAACAACGCTTTTCAGGTCAGCTAGTCACAGATTATGTTATGTCTCAAAAAGACACGTTGATTTAAGTGAGAGGTCCTAGATTATATTCAGTTTAAATTAGATCAGCACTAAAACATACCTATATCTACAATACCACGTGACATATTGATGATAACTGCCATGCTTATACATTTTTTTGAATTTTGTTGCAAACGTGTACCAAAAGCAATTGAAGGAGTATAGGGTTTACGGGTTACCGTTCTATCAGTAATTAATGGTTGCATTCCGGTACTATAACTTTCTAGGAAATCATAGGTATCCAAGTACAGTAGATATTCCCTCGTACTTACCGCTATACAAGAGAGGAACAACACTTCTGTATGATATAAGATGGCGAGTAACCCGAACGCTAGTGCTGACGGTTATGATGAGACAAGACGGTCTCATCCAGTGAAGGAACCTGAGCGTCTTGCCACTAACTGTGGGAACGATGATCACGCGACTGATGGTCTGATTGGCTATGGTGGCACAAGACATCGCCGTGGCTTCTGCTGCATTTATCGGCACTTTCAACTATAAAAATGTATGTAAAGTTCAAGTACAATCTTAATGTAATGTTAATCAACATCTTTACTTTTTGTTTATTAATTTTCTTTTATTACAACCTTTCTTTTAACTGTATATTATCTTGTTAGCACAATATATACTACATAATGTTTTTCTGATAATAACAACGTAATTAAATACAGTAACAATAAAAATTTCATACCTCATCAATTATCCTCTTAAAGCTTATCTTACTATTAACTAATGGTTCAATAGTATAGCAAAGCTCATTAATTCCATATACAACTTCTATTATATTGTCAGGATTATAACATTCTCCTAAAATGAAACCGCTCACTCCATCCATTATAGCGTTCGTTACGTCTGATATTTCATTGTTGCTAAAGTGACCAGTTTTGAGGGCACCGTCGAAAACTCCCCCAGAAATGTACAACGGTTTGCCGGCCTTCATAGAAAAAAATAACTAGCCATAAAAAAAAAAACATCTATTTTTAGGCGCAGGGCCCATATTCATCGGATAGAAAAAAAGTCATAAATGAGGTCCCAAAAATTGATCCCAGCTTCTGGAAACCCAAGACCTGGCGCTTATTTAGCTCGACGGCTAAGTTTGGCCATACAAAGAGGTAATAGCATCACCGTCATGGGCACCATACAAATAAATGATCAGTTAAACGGTGTATTTTT
The DNA here is from genome assembly GCA_963855885.1 of Coenonympha glycerion. NCBI lineage: Eukaryota > Metazoa > Arthropoda > Insecta > Lepidoptera > Nymphalidae > Coenonympha > Coenonympha glycerion. Next base: position 4,524,246 of record OY979638.1, on the reverse strand, counting down.
TATACCTATTAAAATTTATTTATTTTTCAAGTCATTATATATTAAACAATTGATACTTACTTGTAAACATTTTGCAGCAACCCATTTTTGGATTTGGGGCATTCGGTATTGCTTGGAGGAATCCATTTCATATGGTAAATAATGACGCGATAATAGAATTCCATCACTTTCCTAAAACACAATACCAACTATTAATTGCTAATATTTACATCTGCTATGAATTAGTAAAAGAACAATATTACGGTAAATCTATAATGATAACTGTAAAAAAGATAACCTGTTTGGTCCTTCGTACCTTTATTATATCATCGATGTTTTCCAAACCTTCTTCAGAACTAATTCCAGATAATATTAATGGTCTTCTGGCATTTTTCGACGTTACGTATTTCTTAATTATTCTTATTGTATCAGGATGACGGGTATAACTAATCAATAAAGCATCTATCTGGAGTTGAAACAAATAATAAATAATCACACCTCATTATGCATAGAGAGCACCTGGTAAGATTAACTTTTACTTTGATACAACTGTGAACGAGGTCTAGCCTAAATTCAAAACACTTACTTGAAACTCTAAAGCAAATTTTATCATTTCGAAGTCCCTTTTGGTTACCAATGGACCTGAACGTCTTATATTCCGAAAGCTTACATCACTCATGCTCGCTAGTTTCCCAGCTTTTGTAACAACACATTGTATTGAAGTCTCATCAACTATGTGTATGCATTTTAATATAATTTCATCAGCAGCAATAGAAACTTCTGTCCCCACTTTAACATCGACAGCCAACAGAGGATAATCAACAAAAATTTGGCTTCCATTGCATTTATTGAACAGCGAGATATTGTAAAATAAGATCAGTTCAGTGTTGGTCTTGAGACTTATAAAATCTTCATCCTGTAATTGCAATACTATATGCAACAACTTTCAGTTGAACACTTCGTCATTGGAGTGAAGAAGACATGCCTGTAACTCTGGCAATATTAAGACCTATCCATGCTTTATCTATGATTGCATCGCTTTTGAACAAAATTCAAAAATCGGAGGTCACGTGACCAATTTATCCATCATTTTCGAATTTCGTTCCATTTCTATCTTCGTGGGTCAACGGATTTGGCTGGTCGTTAAAAGTGGATATTAGTTGCTAATACCAAACACTTTGATACACATTGGACTCTTTTCATAATACAATCATCCTCACATTCTGCTCTAGGTGTATCTATCACAATTACAGTGGTAGATGACGTACATTCTCCAGCAAACCTGTTTTTGCAATACAAGTGGTCAACGCAATACAAGAAGCAATCGGCCAGGTGTTAACGGCATATTTGTCACAGCAGGCCTCTGCAGCTTTTTCAATTTTACTGAGGAGACGTATTTTGTCCCCTTGGGTGATACTTGACGATTTGAATCTAGCAATGTTCATACCGGCTTCAAGCATTTTTTGAATGTCAACAGCGCTTATTTGGGAATCAGCTGAAAAATGGAGGATGTTTAACATAAGACCTAAATTGAAAAAAAATCAAGATCAATATAAGCATCTAAACCGTACCCAATGTAACAATGATTGGAGATCTTCGGTATCTGTATTTCGGAGTTTTTAATATGTCCTGTTCGCTAAAATCTAAATCAGCAAAGATGATCTGTTCTGGTTTGTTCTCGGACATCATAAATAGGTGTCCAAGTCAACTCACGATCCAATCTAACATTAACGTTACGCTTGAGGTAGAATATTATGTATTAAGTAGTAAATGCTTCAGAAATAAATATCAGTGTCCGAAAATTCTGTATATAAAATGTTATTTCATTGACTTTCGATTAAAGACATAGAGCAATGGCATAGAGCACTGTCATAGAGTCATTCTATCTTCTTTCTTTATATTACTCTTCGAAACACAGAAATCCATTCACAGAAATAAACTAGATCATACCACGGAATATATAATAATTGACCCTTTGTTGACCATACTAAACTTATTCTTCAGTCTGTGCTTGGATGGCTTGGAACAATTGGAAAATACCAACGTATAGATCAATGGAAAATACCTATATAGTATATACCTAATCAATGGAAAATACTAAAATAAGAGTTTACCTATTCTAAAGAAAGTAGAAAGTATTTAGCTTGCATATTTAGCCCCTTCGCACATGGATTATTCATTCATGTGACATGTGGAAAAAACCTGAAAAATTATAAATTGCTTAAAAAGGGTTAATGTCTATAATACATATTAATTAATTGAAAAAGTCGGCCACATTTATTCTATCTAACAGCTCATGAAAGATTTCTGCATTACCTATCATTATGATTAAAATCTTGTATGTGTAAATAAATTAAAATTGCCTTTTCTCTCAGAGGCATGAGAAAAACCAAAAGCATATAAACATAAGAGCTTTGAGAAACACCAATATTCTAATAAGCATAATATAAAGTTACCTTACATAGTATGCATTACATCGTATCTTCATCAGTCGCAGTCAAAATATTGATAGTATCGGCGTACGCGCTCTTTGTACTCGATTTTCTTAAAGCTATGTACGTGCTCCCATACTTCAGAAGTTTATGTTTCACGCCGTAGGACACCGCGAATTTGATTCGTGCCGCCATTTCTGCTTGCCAATCCTTTTTCGCCTTTTCTAAAGTATTTAATTATATGACATAATAGTTCTATGACATGAAACAAATACATATTTACCGAGCTAACCAAGAAGATAAATGTGTGACTACCGTTCTTGGTCAAGCAAAACTTGGACTCCCATAGGGTCCAAGTTTTTCTTGGCCAACTGATTACGAGTATATCGTCGCAGGCGTGAAAACAACATAGCCAGGATAAACTGACTGACTAAGAGACTGATCGCACACCTCCAACCACTAGACAGATCAGACAGAGGTAGACAAACTTTAGGAAAAGAATTCTAAACATTTAACCTCTAAGGCTGCCAATCCACTGGAGCGGAGCGAGGCAGCAGAGCCGAAAAACGGAGATATTATATTAACCAATAGGATTGCTCCACTTAAGAGGAGCGGAGATTTTATGCAATCCTATTGGTTATTATTTCTGCGTTTCTCGGCTCCGCTGTATCGCTATTAATATTAAAAAAACATAATATTGTAACTATTCACTTACTCTCATAAATTATAGAAATTATGCCATAATATAATCGCAACCGCCTCGCCACAGCTGGGCTAGAGCTGACGGTGAGTATGACAGTGTCAGTGGCGACGCGTGTCAGCTGCACTGCAGTTTTTCCACTCACAGTGGGCAGGATTATCACCAGTGCCCTCATCTGTCTAGCTGCTATGGCACAACCTAGCACACACGCTTCTGCGGCATTCACTGGCATTCTTATCTGTATAAAAAATGTGACTGATCTAGCAAGTACGAATAACGGAAAGTCTAAACCACAGGTTGAGTCGGGCTGCCTCAGATATTTATTATTCCAGGTTATATATCTCCATTCCACAGCCATATGTTCAGTAGTTGCGTCGTGAAGAAGTAACAAACTTATTTACAAACTTTCGCTTTTATTTGTGTGATTTCTTACAATGGACCTTGAAACTAGCCATTAGCAGTTGTATAAAACTATACTAAAATGAGAGTCATTTTAAATTGTGTGCTATTTTGGATAGGACCAGACTCGCGAATATAACACGATTACCTACATACAAGATCTACAACCAGAAAATATTTGAAGGATGAATTTATTTTAGTTATAAATAAAAGATTACTTCGCTCGATTCATGCCAGAATTCTATATCCCTAGATCTGGACTCCACTGATCGACACACAGAATCTAGTATTTTCACAGCGTGTATCAAGTTATCGGGATTCTCATAATTTTGCAGAACAAATCCTTCCCGGTTGATCACAGCATTAGTGATATCAGAAATATCGCTGAGTGATACTTTTCCGTTTTGTAAAGTGCTTTCAAGTATATTTCCTGATATGAAAAAGGGTTTTCCAAACTGCGAGAGGAAATTAGGAAATTATTCTAACTAAGGTTCTCTTTAAAAACTACGTCAGGTCCATCAATGAAAATATGTACCTTTCGACATTTAGCACCTATTTGCAACTGTACCGCGCGCATTTGAAAAATATTTTTCAAATTGAATGCAAGGAATTCTCTTTCTAATATAATGCCATCAGATTCCTGCAAAATAATAAACAATTCTTGAGAGTCTAGAGAAGTGTTGCAAAATGAGCATTGGTCCTGACATAAAAAATATAAAAAAATATAATATTATGTAAGTTCTCAATTTTTTTACATATAGAAAAATCAAAAAACCCTTGGACATATTTATAAGATCCCTTGAAATTTTCGGATTTTCTTCCACTCGTCTCAATGCTAAGATTTGGGGTAATACACTCAACAGAGATTAATATAACATCGACTAGTCTAATAATATGAACATTGCATTGAAATTGATCAACCCACATACAATAGTCTTTAAAAGACAATGCATGATAATCGAAAAACAAATTGAAGAAGAATACGCCTGAAGAGTTTGTTATTGTTTTTTAGAAGTAACTTTATGAGCTATTAGAAGAAAATATTTTAATTACTTGTATAATCGAATCTACATTGTCGACCCCTTCTTGGTCACAAATGGTGCTGATCAGCAGTGGCGTCTCGTGATCAGAAAACAAGGCTCGTACTTTTTTTAGCGTTACTGGACTATGAACCACCTTTATTGTTATTATGTCAAGCTAAAAATTAAAATTTAACTTATAATTTAACGTAAAATATTAAAGATATTTCAAAACTTCATTTTATAATAGATAGGTATAACCACAGGGCTTAACTAACAGTGTGTGTAAGTACACAGTACTATTATGTTCTACGTTGTGTGTAATGAGCAAGTCTTATACTATTCCAAACACAAAAATGGCTGGAAGTTCAGGTCATAATCAATTTCAGAAACTTTCTAACCCTATTTCAACATTGCCTGTAGAGCCTTCCCTATGAAACAACCGATATTTAATTTATTGGAGCAGAGTTGAAGCTTATTAGAAGTGAAATTCGATTTTAATATGTGAATAAATTTTAGAAAAACTAAAGTTTATCGATTCCCGTCATCACGATTTTGATGATAGAGGCGTTCAAAGTACTCACATACTTATAATATCACTAGCTGACCTGGCAAACGTTGTTTTGCCCTTGGGGATTTAAAAAATAGTTGCATTGAGATTTAAACTATCCTATCTCTCAAGTTGGATCGAACTGCACATGGTGTGCGAATTTTATTATAATCGGTTAAGTGGTTTAGGAGTCCATTGAGTACAAACATTGTGACACGAGATTTATATATATTAAGATTGACAGCTAGTACATTAAATATTTACTTCCCATTTCTAAACATTGCTGTTTGTGACTGTATATATACCGGCACTTTCATAGGTAAGGACTTTCTTAAGTATAGATTACAGTTCAGTTTTAAAATTCATAAAATTTTAGTATGCTTTCAAGGATACACTCTGTACCTACGCTCGAGGTAATCTGATTTATTGTTATAAGAATGGATAGCGATTTGTACCGGATAAAATAAAAACTGGGATAAAAGCAAGATAAAAGGCTTAGAAAGGAAAGGTCAATCAATGACGGTTGCTAGAAAATTTTCTCCGGAATTATAATTAAAATAAAATTTTTGCATGGCAGACCCACTGTCCCAAATTCCTAGTCATCTTCTTCTTTTAGTAACTGAACTTCAACTGTTCTGGGGATACCAAATATAGCAAAGCCAACAATGGTTATAAGTCATCAATATTACCAAATTAAAATAGAAAAACTCACATTAAATTCTTTAGCAAACTCTATCAGCTCTAGATCAGCGCTGCTTAAGTCCACGGGTATATCGTGGGTAACTCCTCGAAAGCAAATGTATTCACAATTACCGAATTCGCCTTCTTTTATAACTCTACATTTGACTGTGTGAGGATCTATGACTTTTGTGCACATTAGGCTGATATGCCCATTTTTTAGGGTTACTTCAGTTCCTTCGTTGACTTGCTTTAATACTTGGTGGTCATCTATGTATATCCTTTTATTCGAACTCATGTCCATATATTTAGTATGTGATGTTATTTCAACGATGTCGCCCTTTATTAAGTACTGACTCTCAGGTCCCTTAAAAATTATATGAGCCATACAAATATGAAAATTGAAATGTAGGTTGATTAATAACTCAAACAACTTGCTATAAAACCACTGACGGCCTTTTGCAGTAGTAATTTCATCATTGTCCATAATTATGGACACGAGTCTCTCTATGAAAAAAGTAGATCTGGCCATAGACCATCACGCGGACTTGACTTGACGCGGACCCGTAACGTTTCAAAAGGTAGTTAATTTGACCTTTGAGAATCACAGATTAAAGATATTGTATCTGTTTGAGAATATTATTGGGATTATAGGCATACAGACTATTTAGATTTTTGTTATTTTCCGTTAAAGAAAATAATAATATAAAGTTAATTGTTACCGGACTCAAGCGACCGGTCCTAATGCAAAAGTGGGGTAGATCTATGGATATGGCGATCGGCCAAGTGGACACTTCGTACTTTTCGCAGCAGTACGCGACGGCGGATTTCAGCATCGCTAGCAGTTTTATTTCATCTCGTCTCGAGATGTTTGACATTTTAAATCTGATTATGTGCAGACCCAATTCTATTAGCCGCCGTATATCGATTTCAGAAATGGTTCCAGTGCCTGAAATGAGATCAGTTTCTGCATTATCTAGGATCCAAGGCGGATTGACTTAACCTTCCCGATTTTCCCGACACGGTATTGATACGCTTTGAGAGTTAATAATGGTGTAAATTTCGTCCTTATCGATGAATTACTAGGTATCTAACGTTTAAATAGGTAATATCTCAATTATTTTAAAGTAAGAGAGAGTAAAATATTGTGCCCCTTTCAAGTAAAATCTTGTTCTTTCAAGTATACGAGTTCGGAGGCAGTTGAGATTGGCATAGTCACGTATTTTATTTAGAGAACGGCTGCAGAAATAATTGGTGAATCGCGAAGTGTTGTCGTATTTAAAATGCCATGGTCACTACACGATTGAATAAATTATGCACTTACAAAAAGTGATTATAAACGAAGTCAGCCTGTATGGCTTTTCAAATTTATCAGTAATAACCAACTCCTCATCGAAGAAAACTGATTTCCGACTTTTAATCATGGTGGAACTATTGGTTCTGAGGCTTGGATATCGCTTTATTAATAATAATTCTTACGCATTGAGCAAATACAATTTACATACTTAAATAAGTAATAAATGTCTTCCAAAGTAATAAACAGCATAGGAATAAATTATATAAAAATAAATGTTTCCAAAAAATACGGTTATATAAAAATGTATACAAATCTACACTAATTATCAAAATCATGTCAAAAAATTAACACATAGCATTGACAAATAGTGTCAATCACAGGCATTTATACCATGTTTTTGTGTTTATACCTTGTATTACCTCATAGATCACAGGTGTTAATAGTAACATTACAGATGCTTTATTACTTCGACACTCTTTATCGTAGATATTGTACATAGATTTTTCCTATTTATTTCTTTCTCGATAGTAGCAATACTATGATTGCAATACGAAAAAATATTAATTATAAAAACCAGATCAACTTTTATGTATAAAATATTCTCAATAACGATACAGCAAAATAAGTAAGGAAAACAAAAAGTGACAATACGTTAGCAACAAAGGAATCTTGGGCAGGGAGTCGTCGTGTTTGCGGTGTTCGCGGCAAGCTAATGGACAAACAAGCCGGGTCGCTGGGGCAATGTTGATTTTTAGTTACCCTCGCAGGCTTCTTAGTTGTTACTCTTGTATCTTGCAAGATTTATTTTCACTGCGAGCGGATGGTGAGCGGTATCAAAATTAATAAATCTTTTTCTAATAGGTACCTATATAAAATTCTCGTTCCAATTTTTGTCACCAAACTCATCCGAAACGGCTTGCTATGAAATTTTCTCTGTATTTCTGTATAATTCTTTGAGAGTAGGTCGTAAGCTATTTTTCACACCCATAAATGAGAAAAACTTAGAGGGCAGAACAAGGTCTGCCGGGTCAGCTAATAAATTATATAAAAAAATGAGAAAACTAGGCGCATTAAGAAGTAGCTTCGGAGGGTTTTATTAAAAAACTATACAATATAAAAAGGAACTTATTATTTATTAACTACTTGTTAACTACATCTCAGGGCAATGGTTTTAGCATTGGTTTTAGCGACTTTCTCAAAGAATAAAAGCATAATAAATCCGAAAACAGGCACCGACTTGCGAAAGTATCTGTGTTCTGTAACTGTGAATTATTCCCTATACAATAGAAGTTGTGTCGGTGATCTCAACGACATCCAACTGTCTATTCCTTGAGGGAGACTCCATGAATTATGGATAAAGTCACGATCCGAAAAACCATCGCCACTTGTGTAGCGTCCTTGCGCCCTTTTTGATTACCCGAGTGAATTTGTTTATGACATTTAGAGATTGGTATGAATACATATAATACTAGCTGACCTGGCAAACGTTGTTTTGCCCTTGGGGATTTGAAAAAATAGTTGAATTGAGATTTAAACTATCCTATCTCTCAAGTTGGATCGAACTGCACATGGTGTGCGAATTTTATTATAATCGGTTAAGTGGTTTAGGAGTCCAAAAAGTCTTAATTCTAATATGATCGCGTTCTTGTTATTTTCATAGATTCAACCACGGTAAGCGATAGGCAAAAAAATTGGTTTGTATTTGTCGAGTCTACATCTCCTGATGATGTTGCGATGTGTGTGTGGGTTAACGAGTGCAAAGAAAAGCTTTTCAAAGTTAATCTGTGAGACACTTAGTAAAAGCACAAAAAATACTTTTACAGCCGTTTTCACTAAACCTAGGAAACTCCTAAATCGAATGCTTAGCCGATAAGTGACAGTTTTCACCTACAACAACTGTCACCTTAGGGCTAAGCATTCGATTTAGGCGTTTCCTAGGTTTAGTGAAAACGGCTGTTAGATGCCATACATCTTTTCAATCCAGACTCGAAAGGCATCAATTTTAGAAATTAAATAGGTACATAATCTTGGAAATTGATCAATAAATCAGGTCCAACATTTAAAATTCCAATAGATGTCTGAAATGAAAGAGCAGAAAACTGTAACTTTGAACCTTCTGAGCGTAAAATAGGTCACAGTCACATCACGGGCAAAGCGTAGTTTAAAATTGGCCTTAATCACGAGTTAATTGATTAGCCCTTTCAAAGCGAGGCGTCCGCGCCAGTGTGAACGAGCCTTTAATTGGCCGGGGTTTGCTGGGGCGTTCGAACTCGCCATTTGGTCTAGAAATTAATTAATGACCGATGACCGTTCTACGTCGTTCTTTGCAGCTAAACGTCGGCGCCACTGATCTCTATTGGATTGCTGACTGTCAACGCAAAAATGAAGACACTTGATTTCCGCCATTTTGGCGCTGATTGTTGCGTAACCTAGCGTGAGCGTCTTTGGAACTAAAATAAAATGACATTCAAAACGACGGTCCACTACCAACAAATGTCAATTTAGTACAAGTGGCGCTTTAAATTGGCACAAAAAAGGAACTTTCAGATGTATAGAATTATTAATCCAGAGATAGAGATTAGTGGTCAGCGGCCAGCGCTCATTTTGCGTGTTTGGTATAACCGTAAAAGTATAATATTTGCATGTTGATTGTATACTTACTTATGAATGAACATAGGCTCCCAAAAAAACTCATGACTTCCATCTAAACGGACGTTGAAATGTAAAAAGGGATGGCCAAGGCTGCTTTGGTTAGATGGTGTGAAACAGGATCGTAGAAGCGAGTCAAATGATGCCGAACCCTCTGAAATGGGCAGAATGTATAACGCGAAGGAGCGTCTTTTTTGGTATGGAGAATGAGTGCAGAAACCTAAAATGAGTCACGGTCGATTTTTGAATTTTTTATTACATACTCGTATCGTGTAAAAAAAAACTAACGCGCGCTATTTCATTTTCCGAGTTTAATGAAAACTGTTCTCAGTTAAACTAGCAAATACAAAGTAATGAATTTAAACAAAATTGAATTCTCGGAGCGCTGCGTAAATTGCCCCGTTCCCCGCCCGCGACAATAGCTCGCATTTTGCACGCCCAGTAGAAAAAGGGGCAAGACGAAAAATACAAGTTCAAAGGAGAGCAGAAAATCTATTTGTGTTGATTATTACTCTTTTCCCCATATCTTGACGCAGGTACATGTTTTATTCATCAATAAAAGGTTAAAAATATTAAGTTCGTGCGGTGCCTTTCTGATCTCTGGCACCTGCAAAAACGGATATAGCAAAGAATTATCAGCTCTTAACTTTTCATGGTGTAAAAGAAAAATGGCATACGCGACTTATCCATTTCTTCCGCTGGGTGTTTGATTTGTCCAGCAGCTCGCCTGTTGTAGCGTAGGTAACTGCTGTAATTGCATCCGCTGTAGTCAATCTGTGAGCTGCGCGGCGCGGCGCCTTTGTGATCTCTGGCACATGCAATAACGAATATATCAAAGAATTATCAGCTCTTTTAACTTTTCATGGTGTAAAAGAAAAATGGCGTAACACGACTTATCCATTTCTTCCGCTGGGTGTGCGATTTGTCCAGCAGCTCGCGTACTGTAGCATAGGTAAATGCTAACTATACTATGCATCCTTTGTATGGCGGTTCCCAATATTCTGTTTATCCATGGTGTGCCTTACTTGAGATACCTTGTATGAAGCGTGCAATGACGAAATAGTTACATCCATAGAAGCGTGTGTCACATTGATATCTCTAGTAAGGCAATTAGAAGATACATAGAATATTGTGAACCGGCAATAGTTAAACAATGTGCCTTTGTCTCTAGCACCTGCAAAAAAACCGATATTTTAAAAAATTATAAGTAAGCTCTTTTAACTTTTTGTTAAGGGTGATGGAATGAAAAAGACATAATAAACATACAATTCACTCCATTTGTGTAATTGGATTCGGTATCTATTACTATGAAAAACATTTTCGGTATTTCATTTTCGGTATCACTGACAAATAGAGTCTCGTGATATACACCTGGGAAATTAGCATGTAGACCCCATCCCGCTCTCGCGAACCTGTGCTGCGGGATTCTTTGTTTTCATCGGAAATTTAAGGATAGGAATTCCCGATGGGCCGCGATATATGCGTCCTAAACTAAAACCCTCCAAACAGAACTGCCACAGAAATAGTCGCTACATTCATATTATTTCGTAGATACTGCACGCTCGCGAAATCCCGATGCGATATAAAAAATCTATTGAGCAAAAATATCAATAGTGCGTAGTTACAAATCTAAAGGTATTTGATGACGGTGGAACGTTTTTTATGCTGGCATACGTGATACGAGTGAAGAAATCGTTTTGACTGCTAGGAGGAGACGAACGGCGGAGTCTCAGCAATAGGGTCCCGTTTTTACACTTTGGGTACGGAACCCTAAAGTTTAGTGTGACAAACTTTAGTGTGATTACTACACACACTTCACTAGTGAAATTATTTATATTACGGGTACATAACTACATATACGCCAGGCACTGCCGCGGTCGGTCTAGTTTACCAAAATCTTTACAATATTCAAAATATTAACCATCAAACTCTTAGAACAGCAATCGTACTTTTTAGACCTACAGAAGAAAAGTTGTATCGATTGAGGCCAACCCAACGGAAAACCTATAGTTAAATATCTGGCGATCTGTCCCTTATATCTAAAGACATAAGGATCATAGGTACATATTAACGTTACTGCTAAAGTTAAGTCAAGCAACCGGGCCTTAGTATGACGGTCTGACCATTGGTTTATTACCGATTTCTTTACTCTTAATCCGCAGCAATTCCTCCAGTTATCGTTTCTGTTATTGGCTCGAGAAAATTGAATTTGTCCACAATCCACAGGATTGAAACGCGGCTAGAGGTTCTGCAACCAAAACAAACGTTCAATTTTCCAATCCTCTTTTAAACTAGGTGGTTCCGTTGCGAATGCGGTAGCAACAATGCAAGATGCATTTAAACTCACACGTATCACAAATCTAGAAAAGTAGAAACAAAGTATTATTACACTCAAATTCAAGACAACTTATCCTTTTAAATTCTTATTTACAGTTGATTAAAATGCATTAGGCCAGTACGCCCTACGCTCTCAAAGGCTACTATACTTAACAACTTACTTGGTACTCATATACCATTTTCCGATGTCCGGATAAAAAAATGTTTAATTCAATGACAAGATTTTTTGTTCAAATACAGAATATTGTGTGGAAAGTGGTTGTTTTTAGTTAGAAATGAAAACAATTTTTATTTTTTACTTCATCCATTTTTTACACGCTCGTTGCAGGTATTTTCGTTTTGTTTGTTGGCTTTTAGATAATAGATTTTGTATTTCTATCAGAAAGTTGGCAATTTATAAGATACAATGTTGTACATTCCTACACATAGGAAGCGTATCATCGATCACGGAAACCCGTCTAACTAGGTAAACCAGAAAATTTGAAATGTAGGTAGGTACATATGAAGGCAGTGCCTGTAGAACTGGAAGCACAAACAACTATGTCGATTATAGCATGACTGCGATCGTCACTCAAAGCGATCCACGAGGCTACCATAAGGACTTGACATCCATGAAGCCTTCATACCTTAGTTTCTAGGCTTTACTGTCCAGTCAAGTCTCTAGCTGTTTGTATTTTGCCAAATTCTGAGCTTCATCACGAAGCCCAATGCAAAACTTGATTTACCAAAATCAGAAAATACAAAACAAGCGGTTAACGATTTGCCTCAAATAAATTGTCGCTCTACATCCAATGACCTCCTTGATACTCCTTTGGATTTGAACAGAAGCAGACTGACAGTTGCCTCCGTGGAAATCACGTGATCAATATGTCATTCTCATACATTTTATTATTTCGTTCCACTTCATATTATGGCATTCAATATTCATGTCATATTATGGCTATGGCTTAAGGTTGGTCTGGTGGAAAGCTAAGGTCGCGTTTAGTTGCCAAGCGATTTCACGTCCCGGTACGATGCTAATGTTAGTATAGGTATAGATATTTCAATCCATGAAGATCCCATCCCACACTGTCAAAATCCCTTATGTTTAATTCAATTCGTATGGAATTTGACAGAGTGGGGCGCGTCATCGTGGATTGAAATATCTAAAGCAACCTTTAAGGGTTCTTCATTAACCATTAGGTGAGATTGCAGTCTTGATTAATATTCTACTTGAGTGAATGTTAATAAGTAAACGATTACGACAATGTTTGTAATAAGTAAACGATCACGATCATGTTTTTAATTAGTAAACGATCACGACAATGTTTTTAATTAGAATACGATCACGATAATGTTTTTAATTAGTAAACAATCACAATAATGTTTTTAATTAGTAAACAATCACGATAATGTATTAATAAGTAAACGATCACGATAATGTTTAAAATTAGTAAACGATTACGATAATGTTTTTAATTAGTAAACGATTACGATAATGTTTTTAATTAGTAAACGATCACGATAATGTTTTTAATTAGTAAACGATTACGATAATGTTTTAATTAGTAAACGATCACGATAATGTTTTTAATTAGTAAACGATCACGATAATGTTTTTAATAAGTAAACGATGACGATAACGTATTTAATTAGCTAACGATTACGATAGTGTTTTTAATTAGTAAACGATCAGGATAATATTTTTAATTAGTAAACTATCATGATAATGTTTTAGTAAACGATCACGATAATGTTTAAATTAGTAAACGATCACAATAATGTTTTTAATTAGTAAACGATCACGATAATGTTTTTAATAAGTAAACGATCACGATAATGTTTTTAATTAGTAAACGATCACGATAATGTTTTAGTGGAATATATAGTAGTAGTATATAGGTATATAGTGGAATATATAAGTGAATATAGGTCTACTTTGGCCGAAACTTCTCAAACTGTTTCTTTTAGTTTCCTTAAAAACGCATGTATATGTTACTGTAAAAGCCCAAACCACGGTAAATCCTAAGATGTTCCGGTAAAACCTAAGATTTACCAACCCTTAATGGTAAAAGTTCGAATAGTTTTAGATTATCGTTTGTTTCGAACTTATACCACCATTAACTTGGCAAATCTTAAGATTTACCTCTAGGCACGGTATATGTTGAGAAAAGCAAAGTCATAACGTGTTCAGGGTATCGTCTCGTACTCATGGGCAGTCTACAACCCCTCGCTACCCGTACCGCCTCCACACACACTTGTTAAATACCTAAGTCTTCGTAACAAACGTAATACTTGATTTATCCATTCTCTTCTTTCATCGGCGCAATTAGCTATTTCTTCACCGCCAGCGAACTAGAACAAAACGATTTTACGACGCAAACAAGAAAGACAGTAACTTTTATTGATAAAGACAGTAATTTTACAAAGTGTTTAGAAAAAGTAAAAACTGCAAAAACCGTAAAAAAGAAGGAAGCAATTCATTACAGGCGAAGAAAGCGCTACATGATATCTTGACTTTAGGCGGTGAAGAAAAGCTAATTGCGCCGGTGAAAGAAAAGAATGGAGCAATCAAGTATTACGTTTGTTACGATGACTTATTTATCAAGTGTGTGTGGAGGCGGTACGGGTAGCGAGGGGTTGTAGACTGCCCACGAGTACGAGACGATACCCTGAACACGTTATGACTTTGCTTTTCTCAACATATACCGTGCCTAGATGTAAATCTTAACATTTGCCAAGTAAATGGTGGTAAAAGATCGAAATGAACGATAATCTAAAACTATTCGAACTTTTACCATTAAGGGTTGGTAAATCATAGGTTTTAGTAGAAAATCTTAGGATTTACCGTGGTTTGGGCTTTTACAGTAACATATACATGCGTTTTTTAAGGAAACTAAAAGAAACATCTTGAGTGGTTTCGGCCAAAGTAGACCGCAGAATTCAAATTTTATTTAGGTTTTCGCAAATAGTAGGCTAATTATACATCGTTGGCATTGAGTTTTGTGAGCATAACGTTTATGCATCAACATGTTTTTAAAAAAACTTTGGCAATAACAATATCCAAAAACAATCAGAATGGATTTTTGATAACTGCCTGTTTTAAGTAACTACTTAGGTTAAACCATCTATAATTAGCTCGTTGGGTAAAACGTCGTTTTTCTGTTATATTCTTCCGCTACGCTGCATGTCGCACCCACTTACGTATTCGTACGTATCTAAGAGTGAGAAGGACAATAATAAATTCAGTATATCCCCTTAAGCTACAAAGTATCTTTTATAAATTCTGAGATTATCTAAAGATACCTACCTCAGCTATTTGAGTTATAAGTTGCCGGATAGCCGCTGCCGTACACTTGATTTACTACGACGGCACGTCTCAAACTCCTCGAGGGACATAAACACTATTAAAAGTTTTCTTAACTCTGCGAGAGATCTGAGGATGCAACTAGTTTGAGGTATTGTTTTAAACCGAACACCGACTAGGTATACTCGTCAAGTTCTAAATATTTTCTACTAAACAAGAATAAATAAATAAATATAAATTTCCTCAAAAAAAAAGGTACAGAATCAAAGCACAAAATATTTACTACCCTACTACTTATATTTTATATTATAGTGTTTTCACACACTTAGGAAATTATTCCTATAAATTTAAATATGCATCAAAATTTCACTCGCGGTGGGACTCGAACCCACGTCCCCTAGCTATCGCGGCTAGGTGCTCTTCCTCTGAGCACCTAGCCGCGATAGCTAGGGGACGTGGGTTCGAGTCCCACCGCGAGTGAAATTTTGATGCATATTTAAATTTATAGTATTTACTACCCTGTTACAGTTGCAGTCTCTACAAATAGAACCGTGAGTTATATTCCAGATAATATAATATTTTTTTACCTAATTTTCCGTTACTTCAAATTAAATCGAATTTTCGACAGTGGTCTAATGGAGGCCCATTAGTTTCATCTCTTTTATGCCAAACTATAAATACGGTTGTATTATAGATATCGTAGAGGATAGTCTGGAAAGTTTGACTCAAGTCTCATTTTAAATTGTGGGCCGCAGGGAAATGATATCAATTTTTCGATAAAAATAAGAAATCTATAATATTTACTATCAACTGTTTATACAAAAATATTGTATACCTATACCTACAGTTGATAGGCGGACACGAACTAACTTCTCTTCGACACTAATAAAATAAATAAAATAATAATTGTCTTATTGTCGTGTAAAAGCTATGTATAAACCTACTGAATCATTAACTTTTTATTCAACAAACACGTAGGTTTACGATGCAGTAAAATAATAAGCTAAACTATCTAAATGAGAAAATATAGTAAATTTTACTAAAAATAATGTCCCCGTATACCTAATATTAATTTGAGGAACTAACTATTAAGTCCTTTTGAAAGCAATTCAGGTGTGTGCATTACATATGGGGGTGGTTCATAAAAGCCTGGAGTAATTGCAAACGATAACTAAAACTCTGTTTTCTGATTGCCGCTACCGTCGCGCTGTAGTGGTGCTCGAGACGGGAATTCGTCACCTGTTGGAAAATAATTAGGCAAAAAAATCTGCACTAAAACAAAAAATCAGGTGCCGTAGTTAACAGCAGGCTTGTGTTAACCACTTGAAGGCAACTCGAAATTGCCAGACAGATTTTTGGTGGAAATATCGCTGCGGGTAGAATTATCCATAACTAACTTAGCTATACAAACTATCGCGGTACAAACATTGCGGTATTGCCTATGATACGGCTCCTCTAACCTCTTCATAATCGACGACTATTGTATAATATTATACACGATTACCCAAGACTCAAGAGCACCGTTGTGTAGACTGTAGTGGACTTAGCTTAGGAGGACTTGAGGGTTTGCTGAATGGATCGTCTACTGACATCACGATCATCGCCGGTATAATAGGAAAGTTTAGCTGAAAGTCAGAGAAATTAGCTCTATGAGGCATGGTGGATGCGCGAAGAAGGAAAATTCATTAGGGAAGAAAGATAAATATAAAATAATATAAAAACGGCCATGTTTAAAATAGGTAAAACAACTAGAGGCCAAGACACAAGAGCCTTGAAAATTAAAAAAAAAGTCAACTGTCAATCAATGGCTAGTTGACACCATTGTCACTTGTCATTTTGTCTTTGTCTCATCAATGCAAATGTCAATGATCAAAATTCAAATTTTCGTGTATCCCTATAGCCTATAGTATTTATGTCTATGTTTTCGTGGTCTGTGATTCAAATCTCAAACAAATGTTGATCTTGATTGTTTTGTTGTGTTGAGTTTTGTTTACACTCAGGCGAATAGTTAATAATTAAAACATGGATATGGACCAAGACGTCGCTAAAAAGCTATTTCTTGAAGGAGGTACGTTTGTTTTTCTGGGAGTGCCTCCAGAGACCCAGTTTGGTATTGATATGCAATGTTGGAATACGGAAGAAGATTTTCGAGGGATCAAAATGATACCGCCGGGTCTTCATTACGTCCACTACTCAGCTGTGAGTAAAGGAACCGGAGATGTTTCACCAAGGTAATTAAATTTTTGATAAGGGTAGCAGAGGTAGAGGTTTCTTTCCTTAGACAAAAAGGTTTATTTATTTATTTATTTAACACTTTATTTATACACCACAAAATAATTTTACAACTAAGAAGTAAAAATTAACTAGTACAAAAGGCGGCCTTATCGCTAAATAGCGATCTCTTCCAGGCAACCTAGAGATAAGGAAAATACAGAGGAACCACGGACTGCAGGTGGTGCAATACTATAACAAATATACTTAAATTCAAATAAGTACATACTACTACATACACTAGATTACACAAATAAAAATAATAAAATAAATATTATAAAAAACTAATATAATATATACTCAATACCCAATAATTATAATATATTATGTATATATCCCGTTATATTACAAATAAACAAATAATAATACTTAGTCGTCATCAAGTAGCCAGAGTTTCAAAGTAATGCTTCTTGACGGAGTTTTTAAATGTGTTCAGTGTTTTTGACTGCCGCACCTCTAAGGGAAGTGCATTCCATAAAATAATTGCCCGCACATTGAAGGACTGCTCATACAACTCAAAGGTTGTAGAAATAAAAAAAAAACAGAGTGAAGAACCTCTTCTCATTGGTTAATGTCTTATGAACTAGTGTCTTCCTTCATCTAACAGCCTAGCAAAAACTCTGAGATGTGGATTCAATCACTGATGTAATTATAAAACATGACTTCCAGGTCAGGATTCATGCATTTCTTTCAAAAAAAGGAATTTCTTGTGAAGATGTGGGACAAAAACTTGGAAGATATAAGTAAAGATGAAATAAGTGATGAAAGCATACAGCGTCTTAAAGACAACTTGCTCAATTTGGATCGGCATTTGGCACCATACCCATATGAGATTTGGCAGAAATGGAAACTACTCACTTCTCAAATTACAGGTAAAACTAACTAACTACTAAAACAGCTTCATTTTATCTATTTAAAAATTATTATCATGTAATTAAAAGCTTTCTATGAAACCTTACACAAGGTTGGATGTTAACCATAATTTAAAAACCAACCAGATGCAAGTCAGACTTTGGCATGAAAAGTTTTGTACCATTGCCTATAAGAACTGAAAAAAAAAACCCATTTGTTGTATGGAACAACAACTCAAATCTATCTATCACTGCTCAAGATACAGCCTGGTGACAGAACGATGGCAGAGTCTTAGTAATAGGGTAGGTACAAACCCTCAAAATTAATTAACAGACTTCAAACAAAAGGAGTATTTGACCCGTATGTTTGTATGAATGTATGTATGTTTGTCCGCGATTATCACTTGATTATGTTACAGAGGAATTAGCAAAGAAACTATCACCAGAAAGTGGAATCATCAGATCATCTGTTGAATTGCTGTCAATGAGTGATGAAGAAAGGCCCAGAGGTGTTAAATTACCAGTTTCACAAGAATCTGATCACAGTAATGAAACCAAAGATGCTCCTACACCAGGCCAGTCTGATGCTAAGAGGGCTAAAAGAATCACACGGGAAGAAAAAGAAGATTCTATGCTCCCCGATTTAAAGCCAGCGCCTGGTAAAATAATTCACTTTCTATATGATTTATTTTATCTTCACTGCCTTAATGGAGCTTAACAAACAATAGGTTTTTAGAAAAAAAAATCAAAAAGTTAGAGCTAAATTGGTTTTTTATTTTTGTGTGATTTTTTGATGTGACTTAATAGCTTGTAGAACCAATGGGCATTGGGGACCCAAAGTGCTGGAATTGCCACCACACACGGGAAAGCACTGTTGGCCAAAATGACACGGGAAGGCGCTGGATTGTATCCAGCGCCTTCCCTTCCCTTCAGGTTGGAGGTCTTTTGTCCAGTTGCTGACATCCATCAGCTGAAACAAGTGAATGACTTAATAGCATTAAAATTGAATATCACTTGCTTAATAGTGAAGGAAACCACTGTGAAGAAGAAAATACACAAGCCTGAGTTTCAACCACAGGGTTCCCAAAAGTGTCCAAAGGCCGCTAAACTTCACTTAACCAGTATGATGACTGGAGCCAAGGAATATAACGAAGGAAAGCAAACCCATGTGCAACACCACTGTGGGACTTGAAAAGGGGTTGAGATGAAAGAGCAATAAAACAAAACTTACTTTTTAATACTAATAATACAAATTAGGAATGTCTTAACTGTTTTGCAGGAGCATCAATAAGATTTACAGAAATACCTCGAGACAAGTACCCTCCAGGAGCCACTCCTGAAGAGATTACAAAGCACTATTTAGATCAGTCATACACTTTGGAGCTTATGATTGCACAACATAATGAGTATGTATATATTTAGTCATTACTTATTATTTTATAAACAACCAACTGTTGTCTGTGATGTTGTTTACACCAGACAGATCTCAGGACTCGTTTCCGTCTGGTGGAGGTTAAAATATTTTACCTAACTATATTATACTACATGTAGCCACAGTCAAAAGTTAGTATGTATAGTTAAGTACTACATAACTATAACCAAACTTTACTTACTATAGCTTTTGACTGTAGCTCTGAATTTTATTTTTCATAAATCCTGAGGGAACAGTAGAGATAGTGCATCTGGAAGTCAATGAATAAGATGTCCTTGTACATGTTCTTTGTGTTTGTTTATAATTTTTCTGTACCAAATAAATAATTAAATAGATTTTGCCAGGACAAAACATAGCTTATGTGTTGTTCAACTTTAAACTATTCTGACATGCCAAATTTCAGCCAAATTGGTTCAGTATGGTTGTGAAAAAGAGTAAGAGACATACACACATACAAACTTTCGCCTTTATATTAATAACGTGATATTTAGCTAGCTGATGCCCAGTACTGAGCTGCAAAAAGTTATTGAGGCAAATAGATAGCACCTATTAAACATCACAGCAACAATTTTTTATCAATTTCAGGCCTCTTCACATCATTGGCGAGTTACAGTTTTCATACTTATGTTTCCTAATTGGGCATTCCCTAGATGCTTTAGAACACTGGAAGAACTTGGTAATTTTAATGTGCTCCTGTGATGAAGCCATCCACAAACACAGGAATGTATTCTTCAATTTCATAAGAACAGTTGAAGTTCAGATAGAAGAGATGCCTGAGGAATTCCTGGCTGATATTGTGATGAATAAGAATTTAGTTTATAAAAAACTTAGGGAATTTTTCCGCACTGCACACATTAGTAAAGTGGATGGTAGACTATTGACAATGATTGAGAGATTCAAGGCAAACTTGACAGAAAAGCTGCAATGGGATTTCACAGGCTTGGACACAGATGATGAAGACGAAAGACCTGTTATAGTTAAATTAAATAATGAACCTGAAGATTAAATTGGATTTACGAGTAAAAATTTTGATAATGAAATATTTAAATATTTTTTTGTACCGTGTACATTGTAAATACTTTTAATATTATTGTAATTAAACTGCCAACTGCCATTTAGAAAACTAGTTTACTTGTTGGTTTAGAAACTTAGTTTACTTGTGCTATAATGTTAAAAAATTAATCTATCTATCAACTGATTTAGAATATTTAGCATCATCATCACAATTAAGAATATTTAACAGGATCATTAAGAATTCGGATCACTAAATTATAATTGATTTTAGAATTTTCAAAAAGAACATAATAACTAACTAAAAGAGAAAAATAATATAGTTAAGAAAGTTTATTTTCTTATAATAATGACATTAAATTGTAATCGCAGACAAATTTAAGAATTATTTTCGTTTTTTGATCACTTTGTTGAGTGGCATTTTGCTGCTTTGCTTCTCGAATTTTGCCTTTTTAGTATTTCCTTGGTTACCTGAATAAAATAATAAAAATTATAAATGTAATATTCCAAAGTTTAAATCCAAACATTGCAATGAATAGACCATAAAATCTAACAAAAAATTTGACTAAGATTTTTGCAGTGACTGAATGAAGCCAAACCTCCCAATAAAGAGGGATCACGTATCTTCTCATTCATCTTAATATGGCATTTCTATTCCATACCATTTTGGTGGCTCGGCAAAATTAGTCCGCCAAATGCAAGTGATTGATGAAGTTTTTGAGCAAAGTTTTAATTAAAAACATTACTAAACAGATTATTATTACATCAAATAAAACATATGTGATTATAAATAAAACCTATAATTTTCGGATTTTATAAAATATGTATTAGATTTATTTAATAATGATTCATGTATTGTTGTGTTTAGAACGGGTACATACCACGATATAACACGATGATTTTATGTGTGTGATGATGTTATGTGTATATTTTTTAAACACAACAATATGTTCTCTAACCACGAAATAAGTCTTAAATCATTAATGATTCATGTATTCCAAAATAATGAACAAAGAAAATACCTTGAGCAGTTTTCCTTTTCACATTTTCCTTAGCTTGTTTCTTTTGCATGTCTTCATCCTTCATAACATCTTTTTCCTTACTTTTAGATATTTTAGAAATCCTGAAAAGATACAATTAATTTTATTTATGAATCTGTACTTACTGAATAAAGACCATTTTAGATATTTTGTCATACTCACTTTTTAGGAGATATTTTTGTCATTCCTTTGTTATCTAATTCACTGTCATCATTCAATTCTCCCTCAGGTTCACTTTCATCACCAGATAATAGGTCATCATCATCATCATTTTCATTCTCTATCATCTTGTCAAATTCATCTGAATCAAAATCAATGCTGCTATCACTGTCGTCAGGTTCTTTAATGCTAATAAAATTCTCTAGCTCTTTTACTCCTGCTTTCTTTAGCTTCTGTTGAGTGGTTGCTTGTTCCTTTTTCTTTTGTTTTTTATTCATTTTCTTGTCTTCCTTATTTTGTTTACTTTCACTTTTGACCTCAGTTTCGTCATTTATGACTGTGGCTTCTTTGACAGAAGTTTCATTGGAATTAGATACTTCAATATTCATAGATTGTTTTCGTTTTCGCTGCTTTTTTGTTCTTTTATTTGTCTCTACATCTACCTTAATATCTCCTGGTTCCGATTTGATTTCTACTTCTGGCTTTACATCTTCAGTTTCTTCTTTAACCTCTTTTTTAGGTTTAACATCAGCTGTTTCTGTAAAATCGTCCAACTTATCGATCAAGGCCTCTGGAACATCAACTGGCTTGAAGAAGTCATAACTGATACCAAGTTCACTCAGTTTCTGTTTGGTTTTAGAGAGACTGGAAAAAAAAATAACAAGATTAAAGATTTATTTGTAATGTCTGCTAAAAAGATAAATATAAATTTGAGAAACATTAAATCCTTCCACTTCTTATTGTAATCTTGTTTCTAAGGCTAACTAACATGTATGCCCTCTAGCTTAATTAGCGCGCGCTCGGCTATGAGTGAGAGGTACAGATTTCGATTCTCAGCATGGGCAACTTTGAAATTTCAAAATGCCTTAATTGGATCAGGGTCTGCTCTGATGGAAGATGCCAATCGATTTAGCTTTCCAGAGCCATGCTGTGTAGTAACCGTTATAGGTTATAATATGTAATAATCCCTTCTAAGATACTTATAAAACATCTTTGACTGCATCTTCACTTATCGGGTGAGATTGCAGTAAAGCACTAACTTGTATTAAATTCAAAGAAAATATTATGAGACTGCTACATTGAACAAAGATTGACTACCAGTACCACTTGCCAAACCATTTAGTGCAAGTTTTTGAACTATAAAATCATAGATCACCAAGATACGTTATGTTCATAGTAAATTGCGTTTTAAATCTGTGCCGAACTGCCACTCACTGTAAATAGAACAAAAGATACGAAACAGCACACAAACAAAAGAGACAACAATAATGCTAGTGCTCGACGCAGACTAACTACGAAACTTACAATTATAGGATTTTTGAGTCTTAACAAAGCGCGCGCTTGTCACATCTGCTCCTTTTAAATATTATATATCATTGTATAAAATGTTACTAAACTCACCTTGATAACAGCTTCATAGCAATTTTTAAAGCTTCCTCATCACTTTGATCTGCATTGTGAGTCTATAAAATTATAACCTTGACTAAACACACTGATATCATTTATAAAGTTGAAAATATGTATGCCTGTACGCCTTCACACTGCAACTACTGGGCCAGTTTGGCTGATATTAGGCATAGAGATAGATTATACCCTAAATTAAACATACATAATATGGGCACATTTTTACCCCAAACGATTGACAAAATTCACACAGACAGAGCTGCAGGGAACTGTTTATTTATATTATATAGAAAAAAATATTACATTGAAATTGAGAAAGGCATTGGGGTTGATAAATTGTTTTAAATACATACCTTTTTAAATAATAATCGTTTCTCACATGATGGATTGTTTTGTGTATTCCACATTTTTCTCATTGCAGTTTTTTGCTTTTCTGGTGGAATATATGCAGCTGTAAAAGTATTTTAAAAGTTATTATTTTACGGATAAAAACAAAACTTATGAGTTTGATAAATCTACTAAAAACTTTTAAGTGGTACACAAAGTAATTTAATTGCAAGGTTCAATAAATTCTTCTGACATTTATTGAAACAATCAATGGGATACATCTTACGACCAAATGTATAAAATAATAATAATAATAAATAATTGCTTTATTTGAAACTTATGATTTAGATACAGTAACAAATGGGAACGATGATCCTGCATAAGTATGAACTGTGTTGCAGTGATCAACGCCCTCCTCATACAATATCACAATGTCTCAAGTGACAAACAATTGTAACTAGTTACAAAATATTATTACAAATGCATGCTGTAAGATTTGTGGTTATTGTGTGTGCGTGTGTGTGTGTGTGTGTGCGTGTGTGTGTGTGTGTGTGTGTTTGTTTGTGTGTGTTTGTTTGTGTGTGTGTGTGTGTGTGTGTGTGTGTTTGCGTGTGTGTGTGGTGTGTGTGTGTGTGTGTGAGTGTGTGTGTTTGCGTGTGAGTGTGTGTTCTATTTGCCTTTATTTTAAGACCAAGACTTTACAAGCTGCTCCGATTCATCATAGGACAGAGTTAAAAACCATTGAGTACATATCTTTTTAGCTCTTGCCGCTGTCAAGGGATATATGTGTAGAATTTGGTTGATTCGGTTGTACAATGAAGAACTGATGTGATAATAATGGCGACTCTCAATAGCAGTTCGACGAGGTCTGTAGGTACACACCATATCAGATCTCCTTTTTAAGTTTCCTTGAGGGTTGTAGGATAGTTCAGAGTGTTTGCGTAGAATTGTTTGTAATATAAATAGTTGGCGGACAGTGAGCAGCTGACATATCGAATACAATTCAACAGTAGGAAAGAGAATGGGTTTTTTGAGAATAACTTTAAGAACTGCCCTTTGGGCTCTTTCAACTCTTAGCATGAGCGTTTTCTGAGATCCACCCCAAACAGTTATACAATAAGATAAGACTGACTGTGCAAGGGCATAGTATACTGTCTTTAGACACTGTAGGTCAACAACATTCCTTATGTTCCTAAAAACAAACATTAACTTTCTAGTTCGTGAAGCAACAGATTCAATATGTTGTTTCCAAGACAAGGAGCAATCTACTAGAACACCAAGGTACTTAATACAAGAGGTACGTTCGAGGGCTGGACAGGAGCAATTCGAACTTATGTTACTACATCTGTGGGCACAAATAGTAAAGGAGGCAGGAGGTTGTGTGGCTCTGCTTGCGGTAAATGTGATAAACTTAGTTTTATCTACGTTTAACGTTAGAAGGTTCCAGTTTAACCAATTTATAACGGCTCTCATAGCAAGTTCCGAATATTCGCTGACTTCCTTCCAGTTTTTTCCACTTATAATAAGTGCTGTATCATCAGCATAGCTGACAATTTTACAATTTGGAAGCCGAAGTGAACATAAATCATTAATATAGATTAAGAATAGAGTAGGTCCGAGGACGCTACCCTGAGGAACTCCAAAATAAACGGATTCCGTTTCGCTGACAAAATTATCAATGGCAACAGATTGGGTACGATCGGACAGGTAGCTTTCAAAAATCTTAAGGGCTATTCCTCTGATGCCAATACGTTCAAGCTTGTTTAGTAGGTTTGGGACAGAGACAGTGTCAAAGGCTTTAGAAAGATCTAAAAAGATTCCTACAGTTTTAAGTTTAGTATTAAAGTTTTTTATAATATTATCAGTAAGTGTCACTACAGCATCTTCCGTAGATTTACCCGTCCGGAACCCGAATTGATTGTCGGATAGAATATTGTTTCCAGTCATATAATTAACCAATCTTTTGTTTAAAATTTTTTCAAAAATCTTGGATAAAGTAGTGAGCACCGATATTGGCCTATTATTGACACTGCCTCTGTCTCCACTTTTATAGATAGGGTACACTAAAGCTTTTTTAAAGGCACTTGGAAAAACGCCGTGAGCCAAGCATAAGTTATAAATATATGTTAGAACAGGAATTAGGCTTTTGGCGGCAGCTTTAACAATAGAAGAAGAGATGGAATCCCAACCAACAGCACATTTTTCCTTTAGATTTAATATTATGAGTTCAACTTCACTGTTGTCGACGTTGAGCAGTGACATTGAATTTAAGCGCGAAGGAATGGGTGGACAAACTTTATTTATCTCATCAATTGGTGGCTGAATTATTTTTGCAGCGAGGTTCTTTCCTACATTAGCAAAAAAGTCGTTCACTGCATTAACCGAATCTAAAGGATTGTTACACAATTTTAGCAAGTCAGGAGAATATGACTTCTCAGATTTCATATTTGCGACCCTCTTGACAAGTTTCCACGTTTTAGCTGTATTATTCTGGACTTTCATAAATTCATTACGTTCGTATTCGCGTTTCAATTTTTTTAGGAGATTATTGCAAAAGTTACGATATCGGGTAAACGTTGTCTTTAAGGTTACATCATTCGATTGTTTTTTGAATTTACGGTATAAGTTATCACGGTGGCGAATACATCTCAGGAGGCCAGGAGTTATCCATGGTTTTAGTATTCTCTTTTTGCTTGGAATAGTGACGGTATTAGAATATTTTTTTACGGTATCCGAAATCAATTTAACAAGCATATTAGTAGCATGGTCAGGATCACACGATGTTAGAATAGCGGAATAATCAGCCTTTTCTAGATGCGAGGCAATGGCTCTAATGTCTGTACGAAGAGTTGTACGGTTTGAAGGTTGCGATTTAATATTAGACTCACAGAAAATTAAAACAGGGGAATGATCAGTGATATCAACATCAAGGACCAAAGTAGTTACAGAATTTAAGGATTTGAAAATTGCATGGTCCAGACAGCTGTTAGACCTGGTGGGGAGAACGTGACCTGGGAGCATACCGTGAGATGCCAGTAGATTTAGGTAAGAATCTGCATTTGGATCATTACCGCCGGGAAGTAGGTTTATATTTATATCACCAACCAAGATAATATTTTTGTAAACATTTAGGATTTTAAGCGCTTGGTCCATGCTGTTAAGAAAAACGTTAATATTTCTATATGATGGTGACCTGTACAAGGCTAAAATAACAACATCATTGGCAAGTTTTATGATTAGACTATTCGCTTCATCAATTTTTATGGATTGCAATGAACATATCAGATGAGATCTAATATACACTACTACGCCTTCATTTTGGTTCGAGTATGTAGAAGAAAATGACTGAAAACCATCCAAGAATGGAATCGTGGGGGACTTACTAAGCCAACATTCCGATAGTACAACAATATCCAACGTATACTTAATTCTGTGAAACAAAACCAGCAAACTATTAAAATTACGGTTTATGCTTCGGATATTTAAGTGGAGAAGTTTAAGAAAATAAAACGATTCCAAGTCTTACCTTTAATCAATCTTTTCCCCATTAGATAGTTATTCATAGTTTCAGCCACAATCTCTGCAACAGCAGGCTCTTTGAACTCAACAAAAGCATATCCTTTAGAGTTGCCCGTACGAGGTGATCTGATCACTCTAACATTAGTTACCACTCCAAACTGTTTGAAGTATTCAGCCATTTGTTGCTAGAAATTGTGAATTATAAGCATGTTTAGTATTTCATTGTGGTGATCGAGGTCAGGTGAGCTGTGATCAGCAACAAAGTACAAATATTCATAATATTATTTAAAACTAATATTATGAATGCAAGTGCTGTACAAACAGTTTGTTTCAATTTTTTAAAGTCATTCGATTGTTATTTTTAACCAGCTGATCCAGCAGACATAAGCCCTATGTCATCGCTAAAAAAAAAACAACACAAACGCTTGTGTTTCAGCAGGTTTTGTGTTAAGTTTATATAAATTATAATTTTATATTAGAGTCTTTTCAACAGTACAACCAAATAATCATAATGCAAATTAAAATTAAAATACTGGTGGTTATAAATATAATTTTCTATACATTTTAACTATTTCCTGCCAAGAACATATGAAAATACTAACCTCA
The DNA here is from genome assembly GCA_963855885.1 of Coenonympha glycerion. Classification (NCBI taxonomy): domain Eukaryota; kingdom Metazoa; phylum Arthropoda; class Insecta; order Lepidoptera; family Nymphalidae; genus Coenonympha; species Coenonympha glycerion. The sequence goes on along the minus strand of OY979638.1, from coordinate 4,496,300 downwards.
TAAAACCCATGTGGAATGTGAGATAAATACACTAGACCTCTAGTTTTACGCTTCCCTTTGGAATTCCCTTTCTTTAAAGGAACTTCGCTTTTCTTAGTTATTATCACGGGCTTCTCGGGTTCTTTTTTATCCTTTTTCTGAAAATTAAAATTCAAACATGTGAAATATAACCTAAATGAACAAGCCTTTACTCCAATTTAATTACAACATACCTTACTAAGTAACTTTTTTATGCCTCTTACAGATTTAACAAATTTCTTTTGCTTAGATGAATCCAAAGCAACACTTTCTTCCATTTTCGATTGATTTTCGGCAATAATTATGAAAAATGCAAATGTTTACAAGTAGGTACCTACCTACCTACATAAAACAAACCACAGAACATTATTACTGAAACAAAGACAAACTTTCTTTATCAAAGAGTAGGTACCTATATTATCTTTATCCCCGACCTATTATTTACGCGCCACAGACTATTATAACTCTACGCCACAGATTACTAGATGTCTATGCTGTGGACATTTCTGTATTGGTTATCCCCAAAGGATGAGCACTTAGTGACGTTACGTGTTACGTATATATTTTTAGGCTCCGCCCCACTCCGCCTCGAAGCCGAATTTTAACTTAATTTTAAGTTGTCAAAACTGTAAAATGGCGCGAATGTAAGTGCTACTGACAGCGGTACCTATGTGCCGTCAGCAGGACCGAAATGTATGAAGCGCGACACCATATTTGACTAATTTTTGGCTTCCACATACAACTTGTACATCACATCTTTCCCTCCTTTCATCATAAATCATCCTCCTAAGCATAGCGTAGGTATTTCGTCATTTGTTATCCCTGATCAATGCTATAGTGTTCATAGAGTATATTGATAGTGTTAAGATAGGTGTTAGAAGTCTATGGTGTTGTTTCTGTGTTGCTTTGCTTGGGTCTTCGTATTAATGTTCTGTGGATTATATACTCTTTGTTTCGAGTACCTACCTATATTGAGTTTCTTTTTCTAAAGCTCTCCATTACTTATTTTATTTGAAACTCAATATCAAGAAATTGTGTATTAACGTGCAGTCTTTGCGTGCAGTTCAAAAATTGCAATTTACATTCTTTACCTAGAAGCTCATAAATTACAAAAATCGTCGCAACATCGTCGCAATGTCGACCGGTACTCTCAACAGCTATATCCAGACTTTGGAAAGGATGTTAAGGCTTTATGAAGGCGAAGAGCTTGCGCGGCTCCTGTCTCTCAGAGACGCACACGTGACCAACAAGAACCTGCGCTCCAGTGATATTGCATCGTTAGTAGAAGGCAACTGTGCAGCGCCCCTTGACGAACTGATTATTTGCCACTTGCTTTGCGTTAAGGTGATTACAAGATCTTATGTGACTCCTGAATCAGATCTAAACTCATACTTGATGCCAGGTTTTTCTCTTGGCTCTTGCCAGTTCTAGGTTTGATTATTTTCTAAATTGCAAGATAAGGGATAAGCATAGCCTTATAAATCTATGGACCACGGGTGTGATACAAAATCCCCGAAAAATGTGTCCCGAGGAAACCTATATAAACGAGGGGACATGAGTATTTTTATAAACAAACTAAAACATTGTATACTTGTAAAAATATAATAGGCCCACATATGTCATTGCGACGAACGAGACTTGTGATGAACCATGCGACTCGCTACTCGATACTCACGGTGAATCGATTCAAGTTTGTATCAGTATCTGATCGATTTTATAATGTATTGTAAAGTGAATTGGATTAAAGTAGGTACTTATCAAAAAATGTAACTTGAACTCAATATTGTAGGTATTTCGGAATGATAGAACAGTACGAAAGCTCAATTTATCTTAATGTAATATTTTTAGTTAAAATACCATTCATTCAATCAAATATTCACTCAGTCATGTGCCGCTTTGTCAAAGACGACCCATCCTATAGAACTCAGCTTCGCCAAGCTCATTCTTTTCTATAAAGATTACTCAAAATATTTGATTACTATTAAAATCGAATGAAGCTGGTTGATATTCAGTAATTAAGTGGTTACAACACTAAAATTTAAAAATAAAAGACTAAAAAAATTATTGGTTTTAAAATCACTTTATGTCATAAAATACTATGTGATTATTTCTTTCAGTTTCATTTCAAGTTACATTCTATGGTCTGTCACAAACTCCAAAACGGGCCTATTATATTTATACAAGTATAATTTATGTCTTAAACCCACTTACTTTACAGCTTAATTCTCAAACATGAGACTGAAGTGCGGTTGTATGTCTTTTCGCTTTTTGTATGTCATTCGGTTCAAACACTGTTTAGCGCTGACCCCAAATCCTTAGTTTATAAATCAATGGGGATAAGGCCTGGTTTGGTGAGAGACTTTGCTGGCACTGTTCCACATACAGCTTATATTCTTTCCTGTTATGATTTAGTATGTGCAATCTTTGGTATCTAAGTAAATTACTTGAAACAGCTTAAATTTTTTCTAAAACACTAAATAATAGCAGGGATATACTAATAGCAAGCTGCACCATCTAAATTTCTTTCTTTTAAAATGGTAGCTCCAGTTTAACTAGTGGGTCAGTATAGGACAACGATTAACTTGCACTCTGTGGCCCAAACACTGTCAATTTCCATATCTGGGCTGATACTGAAAATTTTGTGATATTATTTACTGGTTTACTGGCCTAATTTGGGCATAAAACCTCATGATCTGCAGCAGAGATATTAAAAGGCAGTCAAATACTTTTACAAAGAATATGAACAAATTAATTAAAAGGGGCTGTATTTCAATTCCAGGCCCTCTATGACAAACAGTATTTAGAAGCTTACAGCCACCAAAGCCAGTGTGTGGCGACGATTGTCAGGATGCTGCAGAACCTGAAGGAGCAGAACTGGTGTCTGCCACTCATGTACTCAGTGTGCTTGGATCTCAGGCTAGTTGCACAGAAAGCTGAGGCATGCACTGGTAAGGGAAAAGTTTAAGATTGTTTTAACTTGATGATTGAGGGGAACTTTGAAACCTACTAGTAAGGGGTTCATTTGAATCATCTAGGTTTAAAATGAACCCAAACAAGACTTATCCACATACTTCTAACTTTTGAAGTTTTGTGTATTTGTGAAAACTAATAATCCTGGTTTAGTGAATGTTGGGGAAACCTTCACCTGAGAGTGCAGTGTAAAGGATGAAAATATGTATTAAGTGTACATATTTTCCTCAAATACAATTTAATCTTTATAACTCAATCAGTTTAGTGTAATTAGTTTAATTTTTGTTTTCCTAGTTTCCTTAATCACCACACACAATTTTCTTCAGTGTGAAGAAAGTGTTAGAAAATTGTGTGGTGTTTCATGTGGTTAGTGTTCCTGCATATTGTACCATACAGAATCTATTCAAGTAGCAAAACAAATTAATCTGACCTGCTAATAATGGATTTCCGTAAAATAATGCCTGCATCTATTCAATATTCGACCTTAAATTAGTCTAGAGAATATCACATTCAGCTGCCACCTTACTATATCATCAATTCCATTACTTCACTGACCTCTGTGCTTTGCAGTCTTTACAGAGTGTCCTATCAATCCCACAAAATAATATATTTCTTATTATTTCAGCACAAAGTGAAGGCAAGATCTTGGAAAAAGCTGCTGAGAGTCTACTATCATGCTTCAGGGTTTGCGCTGCCGACAATCGCACGTCAGACGAAGAAACAAAGAGGCTGGGTATGTTGTACCTCGTGAACCAACTCCTCAAAGTCTATTTCCGAATCAACAAGTTACATTTGTGCAAACCGCTCATCAGAGCTATAGATTCTTCACCTTTATGGCATCAATTCCCGTTAGCCCAACAGATCACATACAGGTATTTTGTTGGCCGCAAAGCGATGTTCGATTCTGAATACAGTGCCGCTGATGAATACTTGTCTTTCGCTTTCCAAAAATGCCATAGAAAAAGTCATAAAAATAAAAGGTTAATTTTAACATATCTGATACCAGTAAAAATGTTACTGGGATACATGCCTACAGTGGATCTGTTGGAAAAGTATGACCTGTTGCAATTCTTGGACCTAATATCGATGGTTAAAAATGGAGATTTACGAGGCATCGATAGAATAATGGAGGAGCATGAATCTTTTTTCATCAGCGCCGGCATTTACTTGATTGTAGAGAAACTAAAAATTATAGCATACAGGAACTTATTCAGGAAAGTGTATTTAGTAGAGAACAATCATCAAATAGATATAGCGAGCTTCCAAGCAGCATTACAAATGATGGGACAGGAAGATGTGGACTCAGATGAAACACAGTGTATCGTAGCAAACCTGATATATCAGGGAAAAATCAAGGGATACATTTCGTATCAACATAAAAAAGTTGTTGTAAGCAAGCAAAATGCATTTCCTCCGCTGTCTAGTCTTTAATCTTTTATTGAAATAAATACGTCATTTTAATGATATTTCTTTAATTTACTGTAATAACCACAGAACAAAGAATTAAAAAGATTAATTCCTTGGTCTGTGTTCACTCCACAGGAATTTGACACTTCTTAAATTAGTTTTTTACCTACCCTTTTCCATTGGGAGCTTTTTGAAAAGGATAGAACTATTATTTTTGGACACATTAAATTAGTTTATTGTGGAGATTTAGCACAGCAAACTGGCATCATGTTAGTAATAATCATAAATTATAAATGTATCAAAATTACCGCTGCCAACGGGATTCGAACCCGCAACCACCACCTGTCGCGAGTGGCCGCTCCACCGATTGAGCTACGGAAGTGAATACCGCTGACATGATAATTTTTATACACATTGTTTTCCAGTCATAGGCAGACTGCAGAGCCATCTACTTCATCATAATTCCCAAACTACGGTTTCACCAACTTCAAAGGCCCATATTTCGAATGGAGCTACCTAGTGTGTGAAGCACTATAACAAAAAAGTAAATTAGTATTAATCATTAAAATAAGAGCAAAAGAGAAAGTTTATCTTCATAATAACCATGTTGGGTGTGAACTGTGAATCTCACTTCTGATCTAATGAAAGTTTTCTGAGCAGCAGTGCCTTAGCCAAGTGTTATGCTCACGCACTGAGGGTCCAATTAGGTCTTTTGCCCTTGGCTTCAGTAGCAAGTTCAAAGGTAGAATTAAGATGATATAATTTTTAAATAAAACACCAATCCACATTAATACTTTTTTATTAAATTTATAATATGTTTCAAAGAATAATATAAATATAGTAAATTTACGCCGAGTCCTTAGCATCCATCCTAACAATGACGATGACGCATTAATTTAAGTCTTGCAGACAATATTAGATACTAATAGATTTCCCTAAGTAATAATCAATTTTTATGTATTGATAGAATTTTATTTAATATTGAAAGATGTACATATAAATACTGTGATGTACTTCTTTTTCATTTAAGTACTGTCTATGTCTTTTCATGTTAAGGTTAGAAACCATTTTTCTTTGATAAATCAAATAAATAGCAAAGCTATAGCAAATTAGTTCCATAACCAAATATGTATGTGATATGTGTTTTTATTTTTCTGATATGCAATTTTAATTTATGAATTATAGCGGTTAGAAACTCTCAATTACAATTAATCGAGAGTTTCTACCAATACACCAATGCGTATAATTATACTTATTATTTCAATAAAGTAATAATAATAACAATATTTGATAATGCAAAAATATAATATTTGTACTGTTTGACTTTGAGTACATCACAGTATTTGAAGATTATAAGGTAGAAAAATATGTTTTAAAAGTTTACTACACATTTTAACGGAATAATAACCTTAAATAATTTGGTATAAATTGCTTAAACTAATGCTTATCATCTAAATATACTTACACAATATGAGCTACCTATGAATTTTGTAAAATTTATGAGGGAAGGCAAAACATGTAATTTTTGCTTATTGGAGCTTAATTAAAGTTGATAAAGGGCCTGTAGATATAATATGTATAAAAATAAATAATTAACGATATATTCCTGCATTGATAAGGTATAAACACTATGTGAGATATAGATCTAACATTGATTTTCGAATAGATAGTGAAAAAAAGATGTTAGGTTATCTGACTATATCCGAGATTTCAAGATATTTTTGTTAAGGTGCTCCCTCACCGGGAGCATTCGCGTGTTATGTAACGTTACAGATTTGAGCATTACATCAGTGAAGGAGGAGAACCGAGCATTACAATGCGCACCTTGTAATGATACAAAACGGGCATACATCAGTGAAGGAGGAGAACCGAGCATTACAATGCGCACCTTGTATTGATACAATGTGTAATATCTTGATACAACTTGTAACATCAATGCGCTTCACAGCTTCAGCGGGCGGGCGGGGGGCTTCACTGCCCCTAGCCCCCCGCCCGCCCGCTCAGTAGCCTACGTGACAGTGAAGTGAACGCACGTTGTCATAAAGTGTTTCTGACGCTTCGGAGATTTTTTTGGCGTCACGGACAGTTGTAAATTTAAGTAATGGCTTGGGACAAAGAGAAGACTCTATTATTCATAGAAAAATATAGGGAAATCAGGGAATTATGGGACCCTAAGCATCCTCAACACTTTAATAAAATAATAAAACAAGACGGTTGGGTGAAATTATCGGATCAATTTGGAATAACCGTAGAAGAATGTCAAAAGAAAATCACAAGCCTGTTAGCATCTCTTAGAAGAGAAAAGAGCAAAATGAAAAAAAGTGCTTCAGGAACCGGAAAAGGTGGGTAACATATTTTATTTATGTACCTACATCTACTTTAGTCATGACAATAACTGTGACAAGCAAGGGGTGAGTGTGAGTGGCGGAGAGGTCACATTCCACACGACTCGTGTGTACCTAGGGCATGTTTTGTTTGTTGATGATACCTTCACTATAGGCCATTTGTTTAGAAAAAATGTAAACTTGATTAGAAATGATCTTGATCAATGTTGATTACACTTCAAAACTGGGCATCCGCATACCTAAACAAGTGGACTATAGGTGCCTTCACCATTTATTTATTTATTTATTTATTTATTCAATTCAGTACATATTACATAATCTATATTTCAGGTGCAGAAGAAGTATATACTAGTACCTGGTTCGCATATGCAGCTTTATCATTTATACTGGACAGATATGAACCACGGAAGACAACAGATTCAGTTAGTATATTATGTATATTACATTTAATATCTGTTTACACAGGTTTTAAATATTTTTTAACCTATCAAGGCTAAATAAAGCAGGACATTAATAAACATTAAGCATATTCGTTTTGCCATGGTACTGCTCCTTCTTGCGAACAATAATTACTAATTTCTTCACGTATCTCTTGAGGAACTATTTGTGCTGCTTCTTGTTGTTCATCCAAATCCATTAAACCAGTATTTTCTTCGGTATCAGCCCTCCAAGATCCTGGTGTGATTACTCCTAAATTGTCCCTGTCAAAAGATCCCGGAGGTGTGTACAAATCCCTACTTCGCCGATTTCTTCGTAAGAAGTTATGTAGGTGTGCTATGGCATTAACTACTAAAGTAGCATTTTCTGGTTGCAATAACATGGGTTTCCGCAACACTCGGAAAACTGCTGACATAATGCCAAACACATTTTCGACTACTCTCCGTGCTCTACAAAGTCTGTAATTATAAATTCTCTCCTTTGTTCCTTTACGATGATGTCCTGAATACACTTTCATTATATTTTCTGATAATGCGAAAGCTTCATCCCCAATAAAATAATAAGGAATTTCTTTGTTCCGCATCGGCAATGCTCTTGGCTGTGGTAGATTCAAAGATTTATTCTGCATTTTAGTATACAAATTACAATTATTAAATACTCCTCCATCAGAGATTCTCCCTTGACAGCCACAGTTTATATATATTAAATTGTAATTTGAATCCACAGCCGCAAATAGAACTATACTAAAAAAACCTTTAAAATTATAGTAATCGCTTCCACTTCTGTATGGGGCTTGCAGGACTACATGTTTGCCATCTATAGCGCCGACACAATGAGGGAAATTCCACTGGTTATTGAAGTTTTCAGCCAAATTTAGCCAACCATCTGGTATGCTAGGTAACTGAAAAAAAAAAACCTTGTTTTAGATTCCTTGTGAACCTGGGACACAAGACTTGCAGGAGACTCGCAACAAGCCACCTGAAAATCCTGATGCACCACAACGGAAAAAAGCGAAGGTGGATGGAAGTGATGATATAATGCACTCGACTTTCCAAATTTTGCAAGACTTTACTTCTGCTAAATCGGATGAATGCACTACTTTTGGGAAATTTATTACTGAAAAACTCAAGACGTACTCTCAAAATACTAGGGCCTGTGTACAGCACCACATTTCCAATATCTTGTTTAGTGCCGATCGCGGTGAATATGAGTACATGTACCAGCAACATGGATATTGGACTCCTGATTCTCAACTTTCGCGTAATGAATCAAACCATGCTGGACCATCAGGCCTCCAAAGTACACCCTCACGAGCAGCAGTTCCATCCACTGCAGACGCCCAACTTTCTTCGCCTGAAGCCAGTATTAATAGCCAAGAAAGTGAGGGGTTTATGCGTGAATTTGGAGATCTGATTGATTAATAAACTAGATTAATAAACTCACCAGTATATTTTCTTTTAAACATCCAATTATAGCTTCACTCACTTCTTTGATAATACAACTTATAATCTGATTGGACATTCTAAAAGTAACCTGCAAGCTTGAATAAGAATCACCAGATGCGTAAAATCGTAACGTAACAGCTAATCTTTCTTGCACTGTTATTGCTTGTCTATAATTAGTATCTTCTTTTTTAACATATGGTCAATTGATGATGATGATGATGATTTATTTATTTTGCCAAATGTGAGTAATGAACAATATGGATAGTAGGTAAGTTTTATAGTTTCTTTCACATTTTGCCATTATATTGTATGGCGTGCAAAATATAATAGTTTGCTTGTTACGATAAATAAATTGAATTAAAATTTACAAATGAATCCTTTAGAAAAAATCAATATATAATATAAATAATCACCTACCATTATAAAACGTCATAAATCAAGAATATTTTCAATAATGTCAATGTGGTCCAATGAGATTTATTAAGTGTTCAAAATCCGAAGAAGAGATTCTTAAAAACATTTTAAGTTTACTTATGGGTCGGTTGATTCTTTCTAAAATATCCAAACCGCCTGTATTTTGCCGGTTTTGATATAATTCATGACACCAATATCGTTTCTTCTGTGTTTTTTTTTTACGTAAATAACAATGTCGAATTAATATTGCCGCACTCAGCACAACGACCGCTTCGTCTGACATCTTGCTATGAAATGCTGAAAATGCTCAAAGTCGAATCAATATTACATTACACGCAAATACTCGTCAGTCAGGGAGGTAGAATTGTAATGTAATGCTCAAAGACGAATCTATAATGTTACAGTACACGTGAATGCTCCCGGTGAGGGAGCGTCAGGGAGGTAGAATTGTAATGTAATGCTCAAAGACGAATCTATAATGTTACAGTACACGTGAATGCTCCCGGTGAGGGAGCACCCTTACAGTTTGTATGTAACTACTAGATATTTTATACGTTTGAATTTTGCTATCTACGTTTTTTTTTTGTCATTTTCGTTAAAGGAAACTACAAAAAATTGTTACATAAAACAATACTAATAATTAATTTATACATAATTTACACTAGTAAATAATTATTAAATTCGTATAAATAGCCAAAAGAAATGCGAAGTTGTTAAGAAACGTATTTCTATAAACCACAATACTTATGTGATTGCTTCACGTATTATATCGACTAGGTACAATAGTTACAAGCAACATAAAGACGAACATAATTATAAGATTCGGCGATATATTCTTATTTTTGCCCTATCATAACAATATTTTTCTATTCAGATTTTTAGAAATTGCCTTCTACTAGCCGATGCGAATTTAGCTTATTTACCTTAGCAGTCATATATCGTTACAGAGATTTTATCCCATAATACAGATTATTTGAATACTTAAAAAGAACTATTCTTATTTATATTTATAGTACCTAATGCCGAACAACTTTATTAGGTATACCTACCGTCATAATATATTTTGCTACTGTATTAATTATGAATAATATAAAATTTTATAAAAGTCTGATCTCACCCACAATAAAATAAAGTTGATCGTGATCATTCCATTTATCCAATTGAGATGGCAATTTCTAAAAAACTACTTTTTACATATTACATTAGAAAGCTCAAATCAATCTTATTTAATACACTTTGGCGTTTCCTAATTTTATATTTTTAAAGATAAATCAGCAAAACTTATACGCAGATCGAAATTATGGCAGGAGAATGACTACTATGTATAGTATACAAGGAAGTTATAAGTAAAAAGATATTAGCCAAGTTTTGACATCCGATAGACACACATTCTTTATTTGATACAAAAGCCATAGCTAGTGATCGCAACGCTTGACTGATTGTTGTCCATTGGCTACAAATCGCAATATGATCGACTATCGTACATTTAACCAATCCCAAAGATTGGTTAAATGTGTACAAATTACCTAAGTGCTTCTCCTCCTCATAGTTTTTAGAGAAGAGAAAATATGCAAAGGCGAGTATCTACAATAATGACGGTCAACGTATTTATAATTTGTATGCTCACAAACACAGTAATCTATCCTATTCGCGACCTTCAAAAAACAATTTGGCTTCAAGTTACAATCCCAAAGATTGGTTAAATGTGTACAAATTACCTAAGTGCTTCTCCTCCTCATAGTTTTTAGAGAAGAGAAAATATGCAAAGGCGAGTATCTACAATAATGACGGTCAACGTATTTGTAATTTGTATGCTCACAAACACAGTAATCTATCCTATTCGCGACCTTCAAAAAACAATTTGGCTTCAAGTTACAATCCCAAAGATTGGTTAAATGTGTACAAATTACCTAAGTGCTTCTCCTCCTCATAGTTTTTAGAGAAGAGAAAATATGCAAAGGCGAGTATCTACAATAATGACGGTCAACGTATTTGTAATTTGTATGCTCACAAATACAGTAATCTATCCTATCCGCGACCTTCAAAAAACAATTTGGCTTCAAGTTACATACTTACTAGGTCTTTGTTAAGGGAGGATTGCTCGAACAGAAATCGTCTGGCCGTTTGTCCACTGCCGACATCCAACAATCGACACGACTTCCGACCGCTCACACGACATTAAACAATTAAACCCTGTCGAAATCAAACAATCGGCACGTCAGCAACCGATAAAATGGTCTCTGATAATAATAATCATTTGGCCGTGTTGGTGGTGGCTCAATCGGACCGAAAATTTTGTCGGTCCTAATGACCGATATATATATAACCGATCTTGTGTAAGATAGGCTCGCGCTTGACGACAAATGCTTGATGGGATGGCAGCTCTAGGTTGGAGCGCGCTTGTCTAGAAAATGCCTATTCACTCATTCCTTGAAGGTACACAGATTGTATTTGGCTGGGAACACGAAGGCTCGTAACTCAGAAACGTGGAGGAAGGCTCGTAACCAAGAAACACGTTTCTTGCGAGTATATGTTGGTAGTAGGTAAGTCAACCATGTATTGGATGCCACCGCTCTCGGCGTCTGTGGTACAAAGGTTGTCGAGTTCCTCCTGTAGTTTATATTGTCTTTATTTCGCTCATAAACTTATTGCCCGATATAGGTATGGTTGACAAAGTTATCTGCTGACATCACTAACCGACAACCGACAACGGAAGCATATGGCGGATTGTCGGTTAATAGTGGACCAACGGCCTTTACCCATTGCCGTCATACTCTGCCAAATTGCATGAGTTGTATTGCGATTACCAGTTTGAATTTTCTTTAACTTTACCGTTACTGCCCCACGGGCGACTTGTCCTAACAGCTTTTAACCTAGCCCCTCCTTTCTACTTACAACATCTTTGGTCGTATAATTGGGGAACACTGTAGTACATTGGATGCACTGCAGTTGGGAGCTCTTGTACGTAGTTTAGTTTCTTTCGAAAGAGAATTTGTGCAGCGGTGGACCTTTTAGCAGCTCATCCTTGTAGGCTGCTAGGATCGCTCGGGACATGCTCGGTTCTAATGCGCTCGTCTCAAGGAATTGGCGCATCATCCTGAAAAAATAACAATATTTAGTGTAGCCAAAAAGAAGAACAAAATAAACACACCTTGTATTATAAACAGGTTGAGCCTAGCGATTCACGAAACGCATCAGCTGCATTTCATGAAGTGAAATGTTTAAAAATAAGATGTTTAATGTTTAAAAATCATTCGCGTGATTACGCGACTACATGAAACTTCCCCAACATACCTTCCCCGCCCGCTCACGACTACGTGAAGTTCGTGATGAAGTGAAGTGAAGTGTATCACCGAAACAATACGAGAATCGCCCAGCATTAGAACAAAGAACCCTTTATGCTGAGGATCAAATTCTCACACCAACTTATGAGGATTTAAATAGGTTCGTACAATTACGGTTATTTGTAGATTGGTGATCTGACTATATCTTACTGAATGTATGCATACCTGTTGGATGGATGGGGAGTGATGCCATCTCTTGCCTGCAGCAATTCCGGGTGGTCTCCAATCGTGTCCGTTAGCGCGGCCATCATTACGTCTGAAAACAACACAAGTAGTAGTTGAATCGAGTATGACCGAACCTAGCTACAGTACTATTATGTATTCCGTGCACACCACTGTGCAAGGTTTGGTTCTTTATAATCTAAGAGCAGCGATTCGAGTAAATAGACCACAACATAACAGTACTGATGCAATCAAGGGTCTCGAAAATATAAGATCAACCATCAACAGCCAATTGGCGCCTTGGCTGCATAATTGATGCAAGCATTAACCAATCAGCTGCATAGATGTAAGCTCGTCGCTGATAGAGACACGTATTTTTGCAGAATCAAGCCAGGACATAAAGTACAGTCTCATAATACCAACTTTCAAATTTCAATAGTATGTTGGATCTGCTAAATGCTTCCTGCCTGATCAATGTTAGTATGCAACATGTATGTCTGCGTAGTCTTCAGCATTGGGAACAAGTCCTTACGGGGGTACGGGCCCGAGGCATGCCTCCTTACCCAGGCGTTGTGTCGCGGAGGAACCTTGCTCCCCCGGTGTTCTTTTAGGAGCTAAGTAAGGCCTCGCCTTCCTGGCTTGAGGCCCTTAGGTGTATTATGGTCTTGTACCGCTCTTGGATAGCTAAAGATAGATGGCGTAACCAGTCCCTTAGCATACGCTGACGGAGTTTTCGACGAGCAAGCTATAAATACAACTTCTGAAGTCACACGCTCGGATCACAAGCGGTCCTCAGGCATAACACCTGCTTGAAGGAAAATTTCCCTAGTGCCAATCAACCTGCAGTCTTACCGAGTACTTTCTTCTGGATAGTCCTCGAGAGCTGGCCGCGCTCGGCCTCCAGCTCCAGGAACGACATGAAGCGCTGCGTGGCGGCGCGCGCGGACGACGGCTCGCGGCCCAGCGACTGCGAGAACATCATCTGCAAGAGACGGCCATCAATCAGTATGACTACCTCCCGTAGCGCGCGTTCGGATTAGGGTTTCCGATTTCTCGAGGTTTTTTAGTTCTCGGGTGTCGAGACTTCTCGAGCCTGATTTCTCGGGTCTTCTCGGGTTGTCGAGAAAAAATAAAATACGTCTAAATTTTTGTTTAATTAATAAAAAGAGTCTTTAATTTAACTGTGATTATTTTACATGAAAAAAATCAACATAATTTTTAACAAAAAAAACAAGTTCTCAATAAAAAATCAGCTCAAAACAAAATTGCTAACTAAAAACAATCATACTTCTTCTCCTAATCATAACTAATCTCATCTCACTAATCTGTAATAAAAAACAAAATCTCTGTTAACAATCAGCTTAAAACAAACATCCTAACTAAAAACAATCATAATTCTTCTTATTATAACTAATCTCACTAATCTTTAATAAAAAACAAAATCTCTGTTAACAATCAGCTTAAAACAAACATCTTAACTAAAAACAATCATAATTTTTCTCATCATAACTATATATCACTCACTAATCTCACTATGTGGGTGGTATCACAATTTTTGGCAGTTTTTAGTAAGTATTTTAGTTTAGTACCTACAAAATAGTTGACGCAACAGTGGGGAGGCCTATGCCCAGCAGGGGGTTGATGTGGTTAGGTTAGGCTGATGATGATGATGATGAAAAAATAGCTGTGTCCTTTTGTATACTACGTTTGGTAGGATTGGTTGGATACGTTTTGTCATTTTGTGTTATTTGTAGTAGATAAATTGCCATAAAACAACGTCTTAATATTATGTGTTTAGTTTCGAACTTTAGGCTTTTGTGGGATTATTACAACATCTGCAATACAAATGCAATTAATGAAATCGGTAAATATTTATGCACTAACAATTCTCTTATTTGATTAAAAACAAAAGTTTTATTTCTTTAATATACCTATTCATTTTAAACAAAAATATTATTTTGGTAATACAAAAGTACTTACAAAACAAAACAAACACTTGAACTATTTAAATAAATAATAACAATACTTAACTGTTTGTTCTGCGATTCTATTACTCGTGCGTCACTAATGGGTTTATGATCCGACCGATCCGAACACGGCGGGAGTTGAAACACGAATGAACAAAATACAACTGGGGCCGCGTCGCGCTTGCGTTTGTCGGCAAAAACAAAGGATCTACCGACAGACACGAGCCGTGCTGTCAAAGGATGCCGCTGCCGCCTCGCATTTACAAAGAAAGCTAAGCGTAAAAGTGTTTATTTAAACTTCTCGATGTCTCGACTTTTCTCGAGCTGAATTTCCCGGGTACGAGACCGACCGATTTCCCGGGAATTCCCGGGACGAGAATTCCCGGGAACAAACCCTAGTTCGGATTCGACTGGAGATCATGCGTTCGATTCCCGCCACGGGGCCCACTTTAGAAATTTATAACATTTTCTAATTTGGCCAAGCGGCCGTGGCTAGTAGCCACCCTACCAGCAAAGTTGCACCGCCATAAGGGATTTAGCGTTCTGAGTTTCTGACGCGATGCTGTGTACAAACCACAGACCAAGGAAGTGGTACAAACGGTTAGGGATTGTTTACTCCTTCCAAGTAAATCAAAAAATCAAATCAAATAATTGTGGTCGTTTAGAGATTTAAATCAAAATCTCTAAACTAAACTAATTTAAAATAATTCTATCTTTTTCAAACTGTTCTCGATGGAAAATGATAGCAATATTTTAAATTAGTTTAGAGATTTTATACAACAGAATCGACCACATTTATTCATTTGCTTCAAACATGGTAATAAAAATTGATGTTACAATTAATGATAGAGTCCTGACATGTGTTAGGTACCCCAACATGGGCGTGCAAAACTAGTTCTCATAGTACTAAGTACGACATCTCATAATACATAAGTACGACATTTCTAAGTCAGATAACATTTTCGGTTGCAGCGTCACTTACCAACAGAGATTGCAGCCAAGTACTGCTCACGTCTCACTTGTTGTGTGTTAAAAAAAAATAAACATCCTCCAGATTATTCAAGCCAACCATTGTAAATTCATGTTCAGGAGTCAGATAGGTAGACGAAATCATTTTCTTAAACTGTACTCACCTAAACCGTAGAGATACGAACCGTAGGTAGCTACATTACATCGTTTTTTACGTCAGTACCTTTTATCTCAAGAAATGAGAAAGGGCGCTTTGAGGCGATGTGCCGTAAACAAATACAAAACACTTTATTCCCCTCTATCTACAGGAAATGTAAGTATAACACCTCGTATATTACCTTGGCGAGTTGGTAGATTATCTCCTCCAGCGTGTACTCCGTGTACAAGTTGTCGGCCGCGCGCAGTTTGTCCATCATTTCCTCGTACTCCTCTTCGTTGATGATCGGTCCATCGCGATCGTAGTCCGAGGTACCTACAGATATAATGGTTTTCTTCAATCGTTCTCCAAACCGTTTACTAACCAATATTAAAAGGGTCATGTCACCCGTGAATTTCAATAAGGCAGTAAATATCATTGGTCTTCGCCATCTATGTGCTAACATAAATGTTCAGATTATTATTAACCGAGCTGTTATATTAAAACATGTATTTTAGAAATCGTCTGAGGAAGGTCATGCCATGTTCATTATTAGTATTCACTAAACAATACTTCTGCATCTATTATACTTTAGTAAATAGATGAAATTCGTCGGCACTCTTTTTATTGAGGGGAAAATATACGATCTCAAAACTTCGGACTTCCTCCAAAAGGGATTTCTATCTTAGCCTGCAGCTTATGTTGTGGACAGGCTTCGGGCGATAGTCACTAGGGAAGGGCAACGTCTGAACGGTCAGGCTGTTACTCATGTCCCAAGCCTTGCCACTGAACGACCTGATAATGTCTGGGCTACCTCCGTATGGGAACGACTATAAGGCGTTCAAGCGGTATTCCTTACCAATAATGTTAGTCTGCAGCATAGGGTCGTAGGACCGCTTGACGGGTTCCGGGCGGTAGTCGCTGGGGCCGGGCAGCGACGGCAGCGCCAGGTTGTTGTTGCTCATGTCCCAAGCCTTGCCGCCCATTGACCTGGCGATATCCGGGTTGCCTCCGAATGGGAGTGTCTGCAAGGCGATCGGGCGGTACTGATATTCCTGAAAACGTGGTTACGACATATAAGTAATCGTAGTAATATAAAAGTGATTATTTTATCTCATCATTACCTATTTTATTGGCCTCAAAAATAATCTTAATTACCTATGAAAGCATGCACCTGCCTGAAAATATGCTAGAAATATTGTATAGTCTGATAATATAGTATCTAAGACTGATAGTGCACATGCACAAAATTCAAAATTGTCTTATAAGTATGTAATGGTTAACATCCTCACATATTACCCTGAACACTTTAAAGAATAACAAGCCTCTAAAGTCGAGACTTTAGAGGCTTATTCGTCTATTCGTAGTAGTTATTCGCAGTTGTTAATAATACATTATAGACGGGTAATCTTGCTGCTATGTTGACCCATATGTCTCCGTTTTCCCGTTCATAAGGCTTCCGTCCACACAACACGTATTATGAACGTCTCGCTAAACTAACGAGCAATCGTATCATTAGTCCAGCTCTCTGGGCGTATAACCGTTATAGAGTACAATATTTGAATTAACATGAAACCTTATAATTAACTTCACTAATAATACTCGCGTTATTTTAAAAAAGTTGGTCAAGTGCGAGTCGGACTCGCGCACCGAGGTTTCCGTACTATAAAGGAGTAAAACCTTAAAAGAATCGCAAGATACCTTTGTTGGTGAACCGCAAACTTAACTTAGTTTTCAGAGGTTTATTGTTAGTATAGCTACTATTATAGAGTTGATTTTATTTTTCATGTAAAATATACATTGACCTCTATTGAACATAATTTTTTCAAATTTTTCGATGGATAAACTTCGGGGAGAAACGGTATTTCAGGCCTCTAAAAAATAATGTGTTTTAAAATATACACGAAACGCCCTTTCATATGATATCCCATACGATATTGTTATGAAATTTTGAAAATTTTAACACCCCGTTTTCCCCCCTTTTTTAACTAAAAATAAAATCGATTTTCATACAATACTTCCTATGTATGAACGGACCTTAGAGTTTTGTTCCAAGATAAATTTCCTCAGTTTTTCCTGCTGCGCGTTTTCCTCTGCCGCTTTCAGATTCTGTGCATAATGCGCGCGAAGGTATTCAATGTTGAATTTGATCTCTTGAAGGAACGCGATGGCTTCTTCTTTCGTCATCTACAAATGATTAAAATTATCACCTAGATGTTAGTTGATGTCTTACAAATGATGCTAAGAGACAGAAACTTAAGTTTTTGTTATTAAAAACCGCAGCTGCAAATGCTGTATCCTTAATACTTTTCTATTTTAGACTCATTATTTAGCTACCATGTTGGCCATAAAGTCCAAGAATTTACTCAAAACATTTCACAGCAATTAATAATAATAATCATATTTTAGCATTTTGCAATGCGCAAAAAAAATCAATTAAACTAAAATATGTATGAAACAGATCGCTAATTAATTTTTAAATTTCGTTCAATAGTGATGAAACGCATGGATGAGACTTGTATGGGGACATATTAGGTAAGTATGTCCAGAGCTGCCAGGCTCGCTATCGCTCTATAGTATCGCTCCGTTGTCACGTAGAATTGCATGGTAGATTACCATCACTTCCTATTTCTATAACTGCCGCAAGAACAGAAAATCAGAGATTTCAGCCCACGATTACTACTGCAGATTAGTGTCCAAGAAATAAAGTATAGTTACCATCCCCTCTTGGAGGAAGTCTTCAATGGCAGCAGTGACGCCGCGCTCGTCGCCCGTCCAGAACACGTACTCCGCCATGTCGAGTGGGGAGTACTTGACGCCGGCGTACGAAGCGTAGTGGTCCATCTGGTTAATTAATTGAGAAAATGCAGGCAGCTGTTAATTACAAATTTCGCATAAGACTGACGCAGAAAGTCACAAAAAAAAACATACAGTCAGTCTGTACCAATGACGAAATACGATGGTATGTACCTATAGCATCCAAAGAAGAATGACCAACGGTGGCATCAAGTTTTCTCATGAACCAAAACCAAAATATTCTAGGAAAATAAAATAGAATTTGTTTTTTATATCCGGGATTTCATTTTGCATATAAAGTTAATTTATTTTCAATGTATAACATATAACTTGTTTATTTGCGTATAACTTTGAAACCCGGATGTTATTGTAGAGGCCGTCGTCTATGAAAAATAAAGTTTGGATTTGATTCAACTTGATACGGTTTTCCATACATCTACGGTCATTATCCTTTCAACTGGCCTTTAAGGGGGATGGATACCATCCGGGCGCGAAAATTCAAATTTTATTTAGGTTTTTTTTAATATTGGGCATCACATCGTAGGCAAAACTTAGCTCAAAAATACCCATTTAGTTCATATTGGTTCAGTTGGAGCTCAAAAGCTCTAGTTCTGGGAAACTGCAAAAAATAAAGTCTTTCGGGCGACCTATATGAGATGAATGGTAATTTTTACCTATATCTACCAATGGAACCTATATTATTATGCTCGCAAAAGTCATTGACATAAACCTTCAATGTGTAGCTAGTCTAATGTTTGTAGTTAATGTAATACTTATACGTACGGTACGTAAACCATTTTGTAATCCATAATGATATTCAAAGTGTTCCCTATAATACAAAGACACCTATAAGTAATATAGACCCGGCGGACCGCGCGAAAAAATGTCGCCAGTTTATGGGAGCAAAACCCCCCCCCGGCGTCAGTAGTAAGCTGTAAGCCGACGCACTGCAGTATTTCGCAGGAGTTTTTTTCTTGTATGAAGAAGGTTTACGTAAAATGTTCGGATGGGCTCATCTTGATATTATTATCATAGCTATAATATTATGTTTTCCTGAAAATATATTTCTCCTGTGATAGATTGAGGACAACATTTTTATGATTATTGGCTACGCTACGGTTCCGTGCACGTGAAGCAAAAATTACAGACCCACGCGAAAGGTGTATAAGGTGTATGAGCGGAGCTTTGCGTTTTATGACCGAGTTCAGTCTGGAACACTCATAAACTCCGTTAACGACGACATTCACTTAAGTTCTATTACGTAATTCTATTTTTGGCGAAACTTAAAGATAAAACTGAGATTACCTCTGAGCTCTACACGTGGAACGCTGGCCTTTAGCGGATTTTAGAGACGATAAAATCATTTCACATTTTATTATTTTTCATGTGAGACAATAACAGACATTCTCTTGAAATTAGGTCTTAAGAGTCCTGTGAACTACCATGTCTCCCATACAAACGTAATACCAAAATCATTTGTAACTCGTGTATATTTCGATCATGTTGTGGTTTTATTCGGGTTCGTTTAGTAATAACCTATGCTCCTGGCCATATCTGGTTCCGAAATACTGTTGTTAAACGAAATTGTAAACGAATTTAGTTTTGCTTATTTTTATGTCAAAGAGGATATGTTTTCTGCTTATTTGTTTTGTAATAAAAACAACACTATCTCACGTCGCATTAGTTCAGGAGCACAGTTTTTATTGTCCAGCTAAAGAAAAACACCAGTTAATAGAGAAAGTTACAAGTTTTCATTCATAATTTTTGGTATTACGGAACTCGACCAAAGTTATAAAAATTTAGATCAAAATTGATTATTATTTCGTTTTAAAGAAGTATTTCCGAACCAAATATGGCCAGGAGCATAGATTATTACTATATGAATCCGAATAACACCACAACATGATCGAAATATACACGAATTACAAATGATTTAGTATTTTGCATTAATGGAGACATCGTAGTTCACAGGCCCCTTAACCACCGACGGGTATTTCGGATTTAAACCTGTACGTATGTGCATATAGTTCTCTCCATTCTGCGAATTCTGAACGAGGCCGAATATTTAGCGACCACTCCTCGTTAGCAGACATAAAGTCTCCAGACACCAGTGTTGCCATTTGCGAGACGTCCCGATTTTGAAATCAAAATTTTCCCGCGCGGGACAGGCTCAGTCGTTTTTTTATTCAGGAGACCAATAAGACTGAACGATTTAACGACAGGGTATATTAATTTTTTTATTAAAATACATCGTCTATGCACTATTTAAGCTATCTTTTGTCACGTACCTAAACGTAATTTTAATCTATAGTTAAATAATTGAAAACTACTGATTACACATGTTTTATTACTAAGTATGTCCCGCTTTCGACTAAAGAATCCCGTTATTTTCACTCAAAAAGTCACAAAATTCCGACTTGTCGAAAATGAAATGCATGATTTTTGTCCTTGATATTAGATTCTCCTAGCTGGATCGAACCTCACTCTATTCAGACCAAATTCAGACCTAACAGATACTTACGTTATTTTTGATTTCTCTGTTGACATCTGCATTGAAAGCTCTGCGCACAGCGGTGTGGCCGTTCTGCGGGTTGTTGGTGCCCAAACCAGGCTGAACTAAACGCGCTGCGCCGTGGAATATCTAAAACCCAAATAAATCCACTTTGGGATAACTAACAAGGTAAAACATCTAAAAATGATATTTAATACATATAATTTTACTGTTACAAATTGAAAATTAACTCCAAGGTTTGATAACATTTATGAACGAACTAAATGATTGTAGTACAGTACAATCATTTAGTTCGTTCATAAATTTTATCAAACCCTGAGCTGAAAGATACTTTAATCCAAAACTCAAAGAAGAATTTAAAAAATAAGAAATGAAATAAATTTTCCAGAAAATACATATAAAAAAGAATTATCATAATTTTACCTGCAGGAACTAGTACATTCAAATAAACACAATTTCACTTTTCGCCGTCTTTACAGGAGGAGTGTATTGTGCAATGTGTTAGAATATATTATAGTTACCAGAGATCGTGGGGCTTTAGTATAAGTTCTTGGATACATATTTTGAATTCGAATCTCGATTCGGTTTCGCCATACAATCTATATTAGGTAAATATAACCGAATACGTATATCCTTCTGCATTAGTTCTGTATCAAATTCTTAGCATCAACGTATTTTGTATAGATTTTCAAATCTAAAAATGAACGCCCCTCCTGCTTATGCTTCCACGTTGTAAGAATAACGTAGGGGAGGGACGTTCTTTTTTAGATTAGATGATTTCTGCTCGCCCTGTCGTACTCACTTTGGGAGTCTGGTCCTCAGTGCCGGGCGTGGTGGGCGCGGTGGCGTCCAGCACGCTGACGCGCGCGCCGTCCTGCTCCAGCACCTCGTGCACGCCGCGCGCGGGCACGTCGAGCTGCGCGTGCGCGTGCACGCGAGGCTTCTCGTCGCCCGCGGCGTCTGCCGAGGCGTGCTGCTCGAGCCGGGAGACCAGTTCGCCGTTCGCTTGTACGGAATCTGCGATATTGTATCGAGTTATTTTATAAAACTAAAGACACTAACGACCGTTTTCACCAACACTTTAAGAAACGCCTAAGTCAAGGTAAGGTAAGGTTGTTGTAAGTAAAAATTTGTCACTTATCTGCTTAGGCGTTTCTTAAAGTGTTGGTGAAAACGGTCGTCATGCTCGTTTCACCAACATTTTAAGGGACACCTTAGCCCTTAGGTGACAGTTGTTGTTAGTGAAAACTGTCACCTATGGGCTTAGGTGTGTTTCTTAAAACGTTGGTGAAAACGACCATAAGGCTGATTGGCCTGATAACTAGAAATGAACCCCTTGTTCTGCTATCGAGGTTCGCCTACTAACTCTCTTCTTTCTTTACCCTTTCTATTTTTAAATACACTATACAACCTAAGGTACTTGTATAAAAATGGAAAGGGTGAAAGACTACAACTTCATTCACCCTCAATATCCTAAGCCATCACGCATCCACTGTATAGTGACATTCGGAACCCAAAAAAAATAACTCGTAAGTCACTATAAAACGTATGCGCTACATCGTAAGCTACGTGCTACGTCGTTTCTACGAGGGTTACGCGGCGTAGCGTGTCGTAGTCAGTCGGCCAACCGAGTATAATTGGTGTTCTATCTTTAGAAAACCACCTTTTCTTCATTCTGTAATATCTATATTTAATTGTATACATACAAATTTATGTAAAACGATATCTAACTCACCAAGTCTGTGGTATTCCATGTGCTCAGTCTTAACACCAGGAACCGTCTCTTTGCTTGCTTCTTCTGTAGAACAATATTTAAAATATAAGTATACTAGCTGATGCCCGCGACTTCGTCCACGTGGGATAAAAACTATTCTATCTTTTAAATTGGACCAAATGATAGATATTCACGAAGTTTGAACTAAATCGGTTCAGTAGTTTAGGAGTCCATTGAGGACAAACATTGTGACACGAGATTTATATATATTAAGATTTAGTCTTTGAAGTGAAAACTTTTTAAAACAGTTATAGGCATTTTTTGAGGTGGGCAAAAAACCATTAAACAACGACACCGATACCATAACCGGACCTCACGAAATTCTCTTCTGTTGGTACTCCCCGAGTTCCCCATTATTTTTTTAACAAAGACAATCTGGGGATTTGTCGACAGGTTACTCCAGTATCAGTTATTCCAAGTAAATTAATGCCTAAAAGAAGCCGCAAAAACCTATCTAGTTTTTGTACCCTACCTAACAAGAAAAATCGCCTACGGATACTTAAAACAAGAACTTTTATTGATGTAATATCTAGCCTGTACGGTCAGGCACAGCTTTTAAATATTTAGCAGGCATTATTTTGCGGGAATCCAAATACGTAGGACAAATTTATTTGTTTTGCTATAATCCACTACTTGGAAAGATTCTGTATGGTACCATATGCAGGAACACTGCCCACATGAAACACCAAACACAATTTTCCAACATGTTCTTCACACACCGGGACATGTTAACTTCACAATGCGAAATCGTAGAGAATCTCTACGATTAACGCCTGCTTCCATTCAATATTTAAAAGCGGTGAGAACTTTTTTGTAAACGATCGTCCCTCCATTTAAAAGTCAATAGTAATCTTACATTTATAAAGAAAAAGAATACAGACACTGAGGAGGTATTTTCTTTCGCGACAATTATTAAGATAAAGAGAAATAAGATGGCATCCTATTTTGTCGTTGCCCCTGCCTCCACATTGTTTCACTGATGAATATTTTTAGGAACAACTATGTAGCTTAAGGTTGGTTAGATAATCTCCTACGTAATATGGTTACATAAATATACATAATATGGTTACATATGGTTTACATAAATAGAGCCTAGGCTCTATTTATGTAAACCAGAGTAGATAAAATGTGGAGTACCTCGTATAATAACTTTAAATCCCTGACGCTAAAGGTGTGTTATAAGTTTAATTGTATCGTTTGGCATCATGACGTTCAAATGAATAGGTAAACCGATTTGAATTCGGTTTTTAATTCTGAGCTAGGTAAGTTAGTTATACGTTCACCCGTATAAGGATCTCTAGACTTTTAGCAGAGTTCTAGCCTTTTTTCTTGCCTGTGTATTGTTTCTTTCTAACAAGTCTTAGTAGTTGCCTAACATAATAGCGTAAAAAGATAAAATTATGCATGATTTTTTGAAATGATTTCATGATTTAACATTACTATCAAATGTTTGAATTTTTTTTATTAATACTTATTAAATTATAATAAAGATCGATATCGATCGGTAAAATAAAGTCGTAAATTTTTAGACAATGTGTATTGTGTAACGTATGATTTCAATATCAGTTAAAAAATATTCAAATCTGTATTTACATATTATGGTGTATCAAGTACGTATATTATATTTTCTACACCCTCGTGATATTCGGTTTTTGACATATCTTGCAAAAACTATGGATAAAAGCATGAAAGTGACATTGTGATTTGCAACGTTGACTTCAAGCCTAGAAGTTATCTCCTGAGATACTCGTGATACGACTACGAGATAAGCTAAAACGTTCAGATATTTATCAACTAGTTCAATTACTTTCTGAAGGGCGGACCAGCCCGCTGGGATCGCATAGTGATTACCGGCTGAGTTAGTAACTAGAAAGCTATTTACCTATCTAACTAAGTTAGCCTTTAGGTCAGAAGTTATAAACAGTTCTGATTACCTGTCAAAGTCACTAGAGTAAAGGTACACGCTCATATACCTAAAGTTATTCTTATTTTAATAATTTAGAATACATTAAATTAAAGAAGCAATTACTGTAATTAAAAGTGTGTCTCCTACCAACATATGACAATTCCTATTTGTGGATAATTTAATGAGAATCGAGCTCCATTTGTACTACAGGTCATAAAAGGGGCTTATTAAAATCAAAATAAGTTTAGAAGCTAACAGAAAAATACTTAAATAAAATAGCTAATAAAATAGCTTTTTCAAACAAGCAAAATCATTTCAATAAAATATAATATCAGGCACGAACCTGTTAATTTTATTAGTTTTTACGTTTTAAGAGTCCACTAACCCACGATGTCTCCCATACAAACGTAATACCAAAATCTCCCCAGGCCAGGTAATGGCCAGGAGTATAGATTATTACTATATGAACCCGAATAACACCACTACATGATCGAAATATGCACGAATTACAAATGATTTGGTATTTTGAATGTATGGAGAAAACGTAGGTCAGTGCATTCTTAAAGTATTAAAATAAATATCTCTTTAAGGTTTCGGAAAACACTATGAGGAAATCTATACGCCTGAGAATTAGCTGTTTATATTATTTTCATAAAAGTAAAATGCCTGCCAATCTATATCTTACTATCTTCTCTCTATCTACTTAGCTATCTTATCTCTATCTTCGCAGAAATGTTCACCCTTATTATGTGAGGATACCCGTATTCAGTAGCGACCCGCTAGTGATTATACACGAAATTCTATTCCTAAATGCTATTACGTTACGACTACAGCCACTACGCAGGCAATAAGCTTTAGTGCTTTCGAGAGGCCTTTAAGTGTACCTACACAGCCTGTTTAAATGTGCCTTTGTTACGCAAGGACCGCCCTCGATGTCACTTTCGTTGGAAATAGAGCTTATAGATCATATGTACTTTCCCGTGGTTTAATGCGCTACCATTTTATTTGCCCCTAGATATTTCACCACGGAGCTAAACTGCGCCAAAATAGCATAAACCAATGTTTGATACTTTCTAAACTCAACAAGAACCAACTGTCATTTGGCAGAATATTTTTTTGAAATAAAAATGTGAATAGAATACAATCAATCAAACAAGTTGTCTTGTCGATATTTTCGTAATTCGTATTTCTGGGTCTGTAAATGAAAAACTATGAAATTCTAAAGAAGAATATTGTAAAACCGAATAGTACGTAATAATAAGTCTAAAGTTATTGTTTATTCTGTCTCTGATCTCAAAGGAAATGACAGAATAAACTAAGAAAGGTTCTGGTAAAACAGTCTAGGCAATAACAAAGTTTCAAAAGTTTTACTACAGTAGGTAGATACTCTTATACCTACCCTAAACCTTCTCTTAAATTCCCGATCACGTTATTCGAAATTGGTTTAGTGCTTTCGTTGCTTTGACAGGCGACACATTTCTTTTACCAATTTGCTGAGTAGGTAAACAGATTAGCTATTTTTGTGAGGGTGAACGTGTAGGCTATTACATAATTTATAAAACGTACTTAGAATTTATTTATATTGATCAAACTCTTAAATAGATTAGAAATAATTGTAGGTTGTACTCGTCGACGTTGCCTTCACACGTACAATACACAAATTGTATCTTTCAGTTTATAAAATAACCTTACCCATTTTTAGGTTCTCCAACTCTTCGACCGGCACATCCTAAAACAAAGAAACGTAGAGCTCATTATGTTAAATAAAACTGTGGATTTTCCTAAACCCGGCATTTCAAAGCCCGATTCGCACTTGGCTGATTTTATATTTAATTAACTAATAGGCTTCTTGTAGAGTGCCACCCAGCCTAAGTGAAAAATCACTTACACATAATACCTACTACATATAATGTGGGTTTAATTAGCACTTTACAGGCTACAGAAAATCAGCAAAAACGTGAACAGTTCAAGGCCTAACGACTTGACAAGGCTGTACCGTGAATTGTGATAACATAAAAAAATACCCGGCTGAGTTTGTCGTGGGCACACGTGGGCTTCTTCCCAGCGGCAGGTCGCTTTTGTGAACCCTCGTAAACTTAGTTTTAAGTTGTGAAATGGTTGTCACCGTTAAAGAGAGCGTCTTAAATTAAATCATTGTCTTAAGAGTCTCTGTATGTTAGGCCTATATGAAATTAAAAAAAAAAATCTATCTAAAGTAATGGTAAAATAGTCAGGCATATCTCCAGTCCCTCCCCGATGGATTCCAATCTTGTCGCGATGGGGGGGCTCAGTAGCCGTGGTTGGGCCCACGGTGAAGCCAAAAGGAATCCAGGAGGGGACGCTCGGAGTGGGCCTGGAGATGGGCCCGCTCTGGATGCGTCCAAGAGGGGTGCGGGGGACAGAGTTTTCTGTCTCCTGCAGCCAGGAGGGGTCGCGGGAGGAGAGGCGTGTCGGTGTGTCGTTGCCGCTCGCCCTATCTCCCGCGACCAAACGGTGGCGCACCGTTAGATGCGTCGGCGGCGGGGCCGCAGGGGAAGAGGAGTGTCGGTGTGTCGTTGCCGTTCTCCCTGTCCTCTGCGGCCGTATGGTGGTTTGCGGCGGAGCCAAAGATCGGATCCGCCGCGGGGTATGGGAGGTCGATGCCTGCGAAGTGCAGGAGCAAGCTTCGCAGGTATCGGTTTACCCGTGCCCACGGCCCCTGGGTGGCGGTCCCGGGGGGGTCCGTCGCCTTACGGATGGGCGCCGAGGAGGTAAGGCCGGCTTAGGTGTTTCTGGCGGGCCTTGCTGTTGGAGGGGAGCTCCATGCTCCACCTCGTGGAGGGGCCGCGCAAGCGGCCGGGCACCGGCGGGTTCGCGGAGGTTTGCGCAAGCGTTCCCGTGTTCCCGTCATACGGTGCGAGGAGGAAACACCGTGGGGTTTAGCCGGTAAGAGTCCGGCATAAGCCAGCCGCTCCCCCGGGCGACTGGGTATCCATGAGGATTCCCCACGATAAAAAAAAAAAAAAAAAAAAAAGGCATATCTCCAGTCAGCATAGATAGGTATAAAACGTTAAAAATATGTGTAAAATATCAAAGAATAAAAAAAACAAAAGACAGATAACAAAGTGATTCAATTAAGATCGTCTTTCTCGTTTGAGGTACGAAACCCATCTAAAAAATATATCTTTCCTATAACATAATAAAATATTTATTTGATCCACTAACCCGGTTTCAAAAAATGCAGATTCATCACGTTTAACATTGAAATGAGACTGTTCAAGAAAGGTGCAAACGACCTATTTCCCGAAAGTTACAGCAATTAAGTCATCAATCATCGGTAAATGGAGGTCAATAGCTAATGGCGGTATAATTTATGATCGATATAATCCATGAGAGCAACTTGTTTGCGGATTTTAATTTAAAACAATAGCCTTGACTCTCAATGGGCCTCTCCCTGCTCTTTGACCCCCAATAAAAGTCTAGCCACTTTCTTTTCTTATGTGTTTATTGCTAGTGGTTCTACGTTATTGTTATTTTCTATCCATAGTCCCTAACATTGCTTCAGTTCCAGTTTTGGCCACTTGACAAGAAAAGTTTGGGGCAGTAGGTATACACTATACATGCGTGCGACTGCGTGGGTCATCGAAACCTTAGATTATAATATGATCAAAGCACTCAAAGGAAATTAAAAAGGATAAGGATTTTAAATAAACGTGTAGGCTTTTGGCCAAATAAAAACAAACCGGCCAAGTGCGAGTCGGACTCGCGCACCGAGGGTTCCTTACTATAAAAGAAGTAAAATATTGAAAGAATCACTTTTATTCATGAATTTACGAGTATAATTTACATGTAGGTACTCTTGTTGGCAAACCGCAAACGTAACTTTGTTTTTGGCGGATTATTGTTATTAACAAAAAAAGTATATTAGTCAGTGAGTTGATTTTATTTTTCCTGTAAAATATACATTAACTTCTATTGATCATAATTATTTCAGATTTTTCGATTGGTAAACTTCGGAGATAAGGGGGGGGGGGGAACGGTATTTTTTTCGACAGTTTGCTCAATAATTCAAAAACTATGGGACATAAAAATAAATAAAAATCGGTTTTAGACTACACAAGTAACGCCCTTTCATATGATACCCCACTCAATATTGTTATCTCATTTTGAAAAATCGAAGCCCCGGTTTTCCCCCCTTTTTAAATAAAAATAAAAATATTTTTCAAATTTTTACGATTGTTATGACGTCGCGTCACTATTACCTATAACTATTCCAAATTTCAAGTCGATAGCTTTGATAGTTACTGAAATAATCGAGTGTGACAGACGGACGGACGGACGGAGAAAGTCTCACCATAAGGGTTCCATTTTTACCAAATTGGTATGGAACCCTAATAACAAAAATACTTTGATCGCAAACATACCTAAAGAATTCTAATACGGTGTTCCTCAATGCCGCTCCGCCTGTCCTCGTGGAATTTATATAAAAGTAGATACCTACCTAATAATAACATGCTGAAGACTGAATGCGTTGGCGTTGAAGTTACGCTCGTAAATCTAATTTTGTATCTTTTGATGTTAGAGTTTGGAAAATATTAGAATATAATTTGGTTTTCTTGGCTTGTAATATATCACGATGAACGTAATATTTTAATATAAAGTATGTTACGTATTTAATAAGTACCTAATAACCAGTAAGTACAACGCTAATAGTTACATAATATTATCACGTAAATATTAGATATTAGATATCTATATCTATATATATATATATATACTTATAATAAAACTGTAAAGGGTCGAATTCTGTACATTGAAGATATTTTGAAAATTTTTGTTGGAGGACACTATTTAATCGATACTGAAGCCAAAACTGTAATTTATTTCATTTTTGTCTGTCTGTCTGTCTGTCTGTCTGTCTGTCTGTTTCACGACCGCGCATCACGGCTAATCCGCTGGATGGATTTAAATGAAACTTGACATGATTATAGTTCATACTCCGAGGTAGGACATAGGATACTTTTTGTCCCGGAATTCATCATGGTTTCCCTGGAAGACGGCATCAAAGTCAAAATGTGTATTTAGTTATAATTCATTAACCCGTGGTCCGATTTCATTCATTCTTTTTTTGTTAGAAAGGAGGTTCTTTAAAGATTATTTCGTATAAATTTTATCATCATCACTTTTGTAGTTCAGAAATTAGAGACATCAGAACCTTTATCGATGAGTTCAAG
Source organism: Coenonympha glycerion (assembly GCA_963855885.1). NCBI lineage: Eukaryota > Metazoa > Arthropoda > Insecta > Lepidoptera > Nymphalidae > Coenonympha > Coenonympha glycerion. The sequence goes on along the minus strand of OY979638.1, from coordinate 4,466,484 downwards.
TAGGTGACTTGAAACTCGGAATGGACAAGCACCTAGGGCTAGGACGTAAGGGCTCAAGTCAGACTGGAGTACCCTTACAGCCGTAAATAAATATGCTTAGCAGAAGATTTTGTATGGTTTAAGATTTTTCACTTTTAGGTTGAACAAAAATCATGAATTTATCACCACGTTATACCGTATCGCGCCATCTCTACAAATTATGTGGAACTTGAATGTAAAACTTGGAGATAGGTACTACCGAATTTTTGTAAATAATAATTAATTGTCATGTAATGTACTGTTCCTTGACTTTATATTAAGATGGCACTGTTGAGACAATATGAACAGACTTTTGTGGACATTCCCAGAGTGCCGAGTCTTTTTTTATCATCCGCAACATGGAAAGAGTAAAATAATGGTTCACAAATATTTTTAACTCTCAGGTCTTAACTGGTCCTAACCGATTGACCGTCATAGGTCTTTTTATACGTAAAGAAATATATAGCCATTGCCCATTCTGATACTTGGGATTGTATTGAGATGAAGCAAAGATTTTTAACAACTCTTATGTTGGGCTGGGGAATATTGTAAGTAGAGTATTTTATCCCCGTGGTACCTACCCGGCCGAACTCTGAAAGAAGTTTTCTACCACCAGAACAACTTTTCACATGATTTAATAATTTTTGACATACCTATTTCGTAGTTTCAGAATAAAAATCACAATGAAAAGGACAATTTTAACTGTCACGATGGGTCGAAATATCGACAGTTAAAATTGTCCTTTTGATCTTTCAACTACTTATTAATGAATCTTTATATTATTATTAAAAAAGGAGTTTTCAAAATCACCACAAGATAACCCGTGCGAAGTAAGAACAGGTTTCTGTACAACATCTCACCAGAATCCCGCGAAAATCATGGAATTCTACGGTATATGTAAAAAAAATCGTAATTCACGCGGGCGGAGCCGCGGGCAACAGCTAGTGAAATATAAATTAGTTAGAAGTTGACAAGATAGTAGCTAGATTTAGTAGTTGGTCATGTATTTGCCTACAGAAGTGCTTAAAACGCAATAGTTCGTAACGTAACCTTTGGTAGGTATTTAAATAATCTAGAATGAAATAATAATATTTATTAGGCATCAATTACAAATCCCAGCAGCACCAGCTTAATTCGACTCCATAATTGCGTATTCATGTTTTCTAAGGTACCAGTCCACCGGAGCGGAGCCGAGAAACGGAGAAATATTAACCAATAGGATTGCTCCACCTATGAGGAGGTGAGATTTTGTGCAATCCTATTGGGGAATATTTCTGCGTTTCTCGGCGCTACTGGCTCGCTCCGCTCCGGTGGACTGTCAGCCTTATACCGACGACTTTCATGTTGACTACGAGTAGCGGTACATTTACAAATTTTATTCTTACAGATTCGCATGTCTAATGTATAATAATTGCTTATTAAATACAATATGATTCCGCCAGTATCTATAACCATTTATTACGTGTCTGTATAAATTATATTGTGGCCTAGTGTCATATACTTTTAAATCCCGCACTCCCGCCAAAGCGTGGTTTTAGAAATTACATATATATAACTTTAAAAAAGTATTGTATACTTACAGGCTTGGTTTCTCCGCTCTCTTGTTCTGAAACAAAATAAAAAATATTTAAAGCTTTTTTTACGATAATACTTTTGTGTTTGCAATTTACCTACTTCTTAATTTTTACGCCAACTCCTTATGCTTATTCTCAAGGATCCTGGTAAGAGTTCCGTTTTCTCATTTAAGACGGAACCTTAAAAATAATAATCATAGAGATAAAGTGTCAGTGTTTATCAAACATACAAAAGACTCAGAATAATGGAAGGAAATCTTGAGATCGTGTCATCAATATTATGTACTATAATAAACTCCTTAAATTAACTTCATAAGAGGTGCTTGAACGGTGTATTACCTGTCTATTATATCTCAACTAAGGCCCGGTTGATCCTAAATCTCAGTCATAAGAATCCGATAGCGATATTTAACCATAACGATTAAGTTGGTTAAACTTAACCTAAGCAACCTAGCCCAAAAAATAAGGAATTTTTAGGTTTCACTAATCTCTTGCGTGTGTATACTTACTACATATTTTATCATACCAAATATTTTTTTCGATAGCATGTGAATAGGCAGTTAGCATGTTCATATGCATTAGCAAGTGTTTATAATATCATATATGTTACTACCTATACCTTAATTAAGCCGTACGTTTTCATACAAAAAACGAAAACGTTTTCCTACCCGTAAATGTACTCCGATTTTCATATTTTTAGAAATGTTGCAGATACAATGAAGAATTACACAAATTCGTTTTATTTTCTAAGAAATATGGCTTATCTTAAAAGTTATTAGGGTCTAAATATCTATATTTTTGGCCTAAAATCTTAACTAAAATACTAAAAAAGTATGAGCCTATGTAGAGTTCGTTAAACGTTTGGGGGGGATAACAAACATTATAACCCGACGTAATATTTCAAGTACAAAATGTAGGCCTTACCCTGGACTTGCAACTCTTTCTATACGGGCAGAGATCTATATGATTTTTAAAATACCTCTAGAACTAGATCAACGTTTGATCATTTAAGACCTATCGTCTTATAAAGGATAAAACGTTGGTTCAAATATGTGCGCATAGCAATATCGGTCGCCGAATGTGTTGACACACGATAGTGTTGGAAGATTGGTGTATGTGGGAACATGCACATAATACATTATATATACATTACATATTTTAATCTTCTAAGGGTCAGCTTTTACGTTGCTTTCACATACAATATCAGTAAACATCCATCTTGCTATGCGTCACCAAAATACGACTTAATATTCTTCTGTACACAAATCTTGAACACACATTTATTACGAGTATGTGTCAAAGATTTAAATCGCTAGATGGGCCCTAAGCTTACATTGCGCACATCAAAAACGTCCACATATATGTTGAGTGAGTGCTCTCAACATGCTATAGTTTCACTTGTGTCAAAGAGAGTGACAACGTGTCACACAAGACAAAAAACGTGGACGTTTTTGGAGGCTTAGGGCCCATCTAGCGATTTAAATCTTTGGTATGTGTAGATGTAAAAAGGTACAATCTGATAAAAAAATATGGAGAAAATAATTTTTCTTTTAATTACTTATTCGAAAAACGAAAATTGTCATCAAGGATAGCGAGAAAAATTCAATCTTATGGGATTTCACGTTACTACCTTTATTTCATTTTTCACACATAATATTTAGAGTACTTAGTAGTAACTATGTAGTACTCCTTAACTTTTTTCATATAGTGATGAAAAATAGTGTGTGTAACGCGGGGCTAAAAGAAAGCCCTCGGGGAACAAAACTTCACTGTATTCCCTTGTAATTAATAGGTTAGTAGATACTACACAATGAAGTTTATAATTTCTTGCAATGCCTAAAGTTCCAGATCAGATATTGAATGGAAGCAGGCGTTATTTTGCGGAAATCCATAATTAGCAGGACTGATTAATTTGTTTTGCTATTATCCGCTTCTTGAAAGGATTCTGTATGGTGCAATATGCAGGAACACCATCGTAGAGATCCTCTACGATTTCGCATTGTGAAGTCAACATCTCCTGAGGATGTCCCGGTGTCGGGACGAAACGTGCGTCGAAGAAAGTGATAGAAAATTGTGATCTCTACGATTTCGCATTGTGAAGTCAACATCTCCTGAGGATGTCCCGGTGTCGGGACGAAACGTGCGTCGAAGAAAGTGATAGAAAATTGTGTGTGGTGTTTCATGTGGATGGTGTTCCTGCATATTGCACCATACAGAATCCTTTCAAGAAGCGGATAATAGCAAAACAAATTAATCAGTCCTGCTTCCAGATCAGAGATCAAGGTCAGAAATCGATCATTGTAATAACTAATATTCATGTTCATGGTCAAAGCAAATTGCGACACATATAAATTGGTCCCACGGGAACATCGCGACGCGTACATATACGTACGGTTTTATTTGTGTACCCAATAAGCAACCCGCCTTTGAAAATCATGACTTATTATTTTTATGAGGTTAATATGATAATATAACAAGATTGATATTCTATTCGGGTACTGTATTTTAGGGTTCCATACCAAAATGGCAAAATAATCCTTATTTATGGTGCGACTTTAGTTTTAATAACTGTTAACCAAGTGGAGTATCTTAAAGTGGAAAATGTATAATAGTATTTTATTTATTGAGCAAAACGTTTCTCCCTTATCTCGCAAGTTAAAAAAAATCGATAAATCTGAAATAATTACGATCAGTAAAGATTTATGTTTATGCTAACTATGAACTAGGTACGAATAAACTAAAATTTGTTCGTGGCATAGTACAATATTATAATAAACTCAATGGTTTGTAGAATTTTTTTTTCAATAAATCTCTAATAGGTTTACTATTTTGCGGTCCAGTACCAACAATATTTCTAACTGTTGAACTTCTTCTGTAGTACGGAACACGCAGTGCACAAGTCTGATTCACACTTGGCCAGTTTTTTTACCACCGTTGCTGCTGTTTTATTTTGTTGTTTATACGCGAACCGAGACGCGAACCATAAAATCGAATCTATTGATACCTACATAAAATTGAAGTTTCTGCCTGTGATTTCGAACACAAGCTATTTCAGAAATATCTGAACCTTTTAATAGATCATTAAAACTTATGGATCCTTTTAACTTTGATTTTTGTAATCATCTCTGACGAATCTTTCCCGCTTCTGTAGAATATAATGAGACTAATCCAAATGACGGCGGTCTTTGAAAGAGTGTTTAAATTGCTATGTGTACATATTCTCGCAACATCCCGTTCATCGTTTAAAAGCTACGCCTACGACACTGAAGCTGCTATAATAATATATTATTATATGTATACAAGGCTATAAGTTCTCGGAGGTAAGGCGGTGTGTGGAACATTCCACATCTAGTCATCCCGCAGTAATCTTCTGCCTAGCCAGGTACCCAGTCTGAGCTTTATACAAGCATTCTTAAAACATTGTTTTGGAACTAGAGTTTTCATTCTTTGATTTTTGGTTTCGGAACTTCCAAACAACACCCGACGCATGTTTCGATCTGATACTGGACCATCCTCAAGAGGTGGTGACCCTACAATGCGATATTGCATACACATTTTTCGTATTTTTTGCTTCGCAATGAAATCGTTGTTTATAACTTAACAACAGTGGCGGACTCTACAAAGTAATTTAAATTTTAAACACACCGCAACGTATTACATACATTTTCAAATTCTCACCATATTTTTATTAAATTTTAAATTATTAAAATGTTTTGCTATATTGTATATCCTTAACCAAATTACAGGTACCATTTATCGACAAAAGCTAAATGTGAATACAAGTAGGGACCTACATTTTAGAATGTCGGAGTGTTTATTGGGCTGTGAAGGCTTTTCCTTTCGGACCCCTGTCTGTATGGTATCTACGATAGGTACCTACTTGTTTTATTCCCCAACAGCGAAGGGTAGCTCATCGTTTAATGAAAACAACCTAGAAATCTAAATTCCTTTTTTATAAAAAATCTTGTTTAGCCAACCGAAATTGATCACAAATTGAATAATAGTTTAGCGTCGGTCCTTTTCTAAAATAATATATATTAAGTACTTATATATTGTTCGAAAAAAGCATGGAAAATTACTCGAGTCTTAACTCTTCTTTTTACACATTACAAACTTAAACCACATTTAAAGAGAAAACAAGTTAAAGATTAAATGGAGCTCATTTCTTTTCATTACATTACCTAGCCTTTGCTAATTTATTCAAATGTTTATGGACTAAGTCGACGAGTAAGTATTTATAAATACTTATACTTAACACGGATCAAGTGCATCGAGGTGTAAGCAATTAATTCGAGAACCTATTCTGTTGTGAAAACTTAGTGAATTGTACACTACCTACCTCTGTACAGCAGTAGGTACACAGTACTGCAGCTTCACAAAAACCAAGATTTTCTTTACGTACGAGTATCTGATAATAACTATTATAGTTTTCAACCGACTTCAAAACAGGAGGAGGTTCTCAATTCGACTGTATTTTTTTATGTGTGTTACCTCATAACTTTTGACTGGATGAATCGATTTTGATGATTCTTTCTTTATTTGAAAGCTGACGCTTTCCGTGTGGTCCCATTTTGATTAGTCCAGTTCTGGTTTATAGTATTCATGAGAAAACCATACAAGTCTTAAATTTTTAATTGGAAAGGATGTATACAATAGTAATTGAATGAGAGTTGAAGTCGGTTTTTTTGTTAATTAACTAACGTATATCTCAGAATTTTTAAGGAATTCGCTTAAATAAAACGAAAACTCGTTTTCACAATTGCATTACCTGTCGAACCTTTTTTTTTGTGTTTGCTTTCAAAAGTTTGTTAGGTGTTGTTTTGGGAAAACTGTTCCAAACACATAGTTACCCATGTCAGAAATCTCCCCTCGAGGGTGGCATAGGTGATATGTTTCGTACAACTTATTCTGTTTAATGTTTGACATAGGATAGAAACTTTACAGGGTACTCGTGGGTGAATGTAACACTCGAGTACTTATTCTGCGCAGGATTTTCCCCTTTCCTCTTTGTAAGAGCCTTTGTCTGCAACGGTCGATAGCTCACTTTTATCACCAGTGCGCAGATAGTGCTGTTTGCGTAATGCTTTAGCATAAGTACGGAGTACGTATGTAAACTTTAATTGCCAAGAGTAAAACTGCAAGCACCTTACCTACACTACATTCTTGAACACTTTTTATTACTTAGGTAATAATAAGTAATATAGTAGGTATATCTCCATTCTTTACGTTACTAGACCCATTAGATATTATTGTGTTTGGCGCCTGTAGAGTGTAGTTAGTATCAAACAGGACGGGGAGGAATAAATAAAAATAAACGTATAGTATTTTAATTATACGTGTTCACACAAAATTATTAGTAGTCATTTCAAGTAGCAAGTAATTACCTGCTTAGTATAGATCTAGATACCCTCTATGTGATCTTATTTTAGACACATTTCAATGAAGAATTGTATTTAAAGTAAACTAATAGTAAAACATTACTGAAGCGGCCAGCAAAAGAAGTATTGACGGAGTTAAGTTATGACAAACATGCTCAAAATATGACGCCATTCGGTACCCTCGGCGTTTAAATATTCATTACCTCCCATCATCATCAGGTTTTTCCAAATATATCTTCACCTTTGATTATAAATTTATAAGGATTGGAACAAATTAAGAAAATGTTGAGTTTCTTTTATATAGAAAATTAAAAAGATGATCAGAGATTCATGAAAGAAGCTACTTCTAAAGAAAAGCCGATTTGAAGGAAGGATTTCTCTAACCTAAAGTTATTTTTCAACATCCAAATATTTTCAAGTGGTAAGTTTTTAATTTTGACCATATTTGAAAGTCAGTAAACTTGACGTATTTACTTCTACAGCAGACCTTCTCTCAGACAAAGTTAATTTGAATAATTATTTGATTGCAGCGAATCTCTGTACCTAATGGAATGCGTAGTTTCACTGTTTAATCAAATCTTTAAGGTCTCGCCCTTATCGTAGTCCGTTGTTTTGGAGCAATCGTCCTTTACAAGTTAACAGAAATGTTTGTTATTAAATTCCTCATTGTTAAACGTTTTTGTCTTACTTAGGTAAATTTGATTTCGTCTCAAAAATTTTAAATGTAATTCGGTAGTATACAATTAATTAAATAACAGTTTACAGCAAGTTTTTCTATTTCATATTTAACAATTACTTTAAATATGAAATAGAAATACATCATGTGTGAAAATGTGACAGACGGATGAAGAAACGGACAGCGAAGACTCAGTAAAAGGGTTTCATTTTTACTCTTTGGGTAAGGAAACCTTAAAAAAAACCACGATAAAAAAGTTTACAAAACTGGCAATATTTGAACGGCACGTTACCCGATGTAAAACGTGACTAGAATATTATGAAAACGTGATCGCGGACAGTATATAGCGGTAACAATATAATAAACCCGACAGAAACGTGATGCTTACAAAACTGAAATATTATAAGTAATTGCTGTACCTACACTCTACAGTCTTAATTAAAATAAGTATACCTACTAAAAGCTTAGGAACTAGCTCATGTTGTTCTAACTTTAAAATTTAGCTTTCTGATGCTGTGCATCAGTCGATAGGGCTTTTTCCTCGTGGTAAGGGTTATTATAATATGACATAATATCCCTTCTAAGTTATATTATGAAAAAAGACGTGAATATCGTCGAACACTCAGTAGAAATAAAGAATAACACGGTCTAAAAAAACAATACTCCATTTAATATTTTCATGTGTGATTTCACCCTTCACTCGATATTTAGTAAAGTAAAGTAAAGTAATTCTTTATTTGCCATAAAACATAGTATTTGTAGATGTTACATGTTATAGTAATATTAATGTATCCAAAATGTTTTGACCTAACATGGGTATGCAAATATTATAAAAGTAGGTATGTATCTTATTATTCATTATATAATTAGTATATTTATTACATTAAATTATCATTATGTCAAAATTAATCTATCCTCACTCTGTATACTCTAGGAACTCTTTAACTGAATAAAAGGCCTTCGAACTGAGCCATTCATATAACTTTGCCCCAAAAGATTTTTGTTGCAAGGCTCTTATGTGGCTTGGTATTTTATTAAAAATTTTAACGCTCATTCCAATGCAATTTTTCATGAAGTGCTCAGTTCTAGGGTTATGTGTAGCTCGTAAATTTAACCTATTATGATTTCTTATATTGACATTGCTCATATGTGCAAAAATGGCATCATTATTTTTAATAAAGACACAAATACTATGTATATATAAGCAAGGAAGAGTTAATAGATTAAGTTTCTTGAATAAAGGTTTACAAGTATCTATTGGCGCGGCACCACACATCGCTCGGACACACTTTTTTTGGGCGATAAATGCTCTGTTTACATTAGTACCATTTCCCCAAAATATCAGACCGTAGCGTAGAACAGAAGCTACGTATGCATGATATACCTGTAAGGTAGTTTCGGGGTCTACTATATTTTTAAGCCGTCTCATAACAAAGCAAAATTTATTTATTTTTTCGGAAACTTTATTAATGTGCTCTTCCCATGATACTTTTTTATCTACATAGACGCCTAAAAATTTAATATTGTTTAAACATTCTATTTTAGTGTCATTGAAGTTGATGTTCATGCATGAGGTAGGGGTACTGTTGAACTGTATATATTTTGTTTTCGTCAAATTAATTTGAAGGTTATTTGAGTCAAGCCACTTAATAATTGATTGGATTGTATTATTAATGTCATTTTCATGAAAAGTAATGTCGGAATTTCTATTTGAGGTTACAATTACTGCAATATCGTCGGCGTATAGCACTGTTTTAAATCTAGTAACATCCACTATGTCATTAATATAAATTAGGAATAAAAAGGGACCCAAAATGCTTCCTTGTGGTACACCAGTACGATTGTGTCTAAATTCCGACTGAAATTCTTGCAGTTCCATTTTTACGATCTTTGTTATCATAACACATTGTTTACGATTATCTAAGTAAGATTTTATCCACTGCAATACCAGTCCTCTTATACCAATTTTTTCGAGTTTTGTCAATAATATATGATGACTAACAAAATCGAAGGCTTTAGAAAGATCAAAAAATAGACCCGTAGTAATTTTCCTAATGTCTACATTTTTAAGAACTTCCTCTATGAGTGTGAATATTGCTAGTGTCGTCGATTTGTTTTTTTGGAAGCCGTACTGTTCTTTTCTTATTATATTAAATTTATCGCAATAGGTTAGTAAACGTTTTAACATACATTTCTCAAAAAGTTTGGAAAAGATAGGGATAAGAGTAATAGGCCTATAATTTCCGATATCTTGGCGATCTCCTTTTTTGTAAATGGGTTTGACAACAGATTGCTTTAAAGTCTCCGGAAAGCACCCCGTTTCAAATGACAAATTTATAAGGTGAGTCAGAATATGGATACAATATTTTTTAGAAGATTTTACTATTTTAGTGCTAATTTCATCATGGCCTACCGCTGTAGTATTATTTAGTGATGAAATTTCTTTATCCACTTCATTGGGTGTCATTGGCTTTAAGTACATAGAGTGCAGTGCACTGCTGATCTTATTTGCTGTGCCATTTCTAGATATATTCGTGTTATCGTGTGTTAACTCTATAAAGTAGTTATTGATTGCTTCTGCCATTTTTAAAGGTTCGTCAATAGTTTTATTTTTGTTTATTATGCTTCCAATAAAATTATTGTTGTCCTGTTTTGCAACTTCACTTTTAACTATATTCCAAGATGCTTTTGACTTGTTTTTGCTAGTTTGGATTCTATGCCTGTTTGTTAATATTTGTGCGTTACGGATACATTGTTTTAGTGTTTTAGTATATGTTTGGTACTTTTCCTTATCAATTTTATTTTTTTTGTTTTTATGTTAATTTTATGACAAAGTTCATTTAAGCTCATATATTTAGTATTTGTGTTTATGAAATGACAATTATTGTTATTACGGCACATTTCATATAACTTTCGCCTTAGCAAGTCAACATTTAGAAATCTATTCCGTTTTACATTTAAAATAATTACAGTGCAATTGAAATATTTTTTTACTGTAGTATACAAATTCGTTAGGATGTCAATAGGATTATAGTCATTTTCGCCAACACACAAAATAATTTTGTCCTCTTTATTTGGTTTTATATCAAGGCACCCATTTAATATTTCTGAAGAAGACGCGTACTGTTTTATGAGAGATCTGACGTTATATTTTTCGTATTTAGTGTTCGCTCTTGAATTTAGTAGCGTAAGTGCCAGTCCTGTACATTGCTGAGTTCCAAAAATATAGATGTTTCTTTCCTTGTGTGCAGGCTTCGTCTTATCCCTATGATTATCGGATATGTCTTTTTGCGACTGAGTGCTGTTATTTATGTCTTTGGTGTTATTAGTTCCTACTTTATCTTTGTTGTTGTTCAGCGTTATATTGGTTTTGTCCGTTTGAGTGTAAGAGTTTGTCAGCTTACAATCTTTTTTTCCTTCTATTTCATTTCTGTTATTGTTTTCCGTGTCAATTTCTGTTTTTGTACTATTTAAAGGAGCTCTCTTAGGGCTTTTCATTGATGAACATATACGTAGTAAGTTGTTAATTTTAGCCTCTTGCTCAGAAATTTTACGTTGCAGTTGGTTTTTTTCCAAAACTAGGTTTTCTATTTCTAGATGAGCGCTTGCTAGTTTCTCTTCCAGAATTTTGTTATTTTGTTTCAGGTCAAGTAGCTCATCTTCATTAAGTCTAGTAGATAAATCTGGTAGGCTTCTTCTTAGGTCTGATCGAACTGACAACATTGAGTTTTCGGTCTCTTCTGATAATGACTTGTTGAGTGAAATTTGTTTATTTTCGATATTTATTGGACTCTCTTCAGTTGACAGAATTTCTTCCAGGTGATCCTGTGTTGATTGCGGTAGTATTGAAGATGACGTTGGAGTGCTAGTATTTATTTTAGAGCGCTTATGTTTTTCAACACATTCTGTACATGTCCACTTTAATTTGAGAATATTAGTCATTTCATTAAACTTTTTTACAGATATATTTGCGCAGGGTAAGTCATACTTATTCTTACAATCCTTGCATCGCAAGTTCTCGTCAGTTTTTACAAATTTTTTACACTTATGGCATGTGGTGACTTTCCTTTTTTGCGGGGCGGTTGGACCTTTTGTCCCTTTGGTCGACATTCTTCTAGATGTTCGGTTGGATAGTGATAGAAATAAAAAACAAAACCCAAAAAAGAAACAAAAGAAAAATAAAAAATAAAAAATAACAATATAGCTGGGTGTTAATCAGGCTCGAACCAGCGCGGGCATAGTTAGCGACCCGTGCATCAGTCCACTGCGCTACGGCTGACGTTGTGTGTAGTGCGAAATATATTAACCTTATAAACTCAGTATAGGTATTTCAGATCACTCATTCGTACTCATTACTATCTCATGACTTTGCGAAGGTCATTGCCGCCGGTTTGATTACGCGTCGGTCTGCCACTAATACACCACTCACAGCTGTTGTTTACTTTCAAATCGCGTTAACTGACACTGTTTAGAATCTTTACAAACTTAATCCGTTGTTGTTTTCTTTCTTTATTTGATTGATTATTATTTAAATTGTAATACATATAACACGGCACTATTGATTTATTATGTGATTTGTTCTGCATTCATTAGGTATTCACATGTTAATGTCGTAAGTTTAATTTCCCGAATTACACAATATATTCATAGTAAAATAACTATCACAAACACTCTCACGTAATAATTGGGCATTGAGATACGTATTATACGACTTTTTACTTATTTATAGTCACTTTGAATATTTTTAATATTATGATATACAGGGACATTAACTTCTACACGGGCGGCCTCCCCGCTCCTTTGGCGGTGTCTTCGCAGTTAACTTGCGCTAACGAGTTCATTGGCCCAATCCCTATACTTGATTGCATGCGTGCCCGTTCTGTTAACTAGAAAGAGGAATTTTCATTCTACTTTTCCGAAGATTTTCATAGATTTTCTTCCGGACTTGATATTCATCACGCAAAAAATCCATTTCCTTTTCGCCTAGCCCCCTGCGCGATCCGAAAAGAAACTTTGTTTCAAAAATCCAGATAAGCTACGACATCGTTCTTCGATGGAAGGTAAATAAATTAACAATAATAAAATTATTACAAAAAAAAAACAATTAAATGCGATATCACTAGCGTAGCGTATTTCGCCATTGGATATCACCAATGACGAATTACGGAGGACGAAAAATATGTGACGAAATTATATTAAAGCCTAAAATTTCTCATATATAGCGTTACTGACCGCAACGTTTCGGTAGCGCTGACAGCACAATATAATGTTGTCGCTTACATTAGCGTCATTTTACAGTTTGGACAAATTAAAAATGTGGCTTCAGGGCAGAGCCTAAAAATAAATGCATAACGTCACTAAGCCCTGATCTTCATATGTTTAAACAATGAACTCTACCACCCCTACCACCTGATTTTGAAAGTTCTACTGATCCTCCTGAAAGAATAAGTAGCTCTGTCAAAAATAGTCGCCTGCTTGTGCCGCGCAGATACCGTGCAGATGATACATATTACAAGTAACTATAAAACATACATACTGTTATACAAATAGGTAACAGGTACTTTCAAATTCACTTTGAACATTTTATCTACCTAGCTGGAAAGGGTCCGGGGACGGCTGACCACACCGCGCGCGCTAATGGCAATGGCTTTTATACGGTCTTTTAACGAAAACCGCACATGGACGACATCTTTGTAGGACCAAGGTTCATTAAACTTTTAAAAGCATGAATAATATTAAATTTACATGATTCAATTTAATACACGAAAGCAAGGTGCGCCTGATCTAGTTTGAACTTTCCTTTCAACTAGCTACCTACCGAGTAAAATAGGTACATCTACTAAAAAAACCCCAAATTAATATTCTGAGTTCGTTCAAAATGAAGTACCTATCTATCAAAGTTTCACGGTGGGACAAAACGAAAGGTACGTTTTATTAATTTTTTTATGTTGTATCCAAGTTGTATCTACTAGTCCTGTATCGAGTGTCGTTTTTATACCTGGAACACCAGATCTAAACACGTATTAACGTCAATATAATTGATGAAGACAGCGGCCGCAGGACCGGCCCTCTCGACTCCTTACAATCATAATTCTCTATGAATATTCATCAGTCACTAAGTTCAAAGATCTCAGTATCAGAGCGTGATTCTAGGCACGTAATGTTTTGTGGCGGAACCATTTATAATTTTAAAGGGCTATATTGTAATCATTATTAATACTGCTACTGCACTATTAATAACGAGAGAGTAAAGCAAGGAGCTTTGTTCTCTATAATTTTATGAAACAATACAGTTAACCCGAGCAAATCTGGAACCGATACCTTTTGTATAAGGGAGAGGTTAGCCATACTTGCCGCAGATTTAATAAGTTAGGTATACGAGTAGATCCCAAAGACCAAAGAGATATGTAGGTTTTACTGAGAATAATTATTATTTCATGCAAATGAATACGGGGAACGAAATGATTTATTGAAATCTAATGGTAGTTACTTACATTCTAAGAACAACCACACACGTTGGTGTGGTTTAATTAAGTTTGTAAAACATCTTTGGATAGAAATGTGAATAGTAAAAAGACTGAGTTTGAATAGACCATCCACGACAAAAAGTTGCATTACATTGCAATACATTTTGCAGTTTATTTATATGTAGGTACATATAAATAAACTGCAAAATGTATTGTGCGCATTGTGGCTCCACGGCCCTGAAAGCTAACACGGATAGTGTCCGACGGAGCCCTGATGAAAGCCGCGACCCTGATGTTATGACAGAATATACTCGTAGATCATTAAAGTGACCTTTAAAACTACCCTGAGCAGTTCATAGCCCACTCAACGAAGGAAAAATAGGGGAAATAATTCGTTTAAAGGCCATTTTTGGCATAGTTGAAGGGAATGGTGTCAGAAACAACATACTCAAAGTACTGATGGAGCCATCGTTTACGAATTATTTAAGAAACACTTTAAAAAGGTACCTTGAAACCCCCCCCCCCTACCCGTTAGCTCCACCCCCCTCCATCAGCACTTTGAGTATGTTGCTTCAGACACATTTCTCTACAACTATGCCAAAAATCGCTTTTACACGAATTATTTCCCATATTTCACAGTTTTTGGTTGGATTAAAACAACTCACTGTAAAAACGTGTAGGTGTCATCGGCTTCGTTAAATGGGATTTTACAGAAATGAAATTTGAGTAAAAACAATTGAAATGCGTGAATATATCATACACACATAAGTTGGGTTCTGTAGTCAGCAAATATGTAGAGAACAGCATCATTATTTTAATCTACAAGTATGTAGATAAACATCTTAACTCAGTAGAAGTTTTTCAAAATCCTTATCTTCGACTTACCAGTTTTCGTATTCTTTACTTTAAACTCACTCTGTTGCCGCAACCTACACCACACGTAATTGTTCAAGTTTTTATTTGTGTCGTTCTATATCCCCTAAAAATCCTGCAGCACAAAACACTCTAGCGGTGCAGGATTTTCAGGGGGTAACTTTTCTCAGGGAAATTCCTAATATAGCACGCCATAGCACGCTGAGCGAAGTTGTGGATCAGCCCCTAGATGGTGTAAGAAAAACGTATTCATCGTTATCGTAATTGTTTATAAATTCTGCCCGCTGATTTTGAATACAGACAGACAACAGACAGAATTTGCAAATGATTACGATAACAAGGAATACATTTTTCTTACGCAATCAGGCCCCTGATCCCCTTGTCAGTGTCCACGTTTCAGCGCTATAGTTGAGGACCGGCAGGTCGCACTTTCGTTTTCAGGCATTACGGGATTGACGATGAGAAAACCTGACTGGACAGCAGTACCTACTTACAAAGGCTTTACAATTACGCCCTAGTTTATCTACGAGTAAAGAGTACCTAACTGCGACACCGTGTTGTGCGGCGAAGTGTGTATTCTATGCTCAGTGAGTCACCAACCCTTTGATCCGTGTGCAGTGGGCGGAGCGCGTGATGGAGCCACAGGCAGCCCACGCATCGCCATGACAACGCACGGGGTTATTAAAACCAAAGGTCTGCTGATTGACAATCGATAACACCGAGATTCGCAGATAACCAATTCCTATAACGAACTCGTAAAGAAGGAGACGCGGCTATCAATTTTACAATCAGGATTGATTTACGGGAAAACTTTCATGCCTGTCGAATTTCAATAAAAATTGCATTGTCTAAATCTCTAAACAATAGTACCTGTCCAAACCGACCGAAGACAGATCTTTGCAGCTTTGGTCAATGTATTTTTTTTGGAAAGTAATGTTTTTATGATATATGTAACTAAATAGATAAAATTCTAAAGCACACCATATCTAAATACGAAATTTCATCAAAATCCGTTAGAACCGATTCCGAGGTCCATATCCATCCATCGAGATCCATTAGAAAACGAGGATTTGCTCGTTTAAAAATAAACAATAAGAAAATATTTTAGAAAGAAGAAGAAAAAATTGATCTCGTTTTTACAAGAAAATGGTGTCGTCTAAATGAGCATTTATGTTGTAGCAGTTTCATTTGAGTCCGTCCATACTCGTAACTTAGTCAATTAATTCTTAATTAATTTCAATGAATATTTTGAAAGGGTTTGATGTCTAGTTGGTCCCAGTCAGTATCTTCGGATATATCGTCTCATTTCCGTTTCGATTTAGATTTTTTTTTAATTCAGCATTTTTTATACACTACTTGGCTGTGCTCTCACCTGGTGGTAAGTGACGATGCAGGCGGAGATGTCATCGCACTAATTTGGAAGAAGGCAAGCAACCCCTACGGTTTTTACACAGCATCGTGCCGGAATACTTAATCATTTGGAGGTGTGTCTTTGCTGGTAGGGTGGTAACTGGCCCCTACTGAAGCCTTCCACCAGGGCAGATTTGGGTCATATAGAAATTATAAAGTTCTTAAGTGGTCCCTGGCGGGAATCAAACTAGCGATCTCCCCCTTTAATTCTCGCGCGCAACTATGCCATGGATGACGTCAAAGTATCCAGTTGGCAAGTTGGTTTCTTTGTTATATGTTAAGGATCTTCATCATGTCACCAAAGATGATGTTATTTTGAACTTACCTCAATTCTTAAACTATTCAATGAAGTCCTATATTATTAGCCACCTATTTTCCACTCTCAAGAGATTAATCTTCAAAAAACATATTTTCTGTAAACATAACGACAGATTTTCGTATGCGATAGAAGTCAAGTGAATTGACATTTGGTAAACATAGTAATAAAATTGGAGTCTGCCTCTTATGTATGAACACCGACGTATATTGTACCTACGGTCCATCGGTGTGTATGAATAATGAAAAAATAGTTATGCAAAAGGCACGGAATACATAATAGTACCTAATGCAAAAGGGTAGAAAAAAACGTTAAATATTCAGTGTTAGCCTTCATATAAAAAATACTTCACATCCAATAAGTGTAATCTCTGTCTGATAACCAAATCAACCGACTAACTCAGCCAATTAGAGCCAACAATGGTTCAGTTTAGGCTCAGCCCAACACGTGCACCGAGGAGCGACAAACCGTGATCTTGTGGAAAGGTCACATTGATAAATAATATAGGTAACTCACGTGCCTAGGCTTCACGCAGAGAGTAACAAAACGTTTTTAGGATATTGAATATTATATAAAAGGTAGGATTTGCCCTTCCCTTCTAGCATTTCTTATTTATCACGTTTTAAAGCAAGTCCTTGATTATAATCCTGCTTCTGTACTACATCGCAGTCTCAGGCACAACCTCTAACCTTTACGGCCTTTGTCCCTTCCTCCGTATAATCATGTTGGACTATATAATTCCCTTATCTTTCCCACTTTACGTCGACCTCTATTCTCATTTTATTTTTGACGTTCTCATGAGATCCTGCGAGTGACGAACGTTTATGAGGAAAGATATCGCCTATTGTATGCAAAGTCACAAGCATTTAACGATGTAAGGTATTCGGTGTCTTGGCATTTTATTTCGTGCATGGTTCGTTTTTGAATCCAAGAAAGAATTAATTCGTTTGGCATGCATGTTTTGTTAGTCATAAACGGGTAAGTACTTATATTGCAAAGGTCTTTGTGATCTCAAATATACTGATACCCATTATGACAATGATCAGTACCCACTTTAAAAATATTACCTTAGTAATAAGGCAGCCTTTTATTTTTTGATACTCATTACTTTCATTTGTATCTAAGCGATTTCCCGTATGTATGTTATGCATTGTGTTTACTGCAATAAGGCTACTATTCTACTGCTACTCAAACTTAGAAGTGGTAAATAGTTAGTACCTAAAAGATCATTACATAATATACATTGGTAAAGTACCTTTAGTTTTGTAAGTACGAGTATGTGTAGGTTGAATTATTTCACAGCAGACACATCTAGTTTTAGCGTGCTGCTTTTAGGTGAGTCCGTTGGTAAAATATAATTAAAATATTAACGAAAATAAAAGCTCTAATGTACTTTACTCGCGTGTAAATCGTGGTTCGCCCGAAATATCTCGTACACCGAAATTAAAACAATTCATCTTCATGTTCATTGCGTTCTCCATTAATTTGATAATTTTACAGATAATTTTATATTATTAATAAATTATTTAATAAATATTATTAAATAATTTCAGCAGACGCTGAGAAAATGAAAAGATAAGTATCTAGCAACAAAAACGAACCAAGGCTTTATGCTTCTAGAGGATTCCCTTTTGCTGGTTTCGTTGTTATTTATTTCGGTTAAAAGTTTTCCATTATGTATGAGCCAGTGTATTACCTTGTACAAAATGGGAAAAAACTTTTTAGAGATGGTAGTAGGTAACTTTTATGATTATGATTGACGATGATGAATATAGAAATACATGAAAACACATAGGAATAAACTACATATTTAACTCATTTTTTCTTAGGTATAGCGTAGCAAGGTCAAATACTTAACTTACGTCCTACGTCTGTAAAATCAAATCTACATGGAGACATTGTCAAAGGCCTTTGATACGTACATACGAGTAACTCGATAATAAATTGGATTTATTTGTTTATTACCTACATGCCTCACTGCCTCTTACGGATTCCAAAACCTAATATTTTGTGTAGATATCTGTGGCAGGCTACCCATAAATTAGTCGTGCTCTGAGTCAGGAATTTTTTTACTATCTTTTATTTAGTTTTACCTGTCCAGGTGTTTGTCTGTATTCAAATCATACAACTTTTGTGCTAGACGATAATCAGGGTCTGGTTCTTGGAAGAATTCGGATTATTATTGATGATAAAACTTGTTTTTAAAAATATTATAGAGCCTAGAGAAATCTAGTGGACTATTAGGAGAGATAGCTGAATGCTGGGTGCACTTATGTAGATAACATTAAACATGATAAGAGAAAGGTTATAATTTGTACGTGCAAAATACCTAGTCAAATTTTGTGCTCCCAGCTAAGTAATGTCAACTTATAAAATAACAATAAATTATCCCCACCGTCACTGGAAAATTTGCAGTCTGATAGCTGAAGCTATAAAGGATTTCTAGACATTAAAACATGATCCCTTCCTTACAAGTTAAACAAAAATAGAAAAATGAAATTCCAAAAGGACCCGCAAATACAAAGCATTTTCGCAATGTCAAAAGCAAAAACCTACAATGTCGTGAGACGTGACGCAACGCGAATTATTCCATGGAAATGATGTGGGCGGAGGCAAGAGTACGTTTATAAAACTGTAAGAAGCTTATGCTCAGAATCTCTTTATGTATCATGAATTAGCGCTTTTTTAGGGTTCCGTATCTCAAAAGAAAGTAAAACCGAACCCTTATAAGATCACTTTGTTGTATGTCTGTATGTCCGTGTGTCACCACCGTTTATTTCAGTAACTATTAAAGCTATCGACTTTTAAAGCTATAAAACAAACAATAACAATTGATGAGATAGCCAGATAACATCACTTGCTTTAATTTAACGGTGAAGGAAAACGTCGGTAGAAAATAAATCTACATGCCAACAACACAAGGCATAATATTCGAAGTAGTTGTAGATTTTACTCTATTCAACTAGCGATCTCAGAGATTAACACTTTAATCTTGAAAGGTCAAACAATTAATATCTAAAGAGCAAGGAACCCATCTAACTTAAATGTTATATAGTAATTTCAGACGAGAGAGATAACGGTGTGATCTTTCTCAATAGAAATGTCTCAATATCAAGATATTCAAATTGCAATGAATAAAAACTTCGGTACCTAGAAGATTTCTATTTTTGATGACAGGTAGATACCTACCTACCTTACCTAAATATCCTTCAAAAAGAAGTGAAATTATTTTAGTGATTTTATCTTTCTTGTTTTAATTTATCGCTTACAATTATTTTAAGGAAAACGAATAAAGGAAATAATGTTGGAAATAAAATGAAGAATTTTTAATTAATTTTTGTCTGTCTGTCTGTCTGTCTGTCTGTCTGTCTGTCTGTCTGTCTGTCTGTCTGTCTGTCTGTCTGTCTGTCTGTCTGTCTGTCTGTCTGTCTGTCTGTTTCACGACCGGGCATCACGGCTAATCCGCTGGATGGATTTAAATGAAACTTGACATGATTATAGTTCATACCCCGAGGTAGGACATAGGATACTTTTTGTCCCGAAATTCATCATGGTTTCCCTGGAAGACGGCATCAAAGTCCAAACGTTTTTTAGTTATAATTCATTAACGCGTTGTCCGATTCCATTCATTCTTTTTTTGTTAGAAAGGAGGTTCTTTAAAGATTATTCTAATACGAGTTTTATCATCATCACTTTTGTAGTTCAGAAATTACAGACATCAGAACCTTTAAGTTCAAGTAGGTAGGTGACTTGAAACTCGGAATGCACAAAGAACCTAGGGCTAGGACGTAGGGCTCAAGTAAGACTGGAGTACCCTTACAGCCGTAAATAAATAGGCTTAGCGGGAGATTTTGTATGGTTTAAAATTTTTCACTTTTAGGGTGAACAAAAATCATGTAACTGGCGTTATCGCTACGTTATACCGTACAGCGCCATCTCTACAATTTATGTGGAACTTGAATGTAAAACTCTGAGATAGGTATTACCGAATTTTTTTAAATAAAAATTAACTGTCATGTTATTTACAGTTTCCTGACTTTATATTAAGATGGCACTGTTAAGACAGACATGAACAGATTTAAACTCTATCATCCGCAATATGGAAAGGTTCACAAATATTTTTAACTCTTAGGTCTTATCGATCCTAACCGACTGACTGTCATCTAAGGTCTTTTTATACGTAAGGAAATATATAGCCATTTTCCATTCTGATGTTTTGGATTGTATTGAGATGAAGCAAAGATTTTTAAAAGACTCTTATATTATGTTGGGCTGGGGAATATTGTTAGTAGAGTAATTTATCCCAGTGGTACCTACCCGGCCGAACTCTGAAAGAAGAGTTCTACCACCAGTACAACTTTTCACATGGTTTAATAATTTTTGACATATTTCGTGGTTTCAGAATAAAAATCACAATGAAAAGGACGATTTTAACTGTCGATATTTCGATACATTGGTACAAGTCGTGGTCACGTAGTGACCACGACCTGTGCCACTGGGTCGAAATATCGACAGTTAAAATCGTCCTTTTGATCTTTCAACTACGTATTAATGAAACTTTATATTTTTATTAAGAAAAAGGAGTTTTCAAAATCACCACAAGATAACCCGTGCAAAGTAAGAACAGGTTTTTGTACAACATCACACCAGAATCCCGCAAAAAATCAAGGAATTCCAGTAGGAAGGTATATTATGTAAAAAAAATCGTAATTCACGCGGGCGGAGCCGCGGGCAACAGCTAGTAACTTTATAAATGAATATTTTCTATACAGATCTTATTTTTTGTACTTGTCACGATCCCCTAATATCCCTGAAGTGATAGGGCGTTGAGTGTAGTCAGACACACGTCCTAATAGGGGTCGTAAGTCGCAACCCTCACGTTCTAAGGGCAAGGTGTAGGACAAAATTTGCGAATATAAATAATTCCAACGTACCTACCTCAACTGTAAAAATATCCGTATAGCCTACTTGGATAAAATAATTGAATTGATTATTTTAAAACGCTGATGATGCAAAGAAGTCATGTACTCCTTACTATGTGAAGAGGAAGCTGGAAGGGATGTGTTGACGAATGTTGTTATTATAATTGATTTATTTCAAAAGATGCACAATTGTTATTTTAAATTAATGAATACCAATTGAAACTGATTAGCAATGTACATTGTATAGATGTAAGTTGTAACGCGAGAGTTGGCAGTAAAAAAGTTTGAAACAAGTGTGTAACTCGAAATTATTCATTTAAATTTATAACTCACCAGCAGTATTTTGAGCCAACGGTGCTGACAACACGTGCGCGAAGCAGACGAATAACAAAGCCAATATCAGCTTTGATACCATTTTTGTCGTTTTCGCCATCTGGAACAAGGAAATGTCGTATGCAATAAATTCTGTAAGGGCCAGTGCATGAGAAGTTAGAAGAAGATGAGAAGATGATGATGCAGGCATCGCAATTCACAACTCTGTACTCTGTAGATCATGTTATCTTATTATTGAATGGTGCCACGGTTCATAAAGTTGAATAGATAAATATTATTTATAAAAAATCCGTAGCATCTTATTTCAATCCATTTGCAATAAATTATTAAGAGTACATCAATTTCTGCTTTAGAGAGGCAAGGCGAAGATCGTCTTGAAAGAGGGAAAGGAAGTGCAAATAGATTTTATAAAAATTCATTTCACGCGCCGCGATCAGGCAATTTGTGTCAATTTCCGCTTCAGTAACAAAATAAATCGCTAGCGAATGGGGGCTAAAAAGAGCCCAAACTTTATTATTAGGTACAACTAGATCTGAGTGACCCACATAAAAAACTTTGTGAAATACATAAATGAAAGATCCTGACACGGTGCCATTTGTGATTTAGATTTTAGAGGACTGTGATTGTTTTTTAGGGTAAAAGCTTAGCTTGGTTTAAAGTTATAAACTACAAAATCATTGCAAATACTATCCAAATTAAAAAAAAAGATTACCTACGTAGTCCTAACATGACAAACATCCAGTCAAATAACTAACTTCTGTAATATTAATAATGCGGTTAGACAGTTATGCATTTCACTCAGTCTACCTTTTGCCCTCAAAATAAGCAATATTTACTCTCAGCGAAGCAGAAAATATGAAAACGGGGAACGAAAGCAATGTCGACTTTTCGAAACGGAAATCCACAGTTATAAATATCAGCATAATATCAACAAGTTGTCGAGCGCTGTATGGTTTTGTACGGAGTGCCGTAGTGGTATATAGATTGTAATTTGTTCCAGATTCTGCGGTGTGCCCGTTCCGGTGACCCAGTTGCCCCCTCGCGGAGCCGGGCCGCGACCGGGCCCGGTACATCCGGTTCCGTGTCCCGGTAAACTGCTGCATTGGTTACAGCTTGTTTACGTTACCATCGCGTGATAAGCAGTGCACAATCCACCGCTATTGCGAACACTTGAAAAGTTTGTTTTATAGCTTTTGTCTATGGCTCTGAATTAACATGATTATGCGCCTGATAGGCGGTCACATGGTCAAACTTTTAAAAGTGTTATTTTTAATTTTAAACCCCTTCATAATCCAAAATCGAAATCATCGTAATCTTGTGTCCGAATTTTAGGACAATTTTTATTTTTAGAGGTTTATTGAGCTTAGTGATACCAGACGCACACCACAGCAATGTTCACGGGTAGCATGGCTTGTGTCAATTCAATCTATAAACCAAAGAGTGCTATTTGTGGAACCCGTATTGCATCCGCGTAGCAATATCTCACTCTAATATGTGGCGAGTACAAACAACTGTCGCGAGTATTGTTGGTATCAAGTGCGGAACGTGACAAAAGAAATATAAATCTTTATCAGAAAAGTATGTAGTATATTACAAAACTTTCTCCATTTCGCTGGATCTGGTCGTATTACGAAAGTCCGTATTTCAAATCTTTGCAAACCAACTTCCAAGAAGGGGTTACAAATTCAATACATACAACATAGGTAGTTGTGGTACTTATATTATTGGACTGAATAAACTGGATTTTAAAATCACACATCTTTAGATAATACCTACAGAATTCCAGATACATGTCTCCCCATTTTCCTTTCATTCGCAAGGTATGTCATATCCTAACCATTAAACTCAAAAGTCAAAGTCCACGGTAATGTATAAAACACAAGCTGTTCTCACAATTTGCAGAGATATATTTAAAACTCTACGGAGGCTACGATTTATTGCGAAACCGTTTTTATTTTAAGGTCGTAGTGAAAACAAGAATGTTGTTTTTGTTTTATTTTCTCATCGTCAATGCTTAGAATGTCTGGCGCTCGTTTCATCCCACTTCAGCCCGCTAAGTGGGAGCTTCGCGTTTTATTATGACAATAACGACCCCAATATGATGAAGGACGGATGAATAGATAGATAAATAATGAATATAGCAACCTTGAATGGACTTGGGATGAAAAGCTTTTAATAGAAGAAACCGAGAGTCTGTGATAAAATTATAAAGAATAGTTTAAAGGAAATGGCCTGCAACTTTATAAGGGTAGTTTGGCGCGCTTGAATTATTTTTTTATTAATTATAATGTACAGAAAAAATGATATCTTATGAAAAAAATTAAGTATAATATAGTCTTAGCTGCAAGTAAATCCTCTAGGATCTCTTGCTTGCTCTAGCAAGTAGTTACTTATAACTTAAATAATGAAGGAGAGGGAAAACGGCTCGCTTTTAAAAGTATGATGACTATACGAGTATTATTTATGTTTGTCTAATTTCAATACTGAATATTTTATTAAAACTGGGATAAAATGACTTAGATGTAGAGTTTTGCCTAAAAAAACACAGTCCTGGATAAATTAATATGCTCTAAATATCGCTTTGAATAACAAAAACACGTAAATTGTGCCAGATCGTAAATAGGAGTAATGAGTATGCTACGTTTCGATACATGTCTGCGATTCACGAATATCTTTAAATTTTCCACAGTGAATTTATTCATTGACTGTCAGGGCCAATAATTCTCGTTGAGCTCACACGTTTTGGTATGAGCAGGAGGCATAAAAAGGCGACAGTTTATGTTTGCTAAGCCATTAAAACATTCAAACTCGTACGCCAACGCCTAAATCGCGTTCTATATAACCCATCACAATATTTATTTTGCTGTAAACAAGTCTATAAAATGAGATATAACTTATAAGTTTGGTGAACGACTTAGAACATCGGTAATCACAACACCACCCAGTAATCTGTTAAGCCACTTAGTTTTAGCCAGCTTTGTTTTTTAAAAGAGCTCGTATACTCCGCGCAACAAGTAGCTTTGCGAGGTTTAATCCCTCTCCATGTACCTTCTACTACGCTACCTTAATTTTCGAGGATATTGGCACATAGAAATGAATGATTTTAACACAGATCAAAGTATATATATTTTTAGACTATCTATGGGGAAGAGGGTAGAGTGGGGGGGGCGGCACATTCCCACGAGCACCTCGCATTCCACAAATCTTTAATCTACCTAAGACTTTGATCCTTTCGCTAAAAAAATAAATAAATTTAGGATGTAGGTTATACTTAATACCGCTACACAGCAGTTTTTAGCATTGCCTTCCACAGACCAAAGAATAAGTTAATTTTCTTATATGTAAAATGTTCGCTGAGAAAAGTTAGGTTTTCTCAAAGCACTGTGGTGGTGATTGAATACGAAATAATTACTCGTATGTGCAGTGGTAACTATGTAAACATGACGGTTCTAGCTCGATACTATTTCCTAATCTGAGGCTGTCTCGTAGCTACTAATTTACGAATTGCGACTTTATACTTAGGCCCACTTGCGTCGACCTGGGTTAGTGTGTCAACTCAGAGTTAGCACGCTAACCCAGAGTAAGTTGTCAAAATTGTCCAATGAGAGACATTGACTCTAGGGTTAAAAATGTGAATCGCAAAACGGGGTTAAATAATTACATTTTTAACCTTGGAGTCATAGTCTCTCATTGGACAATTTTGACAAGTTACTCTGGGTTAGCGTGTTAACTCTGAGTTAACACACTAACCCGAGTTGGCTTTGACAAGTTACTCTGGGTTAGCGTGTTAACTCCAAGTTAGCACACTAACCCGAGTTGGCGCAAGTGGGCTTTAGAAAATTATGTTTGCCTAGAGGCATGCTACTAATCAGGATACTATAGCACAGGGTCACCTATATTATGTAGCAGAGACCGTCCCTATCTTAAGTGCATAAGATTTATAATAATAAGGTCGTCGCACGATTGCTCGATTGTAAATTACTAAATGTAATATTGTTGCCAAGATAAACAGTTTATTTTCTTTTTTTCAGTTCATACTACCTATTTACATTACATGTCCTCCACTCATTTTCATTGTTCGCCACTCATCCGTCATTAAATAATGTAGAATGTAGAATTAATAGTGTGTACATTATACAAAGTAGGTACAATTATTCTATTTGTGGCGTAGCACGCTACGCCTGCTCTACGCGACATCACGCGTATATAGTCGAGCGTAGGCCGTAGCGATAGGTACAACGGTGTAGTAGGAAATACCTTCGTATAATTTGGCTCTACATTATTCCTCACAGTCGCAATACATACGCACTGTAAAAAGGACGTGTTATTATTTATTTATCTATCTCGGCACAAAGGACGCGTTGCTTTCAGCCTACATTGTATATTTATAGTCTGTCGAACCAATGAGGTTAGTATCAGTTGTTGTATCAATTCGAATAAGCGGATTTTTATTCCTTCATACATCTACAGCTAGCTCCCTAAAGGGAGAACTGCCGAAAGGTTAGTTCAGAATGTTCAATGTCCTGCTTAGGACGCCGTGGGCTGTAGATGTATGGAGGAATCCGATCCGCTTACTCGAATCGACTGGAATCTACAAAAACCATAGGTACTAGCCCTATAGATGTATATCTATACGGTACGACATTCAGACTATAGAATAAGATTAATGTACAAGCGTCAATCTCCATTACGAAGGCAATCTCCGGCCGGCAACTGGCGGCTTGCAGAGCGTGGCATAGCGTGCCAGTGTCATCAGATTGGTTTCCGTTCTACATTCAATTGATCGCCCGAGAATAGTTGCAAGAAAAAACTATTTACCGGGAACTGTCGTCATAATATACACTGCCAGGGAAACGAATGGAATAGAAACTTGATTTATTGATTTTGTCCTATTTTATCTTGTTTCTACATTGGGAACTACCCTATACCTATAACCTACCTATGAAAGAGCTATTCAATATAGAAGTTTGTTACAAATGACCACAAAAAGTCGTGCAGAAGGCGTTGGTACGCTATAAGAGAAATAACGGAACTTAACACTCTAAATCATTTTATATCAGCTATTCGTATACCATTTCATCTACGTATTAGTTCTGTACTAACAGATACCACTGTGCATTTCGGTTTTGCACAAATTCCATGGGCATCATTGACTTTTCCGGGATGAAAAGTAGCATATGTCACTCTTAGCGCTTTCAACTACGTCCGTGATAAAAAATCACGTTGATCATGATCTGTTGTTCCATTGTGACGTGATTGAGAAACAAACCAACAAACAACACGTTTTCAAAAACGAAACATTGCATCATTATACTGCTTTGAACTTTAAGAAATTTTTAAGGTTACTTAAATATTTATTTGTTAGAAACAACTTTCTTATTCTACTAAAGGAAGCCAAGGAAACTAAGCGCTGAAAACTTTTTCAATGGAACGTTACAGCTGCACTGAGAAGTAGGTACTGTGTAGGACTTTGCTCAGTTTTACCGAGTAATTACATAAATAACGATGTTGTTTTACCTATGTAAATATTTATATTCTTGTACCTACAACATTACTAACTGGCCGATCCGCCCCTAGTTCACCCGGGTGAACCCCGTGGGCATTTTGAAAGTCTCCTTCCTCTCTTGTCTGGGTAAGTTTGCGCAAAATTCCAGCCTCCGAAGTCTCACTAAACATCATCACCCGTCAATGAGTTACTGACTCTATGAGTTTTTAGTAAGCTATATGACTTATCATTTTATATCATAATACTAGCGAAAAAGGTCCAGCCACGTGAATTTCTGGTTTTCACTTAATTATCCCGTGGTAACCGCAATTTTTATAGAGAACTTGTTGAACATTCAAATTCCACCAAATGGCATGCAAATATATATTTTTAATACAGTTGCTCAAAAAGTGGCGTATTGCAGGGACGTATAGCGTTCGGGATGTGGGCTATTACATACTAGTGCTTTTTTTTTACCTTTCCCGAACTCGTGCGTTATCTTTCCCAACTGTCAAAATAATGTCTATTAAAAAGAAAAACCAACCATGAAGTTTTTACTAAAAAAAAATCATAGAAGTTTTTATGATTCATGCAAATACGTATATTTCTAAAAAGAAGCTACTAATTTGTTTCAATATCAGATTTGATTGAATGAGTTTGGTTAGGTTTCATTTCATCTCATTAAAGAACAATGGTGCGGGCCCATACATCGCTTTCGCTCACGTTACGCTATTGCAACTATAAATGAATAGTTATTTGTTATGCAAGGGCGCAAAGTGGATTTTTGGGCCGAGTGTCAAATTTGAATGCTGAGCGGCGAAGGATTCTAGGGTTGAACCCTGAGCGCAGCGAGGGGTTCAAAGAATAGAATCCTGAGCACAGCGAGGCATTCAAAGACACGAGACCCAAAAAAATTTGCGCCCGTCCATAACACAAAATTTTTCATCTCACCACAGCGAGGAAAATCACCAGAAGAACACTTTAGATGGGCATTGCGATTTATGTTAAATGTTGTTTTTGGTAACTCTGAATAATTTCACTTACTGAAACCACCTTCAATCATCACTCACCTTATTTCAAAGTTAAAACAAAAAATAATGAATAAAGTAATAAAAATATTAGGTATTTTCATTTAATCACGATTGGAAACATAGACAACTATCACCATAGATTATACACTTATCACTAGACCAGAAAAAAAATTGAGAAACTTTTTTTTTTACTTTTTTTTTAATGCGTTCTGAAATAGGAATTTCTAACAACCAAAGATAATATAAAATTTTATAAATATTTTAACAATAATTACATAAACAACGAGGAAAAATCATGGAATTAATTAGATTTCTTTTATAATTAATAAAACTAAATAGGAGTTATTATATTTATTGATATTCTAAGAAAAAGTAAAAATAAAAAAACTAATGTACCTATACAAACTCTAAGGTCGAACTTTTTTACTGAACGTATGTGTTATTAGAAAAAAAAGAAGTCTTCAGCTTTGACATTGACATGACACGTAATTCGAGTTTGACGTTGGAAATGCTTTTCGGCCCAAGGGCCGGAAGGGATTTTCATACTACTTTGTCTCCCTTGGGAAAAATGAAAATGCTTTGGCGGCCTAGGGAATATAATAGCATTTCCCGCCCGCATTTCGGGCATTAAAAAACGCTTTTCCGAGCGGGTGAGATGAAAAAAATATTTTTTCGGTTGGGCCTGCAAGCCTGAACTCAATGCTAAAAGATTTTTCTTACAAAAAAGTGGAGAAAAATTAATATTTATTTTCCAAATATTGTATCTGAGTATAATAACAACTGCGACCTCCGCCATGAAGCATCTGAGAGCATAGACAATACACTATATACTCTTTGATAAATACTTGTCACTTGTCCCAGAATTTGTCACTGTCGACAGTTGAGACCATGTAGCCATCATGTAGCTGTCGGACAATGTTGCGAGATGCCGGAATTAAAAAACTCCAATCAACTGAAAGAAAAATCTAATTGAGTTAATAAATTAATATTGAATTACAAAATCACAAATATTCAAACAGTTTATTTAAGTGAGACTGGCTCACACGGAAAAATAATATTCAGTTTTACTCCAACGCAATGGAAACCCCTAAACTAATTTAATCTTTTTATGTAAATATATTCGAGTAAAATAAAATCCAAAAAAAGAACGATTGAAATCGACATTTATATATATTAGTTTTAAAAAAAAGCAAGTGCCGAGTTTCTTGCCCGTTCTTCTCGGTGCAGTGCTACTTTCCGAACGAGGTCTAGAGTCTTAACGTTTCGCAAGGGCCTGTAAGCTAGGCCTATGTGAAAGAATATAATTTTTGAATTTTGAATTTGAATTTTGACACAGTTATTATTGTCTGGTATTCTACAGTCTGATCTAAGAATTAACATAGTACTTGAAAATAGGTTTTTCTTTAGTATAGTCTGTTACATGTTGTTCTCGTATAAAAGTGGACCGATCGTCAATAAGATGGAGCATAAAAGTGGAAAAGTTTGGCATCCGGCAACACTAGCAGTCAGGAATGTGGACGCGGAACCTATCAGTAATCAATTGAATTTCTTTAAATATTTTATTTTTTGACCCGTCCTTTACAATAACTGGTGATACCTTGAAAAAATTCTGTTATTTATTAGAATCGTCTTGTAATAAATATTACATCTAGACGCTAAACTTTATTTGTGTACATTTCTGCCCATGTTCTTTCATTTTCATTTCATATCAATAAAAAAAAATCTACTGAAGACTTGGCTATGGGCATAGTTCCCTTTGCGTAGGTACCAGAATATTATTTAGTCTATGACCAAATTTTTTTTTTATTTTTTTTTAAATCACCAGAATGGGTGAAGAAAAAAAAACTGCTTATATTCTACGGTTGGCGCCATTTTTCAGAAATTTTCTTTGCGACTTTAGTTGTTTGTTGCACAAAATGCTTCGGAGAACATTTTACCGGAAAAGTCAAAAAGTCGCTACATATCTACATACGACGAATTTATTGCGTGGAGAGAAGAGAAAAAAGCAAATAGTTTTTCAGAAAATGTTAAGTTAGTTGAGGTTATTGTGTTTTTATTATTTTATTAAATTGCTTCATTTTTTCGCAACTGTATTAAAAATAATCGTTCAGTACACGTGCGGAACCGTCATTGCAACTTGTTCCGACTGTCAACCCTCGCTTTCGGCTGCGCCTCGGCTCGGGTAGACATTTGTCGGAACTCTTTGCAATAACAGCCTTTCCGCACTTGTAATGAAACTTACTATTACAGTCTTAAGGATAATTACTGGGACAAAACCACATATTAGTACCTACACAAAACAATAGAAATAAACCTCACGCAACGACATTTTATTGGTCTTTTCAAAATTTCCAAATTTCCGGATTTTATTCCGCAATATAAAGTAGCCTCGACGTTAAAATAATCAGTTCAGTAGTTGCGGTGTTACAAGGTAACAAACATGCACATATAAATTTTCATTTTCGCCCCTTTGTAAAATTATATCAGTGTGATTTAATATAAATGTATTGAATCAGAAGATTGCGTGCCTGTATATGAGTACCTTCACATTAATCTAATACATACTAATCCCGTGGGAATCGGGGTCGTCCGAGGAAGTTTTCCTTCTAATCCCATACATTAGATTCAAGGAGAGAGATTTGTTTACTCCTGCTAATATGATACAGGCTGGATAGAACGTAATAGTTTTGAATTAGAAAATATATAAAATTCAGTGCATATTATTACGTCCTATAAATATTTTTTTCTATCATTTTGTCTTTTCAGGAACTTCCTGATTGGTTGACCACAATGAGTATTGCAATCTTACCTATATTATGAAGTCATTATTATACCTACGTCTATTAGATAAATTGAATGTTTTTGTACTTTACGTTCCTTAGAAAGATCATTCCTCTCGTCAGCTAGAATCTCTAACATATATAGTTACAATTCTCGTGTCTCGTGTATTTTTCCAAACTCTTCCGAAACTGCTCGGCCGATTGTTATGAAATTTTCTGTGTATGTTCGGTAGATCTGAGACTAGCTAGTATTTTTTATTTTATTTCCCTATTAATGGCAAAACAACGTTTGCCGGGTCAGCTTGTATTAAAGCTGAATCTGTAGATACCTAACCAATATGGATAGATGATTAAACGCACTCTCCGATAAACAGAGAATAGACGAAGCGCAGTCAATTATACCGAATGGGTTAGCTAAAGCGAGATTACATCTACGCCACACTAACCTCCTGATATTAAATGCTGAAAACTCCTCTTCCACTTCAAACCCAATAGTCTTATTTATAATAGTTTCTAAATTATATACTTATAGACAGGGATAGTTAAATAACTTTTTAATTCGACAGTCGACAGAGCCTCCATAAGGCGAGGCCCTTCTCTGCAATCCTGCCCAAGCAAACTAATGCGGCTAGAGAAAGTTAACCTTACGAGGGATTTAGGGAAATGGAAAATTTACTTGACCACTGTTTATTGCTCTCATAAGTACTACAGTGTGTGTCAATTTACTAGAATTACCCATAGTAAAATGTACAAAATCCTATATTAAAGCAATAGGTAATTTTTGGTGCCCATGAACAATGTTCGTTAATTTTTTCGTAAAATAAAAACCCGGCTGAGTTTGTTGAGGGCTTCTTCTCAGTGCAGGACGCGTTGGAACCCTCGTAAACTTAGTTTTAAGTCGACTTGGAGTTATCGCCATACAAATGTGACCAGAGGCGTCTCTAGCCCTAGTGGCGCCCGTGTGCAGCCAGTAACCTGACGCCCTCGAGCGGGGTCAAAATGGAATACAAGTGACCGCTCCCATACAAGTACTTTGTATCGGAGCGGTCAGCTGATTGGCCAAATATCCATACAAAGTCCAATTTTTTTTTTTTGAGAATTCGATATGAGTTCCTTGGGGAAAGTTGTTCAGTTTCATGAGTAGAAACACCCCTCAAGAGATTTGCTCTATTTTACCTAACACCCTGTATTTTCAAACGGAAATTCGGATGCAAATGGTGCAATTTTAAATGATGTCAGGAAGCAAAAAGTTTTTTAGGAAAGAAGGGGTTATAAGAATAAAAAATCACAACTTTGTAGTTCTTTCAAAAATATTTAATTTAAAAACTATTATAGACTATAGTTACGTAACAGGACGGTCGTTCACACAAATAATATAATAACACACAAATGTATTTACAAAAAAGTTACTTTTCGAGCTTTTGCATTAGCGAAATCATTAACAATGTCACTAACTTCAATTTTGATTTCGTGTTCAATACTTATTAACGATAAATTTGTCAATCTACTTTGCGACAATGTTGATCTAAGGTAGTTTTTAATTATTTTTAGTTTAGAAAATGACCTTTCGCTATGTGCGACCGTAACTGGAAGTGTCAGGTATATCCTCAGTGCTGTGGACAGATTTGGGAACACTGAAATTAATTTATTCGTAAATAAGTAATTTAAAATATCCAACGGCGTAGTGGAATCATCAATAAACATTGGTAATAATTCGATTTCATTATAGAGCTCGAACTGTTCCACATCTGAAGAGCCAGCATGGCAAAGTTTATTTTCTAAATTAGAGCAATGTGTTTTTTTTTGTATCAGTGTCCAAATCTTTCCAGTTTTTCAATTTTTGAAGAAATGAAAAATTACATTATTTTCATTTAAAAGTTCGAACCGTTCGTCGAACTTAGTGATTGCGGTGCCTAACAAATAGTAGTAAAAATTTACTTTAAAATCTGTTTTCGCATCTGCTATCGGTTCATCCTCCGCCTCATAATTAAAAAACCTTTTACGAGCGCGAGGGCGTGCAGGTGTGGGAAATTCTACTATTGCCTCGACTTCTTCCGCTACAGTTTTCGCCCTGTTAAGGAGCTCCTCAAAAGCAGACTCATTACGAAATTCAGACAAACTTATTTTTGCATTATCAATCATTTTCACCGCTTCTGACAATACAACGTCTGACTTTTGAAGGGCCTTGCTAACTATATTTATCTTGCTTAAAATTTCAAACCAAATAAGCAGAGAGCAGATAAATTTAAAGGACTTAATTTTTGCCAGCAATGAATTTGCCATATTTCTTGACTCTGCATCTTTGCTCCTATCGGAATATATAGTAAACAAGGCATCATACACTTTTCCCAGTTCAAAACGTAGAGCTTTTACGGCTTCAACCCTGCTCTCCCATCGAGTATTTGAGAGTGGTTTTAGACTTAAAGTTGGCGCTTCTTTAGCAAGTATTTGCCAACGTGCTGTTGACGCAGAAAAAAAAAACATAAATTTCCTGCACAATTGAAAAGAAATTGACAATTTCTAATGAACTTTTAGCAGCGTCATTCACTACCAAACTAAGGCTGTGTGCCGCACAAGGTACATAAAATGCGCGCGGGTTTAAATCTAAAATTCGTTTTTGTAGACCTATATTTTTCCCTTTCATGTTTCCACCATTATCATAACCTTGACCACGACAATCTTGTATGTCAATTTCGTTTGAGATTAAAAAATCTAACAAAAATTGAGTTAAGCCCAGGCCAGTAGTGTCTGTAATAGGAAAAAAACCCAGAAAGTGTTCTTTTACTTCAGCCTTGTCGTTGCTTGCATTTAAAAGAACGTACCGTACGACAACCGATATTTGTTCTTCGTGTGCAATATCTGGAGTGCAATCTAAAATAATGGAAAAATATTTAGATTGTTTCAATTCCAAAACAATAGTTTTTTTTATTCTTTCTCCCAACAATTGTATTATTTCGTTCTGAATATTATGGCCAAGATAATGAGTTAGGCGTGACTTGGATTTTTGAATAAGGGCAATGTGTTCCGCAAGCACATTATCAAAGTTAGAGGTATATTCAACCAGCTTTAAAAAATTACCATTATCAGAATCGTAAAGTTTTTGAGATCTTCCCCGAAAAGCCAGACATTGCCTCGCTAAAAAATGAATTAGGTTGATTATTCGCTCGAGTACTGCAACCCAACGTTTTTTTCCCCGATCAATTTCATTTTGGTGCAAGAAATCTACTGACTTTTCTTTTAAAATAACAGTTTTCAATGTAATTTGTTTCTTAAGACATGATAGGTGCCCTAAGCTCTTTTCATGACGTTCTATAGCAGTAGACAAATGCTGCCAATCTTTGTAACCTATTTCACCATTAAAAGGAGTCAGACTCGCATCAGCATGAAACAGTTTACAATAAAAACAATAAACAGAATCAGTTGACTTAGAGTAAACCAGCCAGTCTCTTAAAACGGTTTCATTATTTAACATCTTTTTAGTATAATAAGCATTTGAAAAAGATCTTTTCGAACTATTTGAAGGATATGAACTCAGTTTTACCTGCACGGGCCCACGCTCCATCAAAAATATTCTCTGTTTATCGGATAACACCTGTGGCCATAACGCGAGATCATTCATTATATCTTCTCGAAGTATATTCTCCGGGGACGCTTCGGCACTAGGGGGTTCTTCGTCTTCTTCGACTACCAACGACAAAGACAGCAGCGGCGGCGGCGGCGGCGGCGGTGACTTAGAAGTGACGAGTTCTGCTGTAGAATTATCTTGGTTTTCATATGTCTCTATCTCCAGGTGTTCGTCCGAGGATGGACCGGGTCGAACAAAAAACTTTTTAATAGAACTTGTATTCTTTTTCAGAGACACTTCCTTCTCCAGCTTTCTTTTTCGACTCTGTGCACCAGACAGTTTCTTTTTTCCATCGCCATCAGACATCTAAAATAAATAATAAACTTAGTATACCTAGGCACCTAAAAGAACTATCAATGTAAATAAATTAATATACCTAGGTCCAGAGAAAAAGCTGCAACTTGGACTAGGACTTGGAGTATTATTTATTACAAGCTTCTTCCCGCGACTTCGTCCGCGAGGAATTCTTAGGTATATCGCGATTCCCCCGGGATCTGTGCACTTTTCCGGGATAGCAATTAGCCTATGTCCTTCCCCAGGACGCAAGCTATCCTATCTCCATACCAAAATTCATCCAAATCGGTTCAGCGGTTAGGCCGTGAAAGCGTAACACACAGACAGACAGACAGAGTTACCTACTTTCGCATTTATAATCATCATCATTTCAGAATAAATAAATAAAATTTAAAAGTAGGTAGTTCGTTGTTCAACGGTTAGGTACAAGTAAGACCTAAATAAATAAATAGGTACCTAAGTACTTATACTAGTAGGAACATATTACACTTGAAACTTACCGTTGTTTGTTCCGCACTGCAGTAGGATAAACAAATGAAAAATGCTAGGTCGTATAGGTACGAGTACCTATTTAACTTCGATATTACTATCTATCACCGATGTTTTGTTTTCATGAATTTCGCTAGCTATTTTTGATGACCTCCGACCTCGAGGCATGTCGCAATAATTGTGAAAGCAATTAACCAAATCTTACCTTTTATATAATTTTTAGCAAAAGAAAAGCCGATTTACTTCATATTTACATGTTTACTCAAAGATGATACTTAATCCAATTGCATCAAGGCTTATTTCACAAAACTACGATGTAGCGGTAAAACAAAAATTGCGGCACGCGTACACAAGCCTTTGAAAATGACCGCCGCACGTCCCTGGGAAATTTAATTTGAACTTTATAGCATTCTAATACAGCCGAGTTAGCAATGATTGTCGGCCGCGGCGTGTTGTCAAACGAATCAAAACAAACAAGTGCCGATGCCGGCACCCGCCTTTCGTAGCGATGCGACATTACGCCAATTTAATCTTTTATTATCTGTTTTAAGGCTGCTTTCATGTTGAAACAAAAGTAATTGTGTAAATTTAAATAGAGTAGGTAGGAAAAGGAGTAGTTTTGCTTTGCTACCGCGCGCCCGGCGTCGGCCACGGCGGGCGCAGGGTCTTTGAGAGCGACGCATCTTCGGATGTGTCGCAAGGGCGCTCGGCGCGCGGCGCCCCCTTTAGACCCGGCGCCCGTGTGCGCCGCACACCCTGCACTATAGGTAAAGACGCCTCTGAATGTGACAAATATCATATTGACCTATTACAAGAGCCTGTATTTTAGGCCTATGTGAAATAAAGATACTTTGAATTTTTTTTTGAATATTTCGTTTGGGTCCATGTCTAGCCTTTAAATACGCTATTCCCTGATAGTTTTCCGTCTTTACGTATATAATATTTCGATGATGGATCAAACTCAGGAACTTGGAACATAGACTATTGTGGCAGCTTGTATTTGGACCTACTGAAGAAGTAGGCAATACCAAAAATAAAAATCAACTAAACACTTAGTGACACAGCTAAACATTAAATATTAATTTTTCCCCTAATACTTTGTTAAAACAAAACATCGAGGTTTAATACCTTAAAAAAATCGGGTTCCCAAAAAATAAAAATAAATTGTTTCTATAAAGTCACCTATTCGATTTTTAAAACACAACCAAAGTTTTCAACATGAAATGCTGCCTGAATTCAGTATTTCAAAGCTCGGCCTAACGAAGGCTCAAACCATTGCGGCATGACAAAATGAGGTCATGCAACATCAATTAATTATTGTGAAGAACTGACGAAAGTTTTATCATTATATTTTTCACATTTCTATTTTTTTGTTTTAAATATCTACATAACGGCGAAAATATCCATAAAAATTCGTTTTAAAAGTAGGTATACCTACATAATATCTAAGTATTTTACAGTTTACTTACACTGTACAAGTTGGTTTTTATTGCGATCTCATCTGATGGTAAGTGACAATATTCCTCAACAAGATTATTAGAGATATTTCAAGATATTCCGCATCGCGTGAAAACAAGATAAAAGGGAGGATATACGAGTAGCTTCCTTGGTGGATGCGACGTGCAGCGTTGCGAAAGAATAGAACAGAAAAACGACGTTTTACCTAATTATTAAAAAACTAAACCAGTCATTTACCGACACAATAAAACATAAATAATAATTACATCCATTGCAATTTATTGTTTCTAATAAAATTAAAAAATGGAGATTTAGATGCAACTTTTGGGAGAACTTTCTGTCGAAAAAATTTTATCCAATCGTGTTTCTGCTTCACAGCGATTTTACGAGATTTAATACCCAAAATACATGACGTTTAAATTTGAAAGTATAACTTAAACTGCAAGTCGCTAAAAATCACTTAAATACGCCGTCTAGTCCGTTAAAACTAAGTTTAAATTATCCATACCTACATGAAATAGGTGTAGGTACATAATTTTACCCTTTAACGTTTAGCTAACATATTTTGTTCACGACATAAAGCCCAAGCCCTTTTCAGGGCGGCAATTTGCTTCTGTCTAAAGTTATTCGGTCAGACCACATTAATTTAAAGCCACAGCGACTCCAACCTCGGCTCTGTAGTCCGACCACTGTTTGATCTCAGAACACTATAAATTAAGATTTACGTAAACAACATCCTTGTTTACTTTTGGGGCACGTTTTTAATTAATTTTAATAATTGCTTTTCCACGATCAATTACCTAAGCGTGATATTGCGTTATATTAGTTATTACACGAACTAATTACATAGGTACCTATACGAAAATGCTTTTAATTAGACTCTGGGTACCATTCAAACATATTGTTAGTAAACAAGTAATTAAGTTAGTATTATTACTCAAAGTAGGTAGGTTTATAGATTAGGTACAGGGGCAAAGTTGAAGCTTATGAAAGTTTAAGTCATTTCAATGGAAAAATCAAGACAGACATCAGATACCTAGCAGCGAGCGTGTCAATATCTTCAAGTAAGTATTAAAAAGTACATACTAGTGTAAAATACTGATTAGGTATCAGTGTTTCCTACAACCATCTAGAAAATATAGGTAGGTAGGTATTACTTACATATTCTTTGTGTAAAGAAAGTATGTGTGCCTACAAATACCCCTAGAGAGCCTCAGTACTTTGAAGTAGTAACGAAGTAACATTAGAAACAACAAAAAAACATGACCCCTCCCTTCTGAAAGGTTACCGTGGGGAATCTTTTCCACAGTATGTATACTATATCTAGTACTATAATAATTACTAACTTACTTTGCGTTAGTACTTAATAAGTACTAACGCAAAATTACAGTAATAGCTGATCAGTTATATCGGTAAATAAGTGGCTACCTAGATAGTAGAATAACTGTGTTAGATATTGGTATAAGTAGGTACCAAATGTTTAGGTTACGCGTAAATACCTAACTAGGAAAAGCGTTAACTGACGCACTTACTAAAACCATTATGATAACATTTTTCCTCTAATAATTATGATAACACCTATTGATAAAAAAAAACAAAATCTATACTTATAATAAAACTGTAAAGGGTCGAATTCTGTACATTGAAGATATTATGAAAATTTTTGTTGGAGGACACTATTTAGTCGATACTGAAGCCAAAACTGTAATTTGTTTAATTTTTGTCTGTCTGTCTGTCTGTCTGTCTGTTTCACGACCGGGCATCACGGCTAATCCGCTGGATGGATTTAAATGAAACTTGACATGATTATAGTTCATACCCTGAGGTAGGACATAGGATACTTTTTGTCCCGAATACCCTGAGGTAGGACATAGGATACTTTTTGTCCCGAAATTCATCATGGTTTCCCTGGAAGACGGCATCAAAGTCCAAACGTTTTTTAGTTATAATTCATTAACGCGTTGTCCGATTCCATTCATTCTTTTTTTGTTAGAAAGGAGGTTCTTTAAAGATTATTCCATACAAATCTTATCATCATCACTTTTGTGGTTCAGAAATTACAGACATCAGAACCTTTAAGTTCAAGTAGGTAGGTACTTGAAACTCGGAATGCACAAAGAACCTAGGGCTAGGACGTAGGGCTCAAGTAAGACTGGAGTACCCTTACAGCCGTAAATAAATAGGCTTAGCAGGAGATTTTGTATGGTTTAAAATTTTTCACTTTTAGGGTGAACAAAAATCATGTAACTGGCGTCATCGCTACGTTATACCGTATAGCGCCATCTCTACTATTTATGTGGAACTTGAATGTAAAACTCTGAGATAGGTACTACCGAATTTTTTTAAATAAAAATTAACTGTCATGCTATTTACTGTTTCCTGACTTTATATTAAGATGGCACTGTTAACACATGAACAGATTTAAACTTTATCATCCGCAATATGGAAAGGGTAAGATAATGGTTCACAAATATTTTTAACTCTTAGGTCTTATCGATCCTAACCGACTGACTGTCATCTAAGGTCTTTTTATACGTAAGGAAATATATAGCCATTGTCCATTCTGATGTTTTGGATTGTATTGAGATGAAGCAAAGATTTTTAAAAGACTCTTATATTATGTTGGGCTGGGGAATATTGTTAGTAGAGTAATTTATCCCAGTGGTACCTACCCGGCCGAACTCTGAAAGAAGAGTTCTACCACCAGTACAACTTTTCACATGGTTTAATAATTTTTGACATATTTCGTGGTTTCAGAATAAAAATCACAATGAAAAGTGGCACAGGTCGACTTTACCAGTGTATCGAAATATCGACAGTTAAAATCGTCCTTTTGATCTTTCAACTACGTATTAATGAAACTTTATATTATTATTAAGAAAAAGGAGTTTTCAAAATCACCACAAGATAACCCGTGCAAAGTAAGAACAGGTTTCTGTACAACATCACACCAGAATCCCACGAAAAATCAAGGAATTCCAGTAGGAAGGTATATTATGTAAAAAAATCGTAATTCACGCGGGCGGAGCCGCGGGCAACAGCTAGTCATTAGATAAAAAGGTGCTGTAATATTACCGATATCGATATTGCAGAATAGAGATAATATACAATTACTTCAAATAATACCGGTTTCTATAAGCCTGAATCCCTCATTTATACGTAATTATGGATAAGTAGATAATATTAATTTAAGATACTACTAACCCTAACACCCGTTGTGTGACATGTTTCGGTGAGCTTCGGTATATACATATTGCTAATCACGGCCATAAATCTTGAGACCTCAGACTACTTGCTTGAGACTAAAAATTGGGATAGGTACCTATCTAAAACCTAGCGAAAATTTAA
This sequence comes from Coenonympha glycerion, assembly GCA_963855885.1. Taxonomy (NCBI): domain Eukaryota; kingdom Metazoa; phylum Arthropoda; class Insecta; order Lepidoptera; family Nymphalidae; genus Coenonympha; species Coenonympha glycerion. The sequence goes on along the minus strand of OY979638.1, from coordinate 4,426,007 downwards.
AGATAAAGTTTCTAGGCTAAAAATTAGCGTGTTGGTTCTAGATATAGGTATAGGTACCTGCTCGTAAGTACTCTATCTCCATTGAACAGCCAAATCCTTTCAGTAGTTTTCCCGTTTACTATGGAGACTCTAGGGCCATGGAGTCGCAGTGCGAAAAATAGCCTCAATTATTGGTGACAGAAGGGATGATGGCACATTTTTTGCGCAACGAATCAACCTAACTGTTCAGCGCGAAAATGCAGCCAGTATTCTTGGCACACGGGCAAGACTTGTACACTGTACAGTAATTAGAATAAGTTAACGATTAATAGTAAATTATAAAATATATACTCGTAGAGTCATATTATTTTGTAATACTTATTAGATTTATTTACAATTTTTTTTCTTTTAGTCGTCTGTTGCACATCACGCAAGTAGTTACAATAAATTATACAACAAGCGATATTTCTGTGGCCATGTTAGAAAAACCCTAAAAAAAGAAATAGGAAAAGAAAAAAAATTCCCTAGACTAGATAATATGATAATTTTGCTATTACGAAATCGACAGCTAACTCAATTTAACTACCGGCACGACTCTAACAATGGACATTGAAAATTATATTCCACGTTTATATCCTACAAATTGATATGGCTGAATACATTAAAACAGTGTAAACATTTTGAAATTCTTTCGCGATCGAAGTTATTGCTAAAAGCTTCTTAGAACTATCTTAATTAGCAACTTACCGTTTCCCGCGTTCCACAGGGCTGGAAGTTGTGGTCGGCTAAGCACGTCCACACTGCTACACAGCGCACCGCGTTCTCCCTCCAGTCTCCACTTTCCAGTCACCCCTAGCCCCTCGCCCCATCGTATGCGATGTAGAGAACGGGAAAAGCGCATGCGCCCACCCCGTGGTGATGACGTCAATGGATTCGTTCACCATTCCTAAGGCGAAGTTTCCACCAAAGAGGAGAGGAGATTCTAAAGTAGAATAACCAATCAGATTTCGTTATTTCCACATCTACTCTCCGCTTAGCTTTGGTGGAAATAGATTGAGAAATAGAGGAAAAGAGATGTATTTTGAATAACCAATCAGATTTCGTTATTTCCACAGCTACTCTCCGCTTAGCTTTGGTGGAAATAGATCGAAACATAGAGGAGAGGAGATATTGTGTTTTGAATAACCAATCAGATTCGTTATTTCCACAGCTACTCTCCGCTTAGCTTTGGTGGAAATAGATCGAAACATAGAGGAGAGGAGATGTGTTTTGGATAACCAATCAGATTTCGTTATTTCCACAGCTACTCTCTGCTTATCTTTGGTGGAAATAGATCGAAACATAGAGGAGAGGAGATGTGTTTTGGATAACCAATCAGATTTCGTTATTTCCACAGCTACTCTCTGCTTATCTTTGGTGGAAATAGATCGAAACATAGAGGAGAGGAGATGTGTTTTGAATAACCAATCAGATTTCGTTATTTCTACAGCTACTCTCCGCTTAGCTTTGGTGGAAATAGATTGAAACATAGAGGAGAGGAGATGTGTTTTGAATAACCAATCAGATTTCGTTATTTCTACATCTCTCCGCTTAGCCTTGGTGGAAATAGATCGAGAAATAGAAGAGAGGAGATGTATTTTGAATAACCAATCACATTTCGTTATTTCCACATCTACTCTCCGCTTAGCTTTGGTAGAAATAGATCGAGATATAGAGGAGAGGAGATGTGTTTCGAATAACTAATCTGATTTCGTTATTTCCACATCTCCTCTCCGCTTAGCTTCGGTGAAATAGATCGAGAAATAGAGGAGAGGAGATATCTCATCTAACAGCCGGGTCAACTAGTTTTTCTATAGAATGTTGTGCCGCGAGCAAGCTACCGGTGCGGCTGAGCGGAGATGTCTATGGTCGTGCGCCGCGGCTCGTACCCTCCCAAGTCCCACCTTATCTCCGCGTCTCGCACACTCGAAAACATCGTTCGATTGACGCTGTGCACAGCTCACATCTCCGCTTTGTTGGAAATAACCAGACATTTTCGTAGCGCATAATCTCTCGTCTCTTGTCGCCTCCGCTTTGGTGGAAACCGGGCCTAATACTGGTGTCTATATTCACAAAAATACCGCAGAGCTGTACTCCAGTCGATTTGTGTACACAAATTGCTCAACAATGAAACTTTCACACAATGGGTACCTACCTATCTATTTCTTTCGGGTACATAAATAATGGTTATTTTGAAAACGTGCTGCCGTCATGTTCTCGACGTAGCGTAGGCGTGACCTAGTTAGTTGTAGTGCGCTTTAATTTCCCTCGTTTGTTGTTTTAATTACATGTTTTTTTACGCTATACAAGGTAGTACTTGACTGCGATCTCACCTGATGGTAAGTGATGATGCAGCCGAAGATGTTAGCGTACTAACTTGGAAGGGGTAAGTTATGTCACCCCAACGGTTTCTACACAGCATCGTACCGGAACGCTAAATCGCTTGGCGGTACGTCTTTGCTGGTAGGGTGGTAACTAGCTAGGCCAAAGCCTCCCACCAGACCAGACCTAAGCCAAATTAGAAATTATAAAATTCCAAAATGGCCCGTGGCGGGAATCGAACCCACGACCTCAGGCATAATTCAGTCATCAACTCCAGAAAGATACGCGATTAAAAAAACTAACAAAAAACAGTATTTCAATGAAATTTGAAATCAAACTCAGAAGGAAGAAATACTCGAAGTTCGCTCCAGATAAGGTGTATTTGAATAAAATTAAAACAATTGCATAAAATGTGATGTTCAGTTGTTTTCTTAATTTGAAAATATTTCTTTTTAAATTAAATAACGTATAAACCAGCCAGCAACTTTATATGATACTGATATCAAACCTTTTTTTTTATGTTCCGCTAAATATGCCGGCGAGTGTAGTTGTAGTTGTGTACCTAGTTGTAGTTGCTACAAATTAAATGAAATTTGAATTTCGCGGGCTTGTAGGGCCGAGTTACCATAGAGTAGGTATATTGAATATAGAAAGTCACTGACCTCTATCAAATTTGTCCGCTGGACCTCAGACTTAACTTTCGCCATTTTGGCGCTGATCTTGCATCATGCATGGCATATGTAACCTGGTTGAAATTAAAAACGTGCAAGCACTAGCAACAAAATGTTAATTTATTGGCCCCTTCTCCTTGGACCTTTTCTACGTCTGTTAAATCTGTCAGTATTATCTTGCTGCCATCTCGCTGCAGGCTCACCTTGAATAAACGTTTTTATTTCTATCACCCATTTATAAAGATACAAAAAAAAACATCGATGTCACTCATCGTAACTATTTATTTAAAGTTGTTTTTTTTTTGTATCTTTATTAATGGGTGATAGAAATAAAAGCACGTTTATACACGGCGAGTCTGCAGCGAGATAATAACTGCACTATAGTGTTAGTGGTCTTTGGCATAATGACTTCTTATCTTGATTAGGCTCAGAAGGGCTGGAACCCAGAGCCGTAAAGCCAGTTATTAAAAAAAAAGTATCTTGGTTTATGTCTGTTGATGGTCCTTGATGGTCAATGTTCTGTGTTTACGTTTGTTGTCTATGGTTTGTTATTTAAAATAGTTTATTTTTTCGTGGTCTGTGGTTTGTTTACCATTTTTCGCAATTTTATTGTATTTGAAAATGATAATCATTAATATTAAATGCCCGCTAAGGTTACGGTTACGAGCCAGTATTGTTTTCATTACAGTATCCATTATCAACTTAACCCTTAATTACTTTAAATGTATCCTAGTTTATTAAAACTATCACGAAATATTCAGATTATAATGGCAATGCGGCAATCCAGCGATATGGCAAAATTTCGAGATCATTTAACAGCGGCAAAGGAGGTGGTTATTTTATCGGGGGCCGGTATCAGTGCTGAATCAGGAATCCCTACGTTTAGGGGCGCAGGAGGGCTTTGGAGAAAGTACCAGGCGGCGTCTTTGGCGACACCAGAGGCATTTCACACAAGTCCAAGTTTAGTTTGGGAGTTTTACCACTATAGACGAGAAGTTGCGGCCAAAGCTCAACCCAATGCGGTAAGAATAAATGTGATATAATAATAATAAATATCTGGGTGACTGAGCTTTGCTCGGTAGTATTACCATAAATTGAATTAAATTAAGGTAAATTTCATCAAAATCGTTCGAGCCGTTCTCGAGATTCAGATTATATAGAAATATATATAAACAAGAATTGCTTGTTTAAAGGTATGGGATGGGATATATTGTGCTATAACAGAGTGTGAGAATTTAGCAGAAGTAGTTTAAATTTATATGAGAGGGAGCAAAAATTAATGAATTAGGCTATTAGTTTATTTGCAAATCAATCCATTCACTATATTTTCAAAGTAATCACAAATAAGGTCCAATTTTTAGGGTCATCTAGCTATCGCTGATTATGAAAAGAAGAATGGAGCTGATAAAAAAATTACAGTAATTACACAAAATGTGGATGGACTACACAAGAGAGCTGGCACAAACAGCCTGATTGAACTGCACGGTAACTTGTATAAAACACGCTGCACAAAATGCAAAGAGGTTTTGGTCAACACAGATTCACCTATATGCGAGGCAGGTACAACTTAATATACTTATGAATAATTGTTGTTATATACTAATTATCTCTTTGATTAGTGTTTTACACACTTAGGATGTAATTCCTATAAATTTAATTATAATTCCTATAATTCAGATTTGTGATGTTAAGTTAAACTCAACATTACAAATATGAATTTTATCATCAAATTTCATAAACTCCTAAATTATATTCAGTATCAGTATCAAATCTTTCATTGAAACCTGTGAAATATAGATATTACTGTCCTTTATATGTTTGTATTAATGTCAAATGTTATATTGTTGTAGGCACTAGCTGATCGAGGAGCCCCAGATGCAAACATAGTGGGATCAGATATCCCAGTCAAGTTGCTGCCACACTGCAAAAAATCTGGTTGCGGTGGTCTACTAAGACCACATATTGTTTGGTCTGGGGAAGGCTTGGATCCTAACGTACTTGACCAAGCAGGTAGTTTTTTGTTAAATGCACTTATATGCTAAATCCAATAAAGTCTAGTAAAAAAGTAATTTTAAAATTTATGACTACTAGACAGTAGTCATAAATTTTAAAATGTAACATACTCAAACATTGACTTATGGCAAATACATATACTGGAGACAGCATAAGGGATTTCTAGTTTTTACTGCCAGAAATAATCTCATTATTGGCAAGAAACTAATAATAGACTGAAATTGTTAGGAAACCCATAGAAAATCAGGTCATGAACTGATGTAATGTTGATCTTTCACAGAAGCAGCAATGTCAAGCTGTGACGTATGCCTGGTGGTAGGCACGTCATCCGTGGTGTACCCTGCAGCCATGTTCGCCCCGCAAGCAGCTCAAAGAGGAGCTATTGTCGCAGAGTTCAACATTGAGCCCACACCTGCTACATCAGACTTCCATTTTTATTTCGAAGGCCCTTGTGGTACTACACTACCCAAGGCCTTATCAGACAGTTAAATCATGAATAACAATAAAATTAAGGGCTGATTTTTCAATCGCCAGATAAACTATCTGAGGAAAACATATGCCATACAAAATCTGTCATCATCATATTTATTCCAAAGTTAATGTTTATCTGGCGATTGAAAAGTCATTCCCTAAATAGAATGTTGTATTGGATATGTATGTAGTTTGTAGAAAACTACTTATATTTCGATATTTTGTTACAATTATTTAAGTTTAAAGTAGTAGTTTATGCAGTTTTTGTAAATAATGTAAGTACAATAAATTATTCTTTTATCTATTACTAAAGTGTTACTTATTTTATAAAGTCTTGTTTTCTTTATGACTTGCAAAGAACTTTGCTATGCTCCCAATAGTTTGTCCAAATGTGCAGTTAGTTAGTAATGATTTCTGTAAAAAAAAAAAGTTAAGCTATATTATGTAATTGGGAAAGTCGATAAAAGTGAATACATTGCTTTTTTCTTACAAGATGGTATCAACGGGAGCCACTATCACCAGTTGCTATAGATATTTCAATCCACGACGACGCGCCCTATTCCGTCAAACTCCATACGAATCGAATGAAGTATAAGCGATTGTAACAAATTGGGGCACGTCTTCGTGGTTTGAAATATCTATAGTCTAATTCTTATACAATTTCATCACGTTATCTGTAATATCAATCTTGTAATCCGCAATGCTTCTTGTAACAGTGGCGACAACTGATGTAATTTTATGTCAGGTAACACTCATTCACATGAAATAGTGCCACAAACTTTCTAGCCCAGTGTCGCTGTTGACGATTTTGGTACTATTTCGCGCATCACTTATCATTGCATTTTTCATGATTTATGCAAAACGGAAATAATGACACAACTCACTAACACTAAACAACAACAGAGTAGACAGCAAAGTGCTCAAAAAATCAATCATGACGTTAGTTCCACTTTAGGCCACCAGGTCAGAAAAGTTTGTGGCGCTATACACAGTAGGTACAGACTTACGAGGAACGAAACTACAAGGTACAGACCTGTACAAAAGAAGGTAGTGCTGCAACGGTTTGAGGCCGTGAATATCTCTCGTCAACTAACAGCACACACGCATAGTCGTTTGCGTGGCGAACGGCTCTGCCTGTAATCAAAGCCAATATTATCACACATTCACAGGGATGTCACACAAAGCACGTTTTGACAGTTACACTGAGTGTTTACATATTTTACAAAACTATTATATTAATTAGTGTTGTTTGTTATAGTAGTAAATTTTTCGTTTTCTTGATTCAAGTAATTGAATAAAACGATTGTTTCTATGCTTAGTGTGGAGTCTTAAATTTTTTGGATAACTTACAAAAATATTCAATTCTGACTCTTACTGTCTTTGTAGGTACAAAAAGTTTTAAACTATTAGCTGATCGATTCGCCCCTGTTTGGGCGATGTTGGAACTTTGCAATAACAAAGTACCCAACAAGCTGTACAACATGTAGATAAGTTAGCCGAAAGCCTAAAGTTGGGAACGATGTATAGATGCATGAAAAAATATCACAACAAGTGTAGCTCATATCCTGAGGGAACTATAGGGAGTTCAAAATGTACTATATATTTTAAGTGACATCCTTAAAAACAGCTGGTTCAATATCAATGAACTGGGAATAATGAAAATGATATGAGGATTGTTGATGTCAATGTTAGGGTTGCTAAATTTTATTTTTGAAAATGAAATAATATTTTTTATAAAAATAAATTAATTGGGACTTCTTATAGTATGTTTCTAGGATGAAGTTAAAAGGTTAGCTGCGGGAAACTATGTGAATAACCCACACCAGCTTGTATATTACATCGGCACTGTCTTACCGATGCACTGGTTGACTGCCTTCATGCACAGGTTCTCATAGTAAACGCTGCCCGCACCGGGCGTCGCCTTGTTCAGATAGTTCAGCTTCTCCTGCAGCTCGAGCGACTTCACGTTGGGGTACGGCATGCCGACCACGATCACGCAGCGCCCCAAATCATCACTAAAAAAAAGTCGCAAAATCTGATATCATGTACCTACACTATTTTGGAAGTCATTACGTCGTTGGTACCAACCTATGAGGTAACAGTAGATCAATGGTACCAACCTTACGTAAAATGACACTGCACGCGCTCATTGGTCAAATTAAATAGCGCGCTGTTCCCTGGTTTCCTGTTACACAATATATTAGTCCCTTTTTCAATATCATTCCCGCAAAAAATATCGAGCAACCATGAGTAAAAAATTTAGACAAGACTAAGCAATCAATATTAATTATTTTACTGTGATAATACTAAAATCTAGTATGTACACTTCTTTTATAGATATTCGTGCTCGCTATTGAACTTTCATCTACAAGCCAAAAACATCACATATGGATCTTTATTCAGAAAAAATCCATGAGTACTTATCTGAGAGAAACCTCTTATTACACAAAATATAGGTATAACAATCACAAGTTACACTTACCTAAAGTTCAATCCTTCACTCAGTTTCCCTCCCACGACGCTTAACAGAAGTGCACCGTTCAATTCGGGTGTTTCTTTACTTTTAATGGCTGCTGCATACTTTTGTAAAACCTGTGGTATATTTAAGTAATAAATAAGTGAATAGCAGGGATAGATAAGTTCTTCAGACGTTTTCCACCTTCTAATGTGATGCAGTTATAGTTCAGTTTTTAGACCAATGAAAAAGATAAAATATAATTCTTTGCAAAGGTCTTTAGCCATTGTAAATCCTACCGAACCACACTTGGCCTGCATTGTGGGCTATGGCCAAAGCGAAGTAGCCGAAAAAGGCCCTGTTAGAAGATTTGTGACATAGTGGAATGTAAAAAGAACGTCGATGCATTAGTATTTTTAACATCATGAAATTAAAGTTTGACATAATAAAACTTCTCCATACCTAATCCCTTTCCCCCTATCCTATCTCCTTCTTCACTAATGATACGCTCGATTGAGAAGACACCACAGCAAAATTAGCGGGAAGTTTGCTGTGGTGTCTTCTCAACAACGCGTCGTATAAAATTTAAATAATTTAAAAGTGGGATGTTCAAAATAGTCCTATATAGTCTGTAATGAGAGGGAACAAAACTGCAACAGTTTAGTCAAGCTGAATTAATTTCAGAGTATGTTCTCACCTGGTCAACATCGGCGGCGGACTTTGGTTCGCGGAAGATCTTTTTCCTTTTGGCGATGGTGTCGAGCACTCCGCTGGAGCGCAGATGTTCGTGCAGCAGCTGTTCGTACGAGTAGGACGGCAGGAAGCACACCACGCCGCCGGGCACTAGCGCACACACGTTCCGCAGTATACCACCGACTTCCTTTAGCTGCAGAGATAACACAACAGAATTATTAACAAAGACGGTCGATAAAGCAATAAAAGACTAGGTTATTCCCGACCTTGAAAGCGTGGCTTTCGGTTTATTTCTATAAAAATTTCTTCGGAATGTAATAATGCTCTCCAGAACCAATCCGGCCACGGCGATCAATGGAAACATTATATACTTTAGGCACAACAGCATAAACACAGTGCACTCTCCATTCCGTCACTCCAATCAGGACTTTACACAGGAATCAGGACAGGTTTTGAACAAAGAATTGTTTTTATTTTTTACACTATACAAGTAAGTACTTGACTGAGATCTCGGCTCTGATGCAGCCGAAGATGTTATCATACCAACTTTGAAGGCGTAAGTAAAGTCCCCCCAACGGTTTCTAAACAGCATCGCACCGAAACGCTAAATCGCTTGGCGGTACATCTTTGCTGGTAGGGTGGTAACTAGCCCCGGCCGAAGCCTCCCACCAGACCAGACCTAAGCCAGTTTAGAAATTATAAAATTCCAAAGTGGCGTGGTGGTGGAATTTTCTTTCTGAATGGCATTATACTGATTCCTCGGGAACAAACAAAAACTAGTTACCAAGAATTCCGTAGAGCGGTTCTCGTAGGAAAAGTTCAAGTGCGCGTTGGAAGGGCCGCGCGCGAGGCACGCCGCCAGCACGTTGCGCGGCGGCACCACGTGCTCGCACTTGACCACGTGCACGCGCGCCGCGGCCGCGGGGCTGCCGTGCGTCAGCAGCGCGCGGAACTCCGCCACGGGCTCCATGGTGCCGCCTGCTACTATCACCTGGGGACAGTAGGGTTAGTATAGGTTTTGTACAAGTTTCGAGTCGACTCGCTTTGAACAAACTGATCGGATTCCAACATACATCTACAGCCAGCGCCCCAAGCGAGCATATTGTGAACTAATCGAACGATGACACGAAACAATCTGTTTCATTCAAATTAAATGTATATAAGACATTAAATTTTCCTAATAATCTTTTGTTTGTGAATTTTTTCAATGGTTATATTCTTACTCTTAGGGCCGAATTTTCAATCGTCAAATAAACTATCTGAGGAATAAATTTGCAACATTTTCGATACAAAATCTGTCAAAACGTCATATTTATTCGTTAGAGAAGAGGAATAACAACAGGTAGTCCTGGGGTGAAAACTCCAGCTCAAAGAGAAATAAGAAATTTACCCGAGAATTCCCCTAGCTACTGTCGGCGCCATTTGTGGAATCCGCGGGAAGTGGTGTGAACGGCGAGTCGGTACTCGGTTTGGTCGGTTACAAACTCGCAGCTGTGTGGAGCCAAGCGTCTACGAAACAATTCGCTGGAATACTCGAGCATTGCAGCGAATTCACGCGCCTTTCGGTACACGCGTCACGAGGCGAAATTGACGCTTCAATTCCATTCCATTCCGCCGCAGCGTAAATTGACCCTTACAGATCGGCATTGTTCGACAACTTCAGCGAAGTGTTCCGCAGGATTCAGCAGCAGGTATTTGAGCTGGCCGGCGTCCCCGCGCTGCGCCAACACTCGCCCGTTCTCGCTGCGGTCGCACAGCCTCTCCAGGAAATCCAATATGGCGTACAAACCGCTCCCAGCTGACGCTTCTGTTGGTAGATTGTGTGTCTGGAATACGGAAAATAGTAATTTACAAGTGTTAGGCCCGGTTTCCACCAAATTGGAGCTGCGCTTAAGTAACCAATCAGATTTCGTCATTTTAACATCTCCGAATCTGAGGGGAGATGAGATGTAGAAATGACGAAATCTGATTGGATACTCAAACACAGCTCCGCTCCGCTTTGGCTCCGCTTTAAATAACAGAGGTAACAAAAACACGAATATGTTACCGTTAAAACATGAGTCGCAAGAGATCTTTACAAGGTTGTATTTAACTTACAAAGGTACGACTACGTAGCAATTCTTTGCGCAAATTCTTCAAAATAAACTAATTTGAAGCGTCTTAAAATAGCGTTATCCTTTTTAAAATGCTCCCAATGGAAAATAATACCTAGCACTATTTTTAGACACGTCAAATAAGTTTAGTTTAGAGATTTTGTCCAACAGAATTTGCACCAATGTATCTTTGTTCGTGTGGAATTAAATTGCATCTCAATTTTGAAGCAGATATCTTCAAGTAACAACAAGTTTGGACGACAATACAACATGTTTAGTTTTATGCTCGTTTTATGTGTGAATGGTGACGAAGATTGACCTAAATCGAAATTGGCGAAACACACGATATGATGGAGGTCTAGTCATTTTAATGCACTCATGAAATATGGGTATCAAATAAAAGGATTTCTGAGAAAAATACGGATTTATTGAGGTATATACCTAAGCCTGTTTTTAAAAAATTTTTTCAAACGATAATATAATTTTACACGACTGCCCGAAAAAGGAGTGTAATGTTTTTAGGGTTCATGTATATATGTATGTATGTATGTGCGTTTCTTTATTCCACCATAACTTCTGAACGGCTGAATAGATTTGAACATTTGGGGCATCGTTAGAAGCATCATTCCGAGTAACATAGGCTATATTTTTTTGGGAAAAATAGTTTTACTACTGTGCGTGTTTTAGTCGGGTTTTTTAATTTTCAAATTATTTACTTGGTATACTTACTTGATTCGTTTTTGTTTCTGTTTTCTGCATGTCCACAATTTCCTGTTGGTCTTTCTTTTTAGCTATGTTGCTGAGGAATTCTTTGAAGGATGCTTTTCTATTGACTTCGACTTTTTTATTCTCTTCTTGGATGTCATGCTGGCTGTATCTCATGGAGAAGCCGTGTAGTTTGGGCGCCAGTCGAGTGTTCCTACAGAACTCCACCAGGGGGCGTAAATGGAGGTGATCTATTTCAGCTTGTATTACGAAATCTTCGAGCGAAAATATGTTCGCTTCTTCTTTATCGCTTGTCGTTTTTGGTTTTAGAAGACCTAATAAGAAAAAGTCACAAATGCAGTTTTTTAAATTTTTACACTAATATAACTGGAAGTTTGTATTTTAACTACTCTTTCACGCAGTTGTAATGTATTTTTGCCACAACTACTTCCTGAGTAAATTTTGCTGTTTGGTATGGACGGAAGATACTAATCTTTACATTTTGGATAGATCATTTATGTCCCGGAAATAGGTAAGGTTCCGATGGGATTCGTAAATATAAAAAACATTATATAGTACGTCCTAACACAACATAAATAATATACTTGTGCAGAATACAGATGAATCCTAATTCCTATACTGATCTATAAAGTCACTAATAACTAAACATTAGTTTCACTACGTTCAAATAGAACTGACAATGCAAAGTAGGTATAATAATGTGTACTGTTTCCTGAATTTGGAAAATTCGTCTACAAATACTAACTCTGTATTTTTTCCCGACTGCCATGATAGGATTATGTTTTTGATTGTTTGCGCCTATGTTCGTTTGTTTGTTGTTTGCCTATGTTCGTTTCTGTACTCAGACAAGTACAGCCGCGCCCTGCACTTGTCTGTGTACAGCCATTAATGTTCCAGGTTGTAGGTACCTAAAAGCTTTCCCACGACGAAGTGCATCTGGTTCAGCTGCAGCAGACTCCTGCTGCTCAGCCGCGCCCTGTACTTGTCCGTGTACAGCTGCAGGCACGCGTGCACCGCGCTCAGCTGGCGGCGCGCGACGGGGGCGCAGTGCGCGCTCTCCAGCGCCGCGGACAGTCCATGCGCTTCGTCGAGGATCAGTACGTTGTTTCGCAGCTTGAGGGAGACGCCGGACCGCGCGCCGCCGCTCACTATGCCGGCGTGGCTGATTAGAATTACCTATGAAGGAAGACCATCATATTTGGCTACAAACTTATCTGGCCCAATGAAGGTGTCGCTGTTGAAGACCAGGTGGTGATGTTCCGCACATCACTTCGCGCTGTGGGTCCGGTTTCCACCAAAGCGGAGAAGAGAGAAGATATGTTTTGAATCACTAATCAGATTAAGTTGTTTCTACATCTCCTCTCCGCCTAGCTTCGGTGGAAACGGAGCGGAGAGAAGAGATGTCTCATTTTTCTATATAGAAATGTGTGCCGCGAGCGAGCAAGCGGCGCGACAGAGCGGAAATGCTTATAGTTTGTTTCCCGCTGCCTCGCTCACACGAACGCGTGATTCGATTGAATGACTGATTTCGAGCTCTCAAAGCTTACATCACCTCTCCACTACGCATCTCCTCTGTTTTGGTGGAGAGCGAACCGAATTTAGGGAACACACTTCAGATTTTTTTGGAGTTGTGTCCACAAAATTTCATTTGTGAGTTGTGACTAAATGTTATAATAGCGTCTCAGTCAAAGAGATCCTTGTGTAGAAACCTACATTCCTTTGAGTCTTTTATGGTGTTCTCAAAAAAGTGTGAAGCTAGCAAATACAAAGATAACTCATAAGAAGAGTTACTGGTTTGAGTTACATCATTTCCCTCGCATTATCATGTTCACCTTATACCAGTAGTATAGAGAGTCCTGGACCATAGTCTTGTTAAAGAAGTAACACCACCTAGATCCCTATCTAGGTGGTGTTACGTCTTTACCAAGACTATGGTCCAGGTGCCTCCCTAGGCATATGAACAATTATAGAACATTCACATCGAGGCCTTTATCGGACTGAGAACGATAGGCGCTGTTCGATTGTTACAACTGCAAAGATCTCCTTTTAAATTACACAAAAGTCTCCTTTTAAAGCACATCTCTTTTCAAATTAATCACAATTACCTCAGCATCATCCAAGGCCATTCGAGAAGCATAATACGGACACGCTTTCAACTGCTTCCCACATTTGACTATGTCCTCCATATCCATTATATCCACCAACATGCGCTCCTTCAGTCTGGTGATATTAGTCTGGTTGTAGTACGGGCAAGCTGTACACGAGCGAGTCTTTGTCCTCTTCACTACTTTTCCTTCTTCTCCCATAGATGTGGATTTACCTTTGGACTTTTGCATATCAAGACATCTGGAAACATAAGAGAATGTATTACTCATATATAATACTTACAAATGGAACACCACACACAATCAGAATTAAAGAATACTTTTAAGCAGATTAATAAAGTTAATATAACTTTTTATTGTGCTTCTCACACTAGGATTTAATTTAAAGAAAAACTTAGGAAAAAATTGTAGAGATTTGCTTAGTACTGAGTTACGAGAATACATTGGGCGGTAAGCCAAACGAGATCAATTAGTAGATGCTCTGAGTGGGGTTTTTTGTATATATTATGTATGTTATCAGTCTTAACATGGCATCATCTAGAATCTATGGGGAACCAGTTACAGTCTTAACATGGCATCATCTAGAATCTATGGGGAACCAGTTACAGTCTTAACATGGCATCATCTAGAATCTATGGGGAACCAGTTACAGTCTTAACATGGCATCATCTAGAATCTATGGGGAACCAGTTACAGTCATAATATGACATCATCTAGAATCTATGGGGAACCAGTTACAGTCTTAACATGGCATCATCTAGAATCTATGGGGAACCAGTTACAGTCATAATATGACATCATCTAGAATCTATAGGGAACCAGTTACAGTCTTAACATGGCATCATCTAGAATCTATGGGGAACCAGTCATTATTCTTACCGTTCATTTATGAGATTGACGTGTTTCAGCTTGGTGACATCAGAGTTGATACAGAAGTGCTGTCGGGAAGCAAGGGTCACAACCCTGGTGTTGTGGTTGAACACTGTCTTCTTTATCTCGCCCACAAACTGTGATAGCTGGCTGTGGGTCCGGCTGCTTATATAAATCTGAGTGATAAATGGATAACATATATACAAACGAGTTTATTTATTGTTTAAACAAGCTGTTTACAAAAATATTTCCATGTTCACACTAATATCTTTGCTTAGTTTTCATTTTAGGAAACTAGTCAGAGAATTGACAGTTTTCAAAAACAAATAGACAGGGAATAACATCAGTTACAACATTGAGAATTTGACTGTTTGTCTGCCTGTCCCTTCATGACCGGGCTATGGATGGGTTCTAAAAGGAGGAGACTTGGACTTTAACTTTGACTGTAACTTTGTAGCTAAAATAGCAATGTGTACCCAGTACACATTCAGTTTTACAATTTAATTAAAAAAAAACGAATGACCTATCAATGCACAGCTCAAACCACTGGAATCGGTTGTGCTAAAATTTGGCATTAAATGGTATTTGGTCTTACTTTAATGCCACTATTATCTTCCTCATCCACACATGGCTCATCTCCATCAGATTCATTGTCCTCAATCTGTATTTCATCCACAATCAGATCTTGGTCTTCAATATTCTCTTTTTCTTCACAATCTTTAATGTCACTAGTTTCATTATTTTTATTGTGTTTAATGAGATGATGATCAATTTTGTCCAAACTTGTTTTGTGGCCTGCAACTCGCTTCTTTAATTCTACAAATTTTTCTTCTCTATGTTTAATTTTATCCAATTTTAACTGAAGTGTTGCTATGAGTTGGTTCTTTTTTAATTTTTCATACTCTTCTTGCAGCCAATCATCAGTACCTGTGTCAATAGGGAAAAAATGAAATATTTACAAATTTTGTTGCCTCTGAACCATTAGTTCACCGTCAACGCAACTTCACCAAATAATCAAATGGTGCTTAAAGAAATAATACATTTACAGTAGTCTCTATAGCACATTGGTTGCCTGGAAGAAATCACTATAAGGCAGCCAATGTGTGTTATATATATGATTTCTTTTTTCTTTTACTTTTGTGTGATGTACCTGTGCAATAAACAATTTCATCTATCTACAACTATAGCCATACATGGGCCATATGTTTTCTGTGATCATTATTTCACATTGATCTGAGCCAGAAATAATCTTGTACTCAGAAACACAGTAACTCCTTGCAATAACCTTAGCTTCCGTATGGTTGCGATAGGAAAAGGTTGGTGCAAGGTAATGAAATTTAACATTTGGTCAACATTTCACAAATTCTAATGCTATCAATGCTTATGGAATTATAGACGATAAGTCCCATTTAGCAGTTTTCTAGAACAGAACAAAAAATTACCTGTAGAAGATTTAAGCTCCAATTTTAACTTATTTATTTCATTTTTTAATTCTTCAACTGTCTTTTGATTGGCGTCTTTGAGCCACTGGAGTGCACTGCAACAGATGCTTAAAGATTTGCCCTTCAATGCAAACAAAAAGAATCACTATCAATATAAATATACCTGACAAACTATACTCTTGTAAACTTTTACTACACTCAGTAATTCAGTGACACAGACTGAATGTTGCGACTTATAAAGTGGGTATCCCATATTGTTGATCATATTTATAACAATGAAATCCGATAAAACACGAAGTTTACTTACAGTGCCTGTTGGGCTCTCAAATATGCCTAATTTTTTGTCTTGAATAGTAAAATATAACTCTGTCATAAACTGCTTCTGTATATCATAAGGTTGGAACGGAAATGAAAAATTGGGGTCCATAACTATTAGCAATAAGCTCTCAATATTTATTCACAAATGAAATGAAGCTGTAATCACGAAACGTAGGTATCTGTTTTTCTTTTTGGCGCCAAGCAAATGAAACAAAAAGCTAAACAAAATCCAGCTGTCAGCACAGTTGAATAGGTACTGTCAGCAGCAGTGTTGCCATTAGCGGCTGGAGAAATAGAACGTCGGGGTGTCTGAAAAGGAACGAAATTCGAGGTGAGGGAACGAAAAAATTTAATTGTGCAAGACTTTTATTACAATATATATATAGCTGTTCGTGCTGACTGACTCACTGATTGATCACCTCTCCTGAACAATTTTGTATGAATTTTTTTTTACTAATCATTTCGTATAGAGGGGAAAAAATCATTAAGAACAAAAATATGGAGAGAGCTGATGATTGAGAATTTCGAAGACGGGTGAAGAGCACAGGCAGGGTACCTATCCAAGATAGGTGGGGTTGCTCGACCAAATGTCATTTGAAATGTCATGCAATTGGCAGTGAGCTGAAGAAAGTTCAAAATGGCGGATTCAAAATGGCCGTCATTCGAATTTCGTAGATGTCTCGGAAAGTAAAAAAGATGGAAGGATGGTTTTTTGACAAGAAGTGATCTGGAATCGAACTTCGAAGGTCTACGCGATGGACAGAAAAAAATCCAGTTTGGCGGAAAAAAAATTTCGATAGAAAATGTAATGGGGAATTTTGAAGGGATTTTTTATAGGCGGGAAAACAGCACGCGGGCCACATGTGGCCCGCGCCCCTACGCGCCCTACTAGTAGGTTTATATAATTTATATTCATTTATTAATATGTAATATCTATGTATTGTCACATAAGAAAAATTTTGTGATATTGTCCGTGACTTCGTCCGCATGGAATTCGTTTATATATTATATTGCGTAAGATGATATGCATGAACCACCATGAACCTTTCTCATGAATCACTACGTCCACTGGTAAAAACCCAATTGAAAATTTTTCGGTATAATCTGTTAAATAAGTCAGTGTACCTGGGTAAATTAAAAGGTGCAAGCTGCAGCAAACTTCTAACTAGCACACAATAGTCAATACTAACACCATAAAACCATAAAATTAAAAGCTGCACAAAACAAAAACTTTGTATATATTACTTTTCGCTTCACGTTGTTTTTTTTTACGTGTCCTCTTTATTTGGGTCTAAAATAGTTCTTGTTAGATAGTTCAAAGTTTTAGGCGAATAAGGCTACTTGTGTGCGTGTGCTACAGCAGGCGAAATTGGGCGAATTCAATTGGTAAATATCTGGCAACCCTGCTCGCCACAGACTAATGAAGCGTATTTTGTTTGTTATGGCTGCGTTCGTACTTGCTTAGGAAAGGGCGGCAGTTTTAGGCCGGATGGAGAAACGAAATGCAATTTTTTGTTCTTGATCACAGATTATGTAGTCTTGATTTCTAATTTTGTTTTCGTAAAAGAACGAAAAGAACGGTTGAAGTTAGGGAACGCTTGATCATAAAATAGAACGCTTTTCGTTCCCTAGGGAACGATCTGGCATCGCTGGTCAGCAGTCAGCACACCGCCACCCTTACGCCTGTGCTACACGGTTGCCAACAAGCCCGTATGCAGGGGTGACGTTGGAGGGCCGGTTGGTACTGCCGTCGCGCGTTGCGGCTACACGGCTGCAAACTTCAGTGTGTTTACAACTGCGGTAGGAGCACGACGAGTAGATATGGCTCCCGCGTTATCAAAAATTCAAAAATTGGTGTTTCGCTGGCACTCTTGTGTGCTGTAGATAAAGAAAAAAGCCTAAGAGGATTTGGATGAAGCGATAGCTAAAAGAACGACTACTTCTGAGTCACTCAAATTTAATACGATTATTGGATTTTGATGATTTATATAATTTTTTGACGAGTTGGTGGAAATGGTTCGACCATTCATAGAAAAAAAGGATACAAAATATATGAGACCAGCTATATCTGCCAAAGAATGAATTCTAGTTAGGTACCTTAAGATATCTGGCTACTGGAAGGGAATATAGAGATCTCAGATACAGTTCAATAATATCACATCAATTATTATCAGAAAAGACGTGCTCGCTCATTGCTAGACAGAGCGCGACTGTCTTTGAAGTTGGTTGGAACGCGCGGCTACACGGTTAGCAACCGCGCTCTCCGACCACTGTCGGCAGAGCAAGACTCCTGACCAAGGTTGTTGAATGTCAAATCGGCCAACATTGCAGAAACGCTGGCTACACGGCGGAAATCTGCAATGTCACCCCTGCATACGGGCTTGTTGGCAACCGTGTAGCACAGGCTTTAAGATCAACCGATCGAGGATAAACCAATAAAGAAGTAAATATAGGGACAGGAAATTGTCAATCTTTTTGGGTGGCAATATCCTCCATCTTGTGTCACATTAAATAGCCAATCACAGCCATCGACAAATCACAGATAGGCACTAGACAGCTGATCAGAAGGGCTGCTCTAACTATCTATCGATATGGAAATATTATCGATAATTAAAAACTAAACCGAGTTTCTTGCCAGTTCTTCTCGGTGCAAACCTGCTTTCCGAACCTGGCGGTAGAGTCTCGACATTTCATGAGAGCTTATATCTAAGCCTATGTGAAATAAAGAATTTCATTTCATTTCAATGGCTAACGGTTTTGAAATCGGTCGCCTTGTTGCGAAGTAACGATGATCTTAAGGGCGATAGGTACCATCCGGGCGCGAAAATTCAAATTTTATTTAGTTTTTTGCTCATAGTGGGCTAATTATACATCGAAGGTTAATGGCAATGAGTTTTGCGGGCACAACATTTATGCATCTACATGTTTTTAATAAAAACTCTGCTCAACAATACTTATTTACTTCATATTGGTTCCCGATAGCTCGAAATCTGGGAAACTGCAAAAAATTATCTTTCGGGAACCAATATGAGATGAGTGGGAACTTTCGAGAAAAGTTTCTATTAAAAACATGCAGGTGCATAAAAAGTACCTCCGCAAAATGCATTGCCATAAATCTACAATGTGTAGTTAGTGTAATATTTGCGAAAAACTAAATAAAATTTGAATTTCGCGGGCTGGTAGGGCCGCAACACCTTAAGAACATACAGTATTAAGAGTCGATACACCACACGTATACATTTTTCTCCAGAGATGGAAAAAATATGTTTTGTGGAATAAATAAATATACGTAAAAAATAATTATAAAAATCTGTAATCGACATCCACACACCAAAAACTAACTGTCGTAACCATGACGTAACTATCATAGACTAAATATACTGTATCTGAAGTATAATTATAATATTTACGTGATGTGCTGAAAATTTTATTTAATTCATACAAAATAAATTCACATCTCTGGGAA
Organism: Coenonympha glycerion; assembly: GCA_963855885.1. Classification (NCBI taxonomy): domain Eukaryota; kingdom Metazoa; phylum Arthropoda; class Insecta; order Lepidoptera; family Nymphalidae; genus Coenonympha; species Coenonympha glycerion. The sequence goes on along the minus strand of OY979638.1, from coordinate 4,406,344 downwards.
AAAATAAGTATGTGTGGGTCTTCTCGTTCTTCTGAATCTCCTTAAAGTAATCGTAACTTCAAAATAAGGCGACCGGATTTAAACCAACAGCCAGTATTTTAACAAATCCCGCGAGACTAAACTATATCTATTCCAGAAGCCTTTCCCTCTCTTTATAAAAAATTTTGCAATAGAAAAGCTTTAAGGAGTTTCTTTAAAAACCCGAGATTTTGTACCTATCTACCCAGCTATCACAATCATAGTATGAAATTTATCGATAACGGTATAATAGTAGTCACATCATTAGTACTTTGACATGAAGAAATGCGCATGTGCAAAATGCGACACAATATGGTGGTTTCTGCCACTCCGACACATATGGTGTTAAGAAAACTATGGTATCTCTATATGTATAGTTTCTCTAAAGTTTTTATGTATTCTGTGTATCCCTATCTTCCCTTGTTTTATGACCAAGTACCAACCTACTCTATGGTTTTATCACAGAGGTTTTATGTCAAGTTCCTGGTCTGTGGTAAGTGGATAGATAGGTAACTTTTTGTTCATGTTGGTGCTGTTCAGTTTCGTCGGTTTTACCTTTCGGTTCCTGGTCTATGGGTTTTACCAAAGAGGATATAAGCACTAACGTGGGTTTTACGATACAATTATTACAATAATAAAAGTGTATCAATATAAAATAAAAGTGTAATAAGAGGATCAAAAAACGTTCACAAGTTATTTTACCTATTTGTCTCTCTTACATTCCAGTAACTATGTCACAAAAGTAAGTTTTCCGTACCTACACTCATCTAGTCATCGTAAAAAAATCTTGCAAACCTAGAGGTCTGCGAGCGTCGTCCTATTAAATCTATGCTTGCTTTTAAGAATTTATAATACTAGTTCTTCCATATTTGCAGTATAAAAATCTTACCCGGTGCAACGGTTTGTGAAGATTGCACACTAGAGGGTGATATCACAATCGGCGGTGGTACAGTCATCCATCCCAGAGTAACCATCATTGCAGAGGGAGGTCCCATTATTATAGCTGAGTATTGTATCATAGAAGAATACTCCACGATCATACACAAGTAAGATAATATAATTTTATTTATTTGATAAAGTAATATAACCATATTTTAACTCAAGTCAAAGTATAAAAGCTTTTAAACTTTATATTAATTAACTGTTACTTGTTAGGTACTATAGTATATCTACTTAAATTAACTCCATTTAAACTAGTTACAGCTACAAATTGGAATTTATGCCACACGATGCAGAATATCATAATATACAAGTCAATTGCCCTCCCTTATACTGAATTGTTTAAATATTATATATCTGACGATGTTGAGACTAGCATATGTTAACATTTCAAAATTATTTAATAACAAAAACTTGTAGTCAATTGAAAGCATAGTTGCCTGTTGACTTCCATGAATCAATAATATCTTTTGTGAATTTTATGTTATTTTATTTTTTTAGGAAGAGTGATAAACAAGAGAACCCGCCAAAGCCCCTGTTTATCGGAGCTCACAATGTATTTGAAGTGGGCTGCAAACTGGAGTCACCATTCGGGCACATTGGTGAAAGCAATGTCTTTGAATGCAAATCATATGTTGGTGTGGATGTGAAAATTGGCAGTGGATGTGTTATTGGTAATCTATCCAATATTATTATCAAAAACAAAACAAAAACCTCAATGACTGCATAGTAAATGATAATATTGTTGCTAGTGAAAATGCAATAAAAATATCTGAACTGGGCATTTAAGAGTCCTGTGAATTACGATGTCTCACTACACTCGAAAACAACACTATCTCATGTTGCAGTAGTTCAGGAGCTGTTTTTATTGTCCAGCTAAAGAAAAACACCAGGTAATTTTTAGAAAGTTACAAGTTTTCATTCATCATTTTTGGTATTATGGAACTTGACCAAAGTTATAAAAATTTTGATCAAAATTTATTATTATTTCGTTTTAAAGAAGTATTTCGGAACCAGATATGGCCAGGAGCATAGATTATTACTATGTGAACCTGAATAACACCACAACATGATCGAAATTTGCACGAATTACAAATGATTTTGGTATTACGAGTGTATGGGAGGCATTATGGGTAAGCGGACTCTTAATAATAATAATCAATGTTTTGAATAATTGAGTATACCAAGTGTTACTTGTATCTGTATGCCTTCATGAGAAGAGGGAATTAGCAAATTCTAGGCAAGCAGCCAAGGTGTTTCTCACTATGCTATATCATTGTTTTCTATTAGGTATGATGTCCCCAAGCACAATCCTATTCATAACTATATAAAAAAAAGTTTTTTTCAGGTGCAGGATGTCAACTAACAGTCCCCCAGACATTACAAGACAACACTGTAATCTGGGGTTCTGAGCACCACAACAGAGAAGCTTTGGAGAAGCCACCAACACAAGTTTTGCAACTTGATTTCCTTAGCAAAGTCATGCCAAACTATCACAGACTGAGAAAACCAAATTTACATAAGCGACAAACTTCAAGACAATCCCAAGAAGCTGCAAAAGTGTAATGTTATGATTGTAAAATATTAATTGCGTATGTGTTTTTGGTTTAAATTTATTAACTGCTATATAATTTATTAATGGTGGTTCCCAATTCGACCTTTCCATTCCATAAAAATTTGACCTTTATTTTATGGACCTTATGTCAAATTTCTATTTGGATAGATCGAATATTGGGAACCACCATAAAAGAGCCTGAACCTGTGGTATTTCTGTATCGCCCATGACGAAAGTCCACCAGCATCACAGTTGTTTGTATGCGTAAGCAAATTTAGAAAGTTAAACAGTTTAAATGCATTGATGGTATGTGTAATAATTACTATGAGTAACCTTATACCTAGTGTTGGCCTTACTTAAAGTGCAAGGTGGCACACCACAAGCACATGTCTATTGACATGACTGGCAACTTCGGAATCCTAAATTATTATAGGATATTATTACTATAATATATATGTATAATATTGATAAGTACAATAATGACAAATGAAAGTTTGTTACCTACTCTTCACTCTGCAAAAAGGGAAACAATTTAGTTAAAATTTAATATAGATCCTATGCCTTTAAACGAGCAATTCTTGTATATTATATGTTGCTGAGTAGGTCTGTGGTGGATCAAACAGTATCACAAGCAGTGATGGCAAGTCTAATTTTCGAATGCTACCCAGTACCCTATGAGGAACGAAACTACAAGGTGCTTCCATATAAGCGACACTAACGCCCTCAATTATTATTTGTACTCTTATTTCTGTATAATCTGGATCTCGGAAACGGCTCGAACTATTTTTATGAAATTTAGTATACAGGACGTTTTGGGGGCGATAAATCGATCTAGCTAGGATTCATTTTTATAAAATGACGAATTTACCAAAAATAAATAAACAAATATGACTCCTGCAGCTGCCATCTATTGGTCAGTAGTTAAACTACCGATCGAAACTCGGTCACCCAGATATTATATCTTATCTTATCTTATACCTTTAAACGAGCAATTCTTGTATATATATTTCTATATAATCTGGATCTCGGGAACGGCTTTAACGATTTTCATGAAATTTAGCATACAGGGGGTTTTGGGGGCGATAAATCGATCTAGCTAGGATTCATTTTTATAAAATGTCGAATTTACCAAAAAAATAAAAATATGACTACTGCTGCCATCTATTGGCCACCGAGTGAAACTCGGTCACCCAGATATTTTTATCTTAGACAACACAGCCTAGTTATCCCGAAAAAGTTCTCGGATTGCCGAAAATTGCCATTTCATGTTGGTGGATCAAATGTTACTTTACTGGTTAGTGGCAAAACAAAGGGCAAAACCAAAAAAAAGTTATAAAAGGAGGTTCGTATTTAAAACTAAAAAATATATTCATAGTTAATATAATGCAATCTAATAAACGTTATTGTGTTTTAATCTTTAATTAATTCCATTAATCAGCCCAATTCTTTGCCCACTTGTACTTTTAATGACCCTGCCCGCGAAATTAAATTTTTTTTATGGTTTTTTGCAATTTGAACGCTAATTACACAGAGGTCTATGGCAGTCAAATTGCTGAGTCCCTATAGTGTTTTATGTCTATGTTGCTGAGTAGGTCTGTGGTGGATCAAACAGTATCACAAGCAGTGATGGCAAGTCTAATTTTCGAATGCTACCCAGTACCATAGATCAATATTGATCTATGCCCAGTACCCTATGAGGAACGAAACTACAAGTTGCTACCATATAAGCGACACTAACGCCCTCAATTATTATTTGTACTCTTTATAGATGGACTTGTAACTATCCCAATGAACTATCCCTATAAAATAGTGTTAGTTACATGTTAGTTAGTTGTGATAGTAATGCCGAACTTCCGAACATTTGACAGCAAATCTTGGCGCTCTACATGGCGCCGCATGTCATGAATAAATGGGGCGTCTCCATAAAGTTCTTACACACGCATAGACTATAGACTTATAGAGTATATTTGACCGTTGATTGTTGATTACGCTGTAATCTGTGGTTTTGGTTTTGGTTAGTGTTTTATGTCTATGGTTTTGGTATCAATAAATAATCACAGATTAAAGATATTGTATCTTACGATACAGATAGGACACAGACGAAGAAGAGCTTGTACCCGTAAGACTGACGTTTCGCCCACCCCAACTGACAGGTGTCACCAAAGAACGAGGGCTTTCATTTGACAGATAGTGTTGTGCTATTTGATATCGACTAACTAGTGATGTGCTTTCTATCGACTTATTATCGATTAGTAATATTATTTATTGTATTTTCATCGCTAATAAAAAATAAAAATACCAAACATGATTGAAAAATAATTTACTTAAAGAAAAATGTTAATATATAATAAGAATTAATAATTATTAATTTTACACTTCTAGTCTAAAATATTACAACTTCACAAAGTTAAAGTTGGTTTTTTCTTTGTTTTTCATATTCCAGCCAACTAACATCTTCTTTCTTCATAAATTGTGTAAGAGTAGGTAGGCATATTTTCTCAGCACATTATTATGAGGACAAGATTCTAATTGCAGACAAATGATTTCTACTAACCTCTTTTATAACAAACAAAACAATTCTGGGTGATGGATACGTTAAACAATTTCCTTTCAATAAAATATATTCCTATCTTCTTAGAGTGCTGTCTCCTATCAAAGGTTGGCAACCATAATAGCAATTTGAATCTTGGATACTGCTGCTCTGATTAGACTACGGGTGCTCTTGCCAAACCATTGGCGTAAGTTTAAACGCCAAGATATTATACTGCGGCCAGGCCTCCTCCTGCCTGCCACCTTCCCTTGCATTATTAATTGAAGGAGCTCATATTTCTTGGTGTTGCGCATATTCATATGAAATAATCCAATCATGAAACTGCCATGTAAATCTTCTTGTATTGTATACAAAATACTTTTTTATTACTTTCTTGCATATGTTCTGAATTGCACAGCTAATCTTTTCTTTATTTCACTTGAAATTAAATATATCACTAGAACCTGGAACAACTGGATGATCAGTATTTTTCAGGGTTTCAGAATCACTTTCACTGGTTTAATCCTCTTCCATTTTTGCATCTTTGCTAGCAGGAACCTGAATGCACCTCACAGGCATTCAGGTTACGAAAATAAGCCGGCCATGGATGTAACATCGTATTTCGCCATTGAAGCCGGCGAGCTTGCGGAAATTCACATTTCTTGATTCTCGGAAAAAAACGTATGCCTTCTCACGAAGAATCTCGGCAGCTAGAAATCAAACAATTTTGCGAGGCGTATTGATACAAGCGCTCACAAAAATGATAATAAACTTAATTTCACTGGTAAATCAGTATAAATTCTCGGTCTTCTTTAATTTTTCTTTCTATCCAACGAAAATAACAAAAAGATTTCAGTTTAGAACTTTTAAAAATCATCTGACAAATTTTGTTTTCATTTACACAAATTCTCTAGTCTATGAATAGTCTTTGTTTCTTAGGTATTTTTAATCAATTTATTAAAATCTGAAATAGAAAACAAACCCATTTTAGGTTGATGTGTTGTTTATCTGAGGTAAGAACTGTCAACTGGGATGGGAGTACCTATGGAGAAATTAAAGAGCACCCACCATAGTAGGCGAGTGTCAGGGGCCTGTAAATAATTTGTGTGATACTGATGATTTAGGATTTTGTAATTTGTAATTCCGAATACAACAAGAAAAGTATTTGTATTCCCTTTTTAATTATGTATTAAACATACTTAATATCTGTTTTTATTATAAACCGTCTTAGACGTCGGACCGTCGGACGTAATCGTAAAAAATGATTACTACTTTAGTGTAACTTCAAGCTGGTCAAAAACTAAAAGTTTTTTTATGTATTTATAATTTACAATGAGGAAAGTTAATTTAGTTCTTTGATTAAGTTCAACTGTTTGATTATAATCCTGAGTATTCGCGTCAGACAGCAGAGTGCTGTTCAATTTACGTGTTCCATCGGTTACTATTTCCGCGTACTACGGTGTAATGTGTATCTCGACGCCATGTTGATAATATTTACTCTTTGATTTTTTACGGAGTTTTGTTATGGGTCTTGTGTGTTGTGAATAAATTAGTGTGTGAGCATGTTGGAAGATGTTCCTATACACGGAAGCCGCAGTGATATTAAGAGCAAACCTTCTTCTCATCAAAGAAACCTTAGCTTGGATTTTAGGTGAGTGTTATTGAATATCCTACCTACTTACTCATAACTCATCTCATTATCCTAGTTGAATGATGACTAATATTATCACTCTAATCATTTAGTAATAAAATACTGATAAACATGCTCATGATTGGATAAAGTAATTGTTTTGTAAAACTAATCAAACATCCTTTGATTTATGTAATATTATATACATCAAAATCAGCTGTTTTTGCTTGATGACCTTCGGACATCCAAGAAATTAGTCTGCATTTATAAAAACTAAGAAAAAACCATATAATACATTTTGTACTTGAGTAAATAAAAACCCATCATGGCATGTAATAAAAACCCACCATCCACAGCATTTGTACCTAACAAAGTAAGTTTTAGTAATACGTACAGGGGCACGAATCCAGCTAAAGTGGTTGGGGCGAATGTTAATGTGAGTCAGTAGAAAGGGTATATAAGAACGCATTGCTGACATGAGAGTCACTATGATTTTGCATTGTGAAGTCATCATCTCCTGAGGATGTCCTGGTGTCGGGACGGAACATGCATTAAAAAAAGTATTAGAAAATTATGTGTAGTGTTTCATGTGGGTAGTGTTCCTGCATATTGTACCATAAAGAATCTTTTCAAGTAGCAGATTATAGCAGAACAAATTAATCTGTCCTGCTTATTATGGATTTCCGCAAAATAATGCCTGCTTCCGTTCAATTTTTAAATAATTGGTCAGGTGCGAGTCGGGCTCGCGCACTGAGGGTTCTGTACTACTATATAAAAAGTAAAACCATAAAAATACCTTTTCTTACAGAACTGCATACTTAACTTTGTTTTTTGAGGTTAATTGTTAATCCCGAAAAAAGTATAATAGATACCGAGTTGATTTTATTTTTCCAGTAAAATATACATAAAACCCTATTTATTGTAATTATTTCAAATTTTCGATTGGTAAACTTCGGAGATAAGGGGGGAACGGTATTTTTTTCGACAGTTTGCCCAATAAATAAAAAACTATCAAGAATAAAAAGAAATTAAAATAGGTTTTAGAATAAACTTGTAACGCCCTTTCATATGATACCCCCACTCAATACTGTTATTTCATTTTGAAATTTTGACGACCCGGTTTCCCCCCCTTATTAAATAAAAACAAAAATGATTTTCAATTTTTTATGATTGCAATAACAGTGGGCCATTATTACCTACAACTATTCCAAATTTCATGTTGATATCTCTGATTGTTACTGAAATAATGGGTTGTGACAGACAGACTGACAGACAACAAAGTGATCTTATAAGGGTTCCGTTTGTTTTTCTTTTGAGATACTGAACCCTAAAAATCAAATCACATTGAAATATTTCATATGGCTATGGTTGCCAGACTACAGTTATAGACATTATAAAGTTTAAGTTAAGTAACTCATAAAAAAACCTGACTTGATAACAAAATTTGTACAGTACATGGGTTATCATTATTGTTTATTGTAAATTTCCATTGTGGCTGATGAATGTTTGCTTTCAAGCAGTACAGTTTACACTTGCACGTGCAGCATTATCTGTATGCAGCTGATGGTTAAATTGAAGGCAGACTGCTTATTTATGAAAGTATTTTATATTATTATTGTCATTTACCAGATTATAGCAAGATTATTTAATCTTGCTATAATCTGGTATCTGAAAAGAATTTGCACCATATAAAATTATTTTCAGTTTTTTTTCTTCCGTCTTTTGTTTGTTAGTAGCTGTTTGTATTAGTTTTTGTTCAGTCTGTTTGATAAGCGTGTATGTTGCCTTGTAGTTGTACAGATTAAAGCAAGATAATTTAATCTTTCTAGCTAGTTATGGATTTCCACAATGTAACTGCTTCTATTCAATATTGTCATTTATGTTTTCGATAACTATCAGAGGTCTGATTGTGTAAGAAAAACATATTCATTGTTATCGCAATCGCTAGTGAATTCGGCCCTGCGATTGGCTGATGCAAATCAGGAGAATTAGTAAACCATTACGATTACAATGAATACGTTTTTCTTAGACAATGCCATGCTGAATTTGTTTGATCCAAACATATTGCTTATTCAAAGGTAAGAGCAGTTCTCCTATGTTTTACTAAGCAATGTGTTTGTTTCACCATGTTATTACATATATGCCACCAGACCTCAGTTCTATGTTTGTGTAAAATATGTTATTTTTTTTCATTATCATTTCTTTTTTGCTTTGTCTTTTGTGCTTAGTACTTTAGTCAATTATTTTATGAAAAATAATAGCCCAGTGTGACTTGCATGCAAAGGTTCAGTACTCTCTAGCATAATACTTGAAATTGAGACATTTTATTAACAAAAAACATTGTGTGCTTCAATTTGTTACCTAGTAAAACCTATGATGGGTGAGAGAAAAGTGTGTTTCTAATATTATTTGGAGTGTAGATTTTGATTTGATAATTTGTTATTTTTTAAAATAATAATAACCTTTTAACTCCTGAAAGATATAATTATCTACAAGAAGCGTTTATTTAAAACTTGAAAAACTATTATCTAAAAATAAATCTGAATAAAGTGGCATACCTAGAAAACACTATATTATTACACATCAATTTTGTCTGTTCTTTGGTTGTCAGCCAGTTTGTGTGTTTACTTATTGTTAGTTGATTGTCTTGTAATTATACTTTACATTACCTATTCCTTAATGATAATGATTGATTTTTAAATTCATTATCTCAAGCTGAAACAAAACTATTTGCTTATACTTTATTATTATTAGGTTATTAGGTATAAAAAAAAAATAATAGTTAGATAATAATTATTTTGTGTTTATTTTTTCAACAAATCATGGCTCTGCTTGCATGAATTTCGGTTTTTCACCAATTGTTGAGGTGTTAATGTCTTCAAATTAAAGATGTTCTTCACTGCTTCACAATAGTTTATTGTGGTAACTACTTATTTTAAGAACAAAATGTACGGACTGTAGTTACGCGTGGTTTGGGTGCCCTCTGTGCCGTGAATGCGTCAATTATCGGGCTGAGTGCTGACCGCCCGCTCCCCGCCGCTTCCCGCCTTCCACGCCAGGCCCGGTGCGTTCAGTGCACTAAGTACTGAACACCAATCCTGTAGAAATCATGGATTAAGGTATAGAATACTACTTGTAAAAATGTTAAACTTAAACCAAAATACATAATGTAATCTCCATTCCAAATTTCTATTATTTCAGTTTGCTAGATAGATGAGTAAGCTGTTTAGGGTTCCATATCCTTTTTATAACACAAGGCTTATATATACATTTTGCATATTGTGGTGTTCCCACACTGCACAATGTATAAATTACGTGGAAACACTTCACTATCACTATAACTACCGCTACGTAAATAACAGTACCACTCTCACCCGATGCTCGTACAACAATACCCGCCCGTCTATCGGACCGCCATATTTATACATGATACTAACAACCGCATAAGTGTCAACAAACCGGAAGTCAATATACAAGACAATACGCCAATCTCAAAGAGCTATACACTACATCCCTTCCTTTTTGTAATTTTTTTGTTTTTGAAGTATACGTCTCATTATCCACATCATATTGCTATTCCCATTTGAATATGCTACGATTCCCTATGACGCGTTTTACCAGTTCGGACTGACTAACACAGCGCGGATGTTATTTATATCTATTTGCACATCCGCCTGTCAAAGAACTATACACCTCACCTCCCTTCCTTTTTGTAATTTTTTTTTTTAAACTGTGAGAACTGAGAACCGACCCATTCAAACTTCATCCAAACTTTAAAACTTTCTTCCATTCCGGAAACCAGCGCATAGTGAAATGAAGTTAACGGTCCCCACGAATTTACTGATTTTAGGAAGAAAGTCTAGTACAGAATGGAAAACACTTCCTCCCAGCAAACAGAGGCTCCCTCGACAAGTCATTTCATCCTGCACCATCCATACACTGATGGCACCACTTCACGACTCCAAACTAAGTTTTTGTGAATTGAGTCGCAAATGCACTACGCTAATAACAATCAACCAAACGCCACTCGTCTTATCTCAAACACACTTACTCAAACTACCCTACGATAATCCCAAAACTAACTGAAATTAAATAATGGTACTGTTTACCCCAATTCCTTTGATATAATTTAAGATAATATTTTGATCGTATCATTACATCTGACACTACAATACTACAACTTCTTATTTTTATAATTTAAACTATACTTTATCCATGTGACATCAGTACTTTGCGGATATTTAATTTTAAAACTGTGTTTGTGTATCATGAATTTGAACTACGTTATATTGATATTAAGATGACAATTGCAATTTTAATAATAATTTAAGAAATAAATGAATAAATATAAAGAACCACGTACGTATACAGCGCAGGATGACTTCCATGGGGCGGATGATGATGCCAGACGAACATTACCTTTTTCCTCCAAGTAAGCAGTATAATAATCCCGCAGGTGCGGATCAACCTGTACCTACTATTATTTTAGTTTGCAGACCCTGATGAGCTATAAAGTTCTATAAGATTTCAAGTTAAAAGTTCACCGTTACAGAAAAGCGCCACATATAAAAGTCAATGGAATATTGTATTTTTATTACCATTTGTTGAATTTTTATATTTTGTAAGGTTCTTCTAGTACATTAATTCTAGTTACATAAAAATATGACTATTGATTACTGAAGTATAAGTAACTACTATATTATAACGTAGTGTTTATATACTTTTGTACTTTATATTTTTTTTTAGATTAATACGATTTTATAATACGAACTCATGATTGTTACGGCTAGCTTTGTCTATTGCGTTAGGTAAGCAACCTGTGAACATAAGTAGCTAAAATGGACAAATAAATAAAAATATATAATTAACACAGCAATTAAATAAATACAAATATATATCAGGATCACACATCGCAATCTAGCTCCAAAGTAAGCGATAGCTTGTGTTTTGGGTACTAGATAACTGAAAATAATAATAATAATAATAATCTTTATTAAAAGGTATATACCCAGTTGAACATCATAATAAAATTAAATACAATAATATATTAAAATAAAATAAAAATAAATAATACCTCTTTTAAAATAATCACCTAAAATAAAATGTGCATAGATATTAATATACATAAATACATACCTATAATATATAGAAAAACAGCAGAAAATGTTTATGTTCATTACACAAACATTCAACAGTAGTGGGAATCGAACCCACGACCTCCGACGCAGATGGCAAGTTTGCTATCGTTACGCCATTCGGTCGTCAGATTGTAATTTATTGGAATAATACTCATTATCAGTAAATTACCAACAATCTTCAGATGTATGTGTGTTATGGAAAACGCTACAATTTTCAACTTTAAAAGTAAGGTTGAATAACCTCAGTACTCAACTAACCTAGGACTTGAACCTAGGACTAATCCTTGTGACTTTCTCATGACCGCTACTCATGACCGTTCCAACTTCCAACACGTGGAGACAACATGTTACATAACGCTTGCAGATCGTGATGAGATGCTCAACTATTAGGGTTTACAATTCTGTTAAGAATTTGTAATTGGATTTACTTTACATTTACTCTAGGTTTACTTTAAGTTTACTTTAAGTTTACTTTAAGTTTACTTTACGTTTACTTTAAGTTTACTTTAAGTTTACTTTACGTTTACTTTACGTTTTCTTTAAGTTTACTTTACGTTTACTTTAAGTTTACTTTAAGTTTACTTTAAGTTTACTTTAAGTTTACTTTAAGTTTACTTTAAGTTTACTTTAAGTTTACTTTAAGTTTACTTTAAGTTTACTTTACGTTTACTTTAAGTTTACTTTAAGTTTACTTTAGATTAGGTTTACTTCAAGTTTACTTTAGGCTTACTTCAGCTTTACTTCAGCTTTACTTCAGCTTTACTTCAGCTTTACTTCAGCTTTACTTCAGGTTTACTTCAGCTTTACTTCAGGTTTACTTCAGGTTTACTTCAGGTTTACTTCAGGTTTACTCAGGTTTACTTCAGGTTTACTCAGGTTTACTTCAGGTTTACCTCAGGTTTACTCAGGTTTACTCAGATTTACTCAGGTTTACTCAGGTTTACTCAGGTATACTCAGGTATACTCAGGTTTACTCAGGTTTACTCAGATTTACTTAGGTTTACTCATGTTTACTTAGGTTTACTTTAGGTTTACTTAGGTTTACTCAGGTTTACTTAGGTTTACGGTCCAAGAGGGTTCATCCGTAAGCTCGAGAATCCTGGTTCCAAGAGGGCTTGCGCCCGTAAGCTCAGTTTAACGTAAACTCAGAATTATAGTTCCGAGAGGGCTTTCGCCCGTAAGCTCAGATTGACGATTCTGAGAGGAACTCACCCGTAAGCTTGACACCTGTTTACGGTTCGAGAGAGTTTACCCGTAAGCTCAGAGTTATTATTCCGAGAGGGTTTACCCGTAAGCTCGACACCCATTTACGGTCTGAGAGAGACCACCCGTAAGCTCAGATTTACGATTCCGAGAGGGTTTACCCGTAAGCTCAGCACTTTAGTGTACGGTCGGAGAAAGCTCAGCACCTAAGTTTACGGTCCGAGAACGCTCGGCACCTTAGTTTACGGTTCAAGAAAAGTTCAGCACCTTAGTTTACGGTCCGAGAAATCTCAGGCACTTTCGAGCGGTTGACCGTTGCAGGTCCCCCTTAGCACTCGGCATTAAACTTAGTGACTCCAATATTTAAAGATTACTTGTACAACTCAGAGACAGGTTATTGGTAATTAAACCTGCCCTTAACAGTTAACACTGAGGTTTTATAATTCTAAAAGGGCTGATCACTCATTCAACTTAACTTCAAAGTTCGAAAGTGTATTTAACTAATAATTTATTTAAATGTTATAAGCTATTTTTATTATTAATGATTTCAATTTTAAATTCACACGATTTTAGACTATAAGTGAAAGCAAACTAGATTTAGAAAGTATGAGGATTATTGTTGACCCCTGTTTTGATCACACTAACGTGAAATATCATTGTGCTAATCGTATTAGCTACACGATGGATCGTGCGATAATTATTATCTCCAAAGACTAACGCTACGCTATCCCTTCTTCTTGATCAAACCAGAAGCAACTCATTCTATACTGCATTTATTGATTTTATGTCGTATGACGTATTCTAGTTTGAAATAAAGGGTTGACTCGATAGTTAAGCAGTATGCAAGCATTCCCGAATGGTTTTATAACCAAAATGAATTAATACGGTCAGGATGAAAACAGATTTGAAAACACATTCATGATATCCTGGTTCGAAATAAATGTTTGCCTCGATAGTTAAGCTATATACAGGCGTTCCCGAATGATTTTATAACGAAAATTAATTAACATAGTCAAGATTGAAACAGATTTGAAACCACACTCCCCTTTTTCCTTTTACATTTGCAATTTTAGTATTATTCAACTACCCGCAGGTTTTTAATTGGAGAAAATTTTCAATAGCAAGGTAAAAAGGTGTAACTGCAGCTGAGCAATGAGCTTTTAAAACTAAAAGACCACTTTTGATAATAATTCGAAACATTATCATGCATGATAAACTAACACTGTTTCCTCCTTTTCTTTAAAAGTTTAAATGACTTACAGTTTATCCTCGTCGCCATTGTGGTGTTCCCACACTGCACAATGTATAAATTACGTGGAAACACTTCACTATCACTATAACTACCGCTACGTAAATAACAGTACCACTCTCACCCGATGCTCGTACAACAATACCCGCCCGTCTATCGGACCGCCATATTTATACATGATACTAACAACCGCATAAGTGTCAACAAACCGGAAGTCAATATACAAGACAATACGCCAATCTCAAAGAGCTATACACTACACATATTTTCCTTAAACTCGTAATATTATGTTATTAAAAAAGGGAGCTACTAGATATGTAGAGCAAAATAAGTTAAGATTGTGTATAGAGCATTCTTTGTGAACGGACAGGAGCGAAAGTAAAAGTAGCTAGCGCTATCAAGCAGCGGCGGTTAGCGGTCGCGGCACTCGATTTCCTGCCGATTTAGGCCGTTTACCACCCGACCGACATCCGACACGGCTACAGCAGACACGCCGCGCCGGTCTGACGAGCGTCTCATGCATTTGCATTCCTAGCCTATTGTCCTTAAGACTTCCAAAAGTCGGCAGCTGATAAATGGTTACCTATATATGTGGCTGTATCGGACCGATTCATAAACTTGTGCCGACATCGCTCCCCGACATACATGATACATACATAATATATACATACACTGTAACCTAAGCTCGTAGTCGGTCATTTGCAAAAACTTCTGACAAAATGCTTTGCTTACGACATAATTAGTAATTACCATGTGAACCCCCTTTTTGAATTTTAAAAAATGAATCCTTTCTAAGTGCACCACCAGGACCTCATAAGGTACCTGTGTGCCAAATTTGGAGTCTCTAGACACAGTGGTTTGGGCTGTGCGTTGATGTCAGTTAGTCAGTTTCTTCTATTTTAGATCTACTCAAACTCAAACACGGTTGAGTTATCTGTGTCTACGTCATATATTAATAGGTATTTAAAATTATTTTGCGGCTTTTATAAGCAATTGCCGTGTTGTCGATCAATCAAAAACAATTGGCTTTTAAAATAGAATGTTAGCGACCTTCATTAGTAAGACCAATGTGCGGTGGACCGACCACAAGGTCTTTTTCATTGTGATTTTATATGTTAACCCATTAGAGCATTGCCAAAAATGCACACACGGACTTGTAAGTGCTTAGGCACTGCTGAAGCTTCTCGCATAAACTGTTGAACACCTTATTACAATATCTATTATTAGTTTTTATGTGTCTTTAACTACCTACTTGCTGTCACTGATGTCATAACTTCATGATTCCATTTAACTATTATTGATATGAATAATTAGATAATTATAATTGTTCTAATATAAGGATAAACTTTACTCACGTACAGACGACTGATCTTATAATAATTAATCCCACCAAAAACATTCTGTAAAAAACTAGCCAAAGTCAAAATGGAGCTGCTTGTTTATCTCTAAAAAGTACTGAAATCTAGACAAAGTCGTGCCAAGTCTAAGGTTCCTTACTGCGATTTCTTTATTATTATAGTTAATGTTGCGTGACTTGGCCGTTGAAGGGTACACAAGGGTTCAAACCAGGTGCTCCATGACACCATTTCACCAATCTGTCGCCAGAATTCATCGTCAATGAGTAGCGGTTCTTGGTCTTCAACGGCCAAGTCACACAACATTAACTATAATAATAAAGAAATCGCAGTAAGGAACCTTAGACTTGGCACGACTTTGTCTAGATTTCAGTACTTTTTAGAGATAAACAAGCAGCTCCATTTTGACTTTGGCTAGTTTTTTACAGAATGTTTTTGGTGGGATTTCACTTCTTTTTGTAGAAACTTCAAAATATTACAAAATATTTCTGTCCGTTTTTCTAGATACATTAACTGCATAAATAACTTTGTAATCTCATATAATTTATATGGAATTACAAAGTTATTAATGCAGTGATCACCAGGTACTCCAGATCTTCGATTATCCTAGTTTTTATAGTTTTCCCTTTATGTGGCCATTAAACCCTAACTCTGTACCAAATTTCAGCTCTCTGAGTTTATGGGAAGTACTAGTTCTATTTTGATGATCATGAGTGAGTCAGTCAGTCAGTGTCGAAAATGCGAAACTTTGCTTTCGCATAACTTCGGAACTATATGACCTACAGACTTGAAATTTTGGGTTTTAAGTATGTGATTATAGCTTACTGGATAGCGAAAATTTCAGCGTTCTGGTCTTATCCAGAGGTTCTCAAATAGGAGCCCGAAAATGCGGCGAAATGGTTCCTGTAAAGATGGTACGGCAGTTTTGCTTCGCGCTTTGACTTTGGCGGGGGCACTGCCGTGCCCCCTGATATATAAATTAATAATTTTCACAAAATTATAATATTAACTAAGCAGTAAAAATGCGCTTGATTTTCAGGTCATATTTTGTAGTACGAAAGTTAATCCCGTACTCCCGATAGCAGGTCCGTTGTGAAAACAAACAGTTTTAAGTAGGTTAGCCAATAACTCCTTCGTTTTCCCTGACGGAGGGGAATGCATTACTAATTAAGGAGGGGTATTTGGCTAGGCATTTATAACCGACTTCAAAAAGAGGAGGTTCTCAATTCATCGAAATCTTTTTTTTTTATTTTTTTTTTATCTATGTATGTACTCGAAGACGCGTAGACCGATTTGAAAAATTCTTTTTTTTTGTTTAAAAGGGTATAGTTCCCAGATGGTCCCATTTATATTATTATATCAGGTCAGGATCTGATGATGGGATCCTGGAGAAATCGAGGAAACTTTTCAAATTTTATATGGACACGATTTGGGTATTATTTGAAAGAGTAATATTTTCCAAGTTGTCCTATTGTCAGAATCTGATCATGGGATCTTGGTGAAATCGAGGGAACTCTTCAAATTTTGCTAGTTTACTTAAAGCGAGTTAGGTATTTTTTATAGTTACTGGTGCATTTGCTAGCAGATGCTGACTATAGTCATCAAGTCAGGACTTCATGATGGGATCTTGGCGAAATTGAGGTAACTCTTCGGAGAAGCACACCTCAAGCGATGTGGGTATTTTTACAACACCATGTTGATTTCCACTAAAATGTAAAAAATAAAAATGGAAAATTATTTCCAAAAAACCAACTTCAAATGCCACTACAAAGAGTGAAATAATTTTAAAGTACACCAATTCGAAGGTACAATCAGTAATAGTTCTTCTTACTTACTTGATGTGCGAAGAAACGACGAAATTACAGACAATCGCCCGACTTCGAATTGGTGTACATTAAGGCCTTACATTGAAAAAAACTCATTTCAGTTTTGATGAGTACTTCAGAAAAAGGGGCGTGGCTTCCAATATAGCACGCCGTTTGGCAATATGCGGCGAATTTCGGTACTTTTACGTACGAACACTAGCACAACGGCAGAAAGCGGTATTAATACGTAAAAAAACTATCACTAATGCCTATAGATGGCGCGGAAAGAATACAATACTTTAAAAGTAGGTACTTGTGCAAATAATAATAAATTTGGTAGGTATATAGATATAATTTCACTCCACGAAGACGAATCGAATAAACATAAGCGATTTTGACAGACCGGGGCGCGTCGTAGGTACCTACTGATTTCCTTATTTTTAGGTTTCCATACCAAAATGGTAAAAATGGAACCCTTATGGTGAGACTTTCTCCATCCGTCCGTCCGTCCGTCCGTCCGTCCGTCCGTCCGTCCGTCCGTCCGTCCGTCCGTCCGTCCGTCCGTCCGTCCGTCCGTCCGTCCGTCCGTCTGTCACACTCGATTATTTCAGTAACTATCAAAGCTATCGACTTGAAATTTGGAATAGTTATAGGTAATAGTGACGCGACGTCATAACAATCGTAAAAATTTGAAAATTATTTTTATTTTTATTTAAAAAGGGGGGAAAACCGGAGCTTCGATTTTTCAAAATGAGATAACAATATTGAGTGGGGTATCATATGAAAGGGCGTTACTTGTGTAGTCTAAATTTTTCGATTGTCCGATTTTTATTTATTTTTATGTCGGATAGTTTTTGATTTATTGAGCAAACTGTCGAAAAAAATTCCGTTCCCCTCCCTTATCTCCGAAGTTTACCAATCGAAAAATCTGAAATAATTATGATCAATAGAAATTAATGTATATTTTACAGGAAAAATAAAATCAACTCACTGACTAATATACTTTTTTTGATAATAACAATAATCCGCCAAAAACAAAGTTACGTTTGCGGTTTGCCAACAAAAGTACCTACATGTAAATTTTACTCGTAAATTCATGAATAAAAGTGATTCTTTCAATGTTTTACTTCTTTTATGGTATGGAACCCTCGGTACGCGAGTCCGACTCACACTTGGCCGGTTTTTTTTTTTACGCTATACAAGTTAGTACTTGACTGCGATCTCACCTGATGGTAAGTGATGATGCAGTCGAAGATTTTAGCGTACTAACTTGGAAGGGGTAAGTAAAGTCACCCCAACAGTTTCTACACAGCATCGTACAGGAACGCTAAATCGCT
This sequence comes from Coenonympha glycerion, assembly GCA_963855885.1. NCBI lineage: Eukaryota > Metazoa > Arthropoda > Insecta > Lepidoptera > Nymphalidae > Coenonympha > Coenonympha glycerion. The sequence goes on along the minus strand of OY979638.1, from coordinate 4,387,585 downwards.
TGGCGGTACGTCTTTGCTGGTAGGGTGGTAACTAGCCACGGCCGAAGCCTCCCACCAGACCAAACCTGAGCCAATTTAGAAAAACCGGCCAAGTGCGAGTCGGACTCGCGCACCGAGGGTTCCATACCATAGAAGAAGTAAAACATTGAAAGAATCACTTTTGTTCATGAATTTACGAGTATAATTTACATGTAGGTACTTTTGTTGGCAAACCGCAAACGTAACTTTGTTTTTGGCGGTTTATTGTTATTATCAAAAAAAGTATAATAGTTACGGAGTTGATTTTATTTTTCCTGTAAAATATACGTTTATTTTTATTGATCATAATTATTTCAGATTTTTCGATTGGTAATCTTCGGAGATAAGGTGGGGGGAACGGTATTTTTTTCGCCAGTTTGCCCAATAAATCAAAAACTATCAGGCATAAAAATAAATAAAAATCAGTTTTAGAATACACAAGTAACGCCCTCGCATACGATACCCCACTCAATATTGTTATCTCATTTTGAAATTTTGCCGACCCGGTTTTCCCCCCTTTTTAAATAAAAATAAAAACAATTTTCAAATTTTTACGATTGTTATGACGTCGGGTCACTATTTCCTATAACTATTCTAAATTTCAAGTCGATAGCTTGAATAGTTACTGAAATAATCGAGTGTGACAGACGGGCGGACGGACGGACGGACGGACGGAGAAAGTCTCACCATAAGGGTTCCATTTTTACCATTTTGGTATGGAACCCTAAAAATATAAAATTCCAAAGTGGCCCGTGGCGGGATCGAACCCGCGACCTCTCACTCGAATCCGAGCATGCGTCCCCTGCGCCACGGAGGTCGTCGCATTAACTTTATAATTTCGCATTGTCACTCGATTTACCGATTTATCGGTAGCCATGAAGTGGATTGTTGATTTAGTTACAACAATTTGGCAAACAAACAAACATCGGGACATGTGAAACTAAATAAAAGCTTGTAATAATAATAATAAATTATCGTCTTCAACCTGCAGGGCAACAGGCGACGTCCTGTTTCCCCTTTTTATTGCATCGCGAGCAGCGAGGTATTTACTCATAGATCTTCGACCAACTAAATTTCTTAATTTTTATAATAATTAAAAATAATATTTCTTAATTTTCTCATTTTTTTATAAAATAATAAACCGAAGTTTTAATAAAATAGGTAAATGACAACATATAAAATTAAAATATTATCAAAGTACATATCAAAACCACGTGGGTTTGCTGCGCACATAATCGTTCAGCGACATACTAACAGATGGCGTGTTTGACAGTATATAATATAACCATTCAGCCGCTTAATAGAGGGCGTTATTTCAGCGGTTATTGCCACAGACCAAGGATTAACTTTCTATATTACGATCAGAAATCTACGGCTGCGAAATATACATTCACGCGCACGTCCGACTCTCGCATTAGCGCAAGACAGACTGACGCCTATGAGGCGTATCAGAAAGACAATGATGTCAATATACATGCATCATATGTCCGAAAGAGTTAACCATATGCTTATCACTTACGTAATTTGGGGGCGGCATAATGAGTTTTCACTTGAATAGGTTTTAATTGTATTGTGAATAATGTATAGTCCTGATTTAAAAAAAACTTCACGTCGATTTGAGTACTCATCAATAAGGACCCAAAAAAAAAAAAAACAGAAAACTGTTGAATCGTTTCCGATAAATCTGAATAAATATGAGAAGATTGGAGCAACTTTTGGGAAAACTTTCTATCGAGGAAAGTTTTTCCAATCGTGTTTCTGCGTCTTAACGTTTTGAGGTTAAAGATCCAAAATACATGACGTTCAAATTTGAAACTAATTGTCTCTATAGTTTTCAACTGAGAGGCCGGTCAAAATCGCATAAATAGGCCTTCTATGCCGTTAAAATTATTTCACTCTTTGTAGTGGCATTTGAAGTTGGTTTTTTGGAAATAATTTTCCATTTTTGTCTATAAAAAAGGTCATTTCGTAAGTAATTAAAAATTAATTTACTAAATGGCATCATGAAAAAAGTATCTGCTCGTATACAAGATAGGTACAATTGAACGTATTCGGACCAAATTGTTGTATAACCTTTAACTAACTATTATGACCATGCCAATCAGTGATGACATCCATGGAACGCAGCGCGGCGAGATCGCTATGTGGTTAAATAATTAATCGACAATAAATTCTTATTCACTTAGATATTCTGAATGTTCAACTTATTTTTGGTTTATTTTTACTTATGAAATTCCTTTTAGGAAATAATAATGTTCCCTTATTGGCATTGCATTTATATTTAAACATAACTGTTGCCTTGGTTAAATTGGATGCTCATTCCTTTCATTGCAAAGTATTAGGTCCTTATTAAACATGTTTATAATTACAGCAATATTGGGACTAAAGTAGGTGTTACTTTGCGGTATTTCATTATAATAATCAATAAACCACAATTATATTATCTCTTTAAATACTAGATGAAGCTCCAACCTGTATAAAACCGTTTGTAAAGCAACACACGTTTGTACCTAGTTACGTATCGACTCTAAACATGACACTTTAGCATCACGAATTCACGACTCGCGTAAAGTCGTAGAAAAACTTCATTAATATTAAAATATCTGGTTGACCGAGCTTCGCTCGGTAGTTTAACTACTGGATAATAGATGGCAGCAGAAGTGCTTCGCTCGGTAGTTTAACTACTGGCTAATAGATGGCAGCAGAAGTCATATTTTTATTTTTATTTTTTTGGTAAATTCGACATTTTCTAAAAATGAATCCTAGCTAGATCGATTTATCGCCCCCAAAACCCCCTGTATACTAAATTTCATGAAAATCGTTGAAGCCGTTGGCGAGATCCAGATTATATAGAAATATATATATATACAAGAATTGCTCGTTTAAAGGTATAGGATAAACTGCCGAGTCAATATATCCCGATGATACCAAGCGTTCGTAGCTTATTGACAAAATGTCAAACTTTATATACAAAACGCAATAATTTGCAAAGCCTCGAAAGTAAAATATAAGGTTTAAGCACAGTTTAAATATATTCTTAGGATCTCAACACTGTGGTTTAAGGCTGCGCTTCATTATATTATTTAAGAATAATATAATGAAGAAATAACTACTGGGTAGTGGGTACCTACTTAAATTCCGTAGACCTGACCAATTCCACGAGTGTTTTGAGGACACAATGGCCGGAAATTGTCAATCAGCGTCCTCAGTTCTCACCCACGACTGGGGGTTCACTGTTAATAAACTCACATACTTACGTACAATTTAAGGCTTGTAAAAGCAATTTCCTAGACCTAGAATGATAACGTAAAAATAAAAATGATCCGTCCTTTTATTATTTCATCGTCTGCATTGCAAGCTAGTCTATAAGGTATAATATTAATGTATATTGGAATATAAAGAAACAACAATTTTATGTTATATTGTATCATTACTAATTCTTGCCACATTTTCCTGTCTCTTTAATCTGTAATAATTAATACTTAATATATCGCAAGTGGGTTGCCTAAAAAATTTCAGTCCAGGGTATGATTAATTAAGAATTAAAAAAAAAAAACATTGTAACATGGACTCCTATTTGTTACAGTTTAGTTGACATCGTACTTGCGATATATTTATTGACATATTTAATTGGATATAGTAGTTTTCATCCTATAGACAGCTCGGTGAAGGTCGACCTTACTTGGGATCCCCTAGTAATAGGATCGTCTTGCTGTAAGCTTCCATACAAAAAGCGATAACGGGTTCCGTAGGGATAGTCCGATTTTCGTAATTTTTAGAAATGTTGCAGATACTAAATACTCGTCCGTTTTACTTTTAAGAAATATTGCTTGTGTTAAAAGTTATTAGCGTCTAAATATCCATATTTTTTACCTAAAAACTTCCTCGAGTTTTTTTTTTTTTTAAATATGAATAAACTTACTTAAATACTAAAAAAATAAGACGTACGAGTTTAGATTAAAGGTGTACTTTAATCCAATGTGACCAAAATTATCCAAATTAGTAAACGTTTGGGTGGGTAAAAACGGTATCACCCGAAACAATATTTCAAGAATAAAATGTAGGCCTTGCAACTCTCTCTATAGATAGCATTTTAGAAAACACATATTCGCGTTGCGCTTAGTCACTAGACGATAGTCTTAACAACTAAGGCAGTTCTGCCCTGGTTCTAGGTAGGTATATATATATGTATGTATGTACCACCGTTTGGGATGTCGCATTTCAACGGCAAAACCTCAAGGAAAAGTTTTTCTCATTGGTATTAATCTTGTCCAAATAACCTTGTTACGGAAACCCCGTTTTGCGTAAGATTTAAACGTGAACAAGGTCTTAAATACTCGTATGAGAAATATGTGCTGTGAACCATCCAGCTAACTGCTGGTAGGTAAATATGCCTTTTAATTATTTCTATGTTTACGAGTAAATCAAAAATTTGAATTTACGGTGTCTCTTCTAATTGGTCTGCGTTCGTGGTCAGTACTGCGGTATGGTCGTGTCAAACACCATTTTTAAAGAACAATGGCAGAAGGTTATACAAATAATGTATAAGCTAGAGTGCTTTCTTAAATTGTTGAGAGTCGCTATTTATTTAAATCATCTTGCGGAGAGAGCCTTCTGAACCGTTAGGTACTGTTCTGTATTCCGTGTCTAGGTTGGAAAGATTCTCAAAAATACGCGTGGAACTTCCTTGTTATTTTTTATGTCGATGTCATGAACAAGTCATGAATGACTGCGAGTGTCATTTATTTTTGGTTTCGTTATGTCATTGCCTGTTTCAGCCCCGGCCGCGTCGGCATTCACGATTATGACTGCTCCGTTACGCGCAAAGCCGTGTCTCGCTATAGCCATTGTCTGCTACTCTGCACAGGAAGAGTCTTACTATAATTGCCTGTCATTTCCATAGGAGGAAATAGTTTTTTATCTAGTTAAGTGACATTTTTTCTTAGTATAGAGAGTCATGGCCTTTTCAGGGTTCATAGGATAATATCACAAAGGGGTTGGGTTAGTCATCTGACGTCTCTGTACTACTCATAATTATTTTAAACTACAAAGTAAATATACTTATTTCGTCATCGTCGTCGTCGTTGTCGTTCAGCCGATGGATGTCCACTGCTGGACATAGGCCTCCTAAAATGACCGCTAAACACCACGAATTTGCGCTGCCTGGCGCCCGCAACTCCCCGCAACTTTCTTTATGTGGTCTGACCACCTGAATGTCATCTCAACCCTGAATGAATACCCAAAATATACTTGTTTAGTATCTTATATTTATTGAAAAATGTTATCATTACACGTGGCACTGCAGGCGTTTCGGTGTTACTTTTTATAGTGGTATTGTTTTTACGCTTGTGCTCCGACCTATTGTGGACGCTCAATTAATGTTTGCGTTTATACAGCTTTTATTCTTATATTGAAAACATAATTCTTGTACCAATATGTACTTTAGACATGACGACAACGCAAGCGATATGACGCAGTCTTTTGGAACATGGTCCAACGGTTACCTTAATAAAATCTTTATTCTTCAAGTGTTGACCGTAGTTAGTGGCAACCATTAGTTAGTTCGTTCGTTTCAGCCGACGGACGTCCACTGCTGGACAAAGGCTTCTTGCAATGATGTCCTGCGCTACCTGATCCAAAGCCTTTTCGCTACACTTTTAATGTCGTCAGTCCATCTAGTCAGAGGCCTGCCAACACTGCGCTTAGAAAGCGTAGTGTTGGCTACCAATAGTGCATTAATGCAAAACAGTTCAAAATAAGCATCTTGTACTGTAACTCACCTCCGCCATGCAAAACGCGGATATTAATTCTTCCCTACGGAAATACAGCGTAAGCTTGAGCCTTCCACAGTTGAATATCTGTAGCAGTATATTTATATAGAGTTTAGTATTGTTAACGTGTTGAAATAATCTTGATTAATAACTTGATCTATAAAACTATTAAGTGAAATGTTTAACTGTATTGTATGATGTATCTCTATTTTAACCTAGCTTTTGTACGAGGCTCTGCCCGCATAAATTTTAAGGGTTTTCACCAAACCCATGCTATGGATTTTCCTATATATAACGTCTGTATGGTTAATTCACGGTAAAATCTATCTTCATTTCCAGCCAAATCAGTTCGTGTGAAGGAGTATAAAAACAGACACATAAACAATCTTTATAATATATTCATAATGTGGCCAATAAAAAAAAGCAATCTCAGCATCTGCGCGTGCGATTGTATCTGTCAGCGCCACATCGAGTATGCACACTGCAGGTGGCGCGCGGCTCACCAGCCATCTGCCCTCGACAGCAGCTGTACCAACTGCTAACACACACCCACACACAATGACCTATGCAACAATGATAATATGGCATTCGAATTAAATTATAACGAAGGACCCCCTCAGTGTTATCATAATCTTAAAATCTTCGCAAATCCTTACGCTGACTCCGGCCTCGGACATACAATGTTCAGTTTCTCAACGAGGATCTTCATTGACATATTATAAAGTATGTTTAATAGTTTAAAGTTAAAAGTACTTACAGTAAGAAAATCACTCACTAGCTAATGGGCAACGAACCTTTTACTAGAACTTTGTAGATATTAATTTAATTATAATCCGCTCGTGTTGGGTTCACCAGCCATGTACCAGAAAAATCACCCCACGCAATTCTTTCATGTCGATTAATTTGTAGATTATTTGTACAGATTAACCACTGACCGGTCTGTCTGAGATTATTTAATAAAATTTTCTTTGAAAACAAGGTTGATATTTAGGTATAATTTGGGACTCTAGGAAAATTGAGCTCCACTTAGATTAAAAACTACCTAATCATGCAATAGGAAATTTTTCGTCAAGAAGGTCGTTTACCTACATGAATAAACGTCTTTGGTTCAAAGTTTATATATTACACAAGCGGACCCGACAGACTTCGTCCTGTCAAAAAGATTTTTAATTTGGCAGTTTTTTTTACTCTACGTTTAAGTTGGTATGGGAAAAGGGATGTTTTTATCTTTTAAACCTTCCCTAGACCTCCACGAACATTTCAAAACCAAGATAAGATAAATTCGTTCAGCCGTTCTCGGATTTTAGACTAACGAACAGCAATTCATTTTTATTTATATAGATAGATAGATAGTAATGTTATCATCTACTTATACTTGTCAGAAAACTTGTGGGCAGTATTCAGATGAACTGGAATTGTTTTTAAATGCTGAGGTCAATATTAAAATTTTGTTACGGTAAGTAATTAAGTATGTGCGTGTTACTAGAAGTTATCATTATCGTTTTCAATTACACAGTTAAGTCTTGTATCATACAACGCAGTACCTCTCTCCAGCGTTCGCCCCTCTCCTCTTCTGTGTCACACCTTTTTCTTACAAGTCGACCATGAGACAACAAGGCTTCCGTATGCTAGGCGCTATGTGGAGTCAGTTTTGTTTTTAATTTTTAGTCATATTATATTATGATTTTGGCGGCGACAGCCCCTCGGGTCGAGTTCTCAACTCTTATTTCATAGGACTTATAAAAGTTAAACCTACTCATATTATATTATGAATTAAGAAGCAACTACGTTGAATATGACTTCAAATGTTTGTGATATTTTGTACCCAATAAGTAGACCTACATTACTTTACATGGCAATGGCATGATACCTACTAATTCCTTAGTAATAATTAGCTTCATAACTGCAATAAGTGTAACAAGATAAACGTAATGTAGAGTTGTTCATAGAAGGAAGTAGGCATGCCACTTTCACATAATATAATATGCGTATATATCTACAATCTGCATACACTCGTAAGTATGTGCGATGTGCCTCTCGTAGAGAGCAAGGAATGGCGGAAAAATACAACTTTCTCGCTGTGTAACGTCGTATTGGTTCTAATTTACAAGTTAGATTTATTTTCTACGAGACTTAGATCTGATGTTGTTGATTAGATCATTACATTGCCAATTTTTTTGATAACTACGATGGTTTCCTTTTAACTTCTTTAAAAGCTTTATGAGCTAAGAAACAGAGAAGTTTTTCACATTATGTGGGCATAAACCAAAACGCTTAATTTCTTATCATTAAAATCGTAGATATTATTCTTCAATTGTGGGTATGCTAGCGTGACATAAGACGAGTGTCATCGAAGCCGTACAGTAGCGGCATCGGCAGGGCACCGTTAATAAGTTGAATGGGCTTACTTATTTATTAGATTACATACCAGCATGCTGGCTTTGAATACAATGACATTCCATCCTTGGTCGACCACGATTCAGTTATCTCATCAAAATCTTGTTGGACAGCAGAACGGCAATGGGCGTGGCGATTTGGTTATGGTAGATCTTATTATATTTTGCTGTACATCTCTGAAATTATTTAGAAATTATTATGAACACCGAATCTGAGTCTTCTTTTCCGCAAAATCCACTCTGTCAGTTCTGTCACTGTCCTTGTTTTTAATAAGAAGAACCTCCATCCGTCGAAGATTTAGTGCTTGACGACGATGAGTGAGTCAATGAATGAGACAGAATTTTTCTTTAATATTATGTGCACGATATCAACAGTAGTAATAAATAAATAAATGCAAGCGTTTCTTAGTTATTTCGTCACAAACCTATAGTCATCATTGACACATACACAACATCAGACTTGCACTTTCGCTGCCGAAGAAAGTACTTACTTCGCACACAATGCCTTATCCAAAAGCACCGAATTTATTCTTTGTCGTAACGAATGAAGTTTTTTATTATGATTGTAAGTAATTATTTTTAGGTTTCCTTTATTGTGATATCTTGAAAATTTTTGAAAGCTTGTACTCATTGATACAATAACTGTATTGCAAATGCGTGATGACGTATCATCAGTTTGTCTTAAGTGTTTCTATATATCAGAGAGAATTTAGATCTGGATTTATCATGTCTGCGTATAATCCTGTATCATACAGTTTCTATTTAAACCGGTCTTTGATCACGAAGTTATTAAATACCCAACTCTTAAGTAACGAACTGGACTTCATCAGATGAAACAGTAGTTAAATACTTCCTTATCTGATGATTGCAAATATCTTGTTATAATTATGTTGAAGACTTGTATAACATAATATTATAGAAAAGAAAAAACAAACACACAGTCTAATATTATGTACCAAGTTGTGAACAACTCATTATCTTCTCTAATAATATAAAATTCTCGTGTCACAGTGTTGTAACAAAACTCTTTCGAAACGGCTTGACCGATTTTTATGATATTACGACAACCGAATTTTTCATACCCCTAAGCACAGATTTTACCCCTGAGTGAGAAATAATTTATATCGCAAAACAACGTTTGCCAGGGTAGCTGTTCCTACAAGGTAGAGGCAGAGAGGAAATATATTGTGGAAAGACAAAAGAATTACATCCATCAGGCCTTCACTCTATCAACTAGGATTCTGAAGATTTCATGCGTAGCTTAGGTACTAGATTATTTTTTGTAGACACTGAGTTAGCTATAACAATAACACATAGCCCAAAGTTTAATATAATGTGAATTTTCACGGAAATAAGTAACAAACTGTGAACAAGAACAAGAATGCACTTACATAATATTTCTATCCCACCAAAAACATTCTGTAAAAAACTAGCCAAAGTCAAAATGGAGCTGCTTGTTTATCTCTAAAAAGTACTGAAATCTAGACAAAGTCGTGCCAAGTCTAAGGTTCCTTACTGCGATTTCTTTATTATTATAGTTAATGTTGCGTGACTTGGCCGTTGAAGGGTACACAAGGGTTCAAACCAGGTGCTCCATGACACCATTGCACCAATCTGTCGCCAGAATTCATCGTCAATGAGTAGCGGTTCTTGGTCTTCAACGGCCAAGTCACACAACATTAACTATAATAATAAAGAAATCGCAGTAAGGAACCTTAGACTTGGCACGACTTTGTCTAGATTTCAGTACTTTTTAGAGATAAACAAGCAGCTCCATTTTGACTTTGGCTAGTTTTTTACAGAATGTTTTTGGTGGGATTTCACTTCTTTTTGTAGAAACTTCAAAATTTTTGTTTTAAAGTCGAGGATAAAGAAAATAACGGGCACGGCCGTACCATCTTTTTCTGTAATGGTAATAATAATCATAAAATTCCTAACCTATTCAAATCTTCGAATTGTTATAATAAGTAAGCTAATTAACCTTAGCAAACCTCAGTCCTCACGAAATAATAATAAGCGAAAAATTAACTAACGAAATGCAAAGTAAAATAATATAATCCCTCCTAATCCCTAGCAAAAATTTTCAAGTGCAGCAGAAGAATGTCGTAAACGACTGTATCGCGGCCGGTTGCCACTTCGCCATATACGGTTATCGGAAAAACAAACTTATGCGCGTTTTAAAATACAGTCAGCGCCATCTAGCGACGTGTCCGGGATCACTGCCACACTTAGTCCAACGCTATTTTGACCAAATTTTAAGCGAAATTAATATTTTAGTGTAATTTGTTTATTACTGTATAATTTAATAATTTGTGTATAGGTACTGTTCGAGTAGAATAAAGTTAATCGTTCGACTATTTCTTCTTGTAAACTTGTAAGTAATAAGTATAAAAGCCAGTCTAGTCTTATCCAGAGTTTTCCATTAATTTTATTTATATGCGTATTAAAAGCAGAAGGGGAGGCATTTGCCCAGCCGTGGGAAGCTATAGGCTAAATTAAATTACATTAGATGTGTCCCACTACGCTGGATTTTTGCAATGATAGTCGATTTTTCGATATTTTTATGTACCAATAGAAGAACCATATCTCCAATACAGCTGAGACCAGCTGAGGGTTCTTCATCAGATACTTCAGACCTGTCCGTTTTTCTAGATACATTAACTGCATAAATAACTTTGTAATCTCATATAATTTATATGGAATTACAAAGTTATTAATGCAGTGATCACCAGGTACTCCAGATCTTCGATTATCCTAGTTTTTATAGTTTTCCCTTTATGTGGCCATTAAACCCTAACTCTGTACCAAATTTCAGCTCTCTGAGTTTATGGGAAGTACTAGTTCTATTTTGATGATCATGAGTGAGTCAGTCAGTCAGTCAGTGTCGAAAATGCGAAACTTTGCTTTCGCATAACTTCGGAACTATATGACCTACAGACTTGAAATTTTGGGTTTTAAGTATGTGATTATAGCTTACTGGATAGCGAAAATTTCAGCGTTCTGGTCTTATCCGGAGGTTCTCAAATAGTAGCCCGAAAATGCGGCGAAATGGTTCCTGTAAAGATGGTACGGCAGTTTTGCTTCGCGCTTTGACTTTGGCGGGGGCACTGCCGTGCCCCCTGATTTGCTACGGTCCAGAAGCCTTTAAGACTACTTGGGCAATCTTTTTCGTCATAAACACACACGTGTTGCATATTAATCTAGTCGTACTTATAAATTGTTAATGGATACTCCTATATCCCAGTAGAGTTTTCTGTAAACTTTAACTAAGAGTAAGTATTCTGAAAGTAAAGAATGTTAGGTAATACAAGGTCGAAATAATTGTTTACTTTTGCGCCTTGAGCTGCTACTGCTACATATAGATATCATATTTTACAAACAGATATTATTGTGATCGACATGCGCTAGGTTCTATAGATGGTTAATAATCAAAGTATGATTTCGATTATGATTTCTTCAATTGGGCAATGTAGATAGTAGGTAGTTGGTAGCAATCTTTAATGGGGCAATGTCCAAGAATGCTTTTTGGGTGTAAACAAATAATTGGAATTAACTTTTTATTGCTCCCGAGTGTTACGGTTAAGCGGTGTGGCAATTCCCTGAATGATTTCTATTCGTTTCGGTTCGTTACCATTGAAGCACATACAATGCGGGTTCTCTTCATTCAGTAACTTTTTGCCATGGGACTGGAGAAATAATAACCGTTGGGAAAATGCCATTGTCAAGAATCATTGATTAGGAAGTAGCTTTTTATTGATCATATATTGTGAACAGTCATATTTCCGCTGAATTAGGTAACTAAGTATACCTATTCAGCTAAGTATACTGCTCCATTTTAGTGAAATGAGGGTCCCAGCAAGGGCACCAGACCGTGGAACTTGTATAAAACCGACCAGCTGTGATGACTTGTGGATGTGGTACTGCTGTAAGTGCAAAGAAATGTAAACCTTGAATTAGAATTTGCCGAAAAAACACATATTGCCATCACCTACCGTTAACGGTTATTTAGTTTAGCCCATCAATCCCACATCTGTTTAGCAGGCATTCAGGCACGCCACATTTGGCTCATACCCGATAACGATCCAAAAATACGAGTACGTTGTTGATTCTTTTTCTACGCACGCTTTGCCGTGTTAAAATGAGTGCTTGCCTTATTAATTGAAATAGAGCTTTTGCCATTATTTTTATTAACCAGTAGTGTTAGTCGAGATATCGATAAATACGTTAAGGACTTTAGCCTGCTATTCCGAGGGTCTTGAGTTTGAATAACAGGCATGCATCTCTAACTTTGCAAATCTATAGTGCTTTTGAGAGTGAGACGTGTCATAATCTGCGCAAGACTGTAAACTTTGCGGTCTGCTGTATTCATTTTTCTAGCGTTTTTGGATTTGGCCGATGCTTATATCTTACCAATCTCTGAGATCCTATGGATTTGTGTATATCAATTTTAGAAGTGGTAAATAAGTATCTCATTATCAATTTTATTATGTATCTGAGATCTTACGTTATCCTCTTATCTTTCGCGGTCGATGCCCGCTTTCTCCTCCGCATTTTTGTGTTGACGATCAGTTTGTTCTCTGCCCCGCTGACGATTGCAAACAAACGGTCAAGAACAAATGACACACAGACAAATACACACAGTGGGCACACGTGCCGTTTACGCATGTTTACAAACGATGATAACTTTACAGTTCACCTTATTATTAACATTCCGAGTACGTATCACGAGTTGATAGAGTGAGTCTAATTATAAGGAACTATACAATATAATACTGTAACATATCCACCTGTCCATTGAATGTATAATATTTTAAATGATTCGTAATTGGTTTAATTGTCGGTTTAAATCTGACGTCCTAACGTCTAGTAAGCTTTTATTTTTGCTTTGTGTCGTTAGAACTGGTATTATCAGGATTGTATCATGTGACGTCATAATATGGGCTGCCTCGGAGATTAACATTGCTTCTATGATAACCTTAAATCTGTTATGGTCGTAAAATTGCAAGATATACTAATTCATCAATTTCTAGTCGCGTTCCATGCGTAATCGAGGTGATCCTTATTGGACTGGTATGCGAACAGCGAAGTGTATACTGGTTATATGCGATTGCGTAAACACTAACTAAAGCAGACAGCAGTTTCGTGCAAAGCCTTGTAGAAGTTGGACGTGCGCTCGCGATGCTTAGTGTTTAATTACGCGCTATGAAATGTACCGTGCGCGCTGTTGCCGCAAGTTATTCACGTTGCACCTTGGCCGAATGCTATAACTATATGCTCGTGGATAGGCTAACATATTGTACTCGTACTACATTTTATAATGTTCGCGCATAATTTTATTAGTGACGTGTTTGTGAAAAACTGCAGTTCTTAAGGTGTACTTGAGGACACTGTACAAATGGTTAAGAAAATCATTGTCGTAGGAATACGATATTATGAGGATCCATTTGACAAGTGCGTTAAAACGTCAAAGTATAACATAACAGAGTCTTTAAGTATTGTTGAATGTATTCGTTTGTAATGAAATGCTCTGTTTGTCCGCAGGCATGTGACGAGCCAAGCCAGTGGTCCGCCACCAGGATGCGGCCACCAGAGGAACAGATCCCTGGACTCGGTTCTCCAGCGGATACCGGAGGACATGACACCGACGTCGCCGGAAGGCGCGCCGCTCCGACTCTCGAACGAAGCGCCCGGGCCCCGACTCGCGTTGCCGCCCGAGGTGCCCACTGGCTCCGACGACTCCGGGATACACACGCCGCCCGATGGCAACGACGAGGACCGCCCGCAGCCACCCGCCGCCGCCCGCTCGCGGGAGAGCCTCGACTCGGGCAACCCGGAGGAATCCGACAAGCCGCCCGACCCGCCCGACGCCGCCGACGAACCGCCGCCGGTCAAAACCATGTGCGTTTCAGACACGTCAAAGAAAAAAGACTTTCTCCTCCGCCTTTTCGAAAGTAAACTGTTCGATATGAGTATGGCGATCTCATATCTGTTCAATTCTAAAGAGCCCGGTGTACAGACCTACCTAGCCAACAAACTGTTCTCGTTCCCACACGAAGATGTAGACTTTTACCTTCCGCAGTTAGCGACTATGTATATAGAAATGGGGGACGTGGCGGACGTTTTGCGACCCTATCTGGTGTATCGGTGTAAACAGAGTGCTGAGTTTTCTCTCCGGCTAGCGTGGCTGCTGACCGCGTTCTGTGGTGACGCTAAGAAATCGCGATCGGCGAAGCTGAGGGATTCGATCCTCGCCGAGGAGATAAGGCCGGCGGCGCGGAGAGGGCACCACCGGTCCCAGTCTGACGCTTCAGCGCTGAGGCTGGCCACTCCGACGGGGAGGCACCTGGGCGACCTCGCGTCCGGCCGAGCCTTCGACAACGGCTGCCTGTGCGGGGAGCAGTGCTCGTGCGGGGCGCCAAGGCTAGCGCCGCAGCTACAGGTAAACATTGGCTTTATCAGATTTGCGTGTCACGGCTAATAAGATACGAGTGCTGTAGCCATTTGGTCTATAGGTAAATAACAATAAGTTACCTGCTAGAAACCGTCATGATCGATGCATCATGCAACTTAGCTGAAGTATGTAGGCGCAGGAGAGTTATTGAGACGTATGACCTCTATTGAATCTAATTGCGCGATATGTAAACACACATGGAATGATTTACTGGTACGTCATATCATATACATACGTCCGTAACGCCTGTGTGTGTACCTTTAATAAGATTGTTAATGCAAGTATACTGTTCAGAAAATACAAATTCGATAAGGTTTTAATTCATTAACAACGCTTTAAAGTCAAAGTCACATAATATTTAATCTTGAAAACTTGTAGTTGTTGTGTTGGTTTGTTTCACTGTATTTTAATTGTTAACCCTTTCATATCACAATAATGATCAAGGTCGTATATAATTTTGTTTATACATTTAAGTAGATACTCTAAATCAGATCAACCTTCTTTTTTTAAAGCGTTTAAAAAATATCGGATTTAGTAAAAGTATTTTAAACAAACTTTTAATGTTGGTTACTACTGCACTGGTAAGTGGTCTGGTAACCTCATTTAGGAGTTATGACCAACCTAGTTTTTTTATCTGTTGTTAAATATTTATCATTAAAGTAGTTGTTACTCCTATTTTTTATTTTATTATCTATTGATTATTGATGATTATTAAGTGTTGATGTAATAACTAAGAACACAAGCATGCAACCCATTGTTGTAAACAAACTTGAAACAAACAAGTAACTTGAACTAAAAAAACTTGAACAACTAGAAATTGCTCTCCAAGGGATATACACATACCTAATACCTATAAAAATTTAAACAGGAATTTTCATCTGAAATTACTTCCGATATTATCTCACTCGACATGACATGTTTGAGGACGTTTTTGATGTGCGCAATGTAGGCTTAGGGCCCATCTAGCGATTTAAATCTTTGCCAATTACAATATTTTTTGAACATCTACTTTTTTAGGGTTCATATTTAGGAACACATAGTAAGTACTAAGTGGCCAATAATAATAATTAATATCACCTTCAAAGCGCCAATAGTTTTTGAGTAACAATTTTACTTGTTGTAACATGCGTGATACATTTTAACATAATATACAAAATTATGGTAAAGACGAGATTATAAGGATTTTCTTGTGACCAAGAATCATAAGTTAAGTTCCACCATAAACATGGGAAAATTTGTTATTATTCTGCTATAAACAGTAACTGATTAATTTGATGGGCTATTACAATTTGCCGAAAATGAACAATCTATATTTTAAGACCGCAGTTCTAGATTTAACAAACAGTAAAATTATCCCATCTTATAAAGTCTATCCTTCATACGAGTTTATTTTTTATTTAAACGATTCTTAACTCTCGTTTTAACAAACAATTTCGAGGAATGTGTATGAATAATATTATAAGCAGAAGCTCCGGTAGCTAATTATCATGTGGATGTAATTATTAATAATTTTACATACTGCTGAGTGTAATTGAATTTCCGGCTTGAGTGACGTATGGCTGACGCTCGCCATCGTTTATCAAGCTTTATTTACCATGATGATTCATACGGGGCCTAGGAAGCCCATTCTAAGCGTATGCTTTTTTATATTTCATTCATAAAATCAATCCAATAAAAAAAACCTGTCCTCGGGTCATTTCGCGGTTCAGTAATTCATATTCTGATGAGCTTACTAATTTTATGATTAGAGGCGAGCTTACTAATTTTATGTACGAAATTATTTTATACGTTTATACATATAGGTATGTATATAGTCAGCGTCGGAAAATAAATTACTGGAAACCGGGAAAATTCCTGACAAATTCTGAGTTACGCTTTGAGCTAGCTGAAATAATACTTTTTAGTGACATTCGTGAAAAACCAAACATTTCCTTGCCAAGTCCAGCCGTTCTAAAGCGTACGTCACTGCTATTACTAGCCGGATAAATGGATATTTTAATCAAACTTTGTCCAAGTTTTATCGAAATAATGATTTCATAAAATAAATGAGATAGCAAAAGTAATTTTAATTCCATAAAAGTTGAAATTACACAAAAAATAATCGGTCAGGTGCGAGTCGGGCTCGCGCACTAAGGGTTCCGTAATAGTATAGAAAAAGTTAAACCATTAAAATCCATTTTTTTTACCAAACTGCAAACTTTACTTTGTTTTATGAGGTTAATTATAAATAGATCCCTAAGTCATAATAATTTCAGAATTTTGATAATAAAATGATATGACCTATACATAAAGTTAGTTATTCCCTGGTCTGTGACCTATACCGTATACGTCACTCATGAGTGTGGCGAATGTTTGAATAACTTCCGTTTATTTATTAATTATTACTGCAACCAAACGATTTTCATACAAATTGGTATTCAAATACACGGGTCCTTTCTATATTCGATCTATATGTGGTAATTAAATCTCTCCAAGCATTAATTTTTAAAGTAACAGTAGATCACAAGGTCCTGCGTTCGATTCCCGGGTCGGGACAGGTTTTTATGTCAGGAAATTCTTGGTACTAGTCCTAAATTTGGAAATTGGCGGTGTTTCAGCCGTTGGTCCTATGCCTCGAAATAAACTTTTGATTAAAAAATTGGCTGCGAGCTAAATAAACTCGTGGGTGTTTTCCTTATGGCAGTTGGATTTGTAGGCAAAATAAATATTATGCATAATATGCGTAAGAAAGATGACGTAAGTTAGCGAAAAGCAGGTAACGAGATTCAAATCTCGTCAAAGACTCGTTGCGTTTCTTTATGTTCTTTATCTCTCTTAAGTCTACGTTCGGTAGGTGTGACAATAATAGGTCGTAAGCGATTTTTCATAGGTATCCTAAATGGCAAATTAACATTTGCCCGTTTGTATAAGTATAATATAATCCTAGCACATAACTTAAATATTTAACTGATGCGAAAATACTAGCAACTTTCCATTTTAACAATTTAAATTTCCGCCTTTTATCTAAGACGTTTTTAGCATCTTGCATGTTATAAATTTTTTGAATATGGATATCCAGCAATAGTTTTATTATGTAAACTTATTTGATTGAGTTTTTAGACATTAGTATGTATTAAGTAAAATGTTATGCTTTTAAATCAATAATCTGATAAGTGTGGTAAAGGAATACATAAAATATATTGATCTTTCTCTTCCCTTCTCTTTCATCTATAACAGAATAGAGTATACAATTTATTATGTGTTTTTGCACAGTTAAGCACTACAACTTTGTTGCTTGGTTTTCATCAATATTGGCTGATAGCTGAATAAGCGTTTCCATTACAGTTCCTTACGGCCTTAACAAATATCGGGAGGCGTCTCGCCGGCGTAGCGGACAAGGAGAGGCGGAACGGGCGACTCAGAGCCGAGCTGGCGACCCTCGACCTGAACCTGCCGGCGAGGGTCTGGCTCCCGCTGCACCAGAAACCACACTACGTGCTGAGGATACCACCGCACGCGGCGGCCGTGCTCAACAGCAAGGATAAGGTACCCCCGAAACTACATCACGGACTATCCGCTCTCATTTACGAGAATTCTCATCACAATTCAAAACGGGCCTCCACCAAAGATTTAAATGGCTAGGTGAGCCCTTAACCTCTAAAACCATCCACGTTTTTGTCTGGTGTGCGACACGTTGTCACTCTCTGTCAAACAACAGCATGCTAAGAGCACTCACTCAACATGTTTGTGGACGTTTTTGATGTGCGCAACGTAGGCTTAGGGCTCATCTTGCGATTTAAATCTTTGGCCTGAAAGGAGTTCATGAGATTCGTGGGGAACTGGTCAATTGATTTGAAGATGGTTGTTGAATAACTGATCCACGACCATTTGGTCCTGGATCAGTTATTGAATCATCTGATGGAGCCAAACTTTTGCGCCTTAAGAATTGCTGTTGTTATTTTGTACCTAATTAGGTATCTATCGAGTTGCTTTCATAGTGACATTTTGTTGCAATATTTCTTCGAAGTTGTCGCCTGGGAATTTCCATCGAAAATGTAGTTAATAAATAAATTATTGCCGCAGTATGCGCGGTGACAGTAAAAAATGTACCCGTTGGCCCCGAGCGCTCTCGTCAAAAAGGGCAGTGCGTGCGGAAAGGAAGTTGACGGCTAGTGAACCTGCTTATTAAATTGTCAGCTATTCACTCTCTACAATATGTAGTTATTGGCTTGACGGAGACAAGTCTGAATTCACAAACTATAGCTTTTAAACAATATGAAGGAATCTCTATATAGGTCCGTTTTCCAGTTTACTCAACATAATTAATGATATTATAATAACATCGTTTGGCCTGTAACTATGTGATAAGATGCATCATCTGAGCAGAGTACTTATTATGTAAGAATATCATAAAATATACTAAGTTACGATCGGAGTGATCAAAGTTCCAAGTCATCAACCGGTAGAGGTCGGAGATGGTAACCTCTTCCAATAGTAGCTTGCATAAACGCGGCGCGTTGTATAAAAATTGCGATTTGATTATGGTAATATTATGTATTGATGTTACGTGCCATCATAGTTGTTAAACAGTTAATCGCTGTAATTGTTCACTGTTACAGACATGCACACTACTTTAGGACTCGCGATTTGGAGTTGACTGATAGATTCAGTAAATGACGCCGCTTAGAAGCAGTTTTAGTTAGAGATATGTCATGATTTATTAACACGACTGCTCAAAAAAAGGCATAATTTTATATGCTGTGGTAATCCTATGAATATTTTTGATTGTCTGTGACAATGTTTGCCACCATTTTGAGAGAACAAATAAACCTTACATGTTATTGGTCAAATTAAAATTCCCGCTCATTTTTCTCAACCAATGAGAACGTCTCTAGTCAAAACCAATGAAAAATCTAGTAGGCTATGACAGAAAGATTATGGAATTGTTTTGAGGAGCACAAAAAAGCAAAAACTATACAATTGATATTGTACTGATATGAATAAAAAACTATGTAAAGTACTCATTGCATCGTAATATAAGAAATAAGGCATATGTATGTCAAAGTATAAGCAATACGGAGTTTAATGTAATACGCTATTACTTGTAATAAGGAAAATAAAGTGTATACTATGAAGTCTGGATTTCATTCATAAAACTTCAGAAGTGGTACGTGATCCGAAGACCCACATATTGAGGTATGATATAATTTTAAATTCATTTCAATGATTTACCCTATTTAGTTGCATGTTTTAACAGGTCAGTGGATACAAATAAACTTAATTAAGTCCCTGTTTTATGACAATCTGCTGTACCTTGGCGTGTAAATAGGTAGATATGGATGTGCTTAGAAACATTATTCCAAGTTCATGTAGATTGTATGATATTCAGATATCATAGTGAAAAGATAAAATTCGAGGTTGAGCCAGTTAGTAATTTTGTTTGAACATAGTCATGGCGAAGTCTTATGTCGAAACTTAGAGCAACTAAGTAGGTACATTTTGATTCCTTCTGTAATGCCTTAATTATCTATTGAACCAGACGGGTTTTATCGGCGGCATCATGTCGGGTGTCGCTTTGGTTAAATAGAGTAGTTTTTGTTGCTTATATTATAATTGCAACTTTGTTTGAAATGAATAACTTGTAAAAAAAAAAAACAAGACTAAACCTATCGCGAGTTATTGACGTGCAACGCCATCTAGTGAAAGCGCCATCAACAACCATTCAACAACTATGTAAAGCTTTGAATCGATAACGCCATATTGTCTGTGCATTAAATAGTTTTATTAAATAATTAATTATGAATGACTGAATTGTGTCAAGATATAGCATTAGTTGATTAATATCGGCACAGCCGTGTACAGTACGACAGGCCTATCATGGCGCGTGGCCAAAATCGGTACTAACGCCGCTATCTTGTGATACTGTTTGATAGTTCGCTCTAGCGGTATATCGCTATTGTATGTTGCATTGTTTTTGCCTACTATTAACTATTTTAAACTAGAATTGAAGTAAAAATTGAGGAGATTTTATTTCCTGGATGCCTTTGTTCTATAACAGCGCCCTCCTGTCAATGTCATTCAAGTGCCAAGAGAGCCTTGTTGGACTGTAGTTTGTTCATTTCCTGTGTTATTAGGTATAGCTGAAGTTTTCAAGTAGTAGTTCATGTAATTTGGATAATTTATCTAACGCAGAAATAATAATATTTAATGATGAATATCTGAGTGCAGAAACTTTTATTAAGCACAACTTTTAACTCATATCATGGAAAGTAAAAAAAAAAAAAAAGTTCACTCTAAGAAGCTATACCTAGATATAAATCAATAAAAAAAAAAAGAGAAAAATTAGAAACTGACAGTTCTTACAAACACTGGCATATTATTTTCATTTCTTTGCCATTCTGAACAGTTCTTGAAAGAGATACCGTGGCAGTGATTTCATGTAATAAAATATAATTTTAATTCATTTGTAATTCCCCAGTATACTTGTAAGATTTTTACACTGATTATGATATGATGGCATGAAAATAAAATTAATGCGATTCTGAAATGAAAAAATGAAATGAAATGAAATGAAAATGAAATGAAATGAAATGAAAATGAAATGAAATGAAATGAAATGAAAATGAAATGAATTTTATTTGCAAGAAACATTGTACATAAGATGTTCACATAAAATTAATAATTTCCAGTATGTTTCGTCAATTGACATGCAAAATATGTGTGTTATGAATTGTCTAAGTACATGATCATTCCCTTTTTGCACAATTTCGTTAATTAGGTATATTAAACTATGCTCAAAGTACCTGCACATTACAGTCATACTGAGACATGCCTGATTTCACAATGCCATCATGATATTAAAATATAAGATGTTAGTAATTTAATAATTCATTTAGTACCTATGTATAATGTGAACAAATTAAATGTCACAAAATTATATAATTAACATAATATATCATTATCAAATAGACTAGTTCGTAATAATAAGTCATTTTGTGTTGAAAAATTCATTTAAACTATAGAAGCACTTATTTTTCTGCTTTAGGCAATTACAACAATTGATGAGAGTTTACTAGTACTGTCAAGCGGTTTTTAAATAATGTTGATTTAGTGTTGATAAAGTTAATTTCAACATAGATATTCTTTTATTAAAGTTTTCATTAAATTAATTGGCAGTTAAGAGTGCCGTGACCAAATTATAATACGGTTATGAGTGCCGTATTTATTTTTTCTATAATGTCCTTGGTTATGTGTGCCAAGACGGAACTATGTATGTTCTACGATGAATAATGGCCTTGGTTATGTGTGCCAAGAGTTACTTGGTTATGTGCGCCAAGAGTTACTTGGTTACGTGTGCCAAGAGTTACTTGGTTATGTGCGCCAAGAGTTACTTGGTTACGTGTGCCAAGAGTTACTTGGTTATGTGAGCCAAGATGGAACTATGTATGTTCTACAATTATTTGGGTTATGTGTACCAAAATGGTAATAATGAGTACTCAGTTGCAGTTTATCGATATTTAAAAACAATAACAATAACTACAAATTTACTTATACATTTTCTATCATTGAAAGATTCTGAAAGGACAGTAAACTCATTAGGACTTCATGTTAATTAAAAGTGGCAATAAAATAGAGGTAGAATGATGAATGGAATTTGAAACAATGTTTTATTAAATACAGATCTATTTTTGAATATAATTTGCTAAAACTAAAATAGATTTTTCACGAATAATCTCTTTTATATAACAGCTGCTATATATACCTATACATAATTCATTGAGCATTGTTTATTTCTTTTGCCGAGAATATGACACGATCAACGGGCTGGACTGGCGCGGGTCAAAGGCGAGCGCGTGAGGACGCATCCTCTGTCAACACCAAGGAGGTACATGGAACGAGCTAGCCGTGAACGGACGCGGCTAAGCGCGTGTAAACGCGATCCCCGTCATAACTATAGAAGTTGGTCCGCAAGGCACGTAGATGTCAACGTCGAGATGAAGATTATCAACGTCGGTGGACCCCACAACTCCCACACTGCTTGCGGCTCACCAAACCGTTGCTTTAGTTGGAACAAGTACTTACAATCATCAATGCAGCAGCAAGCAAAAGCTTCACAACAGACGAGGTGGTTAACATTTTTTGAAAATTTGCAACGACGATCATCTTAATGTAATTCCAGAATCGATTCATCAAGCAAGCGTAAATAACTGGTTAGTCAAAGAATGTGCGACCATTAGTGAGGGAAACTAAAAATAAACCTTACAATTTGTATTACAAAACTTGTAAAAAAAAAAAAGTGGTGCGCAGTTCTTTACCTTCCCTTAGTTACAGTTGGAACGAATAGCTTCCAAAATCATTCACAAATGAGCAAAATTACAGTCATATTATTTTGGTTGAGATGCTTGCATGCATTTCACGAAGTACCTAATGGAAGTTTGTAGAAATGCTACTATTGACATTTTTAATCGCTGTGATCTTAGCGGCAATAAAGCGGTAGACTATGATATCATTCACGCTATATAAGATAAGTCTATTTGAAAGAAGGCGCAAGTATTGGATAATGGATTGTCAGAAACGTGAAGATCTAGGTATACTATATTTCTTAAATTCTAAGTGACGCTACACTATCAGAATTATTGAAAAAAAGTCGCTTATAGCTATTTCATTAGTACCAATAATAATGATATAGCCACTTTGTATTTATTCGTTAATAAGGGGACTATCTTGTCAAAAATTCCCAAAACCCATAAAAAGAGTCATAATCAATGTTTTAGAACAATTGGGCATGATTTAGTTCTCAGTCAACAGAGTCCGTTGACGATTTCTAGTGAGACTTGTGAAACTCAAACACACCAATGAATAGGTTTGCTTAATTTTTTTTGTGATATTTTTGTTATAGTTATCCGGATGATAAAACCTACGTGTTAAAATGGGTCATGATCATTTGGCATTAATTGATTTTGGTATTAAGTGTTTATGCGCAAATTACACAAATCAGGAAACGTCAAAATGTATTCATGAGCTTTTAACCTTTCACAAAGGCCTTCAGTAATCCTGTCGTATCATTTTGAGTAACAGTTTAATTTCATTATTATTATCAATGACGTTGCCACAAGTATTGAAGTATTTAGGAACGAACTCTTACATACTCCTTTTCTGTCCTTATAAACATTCTAATAACCTAGAACATATTCTTTATCAGTCCTAAAGATAACGATATGGAACACTTAAGTTAAAAGAAACTTAAGTGACTGTAGGTATGTATATGATTTTCTAAATGTGTATAATGTCTGATTAAATGCCCATTCAGATTGCATAACGTATCCCCTATGAATTAAACGTAGTCGCGTATCCACGAGCGAACCGCCAAGCCAAATGTTTCAATCAGATCTAGGGAAGTCAAGGTTAACAATATTAGACATAAAACATACTTAAGATGTTCAGATGACATTAACATTAACAATAGTTAAAATCAGTAATAGTTATATATTTTGTAAATATTTAAATTTAATTTTATTGAATCATGTTTGTTTAGTTTCTAATTTTTAGTTCTCTAATAACTTGAACTGTAAAGTTTATTGTACATTGAATAAATTTAACGTTATTTATATATTTTATGGAGCAAAACAAATAAAAAAATAAATAGAGGTTCAGTATTTCGATTTCAGTCAATTCAGTATCCAACATTAGATGATAATATCACGAATTATAAAATTAAAATTTTAGGTCCTTACAAAATTGTCGAAGATATGGAAATGATAGATAGGTACAGAACTAGCACAATAACCGGATTTCACATAGTCTGTAGTGCATAGTCTAGTACAGATTATAAATAAAACCACTATTATGATACAGAGTTTGTAGTGCGAGGTGATTTGCTGAATAATTGAATATTGGTATGACGTGATCAACGTTCAAAATTCGGCGCTTAAATCGTCTGAAGTGAAATAGCAATTTTTAATTAGCAATATTTCATGAGTAATATATATTTTTATTTGAAATTACGATGGAAACAACTAAATAAAATGTAAAAAAAAAAAAACTAGATGTATTTCCTATTGAGGTGGTAAGCTCGAGAGGCAGTTGATGTTACGAGATTGTCATTATTTATCAGATTTATTTACCGACGTTTTTCAATACAATTGTAAGAAATTAGATTAATAACAAGATTGTAACACATTGATTATTGTATGTAACACACAATATGCTATGCAAGGTTGACTTGAAGTAATTTTTGTTAAGAACGCACGAAAACGCAGACGGTACTTAATTTTTGATTGTAAGTCATTTTACTATAGAAAATATGAACGATAAAATTATGATTTTTACTTTAAAGAAAAAGATTTGAAAAATGTTATTCTACAATAACATAAACATTCTTTAAAAAAAAATGTTGTCATTTTAATCTGTAACCGTAATAAAAAAAAAGATAAATAATATTTGGAAAATTAATTCAGTCTCTGTCAGTTTTCGTCAATACTTGCTTCAATAAAATACTTAATATAATATTATGATACTTGAAATCTGCATAATTAAATTAATTGAGTCTCCAGACCCTAAGAAGTGATATTTTAACAATTTTGAGTTAGTCATTTATAATTTTCTAATATTGCATACAATAAATAATGTATAATTTTATGTAGGTCTGTATGTTATTGTTAATAATTTCTTTAATTTAAATTTAAATTAAAAATTCACTGTACCCAATAATACTTTCATTAATCTAAGAAACCGAATGTCATGATTATTTTATGTTAGTGAGATTGGGACATAGGTAAATTAATGTCAGTATTATTTATTTAGATATTTAAATAAACAAATGTAGGTACTGAATATTCTTAAGTAAGTGCATGTAGGCTAGGCCTATGTGAAATAAAGTATTTGAAAAATATTGTACATCATATATGTAATGTAAATTATAATTTTGTTACTCATAAAGGCGAAATAGTGGTTACTTAACATGTACACTTATATATATTCCATCTTTTGTAGTTTTTGTATGATGATGTATTTTAGTAAGATTAAGCCGTAGGTAACTAAGAGTCAAAATCATTTAGACATTGTAAATAACCAAAATACAGGGAATTGATAAGTAAGTGAAACCCTATATGAAGTGTGAAATGAGGTATTTGAAAAGTATTGTTTTAAATATAAATTAAAGATTTGTTAATCATAAAGGTGGCATAATAGTTAGTTAACAATATGTAAGAATAAATACTATCTTTTGTATAGTTTTTGTGCAATGTTTTTATAGGTACTAAAACGCCTAGTTGAGTGGTCCTAGAATTTTTACTTTGATGAGAGTTTAATTATTGTGCACCAGGAGGTTGCACAAGAGTGGATGGCCGAATGTCATGATTTATTAACACGACTGCTCAAAAAAAGGCATAATTTTATATGCTGTGGTAATCCTATGAATATTTTTGATTGTCTGTGACAATGTTTGCCACCATTTTGAGAGAACAAATAAACCTTACATGTTATTGGTCAAATTAAAATTCCCGCTCATTTTTCTCAACCAATGAGAACGTCTCTAGTCAAAACCAATGAAAAATCTAGTAGGCTATGACAGAAAGATTATGGAATTGTTTTGAGGAGCACAAAAAAGCAAAAACTATACAATTGATATTGTACTGATATGAATAAAAAACTATGTAAAGTACTCATTGCATCGTAATATAAGAAATAAGGCATATGTATGTCAAAGTATAAGCAATACGGAGTTTAATGTAATACGCTATTACTTGTAATAAGGAAAATAAAGTGTATACTATGAAGTCTGGATTTCATTCATAAAAGATATCTGTTTTGTAAATTAAAGGACTGCTTTCACAGCGCAATAATTGTTGCTAAAATATAATAAAATCTCAGGGGAATATTTTTCTTCTAGCTTCTTTAATTTTATCTTAATTCACCCGAGGCTAAGCCGTCTGTAGTAGGATCTCCCTGCCCCCCTAGCAGGGGCAGTGGATAAAATAGTATTCACCTAATTTCGTCGCATTGGCATGGCCAAAGGGGAAAGGGAGAAATTTATCACTATTTGACATTTCACAAGACATAAACCCCCCGAGACTAAGCAAGGGAGTAGAGTTTTCTCCACTTCTGTGCCCATGCTAGGGGGGATAAACAAAAACGTGGAAATGGATAAAATTTTGTCTTTTCCCCAGGGAGAAAATAGTCCCCTGCCCATGCTCGCACAGCGCACTGGTGGGGTAACATAAAGAGTACGTTGTTGTCGGCAGGCGCCGTACATAATGTACGTGGAGGTGCTGGAGACGCAGGGGCACGAGCCGCTGCCGCCGCGCCTGCTGCCGCCCGCGCCGCCCGCGCCGCACTCGCCGCCCATCCGCCACACCAAGAGCGAGGAGAGCCTCGTGCCCGAGTGGCCCGCGCTGTCGCTGTACGAGCCGCTCGACGACGCGGCCGCGGCCGACTGCTGGAGCCACGAGGACGAGGAGCTCAGCACGCAGTACTGCTCGCGGCTGCCGGCGCCGGACTGCTTGTCACAGGTCACTTTCATGCTATCACGGTGCTGGAGACGCAGGGGCACGAGCCGCTGCCGCCGCGCCTGCTGCCGCCCGCGCCGCCCGCGCCGCACTCGCCGCCCATCCGCCACACCAAGAGCGAGGAGAGCCTCGTGCCCGAGTGGCCCGCGCTGTCGCTGTACGAGCCGCTCGACGACGCGGCCGCGGCCGACTGCTGGAGCCACGAGGACGAGGAGCTCAGCACGCAGTACTGCTCGCGGCTGCCGGCGCCGGACTGCTTGTCACAGGTCACTTTCATGCTATCACGGTGCTGGAGACGCAGGGGCACGAGCCGCTGCCGCCGCGCCTGCTGCCGCCCGCGCCGCCCGCGCCGCACTCGCCGCCCATCCGCCACACCAAGAGCGAGGAGAGCCTCGTGCCCGAGTGGCCCGCGCTGTCGCTGTACGAGCCGCTCGACGACGCGGCCGCGGCCGACTGCTGGAGCCACGAGGACGAGGAGCTCAGCACGCAGTACTGCTCGCGGCTGCCGGCGCCGGACTGCTTGTCACAGGTCACTT
The DNA here is from genome assembly GCA_963855885.1 of Coenonympha glycerion. Taxonomy (NCBI): domain Eukaryota; kingdom Metazoa; phylum Arthropoda; class Insecta; order Lepidoptera; family Nymphalidae; genus Coenonympha; species Coenonympha glycerion. Next base: position 4,359,928 of record OY979638.1, on the reverse strand, counting down.
TCATGCTATCACGGTGCTGGAGACGCAGGGGCACGAGCCGCTGCCGCCGCGCCTGCTGCCGCCCGCGCCGCCCGCGCCGCACTCGCCGCCCATCCGCCACACCAAGAGCGAGGAGAGCCTCGTGCCCGAGTGGCCCGCGCTGTCGCTGTACGAGCCGCTCGACGACGCGGCCGCGGCCGACTGCTGGAGCCACGAGGACGAGGAGCTCAGCACGCAGTACTGCTCGCGGCTGCCGGCGCCGGACTGCTTGTCACAGGTCACTTTCATGCTATGCGTGCAGAGCAAAGGTTTACCAGGGATTGGGACGACCCCGGACCCTCCTCTACCCATGGCCCAACCAACCTCGTTTTTATGATTTATGAGGTCCAAATCGCGGAAGGGCGCCCGATCGGTACTTGCTCTTGGCGTGTTCCCAGGAGCCTTTTTGGCTCAACTCGACTTCGGTATAATATAACTTTGCAGTTATAAGTTGCCTGGTAAATTGTATGTAGGTTTGCGATTGATTCAATTTTGAAACATAGCCAGATAGTCCAGATAAAAATCACACACAAATTTGGCATTTACATTTATGAGTATTTTATGGGCAAGACAGTCAGAATTAAGTTAAACCTTAAAGTTGATGCTAATTCAAAGGACACATTTTTATTCGTCAGCCCTACTTACGCAATGTGCCACTTACGACTGGTACTAAAATAGTTAGACCTGTAATTAAATCGAATTAGGAATATTTTAAGTATCTAGGTTACTAGCAAAAAACTTTTTTATTCTGGTGATTAGGCGTTTACCTTGATAAACTGCTGTGACCTGCAGTAATGTACCTATTTACGATTCCCAATCTATTTGATTTCAGAAACCCCCACATTAATTTTATAACTTTGAATTTGAAGTGACTTTTTAATTATTTTCTTTTTCTGTCCCTTGTAACCTGTACGGTAAACTGTAGCTAGATAAGATTTTGGGAACTGCCGTTAGAGTTCTCCTTTGCGTAAAGGCATGTTAGCAAAAATTTAAAACTTTTTTCAATATGTTACGCGAGGGATGTCCTAGCTTCTATAGATCGTCTAATTTAAAAATAAATTGCCCTCCACTATTTTATTCTTTCAAGGTGTATGCGTAAATACGTGGAGGGGCGTTCAATTTTTGTCTAGGCGATCTATACAATGGTGCGAAATATGATTCTCTTATACAATCAGAGGGCGGGGTGTTCTGTGCGTGCTGCTAATAGTTATAAGTTGCGTGTGCAGGTGTCGGCCATGTCGGCGGTGTCGGCGCTGTCGGCGGTGTCGGGCGTGTCGGCGCAGTCGACGTCGTCGTGCGGGTCGCGCGAGTCGCTGGCGGTGGGCGCGGGCGAGGTGCGGCGGCGGCTGGCGGACGCCACGGCCGAGCCGCCGCCCAACGCCTTCCGCCGCGACCCGCAGGACCCCTCCGCGCTCGCGCTCAAGGTAACCACACAAACACACTGATGTTTAACCTAAAGCAGCCCAGGTACACTTATCACGTGATCGAGAAGCTACAGGTAGGCGTCTTGACGTACTTATTTCAGACGGCTGCCACGCGCCGGATACTTTGCTCGCGTTAGTTCTTGTATGGTCTAATTCACGCGCTTCGTGCGCCTCATGACGAGGTAGCACTAGTATGTCGAATGCGATAAAGTTACGCGATAGAAAGAGACCACGACTTTGCGTTTGTTGCATGTTCTTTCCGGAGGCGTGGCCAGGAGCTATTGCGAACTGAATTGCACTTTTTGTGCCAGCGTTGTGTTTTTGTGTCGCTATTTTTTTCAATAATCTTGCTGAGTGAGCCTTTTGTACCGTTAGGTACTAGTAGGTATTCCGTGCCTAAAACTCCGTGTCACAGTCATGAGCAGACTACAATAAAAAGGACGAATTTTCTATGCACATACTGTGTAATTGCCCAGCCCTGATTCGTACGCGTACTCAACTTATCGGACAGTACATTCTGCCCGTCCAAAGGAGGTCAAATATAGGCCCTGCAAAGTTTGTTTTGCTCTTCCTGGCGGCAACTGGACTTGGAAGGGAGATCTAGTAAGCGACGAGTACAATAGATCGGAGACAGTCAACGTGCTACTGGGAGTGAAGCCCTGCATAGCCGCGTCATCGAGAAGATGCCACACGAGAGGTGGCTCTTACAAATACAAACTCTTACTTAAACTCCGTTCCAATAGCGAAGAGCTATTATTTCAAGTTTTTTAACGTTCGAACAAGTATCTCATCTTATGTCACGAATTGCGCGGCTCAGGTAATACCAAATACAAATTCTATTTGATTTTTCGCAATTTGTTCGTTAATTAGGCATAATAACGTTAAAATTTCAATTTTAATAGCATTTCCGATTGCCAAATAGATCAAGAGAACTATCGCAGAGAACTGTAATTCTGTTTTCTTTTCGTTCCATAAATATACTAAAAGCAATTTTAGAAATTGGATGATAAGATATATGGCTACAGCTGCTGTTGTTTTCATTAACTAGCACATTCGAATCAGTAGAAATATTGTAGCACCTAGATAATATAAATACATAAATACGTGACTTTAAGGTAGTTATTTCATACAATGAAAATCATAAAATGTAGCAATGTGAATAAATTATAACTGTCAAGTTTTTATATTATCTTTCACGATTGAAAGTAGTATAACGAGTATGGCCAGCCTCGCCCTGTGTTATAAATATTATTATTGTGGTGTAACACGACATGATCCTCCTTAATTTGACCTAATTTATTGTTATCTAATTGGCAAGTCACGCGTTAATAGTAGATTGTTACACAAGGGACGTAAGTAAGCTATTACAGAACAAGATCCAATTTGGCGCCAGTGCGAGCGCAGCTCGCATAGGGCGCTAATGGATCGCGTGCACCCGAGATATTTAGTCACACGAGCGAGCGCAGCGAGCGAGGGTGAATATAGTTCGAGGGTGTAATAGCTACTTGCAACCGAGGTAAGCATTCTACTTTATATCATTCTTGCGAGGTAAATAAAACATTGGTAATTTGAAATTGAAATTTTAATTACAATAATTAGCAAATTTAGAGAAAAAAAAAATTAAAAAAAATAAAAAAAAAAATAAAAAAATATAATAAAAAAAAATGAAAAAAAAAATAATAAAATTTTTTACAGAAATTTAAATATATGTACTTAAAAAGATTTAAAAGAAAAATAACAGATTAAAAACTAGGTTATAAATTTAAAACCTCATCGATTCCATCGCAACGAGGCATGGTACCCAAGATACTGGCAGCATTGCCTCTTTGGATGGCCAAACTAATACGTTGGCCAAGGTAGCTGCCAGCTCTTGGATCCCCGGTAGACTCGATAACTCTCTTTGAAATTTCTTATAAAAAATAATAATAAAAAAATAATAAAAAAAATAAAATAAAAAAAAAATTAAAAAAAAATTAAAAAGAAAATAAAAAAAATTAAAAAAAAATAAAATAAAAAAAAAATAATAATAAATAATAATAATAATAATAAAAAAATAATAATAAAAAAATAATAAAAAAAGTAAAAAAAGAAATAATAAAAAAAAAATAAAAAAAAATCAAGCATAGTGCGACGTACTGTTGCCCTTGAACTGTAATGTGAACATTACAATTCAAGCATAGTGCGATGTAATGTGCCTTGAATTGCAAACACCAACTTACAAGGAGACTTTCCACCATAGTAATCCATACTTACTGAGCAAGTATGATATAAAATATATAAAGATTGACTTGTGTGATCTGTGATTTGAATTAGGGTGTCTTTTCGGGGTTTAATTTCTTTAAAGCAATTTTTTAGTTTGTTGTTCCATACACGATTCATCAATTTATTTTAGGGTTGATTTTTCAATCAACAGATAAACGTTAACTGAGGAATAAATATGACGTTTTGACAGATTTTGTATGGCATGTGTTTCCTCCTCATTCTATATATTCCTCAGATAATTTATCTGGCGATTGAAAATTCAGCCCTTGGTTGACTAAAATTTATTTTTAATCTTGATTCTCATTACTTATTAATCCTATATCTAAATTGATGCTGACGTTTTAATACAATTCCTTGGAAGTTAATTACTATCAGTGTTTTTGGCCTATCACTTGTAATGTCCAAGTGATTGAAAAAAAAATTTTAGTTGGTCGATTAATTGAATGTCAATTAAATAAAGGGCGATGGGTACCATCCGGGCGCGAAAATTCAAATTTTATTTAGTTTTTCGCTCATAGTGAGCTAATTATTCATCGAAGGCTAATGGCAATGTGTTTTGCGGGCACAACGTTTATGCATCTACATGTTTTTAACAAAAACTCTGCTCAACAATACTCATTTACTTCATATTGGTTCCCGATAGCTCGAAATCTGGGAAACAGCAAAAAATTATCTTTCGGGAACCAATATGAGATGAGTGGAAACTTTCGAGCAAAGTTTCTATTAAAAACGTGTAGATGCATAAAAAGTAGGCCCGCAAAATGCATTGCCATAAATTTACAATGTGTAGTTAGTCTAATATTTGCGAAAAACTAAATAAAATTTGAATTTCGCGGGCTGGTAGGGCCGCAACACCTTAAGTACTTGGTCGAATTTATGTGTAGGGTTGCATTTAGGTTCTCTGAATCCTGAATTATATGAATATAATCAAACTCGCAAATGTAAGAATTTGGAATAAGCCTAGTGAACTTAAAAAAAAATGACGATGCAATACATCGGTTCAAGTTCGATTAGTTTACAAACAAGCAGTACATAGTGTCCATTTGAATGTACACAGTTCCAATCGATATCGGTAAATAGGGGAAACACATTTGGCGAGTGTTAGTCACGCAGTAGCCTTAATAGCAGGGCGGGGTAGCCCCGGTCGACAGTTTGTATTATCAGCGTGTACCTCGTCGCGGCCTTTAACCCCTACAACATTATACTTTTCGAATGGATATACAAGTTCAATACAAGTTCAATAATAACATTTATGACTCATCTTATTCATAGTAGTTGGTATCGTTTAGCTGCACTGTATATTAAGTAAGTAGTACATCTTATGGACAAATTTGAAATTGGCGCCAATTCTGTTGTGCATGAGATTTTGCATAGCAGAATTGGCACCAGTACAGATTCGGTATAAGTTGGATGAGAGGTTGCTCGCGTTAGTTCCTTTACGGTGTATTTCACGCGCTGCGTGCGCCTGATTGCGAGACAACCCTAGTAGTTCGAATGAGATAAAGTTACGCTATAGAAAGAGACCACCAGTTTGCGTTTGTTGCGTATTGTTTGCGGAAACGCAGCCAGACGCTATTACGAAGTGAATTGCACTTTTTGTGACAGCGCTAGAGTCGATATTTCTTTAAATCATCTTACTGAGTGAGTCTATACCGTTAGGTACTATTATGTATACATTATCATGTATAATATGAAGTCTTCGTCTTCATTACATTATTACTCGTTTCCGCGGTGCAGGAGTCGTGGGAGAGCAAGCTGGCGCGCATGCGCTCGTCGTCGCCGTACGGCGCGCTGGCGGGCTGGCGGCTGCTGGGCTGCATCGTGAAGGTGGGCGACGACCTGCGCCAGGAGATGCTGGCGGCGCAGCTGCTGCGGCGCCTGCAGGCCGTGTGGGAGCTGGAGCGCGTGCCGCTGCGCCTGCGCCCCTACGAGATCCTGTGCCTGGACAAGGAGTGCGGCCTCATACAGCCGGTCAGTGCCTGTTCACATGACATTCTCTCGGGTCACGACGCACAACGCTGCGGTGCGCGGCATGCGGCCTCGGATACAAACCGTATGAAAAACGTCACGCATACTGCGATGAAACTAGAACCCATTCTCGACATTGTTCATACGATTATGTGTACGCCGTAAAATTTTTATTGCCGCATTATTTTTCTGCGTTGTAAATTGTAAGCAAGAAATAAGAGGTTTTCTTGATTTTATTTTATTTGTGTCCGAGGCCGCGCAAAGCTTAACGAATAGTTCGCTAATATGCTTGTATTGTCCCGAACAATTGAACGGTTGGATACGGATTCCGTCTCTAACTTCTTCACACAATTTTAATTTTATGCCTCATCACACCAGTATTTTCAAGCATCACTGACAGGTTGTATCTGTGGCAGGTGCTGAACTCGGTGTCGCTGCACCAGATCAAGAAGCAGTCGGGCAAGTCGCTGCGCGCGTGGCTCGAGCTGGAGCACGGCCCGCCCACCAGCGAGGGCTTCCTGCGCGCGCAGAACAACTTCGTGGAGTCCGCCGCCGCGTACGCGCTTACCAGCTACCTGCTGCAGCTGAAAGACAGGTACACTAACTCGGTGTCGCTGCACCAGATCAAGAAGCAGTCGGGCAAGTCGCTGCGCGCGTGGCTCGAGCTGGAGCACGGCCCGCCCACCAGCGAGGGCTTCCTGCGCGCGCAGAACAACTTCGTGGAGTCCGCCGCCGCGTACGCGCTCACCAGCTACCTGCTGCAGCTGAAAGACAGGTACACTAACTCGGTGTCGCTGCACCAGATCAAGAAGCAGTCGGGCAAGTCGCTGCGCGCGTGGCTCGAGCTGGAGCACGGCCCGCCCACCAGCGAGGGCTTCCTGCGCGCGCAGAACAACTTCGTGGAGTCCGCCGCCGCGTACGCGCTCACCAGCTACCTGCTGCAGCTGAAAGACAGGTACACTAACTCGGTGTCGCTGCACCAGATCAAGAAGCAGTCGGGCAAGTCGCTGCGCGCGTGGCTCGAGCTGGAGCACGGCCCGCCCACCAGCGAGGGCTTCCTGCGCGCGCAGAACAACTTCGTGGAGTCCGCCGCCGCGTACGCGCTCACCAGCTACCTGCTGCAGCTGAAAGACAGGTACACTAACTCGGTGTCGCTGCACCAGATCAAGAAGCAGTGGGGCAAGTCGCTGCGCGCGTGGCTCGAGCTGGAGCACGGCCCGCCCACCAGCGAGGGCTTCCTGCGCGCGCAGAACACCTTCGTGGAGTCCGCCGCCGCGTACGCGCTCACCAGCTACCTGCTGCAGCTGAAAGACAGGTACACTAACTCGGTGTCGCTGCACCAGATCAAGAAGCAGTCGGACAAGTCGCTGCGCGCGTGGCTCGAGCTGGAGCACGGCCCGCCCACCAGCGAGGGCTTCCTGCGCGCGCAGAACAACTTCGTGGAGTCCGCCGCCGCGTACGCGCTCACCAGCTACCTGCTGCAGCTGAAAGACAGGTACACTAACTCGGTGTCGCTGCACCAGATCAAGAAGCAGTCGGACAAGTCGCTGCGCGCGTGGCTCGAGCTGGAGCACGGCCCGCCCACCAGCGAGGGCTTCCTGCGCGCGCAGAACAACTTCGTGGAGTCCGCCGCCGCGTACGCGCTCACCAGCTACCTGCTGCAGCTGAAAGACAGGTACGCACCCTGCCAGCAGTTTCGGTAACCCATCCAACTCTCTGCGTCGTGTTCAGTTTCTAAAAAGAATTAAACTCTCTACGTCTTGGCTTGGCTCTTAATATAATTAAGATGCTACGAGTATAAAGATAATATTTTTCACAAAAACTTACTATCGCATAAATACTATGCAATGCTTAAAATAACAATAATATTATGATAATTGCAGACACAATGGGAACATTTTGCTGGACAGCGCAGGACACATCATCCATATCGATTTTGGGTTTATTTTCTCCATTTCACCGAAGAACTTGGGATTTGAAAGTTCTCCGTTTAAGGTAATTTAACTAAGTTTCGCCATAATTATTATTTTAATTATGTGCTTCAGTCTTGTTTAAGTTCATATACTCACTCCTATTTAATATTTTGTAACATCACTAATCAAATTAATATGTCAGTTAGTGCCATATTTTAGAGTTTGATAAGAATAAAATTTATCAAACAGGCGTGCTGCTAAATGCGCAGTTAAAAAGATAAAGCGGATATTCAAACTGCTAGATTTGTAAATTGTTTTGATTACTTGTATTTTCACATGATATAATTATACTATAATGGTATTGTGTTACGGGGTAATGCTGCTGAAATTAATGCCATATTTCTTTGCGGCTATTCGATATTTTTAAAATGGGCTCAAGAGAGGCAATTCAGTCAAGAGAAATACGGGAGAAATATCTAATAGAAAACAACGATTAGTTGTCGGAGTCCGCTTGCCTACCAAATTTCTTTCTCACCTAAGCCAGTCAATAAGTTTTTGTTTATGACGTGCAGCTGACGAGCGAGTTCGTGGACGTGATGGACGGCGAGAGCTCGGACATGTTCGCGTACTTCAAGATCCTCATCCTGCGAGGCCTGCTCGCGGCGCGCAAGCACTGCGACCAGATCATACACCTCGTCGACATCATGCGCATGGGTGAGTGCAAGACCATGTTTGGGAACTGACTGTGCTCCGCGCATCACCGTAAAGGTATAGTTCCGTAATGGGCTGTAGGCTGTAACCGGTGCTGTAGTTTGCGGCCGCGCTCGGAATCAATTTCATACGGATTCATAGAAACCGGTGGTGTCGCTGCAGTTTGTGGCCTGCAGCTCATCTCGAAGTTATACCTTAAGAAACACGAGCGTTCTTGACCAGACAGGTTCTTTTTGTGTTCGCCTAAAAACCGCTCCTGATTGGAGCCACTATATTATGTTCACTATATGAAGCAATTACAGAAGTGCAGAGTGCAAACATAGTGGATACGGAACTAAATACGTGAGCTAACGAGCAAGTTATTTGACTATTTCATAGCTTCTGTTGTTCACTTTTTCGATAATCATTTTCAATCTTATACGAGCAAATTATACACGAGATGAATCCTGTCTCCTTTCCGGCCAATTCTGTTGTGCGAATTCTCTGAACTAATTTGTTACGTGTAAAATTAGTGCTCTCCTTTAATCACTTCGATTCTCTTTGAAAAAGATTGCACTATTTTTGGACGTGTAAAATTAGATTAGTTTAGTATCAGTTTAGAGGTTTTGCAAAACAGAATTGGCACCAATATTGGTGTTATTTGTCCGTAGGCGGTCAGCTGCCGTGCCTACGCAGCAGCAGCGCCGTGTCGGCGTTCCGCGCGCGCTTCCACACCGGCCGCACCGAGCCGCAGCTGCGCGCGCTCGTCGACCGCCTCGTGCGGGACGCGCTGCACTCGCTGTCCACGCGCCTCTACGACAACTACCAGTACTACACCAACGGCATCCTCTAGCACACACCACGCCGCTGCCGCGCTCCACCGGCCGTGCGTGTACTGCTCACCGAGCCGCAGCTGCGCGCGCTCGTCGACCGCCTCGTGCGGGACGCGCTGCACTCGCTGTCCACGCGCCTCTACGACAACTACCAGTACTACACCAACGGCATCCTCTAGCACACACCACGCCGCTGCCGCGCTCCACCGGGCGTGCGTGTACTGCTCACCGAGCCGCAGCTGCGCGCGCTCGTCGACCGCCTCGTGCGGGACGCGCTGCACTCGCTGTCCACGCGCCTCTACGACAACTACCAGTACTACACCAACGGCATCCTCTAGCACACACCACGCCGCTGCCGCGCTCCACCGGCCGTGCGTGTACTGCTCACCGAGCCGCAGCTGCGCGCGCTCGTCGACCGCCTCGTGCGGGACGCGCTGCACTCGCTGTCCACGCGCCTCTACGACAACTACCAGTACTACACCAACGGCATCCTCTAGCACACACCACGCCGCTGCCGCGCTCCACCGGGCGTGCGTGTACTGCTCACCGAGCCGCAGCTGCGCGCGCTCGTCGACCGCCTCGTGCGGGACGCGCTGCACTCGCTGTCCACGCGCCTCTACGACAACTACCAGTACTACACCAACGGCATCCTCTAGCACACACCACGCCGCTGCCGCGCTCCACCGGCCGTGCGTGTACTGCTCACCGAGCCGCAGCTGCGCGCGCTCGTCGACCGCCTCGTGCGGGACGCGCTGCACTCGCTGTCCACGCGCCTCTACGACAACTACCAGTACTACACCAACGGCATCCTCTAGCACACACCACGCCGCTGCCGCGCTCCACCGGGCGTGCGTGTACTGCTCACCGAGCCGCAGCTGCGCGCGCTCGTCGACCGCCTCGTGCGGGACGCGCTGCACTCGCTGTCCACGCGCCTCTACGACAACTACCAGTACTACACCAACGGCATCCTCTAGCACACACCACGCCGCTGCCGCGCTCCACCGGCCGTGCGTGTACTGCTCACCGAGCCGCAGCTGCGCGCGCTCGTCGACCGCCTCGTGCGGGACGCGCTGCACTCGCTGTCCACGCGCCTCTACGACAACTACCAGTACTACACCAACGGCATCCTCTAGCACACACCACGCCGCTGCCGCGCTCCACCGGCCGTGCGTGTACTGCTCACCGAGCCGCAGCTGCGCGCGCTCGTCGACCGCCTCGTGCGGGACGCGCTGCACTCGCTGTCCACGCGCCTCTACGACAACTACCAGTACTACACCAACGGCATCCTCTAGCACACACCACGCCGCTGCCGCGCTCCACCGGCCGTGCGTGTACTGCTCACCGAGCCGCAGCTGCGCGCGCTCGTCGACCGCCTCGTGCGGGACGCGCTGCACTCGCTGTCCACGCGCCTCTACGACAACTACCAGTACTACACCAACGGCATCCTCTAGCACACACCACGCCGCTGCCGCGCTCCACCGGCCGTGCGTGTACTGCTCACCGAGCCGCAGCTGCGCGCGCTCGTCGACCGCCTCGTGCGGGACGCGCTGCACTCGCTGTCCACGCGCCTCTACGACAACTACCAGTACTACACCAACGGCATCCTCTAGCACACACCACGCCGCTGCCGCGCTCCACCGGGCGTGCGTGTACTGCTCACCGAGCCGCAGCTGCGCGCGCTCGTCGACCGCCTCGTGCGGGACGCGCTGCACTCGCTGTCCACGCGCCTCTACGACAACTACCAGTACTACACCAACGGCATCCTCTAGCACACACCACGCCGCTGCCGCGCTCCACCGGCCGTGCGTGTACTGCTCACCGAGCCGCAGCTGCGCGCGCTCGTCGACCGCCTCGTGCGGGACGCGCTGCACTCGCTGTCCACGCGCCTCTACGACAACTACCAGTACTACACCAACGGCATCCTCTAGCACACACCACGCCGCTGCCGCGCTCCACCGGCCGTGCGTGTACTGCTCACCGAGCCGCAGCTGCGCGCGCTCGTCGACCGCCTCGTGCGGGACGCGCTGCACTCGCTGTCCACGCGCCTCTACGACAACTACCAGTACTACACCAACGGCATCCTCTAGCACACACCACGCCGTTGCCGCGCTCCACCGGCCGTGCGTGTACTGTTCATACATTATTCATTAGTTTTCGCACTGACTCCTATTGTACAAGTACACTGGACATCAGACAGCCAACACAAAAATGAAGACATTTTCGCCATTTTGGCGCTGATTTGTTGCGTAGGCTGGCGTGATCTGTACTGCTGGTTTTATTAAAATAAATAATGATTTTAAATATTTTACAGAACCTTGTCATGGCTTAAGTGGTATTTCGTCCTACATAATATTGATTGGATTTTATTTTAAAACATCATTTTGCAGAGAAGATATTTTTCATTGAGCAGTATGGGGAAATTTTAGGTATCAGCAATGTATCTTAGAAACCATTGCTCATTTCCTGTGTAAAAAAAAATTTAAGCATGATTTATAATTTTGGTCAAGCGCGAATAATTCACAAAAATTTACTAAAAATTATTTTCTTTTTTTGCTAAGTGACCCGGTTTTATGTGAGAATCGTGTTAATGTATCGGAAGAAAAAATCCTGGCGGAATTTATTATTACATGCTATTTAACAAAATTTAGCTGAGTATTAATATTTTACAATTATTAATTTAATAAGATGTTACACAAGTCAAAAGTGACAAATTGTTTGGTTTACTCGTAGATGATCCTCGACCAAATGAAAGATCGAACAGTGATTTCCGTTAAGGTTATCTTCTTAAACGCTCCTGTATTGATAGAGAGGTTGATTTTTAATTATAAATTACTTACACTACTAGGATCAAGGTTGTTGCAGTTACTTTCCCTGTATTTTCTTGTATGGCCTTCCATCAGTCGGCCTCCATTTATGATAACAGATGGATAAAATAGATAATTAAGGAGTTAATGCTTGACATCTGTGGCAACCAACATCTAAACAGGTCCTCAAATTCATGAAACATGTACTTATTGTATCTTTTATGGATTTTATCATGAAAAAATTGACAATGATTAGTAATAGTAACTTGTAAATTAATTACCTATCAGTTTTGTTTATTTGCTATTATGAAGCAATAATTTGGTAGAATATGTTAATTGATAATTAATATAGGATATTTATTTTACAATATATAGTGGAGTGGTAAAAGGTGCAATTTGACAGCTGCAACGTAAAGCTGCAAATCAGAAAAAAAATATTGTTTTTGTGCTGACCACCAAAACATTGTAAATAGTTCGTGCCATATCTCTTTGGCAACATTGGATTTCCATCATTTAAAGGTGACAGAAAGGGTTTTGCACCCTTTGTGTCACCAGAGAAATTGTCACTACATATAAGTCCTTTATTCCTTGTTCATGGTGCCTATTTGGTAAAAGTTTTAAAGAAAACTAATTTAGCATATTATATAGATAAAGCCGAGTGAAATGAAAAATTAAAAATCAGCTGTTGTTAAAATCAACCAAAATGAGCATTTCGTTTTTCACATTGATTAAAAACCCGTCCATTATGATGTTTAATTAATAGATCTCGTTCAACCATTAAGACTAAAACATCTGCCCCTAGATTGTCTAAGAAAAACGTATTCATCGGTATCGTAATCGTTTAATTCTGCCCGCTGATTGGGTTCCTGATTTGCATCAGCCAATCACGGGGGAGAATTCGCTAGCGATTACGATAACAGTGAATACGTTTTTCTTACGCAATCAGACCCCTGGTGTTGCAAATCTTGGATGAAAGACTCAGCGAACAAAACGATTTATATTTCAGTTTCAAAAGAGAATGACCAAAGGCGGTATCAAGTTTTCTCATGAACCAAAACCAAAATAGTCTATGAAAATAAAAGCTATTTGCACTAAGAATTTGTTTTTATATCCGGAATTAAATTTTCCATACAAAAAGTTACTTTCTTTTCGATACACACTTTGTGTCACACTGATTTTACTAAGAAGTACTACTTGTTTGTTTGCCTATAACTTTAGAATCCGGATATTAATTAAAAAGTAATAATTGTCGGAGTTAATGTGGAGACCGTAGTCTATAAAAAATAAAGTTTGGGTTTGATTCAGCTTGATACGGAAGTCGATACATGCATGGTCATTGTCCTTTATGTGAGGACTTTTAGAAAGATAACGATAGAAATATTTAAGGTTTCGTTTAATTCAAGCCAACTTACGGGCGAAATTAATATAATACATCCTGTCCAAATCTGTTCTATAGATAGAAATATATGACTTAACTTGTATGGAGATTAACAAATCCAGATAGGATAGGTTTTTAATTTCAGTCGTGAATGTGCGAACAATTTACTTTATGAATGTTTGAGGAATTAGTATTTTTGGAACATCCAAAAATACCAATTCCTCAAACCTTATCGATTTGTGTATTTGGTAAAATATTCCTTGATATTTTAACCCGACAGTATCTACTAATAGCGACGATTGAAAAAACCTTAACGAATTCCAGATTCCTTTGTAAATGTCTATGTCTGAGCATTTAATAAATTTTCGAAAGTGTAAATATATATAAAATTGATAATTTCGCAATGAGAAGACTGATTGTTTCGGATGAAAAGAGACTAGATTTAGGTTTCAATATTGATATTTATGTTTTTAATATGTACATTACTAATATAACATTGATTTAGATATGAAATTACGATCATGATCCCCAAAGTTGGACTAAATCGCCAAAAGCTCGACATGTGAATGTTAATAGTTTAATGAACTAGTTAGGAAATATATATTGTGTATGAGATAAATAAATAAATAAATGAATTTATTGTTGTTTAGATAGGTACTCTACAACACCAAACTCAACATGTACCTAATACTAGCTAGTGGTGTGGAAAATAATATAGATCGTAATGCATTGTATCGCAATTTTTATTTAATACATTCGGGATCCTTATTTAGCGGCGCTATATGTGTCGTAACTTATTGTAGTACATTGTGATAACAAGGGTGGTTAGCCGGTTTTTGCAAACGAGATGTCACGACTTCATCGTTTTAACTTACTGTATTGAAAAACGTTGTGTGATACATAAGTATATCACATGACGTTTTTCAATAAAGTTGTGGAAATAAGTAAAAACAAATCTTTTTCTAGTTTCTTTCAAGATTTTGGGGGAAAAGTCCCATCTTGTGCAGTTTTTACCATAGATAAAATATTGCGTTTCGATTTCTTGTTAAAATGAATTAAATATGACCATTCAACACGCATTGCAATGCCTACCTGTAGGTATAATTATTATTAAACCTGCAGGCAGCACGGTTTGGACAAGATACAATAATGCGAATTTGTTGTTAATTTACAAGAAAGAAAAAAAGTTCACATGATGAAAACGTAGGACTTTCTACCAAAAATATGGTGTTAAAATTTGTAACTGGAGCTGTTGATGTATGTATTTAAATTGTAATGTTGCTTGTATTGTGGATGTGTTAAATAAAATGTCTATTGATATAATATTATGTACTTGATATTTTGTGTGAAATGCATGTCTTCATCTATTTTATATTTGATTTTGCCAGTACTATTTTATAAAAAAATCTTCATTTCAAAAACGCGATGTCCGAAATAATCGTGTTAATGACGGAACATAATTTATTATTATCAATTAAATCAATTATGCATTCATGTAATCGTGTTCATCCTCTTTAAATCTGTACTATATATAAATATTGTTTTTAAATATTACCATCTAGACAAATTGTTTTGATGTAATTTTAAATTTAAGAAACGCAAAAGTTGTGGAACCTTAAAAAAATGTAAAAGCTAGTTGATTAATATTTAAAGTTTTTACTGGCCAGCAAAATATAAAAGCCAGAATTGTACGAATTGTGAATGATTTTAACCTGTAAATACTTTTGTCTTACAATTATTATATAATCGTTATAATCTGGTTAATGTAATGAATTGATATACATAATATCTAAAGTCCAAATTAATGTTTCTCTTCAAAGTAATTATTCATGTTATTTATCGACATGTACAGATAATTGTAAGTAGGCTACATAATGTTTACCTTAATTTTTTTAAATATACATATATCTAAATTTTTAAATGTGTTTTATTTTTTATCGTTTAAACTTCCATACAAACCAATGGATTAACATTTCTAATAAATAATTTTTATTTTTTTGAAAGCAGATTTCAATCACGAATACATTTGTCATTCAGGCCCTGCAATGCAAAACCAAGAAATTAGTACCGTCTTTAAAGCAGGCTACGGATCTGCAGTTTTAACTGTAGTCTGACTACTCAGTTGATATAATGTATTATACCGTGTGTAGGCAAAAGGGGCATTAGTTATAACTGGCAGATAAAACTGAAGGTGCGTAGCCTGCTAGAATTTAACTTCACAATTATGAAACTACTGCAACTTGACGAAGGAAAGAGCTACTTACATTGACGACGTATGGATCTCCAGTTAGTCGTCTATCCCTGTTGTACATCGCGCGATCCCATCGTGAGTTGTGTGCGCGCCTGTAGTGCTAAGGAAATAATACAATCATCATGCAATTAGTTATCGTGAAATCCTGCCCATATTTCCAAGACGCCCGGTAATATTTCAGCAACTTGAAAGGAATAACTATTTTTTGTAGACGTAAGTCTCTTCTCTACTCAAGTTCATTAGAAAACTCTCAGAGTAGGTACAAATAAATAAATTTGAGCGAAATATCTGAACAGTAGTAGCAACTTGTTATTTCTCGATGCTCAGGACGGCGCCTGATGCTTAGCAGGCCTGGGTGCCACCAATTTATCTGTGCCGCTATCCTTTTAGTACTCTGTGGATGTACTGCGTCTTGAACTAAACTAAAATTCTACAGCAGATCATTCAAGTCGTAATGGATCTTCCGCGACTCTACGCTTCGCAGAGCATACGGGTAAATTGGTGGCACTTATGCGACAGAGAGCGCAACAGGCCATCAATTTTACCGCGGGCAGCGAGATATTGCTGATACCTATGGTTGATATGATCGCTACATACGTACGTACATCTAATATTAACTTACATTCCCTAAAGTAAGGTAGTGCATCCACCACAGTGCGTAGCCGGGGCCAGCT
The DNA here is from genome assembly GCA_963855885.1 of Coenonympha glycerion. NCBI lineage: Eukaryota > Metazoa > Arthropoda > Insecta > Lepidoptera > Nymphalidae > Coenonympha > Coenonympha glycerion. The sequence continues at coordinate 4,343,713 of OY979638.1, read as the reverse complement.
ATAGCAGCACCCACTATTACAAACGATGGTATAATGTTAAACCACATGTCGATAAAATATCTGGACTAAGTAAGTACTTGACTCTTTTTTTTAAATATATTTTTAGTAGCAGTTATTTAGCCTCAGATGAGTTAGGATTTAGCTAAGTTTAGTTTCTCAGAATTTAGTACGCTCAATACTGACTGACATTGCTGACAAGTGATTAAAATTAGATGAAAATTAGCCATTCAATCAAACACCAAAACGAATATACTCGGCGTAACTATATCATCTGAGGCCCGTGGCAAATTCTTTTGATTCCAATTCTTCTAAATAAATTTTCAAACGTTTTAAGGCATTTGAAAGATAGCTTTAGACTAAAGTGCTTTAGAGGCTGCATGACTCTATATATTCCTCATAAATATTTATAATTTTGGGTAAAACTTTTATATGCCCTTTATTTCAATAAACATGAATTTTTAAAGGCAAATAATTACGGGAAACGGTTCGTAAAACGCAGACCACACCTGATAACACCTTAGGAAAAAAATTTCAAAAATACGGTATCGATGAAAAAAGTTTATTTAACATAATTTAATTTTGTAACATTTTGTAAATTATGGCAGAATTTATTTTCTCTTCTTACTCTTCTCTTTATTCATTTTGAACTTGAGTTTCTGTTTGATTTTATCTTTCCTCATTCGCTCCTTGACTATTTGTTGCTTGTTACGGAACTCGCTCGACGAGGCTTCGGCCTTCTTCTTGGCGACGCGCTCGTTGTGCTTCACCCAGCGGGGACGGAACTCTGATACTGAAAAATAAATAAACACGTGAGAGATTGGAACTGCTGTAGTTTCCCAATAGATGGCTCCGCAGTCTGCCTATGACTGAAAACAATGTGTATTGCAAAGATTTATATCGCTGTGTATTGAAATTATCATGTCAGCGGACAGCGGTAGTTGCTCCCATAGCTCAATTGGTAGGGCGCCCAGTCGCGATAGCTGGGGATGCGCGTTCTAGTCCCGTTGGCAGCGATAATTTTGATACACTTATAATTTATAGTAATTCAATTGTGTGAAACACTGTAACGAAAAAATATATTGACAGTTAGTTCATTTTTTGTGCCGATTTCAAACGCCCGCCCTCTCTAAGGTCTACGGTACTAATTGACCTTTAGATTGAGTATTGCTAGTGAACGTCGTTTTGAATGTCATTTGATTTTAAACTCGCCGGCATATTTAGCGGAACATAAAAAAAAGGTCCATAATTAAAAAAATATGGTTTTATTTTAAAATCTACTTACTACACTTCTTTTGTTATTTAAAGTTTCATTTGTTTTTACTTAAAATGAGATCACATTAAGAACAGATTTTGCGAGTAAAGGCTATTTGTGAAAAATGGTACATTTTTGAACTTTTCATGTAACCTGGAAAAGTGAAATTTTATATTAAAATTACAATTAATTAAATTAGAAAAATGGTGATTAATATCGCGTATTTCCTCCACGTGCTCTTATTAAAGTTTCTACCCGTCTAGGCATACTGAGAATGATGTTATCGATGGTCTCCTGGGATAGTCTGCGCCATTCCTCAACTACGGCGATTCGCAGTTCTCCCACGTTGGCAGGAGCTTGAATTCTGGACTTAACTTTTCTTTTCAGCAAGTCCCAAACGTGCTCTATTGGGTTCATATCCGGTGATCTCGCCGGCCACTCCATAACAGTGATATTCATATCATTAAGATAAGCTTGAGTTACCCGAGCGGTATGCGGCAGAGCATTATCCTGCATAAAAACAAAATCGTCACCGATATATGGGGCAAACGGTACGACATTTTCTTCTAAAACTTCTCTGATATAGCGGTCTGCAGTCAGACTCCCTCTGTCAATCACTACCAAGTCTGTGCGAGCTCCCAAACAAATGCCTGCCCAAACCATTATTGATCCACCACCGTATGCAACTGTAGTTTCAAAATTTGTCTGAATGTATCGTTCTCCTTTGCGTCTGTATATTCTCTGCCTGCCGTCAATTTGATTTAAGAGAATTCTGCACTCATCACTAAACAATACCTTACTCCATTGGTCCGCGTTCCAAAGTCGATGTTCCTGAGCAAAAGTTAACCTGTTTCTACGATGATTTACCTCGAGCCTTGGAGCCTTGGCGGGCACAAATGAACCCAAACCAGCTTCTTCGAGCCTTCTTCGTACCGTACGCTCACTTACGGTTACACCCCGCACTGCTTCTAACTCATGTCGGGCTTGGACGGCCGTCAAACGGGGGTTCCTACGTACACGAAGCCGAATGAAACGATCATCCCTACTCGAAGTGCGTCTTTTTCTGCCTTGTCCTGCTCTTCTCACATAAGTACCGGTCTCCCTGAACCGTTGGATACTGCGATGGATCGTTGAAACTGGTCGACGAAGATCTCTGGATATCACTCTGTAGGTTTGACCATTTCTTCGCATTTCGAGTGCCCTGGCAATCTCCGTTGGGGCTAAGTCAGGCATAATTCAGTCATCAACTCCAGAAAGATGCGCGATTAAAAAAAACTAACAAAAAACAGTATTTCAATGAAATTTTAAATCAAACTCAGAAGGAAGAAATACTCGAAGTTCGCTCCAGATAAGGTGTATTTGAATAAAATTAAAACAATTGCATAAAATGTGATGTTCAGTTGTTTTCTTAATTTGAAAATATTTCTTTTTAAATTAAATAACGTATAAACCAGCCAGCAACTTTATATGATACTGATATCAAACCTTTTTTTTATGTTCCGCTAAATATGCCGGCGAGTTTAGTTCCATGGACGCTCACGCCAGGTTCACGCAACAATCAGCGCCAAAATGGTGAAAATCAATTGTCTTCACTTTACGTTGACAGTCTGAGGTCCAGGGTACTAGTATAATAGAGGTCAGTATACTTACGCTTCTGCGCCTTGGCGGGCGGCGCGTCGTCGTCGTAGTCTTGGTCGTGCGGCGCGTTGCGCTTGCGCCACTCGTCGTAGCGGCCGCTGCGGAACGACGCCGACACGCGCCCACCGCTCTCCGTGCGGATCATCTTGCGACCGCCGTCCTGTGCGGTCACCACGTTACAACATTTACTTGGAACAATAGACTGTATATACCCAGGACAGGGTGGACGGCATGGCCAGTTTATCGGTGCCAAAATGCATGTTTTGCCACCAGCAGTAAGGCCACGCTGTAGTTTGCTCAGCAGCCAGCCATATAGAGCTAATGTTTGCTTGTACGAAAGTTTACGTAAATCGTTCGTATGCCCACATCCTGAGTTTTCCTATCAGTGCTCAATACAATATGTTCAGTATGAAGTTCAATGCAAGTAGGGGCACAGCAGTATCATTTTTGAAATTTTTTCAAATAAAGATGTGGCAATCCGGGAGTGCCGACAAAAGTGGAAACTCACAACGCTTTGTCGATTACAAGAGTGTGACGCGCGGGTTACGTTACGATACTTTAGTTTTTGTGATAGGTTATGGGCCGAGAGTGTTGGGTGAGGTGTTGTATATTCAACTTCGTACATTATGATGTATGATTGTGCCAATTCAATAAGAGGCTGTCGTGGGGTGACAGCAGCCAGACGATACTCACGGGGTCAACGTGCACCATCTTCTTGCGCCTGCGGTCCCAGCGCAGCTGCGTGCGGTGCGTGCGCAGCGCCGCGTCACAGTCGCTGCGCAGCTCCAGCTCCGCGGACGACGCGCTCGCCGCGAAGTTCACCGCCATCCTGACAGCAACGCGACATTGACACATGACATTGCTTTTGTTTTTTTTAATTTCGTTCCATTCCATTTCACGCATGGAATGTTTCGTTCGAGTGTTTTTCAAAAAATATTGTTGTATTTACGTCGCTTAGAATTTGTCTGTACATGTGCACAGTCGGCGTCGTTGGATGTCCTTTTAGAATTCCTTTCCGTAAATTTTGTCCTTTTAGCTTGTGTTTTAGAATACGGACCCACAACACAAGCTATCGTTTACTTTGTGGCTAGATTGCGATGTGTGTAATTATCCTGTTAATATATTTCTATATTTTATATACAGTATCTCGTATATATATATGTATATATATAATGACACGAAAATTAAAAATATATTGAGAAAAAAAAGAAAAAAAAAGAACAAAAAAAAAAATAAGAGGAAGGCATATAATATAATAAAATCCCGTATGGTCTATGCTGCTCTATTATAAAACTATAAAAAAGGTCTGGTTCGTCTCTAATACATAAATAAAAGAAGTATTTTTGCTTGTCTATGGGATGTTGTATGATGCAGTAAAAGGTAAGTGGAGTTAATCTTACCCAGCTTCTGTGTGCTGGTCGCTCGCGAAGTGCGGGATGTAGTTCTCGTCTCGCTGCGCCGCCTGCTTCTTCTTCTTGGAACCTTTCACCGCGCGCGACTCTTCACCGTGCATGTTGGTGCTCTCTTCCAGCACGCCGTCTGCCTGCTTTACGTACCAAATAATTAGTCAAGTGCGAGTCGGGCTCGCTCACTGAGGGTTCCGTACTATCAAGACCGATTCCAATCAAAACACCTCCACCCATCAAATTAAAAACGAGCAAAAAATCACGTTTGTTGTATAGGAGGCCACTTTAAATATGTTTTTTTAACCGACTTCAAAAAAAGGAGGAGGTTCACAATTCGTCGGAATCTTTTTTTTTTTTTTTTTTTTTTTTTTATCTATGTATGTTCACCGATTACTCGAAGACGCGTGGACCGATTTGAAAAATTCTTTTTTTGTTTAAGAGGGTTTTGTTTCCAGATGGTCCCATTTTAATCAGATCAGGATCTGATGATGGGATCCTGGAGAAATCGAGGGAACTCTTCAAATTTTGTATGGACACATGAAACTATTTGAGTATTATTAGAAAGAGTAATATTTTCCAAGTTGTCCTATGGTCATCAGGTCAGGATCTGATCATGGGATCTTGGTGAAATCGAGGGAACTCTTCAAATTTTGCTAGTATACTTAAAGCGAGTTGGGTATTTTTTATAGATACTGGTGCATTTGCTAGCAGATACTGATTTGATGACTAAAGTCATCAAGTCAGGGTCTGATGATGGGATCTTGGTGAAATCGAGGGAACTCTTCAAATTTTGCTAGTATACTTGAAGCGAGTTGGGTATTTTTTATAGTTACTGGTGCATTTGCTAGCAGATACTGATTTGATGACTAAAGTCATCAAGTCAGGGTCTGATGATGGGATCTTGGTGAATTTGAGGTATCTCTTCAGATTTTATGAACACACCTCAAGCAATTTGGGTATTTTACAACGCCTTGTGCATTTTATTGTTTTCCACTAAAAAGTATAAAATAAAAATGGGAAATGCTTTCCAAAAAACCAACTTCAAATGCCACTACAAAGAGTGAAATAATTTTTATTTAAATTTTAGGTACCTACACCAATTCGAAGTCGGGCGATTGTCTATGACTTCGTCATTTCTTCGCACATCAAGTAAGTAAGAAGGACTATTAGGGATTGTATGAAACATTGCCCGACTTCGAATTGGTGTAGGTACCTAAAATTTAAATAAAAATTATTTCACTCTTTGTAGTGGCATTTGAAGTTGGTTTTTTGGAAAGCATTTCCCATTTTTTTATTTTAACTATTTCTTTTTAAGGTATATTATAATATTTTACAATATTATAACTAAATATTCTGTAAATATTTTAAGTTTATAACAGTTATCAATATCGAGCAAAAACAAGCAAAATATCGCGTTTGTTGTATGGGACGCCCCTTAAATATTTATTTTCATCTATTTTTAAGTATTTGCTATTATAGCGGCAACAGAAATACATGGTGAAAATTCTGTCTAATTATCACGGTTCAAGAGATACAGCCTGGTGACAGAGGCACGGCAAAGTCTCAGTAATTGGAACCCGGTTTTACCCTTTGGATACGGAACTTAAAAAAAAAAACGATAGTGCGTCTCACTTGCGCTTTAGAGTCCCTGGTCCTCTGCACGACGGCGCCGTGCGCGCGCCGCTTCGCCTTCATCGCCAGGTACATCGGCGAGTCGTTCTTGTGCGCCAGCTCCAGGATCGTCTGCAATAGAGCTTACGAGTCAAAACAAGTGTGTTAAGCACAGATGGAGTTCACACAGACCTAAAGTTTAGTGACTGTCCAACACGCATCACATCTTGGGAGACTCCGTAATGTCTTATATTTGCTACGTGTGTCTTTTCCTGGCAGGAGGGACAGTGTGGGTCAGGAGGCGTAAATACATTCACCAGTGGCTTAAAAAAAGTTTACGGGGGGTTCGAGCGCGCCCTGCTCAATAGTATAACAGCTATAACTAAATTCATAATAAATATTATATTTGACCACCTCCCCGACGCAATGGCGCGCGTTGGATCGATTGGAAAGAATTCGAGTATGAGGTGGCGGTTTCGATTTCCCCCACAGGAATCTCTAGAATTTTATCTAGAGTTTTCCGTGTAATCTCCGCACCCACGTTGCGTAACTGAACATACACTCACACACAAAACTCACAAATATACCCTATACTCACCCCCTTGGGTCGAAACTTCTTGATCTGGTCGACGAGTTGGTCCGCGCGCGCGGCGCCGCGGTCTGCGAGGAAGGGGTGCGGCAGGGTGGGCGGCTCGACCAGCTTGGCCTTGCGGTTAGCCTCGGCCGAAGCCGCCTCGCGCCAGCGCACGTACTGCTGCCAGCCGCGCCCGCACACGCGCGCCGCGTCTTCCTGATTAACAATATAAATACTTTATTTTGTGGACACTATTTATATTTTGTTGTTACATAAAGGTTATATAGAATGTATTCAATAGTTCGAACTTAGTTGAATGAAAGTTATCACGGTTTCTTCCGGCCTCGTAAATGTCAAACTTTTCATCAAATCTTTAGCTTTTGGGAAATGAAGAAATTGCACGGGGCCAGGCACATTTTTCGGGATAACAATGTGTAAAGCCAGGGTGTCTAACTCTATTCCCAGCCAAATCGGTTCTGTACATGCGGTGCAGTGAATTAGACAAACAAACAAATTTCGCGTTAGTTGTGTGTGATAATTACGATTTCCGAGCGGCTCCTCTCCCACGCCATGACGTCCTGGTGGCGCAGCTCGAGCGCGGCCGTCGGCATCGCGCCCCACACGCCGCTCGGACACAGCTCGCCGCACTCGCTCACCTGAGTATGTAATCATTTATAATGTCTTCACGACTTTCGATTTCAAGACAATTCGCACGTGTACCTATTGAACGAGGTTGTGGAATGTAAAAACCTTCCTTACAATGCTGTCAGGAAGGTTTTTACATTCCACAGGACGATGTTGTAAACGTGTGATTTTTTTTTACACTATACAAGTTAGTACTTGACTGCGATCTCACTAGGGGCCGTACCACCATCGGCGGTACGGCCATGGTGGTATGGCCCCTGATGGTTAGTGATGATGCAACCGTAACGTGATTAGAGGAAAAACGGCTACAATCACGCAGCGTTTTGCCTCCCGATAAGTTGCTCACCCGTCCGGAGTCCTTCTTCATGAAGCGCTACACCTGTATCTCACTGGAGGACGGCCGGCTATCATGGAAGGCTCGAGCTGCTGGTTGTAATACGAGTATAATGCTGACCTCGTCGGGCGCGGTGAGCTGCGCGCCGAGGAACAGCTGCAGGTCCAGCAGGTGCGCCACGTCCTCCGCCGCCACCAGCGAGAACGCGCGCCCCGCCCGCCCGGCGCGCGCGCTGCGACCTGCCACAAGAGATATAACATTATGTAGGTCTCCAAAAGTAAAATTTTGACGCAATTTTAGTGCCCTTAAAAAGAAAGTTCCATCTAAAAACTTTGTTATTTATCTTAAGGTTACTGCAATTAAAAAAAAAGAGGTCCATGTCCGGGTACCGCAGAGATGGTAACAAGGTAGGTAATAAATAATAGGTGGGGTAACAATAATAGGTGGTAACAAGGTAGGTAACCAATAAGATAGGAAGACTTCTTGCCGATTACAAGAGGACTGAAGGGACAGGAAGTAGCGGGCTCTAGAGGAGGCCAATATCCAAGAAGGACAGCCCCATCCATAAGATTCCAATGTATAAAATTCTCGTGTCTCGTGTGTTACCACTCCTCCGAAAGGGTTCGACCGATTGTTATGAAATGTTATGTATGTTCGGTAGGTCTGAGAGTAGGTCGTAAGCAAATTTTTATATCCACAACGGCAAAACAACGATTGCCGGGTCAGCTAGTGTATTTATAGTTAATACTGCTGATGTTACCCATTTGATCATTGATGATGGCTATTTTTTTTTATAATAAAAGTAATAAGACTCCACCCATCTGGCTTACCAATTGACAACCACCCTTTGCCACTATAGTGTATGTATGTGTGTAATGAACGGATTTGGCTGAATTTTTTTAATGGAGTAACATTCTAGATATTATCCTAGATTGGTTCCTCTGTCTTATTATGGCCTGTAATTTCGGCGGCTCCAGTGCCCTTACGTGCCTACGTTACTTAGAGCCACGCTACATTATTCGACAATTATTGCCATATGCATGAAAGAGTATTTACATTTTCTCTCACATTAAATCTTTTCCAAAAAGCTCGCTTACCTACTCTGTGCACAAACAGTTTGGGTTTGGCTGGAAAGTTATAATTGATGACAGTGTCCAATGATGGCAAGTCCAGCCCTCTGGCTGCAACGTCCGTGACCAGAAGGACTGAGCACCGTTTATTTGTGAACTTGCCGAGAGCTATCTTACGCGCTGAAGCGTCTAAGCTGGAGTATGCATATGTTGATGTTATACCAGCTTGTTGCAATATCTGAAAAAAATATAATATAGTAATACCCCGCTTTAGAGGAAGGATGTGTTCTGGACAAAATCGTATAGAAAACTAAAGCATGATGAAAAAACAAAAGTGCTTTTATTGCAAAATTAAACATAAACAGTCACTTAGTAGTAATGGAATAGAAGAAGAAATACTTACTAGGTGCTTTTTCCTGTTGGTATCTTGCGACTATGAGCATCCTAGGACTAAGAGTTGGTATCCTAAGACTATGATGCAGATGTTTGGTAAATTTTCTTTATTCTGTATATTTTTCCTATCCTAATGTAATATATTGTTCAGCTCATTTACTAGTTACTTAAGATTTTCTTTTTTGATTATGGTTATTGTGTCATGCATTCGCGTGAAGGGTAAATTAGCGCGATTTTACAAATCGTGTTTTAAGGAATTCGCGCTGTACGAGTTTGTGGTCATGTAAAACGTGTTATTCGTACTTAATTGAAATCTACACATATATACATTCTTGTAAATTGCGATACTAATAATAAATAAATAAAATAAAATATTACTTAAACAACTGGAAATACAGCTGTAAAAAACTTATATCTTGGAATAATTTTTGACTGTTGCAAACTCTCAGAGCAGGAACATTTGTGTGTGTGTAAAAATATATAATATATATGTGTATGTATAAATAAAATTGATACATCATTTATGTATATTATGAAGCCATTACATTAAACTAGTATCCATAGATACATACCAGATGCAAGTATTCAACATGATGTTTAGTTGCAGCAAACACGACTGCTTGAGAATTAGGTGTCAATACTCTGTCTAACAGCAGGAGCAGAGCAGCAGTCTTCAACTCGGCCCTCACGTATATCCAGCCGAGCCACAAAGTGGATGGTAGCTTCCAGTCAACGTCTAATCTGATCAATACAGGATCACTGAGCCCCGCTCGAGCAAACTCCACTAACATTTTGGGTAGTGTTGCAGAAAACAGTAAAGTCTGACGGTTGGTTGGCAGCCTTGCGACAATTTCTCTGAGTTGTTCCCCAAATCCAAGTTCAAATAATCTATCTGCCTCATCAAACACGACAACCTCTGTAAAATTATAATTATTATCTATATTAATCAGTGACTGTGCAATATCTATAACATTTACGTAGGTACAGATACAGATGCTTATGCAAAAAGCATGCTATTAGAGCATGCTTTTTATAAGCATATAGAGTTAACTTCGTAAATATCCTAGTTAGTAGCAAATGCCCAAAACTAACATGCTTACGTGCTATTTCATAACGTGTATATTATGTTCCTTTACTTTAAAGGTTAGGTAATCTCTCTCATTTCAAAACATGCTTTCAAATATCAAGGATTTTTAACAAACAAATATGGAACTCTTACTTGTTTATGATTCGTCTGAAACAGTTTAAGCGAAACTCAAATGAAAACTTACTTATGTTATCAAGTTTGAGATTCATCTCAATACAAATGTGCAGGAAACGCCCTGGTGTTGCAACCACAATGTCGGGTGTGGAACCACTCATAATGCCAAACTGTTGCTCAATAGATTCACCGCCGAGGATCGCCGCTGAACTGAGCCCAGTGAACTTGCCCAACTCTCGGACAAATCTCAATGTCTAAAAAACACAGCTCAAAATTTAAACAACTAATATAAATCTGTTTACAGGTAAAATTAATGTTAATACAGTTGTAAAGGAGGTACCCATTTGACAAGTCTATGACAATATTGGTTACTTATCCAATTATATGAAAAATATATTTTGAAAACTGTTAAATTTATTTTAAAGATTTTTAAGCACTAAGAAGTGAAAACTAAGATTTATTTAAAAATCTTGTTGACTGACAATTAATGTTTAATGTGTATTAATATATGGTCCGACAAGGCTCTCTTGGCACTTGAAGGAGGGGGCTGTTGCAAAACAAAAGCAGCCATAAAATAAAATCTCCTCAATTTTACTTCAAAATAGTTAATAGTTAGCAAAAGCAACGTAACACAATAATGATATACTGACAGAGCAAACTATCAAACAGTAGCACAAGATAGCGGCATTTGTTTAAATTTTGGCCATGCGCCAAAATAGCCCTGTTGCACTGTAATTTATATTTGTTATGTATCCATTCTTACTTTATTGCACTCTAAACAATTTTTTTAATTAACTACCATACAAATTAAACTCAAATCTTTGGTGTGCCTTTATAAAAATAATATAATAATAGAACCAGTTAATTATGAGTAATTTTATGTATTGATTACCTGAAGAGCCAACTCTCTTGTAGGTGATAATATAAGAGCTCGCAAATTCTTCCCTTGCGTGGGTTTATTCACAGGTGACACCAATTTCTCCAGAATGGGTAACACAAAACAAGCTGTTTTACCAGATCCAGTGCGAGCCATAGCCACTAAATCCTTGTTCTCCAACGCGATAGGTATGGTCTGAAAGTTAGGAAACCTTCAATAATAGCTCAGTGGAAAATATCACTTGCAGTAGGCAAAGCATAAATTGAACCCTGTTTAGAAGACATTATTGTGTATCAACTGAGATACAGTAAAGAGGTATCTATAAATAATAATCTATAAATAGTATAAAAAAAACCGTACAACAGTTAGCAACATAGGTTTCTTGTGAAATTTAGAAGTGCATTATGAAAAGATTTTTTTAAACTCTTTAAGAGGATGAACAGGGATCCAAAGTTGGTATGGAAAAAATACTCCTTCCATAACTACTGAACCATTTTGACGGAATGAAAATTGACTAATTTTGTCCCAGATACTTTGTATCCTAGTAAAATCCATGATTTCTACTGGTTGTGTGAAAATGGTAACTATGAAATTCACGCAAGCAGAGCTGCGGGCGTCCGCTACTCTCTAATATAATTTGTAGCAGTAAGCATGTTCATGATGCAAAACCCCACAATAATTATAATTTAAGGTGTGATTGAATTTGTGCATCCTGATGCCAAAATTCTGAACAAATTTAGAATCTCATTCTTTGAAAATTTGTGAAAATATAGGCAATTTTACATTTTACAAGTTATTTTCAATTATATTGTATTACCTTACGCTGAATTGGTGTAGGTTGTTTATAACCTCTTTTAGTAATTCCTTTAAGTACATGAAAACTTAAACCCATTGACTGGAATCCTCCGGATCCCTTTTTTTGTTTTTTCTGAACTTTATCATTTCCAACTTTTTCTTCTTGGGTTGGTGCTTCAAAACCTGGCAGATCATCTTCAATTTCGTTCTTGCGACCCATTATATCTTTTTGTAAAACAATACCACAAAAGCTCACGTCATATATCAAAAATATAGTTAAATTAAATACACAACAAATATATATTATAACTTATAAGCTAATAACTAATAATTATTTTATTTAAATATGAATAAATCACATATAACACGTGCGTAAGGTTATGTTTTGAGTTTTTGACGTTGACATGTTTTGACAGTTGAAGTACGGAAGTCAGTGAGCTGTCAATATGAGATAACATAACTATGGAGATACTCGCCTAGCCTTGCGTTACTAGCGTCTAGCGGCGCCATTATGAGCGTTATTGCAGAGGTTGTCAAAAGTTCATGGATTGAATGGTACTGAGCATGTCCATGCACAGCCTTGTACATATTAATAATGTTTTGTACAATGCTGGATTCATGATTCCATACGTTTGACAATTCATTTTTTGTGCCGATTTGAAGCGCTCCCCCGAGCGTCCACGGTACTAAATTGACATTTGTTGGAAGTGGATCGTTTGGTGGATCGTCGTTTTTAATGTCATTTTATTTTAGTTCCATAGACGCTCACGCCACGTTTCGCAACAATCAGCGCCAAAATGGCGAAAATCGAGTGTCTTCATTTTTACGTTGACAGTCCAGGTCCAGAGTATATTCTATATACTTTATGGAATTCTATATACTCTATGGCGATCAGTGTCTGAGTTTTGTCTGAGGACTGAGTGGCACAGACAAGTATAAGACCGCAGACCACAGAACTAGGGTATGAGACGTAATCTGTGTTTTAGAAAGTAAAAAAATCTTGTTCAAAATAAATTTTTGAAATTTTTCTTTTGCAATGTTTTGCAATAGGTACACGAGTCTTCTTTAATAAATTGATTTTTTTTCTATTTCTTAAAAAGTTGTAGTATATAATTTTAAAATTTTGTGTATAATGGAACGCATTGCGGAATTTTCTCGAAAGATTCAACACGTTTTGCAATCGACAGCGACGGTCTAGAAAACTTCTTTGTATAAATTGTAGAAAATTTTCTCTCTGCCAGAGAAACGTCATTTTAAAATTTGACTCAAGCTGAACTTGTGGTGATTCTGCTTTGAATTTTTTCACAAATTACGAAATCGGTGTTTCTAGAATTGAGTTTACTATTATTGATTTTTGACTATTAGTGAAGTGTTTTATCCGGATTTTATTTAATTAAGGTAAGTTATTGGCAAATCCTATATTAAGAGCTATTTCTATATCATTATGGATAAAGTAATTAGTACATGAGTTAAACATTTTGAAACGCGATTGAAACCGTATAATTTTTCCTATCAATTTTGTTCACGCCTTTATAGGAAAGCAATGTGATTGTTTATACTTGAATCAAATTCGATTGCTAAGCTTCTAGAAAAGGTTCAAAGCTTCGTGCTTACTCTTACTCGAACTATAGTGCATATCAAATTGGCGTGGCATTGTTAGCGAGATTCCAACAATCTAGATTCTCTAGGTCTATTAACAGGATTGATTTATATCAATTCCGTAAATAGATATCTTTACAATTCAGTTATATTGTAGAAAGATGAATATATATATTCACTTATATTTTAATATTTTATTGATTGATTAGTAAATGTACTTACTTGTTATAATTTCCTAATCAAATTTTGTGGTTATAATTCAGGGCTATCTCGAAGTTCAAACTATAACCTTACCCAGTTTATATTTGTACTCAGTTATAAGATACTTATTTTAAACCTCTTTAATAAATTAACCTACTTGAGAACTGATAATTTGGGGTTGTAATAAGAATTCTAATATCTGTACAGAGGAAATAATATAAATAAAATAATAAACAGGGAAAAAATAATGTATAAAAAAACTGTATTCATTACAATTATTATTTATTATTATTAATAATAAAAATTAGAATGAGTGCATATTTGGAGTGTTACCCCTTACAGCCATAATCTCTGAAGAAATGAATGCCTCTAACTATAGTTTGGCAAGTTCTTGCTCGACCCTCCTGCGGGTGACAGTGCCGGGGGACGCATACCCCAGACAACGCATATCACGCATACACACAGAGAAGTGTCCCTTTCCCCGCTATACTGCCCACTAACCGCTGACATCTAAGTTCCTTGCCTCCCCACCATCTGTTATCCCCCAGGAGGGTTGTGCACGAACTTGCCAAACTATAATCATTGTCACTTATCCTGAAAATATAAGGTTTCCCTAAAATTAAGGATAAATCAAAATTCCAGTAGGCAAGGCTACAAGCAACTTGACCATGTTCTTATTACTGATAAAAAAACATCCCTATGGGGCATCCTGGTTATTTTAGAAATTATATTGCTTTTAATAAACCTTACTTCAAATTGCTGTAAGAAACTATTAGATGTATAGAACTATTTATTGGTGTATTAGCAGTTGACTGGGCAAATGTTGTTTTTCCACTAATAACCTATTCTCACACCTACCAAATGTTCACAGAAGATTTCATAAAAGTGGGAGGGAGGAAATTAGTTACAAACACTGTGGCTCAAGAATTTTAAATATTTGATTTATAATCTTTCCAGAAATCAAGATGGTGAAAGAAACTACATATTATGACATCCTAGGGGTTAAACCTAACTGTACAACAGATGAACTAAAGAAGGCATACAGGAAGCTCGCATTGAAATACCATCCCGACAAGAATCCCAATGAAGGAGAGAGGTTCAAACAGATCTCACAGGCATATGAAGTGCTCTCAAATCCAGACAAGAGGAGAATATATGACCAAGGTAATTTATACAAGATCTCTCCCATTCTTGTCTTAAGTTCTTTATTTTGCAACATTGAAAGATACATAATATTATATTAGGATGTTTTCCACAATCTACCGATACATGGCATGCAAAGTGCGGTGTAAAGTGAAAATATAACTGAAAAACTAAGCATTGTACAAATTATATAGTTAAAGAAAAGAAAAGGAATATAAAAAAATAATAATGTCATTCAAAATGTATGTCTGGACATGACAGATTATAAATATGTTGGTGTTTAGTATTTTTTAAAGTGTAGTCTCTGAGAGCTAATGAGATAATTGCCCAGCATTTATATTCAATATTCATTTTTAAATGAATTTTAATGTAACCTTGAATTCACTTACTTTGTTCATTATGTTAATGTTATAAAAGGTAAAGGTTTATGTATGTATTTTTGTTACTTCTTTATTACAGACTTGTTCAGTTAGTCTTTAACGCTGTCTTAAATGACTGAACTCATTTTGCTGAAATGTTGAATTGATGGATTTCATCTTGAATAAACATATAGGATAATGGGATGCACAGAATTCGCATGCAAATGAGACCCTTTCAGGGAGCAACAAATATAAATAAATAATAAATAAGAAATAGTGGACACATACATTGCTCTGATCCCTTAGTAAGTAGCTTATGCACTTGTGTTAAAGAAATCAGAAACATCGAAGGTACCACAACACCCAGACCTGAGACAATGTAGAAAACTATTGAAAACAGGCATGCTAACCACTCAACCGCGGATAAACTGTAGGATACACAGTTTGTCACACTTCAGCCACTTTAAGGGTTAATTGCTATTAGATTGTTTCTTTCCTCTCTTTATAAAAACAATAAAAATGCAACAATGGTCTCCATTTGTGGGGATTCAAATATTGGTTATAATTTAGGTTTACCCATTGCCAAACTTTTGGTGTATAAAACATGTAGATTTATTTGCCCTAATTAGCAGAAAGCCTTAAGTAGAGAATGATGTACAGATGCATGTACCTCATATCCTGAGGGAACTACAGGGAGTTCAAAAATGTTCCATAAATTTGAAGTGACAATGAACTGGGAATAATGAAAATGATTTGAGGTTTGTTGATGTCACAGTTAGGGTTGCTTAATATTATTTTTCTCAATGAAATAATATTTTTTGTATTGAAAATAAAATAAAAGAATTGGGAATTCTTATCACATGGGTTTCTAGAATCATAAAAGGTGCAGGTACACTATGCAAATTAACCCACACCTTGTATTTTGACGGGCATTCAGAGCTTGGTTTTAACTTTTCCAGTCGTCATCAATCCTATAAATTAAGACATTGTAAATCTAGACAAATTAATTAAAAATTTCATTTGGTTGTGTTGTGTGCAGGCGGCGAGCAGGCGCTGAAGGAAGGCGGCGCGGGCGGCAGCGGGTTCTCGTCGCCCATGGACCTGTTCGATATGTTCTTCGGCGGCGGCTTCAGCGGCGGGCGGCGGCGCGGCCGCGAGCGCAAGGGCAAGGACGTCATACACCAGCTGTCCGTCACCCTGGAGGAGCTGTACAAGGGCGCCGTGCGCAAGCTGGCCCTCCAGAAGAACGTCATTTGTGAGAAGTGCGAAGGCAGAGGCGGGAAGAAGGTGAGAGTGCAACTCTGTCTTACCTGCAGGTTTGATGTCAGTATGACCAGCATACGCACATAGACATAACTTTGTTTACTTTAATAGATTTCTTTTCACCATCTATTTATATTCATATGGATTAGAAAGAGAAAAGAGATCAACAAAAGTAGACACTATTAAAAGCATTGTTTGATTTGAACTATATGTTCAGTAAACCATATTTTGATGTGTTAGAATTTACAAAATTTTCTAACACCTTTTTAGACCTCCAAAAATAAAAAGTTCTGACTCACTGTCACCCCACCCAAACCTTTGGAGCTCTTAGCGCAATATGGACAAGGGATAAGGAAGAATTTCTCACTCACTCGGATTCGAGTGGGAAGTCGCGAGTTCGATTCCCGCCACGGGTCACTAATTTCTAAATTGGCTCAGGTCTGGTCTGGTGGGAGGCTTCGGCCGTGGCTAGTTATCACCGTACCAGCATAGACGCACCGCCAAACAATTTAACGTTCCGGCGCGATGCAGTGTACAAACCGTTTGGGTGAGTTTCCTTACCCCTTCCAAGTTAGAGTGGCTTATGATAACATCTTTGGCTGCATCATCACTCACACACCATCAGATGAGATCTCAGTGAAGTACTAACTTGTATAATGTAAAAAAAGATTCCTGTGGGATCACCATAGTGATCAGGGTTAAATCAGCTAGTAATAAATAAAATGATGATGTGTTTGGCAGAGCGCGTTTTCAATATATAGCAAAAACAAGCAAAAAATCACGTTTATTGTATGGAAGTCCCCTTAAATATTTATTTAATTCTAGTTTTTAGTATTTGTTGTTATAGCGGCCACAGATATACATCATCTGTGAAAATTTCAAGTCTGTAACTATCATGGTTCAAGATATACATAGCCTGGTGTCAGACAGACAGACAGCGAAGTCTCCATAATAGGGTACCTTTTTTACCCTAATAATATGTGTATTACCCTGATAATGTGTTTGTCAGGGCGCAGTCCAGGTGTGCCCCACGTGCCGCGGCACGGGCATGCAGGTGCAGATCCAGCAGCTGGGGCCCGGCATGATCCAGCAGATCCAGACCGTGTGCAGCGATTGCCGCGGCCAGCGGGAGGTCATCGACCCCAAGGACCGCTGCAAAGTCTGCCAAGTACGATTACCTTCTGTTTTTAACAGGATTAATGTATTTATATTTTTATATTTTTGTTATAGTGTTTCACACACTGGTATAATATGGGCCTTTGCAATTTGATTGAAACTGTAGTTTTTCAGTAGAGGACTTTGCAGTCTGCCTAGCACTGAAAGAATGTGCATCGAAATTATCGTGTCCGTAATAGTTGCTCCTGTAACTCAATTGGCAGAGATGGTTTGATGACAACAAATATTGTGTCATGGAATCCAATGCTGCAGATCCAAGATGGTGAAGATCTAAATTTTTGAAGTTTCTTCAAGCCAGTGTAGAGAGTACAATATTTAGCTACTACTGTTTATTTAAAGTATAAATTGCCCAGCATATAAAAACGCATCTTTTCAGAAAGGCTGCAACAATTAGGAATTTTCTTTTTTTTTTTTTTTTTGGGAAAAGATAGTTCACATGAAGTTGCAGGCTAAACAATAATTTTGTGATTATTATAATTGAAACAACATCTATGTATAAGTACATCTACAACTACAAGGCTACAGAGTCAACCTCGAAATGGCCTTGTCTATAAATATTATCTTGAATATGTATGTGTAAAATGCACCTACGTATTTAAGCGCGTGTGACGTAAATGTTGACGTAAACGCACGGCATCACGCTACAACTACGTTTACGTCACACAATACCTGTAACATTATCCACGATGACCCACTCTGTCAAACTACATACTCAAATCCAATGAGACACGCGATTTTGACAGAGTGGGGCGCGTCTTCGTGGATTGAAATATCAATACATACATGGCATGGCATACATACATGCATTTTTAAATAATAGTAGTTTATGAAACGGATGCATAATGGGGGGTATTAAAACATGAGTGTGAGTTTAAAAAACGAGCCGCAGGCGAGTTTTTTAATAGTATCTAACACGAGTGTTTTAATACCTAATTATGTAGAGTTTCATACACTACTTTATCTACGCTCAAATTATCATAAATCCAAACCATAAAATCTTGCTAACGTTTGTCGTAAGTCCTTCACTTTGTTGGTAAAAGATTGTGGGTCATTTTTGTTGCAATTACTAAAATGTCAGGTGGAGTTAAATTTTCTTTAGTACGTTTCACTGCTAGACATTTTTCCGCGCTAAGTTTTGACTAAGTAACAAAAATAACACATTGAAATGTTAAAAGTTAGGTATGGCGCCAAAATTCAGTTGCAAACTGCGTATAGTCTGTTAAAAAAGTAATGAAACAAAAAAGAGTAGAAAAATATTTATACAAGTCAGATAAACTATATTTTTAGTGGATAATTAAATAATCAAAAATTATACATAATTCTTTTCAATATTCTGTATGAACACACTTTTTAATCAGTCATATAAGGCAGGGAAAAATTATTATTGTTTCCGTGAATTAATTGTTGTCTATGGTCGCTCATGACTACCAACTAAATGTTGTCTGTGGACTCCTTATATAAAAAAAAAAAAAACAAAATTGAGGATTGGCTCTACACTCTCTTTTGGCTATGACGACCACAGAGAAAAGAAAGTTATTCCCTGGTCTGTGATGACGACACACAAAAATACAGGAACCCATAGCCGCGTATCGTAATAGAAATTATTCAACAATCTAGAGATATTTCCATAGTACAGCTATGTTATAATGAATAACTTTTTAATAATTATAGAAGTCTGTGAATAAAGTAGGTCAATATGTGACAAATTTTGATTTCATAATTCGAACTTTAAGCAATGAGCGTAGATAAATTGTGTTATTGAGTTATTTCAAACCCACCCTTTAATTCATCTTTCAGCAGTGTGTAATTACACAGTGTAATGTTGGGCATCCTGTATAAAGAGTTGTCGTTATAATATTAACCTCGACTTATGATCGGCTATTGATGTGAACAGTCTTCAGGGGGGTTATTCACGTAACGTTTTCACCCATTGAGTGATGTGAAACAAGAAGCAGAAAACAAAATTAACTTTAGGTATATTGGTTTAGAGTGTAAAATTGCATGTATGTGATCATAGCAAATTCAATTCTCAACCTTAATGCGCTTATATATAAATAAATAATAGCACAATATTTAATATCGACCATGTACCTTTTGTCTTTATACGTTATATTTACGTTATAATTACACATAATTTTTCAGTGTTTTTAAAAACATTTTTAATTTCAATATCGTCTGCTTATATACTTTAATACAATCACCTTTTAAAACATTTCACATCACGAAGTGAAGCCGTTATGTGAATAGCCCCCAGATTGTTCTTACGTATGACGTTAAATTTTTATTACAGGGAAATATTAAAATATAAAATATTAAAATTATTATTAATTATTGTTAAAATTATTATTACAGGGACGTAAAACAGTGCGCGATCGTAAGATTCTCGAGGTGCACGTGGACAAGGGGATGACAGACGGACAGAAAATAGTGTTCAGCGGCGAAGGAGACCAGGAGCCCGAGCTGGAGGCCGGAGATCTTATCATTGTTTTAGACGAGAAAGAACACGAGGTAATTCTTTATTGTTATTTTCTAATACATAACAAGTTCACCTTGAGATTTTTTAGATTTTATTGATCTCCCGTGGGCACAGTTAAGGAGCACACCATGGGTGTGCCTGCGAAATTCAAATTTTTTGTGGTTTTTCGCGATTTTTAAGCTCATAAGACGTAATTAGTCTTATGGCAGTCAAATTGCGATAATCCCAAGATCTTCTTCACGTATTTTTATAAAAATCTCTGCTTGAAAGTGTCGAGTTAAAGAGATTAATCCAAGATTAGCGAGTTGCTCACTTAAAACTCTTTATTCAGACTAATTTCCTAGGATAGACATTTTTATGCAAAAATTTTGATTTAAACATGTAAAGAAGTAACTGCCATTCTCGCAAAATGACTGCCATAAGCCTATTATGTGTAATTAGCCTATTATTGTACAAATTGCAAAAAACAATGAAAATTTTGAATTTCGCGGGCAGAGTCGTTGATTTCGCCTTAACATGTGGTAGTGTGGTATTTTAGCAGGGAATTCTGGGTTCAATTTCTGTAATGGACTGCTCTGAGAGTTAGTAGTTTCAAATATCTCTGTAGTAGACATCGACCCATACTTTCTGTTCTGCTGTGATATATCACAATCAAAGCTTAACATTCCCCACAGACTTGGTCTGTAGCTAGTAAGAATATACATTTCAATATTATTTTCATTTTTAATAGGTTATTTATTCTATAGAATAGAATAGAATAGAATAGAAAAAATTCTTTATTTCATATAGGCCTAGCATACAAAGGCTTCTATGACACGTCGTTTTGTTTTACATATTTTGTTTTATACTTTTAATAGGTATATTATTCTATCTATGATTATTAAGATTTTGATATTACATATAGTTAGCATATAGCTCGCTACGGCTGGACATTCTGAAGGCACAACACCACACAAAATCCTCCATCTTCTTCAACCTACTACCCGTGACCTTTTTTCGGCCGTCATTCCAGCGGGAATGGGTTTGCTCTGCTCTAGATGTTAAATGTGATGTTGAATTCTTCCAGCTTTTCAAAAGATCAGGCCACGACCTCGTGATACGACTCACAATAGAGTTGGTGGAGTCGCTGTGCGGCTTCCAGAAAGTGATCCGGACCCTGGACGACAGAGACATCGTGATCACCGTGCTGCCCGGAGAGGTCATCAAGCACGGGGAGATCAAGTGCATCTTGAATGAAGGTATTTTCTGTCATTTATTTCTTATTTTTCAATAACACACAGACATGAGATAAAGACAGTTACCAGATTTGAGTCAAAATTTCATTAAAATCTTGGACTGGTTCCAGCTATCCCTTTCCATATTATATTCCTAGTGAAAATGTGAATTTTGTGAATCTAAGTAGACATTACTACTACCATTTTTGAATAGGGACACTTTTAGGTGTTAGAGTAATTATACTACATTAAGATTCATTCAATTGATGGAAGGAAAGTTTGAGTATTTTTTTTGTTTTGTTTTCAGGAATGCCTATGTACAAAAATCCCTTTGAGAAAGGCCAGCTTATAGTACAATTCTTAGTTAATTTCCCGACGTCCATTCCGCCTGAAGTGATTCCTGCGTTAGAGAACTGCCTGCCTCCACGACCGATGGTGAGAAAAATAAATATATATCAAGATATAATATATATCTATTTTTGAGTTCTTTTTGCACAATTTAGCAACCAGCGTGGTATATTGACATGATACCATACCAATATAGGTTGGTATTTGGTAAGTTGTGCAAAAATAATACAAAAATAGGATTTTTGCCTCTGTTTTCTTAGTTAATAGCCCAGTGCTAGTTGCTAATTAACGAACAGAATCAGCCCATTGGATGTCATCATAGGAGAACACGGCTTACTGTGCGTGTTTTATGAAGGAAAAAACGGCTAAAACTCACGCAACATTGAGTTAGGTCCGACCAATGACGAAATACGCTACGCTTAGAGGACGGGAACTATGTAACGTATGTTGAAACCAAAAATTTCTCAAATATGGCGTCGAGCGTCATACATTTTGGTACCGCTGACAGCACATACCGCTGTTGGTCGCATACATTAGCGCCATTTCACAGTTTTGACAAATTAAAAATCCGGCTTCAGGGCGGAGCCTAAAATAACTAATAATAAAACTAAGTAATAGGTATATGCGTGAAGTCACTAAGGGCTCATCCTTTATGTTACATCCATGGGTCCGCCCGACCAGTTTCGGACCCGTTAGCCGTTTTTAGGGTTCCATACCAATTTGGTAAAAATGGAACCCTTATGGTGAGACTTTCTCCGTCCGTTCGTCCGTCCGTCTGTCACACTCGATTATTTCAGTAACTAACGAAGCTATAACAATATTGAGTTAAACGTTAAACTGATTTTTATTTATTTTTATGTCTGATAGTTTTTGATTGACATTTATGTATATTTTACAGGAAAAATAAAATCAACTCCCTAACTATTATAATTTTTTTTGATAATAACAATAAAACACCAAAAACAAAGTTACGTTTGCGGTTCGCCAACAAAAGTACCTACATCTAAATTATACTCGTAAATTCATGAACAAAAGTGATTCTTTTAATGTTTTACTTCTTTTATAGTAACCCTCGGTGCGCGAGTCCGGCTCGCACTTGGCCGGTTTTTTCCTTCTTATAATGTCCACTCACGGAAGTCTTGATTGTAATAAGTGTGTGTGTGTGCGCGCGGCAGGTGGAGATCCCCGAGCTGGCGGAGGAGTGCCAGCTGATGGACCTGGACCCCGAGCAGGAGTCGCGGCGGCGGCGGCAGCACGGCGCCAACGCCTACGACGAGGACGACGAGCACCCCGGCGTCAACCGCGTGCAGTGCGCCACCGGCTAGCGCGCCCCGCCGCACGCCCGCACCGCACCCGCCCGCACCCGCCAGCGCGCACGACGGTTCTCTTTCTGCAAGCGTTTCCATTAAGGGGCCTGTGAACTATAATGTCTCCATTCATTCAAAATAACAAATCATTAGTAATTCGTGCATATTTGGATCATGTTGTGGTGTTATTCGGATTCATATAGTAATAATCTATGCTCCTGGCCATATTTGGTTCGGAAATACTTCTTTAAAACGAAATAATAATCAATTTTGATCAATTTTTTTATAACTTTGGTCGAGTTCCGTAATACCAAAAATTTTTTTTTATAACTTTGGTCGAGTTCCCTAATACCAAAAATTGTGAATGAAAACTTGTAACTTTCTTTATTAACTGGTGTTTTTCTTTAGCTGGACGATAAAAACTGCTCCTGAACTAATGCGACGTGAGAAGTATTGTTTTTATTACAAAAAAAATAAGTAGAAAACATGTCCTCTTTGACATAAAAATAAGCAAAACTAAATTCGTTTACATTTTCGTTTAACAAAAGTATTTCGGAACCAAATATGGCCAGGAGCATAGATTATTACTATATGAACCCGAATAACACCACAACATGATCGAAAATTGCACGAATTACAAATGATTTTGGTATTACATTTGTATGGGAGACACCGTGGGTCAGAAGACTCTTAAGGCGAACTCAACAAGTCTGGCCGCGAAATTCAAAATTTTCGTGGTTTTTTGCAATTTGTACGCTAGTTACACCTAATAGACTTATGGCAGTCATTTTGCGAGAATGGCAGTTACTTCTTTACATGTTTATATCAAAATTTTTGCATAAAAATGTCTATCCTAGGAAATTAGTCCGAGTAAAGAGTTTTAAGTGAGCAACTCGCAAATCTCGGATTAATTTCTTTAACTCGACACTTTCAAGCAGAGATTTTTATATGAATACGTGATGATGATCTTGGGATTATCGCAATTTGACTGCCATAAGCCTATTACGTCTTATCAGCTTATAAATCGCGAAAAACCACAAAAAAATTGAATTTCGCGGGCACACGTGTGTATGTGCTCAACTTAAACATGTTGAGAAAACAGTAAACTTACAGTAATAGTTAACAGAAATTCAAGTAATCTGGACAGTTCGTCGCAGAATTAGTGTGCAAAAATACCAAAACATTAAATAACGCAGTTCTGAGCTTAGAACGTACATACGTTTTGTTAAGTTTAAACATGCAGATCGCGTCACGCTTTGTGTTTTTGCGAAATGGCAAGCGTGGGATAGCAGCATAGGGATAGGCAATTATAAGACAATTTATGTCATCTACGTTTCAACAGGTTTTATACTGTGAAAACAAAAAAATATTCTGCAGGGCGATCGGCCAAAAAACTCCATGTTTTGACATTGATACAGTTCTTTAATGATTGATACGTTTTTAGCCGATCGCCCTGCTGGTTTCAAAACGTTTTTGCCAAGCTGTAAATGACTTGTCCGTTCGTTGGGACAATCACGTAAGATATCAAAAACTTATGCCTTTTACGTACATTCTATGGAAGCGCTAGCAACCGATTGTAGAAACAGAGTCGATGTGACATGGCTAGATGGGCAGAACTCCCATAAGCGCCCTGACTGCAAAGGCGATCTTATTCCTTTGACGGCTCGAAACGTATCGTTTTAGTACCCACAGCTTATCCTACCTTTACATTATGGTATTTCTTCTATATTCTACGTTTACAAATAATTATTCTTTAATGCATTCTGCAGTTGATTCTTCTCCCTTATCGACAACCCGTACACAATCTTAAATTCAAACTTGAATTTGGTGGTCACAATTAATGCTTTGCCATGTCGCATATCCTTCTTTAATATTGTTGGTTGAATACACAATGGAGCTGGTTTCCTCTTGGGGGGTATACCCCCCCAGGGCTGGTGTCAGGGGCTTGGTGTTAAATCAATTGATATACTAGACGAATTTCATTTGTGACGTTACGTAATTTACTCGTATTTATTTTCAAGCCTGCTCACAATTTTTTTTTTAGATGTTTATGTCTATGTTTTGTCTCGATTTGTCGACACAAAGCATTGTACTAAACAACTTGTTTGTAAGTAAAGGCTTTGGGTAGGGGGGTTGTAAGTTTCCTTTTAGTTACTATTATATTTATCACTAATACATAATAAATAGTAATTATTCTAAACGAGTTAAGCTCGCCGGTTAATACTATTGTGAATATCCACATGAATATGTAAGTTTTGCACTGTCACTTATCTTAGTTTACAATGAGGCTACCGCTAAGTAAGACTTACATTAATTGGCGCCACTGGCACGAGAAGTATGGAATGTCAAAATCGTGTTTGTTGGTTATTGTTATTTATTACTTTTCATGATAAAAAGTTGTAATTTTATTGACGCGTCTAGC
The DNA here is from genome assembly GCA_963855885.1 of Coenonympha glycerion. Classification (NCBI taxonomy): domain Eukaryota; kingdom Metazoa; phylum Arthropoda; class Insecta; order Lepidoptera; family Nymphalidae; genus Coenonympha; species Coenonympha glycerion. The sequence continues at coordinate 4,318,409 of OY979638.1, read as the reverse complement.
TACGAAGAAAGTAAGTTTTGATAAGTACAAATAAAGACAGGTTAGGTTCTGCGGGAAAAGTTTTATGAATAGGTACAGGAAAAGCGATAAGATTTATTGAAAAGTAACCTGTGCTAGTGGCGCCAACTGGTGCCGCTTATGACGGTAGCCTCTATTGCTTTGCGATCATAACTTCGCAAGTTCATATGTAAAATATTCAACATAATATACTAGCTTTAACAAGTTTTCATTATTGTATCTACTCACTCAAACACAGCATTAATTTCGTTTAGTAAAATTATTCAACATTAGCAAAATATCGCTATGAACTAATTAACAATACCTACTAATAACTTTATTTTGTACGTGATATGTGTTTAGCAACATTTGAGTTGTTATTTCTGTGATTATGACTTAAAATTATGTACTAGAAAAATATCCGAGTAGTGTGATAGCATATAACATACAAGGTATTCGCCTGACTTAAAATTAAATGTAGCAAAAGTATTGCAAGCTATTTATCCATTAAGATTATGTATAATACCAGAATGAATCTAACGTGTGGGCCTGGTTTAAGATTATGCGAGAGTCTGTAGACGCTTGAACTTTGTTGTAATATGAATTGAATAATAAACTGTCGTCTCATATAGATGTGCGTTTTTAATTTGCTTTACCCTTATACATAACCGCTAAGGTGTGGAACGCTTTACCAGCCTCCGTCTACCCAAGTATAATCTGGGTGCCTTCAAGAGAAGAGTGAATAATATTAGTTTATGAAACGGATGCATAATGGGGGGTATTAAAACATGACTGTGAGTTTAAAAAACGAGCCGCAGGAGTTTTTTAATAGTATCACACGAGTGTTTTAATACCTAATTATGTAGTTTAATACACTACTTTATCTACGCTCATATTATCATAAATCCAAACCATAAAATCTTGCTAACGTTTGTCGTAAATCCTTCACTTTGTTGGTAAAAGCAATTAAATATTCGTTGGTAAAAGATTGTGGGTCATTTTTGTTGCAATTACTAAAATGTTAGGTGGAGTTAAATTTTCTTTAGTAGATTTCACTGCTAGACATTTTTCCGCGCAAAGTTTTGACTAAGACTAACAAAAATAACACATTTTGGCGCCAAAATTCAGTTGTAAACTGCTTATGTGCGCACGCAGAACCATAGACAATAGACATTGTTGTTGTTGTCTATGGTAGATCATGGTCCATCCATACTTTACTTTGTCATTGATCCATACTCTCGGTACCTAATGACTACCAACTAAAATATGTTGTCTGTGGACTCCATATATAAAAATACTAAATTAAGGAGGCTCTACTCTCTCTTTTGGCTATGACGACACATACAAACACAGGAACCCAGAGCCCAGTATTGTAATGGAAATTATTCAACTATCTTGATATTATATTTCCATAGTACAGCGATGTTATAATGAATAACTTTTTAATAATTATATTAGTCTGTGAATAAAGTAGGTCAATATGTGACACATTTTGATTTCATAATTCGAACTTTAAGCAATGAGCGTAGATAAACTACTATTAGGTCACGGTGGTAGGCCCCCTGTGCTTATGACGAACCCTACAAAATATACACGTGTATGTTTTCATTTTTGCCGTGTTGTGTTGGTGGGTTGGATCGAAAGGAAAAAAGCCTTTTTTTATCAAAATAGTTTATTGTACAAATAGTCGTACGCATTTAAAGAATAACGTTATAATTACATAATAATAACATAACTTTAAATCTTAAAAATTAAAATACAAAACAGCGAATGTCGTGAAATCCGGTAATTATTGATATGATATAGATAAATGATAAAAATAAAAAATGTCATTGAAATGAATATATATAAAATTACAATTTGTTATTTCTAACAGCTTACCCTTAAATAAAAAATCAATATTTTAGCGAATTCATAAAGTGCCTGTAAATCAGGCCAACGCGCAACGTAAAGAACTTAAAAATTTAATTTAATGATATTCCAATAATCTCATGAAAAGTGAAAAAATATGTTTTTTTTATTTACACCAAATACGATGCAAGTCGCTGTATATTAATAACAATATTATAATAACATTTAGCCATAGCCATTGCATTTAGAATTTTTTTGATATAAAAATGGAATATGAGCCATGTTAAACACGACTAATATTTATTCCCGTTTACACTATGACTTGTGCAAGGGGTAGAGTTCTTAGCACAACAATGCATTTTATAGAGATCTATCATCGAATTTTAGACCTTACAATTTCAGTCTGTCTCTTAACCTATACCTAAACTAAAGTTTGAAGGCTAAATGATTGCCTTACTAATCACAAAAAGTTTCTAAAATGACGTTCACTGGGTAGCAGCATCCTTCCTTGTCATAGTTTGTTATTACGAGAGTGTATGAAACAACAAAACTACGGAGGCTCATTCGGTCATTCTAGCTTAGTAGCCTAGCCCTGCGTGACATGTGGCTCCATTATAAGCGCCAAGATTAGTTGTTAAAAGTTCTACGCCACTTGACAGATTAAAAATAGTTACGCTAATTTTTTAGAAGGCTTATGTTGCTGCTTTATAATGAAACATAAATAATATGTATTTAATAAAAACTTCATAGGATTAAAAAATATATGTCAAATATAACATCATCATGCATTGGTTACAAACGAAATGCTCCAATGTTGCGCGATTCCCCTGTGTTCAAGGAAAATTGGAAAGAATAGTATACTACTACTAAACTAAATGGCCTTTATGAGAACTTTTTATTAAGAATTCATTTATATTCAGAAAGAATTATAAAACAATACAAGCTATCGAATTCCTCAGTGTTGGAGAAACGTAAAATGTGTTTTAAGCATTGATCAAACAAAGTAAAGCGTAATTCGTCATTGGTTTTAACTTTTTTAAGTCGAAATTAGTAGTCTTTCTCTTGGACCTCTTGTCAAAATGGCGCCAAAAGGTGGCGTGAAATTTCGTCAAAATACTCATGCTTGACACCGTGTAGTCGTAAGTCAATCGCTTAGGTATCTTCTTACGATGACGGCCGCGTCTTTGCATCCCATGTCCTCAAGTATAAGCGCCAAGGATTTTGACGTGATGTCGTCATCGCACTCCTAAAAAAAAAGAAATTAAAAATATTTAAAGATTAAATATTTTTTTGCTTGACATATTTTTTCACCGATAAGTCATATGTTCACGCCGATAAGCCTGTAGACAAAGTGGCATTCTATTAAGCGATGTTGCGAATAGAAAAGTCCAAAATGTATGGGATTGACATTTGCTAACGCTATGGCTGATGGCATAGCGTAAGCTAACGTCAATTCCGTACATTTATCGCATTCTATATCGCTGAATATAGCGATATCGCTAATAGAATTTCACTTTGACTAGGCCCTCGGAGTGTACCGTCATCCCATACTTTTTTGGCATTCTTATTTTATACTTTATTTTCAAAACAAAAAATATTATTTCATTTAGAAAAATAAAATTTAGCAACCCTAACTATATGACATCAACAAACCTCATATTATTCCCAGTTCATTGATATCGAACCAGCAGTCTTTAGGGATGTCACTTAAAATTTATGGTACATTTTTAAACTCCCTGTAGTTCACTCAAGATATGAGCTACACTTCATGCATCTATACATCGTTCCCTACTTTAAGCTTTCGGTTAATTAGGGTAATTAAGGTCCACTGCATAGGAGATGCTCTCATACATTTTTTACTTGAATTAATCTTGAAAAATACGTCGTATAATAAAACGCCTTGTTACCTTGAGGTGGTTGAGCAGCGTCCTGGTGGGGCTGGGCGTGGCGCCGTACCACGACAGCAGCGCCTCGCGGTGCAGGCGCCGCGCCAGCTCGCGCCACGCGCCGCGCTCGTCCAGCAGGGCCGCCAGCTCGCCCGCGAACAGCGGCAGCTCCGCCAGCGCGCCGTCCGCCTCCTGCACCCAAACACCCGCCTGTCACTACGCGCCGCAGAGAACAAAATGGAGATGCCCCATTCATTCATTCTAGCCTAGACTTGCGTGACATGGACAGCGCCAAGATTTGTTGTTAAATGTTCATGTACTGAATAAAAAACACCCATCCACGCCATCTTATACGCCCCTTGACAGATTAAAAATAGTTATGCTTATTTTGTAGACGGGCCAGTTCATACTGTTTCCTAGGTCTGTGGGTACGTGCACAGTTCAACTGGCTCATTGACATGCCTCCACCACGAGAAGTTAGGGCAAGATTAGACACTGATACAGACCTATACTATATACCTGCTGTGCACTAATTTACTTTTTTTACTATATACAGGTTAGTATTTGGCTGCGATCTTACCTGATGGTAAGTGATGATGCAGCCGAAGATGTTAACTCCAACTTCGTTGGAGCATAGAGTATACGGCCTCCATACACACGCCATACTTTTGGTCGAGTCTCACCATAATTGTTTTGGTCGAGTCGCGCCATAATAGTTTTGGTCGAGTCGCACCATAATTGTTTTGGTCGAGTCGCGCCATAATATTGTTTTGGTCGAGATGCACAATAATAGTTTTGGTCGAGTCGCACCATATTTGTTTTGATCGATACGCAATATAATAGTTTTGGTCGAGTCGCACCATATTTGTTTTGACCGAGTCGCACCATAATTGTTTTGGTCGAGTCGCACCATAATTGCTTTGCTCGAGTCGCACTATAATTGTTTTGGTCGAGTCTTACCATAATTGTTTTGGTCGAGTCGCACCATAATTGTTTTGGTCGAGATGCACTATCATTGTTTTGGTCGAGTCGCGCCATAATAGTTTTGTTCGAGTCGCGCAATAATAGTTTCGGTAGAGTAGTAGATACTCACGCCCTCGTCGGCGGACTCGTAGTCGTCGTCGGGCTCGGACTTGACGTCGTCGTCGGCGACGAGCTGCGGGTCCACGTAGCGCAGCAGCAGCTGCAGCAGCGCCGGCTTGTCGCGCGCCAGCCGCCACGCCGACACGTTGTACTCCTCGTGCCGGGTCGGGTCCGCCTGTACACCATTGCACTGATTACTTATCCATGCAGGTTTTCTGTCAAACGTTCATTTTATATGTGAAAGTAAATAATAATCAATTCAGGGTTATGATAAATCACTTACTTTTTTCTCCAGGAGAAGTCGTGCGATCTCTACAGTGTTGTCCCGCATGGGTCCGTCGCACACTATTTGCAGCGCGGTGTAACCCCTTCCGTCTACAGCATCAATGTCACTCTGAAAAAATGTGCATAGGTATGGGTATTATAGGTATTGGGTCATCTCACCGTCTCTCTTCTCACACCCCGAAAGCGATTAGTTGATACGATCACGAGTGACCTTCACTCGCCACTACACGGGATCCGACTAATCCGGAAGCTTCTACATTCCAGATGCTAACATCAGCCCGATACGAATAAGCACAACCTCCGATCAACTCAACAACAACAGGCGCCTACAACGCCCAGGGCGCCAACAACAGGAGGAACTCCTATGGTAGCAGAGCCAAGGAAGCTATTTTAACGTCGTCATGTCATGGAGTGTGACCCTTTTCGTTAAGAAGGGTAACCGCAGTAAGTAGGGTGCCGCAGCAGCGCCGCCGCGCTCTATCTCCCTTGATACTCACGGGCGACACCGCGTCGATGAGCAGCGCGGCGACGTCGCGGCAGTGGTCGGTGGCGGCGAGGTGCAGCGGCGTGCGGCCGGACGCGTCGCGCGCGTGCAGGCTGGCGCCGTGCCGCAGCAGCGCCGCCGCGCTCTATCTCCCTTGATACTCACGGGCGACACCGCGTCGATGAGCAGCGCGGCGACGTCGCGGCAGTGGTCGGTGGCGGCGAGGTGCAGCGGCGTGCGGCCGGACGCGTCGCGCGCGTGCAGGCTGGCGCCGTGCCGCAGCAGCGCCGCCGCGCTCTATCTCCCTTGATACTCACGGGCGACACCGCGTCGATGAGCAGCGCGGCGACGTCGCGGCAGTGGTCGGTGGCGGCGAGGTGCAGCGGCGTGCGGCCGGACGCGTCGCGCGCGTGCAGGCTGGCGCCGTGCCGCAGCAACGCCGCCGCGCTCTATCTCCCTTGATACTCACGGGCGACACCGCGTCGATGAGCAGCGCGGCGACGTCGCGGCAGTGGTCGGTGGCGGCGAGGTGCAGCGGCGTGCGGCCGGACGCGTCGCGCGCGTGCAGGCTGGCGCCGTGCCGCAGCAGCGCCGCCGCGCTCTATCTCCCTAGATACTCACGGGCGACACCGCGTCGATGAGCAGCGCGGCGACGTCGCGGCAGTGGTCGGTGGCGGCGAGGTGCAGCGGCGTGCGGCCGGACGCGTCGCGCGCGTGCAGGCTGGCGCCGTGCCGCAGCAGCGCCGCCGCGCTCTATCTCCCTTGATACTCACGGGCGACACCGCGTCGATGAGCAGCGCGGCGACGTCGCGGCAGTGGTCGGTGGCGGCGAGGTGCAGCGGCGTGCGGCCGGACGCGTCGCGCGCGTGCAGGCTGGCGCCGTGCCGCAGCAGCGCCGCCGCGCTCTATCTCCCTAGATACTCACGGGCGACACCGCGTCGATGAGCAGCGCGGCGACGTCGCGGCAGTGGTCGGTGGCGGCGAGGTGCAGCGGCGTGCGGCCGGACGCGTCGCGCGCGTGCAGGCTGGCGCCGTGCCGCAGCAGCGCCGCCGCGCTCTATCTCCCTTGATACTCACGGGCGACACCGCGTCGATGAGCAGCGCGGCGACGTCGCTGCAGTGGTCGGTGGCGGCGAGGTGCAGCGGCGTGCGGCCGGACGCGTCGCGCGCGTGCAGGCTGGCGCCGTGCCGCAGCAGCGCCGCCGCGCTCTATCTCCCTTGATACTCACGGGCGACACCGCGTCGATGAGCAGCGCGGCGACGTCGCTGCAGTGGTCGGTGGCGGCGAGGTGCAGCGGCGTGCGGCCGGACGCGTCGCGCGCGTGCAGGCTGGCGCCGTGCCGCAGCAGCGCCGCCGCGCTCTATCTCCCTTGATACTCACGGGCGACACCGCGTCGATGAGCAGCGCGGCGACGTCGCTGCAGTGGTCGGTGGCGGCGAGGTGCAGCGGCGTGCGGCCGGACGCGTCGCGCGCGTGCAGGCTGGCGCCGTGCCGCAGCAGCGCCGCCGCGCTCTATCTCCCTTGATACTCACGGGCGACACCGCGTCGATGAGCAGCGCGGCGACGTCGCTGCAGTGGTCGGTGGCGGCGAGGTGCAGCGGCGTGCGGCCGGACGCGTCGCGCGCGTGCAGGCTGGCGCCGTGCCGCAGCAGCGCCGCCGCGCTCTATCTCCCTTGATACTCACGGGCGACACCGCGTCGATGAGCAGCGCGGCGACGTCGCTGCAGTGGTCGGTGGCGGCGAGGTGCAGCGGCGTGCGGCCGGACGCGTCGCGCGCGTGCAGGCTGGCGCCGTGCCGCAGCAGCGCCGCCGCGCTCTATCTCCCTTGATACTCACGGGCGACACCGCGTCGATGAGCAGCGCGGCGACGTCGCTGCAGTGGTCGGTGGCGGCGAGGTGCAGCGGCGTGCGGCCGGACGCGTCGCGCGCGTGCAGGCTGGCGCCGTGCCGCAGCAGCGCCGCCGCGCTCTATCTCCCTTGATACTCACGGGCGACACCGCGTCGATGAGCAGCGCGGCGACGTCGCGGCAGTGGTCGGTGGCGGCGAGGTGCAGCGGCGTGCGGCCGGACGCGTCGCGCGCGTGCAGGCTGGCGCCGTGCCGCAGCAGCGCCGCCGCGCTCGCGCACGACGCGTACACCACCGCCAGGTGCAGCGGGCTCTGCTTCTCTGTTAACAACGAATTAACATTTTAATGAGGACCCTTGCTGCCATTTTGTCACGCTAGATGGAGCACCGTGGCCATGGCTAACCGTCAATATTATATATTTTAATTATTACAACCTTGCGGTATGGTAATGTTTTACGTTATTTATAATTTACGATGGCCGATAGTTTTTAACACAAAAGGAGCAGAAAACCATCACGCCGCTGGCGCCCTCTATAATGCGCTTTGCATCAGGATGCCCATTGCTGCCTTAAACTTGTTGATGTTGTAGATGTCGCAACTCACAAATGACGCTGCTACTCGCGACAACTCGCAGCATCAGCTCGATGCACGACTGGTCCGGTGGACTGCTCTACTAATAGTCTGTGGGAGGATTTGCTAGTTATCACCCTACCGCGCACCAACAAGTTAGTACTATAATATCTACGGCTGCATCGTCACTTACGACCAGCACACGAGTTTTTTGACATACGTTCGTTCGTGAGATCCCAGTCAAGAACTAACAAACATGTGATGTATAAAAAAATGGATACCGTTGTTGTAGGCGTTTATGTCGCAAGGGACGCCGCTGCTCGCGACGGCTTCCAGCAGCGGCTCGACGCACGACTCGCAAATGACGGCGTAATGGAGCGCGTTGTTGCCTTCAGCGTCCTCCTCCATTGGGTTACAACCTGCAGAAATCAAATTGTGATAATATACGTTAGTTAATTACCAAAAAACCGACTTCAACTACATGAAACTACTGTTGAATACAGCCTTTCCAATTTAAAATTTATGACATATGGTTTTCTCATGGATACCATTATCAGAGCTGCACTAAATTGATATGGGATCACACGAGAAGAATTCCTAAACGGCGATAGGAAATGTGTAAAAGGGAGTGGAGTGTCCAAATCAGACCTATTGGTCTAGGATCCCGCTATACAACGACCTTCACCGAGCTGTTTATTGGATGAAAACTATTTTATATCCAATTTAATCTATACTTAATAATATTATAAAGAGGTAGCGTAACGATGTTTGTGAGTTTCTGAGTTTGTGACGTTGTAAGGGGTAATCTCTGGATCTACTGAACCGATTTTCAAAATTCTTTCACCAATAGATAGCTTGGTTATTGTGGAGTGTCATAGGCTATAATAATTTCCAAAATTAATTACGCATCTTTACTTAAACTTGAATAATGTAATCCAAGTCGTAAAAAATATTGCTTTCATCGCGAACGCTGCGGAAACTATTAAAGATAGAACAAAACAATGTTCTACAATATTAAAGAACGTATCAAAATCTTCAAAAAAATCCGCGATAGCATATGCCTATCTCCTACGAGTAACTCACAATAACTGCTTTTACTGTTAAAATTGTGAATTAAAAATAAATAATTTTTGTGAAGCTTATTTAGCCCATATGGTATTAATTTATATCTTTGTAAATATGTTTTTAAGAACGGAAGTTTAATGTTGAATATTTGTGCCCGTTACTCTATACAGTTTAAACAAATATCTTCAAAGATATTAGCATAATAAAAACGTGTAGTAAGTGGTTGCGCACCGCCGCCGCCCCGGCCGTGGAGTGACGATATCTATCCGAATGCCTCGCGTTCAGCGCTGTGGGCTGTGGGTATAAGGCCCGGTTTCCACCACGCCGAAACTGAGGGGAGAGGAGATGTCCAAATGATGATCTGGTCAAACACAGCTCCGCTTCGCTCCGTTTTGGTGGAAACCGGGCCTTACGCAGGACAAACGGGCCGGGACGAAAATATTTCTAACGCGTGTTGTCGCCCATGACTAGCGTGCCTTGTTTACGGTTGCGCAGATGGCAGAATTGGGCCAGCAGCGCCACTTACGAGCGCGGCGGCGCCACTTAAGCGCGCGGCGGCGCCACTTTCGCGCGCAGTGGCGCCACTTCCGTTTTGTTTTTACTTGTGCAAAGGGTGATACGAATTTATAAATAAAAAGGGCGAAACGGGGAGAACGAGTCAGTGTGTCGTTTTAGTCTGTTTCGAGTCTTGTTCGAGTCTGTTTCGAGTATTGTTTTAGTCTTGATCGAGTCTTGTTTTAGTAATAGCAGTCTTATTTTAGTAACGCGAGCAGTAACGGTTAAGTAAAAGTGCAAAGTGAAGAGTCAACGTAGTATCTCGTAATATCAGAAGTGCTCAAGAACCACGTGTCCCGGTATGCCTCGAGAAGAAAGGCATAAACGCAGGCGGACATCCAGTTGAATTTGGTAACATTTTTCTTTGTTTATTAGCAGCAGTGATGCTTACATCATTGGAAAGGGAAGCGACGCTGTCAAAGTGAGTTGAAACATTTTATTAGTCTCAGTTATTTTATCTGAATTTGGCCCATTATCGGATAATGTTAATATGTGGCTAATGGGTAGAACTTAGAAGCGCAATTAGTTTGGTTGCTTAGGATAAATGTTTTTAAAATCCCGTTGACGTGCCATGGAAAGCACATTTTTGATAAAGTAAAGAGAACTGATTGTTACTATTTACATGATAAATCCTTTGCGCGTCAGAGCATGCATTAACGTTAAATATAAAATGATGATTTTTCCAAAAGTTTTCACATAAACAAGTTGCATTCACGATTCATTAAAATCAGGAGAGGCCGAACGATAAATAAGTAAACACATATTTGATAGCTATGAATATTATGGTGTTTTGAGATATTATACTCGTATGTATAGTAGTTCGGATGTTGTCAAAGTGTTATTTTCGACTAAATGGTTGATTTTTGTTGTCTAATGTATTTGCTTCGAACATAAGATTTACAGTGTGATGCGAAATTGTACCAGATATCGGAGTGAACACTGGTATAATGGTAACCGTGAGCCACGACCCTAGATGGCGGGTCAATACACGCTCAAGTTGACAAGTTGCCACATTCGCACTGTAGCATCTTGTGTTTTGTTATAAAGGTGTAACGGAATAAAGAATAGTCTGAATTCAATGTACATATTTAGAATGATAATAACATCAAATTACCATTTGCTTAAACTAGATTCTTGTGTTCTGTTGTAAAGGGAAGGTGAATAATGGATATTCTGAATTCAATGTACACATTCAGAATGATCTTAACGTCGAATTACCATTTGCTTAAATTATTATCTTCTGTTCTCAGCAATTACACCAGACAAACACGCAATTCGGGACGAATGCGTGTGCAGGAGGGCCGGATGTTGTCGCCCATGACTAGCGTGCCTTGTTTACGGTTGCGCAGATGGCAGAATTGGGCCAGCAGCGCCACTTACGAGCGCGGCGGCGCCACTTAAGCGCGCGGCGGCGCCATTTTCGCGCGCAGTGGCGCCACTTCCGTTTTGTTTTTACTTGTGCAAAGGGTGATACGAATTTATAAAAAGGGCGAAACGGGGAGAACGAGTCAGTGTGTCGTTGTAGTCTGTTTCGAGTCTTGTTCGAGTCTGTTTCGAGTATTGTTTTAGTCTTGTTTTAGTCTTGATCGAGTCTTGTTTTAGTAATGGCAGTCTTATTTTAGTAACGCGAGCAGTAACGGTTAAGTAAAAGTGCAAAGTGAAGAGTCAACGTAGTATCTCGTAATACGCGGAATACGCGGAACGAAGTCCGCGGGCACTGCTAGTATGTCAATAAATATATCGCAAGTGGGTTGCCTAAAAAATTTCAGTCCAGGGTATGATTAATTAAGAATTAAAAAAAAACATTGTAACATGGACTTCTATTTGTTACAGTTTAGTTGACATCGTAGTTCAAATTAGATTGGATGTTATAAATAGTGCTTTTTGCCAGAAATACTTTATTCTGATCTTTAGTATTTCTGTCGTAGGTAAATAAGCACAATTGCAATTTGGGACCTGAATCGCTCATCCAATCTAATTTGAACTAAGATGTCAACGGAACTCTAACAAATAGGAGTTCATGTTACAGTAGATTTTTTTAATTCGTTTTTTTATTTTTTTGTTTTTTGTTAATTTTCTTAATTCATCATATTCTGGACTGAAATTTTTTAGGCAACCCACTTGCGATATATTTATTGACATATTTAATTGGATATAAAATAGTTTTCATCCAATAAACAGCTCGGTGAAGGTCGACCTTACTTGGGATCCCCTACTACTCGTAAATGACAGCTCTGAAGTAGCTACTAATTCGGAACTGTGACGTCTCCGTCGCTGCGGGAAGTGCAGCCCTTCACCCTTACGTAGCAAAGTGTATGCACCCTGGCGAGCTGGAGCACCCTTCTTAAAAACTAAGCCAGTTTTGAGTTTTCAATAATCCATTCTGAGCGCTTTTGGATATTATTGTCACCGACACATTAAAAAAGACATTACAATCATATGAATTGTAGTTATTGTAGTTTCCGATAAAAAAAAAATGAAGATTTTTGGAGAAATTTCTATCGAGAACATTTTATCCAGTCGTGTTTATGGGACCCTATTACTAGACTTCGCTGTCCGTCACAAGGCTGTATCTCTTGATCCGTGATAGCTACAGAATTTTCATAGATGATGTGTTTCTGTTCCGCTATAACAACAAGTACTAAAAAATTGAATAATTTCAATATTTAAGGGGGCTCCCATACAACAAACATGTTTTTTTTGCTTGTTATTGGTCGATATTAATAACGGTAAAAGGTAGACGCTTCAAATATTCACAGAATATTTAAATATATATTCAGCGTCCTCCTAAATTGGCCCCACCCCCTTTTTACCCACCTTTTGAGACCAAAAACGACACAAGCGCCGGGGAGTCGTTGATGATCGCTAGATGCAGCACGGTGAGCATCTGATTGTTTTTCAGATTGAGCAGGTTGGTCATCTTCATGCTGTGTATCAGCTTCACGATGTACTCCAAGCTTGGCTGGTTGCTGCACAGAGTCATGTGGAGAAACCTGGAAAACACGAAGACGCTCAACTACTTATGTTCTTAAAAAAACTGTCATCGCCTTACAAATAAACGTGGAATAATGGTGGAATAGTTATAAGAGTAATGCTCGTTTTCACTGACATTTTAAGAGACACTTAAGCCTTTAGGTGACAGTTGTTGTAAGTGAAAACTGTCACCTATCGGCTTAGGCGCTTCTTAAAGTGTTGGTGAAAACGGGCATATAACTCAGCTATCTAAGTCATCAGCTATTTAATATTCGAAGGATAAAGACTAAACAGAGAATTCATCATTAATTCCACGTTTATTTGTAGGGGATTAGTCTTTGGGTAAAAGTCAATAACGTATCTTATACTGGATAGTTATAGTCAAATTTCTATCGAGGAGACTAGTTATGTCAAATGTGTCTCAGCTATGGCAAATCAGGGGTCTGATTGCGTAAGAAAAACGTATTCATCGTTATCGTAATCGCTAGCGAATTCTGACGAATAATTTAAAAAACAAGAATTTTTGTTTTGAGTAAAATACCTACCCTACTCCCTCTTTAGCAATTCTTGTATATATATATTTCTATATAATCTGAATCTCGGAAACGGCTCAAAACATTTTCATGAAATTAAGTATACAGGGGGTTTTGAGAGCGATAAATCAATCTAGCTAGGATTAATTTGTAGTAAAAAAAAATTAAATGTCGAATTTACCAAAAAAAATATGACTCCTGCTGCCATCTATCGGCAAATAGAGAAAATACCGAGCAGAGCTCGGTCACCCAGATATTTAATAATAAAATTAGATATAAAGCACTAGTAATTCAAAATAGATACTCACGTATCACCATTGCTGAGTCGCATCTCAAACAGCCTCTCCAGCTTGCTTCTGACGACATGTCTCTTGTAGGCGGTCTTGTTTCTGATGAGCTCACACAGCTCCTTCACCAGCTACAAATATACCCGCACCACTTGTAGTACTCGCGCATGGGGAGGTGAGATTGTATCGCGCGATATGTAGCCCCGGGCGGAACTAACCAGGCGCTAAAACACTGCGCGCGCATTTAATGCCTTAAAATACACGCACGCACACACTCGTACACACACATAGACAATAGACATACACACACACATAAACTTGTAGTCCTCGTACGTTGAGAGATGAGAGTGAATGGGGTCTTACACTACTTTTGAATTTGATAATAGTAGTTTATGAAACGGATGCATAATGGGGGGTATTAAAACATGAGTGTGAGTTTAAAAAACGAGCCGCAGGCGAGTTTTTTAATAGTATCACACGAGTGTTTTAATACCTAATTATGTAGAGTTTCATACACTACTTTATCTACGCTCAAAATATCATAAATCCAAACCATAAAATCTTGCTAACGTTTGTCGTAAATCCTTCACTTTGTTGGTAAAAGATTGTGGGTCATTTTTGTTGCAATTACTAAAATGTCAGGTGGAGTTAAATTTTCTTTAGTAGGTTTCACTGCTAGACATTTTTCCGCGCTAAGTTTTGACTAAGTAACAAAAATAACACATTGAAATGTTAAAAGTTAGGTATGGCGCCAAAATTCAGTTGTAAACTGCGTATAGTCTATTAAAAAAGTCATGAAACAAAAAAGAGTAGAAAAATATTTATACAAGTCAGATAAAGTATATTTTTAATGGATAATTAAATAATCAAAAATTATACATAATTCTTTTCAATATTCTGTATGAACACACTTTTTAATCAGACATATAAGGCAGGGAAAAATTATTGTTTCCGTGAATTAATTGTTGTCTATGGTCGATCATGACTACCAACTAAACGTTGTCTGTGGACTCCATATATAAAAAAAAAAACAAAATTGAGGATTGGCTCTACACTCTCTTTTGGCTATGACGACCACAGAGAAAAGAAGTTATTCCCTGGTCTGTGATGACGACACATAAAAATACAGGAACCCAGAGCCGCGTATCGTAATAGAAATTATTCAACTATCTAAAGATATTTCCATAGTACAGCAATGTTATAATGAATAACTTTTTAATAATTATAGAAGTCTGTGAATAAAGTAGGTCAATATGTGACACATTTTGATTTCATAATTCGAACTTTAAGCAATGAGCGTAGATAAAAAATATTACTTTATTATAAACTAGGATAAAAATAATAACGTGCAGTGAAAGAAATATTAAAATCCAACGAAGATTTACAAAGTTACAGGCGTTTAAACTTTGGAGTGGGGGGATCTTCTATCCCTTTCTCGCAAAACGAAAATTTGTATGAAGCCGCACGAAGCTACTATGGTATTGGTACGGTGTGACGTCACAATGTCATGTTGCTATCTCTGTCTAATCACAAATCTTTAAATGCTTATAACTTTTTTGTTATTTGATTGATTTAATTAGTTCTTTCAGTGCACGTCATTATTTTAATTCTACTTTATAATAAAGTAATAAAAAAATTGGAGTCAAATACCCTATTGTTTTAGGTAGCCCCGATAGGTGCGAAACTAACATTGGGCGCATTGAAAGCC
Source organism: Coenonympha glycerion (assembly GCA_963855885.1). Lineage (NCBI taxonomy): Eukaryota > Metazoa > Arthropoda > Insecta > Lepidoptera > Nymphalidae > Coenonympha > Coenonympha glycerion. The sequence goes on along the minus strand of OY979638.1, from coordinate 4,303,284 downwards.
TTATAATTAATGCCCATAGTCAACGCTATAAATCGTTGCACGCATGGTAATAAAAAAGGGGAACTGATGAGCGCCTGTCGCGTTATCTGTCGCACTTTGTCGACATATTTCGTTGATTATAGCGAGTGCACTCGTATATTTGTTGCTCGTTCAGGCCCGGTTTCGACCAAAGCGGAGCGGAGTGGAGCTGTGTTCGAGTGACCAATCAGATTTCGTCATTTTGACATATATCCTAAACTGCAGTGCCGATAGACTATATTCCTAGATCCATAATATTATGATACTTTTTATCCCGGCTGTATCTCTTGAACCGTGATAGTTACACACTTGAAATTTTCAGAGAAAGCAGCTTTAACAACAAACACAAAACAATAAAAAGAAGATTAAAGGGAGCTACCATACAACAAATGTGATTTTTTGCTCGTTTTGGTCGTTGATCCAGTAGACCCAATGTTACTCTATTTGTATAAATAGTAGTAGAGTGTGTGTGTGTGTGTAGAAGCAAATTTTCTTTCGGAAATCTTTGAATGCAGTTTTCTTTTTAATAAAGAATAAAGGAATGTTTTCTTTAAGTAAAATTTTCTATCGACAGTAATAAGAGTTCTTTCCCATGGTGGCATTATAAAATTCCACCCTGTATAGATAATGGTACGGAACCCTTCGTGTGCGAGTCCATCTCGCACTTGGCCGATTATTTTTCTATGGACTTATGCTCTTATCCAAACATTCATCCTTCTCCCTACTAATAACCAATAATCATGGCCAACAAACGCCGAAGATCTAAATGCTTTGCAGGTCCTTTTGAATATTCCAATGAAGCGTGTCCTATTAAGCTACAGATGTTGTCGCGGTCTCGGTTTTCATGAATCCCGTGGGAACCATGAATGGTAAAATGTAGTGATTAGTGAATGGGGATAAAATGTAGTGAATATGCTAATCTAGGACATGATCTACGTACGTACACACGCGCGCGCGCGCACTCACACACACGCACGCTCGCACGCACGCACGCACACACATACACAAACACACGCAAATACACGGTGATAGGCATTCAATACGTTCGAGTGCTGTATACGCTCCTTGTAGCTGCGTACGAGGCTTAGCTTACAAGTAACATGAAATATTAAAGCTGTCTTTAACAACGGGATGGCAGGAACGATAGCGGGGAGGAACAGGCATCATGCTACGAAGCATCGCACCGGTTTCTTGCGTCTTCCAGCTCGTGCTTTGCAGCACAGCACGATACATTCTTCCCCGCCCGCCCGCTTTACGCCCGTCAAAATAAAGATAGGTATTTAATATTTCAAATAGATACTAATGATCATTCGGTTGTACAATCTGTCTAAATTGGGCACAATATTTCTATTCTTCTATTTATAAATATTTGCCTTTTTCCACAGTTTAGTAAGGCCAATATGATAGTTAATTTAGTTATGATTGGGTTGGTTTTAATTTGAAAGGGAAATAGATTTCAAATGTTATCTATTGGCTCTACTTAGGAGTCCGCTTACCTACAATGTCTCCATACATTCGTAATACCAAAATCATTTTAATTCGTGCATATTTCGATCATGTTGTGTCATTATTCGGGATCATATAGTAATAATCTATGCTCCTGGCCACATTTGGTTTGGAAATACTTCTCTAAAACGAACGAACTTCTCTAATACGAAATCAATTTTGATCAAAATTGTTATAACTTCGGTCGAGTTCCGTAATACCAAAAATTATGAAAACTTGTAACTTTCTTTATTAACTGATGTTTTACTTTAGCTGGACGATAAAAACTGTGCTCCTGAACTAATGCGACGTAAAATAGAGTTCTTTTTATTACAAAACAAATAAGCAGAGAACATGTCCTTTTTGACGCAAGAATAAGCAAATCGAAATTCATTTACATTTCGTTCTAGATTAGTATTTCCGAACCAAATGTGGCCAGGAGCATAGATTGTTACTATATGAACCCGAATAACACCACAAAATGATCGAAATATGCACGAATTACAAATGATTTTGGTATTACGAATGTATGGAGACATCGTAGGTAATCGCATTCTTAAGAGAATTGTACAATAGAGTACGTATTAATTCGATAAGCATGATTTTAAGAATGATCGAAAAATTGATTTTGAAATGAAAAGCACCATTTTTAACCAGTTCCAATTGAATAAATGATAGTGAACAGCTATGATTGAAAACATTTATTTGCTTGCTTGGTTAACAAAAATGAAAATTCTAAAACAAAAGTTAAAAAACAAAGACAAACAATTAACTTATACTCTAATCATAAAACTCTAATAAGCCTTTGAACATAGAACACTTAAAATTAAAAATGAATTAATGACAAAATAAATTTTGAAATGTGAAACAATAATAAAGTATAAGTAATGAATAATAATGATTCAGAAGCCTATCACTACAATACGACGCCACCTCCCAAAGCGCGAATAAGACAAGTGAATACTGTATATCTTAGATTATTGCTGTGAATTAAGAATTAGCATTAGATCACTTAATAAGATAACGTAACCTTGCAATTTAATGCAATCGCTGCAACCATTTCTCTCAGATAAACAGGCCAAAATATAGTACGTATATTGTATATGAATTATGAAACGTGAAGTGATTACTAAAATTTTGAATTTATGAAACTATAAAGAAATGATTGTCTAATTGCATCAAAGATACCAAATCTATAGCTTGATAAGTGTCACCGTTAGTTAGTAAGTAAGCTAGTGATTATTGTTGTTAAAAATGGCCCGATCAGAAAAATAAAAACCGTGCTTTCAGTCAAATTCAATGTCAAATGAGTTGCTTCTACACCCATTAGATCATTTATAAAAGTTAGGAGTTTGAAATTGTAGAAAAAGTGTTTTTAACTTATTTTGTGATTTACAGTCATTTAGTTCACAACATCCGAATGTCTGTCTGTAAGTAGGCTTCACAAAGTTAACAAGTCTCAACTAATTTTTAACGGGAACCTCCGGAATCCTAAATCGCAATAGAGGATTCCGGAGTCACGCCACGCCAGTCTTTTATTTTTCCGATCGATTTTTAATAGCAGACAGATAACGTAACATAACATAACAATTGAAGTCGCAGATGTCATAAATAAACTATATTAAAACGAGAAATTTCTCTTAAATTAGGGAGTGAAGATAGAAGGCTTAAGGAGATCGTTTTGTAAGGCGGAAATAATGGAAATGATTTTTTTTTATTAATTGGAGAGCAAGAGTGCGATTTAATTTTTCTGATTGATAGCACATCGTAACAGAACATGGACAAGTAAAGTAGATCACAAAAATACATTGAAAAGAGAAATTTCTTCAGAAGATTCAGGACATAATTTTGTAAGACGGAAATAAAGGAAATTATTATTTTTTTTATTAATCGTATAGCAAGACTGCGATTCTCATTTTTCTGATTGATAGCAGATCTTAACAGAACATGGACAAGTCAACAAAAGAAACTAGATATAGAAACTAGAAACTTCTCCTAAATTGGACATTAGAAGATAGAAATCTTCCGAACATCATTTTGTAAGGCGAAAATGATTTTTTTTCTAAGTAGATTGGAAAGGAAGAGGGCGATTTTTTTATTTAAAAGTAAGTAACATAAGTATCACATTTAATCAGTCCTTGTGTCTACAAAACTAATTGAGTACTTTAAAAAAATAGTAACATTATGATATACTTTTAAATACTGCTGAGTGTACTTTAGAAACGTAACGAAATCGATTTTTTTACAAAGCAGCTCCGTCTTATACTTATATTCTATAAGCTATACTTGCCATCTAACTTTACCTTTTTTACTTCTAAGCCGTCTTCTGCCTTGTAGACAGCAGAATAGTCACCAGTATTCGTATTCATTTTAACCGTTTTTGGACTTGTTTCTTTTATATTCACAGCATCATCACTGTGCGTCTGATTCTAAAACAAAAAAAAATATTTTCGTTTATATAATATGTTTTGTGTCGTTTTCGGATGTTTAACTTAACGGCGTAGACGGCGTATTTAAGCGATTTTTAGTGAATTTAAAATTTAAAAACTAAGACAGTTACTTTCAAATTTAAACGTCATGCGTTTTGGGTCTTTAATCTAAAATCGCTGTGAAGCCGAAACAAGATTGGATAAATTTTTTTTCGATAGAAAATTCTCTCAAAAGTTGCTCCGAAATCTCAGCTTTTCTCATTTTTATCTGAAACTAGAACGGATATAATTGTAATGTGTTGTGATTCTGAATAAACGTTTTTTCTTTATTTTTTTCTAATTTTTGTTTTAATTTATAAAAATATTTGTGTTTTTGAAGTGAGGAGTTGTTGGAGTTCAGAGAGTTTAGGTGAGAATGTTTTTTACCCCATAAAAACGTTTACCAATTTTGGTACCTTAATCTAGGTTCGTTTTGTTTTTTAATATTCCAATTAATTTAAATTAGAATAAATAAAAATACTCGAGCAAGCTTAACTTTTAACATAAACAAAATTTCTTAAATAGTAAAACGTACAAGCACAATACTTAATTTTATCTGCAACATTTCTAAAAATTATGGAAATCGGACTACATTTACGGGTAGGAAACCGTAATCACTTTTTGTATGAAAGCTTACAGCTAAACGATCCTCTTAAGTAAATCATAAAAATACATACCTTTGCTCGTCCGGAGTCCGCCATCAATGAACACTTGAGCATGTCCATAATTCCTGGGGTCCCATCCTGTGAAAATGAATTTTAACATAATTAATTATCTAATACAAGAAAAACCAGTTAATAAAATAAAAACTTCGATCGAAAGACGTTAACGATGGTCATTAGAAACAAATGGGACTGAGTTGGTCATGTTATGAGAAATAAACACAACCAAGTGTAACACAAGAAGTAACATTTCCAGTGTGGACGACCAATCTATAGATGGAGGGACAGTATTGTAGTTCTTAATAACGGTGCCCCCTTTCGTAGAAAGAGATCTTGTCTATCAGATTTATAAGTAATACTATAGTAACAATAGTAATACAATTATAAACGAAGTAATTAATTGAACTGTCGAACACAAAGCCTGAAGTACTACTAGTACTTTTGTGAGTATCATATTAATTTGATTTCTATACGAAGAGCTTTTCTTCGACATTTTTGATACGCTAAGGTGTGGAACGCCTTTCCAGCCTCCGTGTTTCCAGCCAAGTACAGTCTGGGTGCCTTCAAGAGAAAAGTGAATAGGCATTTTCTAGACAAGCGCGCTTCAACCATGACATCATTGCTTTCCATCAGGCATGATTATCGTCAAGCGCAAGCCTGTCTACCATAAAAAATTGCGAGTCTGTCTGTGTATTTCTTATATGTAACTTGGAAAGGGTTACAATATTATGACACGGTCTGACGAAAGCTACACAGCATCGTAGCTGAACCCTAAATCGCTTGACGGTAAATCTTTGCCGGTCAACAATTAAGAATAAAGCATGGATGAGTATCTTTAGCCCAAAAACCGCGTAACCAAAATCACCCCAGAATGGGCGGGGCTTAAAAATTGCTCGAGATTTGATATCCTATGAGGTAACAGGTTGATATCAGTCTAGAGAATGACAACGGACAATTGACAAAGCAGTCAAATCACGTCGGCCATGACAGATGAAAACAACCAATTAACAAAAATGACGTAGGTCATGGGGCGGAGCATGGACAGAGTAAAAACCAATCTTTGGTACCATTTCTTGACCGTTTGTAAGGAAGTCCGGTATCCATGCTTTATTCTTAATTGTTGTTGCCAGTACAGTAGTATCCAGCCACGGCCGAAGCCTCCTACCAAGGCAGACACGAGCTTATTTAGAAATTACAATATTCCAAATTGGCTCATACTGGAAATCGATCCAAGGATCTGCCGATCAAATCCGAAAATTACTAACTACGCCTGGGAGGTCGTTGAGGTCGAATATATGAGAGTTTCTTACCTCATTCAGGTCCGGCAAACTACTGTTGAAGGTTTTAAAATACTCTGAAAGAAAAAACATACACCTTTAATCATATTTCACAAGTTTTCTAAGAGGGGAAGGCGATGTAGGTGCACAAGCACCATCAGCTTTAGAGCTATATGATGTCATATACTTCATTCGTCAAAGAAACCTGTCAAATTCAAAAAAAAAACCGGTCAAGTGCGAGTCGGACTCGCGCACCGAGGGTTCCATACCATAAAAGAAGTAAAACATTGAAAGAATCACTTTTGTTCAATAAATCCAAAACTATCAGGCATAAAAATAAATAAAAATCGGTTTTAGAATGCACAAGTAACGCCCTTTCATATGATACCCCACTCAATATAGTAATCTGAAATGAAATGAAATTCTTTATTTCACATAGGCTTAGATATAAGCTCTCATGATCATCTCATTTTGAAAATTCGAAGTCCCGGTTTTCCCCCCTTTTTAAATATAAATAAAAACAATTTTCAATATTTTATGAGTGCAATGGCGTTGGGTCACTATTACCTAAAACTATTCTAAATTTCAAGTCGATAGCTTTGATAGTTACTGAAATAATCGAGTGTGACAGACGGACGGACGGACGGGCGGACGGACGGAGAAAGTCTCACCATAAGGGTTCCATTTTTACCAAATTGGTATGGAACCCTAAAAAATATGGGTGTAATGTATTCGATCTACAAATTGATCACGTGATGGTTCTGACTATCTCATACGTTTTAAAAGATCGATCCATTAGCAATCGTGGAGATAGAATAGAGTAGATGGATAATAGTGGATGGAATAGGAACATGAATAATGTACGTGACGTGCACGATGCTTAGGCTTCGTCATAGGTGGCTAGTAGTGGATGGAATAGGAACATGGATAATTTACTGGCACGTCTAGCTTAAGGCCCATGATGCGTCGACGTGGTCCTTGGCATTTTGTATGGAACCAGGGGGCTATTCACATCACGGTTTCACACACTCTGTGATGTGAAAGAAAAAGAAAAAAAAAAAAAGAATACTGAAAAAGACGTCTATTGGTTTCATGTGTAAATGTAAATACAATGCTCGATTTTGACGCGCTTAAGTAAATTCAATCAGACTATTATCTATCACGTTGCGTTTTGAACTACATACAATTTTGCGATAGCCGTAAAAATAATCGTTCAGTGTTCGAAAAAATGTTTTGATATCGTCTGCTTATATAAGGTCAACCGGGGCTATTTCGTCTACGGGGCTTATGCGTCTTTTTCAATTACCGTACGAAAAGTGCATTTTAGAACTACTCATGCCATCTTTTTTACGTCTTTGGCACTAAAAGTACAAAATTTTATCAATAGATAGCGTGACAGAGCTTTTTTCTTAGCATAATCCGCCATCTTAAATTTGTCATTTCGTTCGGATTGTTCTTGTGCGCCAACAGGCGAATTTAAATCTGCATAAATCTCAGTTCTTTGAGAATATCGACGGTTCATAACCGAAAGTACTTTTGCCGTTTTACTGCAATACATGTTGTTTTAATTATTTCGTGTAATTACCTTAAGATTTGTAGTCAAAATGCAATTGAAAATTTTTGGGTTATGGTTTGGTTTTAGGGCTATTGCGTCCATCCTTTTGGGGTGATTGCGTCTATTGTGATGCAATAGCCCCATTGTCAGTCGAATTAGATCAAAAGAGGGACTGACATGGAAAAAATTCCGCGCAGCAATTTTCCTTCGGAAATCGTCCCATTTCGGTTTTCGGGATTTCAACCCTGTTGCGTCATCCGCCTTCATGAATTTGAGGGTGAAAACGAAAAATGGTAATTACCAAAGTTGTTTGAAATTTAATTTACTACAATTTTGGTCCTTATCAATTTATCCCTAGGATCGATATTTTTCGATTTAGACCCAAAAAGCGGTGGGGGTGAATTTTTAATTATTGCATCTCGTTTATTTTTTATTTTACACGAAAAGTTGTAATTACCGTAGTTGTTTGGAATTAAATTTTCTAAAATTTTGGATCTTATAAATTTTTTCCTAGGATCGATATTTTTCGATTTAGACCCGAAACGAGGTGGGGGTGAATTTTTTTTTATTGCATAACTCGTTTATTCTTAATTTTACACGAAAAATAATGATTGTTAGACTTATGATGTCCTTAGACTCTTTTGTTCGAATAAATTATTCGTTATTTCTTAGTTGTGGTTTGATCCCATACTTCATAATTAAATACCCGAACCTATTGAAAAAAAGTTTGGCACCCCTGAAATCTATGATGGGGTGAATGCGACTACAAGAAACAAGTTCAATAAGACGCCATAGCCCCAAAAATATTTGTTCTACACTAATAACCCTAAAGTAAGCCCAGAATTTAGGATACAAGTTAATAATAAACTATATCACTGGTACAGTTTAATTTACCTTGAATTAAATTATTATCAGCTCTTCCAGTTTCGTAATACCAGTGAAAGACGCGTTCGCCCCACCAAGGGCTATTGCGTCTAAAAATCCCATCTTTCGTAAAAACGTCATATACACGTAGAAGTTAATAAAAATGTCATTAAATGGTATTAAAATATGAAATAAGATAACATTTCCTAACTAGTGTCATAAGTGATAGCTTATGATGAGATAGAATATGTTTGTTATGATCAAATAAAAATGTCGTTCAAAGTATTGTGGCGCATTCGCCCCGGTTGACCTTACGTAAATAACATCACCTTTTTAAACATTTCACATCACCAAATATAGCTGACGTGTTACATCAATAACATGGCAGTTCGTGGTCTGTACGTTCTCCGGCTCCGTCGGTCGAGCGGCGGTGACGTGCGACAGGGGACGCTCGCCGGCACTCACCGCTCAGATCCGCCTCGTAGAAGCGCTTCCTCTCGTCGGGCTCGATGCTGCGCGCGAGGATGCGGTCCATCTCGGAGGAGTGCAGCTGCAGCTCGGGCGGGCCGGCGGCGGGCAGCGGCGGCGCGCCCAGCATGGGGCTCAGCTTCAGCGGCGGTGACGTGCGACAGGGGACGCTCGCCGGCACTCACCGCTCAGATCCGCCTCGTAGAAGCGCTTCCTCTCGTCGGGCTCGATGCTGCGCGCGAGGATGCGGTCCATCTCGGAGGAGTGCAGCTGCAGCTCGGGCGGGCCGGCGGCGGGCAGCGGCGGCGCGCCCAGCATGGGGCTCAGCTTCAGCGGCTCGCCCGCGCCGCCGCCCGACCCGATGTCGTACAGGATCGCGTCCGCCATCAACGAGTCGGACGTTGGTGCCATCTGCTGCATTTGGGGAACCTGCAAGTTTTCTTTCAATTTAGAAACTTTAGTTCTTCCACATATTCAGTAGATTCAGTACGAGTAATGATATGAACCTTTTGATAAGCCCATCTGAACATTTTACGCAAACGCTCTTCATACAAAAGAAATAGTAGTGCTAATACGCGACAATATGACATTGGAAACATCCTTGTGGAAACCTGCGTGCGCACTAATAGTATAAATACAGATATGATCCGTGGAGCGCAGTCCATAGACAATAACTACAGTCGGTTACCTCTACTGACGCCGTTGGTGTCAAAACGAACATTTTAGACACAAATAAACTGGCGACGTTTTGCAAGGCAGTCCGCGAGTCCAGTGTATATGACTATTTTCAATTTAGAAATGTAGGTCGTCGACATATTTTTTAGGATAAAATAAATGATCAAATTAATATTAAACTTACTTTAATAGTATATGCTGGTATTTCAGTCATAATTTCGTCTTGATCTTGTAGGAAATTGTTATTACTTCTCTGAAAAAGAATAGTGAAAAATTAAGTTTATAAACCGAGTACCATATAACACGTAAATATTACATCAGGCAACAGAAATCATCCCAACGCAACGTCTTCAAGCATCTGTAAATCAACCTACCCGACTACGTCTTAGCTGAAAGGGGTACTACGTGAGGTTAGCCCTGTGAAGTGTAACATTGGCGCGGCTTGAGGTAAAAAGGACGCCACTAAGCTACCATTTTTTTTGGCCAAGATTTTTTAATTGGAGGCATTTTTGGTTGAGTTATTTTAACGTTTTACATTAATATTGGATATCAAACGATGGAGAATATTGTACCTAGTCGAATGAGCCCATTTGAGAACATGTGAGACAACAGACTTTCAAGTTATTACTTGATTTTGTGTGCACATACTCAAAAAACCCAACCAAAATTGAAATGGCCCTCCCGGGGGAGGGGTATGCGGGCGCTCCCCCTTATTAGGGAATTTTTTGCTTGTAATGAGCTACAGAACCCTCCCTTAAATGTAATCGCTTGTTCGATCCCGGACACACTGTATTACCTGAATCTCGGAAACGGCTCGAACGATTTTCATGAAATTTAGCATACAGAGGGTTTTGGGGGCGATAAATCGATCTATATTAGCTAATGTTGAATTTAACAAAATATATAACTTCTGCTGCCATCTATTGGTCACTTAGATATTATAAAGTAAAATTGTAAACACAATTATGTTTGACAAAAACATTTTGATTCTGATCATGTAATACTGTATGGCAATACTCACATTTTCAATTTCAACAGTTAGAGGCACGTCGCTGAAACTTTTTATCGAGCCCCCTGAAAACAAACTTGTGGTTATTTTTATAAAAAAGCAAGAGTAACTTTTTTTTTCAAATATAATTTTGCGCGCGACTCTGCCCTCGTGAATACGCTTTGTTTTTTTTGCTACTAGGATGAGATGTTATAATACTCGTTTCAAATAAGAAGAATAGGACTGACATTCTATTCGTTTCCCGCTCACACACAACAGGGGCTGATGGGTGTAAGAGAGATGCAAACACAATGACAGTCCTATTCTCATTTGAAACGCATTGTACAATTAACCTTTTTTATTCAATCCTGTGGTCCACGCAAAGGAGACGTTTCATCAGTGTATGAGCCCTGGGCCAGATCTATGTACGGTATACTTGTGTATAGCCATTGATTAAACATATTAAAGGATCAGCACTTACTGACGTCATGCATACATTTTTAGGCTCCACCCTGAAGCCAGATTTTTAATTTGTCAAAACTCTAAAATGACGCTAATGTATGCGACCGACAGCGATATGTGCTGTCAGCGGCACCGAACATCGAACCCACGTGCGACGCCATATTTGATAAATTTTGGCTTCAACATACGTAACTTCTTTCCCGTCCTCTTAGCGTATTTCGTCATTGGGTATATCCCAGATCACGAAAAATAGTTTTTGCCTATTTTTATTTTCTTTAAAAATGACTTTTTCGGCTGTACAAAACCAGCATTTCTGCTTATAATTGCAACACTCAACCAAGATCCATCATGGCGGTCAGCGGTAACATTGTGAATTGACATTTGACTTTGACAGAAATGTCAACTATTGAAATGTTGCGTTAACGTCAAACCAACGACGCCAGCGACGCCATATTGAAAATCGATCATATAAGTAATGAAAAACAGATATTTTTTACACCGAAAGTATTCGTTTTAACTAAATAATTTTATTTTTCTCTTGAACAACAGATTTGAAATTTCTCCTTTTAACCACAAGATTTGAAAAAAGTTCATGTAGGTGCCAATGGCGCCAATACTCATACTTATTGTAACCCGTCCGCATAAAGAATACTCCCATATTACCTACATGGTCTTATGTGAAAATAAATTGGGTATTTGACTCCAGTTTATTTTATTACTTAACTATAAAGCCGTACACTGAAAAAACTAAATAAATCGCTCAAATAACAAAAAAGTTATAAGCATCTTAATATTTCTGATTACACAGAGATAGCAATATTAAATTGTGACGTCACACCTTACAAATGCCATAGTTACTTCGTGCGGCTTCATACAAATTTTCGTTTCGCTAGAAGACACTCACACACCAAAATTAAAATGCCTGTAACTATGTAAATCCAAAGTTGGATTTTAATATTTTTTTCAGTGTACATCATTATTTTTTATCCTAGTTTATAATAAAAGTATTTTTTTTATCAAATTCAGTTGTGGTGTAATACCCAATTGTTACAGTTATGGGGTGATTGAGTAAGAAAATATCCAAACGCACAAACACACAGACTTATACAAAGTAACAAACGATCACAATTATTTCTAATACTGCCCGCAGTGCAGTGCCCGCAGACTCCGTTCCGCGTTAGAAATATTTTTGTGCTGGCCCGTTTGTCCCGCCTAGACTTCAGCAGCACCGCACGTTTTTATTTTGCTAATATCTTTGAAGATATATTTATTTAAGCTGTATAGAGTTAAGGGCACAAATATTCTACATTAAATTTCCGTTCTAAAAAACATATTTACAATGATATAAATTAATATCTACCATATGGGCTAAATAAGCTTCAGGAAAATTATTTATTTTCAATCCACAATTTCAACAATAAAAGCAGTTATTGTGAGTTACCCGTAGGAGATAGGCATATGCTATCGCGGACTTTTTTACAGATTGCAATATGTTCTTTAATATTGTAGAACATTGTTTTGTTCTATCTTCAATAGTTTCCGCAGCGCACGCGATTAAAGCAATTTATTATATGATTTGGATTACATTATTCACGTTTAATAAGTAAAGATGCGTAATTAATTTTAAAAATTATTATACACTGACTGACACTCCACAATAACGTAGCTTTCTATTGGTGAAATAATTTTGAAAATCGGTTCAGTAGATCAAGAGATTAGCCCTTACAACGTCACAAACTCACATACATCGTTACGTTACCTCTTTATAATATTAGTTTAGATATAGACTAATAAAATAGGATACCTGAACTGCTCTCCAAGGAAGAGTAAGACGAGTAGTCGACTTTCCTCTTCTTATTTTGTTTGTAAATGGTTTGAGCTTTATATGTGAACTCTTTGGGCTCACTCGTCCTACCGTCGGACGGCCGGACCAGCTCTATGTACACCTTCACATCCTTTGGCGGGTGGGGATCCCTGTATTGTGGGGTCCTGCAAAAACAACAATCATTGTGAACCCATTAGAGCCTAGATGAGATCATCTGAAAGATTACTTGTTCTTACATACACGTAAGTCAGCTTTTTTGATTTGTAATGAAAAAAATGAAAATCCACAGGTTCGTTATTTAACGCTCTACAGAATTTATCACACGTAAAGTTCGCCAAAAACAAGTACAAACATAGAAGGCGCCAATGTCTACGTAGAGTCAATTGAAATTGGAGTGATTTGGAGTATTTAGGCAGACATAATATTTAAATATTCCAAAACATGAAATGATGCAATACTCAGCAAAGAAACAACAGTTTTATTGACAGTATCCCGTAACAGAAACACAAAAAAAAATGTTCCGTTTCAATACGTTTTTAGAGTATTTAATTGACCTTTTGCAATGGTAGGCCTCATTCATCATCACTTAGTTAATTCTACAGCAAGTGTATTAAAATGTAAGTACCTGAAAACTATAGCATACTGATGGTGTACATCACTCTGCAAAAATGTCCCCGTCGCGTCCCACACCCGTTCTCCATTCTCGTCCAATTCGAAAAATCTTATCATGATGTTATCTAAAAGGAAATACATCATATTATAAGATTTGAATTGCGATAAAACTTTTTTCTATTATATTTTTGTGAAGATTTAACTTCTTTTAAAGTTATATTTTTTTCTTTAATGAAGATGAAAACGAGTAACTCTTCACAGGATAGCTGTAGATTTAACGCTGCACGGTCGTCTTATCTCGGAAAAGCGGGACTGAGCTTGTTTCGTGCGAAACATTTAATTTTGCAATTTAAAAATCGGGAGTCGGAACGTCCCCGCAAAATCGGGATTGTCTGGCAACGCTGGATACCCAACAATTTCCTATCAAGACATAACACTAAAACCTCAGGATATAACACTCATTTACATGTCTGGAACTGGATCTTTTTGATGACAAACATTGTGTAATCATTGTTTTTTATTTTATACTAATTAAGTAATTAACTATATTAAATGAGTAAATATTCATAAGCTGGTATTATAGGTATTTAGTGTTTTGAGTGATTAAAACTAAATACAACATTAAAAGAGCTTATGTTTGCCTAATAATAAAATTGAACCTATTAATTTTTTAAGCTGCCTAACACTTATTAAAGAATAGGTATTACTATGATAAAAGTAAATAAAATAAAAATATATACAAGATTTTTAAAAGTAACTATTGTTTAACATTCAGTTAATTGGATCGTTTCATCTACATGTTTTTAATAAAAAATTTGCTGGAGAATACGCATTTAGTTCATATTGGTTCCCGATAGCTCCAAATCTGGGAAATTGCAAAAATAATCTTTCGGGAACCAATATGCGGTGAATGGGATTTTTCGAGCAAAGGTTTTTTGCCATTGTCATTAACCTACAATGTGGAGATAGTCCAATATTTGCGAATAACCAAATAAAATTTGAATTTAGCGGGCTAGTAGGGCCGAAAAACCTTACAGGTTCTAATGTAGCAAAAACCGTTTTTTTGTAAAGCTCCTTTCTGTTCACAGATTTAACGTGACTGGGCTGAATGAAAGACAAATACAACTCAATCGCCATACAGATCTTAATAATAATATTATATCAACTACTAATAAACAAGGAATAACTTGAAATGATAAAATGAAGGGACATGCAATTAAACCAAACGTCATGGTTTTTGTATTGTCATCAATGAGTTACTTCGCATTGAGGAGGTTTCCGCGAAGAATACATTTCGAACAAAATAAAAAAAAAACTATACTTACTTTTAGTAACTTTTTCAACTAGTATAAAAACGTCGTCGCTGCCCTGGGGCCGGCCATAACATCGACTTATTCGACAGATCTTTAAATTGTTCGTCGCAGCGGATTCTAAAAAAATATACACATTAAAAACAATTACATACTTATGTGAATTGTTTGGATATTAATCCATTATTATTTATCACTTTTCAATTCATTTACTACTACTTAACTTTAGGAATTGATAAATTAGTTATAAAAATAAAAGAAACGAAGTCAGCATGTTAAAAACAAACTTACTCATATTGTGAATAGGCTCAGAGAAAACCGGTGGACAGATCTCTCTATTGGTCTGCAAATCGTGCGCGCTGAATTTCAGCCGAACGATATTTAAGTTGATTTGTTTGGCATCGGATTCACATATGAGACGAAGCTAGAAAAAAAGATAAAAATAAATTATACACACCACATCCTCTACAGTAGTACATTGTAATTTGTAAGATATTTTTTAAATGCCGCTCGTTTTACGTTATTACGTTATCGCAAGGACGACAGACGACCGCAGGCTAGCCAGTTGTACGAGTCACTGGTCACTTGTCATAACTCATACTCATTCACAACCGAAGTACGTTACGCTATTAGAGGACGAGAAATATATGACGTGTTGAAGCCAAAAAATTCTCAAATATGGCGTCGTTACCGCCCACAACAGTACGGTACCACACTGACAGCACATAATCTTGTCACTTACATTAACGCCATTTTACAGTTTTGACAAATTAATAAAAAGGATGCTTCAGGGCAGAGCCTAAAATTGATGCGTCGTCAGTAAGTGTATCGAATAATTGCCGGAAAAACCCTAAAAACAGCCTTTTTCTTTTTCCCATACGAATGTTGTCTAACTAAAACGTAGAATGAAGTTTGAGTCAATTTGAGCAATAGCAATAAAGCTCAGATTGACTCAAACTTCATATTAAATTACAAGCACTCACTGTTGTTTGAGCAATATGGGTGTGTTTAAAACGTCAAAGAATCAATTTGCGCTCTGCCACAATAAAAAGATTTTCTACAGGACGAAGTCTGTCGAGTCCGCTAGTTTAATATAATATTTGACAGAATGAAAATATCACTATACTGGTATTTATTCAAAATGATTACCTGAATGGAATCACTTAAAAGTTTTTAATCATTTTCATGGATCGGAGGTTTTTTCAAACATAGTGTATACTTAGTACAATAAAATTATTGTTATGAGTATGACCATGGACATGCTATTATTGCACAATCGTGCTTTATTGAGAATTGCATTAGATTTAAAAACACAGAACATCATTTGGTACGGGGTTTCGAATTAAAATTATTGTTTTTCCAATCCTTAGTAACTACTTAATACTAATATCAGCCAAATCAGTTGAGCGTTGAGAGCCTGAATTGCAAATGAATTACAAACATCCATAACCTTTCACAGTTTTATATTTAAGTT
Organism: Coenonympha glycerion; assembly: GCA_963855885.1. NCBI lineage: Eukaryota > Metazoa > Arthropoda > Insecta > Lepidoptera > Nymphalidae > Coenonympha > Coenonympha glycerion. Next base: position 4,287,141 of record OY979638.1, on the reverse strand, counting down.
TTATTTTTATACGTTACGTGATATTATTCTGTTAGGGACTACAAAAATTTAAACACAAAAAAACAACAATGACGTTTTCCCTTTTTAATCATTACAACTCATTCCTTTTCGAGGGAAAACCCAGATTATGAATAATATCTAACATTCTACCATCATTCTACCTATTTTATTTTTGTAGACCGTACGACTATAAGCTACATTCGTATGAAGTGTGAACCATTGATACTTGATTCGCCAATTAATAACAAAGCTCTCTTAAGATGCTTATTATTTTATAAATCGTTCCCTGAACAACGTTGGTATAGAGTTTCTGTTTACTGTTTAGTGCGCACACGCCCACCTCTGCCCGTGTTTAAGTCGAAGAGTACTTATAGTACTTACTGGATAGTATTTATGGAACTATCCTAAGCCCCCACAAAAGTTCTTAATAAACAAATGAACTTTTCTAGAGACCTTAATCTATCTCTAGCCCTTAGGTTATTAACATTTACTTCACCTTCTCCATAATATACTCTACGATAAAGCTCTCTAAGGTTTAGCAATTACTTCTATGTATCTATGACGATAAAATAGAAATTAACTTCTAACCAAAATAAATTAGCTGAAACCTAACTCATCGTGTTTTATTATGTTCCTATTTTTGCGAAAATTAAATTGGGCACAATTTCGTTATGCCTACGGTCTGTGCTACTGAATCGAAATATTGTGAGATGAAATCTTGTGATCGTAGTATGTTAAACATTACTTAATTTTATTAGGTTTCGGTAGGTTGATAGGTTCACATTCACGTAACACTGTTTTGAGTTTGTTAATCTCGAGAGCCGAGCAAGTGGCAAACACTTAACAACTTTGGAATGTGAAGGCTAAAAGTGGTTTCAAGTTCGTGATCATTTTTCTATACGAGTGCATCTTTATTATGGGATATACTAAGAAATTTTCGATTGCTTTTAAGGGTTCCGTCCTTTATCCACAGAATGGCATATTAGAATTCCTTTATCCTTGATTTTGTCCGTAAGTCTTACATTAAAAAAAAAATAGAAAAGTATACAAGTATTCTTCAAAAAAATTATACCTAAGGAATATATGATCAAAAATACTCTATAGAACCTATACTAGAAGCTGGATGATTATTTGTAACTATGTTATAACACTAAGTACTTTAAGCACTAGAACATTAAACAGTTTAAATCAGCTTACTCATAGCATTAACTACCCCTATATTCAATATAGTCTATGGCATTAACTTTACAAGCATGGTAATCGAAATCAGTTTTTTCAGTATTTTCATTGTTTAAGTTGTTTCCAATATGTATTATCACTTATTACTTAATTTAGTTACATTTTCAAATCTATGCTATTCTAGTCATCATAAGTCAGCTTTGCGGTAAATACCTAGATAGGTATTAGCTGAGAACCGTCAACCGTCGTTTTATCGCCACGATAAGCTACTCGTATCTGCAGGGTTCGTACTTCTATTCATTGCAGTTTAACATAATTACAAATTATATTGTAACAGGTATAAATAAACATACTTTGAATCACACGAATATTATTAAGTAAAAAAGCGTAGGCGTAGTTTAGCGGAGAGGGGATCTGTATGAGAATGGAGATAAATTAAACCATGGAATAACACATTGAGAAAAAAAAAGATTCCGACGAATTGAGAACCTCCTCCTTTTTTTAAAGACGGTTAAAAATCCATGCAGGGGACTATTTTTTACATGTTACGTGAAAAAGAAAAAAAATTGAACACTGAACAAATTCACTTTGTGTCTATTGGTTTAGAGTGTAAAACTGAATGCATTTGATCATAGGAAATATTGTATTACCTACTCCTATTTTCCTGCTCGACTTTGACGCACTTTAAAAATCTGAAAATTGTCGATCATGTTGCGTTTTGAACTACATTCAATTTTGCGCTCTATGTCGAAAGGAGTTAAATTAATTTTTCAGTGTTCGCAAAAAAATTTTTGATTTCAATATCGTCACGTGTTATATACGTAAGTGCCTTCACCTTTTTAAACATTTCACATAACTAAATGTAGCCGGCGCGTTATAAGAATAGCCCTCCTGGATTTGTAAAAACCAGATTTATGAACGCGGAAATTCTAATATGCCACACGCAAAAGTTATCGGTATAGCCTTATCAGTAAGCACTGCTTGATGGGGTAGCAACTAACAAACTAAAACATTCACATGAAGTTCATCAAACGAAAACAACGGTCAAGTGTTTGTAAGTGCTTAGCAAAAAGGTGCAGCAAAAAACAATAAAGTTTCTTGTATTTTTTATTCTCCTTTTTTGATTTTTGTGGGCTAGGCTATTGAGTAAGTAATAAGGATCTACCCTTCTAACGTCTGGACGTAAATAATGAAATAAACACAACCAGAAGGCAAATTTATTGATGTTATGCTTTCTGTAACAAATGGTTCTTTGTTATGACTTTTGTTATTAATTTTGCACATGCAGCCGACCTTTTTGGTTTATTGTTTATATTTCTACGCTTTGATTTACCGTTTGAAGTGAAAGTTCGATGGCCAAGCCCAATATGGAAGGGTTGGTGGCAAGATAGTTATTAAGAACCGACTAATCTTAAAGGGTAGCAATAAATAACATCTACCATTTAATCCATACTAATATTATAAATGAGAAAGTTACTCTGACTGTCAGTCTGTCTGTCTATTACTCTGTTACGCCAAAACAACTAAACCAATCTTGATGAAATTTAGTTCAGAGATGGAGCCTGTGAAAGGACATAGACTACTGTTTATCTCGAAAAATACCACGGTTCCCGAGTAATTTCATATAATCTAAAATGTGTTATATTATCATTATAAAGCTATAAATATAAAAAGTAGATTATTTATCAAATTTCTTCGAAAGTAGGTATAACTGTGAGAAAAGGACGAACGAAAACACTTTTGATGCCGGGAAATTTACTATTCCCTCGGTATTTATCAAAACTGAAAATCACGGGGGTGGAGCCGCGGGCAACAGCTATAATATACTTAAGGGGGATGAGTACCATCCGGGCGCGAAAATTCAAATTTTATTTAGTTTTTCGCTAATAGTGGGCTAATTATACCTACATCATTCCCGATAGCTCAAAATCTGGGAAACTGCAAAAATATATCTTTCGGGAACCAATATTAGGCAAATGAGAGGACTTTTCGAGCAAAGATTCTATTAAAAGTTTGTAGATGCATAAATATTATGCCCGCAAAATTCATTGCCATAAACTTACAATGTGTATTTAGTCTAATATTATCGAAAAACTACATAAAATTTGAATTTCGCGGGCTGATAGGGCCGAAACCTTAATATACAAACGAATGTTACATTCATTCGTCCAATTACAGAGTGCTTGACGAGTTTTCGGCACCCACCTTGGATTAACAAGTGATAAAAGCTGATATTTTTATTACCCTTACGCAAACAAAACTGTTCTCAGAAGCGGCTTATCTAATGGGCCATGCAAGAGCATAAAGACTGTTATTGTACAATGCATGCATAGTTTGTCAACATACTATATGGACTATTAGCCTAGGATCCCGCTATACAACAACCTTCACCGAGCTGCTTATTGGATGAAAACTATTTTATATCCAATTAAATATGTCAATAAATATATCGCAAGTGGGTTGCCTAAAAAATTGCAGTCCAGAGTATGATTAATTAAGAATTTAAAAAAAAACCATTGTAACATGGACTCCTATTTGTTACAGTATAGTTGACATCGTAGTTCAAATTAGATTGGATGTTATAAATAGTGCTTTTTGCCAGAAATACTTTCCTGGCTAAGGAAAGTATTTCTGTTCTATATTTTTGGCAAAAGAAAGTTAACGGATATTAAAATCGTAGGTTTTATGCACAATTATGCACAATTGCAATTTGCGACCTGAATCGCTCATCCAATATAATTTGAACTAAGATGTCAACGGAACTCTAACAAATAGGAGTTCATGTTACAATGGATTTTTTTTAATTCTTAATTAATCATATCCTGGACTAAAATTTTTTAGGCAACTCACTTGCGATATATTTATTGACATATTTAATTGGATATAAAATAGTTTTCATCTAATAAGCAGCTCGGTGAAGGTCGTTGTATAGCGGGATCCTAGACCAATGGGATATGTTATTTTTATAGAGGAACCGGAACTGGCAACTGCCCACTCAAGCCATTGATTAAACATAATGCATGTATTTTGAGGCTCCGCCCTGGATCGGATTTTTAATTTGTCAAAACTGTAAAATGGCGCTAATGTAAGCGACGTAAGCGGCATGTGCTGTCACCGGTACCGAAATGCACGACGCGCGACGGCATATTTGAGAAAATTTTGGCTTCAACATACGTCACATCTTTCCCGTCCTCTTATACTTGAAAAAATATAAAAAGCCCGTTTTGGCGTTTGTGACAGACCATAGAATGTAGCTTGAAACGAAACTGAAAGGAACAATCACATAGTAATTACTAACTTATGACCATGGACCTAATATAAAGTGATTTTAAATCCAGTAACATTTTCAGTCTTTCATTTTTTAATTTTAGTGTTGTAACTACTTAATTACTGAATATCAACCAGCTTCATTCGATTTTAATAGTACATAATCAAATATTGAGGTCTCGATCGTTATTAAAAATAATGAGCTTGGCGACACTGATTTCTATAGGATGGGTGATCTTCGACCAAGCGGCACTTGACTGAGTAAATGTTTGATTGAGGGAATAGTATTGTTGCTAAAAATATTACATTAAAAAGAAATTGAGCTTTCGCATCATTCCATCATTTCAAAATACGTACAATATTAAGTTTGAGTAACATTTTCTAATAAGAACTATAATCCAATGCAATTTACTATTCATAATCTAATCGATCAAATACTCATACTTACTTGAATCGATTCATCGTGAGTATCGAGTAGCGAGTCGTATGGTTCATCACAAGTCTCGTCGCGATGACATGTATCAAAACGGGCCTTATATTTTTACAACTATAGCGTAGCGTATTTCATGATTTCATCATTGACTCAAGCAAGCTTAATATTAATTGTTCTTAAAAAACAATGATATGTTATGGACAAAATACTTATTAATGTTTGTTAAATTGCAGCTGTCAATTCTAAATTAAAATGGATGATTCAAATTTTGTTTATAATAAATAAATAAATAAGATTTATACATCGATAATTGTTTTTAATAAAAAACATAGCTCAAAGATACTCATTAAAGTACTTCGTATTGGTTCCCAATCTGGGAAACTGTAGAAAATAATCTTTCGGGGACCAATATTAAGTGAATGGAAATTTTTCTTTATTTGCACTAAATTCATGTAGTTGGTCTAATAAATGGGAAAATGAATATTGTGGGCTACTTTGGACGAGATGGTAAATTACAAACCATGGTAGCTTATGCTCTGGATTAGCTTAAAAGCTTCTTACCCCAAAAAAAATCATGGTTCACACGGGATTCGTGAAGAAAAACATTTCACGCGATTGAGCCCGGGGAGGGGGCAACTGTACCTAAGTGTGATAAATATGATGTAAAAAAAAATAGGTCTGTGATTTTTATGAAAGTTGAGTATTAACACTTATTATAACATAATAATATTTATAAAATTAGCCCGCCAACCCTTCCTGGCCAGCATAGGGGGCTATGGTCAAACCTCTCTCATTTTGAGGAGATCCATGCCCAGCAGTGGGACATAGAAAGGGGTTGATGATGATCATAATATAAATACTACTTTTAGCTATAGTACGTAAGGTAAATAAAATGGGTTACCGCATTTTCGTTGGACATGTTGGGCATATTCCTCTCCTGGATATACTTTTGATATAGGATTCCGGCAACATCTTTTTTAGCAGTGTGGATTATGCCCATTCCACTGAACCTGTTAAAAATTATTTTGTTCTTATATGAATTAGGTAGACAAAGAATTTTTCACCCTAAAAGCATGTTGGACTGAAATTAAAATACAAATTAATAATACAGCTTTCTGTGTAATTATCAGACAAAAACGAACAGACAAAATGATTCTAATATTTCTGATTAGATAGAGACAGCTATATTTAACTATGAAGTGAAGAATGTGTGGTCATGCCATAATATACTAGCTCTATTGACAAATCAAACAAAACTTTTTTTCCTTTTTTGGTTGGTTCAAGTGGGAAGTCGCGGGTTCGATTCCCGCCACGGGCCAATTTGAAATTTTATAATTTTTCAATTGGGTCAGTGTGCTGATTCTGTATCGTTCACTTAGTTAGTTAGTAACCCTAACTGGGTTATTAACTAAGAAAACGGAGGCAAAAATCCTATTTTTGTATTCTTTTTGTACAAAATAGCAACTAGCACGGTATACTGATATGATACCATACCGACCTAGGTTGGTAATTTGTGCAAAAATAGGATTTTTGCCTTCGTTTTCTTAGTTAATAACCCAGTTAGGGTTACTAACTAACTAAATGAACGATACAGAATAAGGCCCCAGTTCTGGCCTGGTGGGAGGGAGGCTTCGGCCGTGGCTAGTTACCACCCTACCAGCAAAGACGTGCCAAGCGATTTAGCGTTCCGGTGCGATGCTTTGTAGAAACCGTTGGGGTGACTTTACTTACCCCTTCCAAGTTCGTACGTTAACATGTTTGGCTGCATCATCACTTACCATCAGGTCAAGTACTAACTTGTGTAGAGTAAAAGAAAATGTAATTTTTATATACCAAAAGAATTGCATGTGTTCACCGATATCTCAACAACTAGGGAGAAGTATAGTATCACGTATGCTCGTAAAGAGAATAACATGTACCGCAATAAAATCTACCTCAAACAGTGTTCCAAATGAGATGACCACGAACACTCTTTAAAGAGTGAAACGATGACTAAGAAGAATAAAAGGAATACATACGCTACTCTGTATATCCCGTTTTGTGGCACTACACTTGTAACATCTCTGTCTTGTTCATCTTCCAGTAACCGGTGAGGGTGTTCCTCGTCCTCATTATGCTGCACCAGTCTGCATCTGATGAGGGCTTTGCCAGTGTAATTTTTTAACTAAAAATTAGAAAATGAATAACTTAAAAAATATAAAATTATATAGTTTCACTCAAGCCTGCATGCCTGGTCTAACTGAACATACAATATTACAGAAGCCGGTCAGATAGAACAAACAGATGCTTCCCCAAATTAAATGTTATAAAGTATACAAAAAAATTTTTTGTAAACAAGTTTATTTATATTTTTCTCTTTAATTTGATACTCGTACGTACGTATGTACATACCTATATCATGTATGGGTACATACAAAAAATAATCTTTGATCTTGAGCCATCCGCCATATTTGATTTAATGAATAAAGCAGTTTGAGTAAGAATACTGTGCAGACATGAGAACTATTGTCATTTATTAAAGCCATTAGTAGATATAATAAAATGCTTGTCAACTGATAGAGAATAAAAATAGAAACAAAATAACTCACTTCTACTGTTGGATGTGATTTACTTTTACTTGATACAGATGTTTTTCCTAGAATACATCCGTGCGTTCCAATCATTTCACTCTTATATCTAAACCGGAAGTGGTTTTGTGGTTGTTCCACAATTCGCAAATACGGTGCGTTGCCTGCAATATAATAAATACGAATATTAGCATAATTTTAAGAGTTTACTTCATAAGAATCGATTTTTGAAATAATGAGGTGTCAAATTAAGTGTTTTGCTTAATTTTAATAGTTAACGTTAAAAGTTTTTGCTTCATTTTTATAGAATTAATATATTTATGCCTATTTATGGTTGCAGCAGTTTCAACCATATGACTTACATACGATTATCACAGAAAGCTGTTGATCACTCAACTATACTTATAATAAGACTGCAATGGGTCAAATTCTGTACATTGCTGATATTTTGAAATTTTTTGTTGGAGGGCACCAACTCCTGAAGCCAAAACTGCCATTTGTTTACTTTTTGTCTGTCTGTCTGTATCATGGCAGTAGGTACATCACAGCTAATGAAACTTGGCATGATTTGAGCTTATATTCCAAGGTAGGACATGGGATATTTTTTATTCCGAAATTCAGCATGGTTTCTCTGGAAGATATTTTTGTACTAAGTTGCATTTCCAAAATGTGTAGTCATATTACATATACCCTTTCATTTCATTTACCCTGAATTAATACTTTTTTTGTTAGAAAGGAGATACTTTAAAGATCATTCCCTGAGTATTTTATGTTTGTCACTTTTGTAATTAAGAAATTACAGACACCAGAACCTTCAGTGATACATTTGAGTAACTTCAACCCGGAATGAAAAAATATATTTTAAATGTAAGGCATATACACTCGTATAGGAAAACAACACAAAGTGCAAAGGCAGTCTTATTGCTAAAGAATTCTCTTACAAACAATTATTGGTTGATTGATACCTACTCATTTTAAAAATAACACTTGGTCACTAATAGGAGAGTACTTATAAATTTTATTACTAGTGTTTGACTACAATTAAAGATGTCAAGTGCAGTCAAAAATGAAAGAGCACTAACTTAAAAGGGGTATTGCCCCCATACTGAAGCCCTTAAAATTTGAGTGACAATGGCTTCACCAGTAAGATGGTAACTAGTTAAAAAAAGTCTCCATAATAGGTTTTGTCATCAAATCACCACAAAACTGAAGGATATATATACCTTAATTGGGTGATTATGGTCTGTTAATCCTATTAATCTTATACCTTTAAACGAGCAATTCTTGTATATATATTTCTATATAATCTGGATCTCGGGAACGGCTTTAACGATTTTCATGAAATTTAGCATACAGGGGGTTTTGGGGGCGATAAATCGATCTAGCTAGGATTCATTTTTATAAAATGTCGAATTTACCAAAAAAATAAAAATTTGACTACTGCTGCCATCTATTGGCCACCGAGTGAAACCCGGTCACCCAGATATTAATTATTTAATTAATGTAATCTGAAGGATTAAATATTTGTATGTTTGGATGTTTATTACATCATCACCAAATATTATTATTTATTATTATTATTTATTTTATTATTTTTATTTGTGTATTCTAGTTTATGTAGTAGTGTGTACTTATTTGAATTTAAGTATATTTGTTATAGTTTTGCACCACCTGCAGTCCGTGGTTCCTCTGTATTTTCCTTATCTGTAGGTTGCCTGGCAGAGATCGCTACTTAGCGATAAGGCCGCCTTTTGTACTAATTAATTTTTACTTCTTAGTTGTAATATTGTTTTGTGGTGTACAAATAAAGTGTTAAATAAATAAATAAATAAATACACATCACATTCAATTTTCATAGGAGCCTGTGTGAAATTTAATTAGGCCTATGTGAAATAAAGATTATTAGAATTTCTGACATCACATCAACGATACAGAACCAATGTAGCCAGAAATTGAAATAGCTTTAAATCATATACCATGACTTATCACATTTTACATTTGCAATGCTAGATTTATTCATTTATCGCCTGTGTAACCCCCCCGTTTTCTTCAGGGGTACCACGGATACTCCTGGGGGGTCCACGGGGGTACCACGGGCAATAAACGGATTTATTCATAGCACCAGCCAATGTGTACCTACTGAATGCTGATGCAATTTTGGCGCAAGGACGATAATGTAAGACGGTTTGTAGTCATTAAAAGGCAATTTACGTATACCTCTCTGCTGCATTGTGTCTTGGCATGATAACTCCGATATAAAGTTCGCCAGCTGAGGCACCTGCTGCGACGGCGAGCTATACGGTGATTCGCTTTGCGAGAACGGCGACTCCAAATTGGAATCACTTAAATCTGCTTCACTTGCAGACATTTTCTTGTGGTAAATACACTTCAATTAAGTACTAGTGTTCAAGTCACATGGATAATGGCACAATGGAATAAAAGTTTTTATTTACAAACAAGCAGATTCAATAGCACTCTGTGAACTTGTGAAGGATCTAAAGACAGAGTCAAACTCAAACTTCAAAGTCAATTCTCATTTTTTGACAGTTCTTTTCTAGTATTGCAGTTTTAGGCACAAATATTACCCCGTTTCTAAAAAAAAATAACAAGCTCGGTAATTGGAATCATTACAAAAACAAATAAAATAAACGTAATTTTCGTTTCGTAACGTAGTTTTCTTAATCCTATAAATTTAACAATTGCTAAGTAATTACTAAAACATATTATAATTTATTGCGATTAACCTATTATAACAGTTAATCAACTTAAGAACCTATAATTTAATTCCAATGAAAGTAATGTACTATGTAGTATAGTAAGTGATGTAATATTATGTAAGAATTTTGATAGTATCATGATTAAAATTTTGATATTTATTTGTCATTATGAACAATTAACTTTGCACTAATTAAACTTTTATAACTGAGACTATTAAGACTTTCCCCTATAAATGTTAATTGTTAAGTTTTAGTTACGTATGCCCAATGCTCATGCCCAATTTAGTGCACCCTACTCTTATTTCCTTGGAATGTCACATCATGCACTGCAGTGACTGCACTGCGCTCGTCGTCCTGAGACATTGGTTCTCATTTTGTATAATTTCACCGAATCACAGGAATGCTTCACCATTACTTTTTCACAGCAGAATATTAGGAATTTGAAAATTCTTACTATTCTGGCTTGTAATTCACGTATTCCAAGTAGTACACAAAATTTTACCATTTTATCATTGTTTATTTCCTGCTGTTGTTTTTTAATAATAATTACTATTCTTTACGTTTAACTACTATGTCCGGAGGTTATCAATTAATAAACTCTGAAGGATTATTTATTATTGAGTCCCTTAATTGAGGGTAATATTTGAGGACGGAAACACACTCTTAAGCGTTCAAGGTTGTCGATGACGTAACATTCAACGGGAAAGAACCTCACTTTTGATAACATGAATCATAAAAATCCCCGAGTATCAGCCACACGTTAAGAGTCCGCTTACCCATATGTCTCCCATACATTCGTAATACCAAAATCATTTTTCAATAATTCAATAATTCGTGCAAATTTCGATCATGTTGTGGTGTTATTCGGGTTCATATAGTAGGTACCTAATAGTCTATGCTCCTGGTCATTTTTGGTTCCACGAAATTGTAAACGAATATAGGTAATTTTGCTTATTTTAATGTCAAAGAGGACATGTTTTCTGCTTACCTATTTGTTTTGTAATAAAAACAACGCTATCTCACGTCGCATAAGTTCTGAAGTACAGTTTTTATAGTCCAGCTAAAGAAAAACAAGTTACAAGTTTTCATTCATAATTTTTGGTATTACGGAACTCGAACAAAGTTATAAAAATTTTTTTTGATCAAAATTGATTATTATTTCGTTTTAAAGAAGTATTTTCGAACCAAATATGGCCAGGAGCATAGATTATTACTATATGAATCCGAATAACACCACAACATGATCGAATTAAATGTACGCAGACATAGTAGTTCACAGGACTCTTAACATCTAAATTTTTTTTATTTTTAGGCTTCCGTAACTTGAACGAAAAAAATATATCACTTTGTTGTCCGTCTGTCTGTCTATCTGTCACAACCCTTTATTTCAGTAACTAATAACTATTAAAGATATCGACATTAAATTTGGATTGATTTGAATGGCCCGCCGTCAGTGCAATTTAAAAAAATTGAAAATCGTTTTTATTTTTATTTAAAAAGGGAAAAACGGTCTACGAAATTTCAAAAAGAGATACCTAACAATATTGAGTGGTAGGTAAGTAGCTATCATATGAAAGTTAGATCATTCGAAAATTCTGAAATACTCTACGCTCAAGGCCCGCGAAGTGATTATATACTCTTTGGCCCGCGATAGAGCGGGCCGGTCGGAGCGGGTGTGTTAGGTTCACAAATCACAGGTTAGGTTATTTTCGTTACGGAATTTCTGGATTCGGTCTCCACGCTCAAGGCCCGCGATAGAAGCTATGCTTAATAAGTTGATAAAAAATACTATGCAAAGCTTTACCGTGGCAGTCTCCGAGTGCCACACGTCTTTTTTGTATTAGCAATAAAATCTGTGATTAGCAATTAACCTCATAAATTCGGTAAAAAAGCGATTCTTACACTTGCGTCAACTCGGGTTAGTGTGTTAACTCATAGTTGTCAAAATTGTCCAATGAGAGACGTTTACTTTAGGTACTTTTTATACCTACTTACTATGATTTTTATATGTGTAAATACTTTTACTAATATAGTACGGAACTCTGGGTGCGAGAGAATAACTCGCATTGGCCGATTTTTAGGGTTCCGTAACTCAAGAAAAAAAAACGGAAACCTTATAAGATCACTTTGTTGTCCGTCTGTCTGTCTGTGTGTCACGACCCTTTATTTCAGTAACTATTTTTAATACAAACGTTGCGCCACCTATACGTACTTATTTTTTTTCTCTACCTCTCAAAAAGCAAAAGCTCATGAAGTTGAAGGACACTAAGCGATTTGTTTTTCCAATCTGAATTGTAATTTTTTGTCCAAAAAGCATTACTCAATGGACAAAAAGTTACTTTCTTTTCAATGCACAATTCCTGTTTGGATTTGATTCAGCTTGGTACCCGTTTTCAATGTCGTTTAGAGATTCTAAAAGATAATCGGTAGTCAGTACCAATGTAAAGCCAATCAGTCAGTACCACACTCAAAACATGATTCCAGCTGCACTGATAAGGAATGAAATAATACAAAAGAGGTGTATAAAAATATTTCTTTTATTTATATAAAGAACAAGTTTGCCAGGATCATTTTGGAATGTAAATAATAAAAAACAGAGAATATTTAACTCCTTTATGAATGTATCTTAAACAAAAACCACATAATACTTTCTGACAACATCTCTTAAATACATCTTTAATCTCAAGTATTCTATGAATAACAGACATTATAACAATAAAAGATTCAAATATAATTTTACCAAGTAAAATCATAAAATACCAAGTAGATAGACATTATTATTTTCACAGAACAAAGAATTTATTCCTTGGTCTGTGATTATATTTAACAACGATTCGATTTGTCTTTTTTAACACGTCTAAAAATAGTCCTATTCCTTTCACAATAGGTACGTGTAAAAAGAGATACTATTTCTTAGGAGGTTCTTAGGTCTAGTGCTGTCCCTTTCCACCAATGACGAAGTAGGCTGCCAACCCGCCAGCAGAGCAGAGAAACGGAGAAATATTAACCAATAGTATTGCGCCACTTAAGGGGAGCCGAGATTTTGTGCAATCCTATTGGTTAATATTTATTCGTTTCTCGGCTCAACTGCCTCGCTCCGCTCCGGTGGATTGGACGAGAAATTAGTGACGTATGTTGAAGCCAATAATTTTTCAAATATGGCGTTGTTACCGCGCGTAATATTTCGGTAGCGCTGACAATACATGATGTTGTCGCTTACATTAGCATCATTTACAGTTTTGACAAATTAAAAAGGATGCTTCAGGGCGGAGCCTAAAAATACAGACGTCACTAAGTGCTGATCTTTTATATGTTTAATCAATGCTTTCCACGGATACCGTTGAGAGGCATAGTACTATTATTATAAGACGCGCAAAATTTAGGAACTCTATGACCTTCTTTACAACCGAAAGTAAGCTTGATCTCTTCGTCCGGGCATATTTCTTATAGCTTAAAAATTACTTTCTTAGTTTTGTGTAAGAAAAATGAACGCAGGCCTCGCTTATCCTTTTATCGCTTAGGCCTTTGCGTGCTTGCTTTTCCCTGTTTTATCCACGGGAGATATTTTCTCTACCTTTTTCCTTATTTGACGCAGTGGCGACGCTCGACTTCGAGTGGGGGTCGCGGGTTCAATTCCCGCCACGGGCCACTTTGGAATTTTATAATTTCTAAATCGGCTCAGGTTTGATCTGGTGGGAGGCTTCGGCTTATTAAGTCCTTCCTACCAGCAAAGACGCACCGCCAAGCGATTTAGCATTCCGGTGCGATGCTGTGTAGTAACAGTTAGAGGTCAGTTTTCTTGCCTCTTCTAAGATAGTAGGAACCCTCGTAAACTTAGTTTTAAGTCGACTTGGAGTTATCGCCATACAAATGTGACAAATATCATACTGACCTGTTACAAGAGCCTGTATATTAGGCCTATGTGAAATAAAGATATTATTATTATTATTATTATTATTATATAATAGGCTAAACAGCTTTCGCTGATGCGCCTATATCATCTGTGCTCATTTAATCCTGCTTGCTCAGGTGCTTGTCAAGCCGGTTTTTAAATTGGTTGAGGGACTTTGCTGTTATGATATCTTCCGGCAATTTGTTCCAGCGTCTTATTACTCGGTTGACAATGAAGTGCTTGTATGGATTGGATGTTGCCGGCTGGAACTCTAACCTCATTCCAAAGCCTCTCAGTTTGCGATTCTTTTTTAAAGAAAACATTTTAACAAGGTTAGGCACATTGTACAAGCTGTTTAAAATTTTGTATGTCTCAATAAGGTCTCAAGAAGATATTTTGATTTTTTTTTTTGAAATTTTTTACATCTTCGCCTGCATCGTAACTTATCATCAGGTGAGATCGCTTTTAAACTCATGCAATCATGCTTAGTGAGTGGATTGTGATTGACAGCTGTATTGTTATCAGCAATAAAGAATTAATAATAATAAGCGAGGCCTGCACAGCGTATATGTGCAGAATTATTATAGTGCACACTCAGTGGTGGAAGAGCCTGAGGTCGGTGTGCGCCAGAATGACGCCGTGCTCGTTGCACGCGTCGATCACCTCCTTGTCGTTGTTGGAGCCCGCCGGGCTGCCGATGTACTCCACGCCGCACTGGGCAAAAAAAAAACAATTTTAAATACAAACACATTATTATAAATTTAAAGAATAATTTAAATATTATAGTGGTCATATGTGGCTATAGACGATATAGAACACTAACTCGTATTTACAATATAATTATTATCAGGTTCTGTGCACTCTTGTCCTGTTACATAAAAGAGGAAATAACTTGTATGGAGTCAAAATTGATTGGGTCAGAGTAATCGTAATCTGTATTCTGTGACTGGTCCATTGGATGTATCTTTTGGTCCAGGAGGTACCTGACACGAGTAGGAGTACAAACCTGCACGGCTCTGTCGACGTTGTCTCTGAAGGGGAAGAACGCGTCGGAGGCGAGCGCCACCTTGTCCAGCGTGCTCAGCCACTCGTCGCGCTCCTGCGCCGAGAGCAGCGCGGGCGGCGCGCCCTCGAACAGCGCGCTCCACTGCTCCAGGGGCAGGTCCGTGCCTGACACGACAAGGAACATTAATATCTATGAAGGATATTGCAGTGCTGTGATCAAATTGGACAGTGGCACTGATCTCCATAGAGTATAATATAGAATATACTCTGGATAGCTGCTGTCAAAGTAAAAATGAAGGCACTTGATTTTCGCCACTTTGGCGCTGATTGTTGCGTAACCTGGCGTGAGCGTCTATGAACTAAAATCAAATGACATTCCAAACGACGCCCGACGGTCCACTCTATGGTCCACTTCCAACAAATGTGAATTTAGTACCGTGGACGCTCGGGGGAGGCGCTTCAAATCGACACAAAAATGAACTGTCAAACGTATGGAATCATGAATCCAGAGATACATATTACATATAAGTGGACAGTGGACACTCACCGACGGTGCCGTTGACGAAGTTGTCGATGGCGTTGGAGATGACGGCGCGCGTGACGCCCGCGCGGAAGCGCAGCGCGCGCACGCTCGGGTGGTAGCGCGTCCACCACAGCGCCGCCTTGCCGCCCGCCAGCCGCGTGCAGTGGACACTCACCGACGGTGCCGTTGACGAAGTTGTCGATGGCGTTGGAGATGACGGCGCGCGTGACGCCCGCGCGGAAGCGCAGCGCGCGCACGCTCGGGTGGTAGCGCGTCCACCACAGCGCCGCCTTGCCGCCCGCCAGCCGCGTGCAGTGGACACACTCACCGACGGTGCCGTTGACGAAGTTGTCGATGGCGTTGGAGATGACGGCGCGCGTGACGCCCGCGCGGAAGCGCAGCGCGCGCACGCTCGGGTGGTAGCGCGTCCACCACAGCGCCGCCTTGCCGCCCGCCAGCCGCGTGCAGTGGACACACTCACCGACGGTGCCGTTGACGAAGTTGTCGATGGCGTTGGAGATGACGGCGCGCGTGACGCCCGCGCGGAAGCGCAGCGCGCGCACGCTCGGGTGGTAGCGCGTCCACCACAGCGCCGCCTTGCCGCCCGCCAGCCGCGTGCAGTGGACACACTCACCGACGGTGCCGTTGACGAAGTTGTCGATGGCGTTGGAGATGACGGCGCGCGTGACGCCCGCGCGGAAGCGCAGCGCGCGCACGCTCGGGTGGTAGCGCGTCCACCACAGCGCCGCCTTGCCGCCCGCCAGCCGCGTGCAGTGGACACTCACCGACGGTGCCGTTGACGAAGTTGTCGATGGCGTTGGAGATGACGGCGCGCGTGACGCCCGCGCGGAAGCGCAGCGCGCGCACGCTCGGGTGGTAGCGCGTCCACCACAGCGCCGCCTTGCCGCCCGCCAGCCGCGTGCAGTGGACACTCACCGACGGTGCCGTTGACGAAGTTGTCGATGGCGTTGGAGATGACGGCGCGCGTGACGCCCGCGCGGAAGCGCAGCGCGCGCACGCTCGGGTGGTAGCGCGTCCACCACAGCGCCGCCTTGCCGCCCGCCAGCCGCGTGCAGTGGACACTCACCGACGGTGCCGTTGACGAAGTTGTCGATGGCGTTGGAGATGACGGCGCGCGTGACGCCCGCGCGGAAGCGCAGCGCGCGCACGCTCGGGTGGTAGCGCGTCCACCACAGCGCCGCCTTGCCGCCCGCCAGCCGCGTGCAGTGGACACTCACCGACGGTGCCGTTGACGAAGTTGTCGATGGCGTTGGAGATGACGGCGCGCGTGACGCCCGCGCGGAAGCGCAGCGCGCGCACGCTCGGGTGGTAGCGCGTCCACCACAGCGCCGCCTTGCCGCCCGCCAGCCGCGTGCAGTGGACACTCACCGACGGTGCCGTTGACGAAGTTGTCGATGGCGTTGGAGATGACGGCGCGCGTGACGCCCGCGCGGAAGCGCAGCGCGCGCACGCTCGGGTGGTAGCGCGTCCACCACAGCGCCGCCTTGCCGCCCGCCAGCCGCGTGCAGTGGACACACTCACCGACGGTGCCGTTGACGAAGTTGTCGATGGCGTTGGAGATGACGGCGCGCGTGACGCCCGCGCGGAAGCGCAGCGCGCGCACGCTCGGGTGGTAGCGCGTCCACCACAGCGCCGCCTTGCCGCCCGCCAGCCGCGTGCAGTGGACACTCACCGACGGTGCCGTTGACGAAGTTGTCGATGGCGTTGGAGATGACGGCGCGCGTGACGCCCGCGCGGAAGCGCAGCGCGCGCACGCTCGGGTGGTAGCGCGTCCACCACAGCGCCGCCTTGCCGCCCGCCAGCCGCGTGCAGTGGACACTCACCGACGGTGCCGTTGACGAAGTTGTCGATGGCGTTGGAGATGACGGCGCGCGTGACGCCCGCGCGGAAGCGCAGCGCGCGCACGCTCGGGTGGTAGCGCGTCCACCACAGCGCCGCCTTGCCGCCCGCCAGCCGCGTGCAGTGGACACTCACCGACGGTGCCGTTGACGAAGTTGTCGATGGCGTTGGAGATGACGGCGCGCGTGACGCCCGCGCGGAAGCGCAGCGCGCGCACGCTCGGGTGGTAGCGCGTCCACCACAGCGCCGCCTTGCCGCCCGCCAGCCGCGTGCAGTGGACACTCACCGACGGTGCCGTTGACGAAGTTGTCGATGGCGTTGGAGATGACGGCGCGCGTGACGCCCGCGCGGAAGCGCAGCGCGCGCACGCTCGGGTGGTAGCGCGTCCACCACAGCGCCGCCTTGCCGCCCGCCAGCCGCGTGCAGTGGACACTCACCGACGGTGCCGTTGACGAAGTTGTCGATGGCGTTGGAGATGACGGCGCGCGTGACGCCCGCGCGGAAGCGCAGCGCGCGCACGCTCGGGTGGTAGCGCGTCCACCACAGCGCCGCCTTGCCGCCCGCCAGCCGCGTGCAGTGGACACTCACCGACGGTGCCGTTGACGAAGTTGTCGATGGCGTTGGAGATGACGGCGCGCGTGACGCCCGCGCGGAAGCGCAGCGCGCGCACGCTCGGGTGGTAGCGCGTCCACCACAGCGCCGCCTTGCCGCCCGCCAGCCGCGTGCAGTGGACACTCACCGACGGTGCCGTTGACGAAGTTGTCGATGGCGTTGGAGATGACGGCGCGCGTGACGCCCGCGCGGAAGCGCAGCGCGCGCACGCTCGGGTGGTAGCGCGTCCACCACAGCGCCGCCTTGCCGCCCGCCAGCCGCGTGCAGTGGACACTCACCGACGGTGCCGTTGACGAAGTTGTCGATGGCGTTGGAGATGACGGCGCGCGTGACGCCCGCGCGGAAGCGCAGCGCGCGCACGCTCGGGTGGTAGCGCGTCCACCACAGCGCCGCCTTGCCGCCCGCCAGCCGCGTGCAGTGGACACTCACCGACGGTGCCGTTGACGAAGTTGTCGATGGCGTTGGAGATGACGGCGCGCGTGACGCCCGCGCGGAAGCGCAGCGCGCGCACGCTCGGGTGGTAGCGCGTCCACCACAGCGCCGCCTTGCCGCCCGCCAGCCGCGTGCAGTGGATGCGCGACTGCTGCCCCGCGCCGATGCCTATCACCTGTCACACCGTTCGACATATTTTATCAATTATCGTAAAAAAATACACAGCTTTAATATTGATCGTTGCTGAAAAGTAAACCATTTTTCAAAAAGAGGCAAACTGCAGTAGTAGACTGGTCTTCTTAACAAGCGAGCCCCTTCGGGGTACGGGCCTCGAGGCTTGTCTCTTTACCCGAGCGATGTATCACGGGTGTTGTAATATTTATATGTAAACTATTTTTATGTACCTATTAGATCAAGACGTGATGATGTTATAAAGAAAAAGTATAAAAAAATATATGTCAGATATTATTATTATTTTATTATTTAAATATAACAATACATTTTAATTTTCTTATAGTTAATACTTGACGGTGTAACAAAAACCCAATTGGATTTGTCTGTACACCGACATTCAAACTGAACTATGGTTTTATTGTAGTTACAATTTTAATTAAAATATTAAAAATACAAATATAACATGGCGCAGTCGGTAAAAGGTATTTAATTATTGTAATATTATTATATAATAGAAAATTACATAA
Source organism: Coenonympha glycerion (assembly GCA_963855885.1). NCBI lineage: Eukaryota > Metazoa > Arthropoda > Insecta > Lepidoptera > Nymphalidae > Coenonympha > Coenonympha glycerion. The sequence goes on along the minus strand of OY979638.1, from coordinate 4,267,953 downwards.
ATATTATACAATGGAGAAGAAAGTAGTCACAGCAAATGGATCGATAAATCTGCCAACAGAAATTAGTTGGCAGGGGTCAATGTCCGAAAACTGGAGATTTTTCAGACAAAGATATGAAATCTTTATTATTGCATCTGGAAATGAAGCAAAGGACGGAAAAACAAAAACAGCTTTGCTATTAAATGCCATAGGGGACAGGGCAATAAAAGTGTATAATGGATTTATATTTGAGAAACCAGAACATCGTTTCGACTTTGATAAGGTGATCGAGAAGTTCGAAGAGCATTTTAATCCTGAAAGGAATGAAATTTTCGAAAGATATAAATTTTTCACCAGGAATCAAAATGAAGGAGAATCCTATGAGGATTATTCAGTTGCTCTGAGAGATCTTTCAAGTACGTGTAACTTTGATTTTTTAACAGATAGCTTGTACAACAGTAACTGTAAAAGATAGATTGTTACGTACGAAAGATTTAACCTTAGCTAAAGCTATAGATATATGTCGTACTTCGCAAGAGACAAAAAAGCAACTTGAGGAAATTTGTACGTCTTCGACTAGTACTTCGAACAATATAAATAATGTTAACGATGTAGACTATAACATACATAAGTTGAAGAATAAAGCGGTTAATACTAGAAAGAATATAAAGGAAAATTTGTGCCTCTTGATTTAAAAGTAGATACTGGTGCTCAGGCAAATATATTATCTGGAAGAAATTTATTAAGTTTAGGTTTAGACAAACATAATCTTTTAGAGTGTAAGGCCAGGTTGACAACATATACAGGTCAAATAATAAACTGTCTTGGAAAGTGTTCATTGCCTATTAAGTATGAAGGCAAAAACTACGTATTAGATTTCTATGTTGTAGACTCAGATAAAGTATGCAACATATTAGGTCTTCAGTCAGCTATTAAAATGAATTTAGTTAATCCGTTTAAAAATCCAGAGATAAAAGAAATCAATGAAATTAAAATATTTTCTGAGTATAAGGATTTATTTGAAGGTTTAGGGTGTATGAAAGATGAATATGATATTAAATTAAAACCTAATGCTACTCCAGTTGTTCATGCGAGTAGACGAGTTCCTCTGGCTATTCAACCAATTTTAAAGAAAAAACTTGATGAGCTAGAGAGAATAGGAGTGATATCTAAAGTGTCACATCCTACAGAGTGGGTTAATTCTTTAGTAATTGTTCACAAACCTAATGGAGATTTGAGGTTATGCTTAGACCCTAAGGACCTGAATGAGGTTATTAAAAGGCAACATTTTGAACTTCCTACTCTCGAGGAGATTACTAGTAAACTTTCAGGTGCAAAATATTTTAGCACTCTTGATGTAAAAAATGGGTTTTGGAATATTAAGTTATCTGCAGCGAGCTCGGATTTATGTTGTTTTAATACTCCATTTGGTAGATACAAATTTCTAAGAATGCCTTTTGTAGTGCATCAGAAGTTTATCAACATCGTATGCGTCAAATACTAGATGACTTAGATGGCGTGGATGTATATATTGATGATATTTTAATTTGGGGTAAAACGAAAGAAGAACATGATAAACGTCTAAAAAATGTATTTGATAGATTAAGACAGGAAAATGTAAAACTAAATAAAGATAAATGTAAGATTGAGGTACAGCAGTTAAAATATTTAGGACATATTATAAGTAAGGATGGCGTAACACTTGATGACAGTAGGATAAAAGCAATAGTATCTATGAAAAGTCCAAAGGACAGGAAAGAATTAGAAAAATTTTTAGGAGTAGTTAATTATGTTTCTAAGTTCATTCCAAATTTTCAAAATTTATTTTCACCTCTAAGAAGTTTGTTGAAAAAGGATGTAAATTTTATCTGGTTAGAGCAACATGAAAGAGTATTTAAGGAGTTAAAAAAATACTAACTGAGAAACCAGTATTACAATTTTTTGATGAAAAGTTACCGGTAGTTCTTTCCGTTGATAGTTCTAAGGATGGATTAGGTGCTGTATTATTACAAAATGGATTACCAGTAGCTTATGCATCAAAAGCTTTAAGTGAATGTCAGCAGCGCTACGCGCAAATTGAAAAGGAGCTGTTGGCAATTTTGTTTGGTTGTGAAAGATTTAATCAATTCATATTTGGTAGACATATAACTATTGAAACTGACCACAATCCTTTAATAGGTATCATGAAAACACCATTGAATTCCACTTCGCCACGTATACAACGTATGTTAATTAAATTGCAAAAATATGATTTTAATTTAGTTTATAAGCGTGGCAAAGAATTGTATATAGCAGATACTTTATCCAGATCATTTGATATGGAAAACAGTCAGCAGATAGATTTAGATGAGAATAATATTGAGGCTAATATTGATATAGTGATAGGATCATTAAATATTAGTGAAAAACAATTAAATAATGTTCAGAACTTTACGAGAAATAATGAAGAAATGAAGTTGTTAAAGGAATTCATCCTTAAAGGTTGGCCAAACCATAAAATCTCAGTACCGGAGATAATAAGATCGTATTGGCATGTGAGAGAGAGCTTGACATATAAGTCAAACTTGATATTCAAAGGCAATTGTTTGGTAGTACCGCCTGAATTAAGAAAGGAGATGTTACAAAGGGCGCATTTTCCACATTTAGGCGTAACAAAGACGTTGTTGCGAGCAAATGAGGCTATGTATTGGCCCAGAATGGTACATGAAATCACAGATTTGGTATCGCGGTGTGAAACGTGTAAGCTTTTTAGTAACAATAATAAAAAAGAGACTTTAATTCCTCATACGGTACCACAGTTACCATGGGAAAAAGTGGGTATTGATTTATTTCATTTATATGGTACTGATTATTTAATTGTTATTGATTATTATTCCAAATTTCCAGAGATTACTGCGTTAAAAGAGATTAGGAGTGAAGACATTATTGATAAATTAAAACAAATATTTAGTAGACACGGCATTCCACTGCAAGTATGTAGTGACGGTGGGCCGCAGTTTTCTAGCATAAGTTTTAAAGAGTTTGCTAATCAATACAATTTTGAGCATATTCTGTTTAGTCCAGAATATCCCCAATCAAATGGCATGGTAGAAAGAGAAATACAAACTATAAAGAGCTTGTTTAAAAAGGCTATTCATGATAAAAAAGACCCATACCTAGTATTATTTGAATTCCGTAATACACCTATTTCTAATTCGATTGCTTCTCCTGCAGAAAACTTATTCAATAGGAAAATAAGGGGTATTTTACCCATTAATCAGAAATGTTTTTATCCAAAAGTTAACAAAAACTTAAGAGAAAAATTGGTGGAAAAACAATATAAAGACAGATATTTTTATAATAGGGGCAAAAGAGATCTAAGACCGCTAGAATTTGGGGAAGGCGTGTTATTTAGGATGGGGAGATTATGGAAGAAAGGTATAATCAAAGGAAAAACAAATGATAGAACATACAAGATAGTTAATGAAAATGGGAGGATATTTATAAGAAATAGGTTTCACATAAAGCCTCTAAAATATATGGTTCCATTTTACATTCCTGATGCTGATAATCAGGAAGAAGTCACCATCCAACCATCACCACAACAACAATCACAATCAACATCGACATCTTACTATACTACATCTTACGGTCGTGAAGTTAGGCCTCTGATTAGGTATGGTCAATTTTAAGAAAGGGAGATGTTGTAATATTTATATGTAAACTATTTTTATGTACCTATTAGATCAAGACGTGATGATGTTATAAAGAAAAAGTATAAAAAAATATATGTCAGATATAAACTGAACTATGGTTTTATTGTAGTTACAATTTTAATTAAAATATTAAAAATACAAATATAACAACGGGGATGCCATCGCCTTCGCCGCCAACATGCAAAAGCACGGGCAAAGGACACCGCAGCGAGCTCCGTAGCTCGCGAGGTAACGGAAGCGAAGCGGAAGTCTGTAGGGCGAGTGAAAGTGCTACTGGCTACACCGTTGTTTCTGTCTTAGGGTTGCGATTGCAAAATCGGAACTACACAAATCAGAGTTTAATTTATTGCAACTCTGCCATTACCAAATTGCAAATGTATATAGCATATATCTGACCTGTCCATCCCGGGCGTAGCACACGGAGTTGCTCTGCGTGTACTTGAGCGCGATGGTCGCCACGATGAGGTCGCGCACGGCGTTGGGCGGGAGCTGCTTCTTGTTGGTCACGACGTTCTTGAACAGCTGCGACGTGATCTTGGCGTCGTTGCGTCTCTGCTCCAACGTCAGCCCGAAGATTGTTTTTTGCTCCATCAAATCTGGGGTGTAATTGGGGTCCATCTGCAAGGAACACGCTTTTTTGATAAGAAACTAGATTAGCAATCGTAATGCATAAAATGTGCAATGTGTACAAGTACTTTCGTGATTGAAAAACTAGCAGAATAAATTATTTAAAAAAAAAATTGAACCGACTTCAAAACCGCAAAAGCGAAAAATAAATTAATATAATTATTATAACCGCTACTACCCACTCATCTATTTTGAAGTCGGTGCCAGCCAATTCAAATAGATAAGTAAATATTTATAATAGTGCAAAACTACATCCATAGTATGTAGTAGTAGTAAGCTTCGCTGGCACCGACTTCAAAATAGATGAGTGGGTAGTAGCGGTTATAATAATTATATTAATTTATTTTTCACTTTTGCGGTTTTGAAGTCGGTTCAATTTTTTTTAAAAATAATTTATTTTACCCTTTTCAGTGCTAAAAAGTTTTTAAAGACAAGCTTTTATGATCTAGTTGCCACGTTTTAACCAAATTTAAAACGGACTATCACAATAAAATGCATGTACAAAAAAAAATCATGTCTCTCCTATCCACTGTTGAGGAGTTTCCTTGCCAGAAATTAACCCCGAGTGCATCAGCCATGCAATGATAGAATTTGGAACAGACTATGATGGTTAAATGCATTTACAAAATCTCATGTCTGTACTATTCATCATTGAGGAGATCCCTCGTCGAAAGTCAACCCTGGATGCATCAGCTAAGTTATGGTGGAATTTAGAACATGCTATTAAAGTTAAATCCATTTACAAAAAGAATCATCTAAATCCGTTTTGCCGAACTCGAGATAATCGCGAACAAACTTAAATACAAATATGTCGATCAAACTAAGAACCTCTTATTTTTTTAAGTCGGTTAATATACTAAAACCTTCTCCAGATTGTAACAAATACTTTCCTGAAAACCGCATCAAAATCGGTTCAGCCAAATGCGAAATAATCGCGGACAAACATACATACATACATACACACATACATACATACGGGTCGAATACAGAACCTCTTTCTTTTTTTGAAGTCGTGTCTTTATGTCTTAAATAACCTCCAATAAATTAAGAAAAAATTAAAAAATATACTAGTGCCTTATGAATATTCTAATAGCAAATATATTTATGTACCAAACCCGGAGTTTATACTTTTATTACATCATCTCAAACTTTTTCGTCTGTGTGTTGAATGTCGCGTGACGGTCGACTGCGGAGTAGGGATAAAATGAAAGGCGCTCGTCAGAGCAGACAAGGCCACAAAAGTTTCACTTTTACACTGGTTTCATAAAACCACACAATCCTTTTTTTCTGTTAATGTAATAATAACTAAATTACAAACGCAAATATCGCGCAAACTAATTGACTGGTTGAGTACGAATCTTCTGGCTTCAATGATAAATCATATTATGTAGTTACTTGTAAAATGCAGTAAGCGCCTCCCTTCTTCTTCTTCAGTATCTGCAGGGCCTCGGGCGAGTAGCCGGGCGCCACGACCCCGTCCGACACCTCGCGCGAGATGACGCGCGCGGTCACCTCGTCGCACTCGTCGGACAGCGCGATGAAGTCGCCGAACGAGCTCATGCGGTCGGCGCCGCGCGCGCGCGCGTACGCGGCCGCCAGCGGCGACAGCGCAGGCAGCAGGTCCGACACCATGCACACGGACGCCTGCCCACAAACCAACGTCATTACCCGACTGCCGAGGAAGGCTTATTAAGTCCATTGAAATGTTACAATTTAAGTACCGCATTAATTTTTAATTTAGTGCAAAAAGTTATTTAACATATTTGTAGGAAAAACAATTTGCTACTAATTATGTCTTTACAAATTTTTTGTAAGACGCATAGTTTCCGAGATATCGCGAAAAAAGCGCTTTCACCCCTTTTTCCAAGATGGCGGCCGGGGGACAGTGGTGGCGACCCAACAAATATATTGACCCCCAAACGTTTGAAGTTGATTCGTTGCGTGATATCAGCTAGTCATGCAACTAGAAAAGACAATTTGGCCATGGTGGACAGTGAACAATTAGCAGAAAGTACGAACTGCCACTCGTTGGGCGCGTCGCGAAGCTGGATGAAGCCTGGGGCGCCATCGAGCGTCGTAAACACTAATGTACGACACTCACGTCTTGTTCAGTCAACGGCAGACCTATCGCAGCCCCGGCGGGCGACACGTGCTTGAAGCTGGTCGCGGCCGGCAGCCCGAGCGCCTGCTTCAGCTCTGCGACGAGCTGCCACGCGTTGAGAGCGTCGCACAGGTTGATGAAGCCCGGGGCGCCGTCGAGCGTCCAGAACACTAATGTAAGACACTCACGTCGTGTTCAGTCAACGGCAGACCTATCGCAGCCCCGGCGGGCGACACGTGCTTGAAGCTGGTCGCGGCCGGCAGCCCGAGCGCCTGCTTCAGCTCTGCGACGAGCTGCCACGCGTTGAGAGCGTCGCACAGGTTGATGAAGCCCGGGGCGCCGTCGAGCGTCCAGAACACTAATGTAAGACACTCACGTCGTGTTCAGTCAACGGCAGACCTATCGCAGCCCCGGCGGGCGACACGTGCTTGAAGCTGGTCGCGGCCGGCAGCCCGAGCGCCTGCTTCAGCTCTGCGACGAGCTGCCACGCGTTGAGAGCGTCGCACAGGTTGATGAAGCCCGGGGCGCCGTTGAGAGTCTTTAGCGGCAGGCTGTCGCGCGTCGTGAACACTTGCGCTGGCTTCTGGTGAGGATTCATGCCTGAAATACATTACAGCCCTTTTAGTTTTTTAGGCTATGAACATTTTTTTTAATTACGGGTTTTTGTAAAATGTATTGAAAAATTTAAAAAAATAAAAGAAAATACCATATCTCAGAGTCATCTGTGCCTCGCCAGAGGAGTATTGTTTGCGGAAGTAGTCAGAAATGTGAGCATCATACTGAGCGGTGTGTGTGAAGGCTTTAAGTGCTAACTTTTGCCTGCAAAGAAGGAAAAGAATAAGAATATAGAATAAGTTATAGTACTCGTAGTAATAAATATGTAGTACTCCAAACTCTTTCAACATGATTGTAAGTTTAAAGTATCTAAATCTCAATTAATAAAGTAAAAGTGTTTATTTACAAAGATTTTTTATTAGAATTTCTCTTTAAATTAGAATGAAGTAGGGGCAGATCAACTAGTTTGTAATAAACCATTAATCAACTTTAACTTTATCGTATATATTTCAGTTTGGTTGTAAGTAACCTCTGTTAGTTACCACCATCACATTGGAATGTTAATTTACTTCATCATGAGGGCATGCAACACTTCTGTTCCTTCATACAACGAGAGAGTATGATTTACGAATATGATAGATGTCCTCTATGGGCGTACCTGGTCTCCAACGAAGTCTGGTGATCCTTGGTCTTCTTTAACTCGTCAATGACCTTGTCATAATCACTGGGGTCGCAGATAACGGTGACTCTGTCATGGTTCTTGGCGGCGGCTCGGAGTAAGGTGACGCCGCCGATGTCGATGTTCTCCACGGCATCGGCTATGGTCACACTGGGCTTGGATATGGTCTCTACGAACGGGTACAGGTTGCACACCACCACGCTTATCATGTCGAACTTTTGTCGCTTCATGTCAGCCTGGTCGGAATCTGTTAACCTAAAAATTACCATGTTCTATTCAGGGGCTGTACCAACATCTTATAGCAGTAATGCTGGAGTGTTGTTTTTACATTTTAACTGTAACTATGATTGAATGAAAATATTAGAGAAACGATGGCGGTATAGGAATCCCAGGACTATACTATTTATGAATAAAAAAGATTTCAAGAGTTGAGAACCTTCTACTTTTTTTGAAGTCGGTTAATAAAGATAATAATGGCACTGCCGCTGTTGTTATTGTAATTCAAAAGCACTTTAGTTACTGGTACTGTTAGCTATTAAGTAAATATCCGAAAAAATTCCGAAGAAGAGAGCATGAGCTATGATTATCTCAGAGATTTTGCTGTCTGTGTACCATTTTGTGGTATTCTTACAATTTCTTCTTATTTTTTTTTTTTAATACGGGGGGAAAATCTCCACTGAGATATCCAATTGGATTGTCAGATTTTTACCCACTAAAACCACTACCCACTAACATCCTCAGCGCTCATGTTGGAAACCTCCGGGATCTCATTACTTAATTTCTTCTTACCTAGACAATATTCCAGCGTGTACAGCAGGATGCAGAGATTTGACTCTTCCTCCAAGCATTTCTGGAGCACCCGTGATTTCAGATACATCCAGTACCTTCAGACCAGCATTGCGTAGTGCGGTGGCGGTTCCTCTGCTGCCCACCAACCCGAGACCAATGTCGGACAGGCATTTTGCCAGAGGAAGGAGTCCGGTCTTGTCTGACACACTGAGAAGAGCTGTAAAATATTTTTTTTACATCTAGAAATGATGAAACAGTCAAGAAATTCACCTTCTACTTTATAAAATACTTTATCAAGTAAAACAACTCCCATGTCAGATGCGGTCTATCCCAACACATATTTTGAATTTTATTTAAAATCGTTCCATTCAATGGCATTTGGATTAGAATGGCAATTATTCATAAGGCTATATTTATTATTACAAGACACACAGAGATTAAGCATCCATTGTGCGACAAGCATTAAAATTTCTTGGTAGTAAAGAAAAAATCAAGAACTCAAAGAAGGTCAGAAAATTCTCTCACAAAATATTGCACTGGATATTATGACTGAATATTCTTTAAATATTAGGCACTTACTTTCTATTCACCCATAGTTTTTTTCCTTTAAGTTGCAATGCAGAAAGGAAGTAGCATTAATTTCATTAGTGACAAAAAGGAAATGAGTTTTTAGGCATGATAAAATAAAATAAAAATAACTACGTACCTAATTTACCATTGGCAGCCATGTTCGAAGTTATTAACTTGTACTATCGTACTGTTTTGAGAGAGCAACGTTCTTGTACAATCTGTCACAGCTGACCTTTCATAGAGGTACCTGATAACAGAGACTCATTTTAGTAAACAACATTAGGGCTGACAATCCAATAAATACATATTTAACAGTTATATCATATGGGGAAACTTAGTAAATCTTATTTGCATAGCTAGTTTATATGGAGGAATGCAGAAAACCATAACTTGTACAGATGCAATTGATCACTGAATAAAAAGTACTTATAAATATTAACTTTTTCACACTGACTTCATCTTGAATTCGAGAATTGAGGCTCTTAATATGTTCCTTATCTCTCAAGCCTGTATAAGTTATGATCTACAGTTATTTCAGACATCAATAAATAAGTAAATGGTACCTATGCATGTAATTGGTAAGTTCATCTTCAAAGAATACTTTGTCCAGATAATATCTGCTTTTATGCAAGCCTAGCTTTTTATATAATATCATATTTTCTGAAGCCCAGATGAATTTTCTGAGCCATTTTGGAGACTATACAACAAATTTTCAAAGAAATGGGCACAAAGACAAGTTCAAAGCAAAATTCAAATTTATTTTGTGAGTTAAGACATCATTCTTCTTGAGTTTCTTTCTTCATTCATTATCTATAGTAATGTATTGATTAAAATATTTTTCTTTTATAAGTTCAATAAATAAGAAATATAAATTAAATCTAGGAGTTCAAAAAATATTTGAGAAGGCATTTCAGGCATTTTGTGGCAGCCCTACTGCAAAATAAATTATGATGAAAATAAATGATGAAATAATCATAGTGAGGTAAATAATATTATGTAAGATAAACAAATCTTAACAATAGTATTAATTTTATTCTATTTACCACTAGTGGGGATCTGCGACTTTGCTATAAAAATATACATCATATTGTAAAAGAGTAAACTTAAGGGCGATGGGTACCATCCGGGTGCGAAAATTCAAATTTTATTTAGTTTTTCGCTCATAATGGGCTAATTATACATCATAAGCTAATGGCAATGCGTTTTGCGGGCACAATATTTAAGCATCTCCATGTTTTTAATAAAAACTCTGCTCAACAATACTCATTTATTTCATATTGGTTCCCGATAGCTCGAAATCTGGGAAACTGCAAAAAAATATCTTTCGGGAACCAATATGAGATGAGTAGGAACTTTCAAGCAAAGTTTCTATTAAAAACATGTAGATGCATAAAAAGTAGGCCCGCAAAATGCATTGCCATAAATTTACAATGTGTAGTTAGTCTAATATCTGCAAAAAACTAAATAAAATTTGAATTTTGCGGGCTGGTAGGGCCGCAACACCTTAATGTTACAAGGGATTTCTGTGCTGTATATAACAAATGTGGTGCTACAACTATAAATTATGTCTTTGACTTCTAATTCAATAGTTAGTTATATCTATTTGTCAGTTTGGTCAGATGGGTTCCGTCATCATTTAGTCAGGGTTCAATTGTAAAAGGAAAACTGTTTGTCTGCTCACAAGGTGTCATAAAAATTAGAATTTTGAAAAGAGTAAGAACCAAGCGTATCTCCATTTCTACAGTTAACTCTAGTCTACTTAGTTTGACTTTAAAGGAAATTTGTGAGCTAATCCTTTTTTTAATTAATTAGAACCATACTGCAGGCATATAGGGTACTATATAACTAACAGTTTCCCTTGACTATCGCCAGCTACTGCATTCTGCGAGAGGCCTGTGACTTCTGAGCATCAGAATACTATTACTCCTGACTGAGCAGCTGCTTCTCAAGATAGTAATTACTAATCAGCGAAGCTATCAACAGGGAAGTACAATTATTTAGGTGGCAGATTTTTTAGAATCTGTTAAGTAGTTTTAGAGAGTTAGCATTCAGACATTCTGAACCTCCAGTAAAGGCAAAGAATAAACCAGTTCTTCGTGGACTACAAAATTTCACCTGCACAAATGTTCAGTGCACATTTACAATTATACCTATCTGTTGAGCAGTTTCAGAGATAAGGTATTCAGAGATCGTTCATTAGAAATAGTTTATTAATGGTCTATATTTTAAAAACTTACCAGTGCACTTTCAGTTGTTGATTTTTTATTGTCCAATTAACAATGTTTTATTTATCAATAAACCTTCCTTGGCAGTTGGGTAAAAATAAGATCTACAATATCTTTAATCTAAAAATAAAGTATTAACCCGAAAGTTTGAATCAATTTTCAAGTATCAACACCGACACTTTAGAAGATAACCTCAACTCAAATCAGGGTTGCCAGATATTTGCCATTTGAATTCGCCCAATTTTGCCTGCTGAGTAGCCTAAATTCGCCCAATTTTTTTTTGCCTAATTCGCCTAAATCTTTGCATCAGTTCTAACGGACCTATATTTTAGACCCAAATAAAGAAGACACGTAAAAAAAACCGGCCAGGTGCGAGTCGGCCTCGCGCACCGAGGGTTCCATACTAGAATCACTTTTGTTCACGAATTTACGAGTATAATAATTTACATGTAGGTATTTTGTTGGCGAACCGCAAACGTAACTTTGTTTTTTGTGGTTTATTGTTATTATCAAAAAAAGTATAATAGTTAGAGAGTTGATTTTATTTTTCCTGTAAAATATATATTAATGTTTATTGATCGTAATTATTTCAGATTTTTCGATTGAATAACTTCGGAGATAAGGGGGGGAACAGTATTTTTTTCGACATTTTGCTCAATAAATCAAAAACTATCAGGCATAAAAATAAATAAAAATCTAGAATACACAAGTAACGCCCTACCATATGATACCCCACTCAATATTGTTATTTCAGTTAGAAAATTCAAAGCCCCGGTTTTCCCCCCTTTTTAAATAAAAATAAAAACAATTTTCAATGTTTTATGATTTCAATGGCGTTGGGTCACTATTACTTAAAACTATTCTAAATTTCAAGTCGACCATTCTGGGCGGGGCCTCTGGACGAGATGCACTCATCAAATACGCGACCAGAATAGCTAAAATTGCTATTGAGAGGAACAGAACTTCTTTATAATACAAGATACGTAGTGTATCTTGTATTATAAGAATACACAGAATCACTCGTATAAAAATCAAATTGTTCTGTCCCTCACAAAAGCCAGAATATTCGGCTGTTCTGTGTACTTCAGGCTTTGCGTCATGTTCGACATTTTAAATTGAAAATAATGATAATAATGTATAGCGATAATAATATTAGATAGATAAATTCCCTCTCCATGAAAGGGGACAATGTTATAATAAAAAAAAAAAAAATTTCGTCGAAAAAAGTCGATAGCTTCGATAGTTACTGAAATCATCGAGTGTGACAGGCGGACGGACGGAGAAAGTCTTACCATAAGGGTTCCATTTTTACCAAATTGGTATGGAACCCTAAAAAAACAATGTGAAGTGAAAAGTAATATCCTATACCTTTAAACGCGCAATTTTGTATATATATTTCTATATAATCTGAATCTCGAATGATTTTCATGAAATTTTAGTGTACAGGGGGTTTTGGGGGCGATGAATCGATCTAGCTAGGATTCATTTTTAGAAAATGTCGAATTTACGAAAAAAAAAATATGATTCCTGCTGCCCTCTATTGGCCAGTAGTAATACTGCCGAGCGAAGCTCGGTCATGCAGATATTATTTATTTATTTATTGTAGATAGGTACCAATTACCAAACTATAACTTATGGTGGGGTCATGTTCTATATATACACTTTCAGTAATAATAACTGTTTTCTATAGTTCGTTATACATTGCTACTTTAAGTTATCATTCAAATCAAACCCACACGAATGAAATTGATACGGATACGTGACGTAACTTTCCGTCGGTCTGGGCATTGTGTCTTATCGAAGTGTCACTTCATTTGTCCGGCCAATATAAAGTACCTAGGTATAGTAAAAGATTATGTCAAACGCACTTATGTATCTCTATCTCATTCCTACAAATAGTAATTGCAATACGTTTGAGAAAGCAAACAGCATGGAAAGACAAAAACTTGATATTTCATACGTTTTACAAAGAAATTATTAGATAACTTTTGATCAGGTAGCCTAAAATCGCCCGTTTCTATTTTCCAGGTAGCCTAAATGGCTACCGGTAGCCAATCGGGATTTTTGGTCGCCAATTGACCCCCCGAGGTAGCCTAAATGGCGATAATTCGCCTAATCTGGCACCACTGACTCAAATCAAATCAATCAAATTTTGAGTTTTGAGTTTTTGACCTCTATTTTCAATATACTCTATGACTTCATACGTCTGCTGTCTATGGCAGTTGTCTGTGTTCTTTGTGGTATGTTTGTGGTATGCTAATGAATTGATGGACTTGGTATGCTAATGCTATGTATGGCAGCATTTTAAACTCTTTGTATGGCAGTGTATAATCAATGTTACCTATAATCCTGATCTTTGTTTAGTCAATGGTATGTAAATATTATATTTATATATTATGGTCTATGGTTTTCACCATAGAGTAAATATGGTTGATTCTTCGTCCGAGGCGGTCCGAGGGTTGAACCATCATTCGGTTGTATGGTTGTCAAAAGCAATCAAAAGTACAGTGCGACAAGGCTCTCTTGGCACTTGAAGGAGGGCGCTGTTGCAAAACAAAGGAAGCCATAAAATAAAATCTCTTCAATTTTACTTCAATTTTAGTTTAAAATAGTTAATAGTAAGCAAAAACAAAAGAACATACAATAGTGATATACTGACAGAGCGATCAGCGAACTATCAAACAGTAGCACAAGATAGCGGCGTTAGTTCAGACTTTGACCACGCGCCAAAATAGCCTTGTCGCACTGTAGGGTAGTCTACTTACTCTATGGTAAAAAATAGTGTTAGTCTATGGTCAAAAGTGAAAAATGAAAAACGTGTTGAATGAAATTCAAAATATAGCTGTTCTTGTAGGTAAATTGTAAAAATATAAATATCATTTAGTCCACAGATTAAAGATATTGTATCTTACGATACAGATAGGACACAGACGAAGAAGAGCGTGTACCCGTAAGACTGACGTTTCGCCCATCCCAACTGACAGGTGTCACCAAAGAACGACGGCTTTCATTTGACAGATAGTGTTGTGCTATTTGATATCGACTAACTAGTGATGTGCTTTCTATCGACTAATTATCGATTAGTAATATTATTTATTGTATTTTCATCTCTTATAAAAAATAAAAATACCAAACATGATTTAAAAATAATTTATTTAAAGACAAATGTTTAATAATAATAATAAGAATTAATAATAATTAATTTTACACTTCTAGTCTAAATTACAACTTCACAAAGTTACTTTTGGTTTTTTCTTTGTTTTTCATATTCCAGCCAACTAACATCTTCATTCTTCATAAATTGTGTAATAGTAGGTAGGTATATTTTCTCAGCACATTATTATGACAAGATTCTAATTGCAGACAAATGATTTCTACAAACCTCTTTTATAACAAACAAAACAATTCTGGGTGATAAATATGTTAAACAATTTCCTTTCAATAAAATATATTCCTATCTTCTTCGAGTGCTGTCTCCTATCGAAGGTTGGCAACCATAATAGCAATTTGATTCTTGGATATCGCTGCTCTGATTAGACTACGGGCAAAGAGAATAAATAGTATACCTGATCTTGCCAAACCATGTTTTGATAATAAGTTTTGATGCCAAGATATTATACTGCGGCCAGGCCTCCTCCTGCCTGCCACCTTCCCTTGCATTATTAATTGAAGGAGCTCATATTTCTTGGTGTTGCGCATATTTATATGAAATTATCCAATCATGAAACTGCCATGTAAATCTTCTTGTATTGTATACAAAATACTTTTTTATTACTTTCTTGCATATGTTCTGAATTGCACAGCTAATCTTTTCCTTATTTCACTTGAAATTAAATATATCACTAGAACCTGGAACAACTGGATGATCAGCATTTTTCTGGGTTTCAGAATCACTTTCACTGGTTTAATCCTCTTCCATTTTTGCATTTTTGCTAGCAGTTGGCTGTCTTCCTCGCAGTTTGGATGAAGTCCAGCTTACTTACTTCTTAATTAATACTTCTTTACGAAGTGCACCTCACAGGCATTCAGGGTACGAAAATAAGCCGGCCATGGATGTAACATCTTATTTCGTCATTGAAGCCGGCGAGCTTGCGGAAATTCACATTTCTTGATTCTCGGAAAAAAACGTCTCCCTTCTCACGAAGAATCTCGGCAGCTAGAAATCAAACAATTTTGCGAGGCATATTGATACAAGCGCTCACAAAAATGATAATAAACTTAATTTCACTGTTATATCAGCATAAATTATCGGTCTTATTTAATTTTTTTGGTTTATCAAACGAAAATAACAAAAAAGAACTTTTAAAAATAATCTGACAAATTTTGTTTTCATTTACACAAATTCTCTAGTCTATGCATAGTCTTTGTTTCGAAGGTACCATTTTTAGACAATTTATTAAAATCTGAAATAGAAAACAAACCCATTTTAGGTTGATGTGTTGTTTATCTGAGGTAAGAACTGTCAACTGGGATATGACTGGGACAGTATGGAGAAATTAAAGAGCACCAACCATAGTAGGCGAGTGTCAGGGGCCTGATTTAGTCTTTAGAAGACTCAAGACATGTCTTCTTCACAAACAGTTCCTGTAAAACCGTCTGGTAAGAGTTGGCGAGAAATAAACCAAGAGCGTAAAGCTCTGAAACGACAAAGAAATGAAGAAAAGATTGTAAAACGTGAGAAGCGGTTAGCTCTGGAAAAGGAGATAGAATTGAAAAATAAAGAGGAAACCAAGATAGAGAATGCCGAATTATCTACAGTTAGCATAGCTGTGCCGGGCTCTATATTGGAAAATGCTCAGTCGGCAGAGCTGCGTACTTATTTGGCTGGACAAATCGCGAGGGCTGCATGTGTGTTCTGCGTCGACGAAATCATAGTCTACGACGACATCGGTGATAAAATAAACACGAAAAAATCAAAATTAGAAGAGGCAGACGGTGTCAAAGTGGCCCGCAGGAGCTGCGTTCAGTTGGCGAGAATATTGCAGTACTTAGAGTGCCCACAGTATTTGAGGAAACACTTCTTTCCCCTGCATAAAGATCTTGAGTTTGCTGGACTACTCAATCCACTTGATGCACCACATCATTTACGGCAGTCGAATGATTTCAAATTCAGGTACAGTGAAGAATAAGAATTAAATGCATCGCTCATAAGACTCATACTCTAGACTGCTAACTTAGAAAATGTAATTACTTAATCCAGATTATGACTACGGTATTGTAACTTCATATTTTATTCCTGGTCGATCATAATGTTTCTTTCATTACAGGGAAGGAATTACAATGAATAAAAAAGTAAAGCCCGGACGAGGTTCTCAGGTCAACGTTGGCTTGTTACAAGATGTATCCACTGATAAATTGCTAAACCCTGGTATCAGAGTGACTGTCAAAATGATTCCCACTCCTGAGGGCAGCAAAAAGCTAAAAGGGAAGATTGTAAGCTTGACAACTCCCAGGGCTGAAACGGGAGTGTACTGGGGTTATACTGTTAGAATTGTTAACAGTTTGAGTCAAGTATTTACTCAGTGCCCCTACAAGGATGGGTACGTTGTATTTTTTAAATATTTTTCTACATTCTATTACTCAACAACTAGAATGCTTAAATATTTGTAGCTTGAAAAGTTTACATCCAAACAAATAAACCTTTGCTTTCATATTAGTGTGGTAGGATACAATTAGAAATATGCATACCAATAGTGCACTTAATTTATTGCTACTTTATAAACTTAACACTGCTGACTATTATATTACAACATGATGAATGGTCTGGCCATAGCCATCAATGTTGGCTAAGTACAAGTCTATAAACCTCTCACACATTTTTAAAAATCATGAGCACTCATATAGTTTAGTATCTAAATTGAACCAAATATTTGTTATTTCAGATATGATTTGACTATTGGGACATCTGACAGAGGAACTCCAATAGATGAGCTGCCAGATAAAGGAGTTCAATACAATCATGCATTAATAGTGTTTGGGGGCTTGCATGGCATAGAAGCGGCTCTCGAAAGTGATGAGCAGTTACAAGTCAATGAAGCTTCCCTCCTGTTTAACCATTATGTAAACGTGTTGCCAAACCAAGGCTCCAGGACTATACGGACTGAGGAAGCTATACTCATAGCTATGTCGAGCCTGCGGACTAAATTAAAAGCCAACAATGAACCAATGGTATTCAAAGACAGCGGAATTGCTGTTAGCTCCTCATTCCCAACATCCAAACCAGACTTATCAAGTGATGAAAACAATTTAGATTTAAGTAGATTTGATTAAAACAAACAGACAATTCTTTACTTTCTTTTTTATTTTTAGAGAACTACAAAAAAATATTCTATAGGAATGTGTACTTTTATGTACTTGTATACTTCTTTAATGCAAAAAATATATTTGTAAGCAAAGCACCACTCTTTATTTTTGTAAAACTATAATGTTCTATCCTTTTTTATTGTTCCCCACTATTTTTACATTACAGCAAGATCATTTAGATCACTTTTTATCTATAGCACCTTGCACTGTATCCCTGAGAAGTTTTATAGTTGAAAACTGGTCTGCAGCACCAATGACTGCTGTTCCGGACACTATCATGTTCGCTCCTGCCTGAAATAAAATAGAGGTTTGATTGACATAATGATTCATCTAATTTAAAATTAATATCAAACTTTTTTTTGTGGGTCTTTGTGGATTGAAATAACTGTTTTGGTTTTGTGTAAATAAACAATCATTAGATATAATCCACTGGCCGATATCAGTGTAAGAAAAATACATTCAATGTAATATGCAATAAATTCTGCCACAAAACAAAATATAAACAGTTAACTAAGGCAATTATAGGGCAGAATTATTGAGTTTTTTGGTTAAAACTGATCAACCCACCAGATTAGTAGATTTCACACACACTTGACTTTTGGCAGGATTTGGAGAATATTTTGAAGAACTGAGCAAGTCAAGAGGTGAACCCCATGAATATGAAGGCAAAATACATTACTTACATTTGCACAAGAATTAATTGTGGAAGGGCCTACTCCTCCGTCCACCTCAATATCTAGTAATGGGTAGTATTCTCTGAGGTATTTTACTTTTTCCATTTGATTCTCCATAAACTTCTGCCCTCCAAAACCAGGTTCCACTGTCATTATGAGCACCATGTCTGCTATGTTTATGTACTTCTCAACTTCTGATACTGGTGTTCCAGGTTTAATGGCCACTCCAACCTAGAACATATTATAACATTATAATTTTGATGTGAAAAACAACTTTGATGTATTTGAGTTAAGACTGCACTTAACTACCATCAAAATATGTATGGTAGGTACTTACGACACAGTGCAATATTTAAATAGGTAAGAAAGTTTACTATGAGCATAATTTAATGTTTCTCATCATAATTAGATTTTTATTTTAATTTTATAATTTTTTTTTGGTGTGGAAATGTTGCAATCAGTCTGTAGACTATAGACTAGAGATGTGTTGCATCATGCATGAGATTGGCGGTAGCCTTCTATCTTACTATAGTACATAGCCAATGTAATAACTTTGCATGGATACTTAAAGTGTTCTGGTGTGAAAAAATATTAGAATATAACTAGGTATACCAAATACCTTCATGCCATGTTCCTTAATTTTTCTGCATACATTTTCCACATCATTTACTGGTTCAATATGAAATGTGTACTGGTTGACACCTGCATCCGCCATAGGAACTATCCACTGTAAATGGACATAATCATTTAAATATAACCACGCAAAACATTGTTAAAAGTTGTAGCTTTATACATGCAAAACATTGTTTAAAGTTGTAGCTTTATAGTTGATGCTAATTTTGGCTGAGCCAACTAATATTATAGAGTAGGAACTGTTGGTATTCTCTGTACACAACATGTACTCGTATCAAGTGTCCTTAAAATATGGGAGACTTATCCCCATTTGCCAGATCAGTTTTCATTTAGGGGGATCAAATCTCCCATGTACACTTGGTGCAAATGTCAGTGTTTTGTTTATGTCCTTTGCTATTTACAAACATTGAACCACACCGTTTTGCTTCCTAATAAACATGCAGAGTTAAAATTCTCAGATTTTGGTCCTAATCTCCAATCTTGGCTATAAAATTGATTTTACAGAGATAAATAAAGTGGGGATAAAGCAATGGGATAAAGTGTGCCCAGTTTCCCCTACGAGAGGGTAAGTAGATGAACGAAAAATACCTGTTCTGGCTTTGAAACCATCATGTGAGTCTCAAAAAAGGCATCCTTAATTTTACCACGAAGGCACTTCACTACAGGATGGCCAAATGTTAAGTTAGGAACAAAGTGTCCATCCATAACATCTAAATGTAAATAATCTGCACCATTGTCCAAAAGTTTTTGAGATTCTTCATACAACTTCGCTAAGTCTGCATTTAAAATACTTGGTCCGATTAAAGCTTTCAAGTGACGACTCATTTTAATCTAAACTTTGTAAAGTAAAATAATCTAAAATAGTTACTGTAAATAATTCAGGAACCAAGCAAATTATTTGAGGTTATCTTAGGTTATCTTTACAATGCTTATCAGGTGCTTCATAGACATTAGACATAAAACACTATAGGGATAGGTGCTTATTCAGCTATCAAAGAGTATAAAATCACTACGTTTTATCAGCTATAGCACAGAGCACAGATTACCTACTAGATACAACGAGGTAAGATATAGAATTGATATAGATCAATGCTTGGATAAAGAATCACACTGGATAGAGCCATGAGACGTTGCCGCTCTGACGTTCGTCATGTAAACACATTGCCATGCTTCTCTTTCTTATACACGGATCGTAATGTAGAGTCAACGAGACAGCTATTGTAAAATTGGCAACCTCGCATTGTGTGTCCAGTTTTGACCGAGTACCAGGCCATAACATTGCTACGCTGCTTAGTTAAATTTTAAATAAAACAAAAATGTCGTATTAAAAGGTGAATGTTTGAATATATAGTGACATTATGTCGTGTTGTGCTGTGTTTTGTCGATCAAGAACAACCAAAGGAGGAATAAAAGATCCAGAATTATCATTTCACACGTAAGTCTTTTGTTGCATTCAATACCTAAAATAACCACTTTCCAAAGCTCAATCTTTATTCAGCTTATAGAATACACATCTTTTTTGTCATTAACTATCACATATAGTTATTATATTATGAATTAATAGCTTTATTTTAAGATAAATTATATGTATTTTTTTATGAATGCCTGCTAGTGATGTACCTACAACTGCCCATTTCAAACTTTGTCGATATTGTCGACATCTATATAAATGTACAGTTGTGTATAACCTACATAATATTAAAGTTATGTATAACAAGCTAATCCGCCACTGTTTTGCCTGAGTGATCGCGCAATAAAAAAACGTTCCTTACCTCATGTTTACATCAAAAAGGGAACCTCTTTTGAGCAAAATTTTCAGCTTTCTAGGATCAAAGTGATGATGAGTCACCTATTGAGTTCGAGTGAGTGAGTGAATGAATAATTGAATGTGTCCGAACTTTTCTTTTTAAATGTTGAGGAGATACGTTAAATACCTACTTACGTTAGAAATAAGGGTCTCACTCGATAGCAGATAGCTGTACAGGTGATCCCAAAGTCATTTTGAAACGAAATAACTACGTTAACACTATCAAGATGGAAACAGATTTGAAAACGAGGCTTGATATTTTATCAAACTATTTATAAAAAACTGTTTAGTATAAAATTTCATTAATGAAAATTAATTATTTTGTTACAGATTTCCTAAATGTCCGGAGATCAGAAATCAGTGGATAAAGGCTGTTAGGCGCGAAAATTGGGAGCCAACTAAATACTCCCGACTTTGTTCAAAACATTTTGAAAAATCCAGTTTTATAGCTGGGCTGTTAATTAAAAAACTTAAAACTGATGCAGTGCCGGTTATCTTCGAAGACTATCCAGAATATTACAAGCCATCAGTGGCCAAAAAAAGGAAAAAGTTGGAACTGACTCCAAGGAAGCGAAAAAGAATAGAAGCTGCTGGAGTCAAGACTGAAGATCTTCCTACAACTCCTCGGCGAGCAATAAAGTTTTTAACAACTTTATCGAAAACACAGAGAATAGCTTCACGGCGTCTTAGAATTATAAAGACATTACGAGAAAATAAACGCAGGATTATTAAAAAAAATGCCAAGTTGTTGAATATAATAAATGTTTTAAAGAGGAGGGAGTTAGTAGATACTGAATCTGCAGATTTATTAACCAGTATAGGGGGTGAAAATAAAGATTTGCTTGTGAGATTACAACAAAAAAATAGAAAAGCTTCCCTTTCAAAAAAATATTCACCTGAACTTCGAAAATTTGCACTCACTTTGCACTTTTTATCACCTCGTGCATATACATACGTACGGACATATTTTGATACTTGTTTACCCCATCCAAAAACCATAAGCAAATGGTACCGGGGTGTTAACGGTGACCCAGGCTTCACGAAAGAGTCGTTTGATACACTTAAAGCTAAATCAATCAGTCAACCAATAATTGGTGCGTTAACGATAGATGAAATGGCCATAAGAAA
Organism: Coenonympha glycerion; assembly: GCA_963855885.1. Taxonomy (NCBI): domain Eukaryota; kingdom Metazoa; phylum Arthropoda; class Insecta; order Lepidoptera; family Nymphalidae; genus Coenonympha; species Coenonympha glycerion. Next base: position 4,246,188 of record OY979638.1, on the reverse strand, counting down.
ATGCATTGAATGGGATGGCCATAAATCTCACGGCTACCTAAATGTAGGAAACAATGTTGAAAATGATTGTGTTCCGGTAGCCACCGAAGTACTTACCTTTATGTTAACCTGCGTTAATGGGTCGTTTAAAATTGGCTATTTTTTAATAAATGGCATAACTGGTATGCAAAAAGCTGAACTTGTACGTAGCTGTCTTGACCTTCTGGTGGAGTGTCAAGTCACCGTAGTATCATTAACTTTCGATGGCGCTCCCAATAATATTGCAATGGCCAAACATCTTGGCTGCGATCTGGATCTTGAAAATCTCAACACGCAATTTGAACATAATGGTCATAAAATTTCTATTCTGCTGGATCCTTGCCATTGTTTAAAATTAGTACGTAATACTTTGGGAGATAAAAGAAATATATATGATTATAATGGTAAAGAGATATCTTTCAGATACTTCGAGTTACTTCACCAACTCCAAAATGATGAACAGATGCATTTAGCAAATAAATTACGACAAGGGCACATTGATTACGTCAAACAGAAAATGAAGGTTAAATTGGCTGCGCAGCTCTTAAGCCAATCAGTGGCAGATGCGTTATTATTTTGTCGAAATAAAATGAAACTTGCTGAATTTGCTGACTGTGTGGCAACTTGTGAGTTTATCAGTAAGATAAATGATGTATTTGATTTGTTAAATTCCCGAAATCTCAACTCTTATGGATATAAACAAGCAATCGTAACTCGAAATCTTGAGAAAACGTTTCAACTAATACAAGACGCAACTGAATACTTAAAAAAATTGAAATTTGCTGATGGTAATTTAGTCGTTAACTCGCAAAGAAAAATTGGATTCATGGGCCTAATCATTTGTTTGAAATCATTAAAAGATCTTTGTTGTAATTTACTCGAACATGATCGCCCAAAACTGAGATTTTTATGTACGTATAAATTCTCTCAAGATCATCTTGAACTTTTTTTTGGCGCAATTAGATCAATGGGTGGCTTCAACAATAACCCTTCCGCAAAACAATTCAGAGCAGCATATAAAAAATTGCTTATCCACGCAGAATTTAAAGTTGCGGAAGGAAATTGTATTCCTTTAAATTTGACCGAAAAATCTCAATATGTTGATAAAATAAATAATTCTCTCGCTAAACACAGAATGCTAGAAGAATTGGAAAAGGTGACTCAACAAGAGTACTTAAATAATGATGACCATAGTTATATGAATGATCCAGGCCAATTAACTGAATATGTTGAAGAAGTCATTTATTATATATCAAGATTTGTCGTCAAAAACTTGCAAAAACAAATTGTTTGCGAGGATTGTTTATCAGCATTAAAAGGTACAAAAAAGGTTTCATTGACATCTTTCAAAGATAAGGGAGGCTTAGTATACCCTAGTAATGACGTCTATTACATATGCAAATTATGTGAAAAAATTTTGCGTAAATCTTTGGCATGTGACCATTACAGCAAACTTAATAACAGAGATGTATTCAAAATGATACGTGACGTTATACTGCAAGTAATGCATTCAACAAACTATAAATATATTTTTCGAACATTGAATGAACATCAGCTGGAATTTGGATTTTTAGAAGATCATAAATATTTACTCATAAAATCTATTTGCGAAAAGTATTTTAAACTAAGAATCCATTACATAATGAAGAACGCAGTGGTAGAAAATAGTGTCAGAAATTTTTATAACAAATTAGTACTCTTTAAAGGGCATTAGTAAATGAGTTTAAAGTAATTTGTTTTTTCTTAATAATAATATAATATGTGTATTCAATAAATGGCTTATTTATGTCATACATTGGTTTTTTATTTTATATATTATGTTACTTGCTGCTACGGAACCCTTCATGGGCGAGTCCGACTCGCACTTGGTCGCTTTTTACATATTTTGTACATTTACGTACATAGGTACGTAGGTAGGTTGTGCATAGGCACAAGACAAGACACGTCTACCTTTTTATCGATAGATTCTGTACTAGCAGTCACCATGTGTACCTTTTTATCGATAGATTCTGTACTAGCAGCCACTACCCTACTCACGCACACTCATGCAATTCTAGACACGCACACAAACATAAAACGGACACGTTCTCAAAGCATTCGCTCCGTCCAGTGTAATTTTTCGTCCAAGGATCAATGACTAGATATATCACTGGGCACACAGAGCTATAGTGACTAGTGAGTTGTCACTTGTCTATGCTTATTTGCTTATTGCTTATTGCTTATCAGACTCGAATCTTACCGCCCGCCCACACTGCTCGAGAAGTTCCTCGGCGAAGTAGGTAGGTACCTACTCAGAAAAGTTTAGTGTTTACCGAAGTCGAAGAAGGTACATACCTAGGTACTGAGTTTACCATTTTTGATTTTACTTACCTAAGTGACGCCATCTTATCCGCCACTCTACAGATTAAAAATAGTCACGCTTATTTTGTAGACGGGTCCCATCCATATTGTTTCCTACATCTGTGATGGAAACTTGATGGAAACTACCACTGACCACGGGCGATCGCGTAAAAATCAATCAAATCAGCTGTATCAATCTCAAAACATGGGTTGTGCTTGTGACTGTTAACTCATGGTGATTGGTGTGCTCATGGTTACAATAACTCCATTGATCTATATGGTTTACTCATAGGTTTTGACATAAATTATAGTGTTACTCTATAAAATAGTGCCACTTTGTTAGAGAACATAGACATAATCTTTCAGTAAATCAAAAAATAAATTAGACTGATATGCCTAGTTCAGTTTTCAGCCACGCACAGATTTTTATCGCGAAGAATAAACATTACAGGGAATAAAAAAATGCACACACTAATGCACTTAACAGTTGTCTATGGTGAATTCGTAACAGAATCTGCACTCTGCACTCGCCACTCTGGACTTTCATCTGTGGCTAAAACGAATGGCGGGATTTTTCCTGGGCGCTAAATAAATTAGGGATGTGAGATGAATGGAAAATAATCGATTTAATAAAAATCGATTTTATTTTATTAAATATTAATCGATTTGTCAATAATCGATTTAAATGAAAATAAATAATCGATTTTTTCGAAAAAATCGATTTTTTTCTATTATTTAAAATCCTCCATGCTTTTCATGTTCCAATAATAAACCTAAGAGATTCATTTTAACAAGATTAAAAATGAAATAAAATAATATGAATAAAAAAATAAACATTTCAAAACTAAAAATCATAGCAATTAATGTTCTTTTAAACTTTCAAGGTAAGGAATAATAAAACCAAAAATCATTACAAATTCTCAGTATCATTAAACGTTTTATTATAATATAAATTAAATGAGCTTATGAATGTTAATATTTTAATGCATTTTCTTGTAATTTACGTAAAAACGTTTTATACATATGAGTGACATTTCATTCATTTGAATTTGCCGCGCTTCGCGTATCAGCTGTCTGTCGGCTATGATATTGATCTGTGTCTATGATTTAAAATGGCGTGGGACGCGCAGATTGTTTTGTGCATTTTATTGTTATAAAAACTAATAGAAAGAATGTGATTGAGGACTCGATATTTAGTGAACTTTAAATGTCGTTTTGTAAGACATTGAGGATCTCCAAAAACAAACAACAAAACAACAAAAAAAAAAACGACATTTTTGTGAACTAAGAAAATATGGACCGGCTTCAGTTTGAGTTTACGATGATAGCCTCAAATGATGGCGAATCAAATGTATTAGCTATAACCTCAATATCTACTGAAGAAGGAAAATGTTATGTTTTACCCGAGGAACTGAAGCCGGTGAGTCATCATACATATATTGTTAAAACGAACACTTTCACAAAAGTAAAAAATAGCATTAAAAAAAGACACCAGAGTAGAAAAGTATGGATAAAGTTGGATGAAAATCTAAAGAAGACATATGTAGATTAGGAAGGTAATATGCAATTTTTAGATCAATATTTAGATGAAGTGAGCACAACACAAGCAAAGGACAAAAATGACACTTTGCAACAAATCTTGGAACAATTAATAGAAACTACAACTAAGAAAGAAAGTCAACATAACTTAAAACATATCTCAGAAAAATTTATTATTGAAAAATTCACAAGCAAAAATCCTAATGCGATGCAATGGATAGAAATTTTTGAAAAAGAGTGTGCGCGCTTTAATATAACAAAAGATGAGACAAAAATAGATATTTTGAGGTTATTTTTAGATAAACCTTGTTTGGATTGGTATAGCTCGATGATCATAAAACTAACAATAAATTCTGAATGGAGTGAATGGAAAGACAAGTTTTTAGAAACTTTTAAAAACCAAGGATGGGACATAGTCACATATGCTCTCGCATTTAGGTATAAAGAAGGACAGTTAATTGATTATGCCATAAAAAAAGAACGACTTTTATTAGATATAAACAAATCTATAGATTCCAAAACAATGATAGATCTTATTGCAACTGGTTTACCTGGATTTATCTTAAATAAGTTAAACAGGGATGAACTCAACAACACTACTGACTTGTTCAACGAGATAAGAAAATATGAAGGCACGATGTATAAGAAAAACTCAACTAACATAAAGAGCAGTACATTTTATAATAAAAATAAAACTTATGAGAAGAAGTCATGTAAGACTTGTGAGTCTTTGGACAAAGGAATTAGATATCATCCAGAGGAGTCATGTTGGTTCAAGAAAAATAAAAATGAACCTGAAAAAGTTCTTAAAACTAAAAATGTAAACAATAACTCCATAATTGAAGTAAACATAAATACTGAGAAAAAAAAACTAGTAAGCACACCATTAATCAAAATCAAGCTTTTATTAGAAAATAAACTAGAAGTGAGTGGTATTTATGATTCAGGCTCACAGATTTCTATAATAAATTCAAGATTAATAAAAGTAAAAGAAAAAAAAGATGATGTGAACATAGCATACATGAAAACGGTTAATGGTGTGAAGAAGATGGATGGCTTGATAACAATAAAAATTAAAATATTTGATTTAGAAGAAGAGGTGGATGTATACATAGTAGAAAATGAAGATTTTGATGATTTCATAATCGGATTAGATATGATAAAGAAATTCAGATTAACCCAAAATGAGAACTTGCAGATAGAACAAAAGAAAATAACAAATAAAATAGACAGGATGTCTAAAGATAACAGAAATGAAGATAATAATATAAAAAAATATACAGTAAATTTCAATGAACACATAGAAACAGAGGAATTTATAAGTATGACAGACCATTTAGATAATCAAAAGAAAATTGAGATAGAGAAAATTATAAAGGAATATAAAACAATATTTGCTAAGGACAAGTATGATATAGGTTCAGTTAAAGATTATGAAGCTCGCATAGATTTACAAGTAAATAAATATTGTAGTAAAAGACCATACAGATGTACAATACAAGATAGATTAGAAATTGAAGAGCAAATATCGATGTTACTAAAGAACAATTTAATAGAAGAATCATACAGTCCTTTCGCTGCTCCAGTGACATTGGCGTTTAAAAAAGGTGAAAATAGAAAATCCCGTTTATGTGTAGATTTCAGAGAGTTAAACAAAATAGTTATACCACAAGCTCAACCATTTCCTTTGATAGATGATCTAATTATTAAAACTAGAAATTGCAAGTATTTTACTACACTAGATATAAACTCAGCATTTTGGGCAATACCATTACGGGTGGAAGACAGAAGTAAAACAGGATTTGTCACACAAGATGGCCACTTCCAGTGGACCTGCCTCCCTTTTGGCTTGAAAACATCACCAGCAATTTTCCAGAGAATCTTAAGCAATATTCTAAGAAAACACAATCTCACAGGATACTCTGTTAACTATATTGATGATATTTTGATATACTCGTCTACCTTTGAAGAACATATAAGGCACATTAGAAATGTATTAGAGGCAATAATTAAAGAAGGCTTTAGACTGAAGTTTAAGAAATGTACCTTTGCTTCAGACTCGGTAAAATACCTCGGCCATATAATTCAGAACAATTCAGTAAGACCACTTAAAGACAATTTGATTTCAATAAGGAACTTTTTAATACAGTTGCTCAAAAAGTGGCGTATTGCAGGGACGTATAGCGTTCGGGATGTGGGCTATTACATACTCGTGCTTTTTTTTTACCTTTCCCGAACTCGTGCGTTATCTTTCCCAACTGTCAAAATAATGTCTATTAAAAAGAAAAACCAACCATGAAGTTTTTACTAAAAAAATTCATAGAAGTTTTTATGATTCATGCAAATACGTATATTTCTAAAAAGAAGCTATACTAATTTGTTTCAATATCAGATTTGATTGAATGAGTTTGGTTAGGTTTCATTTCATATCAATAAAAAAAATTCTACTGAAGACTTGGCTGTATGGGCATAGTTCCCTTTGCGTACCAGAATATTATTTAGTCTATGACCAATTTCTTTTTTTTAAGGTGTTGCGGCCCTACCAGCCCGCGAAATTCAAATTTTATTTAGTTTTTCGCAAATATTAGACTAACTACACATTGTAGATTTATGGCAATGCATTTTGCGGGCCTACATTTTATGCATCTACATGTTTTTAATAGAAACTTTGCTCGAAAGTTCCCACTCATCTCATATTGGTTCCCGAAAGATAATTTTTTGCAGTTTCCCAGATTTCGAGCTATCGGGAACCAATATGAAGTAAATGAGTATTGCTGAGCAGAGTTTATATTAAAAACATGTAGATGCATAAATATTGTGCCCGCAAAACAAATTTTCATTAGCCTTCGATGTATAATTAGCCCACTATGAGCGAAAAACTAAATAAAATTTGAATTTTCGCGCCCGGATGGTACCCATCGCCCTTAAATCACCAGAATGGGTGAAGAAAAAAAAAACTGCTTCTATTCTACAGTTGGCGCCATTTTTCAGAAATTTTCTTTGCGAGTTTAGTTGTTTGTTGCAAAAAATGCTTCGGAGAACATTTTACCGGAAAAGTCAAAAAGTCGCTACATATCTACATACGACGAATTTATTGCGTGGAGAGAAGAGAAAAAAGCAAATAGTTTTTCAGAAAATGTTAAGTTAGTTGAGTTTATTGTGTTTTTATTATTTTATTAAATTGCTTCATTTTTACGCAACTGTATTAAAAATAATCGTTCAGTACACGTGCGGAACCGTCATTGCAACTTGTTCCGACTGTCAACCCTCGCTTTCGGCTGCGCCTCGGCTCGGGTAGACATTTGTCGGAACTCTTTGCAATAACAGCCTTTCCGCACTTGTAATGAAACATACTATTCCAACTCCTAAGACGCAAAAGAACATCAGACAATTTTTGGGAAAAATAAACTTCTACCATGACTATATACCAAGAAGTGCAATTATCTTAGATCCATTACACAATTTATTACGAAAAAACGAGAAATTTGTATGGTCAGAGAAATGTGAAGAAGCATTCAATCTGATAAAAAGATATTTATGTTCGCAACCGGTCTTGGAAATATTCGACAAAGACTTACCAATCAAAATCTTTACCGATGCATCTTTGGAGGGCATTGGAGCAATATTAAAACAGACACAACTAGATGGTAAAGACAAACCGGTGGCATATTTCTCAAAAAAATTGAATGAACATCAAAAACGGAAAAAGGCTATATATTTAGAATGTCTTGCTATGAAAGAAGCTGTTAAATATTGGCAGCACTGGCTCATCGGAAAACAATTCACCATTTACTCAGATCACAAACCTCTAGAGAACATGAACATTAAATGCAGGACAGATGAAGAATTGGGTGATCTCACATACTACCTATCTCAGTATGACTTTACCGTAAAATATATACCTGGTAAAGAAAATGTAGAAGCAGACTGTTTGAGCCGAAACCCTGTATTAGAACCAGAAGATAACAGAGAGGAAACATTGAGAATAGTTAATTTAATACAAATAAAAGATATAGTTGGAGACCAAGAGAAAAATGAAACAATAAGAGAAAAGAAACAAAATTTAATACTAAAAAATAATATCTATTATAAAAAAATAAAGAAACAGGAAAAGATTATCCTCTCAGAAGAATTTAGTAAAAAACTTATAAAAAAGGTGCATGAAGATTTATGCCATATTGGGATCAGACAACTGCAGAAAAAAATAAGTTCAATATATACGGCTATAAACCTAACAAAAAATATCATAAATATTTGTAAAACATGTGAAATATGCATAAAAAATAAATCAAGATGTCAAAAAAAAATTGGATTAATGTCACAACTGGGACCAGCTACCAAACCATTTGAAATAATGTCAATGGATACTATTGGTGGATTTGGAGGATCTAGGTCTACAAAGAAATATCTACACCTTTTAGTAGATCACTACACAAGATATGCATTTATTGCGACTTCGAAAACCCAGAATGCATGTGACTTTATAAATTTAACAAAGAAAGTACTAGAGACAGATGAGATTGGAATTATCCTGACAGATCAATATCCGGGCATAAATTCAAGAGAATTTAAACAATTTTTGCAGGAAAATAATATTAAACTAATTTTTACAGCCGTGAATACACCATTCTCGAACGGCTTGAATGAAAGATTAAACCAAACAATAGTAAATAAAATAAGGTGTAAAATGAATGAGAAAAATAATAAGAGAACATGGACAACACTGGCAAGAGAATGTATACAAAAATATAATGAAACAGAACACTCCGTTACAGGTTTTGCACCAAAATATTTACTGGATGGTACAAATGTCAGTATTCTACCAAATGAGTTCAAAACGATGGAAAAGGAAGACAAGTGGATTGCTGATAGAAGATTGGCATTAGAGAATACAATAAAATCTCATGAGTATAACAAGAAAATATTTGATAGAAATAGAAAAATGCAAGAATTTAATGTAGGAGACAGTGTATATGTAGAAAATGGAAATAGACTGAATAGAAAGAAATTAGACGAATTAAAAATAGGCCCTTTCAAAATAATAGAGAAAATATCGAATTCCATTTATAGGATTGATACAGGCAACAGAAAAACAGAATCAACATTATTTCATATAACAAAATTGCAACCTGTCATAACAGAGGCTGAAGAAGATGAAGGAGATGATAATGAATATGAAGATGACTTATAAGTACATTTTACAGATATATTGCTTAGAATTTTCGCTCTTAGGGGGGGAGATGTAATGAAATGAGTGACATTTCATTCATTTGAATTTGCCGCGCTTCGCGTATCAGCTGTCTGTCGGCTATGATATTGATCTGTGTCTATGATTTAAAATGGCGTGGGACGCGCAGATTGTTTTGTGCATTTTATTGTTATAAAAACTAATAGAAAGAATGTGATTGAGGACTCGATATTTAGTGAACTTTAAATGTCGTTTCTTTGTACTTTCAGGTGAGATAGAAGTGTAATTGTCGTAACTTGATAATAACTTTTGTAAAGACTTGTTAATAAAACAAAACTTTGTACTTTCAGAGAAACAATTTGTTGTTTGTTTTTGGAGATCCTCAATGTCTTGTATGTAAGACATTGAGGATCTATTTGAGGATATTACTAGCTAGTTTGCTCAGTCCGATAACCTAGGTATTAAACTAAATTAAAACTTACACTTCTGAACGAACACTTATTTCAATGCAACTTGTACTTTATCTTTGTCGCAATCATAGATCGAATACAGACTTCTAACAGTACAAGAAAAGCGCCATCCCTTGAGGAGTTTTTGAACTAAAAGCTCCATACACTGGAAAAATGTTCTAACTTAAAACGCCCTGTCGCCGACATAACTACAGATGGCACCGTTTTTTATTTACTAACTTGCAAATAATGCTTCGAGTTTTGTCATTCGGCGCATAGATTGTGCTATTTATGAAAATCGATTTAATCGCGTAATTTATTAATCGATTTATTAAAAATCGATTAATATGGATTTGAAAATCGATTATAAAAAATTGATTATACGAAAATAATAATCGATTAAAAGAAAAATCGATTATTTTTTCACATCCCTAAAATAAATTACAAAAAGTTTAAAGGCGGGATCTGTCATGGGCGGGATTTGGAAAATTTTGTCATGAATATTCCGGTATAATAAAATGCTTCATAGCCCCTGAAATGAAGAAAGTTCTTGTTTGGTATTGTCAGATGTTTGGTAAATTCTTTTATTAGAAGATTTCTGAGTTTATATATCTAAAGAAACTGACTGACTGACTGTCTGACTTACATATCAACGCATAACCTAAACCGCTGGGTTTAGTGATTCCGGCACACAGGTTTATTATGAAGTCTAAGGGTGCACTAAGAAAGGGTTTTTCAAAATTCACCCTATAAGGGGGTGAAACGGGGGTCCGAAGTTTGTATTTCACCAAGTTTAAATACTCCTTCACGGCGCAACTACTGAATTGATTTGACTGAAAGAACATGGGCAGAAATGTACACAAATAAAGTTTAGCGTCTAGATGTAATATTTATTACAAGACGATTCTAATAAATAACAGAATTTTTTCAAGGTATCACCAGTTATTGTAAAGGACGGGTCAAAAAATAAAATATTTAAAGAAATTCAATTGATTACTGATAGGTTCCGTTTTCACATTCCTGACTGCTAGTATTGCCGGATGCCAAACTTTTCCACTTTTATGCTCCATCTTTTTGACGATCGGTCCACTTTTGTACGAGAACAACATGTAACAGACTATACTAAAGAAAAACCTATTTTCAAGTACTACGTTAATTCTTAGATCAGAATGTAGAATACAAGACAATAATAACTGTGTCGATTTCAAACCCTTCTTCAATAAAGATTAAAAAAAAACTGTGTCGATTTCAATCGTTCTTTTTTTGCATTTTATTTTACTCGAATATATTTACATAAAAAGATTAAATTAGTTTAGGGTTTTCTATTGTAAAGTTCCATTTCCATTCCATTCCATTTGAGTAAAACTGAATATTATTTTTCCGTGTGAGCCAGTCTCACTTAAAAAAACTGTTTGAATATTTGTGATTATTAATTGTCAAAAAACTACACCTATTAGTAATACTGAAATCTAATTCAACCGATTATTTTGAGGATAGATTATTTTGTCTTGGTAGTTTAGCGTTTCCGAAATACCCTTGTAATACTGTATTAATTTATTAACTCAATTAGATTTTTCTTTCAGTCGATTGGAGTTTTTTAATTCCGGCATCTCGCAACATTGTCCGACAGCTACATGATGGCTACATGGTCTCAACTGTCGACTGTGACAAATTCTGGGACAAGTGACAAGTATTTATCAAAGCGTATATAGTGTATTGTCTATGAGTATGGAGTATGCTCTCAGATGGCGGAGGTCGCAGTTGTTTTAATACTCAGATACAATATTTTGAAAATAAATATTAATTTTTCTCCACTTTTTTGTAAGAAAAATCTTTTAGCATTGAGTTCAGGCTTGCAGGCCTAACCAAAAAAATATTTTTTCATTTATAGTTGCAATAGCGTAACGTGAGCGAAAGCGATGTATGGGCCCGCACCATTGTTCTTTGGAATGGAGATCTGTGGGAGATACTTATATTGTATTCTGCTTTCATATATAAGCTACTTTTTATCCCGAAAAAATTCTTGGTTCCCGTGGGATTAGTTAAAACCGAAATCCACGTGGAAAAAATTCTCACGCCGCAACTACGGAACCGATTTGACTGAAAGGACAATGACCGCGGATGTATGGATTCCCGTATGAAGCTAATTCAAACCTAAACTTTATTTTTTATAGACTACGATCTCCACATTTCTACAATTATTACTTTTTTTAATTAATATCCGGGATTCTAAAGTTATAGGGAAACAAACTAGTTGTACATTTTAGTAAAATCAGTATTCAGACACAAAATGCATCGAAAAGAAAGTACTTAACTTTTTGTATGAAAAATTAAATTCCGGATATGAAAAGCAAATTTTTAGTGCCAATGGTTCTTAAAAAACCCTATAATTTTATCTTCCTAGACTATTTTGGTTTTGGTTCATGAGAAAATTTGATACCACCTTTGGTCATTCTCTTTTGGAACGGATATCCTGAATTAAAATATTGGCTACTTTTTGACGGCTCAACCTACCAATTCATTATTTGCAAAGTTTAATTGACAAGGGGGACTATAAAAATAACAATAACCTCAATAATCTCAATGGGAGTTAATACCTAATTCCCATAAATCATTCTGAAGTCTAAACCAACTAGAAAATCGTCAGAATCGATTATTATTTTTTGACCGCTCCTTACATAAGTAAATTTAATTTGGTTAGAATGTTTATTATCAAAGTATTTGTTTATTTATTTATACTTGGGAGCTTATTAAACAATACTCTAAGTAATTCAAAAAACTATTGTAACCCGGAATTCTGCCAAAACACAAAGCAACACATAATGTGTAAATTTCAGGTCTGAATTTAATTGAAATTTGCGCACCGCTTCGCCGGCTTTGATGAAGTTTTCGATAAATTCCCTCGGGATCTCTTTACGTAGGTACTATCCCGCGATAAAACTTAGGTGCTGCCTTATTTAAAAGTACAATATTTTCCGGGATACTGAAATAGTTTGTTCTGAGGTCTTTGTATAATCCATTATTAGTAATTACTTAGCGCTAAGCGGGCTATAATTTGCCCGTCTTTTTGACCACTACCATCGTCACCAATATTATTTAATCGGTGATTAGTGGTGGTCGTATCGTACGACAAAATAGACCGCTGTACGACTCGTACCTATTTTGTCCTATCCCTGATGTCACAGTTTCCGACTCTATCTTTTAATTTTATTCCTAAAATACTTCTCTCCAGTTTCCTTTGGCATATTGCTATCTTAGCCTCGTCTTCTTTTTTTAACGGCCATTTTTGGCAACCATAATATGTTAGCGATGGCATAATTACAGTCTCATAGACTTTTTTTCTTGATATCAAGGCGAACTTCACTCTTCATGATCTCTTTCAGACTTTATCGGCTTAGATTACAATAAATACCTACCCTGAATCAACACTTAAAGGCTTAGTATTTAACTCAGAAATATCCATAGCCCCGCGGGATTAGCGAAAACCGAACTTCACCGAGGTAGAGCCGCGGCACAAAAGATATATAGCTTCTGCTTAAGGTATTTATAGTGCTTAATAATAATGTCTTTCTCAGTCCGTGGGTCCAGCTCCAGAGTGTAAAAATTACAAGAAACTATTGAATACTGAAAAAGAGAAACAAAACGTTTTGGAAAGAATAAACAGTCGACGAAATAAAGTGGCCTCGGGCGAGATACGCTCATTGCCCCCCGCGGAGAATATGCTCAAATTGGTAAAACACTTTTATTTCGCCTCAGGCACACTTACGTTTTTTTTTTCAAAGCATAAGTGCACAAAAATATGCGTGAGTATTTTTCTTATTATGAACGTTTTCAAGTACCTATGCGATGAGAGAATAGGTACATAATCCGACTATATGATGCAACCTGCTGCTGAGGTGGCTGGTTCAGGCCCTGGTGACTACGATAGTGAATCCCGTACTCCCATCAGCCGGTCCGCCATGGAAAAAGACAGTTTTCTTCCTTCGATTCCCCGGGCCCTAACGGATGGATATGCGTTAAGCATTTTCTATCAATAAATAAAAAGGTAGGTGTAGTACATAATGCCTCGTTGGCCTGATGTCGGACATCATTGATTGCAGATGAAGCTTCTGGGTTCACTCCCCAGGTCGGGCCAGTAATATTACTAACTGACCTAGCAAACGTTGTTTTTCCATTAGGGATATAAAAATAGCTTACAACCTACTCTCAGACCTAAAAAACATACACGGAAAATTTCACAACAATCGGTCGAGCCGTTTCGAAAGAGTTAGGTAACAAAAATTGGCACGAAATTTGTTTTCTGTCAAGAAATTCTTAGTCCTACCCACCAGTTCAGAGTGTGCCTTGCAGAGCACGTTTAGCCGTCAGTCCTGCGCCTGTGCCCTCTCCGGTCGTGTCCTCTGAGACAATGAGAGTAAATAAGTAATTAAAAAATTAAAAAACACGACTGCCCTATTATAAAACGAACTAAAAAGTAATAAACAAGTTATTTTAGTTGAACAGATAAATTCATATGGCACCTCTTAGAATAGAAGGTGTTCCACAGAACAGCCCCCCGACTGCCATATTTCGTTTCATTCAGATATTAAATGAGTTACATCTGGATCAGGGATGAGTCGTAGATATTAAGGTGATGGATTTGCTCTTCCTATAAAAATATGAAAGCCAGACCAGTTACTTACTAAGTAGGTATCTAAAAAACCATTGACACTTTCGGTTGGAGTTTTGTAAGTTAGCCGGCATTTGTTCTCATAGACAACATACCTAATCATCATCAGCCTATCCTTACCATGGCACACCGTGGCACATGTCTCAAAGCCGAGAGAGCGATACAAACACCCTTCAATACGATATGGATGGTCAAACTGTGTGTCTCAGTATCATCAAATCAACCATTGTTAATGTCGCACACAGGAATGGAGTGAGGAATTGGAAGACATAGCGCAAAGGTGGGCAGATCAGTGCGTGGACAACTTCTCAGCCGTTACAGAGTGGTGTTATGATTTAGGTGAGTACCTGCCTAGGCAATCAAGAATCATGCTTCAAGTCGTTCGACATTATGTAAGCTTTTGAGTTTCGCTATGCCTTGTAAGTTGTAGTAAAATCTATAATACGGAATGCCAGGTGCGTCTGTCGGAAATCAGCGGTATAATACGCGGAATAGCTCAACGTATTGCGAAGCTGAAATGGCAAAGGGCCCCACATAGCTCATACTTAGAACCGACGGACGTTGGGAACCTTTAAATTGCTGGAATGGCGACCCCGCACGGGAAAGCGCAGTGTTCGCTGACTTCCGACCCAGATGGCCTAACGACATTAAAAAAGTCGCAGGAAAGGCAATGGATACAAGTGGCGCAGGACCATGCGATTTGGAAATCATTGCAGGACGCCTATGTCCCAGCCATGGACGTCAGTCTGCTGAAACGAAAACGCGGCAATTAAGTTGACCAAAAATGTCAATACATAAATATGTTATTAATTTACACAGAAAACACGTCTGTCGGTCAAACCATAGCCACGATCTATGGCGACGCGCCTGGGATGAACGCTGCAGCCCTCGTCGACGTGTGGTACATGGAACTGCTTAATATGAATACGAGCTATTTAACTCGATACACTCCGTAAGTACTAAAGGATCACTACAGTCTTCAGGTGCGACGGTCAAGTACCTATACGTGTGAAAGGAATAATGAGAAGTCATGGTAATGAAAAATCGTATACTGAATTATAATCCCATTTTCTGAGATTAGCTGGTGTTGCCATGTCACATTTTATTTCCACGATTGCTATTGAATCAAACTTAAAATAATATGTAGCAATGACAGATCCGATAGACAACTCGATCACGTGATTTGTCGATGTCAATCTCACTCTTATACATTTTTTAAAGTAGTAACTTAATAGCTAGACATAATAATATGATTTTTATCAATTAAAGGTTTGCCACGCAATATTATGTTTTTTGTGTTAATTTTACTGATAACTGATAATCACAGCAAGTATCACAGTTTCGCAAAGTAAAAGGGGGCATGGCATTAGAGCTTACACGTTACCACCCCTTCTAATTTGCATTGATATCAGCTGCTGCTTTTAGAATCTGTGACCTGATATCGTGCTATATTTTTTCAGGTCATCGAAGACTAATTTGCAGCACTATGATTATTTTACACAACTAGTTTGGGCTGAATCTTCCCGGGTCGGTTGTGGCGGTGCTAAATATAATTTGGTATAGTTCTACTTAATTTTGAACGGAGTTTAAAAGTGCTGCGTGTCCGGACGGTCTTAAACTTCTGCATTCTTAACAAAAGCTTCTTAATTTAAAACCTTGCACAGAAAATGATAAAAGGGGCAAAGTTTCGTATATTAAGATGGACATGCAGTAATATGTTCATTATCCTGAGGATTGGTGTGATTTTTAATCGCTGATATTAATTATCTTTGACTTAGTTATTATCCTTTCAGCAAATACCCATGGACCTAATCAAGACCAGAAATAGGGATGTTTATTTGCTAATTTGCAATTTTACACCAAGTGGTAACGTGGTTGGGCAAGCTGTTTATATTGACGGTGTTCCTTGCACCAGGTGCCCTAATGCAGACCAATGCGATTCAGAATATCCATATTTGTGTTGTAAGAAACTGTAAATTTTTTTTATTACGCCATAATGAATTTTTATTGAATACTGTATTTGTTTCTGTTTCCGACCATTGTTTTTTTTATCTCATAATTGATATCTATGACGGTACCAATAAAGTGCGTTACTGTGCAATTGGTACCTCAACTCTATCTCTCTAGTGCTCGAATTTTCATTTCAGCTTCAGTTTCACATTCAACTATGACAGGCCTTGATAATGAGCTTCAACCAACTAAACCATATTCAGACAGAATTCTTGATCATACTAATTTAAACGACTTTGCTAAAGTAACTAACATAACCCATATAACAGAAATGACCGCACGTATTGGGCTGATTGAAGAACGAAATATAACAACAAAAGATGTTATTATGAACAGTGATAATGATTCTAGTTTTGATTTCTTATCCCATCTATTCGATATAACATCGACACAAACACCCAATTTAAAACACAGTACTATTTCATGCAAAGACATGTTGGCAGTTGATGAGTTTATAGAGTTGTTAAAAAATAAGTTAAGAAGTGATCAATCATTGAAGGATTTATTGTTAACAAGTAACACAACCTCGACTCCAGAACCTACTTTTACTGACAGAACTGTGGTCGCTATTGTTAATCAACTTTATAGCAAAAAAGAAACAGCTACGACGACTAAATCAACACAAGAGGAAAATATAAATTCAACTCTTTTAGCTGATTTAGTAGAAGCTGTTATCTTCAGACACAGTGGTATGTATTAAATAATAGTTTTAAGAAATAAGCAGTCCTTAGACTAATGTTAGATATGTTGATTTATAATGGTTATTGTTTTTCAGATAGATTTACGACTGATGAAGATTCAAATCTGCATTCGCAAGCAACTCAGAATGTTAGTCCCATTAAAATAAAAGCAGAATTAGGTGAAATTCAGACAAACACTGAATTCACTGGTCATTATTTTTTCCCTGAGGATGAAGAAAAACCTGAAACTGAAATAACTGAAATGTATGATGATTCGGAAAATTCACAAATTTCGGAGATTTCATTAGAAATTGAGGATTTGAAGAAAAATAGAGAAACTAAAGATTTTCTTGAGGAAATTTTTGAATCGGACGCCATGACCGAAAGTATGACAAGGGAACAACTTGATTTGAATAACGGTACACAAAATTTCTAAACAATGAACTAAGTTTTAACAGAAATTTAATTTTTTTAAATTAGTTTCAGTGACTTTTGTAACCAAATTACAAAATATGAGCTCCAAAAATTTTGACTCGAGAAGTGGACATAACGAAAGTAAAGTTAACTATAGGATCAAAAGAAAATTACATGATTTTGCAAGGGAGTCAAATAATGATAGTGGATTTGGAAGCTTTATAAAGTACAGCGATTTGTTACAACAGCTTGCTGCCGACTTAAGAAAGTTAAAACTGAACAAAAATTTTCACTGCAGTTCTCAATACTCAATAAATTCTCCAGAAAATTTACTTTTAAATAGTAAATATTTAATAATACAATATTTTATATTAAACTTTTTCCACCAATAATTTATTATTAAAAAAATGAAATAGTTACAAAAGAGTAATGAAATAATTTAAACCCAAAACGAATAAATTACAACTTGTTAATTTGTTAATACCATTACAAATACAGTTCTCATCATTAGAATAACAGCTATTCGTGACTTTCCACATATCAATAATTTTGCTTACAACAAAATAGTACAAATCACCGTATGATAATAAATCAGTTTCATATTTAATTGGGCGTTTGATTTCTCTTTTCTCTTTGTTATCTTCTATTGAATTATTACAAAAATAAGATTGTCTTTTATTTCTCATATTTGTATCAACACAAATGCAATTGTCATTTTTATTAGATTGGTACTGTCCAGAAGTGTTTTCAGTAAATGGTTTGCTTTTGTTGTCTGCAATAAAGTTATTACCATTAGAACGTCTGTTAAGGGAACGACGTTCACAATAGTCTTCATCGTCGCCGGGATCTGGTTCAGGGGTTGTCGTTTCAACAGGTAAGGTTGCCATTTTATTTCTGTGCATATAATCGCGAGTACATGTCGATGTGCGTGTACACCCTTCAACATAGCCTGGTGGTGTCCGAGACCCACCAATTGCATTGCCACCTCCAGCAATGATACTGCCCGCACTGTCTGTTAATGACGCGGCAGTCCAAGTACAGGTTAATTTCCGGGTACAATATTTCATGCGGATGTAGGGCGTATTTAAAGAATATTCTTGTGTGGCTTCCGTTGTGGTTTCACTTGCAGGTGCTGTTGTAGTATCAGACTCTCTTAGTACATCTTTGTCATCATAATTACGTCGACCATCTGAATCATTGGTGTTATGCTTTCTTAGATGCATAAGTTCGTCAAATGATAAATATTTTTCTGTAACACGCTTGCTATTGGAACTAATTTTCTTAAAAGCTACAGTTATGGACTCCATTTTCATAGTGCTTTTAGTTTGTTTTCGTGTTCCTTTATTCTTCAGACTTTTTTTATTTGATAGAGTGGTATATCTCATAGATTTTAACTCAGGCTGTTTTTTGTTTACGAACTCATCTACTTGCCAAAATGGCCTAAAACTTTCGTCTTCTTCCGCCACTCTTGTTTTTCTCCCACTGGAAAAAAATCATATCAGAAATACATTTAAAAGTTATTAAAATTAAATAAAATGGTGAATTTACCTGCCTGTTATTTCGTTTAAGCTGTTTCTGTCTATCCAAGTTTCTAATGTTTGGTGGCCAAGAATCATCATCATCAAAAATCTTACGTGTTCTATAAAACTCTTTTACAATTGGTCTGCTAGTGCTTTGCCGACCAATGTTCGAAAGAAGATCGTAATATTGAGAATCACTTTGCTTTTCTAAATTTTCATTAAACATATCTCTAAAAGTTCTCAACATGTGTGGACAAGGCTTTGTAGGATAATCTAAGTTAACACAGTCACAATTGATATTGTGAGCGCAACGATATGGGTTCAGTTGGTAAGCAGGTGAAAATGAATCACATGCACAAAATTCGCGTGGAGTTGAATGCATTCGAGATTCTTGGTCGCACTTATGTGTTGTTAATTGGCAAGCATTATTGCGGGCGCAATTGGCCTTCAGTCTCCGTGTACATTTATTCAAATAAGTTTTGCAAGAAGCACAGTTTGTTGCTACATTGGCGGTGAGTTTCCTTCCTGTCTTACGTGTACACTTTTGATCAATATTATGTTTTCTGTGATCTTGTTCCATATATAAATCAAGAGCCGTAGTCGGTGTATAGTCATATTGTCGCGCATTATGATTTATAGTTTTAGGATGTAAATAATCGATTTCTTTATTATGATCATGGCCGTGATAAAGTCTAGAATATCCCTTTTCACGCTTTTGTAAATAATCTCCATAGTGATAGTAAGTAGACTTATTCATTGCCTTATTTCTCCAGATCTTTTCATTTTGAAAGGGATAGCTGCGTTTGATAGCATCTGAAAATTACATATCTTACTTGTGATAGGAATACTCTTTAGTCCGAAACTAAAACTACAACTTCCTAATTCTGCGGCCTGTCATCCAAAAATAAAATACGTTATTTATCAAACATTTTATAGTTGTTATTTATAGCTAATAGCGTCATTTATCGCGCCCCCACCATGCGAATTTATTATTATTTATTAAATCATTACTAGAGCTTTAATGACAGAGTATGAGTGACAGAATTATTGCTAACCGTACGAATTATTCACATCATTTAGGGCCTGCATTGTAATTTGTGGACTTATCGTTATGCTAAAGACCTTTGTAACAGGCTTTACATTGTTAAGAATAGGATTTAGGTCTTTACTCGTTGAATCATTACTAAACAAATTACGAATCCTAAGTAAGCTAGTGGCCGGTGAATCAGAAGATGGCCATGTACCTGAAAGCAAATAGGGGGTCGTTAGAATGAAATAATTATTATACCTTTAAAACCTATTTTCTCTTTAAATTCTGCTTCTATTACAAAATTCCATTAATTTAATTTAAAAAAATGCATGGAAATAGACTGCTGAAGTTTTTACTCATCGAGTAAATATGGGATCATTAGATGGAAATCGCCGATTCTTCGTTTTGTTTGCAATTTTACATACTTACAAGTTGCATTTGCGGTGTAGATTCTTACATTCACCAACAGTCTCATTTTATATTTACACCAAGAGGGACTGTAAATTATAAAACTAGTGAGCCATTTTAGGGACTCATATTTCAGGAATTTTACCTTAGGTGTTTTCTAAATAATTCAGTTTTAGACGGTTAGACACATTTAAGTTAATGGATAAGTAAAGAAAAAGTGGATGTGAAAGTGAAGTGTAGTTCGTAAGCTATTTTTTATATCCCTTATGGCAAAACGACATCTGCCAGGTTAGCTAGTAATAATAATAATTTGGTATTAATAATGTTTGACTCTGGACCATGTTATATTGTTATAGTAATAATAGTAAATTAGATTACATAGACCTAATTCCAGTCCAAACTCTAAGTCTTAACAATATCTATTTGAGTACCTTTTGGCTTTAGCTGATGACTACACAACCCAGGAAAAGTTTTATCGGGTTCCATTCCATTGTTACACTGGGTAGCAGGGTACCCTATAGTATAGACAGGCTTTCCGTGCACATTGGCTTTTGGAGAAAAATTGCAAACAAGCCTATCCACTATAATAGGTTTCGCATTTTTCACCTGAAAAATTTTGGGCAAGTATTTATCGTAATCAAACTTTTTCAGCTTTCTTTGGTAGGTAACTACCGTACTTTCAATACTTTATAATAAGTAAAATTTTGGCATCGTAGATAGCTGAAAGATTACAATAATATGTTTCAGCCCGTTTTTATAACCATAGATAGAGGTAGGATGTCAGTTTGATCTCTAATAAAGGCTTTAGGTTTTAGGTTCCGTACCCAAAGGGTAAAAACGTAGAAGACGTAAAGACACTAAGCAAAAATTGCATGGTAGCAGTTTTGCCATATTACATTCAGTAATTACTAAATAGTTAGCAAATAAAGTCATTAAAATGTAGATATTATGTATGTGAAAAATAATGTAGGTCTGGTAGGTATTACATATACTTACAAAAAACTTTGCTTTGCCACAGCCTACTGTGTGTGTTTCAGCCCAAATTAATTGCGTAAAGTCATTAGTGTTATGGTCTCGAGACCTATAAGGCAAGAAAATAAATGATACCTACATTCTAAAGATTTCTGAAGCAGGTAAGCAATGCAAATTAAAGTCTTTATTACAAAGTATTCTCACCAGTAGACGATTTATCTTAATTTCCCGGGATAACCTTATTATTATTTGCCCTATACCGGTGCCTATACTGGGTCTTAGATCAAATGATCCAAAGAAATATTTATATTGTGTTCTATATTTAGATCTATAGTTTGTTTAGCTCAAGTAAGTGCTTCTTTTATCTATTATATGAGCATGATTTTCTTTGTTATCATATCATAATCAAATTAATAATAGTTGCTTATGCCGTGCCTGGTGCCACATTGCATTGCTGGAGGATCTCAATCTGTAATCCCTTCCATTACAGATATTATGGCACATAATATGAAAATCTGGATATTTATAAAGGAGGATGATGTTGATGTCCATGCATACTTACTGGTTGTAAAAGGTGACGCTGCCAGTATACACCATGGATTTCATGAACCATATTTCCACAAAGCTTTTAACATTGTAATTTGACGATGGTCCTGCTATTGAGGCAATGTTTTGTCCAACTTCTAAATCATCTGAAATTAAAAACAGTAATATTATACAGACGCAAGTTAACTGTACCTATGTTTGTTAGTCCTCCACGCCGCGCCGTCATGGTTTAGCTGAAATTTGGTAAAGGTAGACATATTATACCCCGGATTAAAATATTATAGACCAAAAATATTCCATGACTCCGCGGAAAAACCCGGAAACAGGCGGCCAAAGCTTTGGGCAAGAACTCGTGTTCTTAATATTGGACTCTAAAAAAATAAATGAATCTCACATTTACCCTTGCATTTACCACTTTTATTTCACTCACCAATATCACGGCATTTGTCATTTCTGTCAGGTCGTAGAGATTGGTCGCATTGGTCAGCCCAACGCTGGGCAATTAATGCGAGCTCGGCAGACCACACCTAAAGCAATAAGTGCTTAATAAAATTTGTAGTTATAATTATGAACATAAATAAAAATTAGTACCAAAACATTACTCCAATAAACTATTATAAAACCTCTCACTAAATTACGCCAGGAAGTTCCTCAGAAATTATAATCTAGTAGGTAACATCATTAAAATTCCCGCGTAACTTTAGCTACGCCATATTTTGAACTATAAAATTATTATATAAAATTCAGGTTGAAGTTGTTAATACAAAATTGGAGCGATTTACTTTAGAATTTACTAAAATATCCACGGTCTATCTGGGAATTGATGGAAAACGTGTCGAGAGGGATGTAGCTCAGTTTCTCTATGCAGGATGCACAAATTATTATGCAGCTACCTGAAGATTTTGTTGGAGCTTAAAATTTCCAATCTTGTTATTAGAGAAAAAATTGGTCTAGTGCGATTCAGGCTCGCACACTGTGGGTTCTGTACTATCAATCCCATCCCTCTGTAAGGACTTGGGTCCGAAACTGGTCGTGCAGACCTAACAACGCGCGTGTCTAAATCTAAAAAACTTACAATCTTTTTCATGTTAGCAGCAGCGGGCAGGAGTCTCGAACGTCCGGTGGCCACAAAGTTTCTGCGCTCATTTATCTTATCAAGAATAGCGTTAGTATCATCTTCTGTGAGTAATGCTTTTGTGTCGTATCCTATACATTGCGGGCTCGGGCCTGGCTCCTGCAATAGTGTGATATTTCTTTATTTTAATAAGTCATCAGCAATCTTGATTCCGCTAATTTAATTTGTTACCGAAGATAATGTTTAAGAACAGAAAGGGTAGTGGTAGAGCGCACAATCCATTATTCTGGTATTTGATATCATTTATTTATAATACGAAACTCATCTTATGATTTAATGTAACTAATGACTATAACTAATTCTTCTAAAGACAAATAATTTACTGTTGCCACTTTGCATAGAGAGAAATTAAGTAGGTAGCTTTATTAACTGTATACTAAGTATTTGATACCAAACAACAAAAGCTTAGCGGATTACAAGTTTAATCCATCTTTATTAAAAACCACTTACTTGATATATGCAAAGCGTGTGTTCTGGACATATTTTACAATATTTAGTCATACAAGCTAGAAGATCTGATAAATAGAATACCATAAAAACGAAAAATTTGATGTTTTTCATAACAAATTGCAATTAATTAAAAATAATGAGCTGTGTGTGACATTTACAAAAACAAACACTTTCATGGCCTATTCGATTGTATCCTGACGTACCTACAACGTTCGCAATAGTTAACTAAAATGGACGGAATAAGAAAACGTGGTTATGTTATTTATTTTTCCGTCTATAGTTTCTACTTTTATATGTTGTGTTTCGGAAATCAATGGTTTTAATTTAGATAATAAAAATGAAGCTATCAATGAAATAAATTCTAGCTTTAATGGTAATTGTACTGCAGACACTAATGTATTATTCATTGATATTATTAGTCATTGCTGTTTTCAACATTTTTATTTTATTTTAGGCTCTGAAGTTGTGACAGAAAGCGGATCAGTTATGTCTAAACATAAGTCTTTATTTCATATTATTCAAAATCCACGTGAAGCACCTAATTTAAAGTCTAATATCTTTGACCGAATGTTATCCAATGAAATGTTCTCTATAAAGCAGCTATACGACAGAAGTGATACCAATACATCACAAATTTACATAACTTTTAAAAACAGTATAGCAACGCCGACTTTGGAGTTGAAACAGCGATGGAATATTGAAAAACCGAAAACTCATATAGAGATAAAGCGTCCGAAAGGAACTACCAGTACAAACCTGCATGTATATTCTATCAATGCTGTCAATGATGTAGCAACATCTAAAGAAGACGATAATGAATATGACGATATTAAAAAGTTAAACGACAGTATAAATAGTAAAATCCTTGGAGTAAGAAGTTTTGACGCTCTATCTGTTCATCATTTGGAAAGCCAAAACAATTATCAACATTCACCGCATAAATGTACTTGCATGAAATCCAATCCATATACAACATGCACCTTTCGATGCTCCGAACATAAACAGAAAACATGTACTCAAACTGAAAACTATGTTACTCTTCATCCTCAATGTACACGAGATATGATGTCTTATACATATTACCCCTACTACGTATACTCAACAATGTTTTTAGGAGTTACGACGGATGCTACGATTACTTATTATCATCCTGAAGTTATTAATGAAATAAAGTTACCAAAACATAAATATTCGCAAACTAAAAAACATGTTGATGATAATTTATACATTGTAAACGATGATGATACGTACGAAAAAGAATATTTAAATAACGATTATTTATATAATGAGAATCAGAAAAGAACCAAGTCTCCAAGAAAAAAACATAAAAAAGGTAAAAAAGAAAGACAAGATAAAATATATTTTATAGATTATAAAGAAGAAAACTCAATATCAAAGTCAGATACATTTGATAATGGTTATTTACAAGTTTTGGACAGAGATAAATTCGTGGAAGACGTTGTAGAAGATTTAAAAATGCACTATAGTGATGCTGTTGTAAAAGATTGCTACTGTTCAGTATCTCCTCATTTCCATATAAATAACACGTTTGTTATTTGTGTACTACTTGTATTTATAACGATTATTAAGTAGTATTTGTCATGTTTTGTTTTTATACCGAGGTTCATATTAATTTTCCATTTCTTTTTAGATGAGATGAAGAAGACTAATTGAAAATATTGTTTCACTTTAGAGAATAAATTCAGAAATCAGTACATGCTCCTTATTTATAACAATAATCGTTTCGTAGTAGACTCTTTCACATCCGCTGAATTAAATATTATATTTGCTCTGGTAGTAAGGATCAAAGTAAGGAGACACTTCTGATCGCAAGTCATACGCAAATAATAAATCAGAATATATTGAAATTTTTTCATCATACAGAAATTCTTGCTAAATATAATTCACTTTCATCTAAAAGTTATCTCCGACAAAAAGATAATTCTCTATTATTTTCTACGGAGATTAGACAAACGTTTAAATGCTATTTTAAAATAAAACAACCGTGATTACAACAATACACAAGACATACTAGATATACTATTGTTATTATAATGTTACCGAAAATACATTTTCTAACTGAAAATTACGCTCTGATGGGTGTCCACTAGCCACAATGCAATTAAAATTTGTTTACCCTCATTGGGGTCCAGCAAAACATTTTCTCTCAATGACTAGTTTTTTAACCATGGCGCATATTTTAATTCATTCCTGTATTCTATATTAACATGTATACTTATTAGGTATTTACGCCAAGTGATAGCCATTCAGACACTAAAGTTGAGAGAAAAAATAAAAAATTTCAACATTTTTCATTACGATATCTCACGCTAGCAACACTGTGTCTGTCCTTCCATTAGCGTTCTAGTGCTCGGCCGTTCAACACAACATTATTAAACTCGTATAAAAAAAGTGAGTGATTATAAGTATTTCTTGCGGAAATCAAAGTATCCGAAAAGAAATATTCAAAATAATCGGATTCATCGTCAAAACGAATTGTGAAATCTACGGAATTGTTATTATTGGTTCAGAAAATCCATATTGCTCCAGTGTTGGGTACACCTCTTAGAGGGTGTTACGTTCACAGCAGTATACATTGAGGGTAGTTGGAAGGACTATCGCCTTTGTTTTAATTACTGCAAGAGGAGCTAATCAAGATGCATTCTTCGGTGATGGGTACACTTCATTTAGAGGGTGTGACCTTCACGACAACATACATTGAGGGTAGTTGGTAGGTGAAAAACCTGAGGACTATCGCCTTTGTATTAATAATTGCAAAAAATAATTGCGAAGCATCTATGTTGAGGACACTGCATAAGAGGATGTGATCATCACGACGACATACATGAGGGTGAGTTAATAAGATTATCGTCTCTATATTAGGTAATAATTGCAAAAAAGTCAATCAACATAATATATTCTGCAGTCTATGCTTCAGTGTTGGGTACACTTCATTAGAGAGTGTGACCTTCACGACAATATACATTGAGGATGGTTATTGGGACAATGCCTAAGGATTAATGATTCCCAAAAATGACAAGATTATCTTGTAAGCAACTTCCAAAATAGCAAATTGTTGCTTAAACGCCCCCATACCATGTTGAAAACACCGGTTGACGGTTCTCATCCGATCACCGAAATTAAGCAACATCGGGCGCAGTTAATACTTGGATGGGTGACCACCTGGGAACACCGCGCGGTGCTGTTTTTTTTTTTTTTTTTTTTTATCACCAACTGTATTGGAATGATATAAAGGATAAAAACGATTACCTTTAGAAACTATTTCGATATACCCTCATATCAATATTTTCTTTTACTGTCTGCTAATTTAAATGAACCAAGATTACTTTACTAGACCAGGTCTGAAAAGTACCCGCAATCAAATGCACTATTTACAATTATTTTAGTCTTCCACACGAATCGTTTCTTGTTGTGGTCATTATTTATAGATACATCAATAAAAAGTCCATTGACAACGTCTTACAAAATCAACTAGTAATACTACTCAAAATTTGAAATGTACGAGTGAGACACAAAAATTTTATTTGATAATATAATATTCTAATAACTTCTGTGTATATTATGTCTTTTATCAATAATATGAAATACAGTTAATCAAGATCCAATATTAACTGGCATTGGAGGAATATCTGAGCAATCCACCTGTCGGTCCATGGTGGACCCACGGGCCAAATCGCAGGACAGCACTCGTCTCTTGCGACGACTTTTCTCGAAGATTTACCCAGGACAGAAGAGTCTTGATTTCCCCACAAGAACAGCACCAGGAGCAAAACAGCCTTGCAAGTACTTATCGATGTCCTCTTTTGACATTTCCGTCGACCTGTCATGTCAGGCGCCGCGCGGCCGCCGATCGGAGTGCTGGCGGAGCGTTGCGCTGTTTCGAACCTCGTGCGGACTCGCGCATGTTCGCATATAGTCGGGTCGGGGTAAGAAGGCAACCCGTGGTACCCCGGGGGGACCATCGGGGGTACCACCGGCAATAAACGACACCTACTTACTCGTACGTTTGCCGCTTAGCTTATAGAATAACCGCATTCATAAAATATTCGAGCCTGATGATATTATTTTATCGTGCTTAAATATGAGTGGAAAATTTATTTATTTTCTCTCTTTATGTTCTCAAAACTATGAACAGAATTTAATGTGTATTTTTTTTTCTCTTCTTTAGTTCGCATGTAGTGCAATGACACTTTAGATATCTAGGTACTATCCTAGTTTCATTCATAATAATTTACTTTTATACAAAAGGTTTTATATTATGAAGATTTATAAACTATTGAACTACTAACATTACAATTAATTTTCATGTTTAAGTAATTAAAAATGAAAATGATTTTTTTCAAATGGGCTTGATTTACAGGCTTTTATGAAAGCTTGAATCTGAAAAACGGGTTTGCGCTGAGAAGGTCTGGCAAAAAACTCGGCTATTATATTCTGTTCACATACAATTGAATATGAGACAACCTATTCGATAACATACTTAATATTTTTTTTGTTATTCCATTACAAATACATGTTTTTAATACAACCATTCTTTCATCGTAACTCGATGTATTAGATATTACATCAAATTTATCAATGCTTTAACTGAGTTAGGATGCATGCTTTTAAAAGAATGCAATATTTTTGAATATCAAAGTTATTTATAGTTTCTATAATTGACTATTTCTTAAATTTCTTAAATGAATATTAAATATGGAAAATGTAGAGTCCTTATAAAACAATCGATGATATGTTTATTTAAATTTATTTTAGGTATCCTTGTACCTGTATCTACAGGAATATCGGTATCCATACCTAGGAATAACGTAACGTAATGGAAAATATATTTAAAGACCAAATTAATTTTTGCTAGATCAAATATTTTTATGCGATCGCGCCGCTAATTAACTAATGGTTATCTATGCATCAAAAATGTTAAAGGATTTGGAAATTACCAATATATATATAAGATCATAGAATCATTAAATACTTCATTGGATTTATGATAATATGAACAATGATGATTCATAATTTTGGCTTGCATGTATCATAATTTTTTTTTTGTTCTTTTAGAGTTGATACATAGCCTACATTTTATGTTTTCTGTATTTAATCATTATTAAATAAGTCTAATATTTTGTTTAACTTTCATGCCGATGGATGACGCCGCTGCAAGGATTTAGCTCTCGATGATGACTGACCAAGGTCAAATGATAATTGAAAATTGGGTCATCACTGCTTCACTAGGAACTTGAATACCAGTACAGTAGTACTTCAGCTGTGGTATGTAATTAACTGATTATTATTAAACGAAGATTAGAGACTTTTATCTTCTGTGATGACAGTGGAATTATTGGGTAAGTGACAAAAAAAAAAAAAAAATTTTTTTTTTTCATCGTCGCAACAAGTCAACGAAGCATTAATCGCGAACAATCGCGAATAATATTTCGACATGTCTACCTATTTACATGTTATATTTGCTCGTTGATTTTTGCGATTATCAACTTGGAAAAATCAGATCACATTTTTTCAACTGAAAGACTGCTAAATTAAAAAATGGTCTTGATGCAGAAACTGAAGAACTTAAAAAGTATTGTCTAATATTTGTATTCCAATTGTATATGTGGTTTTTTGTTTACAACTAACCAGTACAACAGCGATAGTAGTGTTGGGGTAACTGTTAAAATAACAATTAATGATATTAAACAACATTATTATAACATGAATAAGAATAACAATTATGCCTTCAGTTAAAATTTTAATATAATGTGAAATGATAAACTCAACACGGTTTTACATACTATAATATTGTATAAGATGTTTACTGTCTGACAATATTAGAAAACATGCTTTTTTCAGACTATCTTAAGTTTCTATTGTTATCACTTTATTAGAACTCAGGAATAAACAGTAGATACAGTTACTTCATCAGCCTTTGTCTCAGAATCAACTTTAAAATAGGCTTATAAGATGATTTCTCTATGGCTTTTTTTTAAATCTCTTGAGAATATTCTTACTTCACCCTATTCAGTTAAAAATATAATTTAATAAATCTTAATGACCTTATTAAAGCTGTACCTACACCAAAACCCAAATAACAATATTATTATGGAAATTAAATAAAAATATCATTAACTCCTTTAATAGAAATAACTCTAAAGAGCTATGAATAAAATTAAACAACACTTTACGAAAATACTAATGCCTACTCCTGTATTTTCGTAAAGTGAAGTCAAGATGAACAAAAATTTACGAACTAGTTCTCTGCAACCCATAGATTTATTAATCTTATATATTAATAAATTGATCTTATTTTTTTTCTTTCCAAAAATATGTCTCGGTAATATTTATTCTACTCAAGTTTATAAAAATATATTCGTGATCAATTTACTGTTTAAAATATATATTTCATGGTTGCATATTAACAGCTCAATTTATTACGATTAATCAAGTGTTGCATTTAAAAGTTTTAACTGATACAAATATTTTCAAGCTTGTTGAAAGAGGTTTAAAACCTCTTTTAATCGTCAAGACTACATACGAGCAGTACTGCTAGAATATAGTCTTAATATACCCTTGGTATTCGCACATATAAAAATATATGTTTTTGTACATATATTATTATTAATATATTATATTAATAATATTGATATACTATCTATTACAGTTTTAATATTTCTACAAAATTATGCCATTAATTATTAATTTGCTTTGAATATCAACTTAAGTTGTTATTTTTATTTTTTTTGCTCAATATTAAGCGATTATGCTTATTATTCTATTAATTTAAAAGCATTTCTTATTTACAAATGTCATGGCTCTAAACATCTACCTAATAAGTATACATGTTAATATAGAATACAGGAATGAATTAAAATTGATGATTAAACGAACTTACCTTAAGTGAAGTTCTATCATAATTTTATGAATTCCTGTATGAAGATATTAACACCCTCCCGCCCCTGTTTTGTGGAAAAACCCATGTATGAATTTGTAAATAAAAAATGTACATATTACAATAATAATAAATATTTATTGAAGACAACATAACCCATATATATATATATATATATATATATTATTATATTTACATATATAATATTGTGTGGTTATGTATAATATTGTGTAGTTATGTATATATTAGGTATATGATACATATTTGGGTGCTCTGTAGTGCTCCTACCAAGACGAGCTTACCGAAGCACAAAGGCACTCTTATAATAATTACTCTGAACTAAATGAAAGGACAGACACAGTGTTGCTAGCGTGAGATATCGTAATGAAAAATGTTGAAATTTTTTATTTTTTCTCTCAACTTTAGTGTCTGAATGGCTATCACTTGGCGTAAATACCTAATAAGTATACATGTTAATATCTTCATACAGGAATTCATAAAATTATGATAGAACTTCACTTAAGGTAAGTTCGTTTAATCATCAATTTTAAATCATTGATCTAGAAATATAGAGAGAAGCAAGATTCTGTATTCCAAAGGAAAGTCATTTATAGTTTCCGTACCTCAAAAGAAAAACAAAACAGAACCCTTATAATATCACTATGTTTTAATTTCATTTATACATTAATAATCCCATTTGCTCTCTACTCTCAACACTCGTCCATCTACACTTGAAGTACATCCTTTCCAATAAAAAAAGAATCATCGAAATCGGTTTGCGTGATATTGTGTTATTCATCCATTTGTCGTTTTGGAATGGATGCCATTGCCAGAACTATCAAATCATAAAAATCTATACCTACCAAATCATAAAAATCGGTTCACCCAGTCGAAAGTTCTGATGTGACAAACCTAAAAACAAAGTCGAATTGAGAACCTTCTCATTTTTTTGCAGAAAAATGTATAATGGAACTTCAAAACGTTCTTAATATGACCAGCCAGGTGAATTTGTAAGAAAAACGTACGCTGATTGGCTGAAAAGAAATATAAACATTCAGTGATACGATTGTACGATACGATAAAGATGAATACATATAAAAAAATGAAACGAAGTTATCCACCAGGAACGGTATATACGAGTAGGTACCTACGTTTGGTGTTTGCGTTTTCGAATAAATTTCCATCGTCATAATATTTACCTACAACTTTTTCTTCTTTTTACTTTAACTACAAAGATCTATAAAACCTGCGGTATGCTTGCTTCATCAGGAGACAAGGTGGAGGTTAAAAATAAAGTGGAAAACTTTCTGAATTGCGTTGTTATGAATTCAACTCGAGTACCCGAGCGCATGGCCCACGGGCCACGATACACGTTCTAGCTCACGGTGAGATTTTTATTTGCATGTACACAGTACACATATGTACCTACATATACATAGGAACTTCCAATTATTCTTGTGTGAAAATATCTTGATGACAATATTATGAAATAGATGACAAGAATAAGAACAACTTTGGATTTGATAAAATACAAATTAATATTACCTAAAAAAATAAAAGTAAAATGGGTAAATCTTAGATAGGTACGACCACAGGTACGACGTTCGTTTTGTGGTATCTTTTAAAATTCAAGCTTATAATATTATGCTAATTAAATTGCAGGTTATTTATTACAGCTCAACTAACAAATAAACAAAGCTTAAATAGTCTCAGTGCACGCTCTATATCGCCTCTATCATGAATTTTAAATTGTGATTTTTATTCCTTTATAAGTATTGTGTATGTAAACTGTACAGTTTGTTAAGAAAAAAGGTTGTTTCAGATGAGGTGAATAATTTGGCTAGAGCAAGACGTATCTAATAAAACTTCAGGGAGATGACATCTTTCCGAAGTTGTTTACCACGGCATTGGAGGACGTATTGAAACTGAAGTGGCATCAACAGCAACGGCGAGTACATTACTCTCCTGCGATTCGTCGATAATATAGTCGTTATGGCAGAGACGTTGGAGGATCTCAATTCTCAACACAATGCTCAATGACCTCAGCAGGGACAACTCCTGCTGACGTCTCAATAAGTTTGACTTAAAATGAACACGAGTAAGACGAATATTATGTCGAATGCTCATGTTTGAAATTGTTGACTAGTACATTACAATTACGAACCCTACTCGCCTGAGAAGCGTTTGGGAAACTACGCGATGTATTCATGTACTGTCGTCCAATATTACTCAGTGCCTGAAGACAATGTCTTCGAACAGTTGCCAGTGATGACTTACGGATCCGAGACATGGTCAGCAGACCCTCTACCAGGAAGACGGACGACATAAAAAAAGTCGCGGGGAGTCGCTGGCACCAGCCGGCGCTAAATCGTAGTGTTTGTCGGAGGCCTATGTCCAGCAGTGGACGTTTATCGCTGAAACGGCGACGATGACAACGAATTACCAAGAAAAACTGTGTTCGCTTGCTTGGTTTTGTTATTCTTTAAACAATAAAAACCATTTAAAAGTTTAAATGAAAAAAATTCCACAATGCTACCACAATTGAAAACTCTTTTGTAGGAAAAAGTATAAAATTACATTTGATTTCCTAGAACCAGTAAAAACAGCGCGCAAAGAGCCAGGGGCTTTATACAAAACCCCATGTACTTTTTTGAGTAATATAAAACGTAAAAAAAGTTAACCTCGATAGGTTAACATATAGGATAGGATGATACATGTTTTCGTTGATGCTTTAGTTAACAATAACACTTTTTCAGAATTTCAAGTTTGTTAAAATGTATGAAAGTATGTCACATTTCGAATTCGACTGAAACTTAAAACCAAAGTCGTGAGCAAAACCTGGTATAGGGATATTAAAGAAAAGACAATGATTTTATTTCTCAAATTTTCTTACCCAGTTGAATATCAAAGACTTTTCGGGGTAAATTAAAAGCGATTTTTCTTTGAGGTTAAATCTCCTCGTACTTTCACAATTTTTTGAAGCATTATATTATTCTGTTTCATAAATGTTACTGTAAGAGTCTCTAGATCAGTGATTAAATAAAATAAAAAATAATCACATTCCACATTCCAATACCATCATATAGCCATTAGGAGGAGATTATGTACCTTTTCCAAGAATTAAATACCTAGGAGACAAATTAGAGAAAAGATGGAAAATTACGAGCTACAAAAAAATGGAAAGGAATCGAGGAAATTGCACCTTCAGGAGGAAAGCGTAATTTCCAGTTACTTAACTAAATTTTTCCGTTGCGTTTTTACTTAGGTATTTTTAATAGCAGTAATGTAGTTTTGGTAATTCATCATCTCAACCCCTTTTTATGTCCCACAACTGGGCTTCGAAAACATTTTTATGAACTCTCAGGCATGCAGGTTTCCTCATAATGTTTTCCTTTATCGTTAAGCAAGTGATATTTAGTTTCCTAAAACCATTCGCACATAACTCTGAAAAGTCTTATGAGAGGCAGATGTCGAGGCGACCGCCTTATGAGAGGCAGATGTCAGAACCACTGAGCTATCACTGCACTATTTTGATAACTAATCTTGGTAATTATGACCGTAAGCGTCGCAGAAAGAGTACTGAAATGATACTAAATCTCATCCAATACACCATAAATCAGAGCTAAAAATATATCAAACTCGATTTGGAGCAGCGAAGACACTTTGTATGTCACTGGAATATAATATTACTCTAAATTGGCCTGCATTAGGTGTCGAAACTCCAATTACACGCCCAAGGGATGTCGCTAAGGCTGTGAGGGGGGGTGGGGGTTTATTAAAAAGTCATCGGCTTACGCAAAGCCAAAATCTACTCGACCTCGTATTCAATGAAAAAGTTTCGAATCACTTATTATTCGACCCCTTCTTAGTTTTTAGGTACGATATAATCCACAGCTGCATCATCACTTACAAAGTTACCCCAGGTGAGATCGCAATCAACTAATAAGTGCAGTATAAAGTATAAACACTGTGTTTTTTTTAACCCTCACGCTAAGACTTATAATAAAGTTTGACGTCGATGTCTGTCTGTCAGTGTATGTGTGTGTCTGTCTGCGTCGTTACTCTCAAAGAGAAGAGCCGATTTCGATGCGGTTTTTTTTCTTTTGAAAGCCAGTTACCTTGTGGTGAAATTGAGCTATCTTTGGTTAATATCAGTCCAGCAGGGACTAAGATTCAGCGCTTTTAAAATGATGTACCTAAGGCGTAACTATTACGTTTTAGTATAGTATGATTACTGTAAGTGCTTCACGCGTGCCTACATACGATACTTTACTCCATTTTTTATTGCTTTATTGTAAAGTAGGTTAGAAATGCATTGAAAATAAAATTCTTATCCGACTAGGAAATCAAAATTTACCAGCATTTGACTTTCTTCTGGCCCTTTCTAGCAAAACGAAAATTTGTATAGATTTACTTCGAGTTACCTACTACGAGTACTTATGGCATGAGTGATAGTGCAATATAAAGTTATATTCCCTGGTCTGTGGTGACGTCACTATCCGATATAGCTTTCTTTGTCTAATCAGGATTATTATAATTGCTTCTTTTTCGTTATTTGTCCTACTACGGGATCCTGAAAATGGAAACGCGGCTCGCGCATAGCTTCTTTGGCGCGAAAATATGAGTCCATGGGCGACCGCGCCGCGCCCGCACGCGTCGCGCGCTGTTACGGCAGCCTGAAAACTTACGAACTTTCAGAGTACGCCTTCGATTTCCCAATTTCACTTCACAACTTCGCAATTTTGGTTCAGAAATGCGCAGAGACTATGTGAACAGTTTAAAGGGATTTTGTAAGCTTTGCATAAGTGCTTAAAGAAAGAGGAAAAGTTGATTGAAAATAATATTATACTTAAGGCAGCCGGCAGGTATGTACTAAACTTAAATTTATAGTGCATAAGTTATAGAAATTGAATGGAAACCCAAACCCTGGCTTACATTAAAAATTATTTATCAAAATCGATTAGGTAAAATGGATTAGTTTTGCTTAAATATCAAAGAGTTTCATCGTCGATCAACAAAGATAAATCATAGTATAGGTTGGTATTTATTTATCAATATTATAAAACGAAGAGATTGCTCTGCTCTTTTGTGTTGTATTGTATGTTGCAAATTAACGAAGATTGAACGATACTAATATATTATACTTATCTCCATCGGTGATCTCCATTGAAATTTTCGACCAAATCGGTTCAGCAGTTGCAACGTGAAGGAGTATTTAAAATGGGTAAAACAAAGACTTTGGACACCCGTTTAAATATCAAAATTATACAATTAATATATCTTTTTAAAATTAAACTGAATAGTTTCATTTCTTTATTAAAGAAAATCAAGTATTAGTTAACGATTGAATGGTTTCTAAAAGGGCGCATTAGTTATGAAACGTTTCATTTCTTATTGCAATATATTTTATTGGAGATTTTCAATTGAAACCCTTTAGGTAATAAAAGGTATTTTTTTGTGAATACGAGTGTAGAAATTACTAGAAACGATCCCAATTTGCTAGCTAGACTTTTTTAGACTGATGCTCGTTTTCACTAAGCCGATAGGTGACAGTTTTCACTTACAACAACTGTCACCTAAAAATGTTGGCGAAAACCTATGAAAACGAGCATAAGACCGATTTTTCAATCGCCAGTAAATATGACGCTTTGAAAAATTTTATATGACATAATATGTTTAAGAATTCAGATTTGCACTGAATAGAACTGTCAAGAAACTCGGGCCTTGCTCTTTTCAAAGATGGCTACCTGGCGCAAGGGACGCGGTCGGATTCGAGTGGGTGGCCATGGCTAGTTTTCACCCTACCAGCCGTGTACCGCCAAGTGATTTAGCGATTCCGGTGCGATGCTGTGTAGAAACCGTTAGGGTGACTTTACTTACCCCTTTCAAGTTAGTACGTTGATATATACTGCTGCATCATCATTTACCATCAGGTGAAATCGCAGTCTTCTTCATCTTCACAAAATTGTTGCATTTTTGGTGTCCCACCTTCCCGTCCTCGGTAGCACGGGAGTCGGGAATTCTGATTACAGGGGTAGATATATATAATAGGATGATGTATATGTATAGGCCTATTTGTACGGAATTACCACCTGGAAGCTGTAAAGAGATACGTGGATCCCAAAAGAGTGCTCATTCATTACTCGAGTGAGGCCGTAAAAGTTTTACTACGTTCTGTGCACTGACTGTTTGTAGAAAGCCGATAAAATGGCTCTTGCTTTATTACGCAGAAACAAGATTAGTGGTACTTGGATTTGTATTTAAATTCTCTGACTATCTTCAACACAAACCCAAAACTTCAAAAAACCGAGTGCGTTAAAACTCATTTAAAAACGTGACAAAATGACAAAACTAAACTAAAGTCAAATTTTAGAATTCTGCTAAGTAATTTTTATAATAATTACTAGCTGACCTGGCAAACGTTGTTTTGCCCTTGGGGATTTAAAAAATAGTTGAATTGAGATTTAAACTATCCTATCTCTCAAGTTGGATCGAACTGCACATGGTGTGCGAATTTTATTATAATCGGTTAAGTGGTTTAGGAGTCCATTGAGGACAAACATTGTGACACGAGATTTATATATATTAAGATTACTAGCTGACCTGGCAAACGTTGTTTTGCCCTTGGGGATTTAAAAAATAGTTGAATTGAGATTTAAACTATCCTATCTCTCAAGTTGGATCGAACTGCACATGGTGTGCGAATTTTATTATAATCGGTTAAGTGGTTTAGGAGTCCATTGAGGACAAACATTGTGACACGAGATTTATATATATTAAGATTAATTAATGCACATAAAACAAACAATGCAATAAAGAATGATCCTCGAGTCGATACTAAAGTCGGGACCTTCATTTTACCAAGCAAATCTTCCCCGTGGATCCTGTCACAGCGCTATTAACAATATGACTTCCCCGTAAGAGCCTGTTGACCGCTAATTCCATATCGAAATGGAATAAAAATCAAAATAATGTATGAGAATAACACATTCGATCGATACATTGATGACGTGACTTATGATACAATAGGCAAGACAGTGGTACGAAAATGTTATATTAATAACTAAAAAGAGACCGTGTATACCTGAGGCTCTGATCCGAAGAGGAAAGGCTATCACTGGTGCCACTTCTGTTCTGCAAATTCCCTAAACTAAACTGTCTCATCTAAATATAGTGCTATACTTTTTGTGAGGACCATTTTGAAAAGAATATACTCGTAACTAACGCTATTTTCAAACAAATCAAGTTATGAAATTTTGCGCAACAGAACTGCTTAGGTACTCAAACTTACTTAAAATACTAAGCTGCAACTGTGATTGGTTAATCCAAATGTTCAATCCATGTTCAATCACACAGTTCGGTAGTCTTTGAGTTCGGTGATGCGACGGTTTTAGATTCTGCATCTGACATTATTGTTCCAATTTCCAATGGCTGTAATAGATTTGTGTAGGTACAATCAAATTAGTTTGTACAATTGTGTAGTTGTTGACATATTTAATTAATTAGAAGCAGAAGTCAGATTTGGTTCGAAATAATTTATCGCTAGCTGATATATATTATTATTATTTATATCGATGGCTACTTTTATGCGACTTTGTCAATACATGGATTATCTATATATTTATACTAAATAGTCCGACGGATGCGGATCCTTTCCCAGGGAATGATCCTAAGGATCCATTTTGTGCCGAGCGTCAAGATTGGTATAGAAATTGAGTCTCGCATACGTATATGCAGCAAATAAGTAAACAAACATTTTCATTTCCTCTATTTCCAAGGTTCTGTACATTTTTGTTATTAGTTTTCCTACCTACCTATTTCTTCGCTTTTCCTAACAATGACTTATGGTTATGGAAGTAAGACGACATTGTACTTTATTACATGAAAATCATTACACCATACGTTCTTTCTCGAGAATGCCAAGCTCCTATAGTTATATTATTATGTAGATAACTTCTGAGTAGGTCAGTAAAAAGCAGAGTTTCCCAAACTTTGCATCGTTAGAGATTTTTTTTACGCTATAATAGCTTGACTTAAGTTAGTACTTGACTGCGATCTCACCTAATGGTAAGATAGAGGCGTCGTTAGTTACGGGCTGTATTAGGTAAATGTGTCTTGATGCAAACGAGTCGAGTGTCATAGTACTCGCATGAAACAAGCTTATTTTACTATTTAAGGAAAAATATTCAAAGAACATTGACTCTTGAAAATAAATGTAGAGTAAGAAAAAATAAGAGTGGCGATTTTCAAACTTGAGCATTGTTTTGAGAAGTAGGTATGCTCAAAAAAGGAAGGTCCTTATCACGAGTAATCAGTCAACAAAATAAAATGAATATTTTTTATCAATTTTATACTATATTATGTTCTATCTTATTTTCTTTTCTTTATGTAAAAGTAATTTGGATTTTATAGTTAGCTTATTATTAGGATATTAGGCTAGAAATAATAGGGCTGCAATGTAGGTAGTTTTGGAATAGCGAAGGCCGTCACAAAAAATAGCAATTTCCCAAGGGCGTAACAGTAAATATAAGTTTGGGAAGCCCTGAATTCAAATACCCACAGGTAAATCTGTTAGGAATATCGTTGCTTTCTCACCATAATCTTTGTTATCTTAGTCTGTTGTATAAGATGCTTCAGATTATAGGCCGAGGATTATCCCTTTTACCATAATACTGTAATACTCGTCTCTCATGCAAAATGACTTACATTTTCATTGTGTTAAACAAGGAACGACCGATTACTTATCAAGAGTGTTTTTAAGTAGTACAACATGAGGATATTTCAAAACCTTTGTAAAACTCTTAGGACCCACAGTTTTTTGTAAAAACAAAAATCAATAAGATTAAGTGCATCATCTGATTTATTAACAGTAGCAGGACCTTTATGAGATTTCTTACAACCGCTTACAAGTAATTTTCGTTCCCGGAGTGGTTACTATGTGGTCTAGAACTTTGTATGAAGGTTCTGTGTTTACGAAATTCCCAACGGAATTGAAACTTGAATGTGGTTTAAATTTTCTGTTCAAGATTCCATCTTAGCATATTAACATGGAAATTACGGTAATCTTACAATTGTATTTTAGATTATTTGTCCTTTCAAGATTTCAAGAAAGAATCCAAGTCAAGAATAAGAGTGTTTTTAGTTTTTTAATGTTTAAAACCAACGATTTAAATCTTTATTTAAAACACTGGCCATAGTCTCATTCATAGAAATTAATATTTCAGAATAATGTTCACTCTTGTTTAGAGAGAGTCTGAAGACTGATAAACGAACTTGATAGGGCCCTTGGCTTTTTCTTTGAGCTTTGAAATTAGACTTTCAAATGGTTTTATGAATGTTTTGGTGAATTGAGATGAAACTACATTATTATTCATTTACAATTTACGTTTGGTATCTTAGGTAATTTACTTCTGCCTTTTAGCTGCCAATTAGTTGAGAGTTTAGTGAACTACATATTACGGTGAATGAAAACATCGTCAGTACTTAAATTTAACTGTGATAGGTACTTATTAATCGCATGCTCTGAATTGAGCATGAGAAGTTGAACTTTTTATGTTCCCTTTATTTTTCATTTGAAATAATAAAGATAAAAGTATTTACCTAAATGTTACGTCATTGTAGCGACTTTCAGCAATAAGTAAAATCGGCTTACAAACCCCGAAAATTAACAATGGAAAAATATACATATTGTCCGGCGGGTAACATTTTACATTGTAGGTACCTACTCGTAAGAGGAAATATGAAACAATGAAACAAAATAGGATTGCTTACTGAAAATTTTCATTTAAGTCGCCTGCGAAGAATGACTTTCCGCAATAAAATGCAAACGTAGCACCAAGACTACTTTATAACCTGTAACAAACAGTCGCAGCACGTGCGGCAATAAAATTGGGGGCACAGAACGGCTTCTGTTGTCCGTCAGACATATAGTAGCCCATAAGTGCGACAGAGATCGCAATAAGCGGTCTGTTTCCCCTTTTTAGGGTTCCGTACCCAATGTAAAACGGGACTCCGCTAAAACTAAGACTCCGCTGTCCGTTTGTCTGTGTACCCGTCTGTCACCATGCTGAATGTCATGAAAACATGATAGTAAGACAATTGAAAGGAAGAAGCCCAGCTTTCATAGACATTTGTCCCTTAGGGTCCACGCTTGTTGTATGCAGCTTGAACAAGGAATGGGATAAGGGTTGGATTAAAAAAAATAGACTAAATTATAGAAAACTGTTTGGCTTTGGATAAACTGTAACTGTAAAGTAAGTACATAGCCTATGTTAGACGAATATTTCAAAAACATGTAGATACAATATTCATATCAATTTTATTTATTT
The DNA here is from genome assembly GCA_963855885.1 of Coenonympha glycerion. Classification (NCBI taxonomy): domain Eukaryota; kingdom Metazoa; phylum Arthropoda; class Insecta; order Lepidoptera; family Nymphalidae; genus Coenonympha; species Coenonympha glycerion. The sequence continues at coordinate 4,205,594 of OY979638.1, read as the reverse complement.
GCATATACACTAATATTATATAAAACAAAAGTTTGTATGACGTGTATGCATGTAAGTATGTAGTCAATACCCTTTATATCGATGAAACTAAAGGCTAAGTAAGGATTTGAAAATTCAGCGCTAAAAGGGGGGCAGCAAGTCACGAAAGTGTCCACTAGTATATAGGAAGTCTATAATATTGAAAATTTGAAAATGGAACAAAAATTTTTACATAGGTAGTATAGTGTATTAGGTACCTACACTCAATTCTGGAAGGGGCAAGTGATTGATGAACTCAACACGAAAGGGGCGCCTAATAAGTTTCAGAGCGTCCATTATGTAAAAATGTGGTCGAAGCCGATATCTCCGATATGGCCTCATTTTGAAATTTCATAAAATTATTTAAATATTCTCGGTCATTTATTTATAACTATATTTTATTATTCATACCATATTCTAAAGTGTTAGACACGTCTGTATTAGTTTTTTCACCGATCAGTCCTTTCCATCTCAGGCGTTGAATAAAATGTATGAGGGGCTTAGTAAGTAGGTACAAATAGATAATCATTATTATAATATGTAGTTCTGACTGTTATTAAGTAAACTATTAATATTGCGTACAATGAAATAGTTAACTAACTTAATAACGTTTGAATCAAAAATGTTGCTGAAACTAAAAAAAGTTCTGATATTTTATATACAAGTAGGTATTTACTTGCTGCGTAGACGCAAATAAATAACGAATCCACCGAATCTATCTTAATGCCTTCTCATTCATCACCGACTGAGCCCCCAAGCCCGTCTACAGCATTAGGTCAGTCTATTTTTGTGAAAGCAATATCAGTTCCCAGCCGTTTCACGAATCACAACATTTCTTTCAGCGAAACCACTTAGGGGGGTGCGACATAGTAAGTAGGAAAACATTATTTTCTTGTGGTTATAAAGCGTGTTCATTTTTTCGTCAGCACGCGAAAACCGTTATTTAATTAGTATTACTAGTGAATTTTCTCTCTTCTATCAAAAATTCGGCAAAAGAGGCCTTGGAAAATTCTGAGGTTGATGTCAATTTTTGGAGAAAAAGGTTAAATGTCAATTTTTAAAGCACCTTTACCAATCTTATTTTCCTTACCTGTTTCAGTTAGTCGAAGCCTGTCGAACCTAATACAGCTAACCATCTGCTAATTTTAACTGTGATCACTAATCCCAAAGACTTCTAATATGTATATTATTATCTATAAGACTAATCCAAACAAAACAGCGAATATACGTAAATATACATATTTTAGTGATAATAACCAATATACTTACTGCCTCGGTGAAGTGGTTATTACTTATGAATATAGGTAAGTTCCTATTGAAGCAACTACGAGAACGAGCTATGCATATTAATTTTTTTTATAAATATTGCGTAATCAAGAAAATAATACCTATTGCTTAAATTTAAATTCCTTCTTGTGTAAAAAATTAAATATTCAAGCGACGAATTTTCAGGAGAACTCTCTCTAATTGCCATTGTCTTATAATAAAACTTGAAAGTTTGTAATATTGTTTTTCGCTGTTGATTATGGCTTCGCTGTTCCAATGATTCTAAAAGTAAAATATAGAGCAAGTAAATCATACTTAAAAAATTAAAAAATACGACTGCTTTGTGGTAAACTTACATTTTCCAAAAAAATAGTCTTATGACACTCGGAATGATGTAAGGATTCTAACCATACCAACATATATGATATTAGGATTCTATAACTATATTCTACACCAATTGTCCAAATCTATTCAGCTGTTCAGAAGTTATGGTGGAATAAAGAATCTCACATACATACATATATGAACTTGAAAAACATTATGTACTTTCCTTTTTTGGGCAGTCGACAGTCGTGTAAAAAGTAATGTAGGTACTCGTATACAGGAAAATTTTAGGGCAGTAGGTACCTAAATCACGAAACACCAGACATCACTTTTGATACTCGTAACTTGATACGTGTGTTTTGTAAATGGCATTCCTCGTCGCTATAAGCAGACTTCTATACGACTGTTTTGTTTTGCTACGGCACAAACAGTGCCGCAGCTTTCACTTTATTGAAACCCAATGACCCATTCAGAAGTCTCTGAGATACTCGTATATATAGGAAACGACCCAACAACATTTTTGTTACAGCCAAAGTGATCAGTCTACATTTCAAAATATGAAAAGGCGGTTCAGAGTCAGCTTTTATCCAAATCTGAATTTTATAGATGGTCCCAATTATGGGTACTCCTGATGAATTAAATCAATTGAATCCAAATATTCCAAATATATCGGCATATTTATTTTATAATGAAGTAAGGATCGTCAATGTTTTCAATTTTGGACTACAGACCTGTAGGAAACGGTCGCTGCCCGTGAGGCAATAAAAATGGGAAAATATAAGATGGGCAGTTGTGCGACTGTTTTCTTCGAGGATAGTTTTGGCTCTATCTAAGAAAATATTAAATCGTAATTTTGTATTTCACAAATAATGTTTAAAATAAAGATATATTCAATTGTTACAGGTACCATGCTACTACGAGTACTATGATGGCTGGAGGGAAAGTAAATAGAAAACCGACGTCGTGAAAATGTGACGCATGATGATTGATGTTTATGAAAACTTCGAGGACTACGAATCGAGCACCCACTACAGCTTCGACCCTTTTAATTATACCTTAAGTTCCGCAGACCACAGCAATAAAAGTATCTTCAGCAACGAAACATGGGCAGGCGACGAGTTCTGCACGCCGTCACCACCGGGGAGTCTCCTATCAACTGCTGGCTTCCAATTCTGCGTCTTATTCATGTACTGCACAGTGTTCATAGTGGCTCTCACGGGCAACGGATTAGTGTGTTTCGTGGTGCAAACCTCCCCGCGAATGAAAACAGTCACCAACTACTTCATAATGAACCTAGCCATCGGCGATATACTGATGACAATCTTCTGCGTGCCGTTTTCCTTTGTGTCGATGCTAGTGTTGAGGTACTGGCCGTTTGGGGTCGTTATGTGTAAAATCGTGAACTATTCACAAGCTGTGTCGGTGTTAGTGAGCGCGTATACGCTATTAGCCATTTCAATAGACCGGTACATGGCCATAATGAGGCCTCTTAAACCAAGATTGGGTAAGACGGCTGCAAAAATCGTGGTGGCAGCGGTATGGATTGGGGCGCTGTCGACAGCTGCCCCGATATCTGTCGTGTCCCAGATAGAAAGGCCTACTGAATGGCATCAATATTGCAAAGCGTAAGTATAAACTTAATTAAATATTGAGTAAAACCTGCTGGTTTTACTTTACTTAACTTGCCTTTTCCAGTCAAGTTGCGGCTCCGCTTGTGGTAACATTATAGGTTAAGCAAATACCCCAACTTGTCATCCGATATTAATATTTCATTATTATCGGATGACATTTCTTGGAACAATTACTTATGTGCCTTCCCTAAAACTTAAAATGGATGCTATGTTTAATGTTCCTCCACAATAATTTACTTGTAGGCCTAAGAATTTAACAGAGTACCCAAACTTGTCATCCAATATTAATATTCCACATGAATACTTACCGATGTCATAACTATTTAACAGTTTAATTTACTTCAGATAACGATGTGTCATGTGAGTCTAACTTTTTGATTATAATTAATTACTTTATGATTAAGTACTCCATATAACGACTTACATTTACAAATTCAAAAAACTGCAAACCATAATAAGCAGGACTTAACCCAGATCTGCGACACAAAGAGATTTGTACCTACTGATAACTCATATTGAAGCTTTTTGCTTAGAAGTGAGTAGTAAAAAAATCAATTTTATCAACTCTTTATTTAGATAACTCTTATAATACTTAGATAATATATTTTCACGTTTATTTACCTAGAAGAATGCCATGAAAGTTTTGATTAAGTACCTACTTGTTTTATTGTTTGCAGATTTAAAATAATTTGTTTCTCTACCGTAGAATATTTTTTTATTATAAACGTATGTTCACCAATTACAGATCAGCAATGTCCAGTTGTTCAGAACTCTTCTACAGCAAAGGTTCAATTTTTTCATCCCCTTCCTTCTGAGTCGTGCGCATTTGAGAAATCATAAAACATACACTTACTTGGCGACGAAGGAAAACTTTGTGATTATTCATACTAAAGTTCTCCAGCGTGGTGGGCTATGAGTACTGAGTAGAAGTATTAGAACCCTTTCATTTTGAGAGGAGTGGTCCCAAAGTGGTTGCTGCGGAAACGCGCGTGCGAACTAATAACATCTTGTTAATTGCTCCGAGAATAACATAGTGATTTGTGGCGTGAACCTGACGTCATTAGTGTCAAAACAAACTTTTTTGACACCAGTAAAATGGCGAAATTTTTTCCCGCGGTCCAGCGGGTCCTGAGGGCTGATTCTGTATCGTTCAGTTTGTTAGTTAGTAACCCTCGCTGGGATATCATTATTATCAACTAAGGAAACGGAGGCAAAATCCTATTTTTGCTTTCTTTGGTATGGTATCATTTCAACATACTAACTAATAATAAATAAATAATAAATAATAAATGCTCGTTGCTAACTTATGCAAAAAGTATACAAAAATAGGTTTTTTTCCGTTTTCTTAGTTAATGACCCAGAGAGGGTTGCTAACTAACAAACTGAACGATACAGAAATTTACAGAATAAGTCCACTGATGTGTATCTTTCACAGCGACGTGTGCCTGGAGCGGTGGGCGCGCGTGCAGCAGAGCCAGCAGTACTCGTGCGCGCTGCTGGCGCTGCAGTTCGCGCTGCCGCTGGGCGCGCTCGTGCTCACGTACGCGCGCATCGCGCACGTGGTGTGGGGCGGCCGCCCGCCCGGCGAGGCGCAGACCGCGCGCGACATGCGCATCCAACATTCCAAGCGAAAGGTACATGTAGGGGCATCCCTCACTTAAGTAACTCACGTAGCTTATGTAACACATAATATGTAAGAACAGCGTGCATTGTACAGCGCGTTGCATTGCAAGGACAAGCCCTATGAGAGTTAAAGTAGTCACGTCCTAAACGCGTTGCACATCAGTTGAATACTTCACCTGTAAACTTGTATGTTTGATTTATTGTGTGTAAATCTCTGAAGTTGTTCAACTTAATTAAAATTAGATTATTATCGGAGTCAATTGTGTTTCATTCAGTATATTCTCCAAGACAGTATTGAATACAGCCGCTGTACAAAAACAAGTACGTTGTCGGCTCAGTCCATGTACGCCCTCAGCTTGACATGTATGTAGGCTTAGGAACTCTAAGGCACCTCCAGGGTCTTCATCTACCACGTAAATACGCGCTTCCAAAGATTCTCCTGTCTCGCTTGATATTGTACGTCGTCTTGGTTGTGGGTTTACAAACATAATGTTACCTGAACCTAAGGGATTGTGAAACAAAAAGCAAGTTTCTTTCTCTCTAAATATGATGACTATTTTCTTCTAAATTCGCGTATCAAGCTGAATCAAACCCAAACTTTATTTTTTATAGACTACGGTCTCCACATTAACTCCTATAATTATTACTTTTTTAATTAATATCCGGATTCTAAAGTTATAGGCATACAAACAAGTAGTACTTCTTAGTAAAATCAGTGTGACACAAAGTGTGAATCGAAAAGAAAGTAACTTTTTGTATGGAAAATTAAATTCCGGATATGAAAAACAAATTCTTAGTGCCAATAGTTCTTAGAAAATCCTATTTCATTGTCCCTAGACTATTTTGGTTTTGGTTCATGAGAAAACTTGATAGGTACCACCTTGGTCATTCTTTTTTATGTTATTGATAAACTTTAAAAATGGTGGAAAGAGATCATAAAGGATACCTAAAACAGAATTGAGAATTGAATGCCGGTGGGAGTTTGTATTTAATTCAATCATTTAAGTTCAACCGTAGTGATCATTGTTCTAATAGTTCAAAATAACTCAGCTGATGGTATGCATGATCAGAACTGTTTTTTATTCATAAATAATTTATTCTTTGTTAAACTTTTTTATAAAAAATACTTCCAGTTTAGAAGTGCAGAGTCCACGAAATAAAAAAAAACTGATAGATCACAAAACTAAAACATGTTCACGTGTTCAGGCAAATACCTAACGGTTGTTTTCAATAAGCTATCAATCCACGAATATCTCTACTTGAGACATATTAGGTATGCGTAGGTATATCTATTAAAATTTCGTCGAGTTCCTCCTAAAAAAAAAACTTGAGTCAAAAAAATTTGAAAACAGCTTTTATTTATATTTAAAACAGCTCTATGTCCGACAACGATATGGATATGGGCCATTATGCATGTAGTTTAGACGTTTGGGAAAGACTAGTGATTTCAGATGTAAGTCCAGACACATTTCAGGTTGTTATAATAATATTCTCATGTAGGGCAATTTTCCGCCGGATTATGTTGTTGCTTCACAAACATCACTTTTGTTCTTAACGTTCTGTTAAAATGAGAATGAATTTTCTTTACCCTGGGGTTAGAACATAGCCAAATTAAACATGTGAAGAACAAGAACTTTGTTTTCATTATATGAATCATGTGTTTTCATTTGTCAAAACTTAGTCGTTCTCTCGCAACTTAGCTGCTTGTGGGAATAAAGATCATTAAAGTGCAATTATTTGAAGTAGAGTTTGCACTTTATGTAACTTGTTCAATGTTCACAGCACACACAATATTCTTTAGGGGTACATTTCTTACTGCTATTACATCTAAGACCACAATCTACGATATTATACCTACCTAATATTATGTATTCTGTTTGGATAGAAGATTTAAATTTAGCTCCGATTATATTATTACTGATTTTGATCAAATTACTTACAGGTTTTGCTTCAGTAACAAGTATAATTCGTAGTCTGTTTTAGAAGAGTAAAATTATATGTAGGTGGGTGCGAATAATTGAATATTTCCGAATTAATTATTTCTCACAAAGATAGATAGATAGATCTACTTACTGTCACAGGTTCTTAGAAAAGTAACTTTAATTCGAATTGCTTTTAGGTTTTATGGTTATTTGAAGATCCAAATCTTTTGCTTAAGCATAAAAGGATTTAGCTATCAATCTCAAAAATCTATCTGGTATACCTAGTTAAGAAGTATCATCTTGCAGAATGATAATATAAATCCTTTACTTCTTTATTAACTAATTTAATTAGTATTGAAATATCTGGATGCAGCTTTTCTTGGTATTTTTTTTTTGGTAAAAACGACATTTTCAAAAAATGAATCCTAGCTAGATCGATGTATCGCCCCGAAACCCCTGTATACCTACTTATACAAAACATGAAAATCGTTGGAGCCGTTTCCGAGATCTGGGGACACGGTAGTGTCCCCGCCAAGACGAGCCAAGCGAAGCGCGAGGGCACTACCTATCTTTTCTCGAAGTGTTTCGCCGTATTTTTTTTAAACCCTTATAACTTAGGCCTGAATTATTTCAGATAATCAAAATTCTCGGAAAATGATGTCGCCAGTGAACTTATTAAACCTATAAAGTTTCAATTTTATAGGTCTTATACTTTAGATTTTATGGACGTCTAAAAAACCCAAATTTCGTCACTGACTGACTGACTGACTCACTGATGATCATCAAAATTCCTAGGTACTTCCTGAAGACCTAGAAAGCTGAAATTTGGTATATAAGCTAGTATTAGCACACAACCAACAAAAAAATTCCAAAAGTTGGAAATTTAACCCCCCAACCCCTTAAAATGGGGGATGGAAGTTTGTATGAAATTACCGCAAATATTGATGCTAGAGGTCTCAAAATTGATATAGGGACTCTTTGTAATAAACAATTAAATACGTGTTTCAGGATTTTTAGTTAATCACCCCACATCCATAAAATTAGGGGGTTGGAAGTTCGTATGGGGTTTCCCATTCCTAGGTACTTCCTGAAGACCTAGAAAGCTGAAATTTGGTATATAAGCTAGTATTAGCACACAACCAACAAAAAAATTCCAAAAGTTGGAAATTTAACCCCCCAACCCCTTAAAATAGGGGATGGAAGTTTGTATGAAATTACCGCAAATATTGATGCTAGAGGTCTCAAAATTGATATAGGGACTCTTTGTAATAAACAATTAAATACGTGTTTCAGGATTTTTAGTTAATCACCCCACATCCATAAAATTAGGGGGTTGGAAGTTCGTATGGGGTTTCCCATAGTCAATAGTCAATAGTCAATAGTCAAAGTCTTTATTTCACATAGGCCTAGCATACAGGCACTTGCGAACGTCGGCATGACATTTCTTGCATAATAATGGTGATAACTACAAGTCGAACTAAGTTTACGAGGGTTCCAAACGCGCCCTGCCGCTGAGAAGAAGCCCACAACAAACTCAGCCGGGTATTTTTTTTTATGTTATCACCATTTAACAAAATAAGTATAAATACTAAAAATAGGCTAGCAACGACAACAGAGCAATCTACCACTTATCAGTCAATTCCAAGGGTTTGTGTCGCTAATATAAGTATATAGGTATAATAAAAACTTAATTTCATGTTAGATATCTGCTAGTAATGCTAGTAAACATATGGAAAACACGTAAATTTTTCCACTGAATCCAGTGCCCAAGCAGCCAAGCGTCCAAGTGCCCAGTGCCACGTGCCCAGTAATATTACACGTTTCAAGCCCAAGTTCCAAGCATTTCATGTTTAACGAGCCGAGTTTCACTGCACGTCGAGTGACCATGATCCAGTGCTCAGTGACAAAAACCCACATTGAGCCGAGTGCCCAGTGCCCAGCGTGAGCTGACGAACGTGCCAAGCGTCAAATCTGATTTTGAATAGCGTTATATAGCGCTCAAATACCTGCTTAGTGCCCAAACGCACGCATTTAATTTAATCCGATGCTTAAAAGTGGGTTAAAATCACGTTCAAAAATTTCGTTACATACCTACCTACGTAGAACTACAAGAACCAAGTAGGCAGGTACTAAGTTCTCTCATTTAAATGGCAGACTGCACTCGGACAAAACTTAAAAGTATCGTCTAGTGACGACCCTGTGGAAACGCACGTGTGGATTATTACAAAAAATCGTCCAGTTACTTAGCGCAAGCGAGTAGGTATTTTCAAAAATGATATTAATTATGCCCAATGCCCATGCCCGTATAGAAAGACTTGCAAGTTCAGAGCTGGGAATTTTGTTCTTGAAATATTGCTCCGGGTGATTTTGCAATGACCTTGGGCCATTAACGCCGACATCTATTTCCATGTAGATAGCGTAAGTAGGTAGGTAGTTGCTGAAATATTCTATTGTTTGTGATAGACGGACGGACGGACGGACGGAAGAAGTCTCAACATAAAGTTTGCATTTTTAACATTTTAATATACGAGTAGAACTCTAAAAAAAGGGCCACGCGCAGTCATACATTATAAAGTATAAATAACAGACACTGTAGGTATGCATCTTGTATTTGATAAATATTTTCCATGGAATTATAACGAAATTCTTACTATTTTCAAGTCTATTTTATAAGTTAAGGCCAATACTCGTTAACTCGTTACTTAACCGTGATAGTTTTCCTTAGTTGAACTTCAATAGCACCCTAGACCAAACTAAAAAAGATAAACGAGAAGATAGGTAGTGTGGGCTATAAAAAAGGCACCTTTGATGCGCAAGAAATATAATACATATTCTACAAATAAGGAAAAAAATAAACTAGGTGAACCCAGGAGGGTTCCCTCATTTAAATGATAGAGGGGGGGGATACTTGATTCGGACAAATATCCACCTTGCAATTATATTCAAGAAATACACCAAAGAAAAGGAAATTAACCAAATAAAAAATATAGTCGTAAACAACTTACAAAAAGAAGTGAAATCCCAGCAAAAACATTTTCATGTAAAATGTTGCCAAGACGAGAACATGTGGCTCACACTATCAAAAAGTTATCAGATCTCATGTAGAGCAAGACTTCTAACTCTACACGCCCTAACTCTATAAATCCTAACTTTATAAACTCTACACTTTAGTCAAAATATATTATGTCTTGGCTGTTTCGTTACTGTCACGTGGGTGTAAAGTAAAAATATTATTCACTGACTTTGTACTTTTCTGATATACAATACCTAGTTTCTGTAGTAACGATTATTTATTAGATAGGTATTGAGTCTCCTCAGAAACTGCACTTAGGTTTTACTAACTGCATTGGTTTCAAATAGTTCATCACACTTTGCAAAAGTGTGTTCCTTTGCTTTAGAGGATATTTTTAATAAATGGAAGTTTTTCCCATAACAATGGTGATACCATTTAATTTTAATGTGAAATTTCTTGAATTTTGCATGGTCCACTATGTCACTTGCAAAACTCTATTAGAAAAGTACTGAACAGTGAATAAATTCTTCACTTTACGCCCATGTGACGGTACCGAAACAGCCAAGACATAATATATTTTGACTAAAGTGTAGAGTTTATAAAGTTAGGATTTATAGAGTTAGGGCGTGTGGAGTTAGAAGTCTTGCTCTACATGAGATCTGATAACTTTTTGATAGTGTGAGCCACATGTTCTCGTCTTGGCAACATTTTACATGAAAATGTTTTTGCTGGGATTCAGATTTTATATTATACCTAGATATAATCTGAATCTCGAAGATTATATATTATACCTAGATATACAAGACTGCTCGTAGGTATAAGATTAAAATGACCACGGACAATAGCTCGTATCAATCAAGCTACGAGGATTTTGCAGTCATTTTCAAATCGTACCCACTCGTTCCGTGAAAAAGTACTCGTAATAAAGTAAAATTGATTTTGAACAAAGAATTTTTCATCTGAGTACATATCTACCTACTCGTATGTACGTGATAAAATATTCTTACACCACGAATGCCCATGAAAATGATGTGAGTTTCTGGCAAACAGCGAGGGGAATAAACAGATTCGGAAAGACAGTTGTTTGTTGCGGAGTGCCGCGATCTTTCCGCCTGTCAGTTTGATTGATTCCACACTTCGATACAAAATTCATAGAACTGGAAACGTAAAGATATCGAACATGTTATAAACAAAAGTATTTGGCATTATTGGAAATCGATAATAATGTTTTACAAGAAGCATTTTTAGGGTTCCGTATCCAAAGGGTAAGAAACCGGACCCTATTACTAAGACTTCGCCATTCGTCCGGCAGTCCGTTTGTCATTAGGTTGTAAAGAACCATAGATGTGGTATAGAACCGTGATAGTTTAAACACTTGAAACTTTCACAGAGGATTTATTTCCATTTCCGCTATAACAACAAATATTTAAAAGTAAAATAGAATAAATATTTTATACGGCTCAAATTAAAAGTAGATACAACGAAATATGTGTTGCCCTCACCATGTACCTACTTTCTGGATTACCTGTGAACGACGGAGTGGGTCATGCACTGATGTTTTCTAGTGTTAGTTATGTTATAAATGTAAAATTGTAGTGCTAGACTGTTTGTCGCTCCATAATATATAAATAAATAAAAAATAAATAAAGGCTCCAAATGCTCCAATCAATGATATCGTGATATTTATAGTGATATTTTTGCTTGTTTTTGTTCGATATTGATAACGGTAAATTGTTTTGTACCTAATATGTACTAGATACAATATATAGACGTATGTCTTGTAATAATATTTTATTTTCCTTGTCGTTTTTACAGTTTTATATGAAACTGTTCGTTTTTAGTCATTTTAATTCTCGTACTTAGGTATACTACTTACTCGGCAGGCCTCGTATCAAAACCAGCTGCAGCATTAGAATTAAAATGACTCTCCATACGATGCAGTTGCTTATTAATTGTCATGATTTATTTTATTTTTTATTGTTTTATAATGTTATTTTTTGCTGATCTCTTCTATTATTTCCAGATGATCAAGATGATGGTGACGGTGGTGGTCGTGTTTACCGTGTGCTGGCTCCCACTTAACATATTTATTGCAAGTATCTATGATTCTTTATATTTGCTAAGAAACATATCCAGAGATCATCAATAAGAAACCTCACGATATGGGCATCCTTTTTCGTACAAACAAACAGTAGCGTCATCTGTCAAAATTCTATAGGTGGCTGAGCGAATTACAGCGTGGCCTTACTGTTGGTGGCAAAACGAGCATTTATGGCACCGATAAACATTTTTTCGCGTTGTCCGCCCTATAGATTCCGAGGATACATCATCGTTCTTCATTGCATCTCCCCGGGACAAATATAAAATAGATATAGTTATAAATAAAAAAATTAAATAGCTAAATCTAAATAGCTTAAGTTAGAAATTAACGTTAATTAGGTTTCAGTGGCGACTAGTGACTACGCCCGTGAGAACATAAGTTTTTTTTTTAATTTCTCGGGAGAACACTACTGAAGCTACTCGGGCAAAAAATAATCTTAGTTCACTCCTTGACGCTGTACGTATCTGTCAAACTCGGTCGGAGAATTTGGATTATTCCGGCAGATTAACCTTTATACTAATTGACGTATAGGCACTAGGTATGTCTAATCAAAGTAAGTTACACAACGGGACATTTACAAAATAGTGTATGAAAGATAAAAATTATCAAGAAGTATACGAGTACAAGATAGTTTGAAATTATTGGTGGCGCAGTGGGCTAGGCGAAAGAAAATGGATTTTTTGTGTGACGCAAATCCTGTCGCAAAGAAAATCTACGAAAACCTAGGACCACCGTTTGTCGCGCAATTTTGTATAAGTAGAGGTTTGGTATGATTGTCGATAAAAAATATTATGTATATGTCATTCCCACACATTTTTGAATTTCGATCAATTTAGAAATGGAATGCGTGATCATCAGGTTCGTATTATGACGATAGTTGAAAAGTTATAAGGCTGCATCCATTAGGTAGTATGTTAACAATGATTACATGATTTTCCTTTTTGATGTAGATTCTCTGGACAATCCACGAGAAGGACGAAGACTGGGCGGTGTGGCCGGGAATGCCTTACGTATGGTTCGTCTGCCACTGGCTGGCGATGTCTCACTGCTGCTACAACCCCATCATATACTGCTATATGAATACGAGATACCGAAGAGGTTTTAAACAGGTATTGAGGAAATTCCGTTATAAGAGGCATATACCAGTGACTATTATTATAAACGAAATAAAAGCATGATATTTTTAATTATATTTTATTAATTGGACAAATATGTATTTTATTTTTATGTTTTACTTATTTTAATGTATGTTACGATTGAAATTATTATTAATTTTTCAATGTTTTGTATGTAATTTTTCTAATTTATAAATATTATATTTAATTACAATGTATAGTAAATGTAAAGTTGACCTTCGTGACTATAGAGCCTAAGCCGAAGTTATTTAAAAAATCAATACATATAATAAATAAGTAAATATGTACTTAAAACTCAAAAAAAAAAATCGAAAATCTTTATTTCACACAGGCCTAACATACATAAGGCACTTGTAAAAAGTCGGTATCATATTTGTTGCATAAGTATGGCGGTAACCACAAGTCGACTTAAAACTAAGTTTACGAGGGTTCACAAATTTAGGGTTCACTTAAATAATAAATACGTAAATAAACAGGTTTAGGTACTATACGTCGGTTTCAAAAGCTTTTATGATATTCATTTTTAATTGGATACAAAATATTATGTTCAAGCATTTATTAATATAATATCATGTACTCGTATGAGAAAAGCTCAGCCTGAAAAAAGGCTATTAAAGAATTATATTACTTAACCACTTACAAAGCTTTAACGAATATTTATAACACAAAAGATCTTTTATGTACATGCAAAGTCCTGTTTTTTTCTCTTTATTTTCGTAGAAATCCCTGAATGAGTACTTACACTTCTTTTAATATTTGAGTTAGTTGGTTTAGTAAGTGTTTATTATATGAAATCTACTTAGTGGCAGTGATAACCAAGTGGTTCAGACTTTGCTTCCTTCTCAGAAGTCTGGAGATCGCATCCCGGACACGCATTCGAGACATTACTGATTTATATAATTGAAATTATATTACATTTTATTTAATTCTAAGGACATATTTGTTAAATGTTGACAGAAAACATCGTGATGTGTGAGGAAACAAGCAGCCGTAGCCATGTTACCGTATCGATTCTATTTAATTCAATAACAATCGTAAAAATAGAATAGATAAGTCTTATGGCTGCTGGCGTCTCGTGGGATCTTCTTTACATTATTGAAGGCCACTAACATCGCTAATATGATGGGCTATGACCAAAAGCCTATTCACTCTGAGACGAGACCCTTATTCTTTTGCACAGCAGTTATATAGCCGTATCTATCTACGAGTGTCTTAAAAGATTGATTTTGCATCGCTTTCGAAACAAATTCCAAAAATATATGGATATCATATCTAAATTAAAAAATATCGTTTTCAATCTTTAAAGTAACGTTTCGGGATCGTCCGCGTCGATTGGTGCAGAACACCAATCGACGTTAAGACATATTATGGAATATGGCTAGTGCTGCAAGATTACAATCTAAATACCCGAAAAAGTCTTCCAAATATTTGTCTTCAATATTTTATAAGTAAATAAAATATTGTCCAGGTGTTGGGAAACGTCCTGCCCATGCGATTGGACAACACTTCGCGGTCACATCGGCGCTCCAGCCTGTGCGACGGTGTACCTATGTCAGGTAAGGTAGTATCTAGAACATTGGAATGGGAGGTCACGGGTTCGATTCTCGTCAGGGGCTACTTTAAAACTTCAGAGTTTTATAGTTTGGCTCAGGCAGGCCCGTGACACTCAGTACAAATAACAAAACTTAACTACCTACACTACTACTAAAATGCCGGCCCCTTATGTATTCATTTCTATGTGTGAGTAAATGTCATCGTAGCCATTAGGGCTGGCAAAACTCGACCTGTCCGTGGCAACCGATGCACAATGACACGGTGACAACTTGCAGCCCGCTGTAAAACATTAGAATTGCGGTAAAAATGCAATCCTTTGTTTAGATATTTCATGAAAACTAATTATATTTCATTGTGTTTATCTATATTTTAATTAATTTCTAAGGATAAAATTAAAACAGAAATATATATTTATTTTCATAAGTACATAGCGTGTTTTCGCGGCTTCACTGACCTGAATTTTGGAGTTTCACAAATTATGTATGGACTATGGATTTTTAAGGATAAAAAGATAGTAATGTGTTAATGAAAGTTAATATATTATCTTCATTCCAATTTGCAGCCAAATCGGTACAGTACGTACCTAGTTGCGGCATGAAAGAGTTACAAACATCCAAACCCACAAGCTTTTATATGATTCATATTCATTCAACAATAGGATACTTATAAAAATCACTGCAAAAATAATTAATTACCGTTCCTTGCCCATATGATTTTTTTCATTTGTCAAGCAAAATCTGAGAAAACTTTAATAATCCTCCGGTTTTTCATAAATTTTACTAATAAAAAAATTGTCATCTAAAAAGGTATGCTTTTATTTACAATCAGTAGCCCTATGATGATAAAGTTATGAATTTGTGGCAAACCTATTGAAATAACGCACTCGCGAGACAGCGCCCACGAGTACCACCCGACGCGTCGCGCTCGCCGCTCTGGGGTACTACATTGACGGGACGGTGTGAATGTCCCATCTTTACGTTAGTAATATTATATATTAGTTGGCTCAGGTCTGGTCCGATGGGAGCTTCAGTCGTGGCTAGTTGCCACTCTACCAACAATGACGCACCGCCAAGATTAAGCGTTCCGGCGCGATGCTGTGTAGATAGTTACAAACTATTACTCTATTACTAACCCTTCGCGTGGCGCCGCCATTTTCTAATCCTCTATCTCCTTCCTTCTATTTCCTAAATACATAGTCAGGATGACTTAAAGTGACACCACCAGTGATTCTCTTTAAACGAAATGTATGAAAAAGACAAACACTATCGACAATTCACGTCATCAAAAGTGTGTCTTAGATATCACAAAATTGCACGCCAGTAGTCGACTCTAAGAAAAATAGAAAAACTAAACAGCCGTGCTATTCTGCAAAACAGCGACGAGCGTACATCTATGCATCTATGAATTTGTCAGTTGTAATAGAGTACAATTTTGCATGCCATATTCGGGTTGGCAGCTGTCTGGCAGCTATTTCATTTTGTAACTATAGAATAGCACAGCATTTATTGAACTGCAACTATGATTTAAAATAATAATTATAAGTCAAAATAAATAATAGTGGCCCAAAGAATATATCGTACTTCATAGAAAAACGACTGATCGGTATCTAATGGTACTGTATAATAAGGGAAAAATTATACCGATAGTATTATACCTACTCGTAGAACGCGAATCAAATAGATTATAGAAGTACTCGTAATATGACTCAAATTGCTGTTTTTGCGGATATTCCGGCAGTTAGCAATCAGTAGTAGTCAGAACGTCCTAAATAAATCTTACTAATAAGATTAACGTCATAGAAACTCGTAAAAATCTAGCTAATTCCGTGCTATAAACATGTTTTATGTCTGCTCGGTCGGCTTGCGATTAACATTAAACAAAGAATTAAGAAACAGTCACTATCATATATCTGACGACTTAAATAAGCTCTAGGGTAAGAGATTTTCGTCACCGAAATCGTTTTTATATCTGGAAGATATCGCCTTTTACGCCCTTCATTGAGTATCGTCTTCGCTTTCAACGAAAGAAATTGAAATCAATAATACCTATATTCAAAGAGTATTTTGTTTTGTTTAGCGAGCAAAAATCTCTCTCTGATAATGTTAATGGTATTAGCAATGCAAAGTATTTCTTTATTGAAAGTTTAAAACGAATCTAGATGACAGAAAGAAAACGCCATAAATAAAACTGTCGCGTTACAAGTTTTTTTTATTGATACAATACTTGCGCTTGACTTCAATAGGTAATTAATCACGCTTGATGGAAACGATGATGATGTCTCAGTTGGAGAGCTTGCCTAGAAAATGGTGGCAATTCTTTTGTGGAAAATTACTAAACTAAACTAATTTGACTCGTTTAAAACTAGTGCCCATTCCCAATTCCCATATCCTTTTCTATGGCGAGCATTTTGAAATTGACTCACTATTATTACGAGTAGGTATTCACTCTTCTCTTGAAGGCACGGAAGTCTGCAAGGCGGTACGAGCCTAATCAGCCTATAGACGTCCACTGGACATAGGTCTTTCCCAGACCGCGCCTCCACACCGGCCTTCCTGATCCACCCGCTACCAGCGACCATTTTAAAGCCTTCGGTCCAGCGGACAGGAGGTCAACGAGCAAGCACTAATATAGCTGTTTGTTGATACAGAACTAGTCGGCGTGAACGGGATCGTCCGTCGGGGGACCAACAGCAGCAGTGGCAGTCGACTGCAGCGCGCGCCCACGTGTTCGTCGACCACTTCGACTGCGACGCGTCGCGCCCACGGACTCGCGCCCACCACGTCCATGCGGCTAGCGCCCGGCCCTGCGCCCGCGCCGCCGCGTGCCCTGTCTGTACGCTCACAATTTCACTAAATACCTTCAAAAGGGTTAGTACAGGCCTCTTCCGCTTGGGGCGCTGGCTGTAGATGTGTGGAGAAATTCTTTACGTTTATTCGAAGCGAGTCAACACGAAATTGACCATAAATCTGTACTAACCCTACTTTCTATGCAGTGCACTACACAGTAAGGCCCGGTTTTCCACCAAGTGCTGTGTTTGAGTAAAAAATCAGATCTCGTTATATTGACATCTCAGAAACTGAGGGGAGAGGTCGAAATGACGAAATATGATTGATTGATTCGATCTCAAATACCAGTTCCGCTCCGCTCCGCTATGGTGGAAACCGGGCCTAAGGCTTGCTGGATAGCCGGAAAATCCGGAAATCTCCCATGAACGGATTTCCAAGAATTATATATACTCGCAAATTTTTATAATATGTACTTAAAATACTCAGTTAAAAATGTATCGTGTATGAAAGAGTTAAAATAGTATTATTTACTTTAGTCTCTATGTACCTATTTTTTTGGTTTAGGTACATCTAAGAGGATCTCAATATTTCAATTTGCATTCACGTCATCAAATACATTTCAATGGTGTAAAAGAAAGAATCTTGGGCATCTTCCAGTTCAACACTTCTATAAATAATTGCTATAATATAATATATATCTATGCTATAAATAAAAGCATTTGCGTCGGAAGAGAAAAACACAAACCTAGTCCATTAAATCATCTCCCAACATTACGTATGAAATATTGAATGTTTTACATCTTATTTTATTTTCAAATGCATCATCATGGTAAAATTATTATTTTAATTTATGAAATACTCGTAATATCAGTGAACCATTTAGTTTTCTCAATAAAGCAAACGAGCGTTATTTTGAGGAACGACAAAGTCAGCAACATTACCAAGGATCTACTCGCATTTTATCAATCAGCAATGACCAAGATGATTCCTAATTAGGGTTCCGTACCCGGAGGGTATAAAAGGAACACTATTAGGGTTCCATACCAAAATGGTAAAAATGGAACCCTTATGGTGAGACTTTCTCCGTCCGTCCGTCCGTCCGTCCGTCCGTCCGTCCAACCGTCTGTCACACTCGATTATTTCAGTAACTATTCAAGCTATCGACTTGAAATTTAGAATAGAAAATGTGTTTGATATGTGCATGTGCATGTGCATAGTTATAGGTAATAGTGACCCGACGTCATAACAATCGTAAAAATTTGAAAATTGTTTTTATTTTTTTTTAAAGGGGGAAAAGCGGGTAGATAAAATTTCAAAATGAGATAACAATATTGAGTGGAGTATCATATGAAAGGGCGTTACTTGTGTATTCTAAAACTAATTTTTATTTATTTTTATGCCTGATAGTTTTTAATTTATTGGGCAAACTGTCGAAAAAAATACCGTTCCCCCCTTTATCTCCGAAGTTTACCAATCGAAAAATCTGAAATAATTATGATCAATAGAAGTTAACGTACATAGTTTTACAGGAAAAATAAAATCATTTCGCTGACTAATATACTTTTTTTGAAAATAACAATAATCCGCCAAAAAAAAAAGTTACGTTTGCGGTTTGCCAACAAAAGTACCAACATGTAAATTATACTCGTAAATTCATGAACAAAAGTGGTTCTTTTAATGTTTTACTTCTTTTATGGTATGGAACCCTCGGTGCGCGAGTCCGACTCGCACTTGGCCGGTTTTTTTTCTATTAGCGAGACTTCGCTGTCCGTCCGTCCGTCTGTCCGTCCATCTGTCACCACTCACCAGGCTGTATCTCTGGAAACCGTGATAGCTATAGACTTGAAATTTTCACAGATGATGTATTTCTGTTGCCGCTATATAACAACAAATACTAAAAATAGAATAAAATAAATATTTAAGGGGGCTCCCATACAACAAACGTGATTTTGTTGATACTAATAACGGTTAAAGGTAAACGCTTCAAATTTTCACAGAATATTTAGTTATATAATTACTGTAGAAATAAATAGTTAAATTAAAATAAAATAAGAAATTAAGAGGGGAGCTCCCATACAATAAACGTGATTTTTATGCACGGTTTTTGATTTAGTGGGCAGGGTGTTTAGAAAGGGAATATACCTACTCTTGATGGTACGGAACCCTCAGTGCGCGAGCCCGACTTGCACTTGACCAATTTTTTTAATAACAAGTAATTCGTAGCTTAGCTTATTACAGCCTGGCAGGGTAGCTAAAATTCGACATACAATCTACACTTGCAATGCAACTGTTGGTTCAGTATTGGATTGCAAATAGAATGTAGGTAGGCACGTGTAGGTACCTACGTGTAATATAAAATGGACCGATGCCGACAGAGCTTTATTGAACTTTCCATTTCCATCATCGATTTCGCTCAGGTACCTAGCTAAATTGGTGAAGTATTTTGTTTACTAAATATTATCATTTCAAAGAGATGCAACGGATATCCGGTTGCTATCCGGTACCCGGCCTAGCCGGCCATTATTTTAATATCCGGCCGAACACCGGATAGTTGCGCACTATCCGGCATACCGAATAGTGATTTTGTTTGGTATTTAACTTTAAAATGTTTAGTATACAAGAAACAACACCAAAATATCAATCATTAGTTCCCGATTAGTTCCCGTATACTGGTCACTGACCTAATAAAACTCGTTTCTTGCACAGAAAACGGCCCGCGCGAACTTCAATACGTAACAGGTTGAAAACTGCACAACGCGCCCCCCGCTAAACTAAAATGTAGATATTGTTTGGCCAGCCGAATATTAGGCGGCCGGATAACGGATATTCGGCCGGGGATCAGGCCGAATATCCGGTACCCGGCTAAACAACTATCCGTTGCATCTCTATATTTCAATATTAATAACAAAATTATTACTTTCATTTGCATAGTCAGGTCAGTCATAATCACAGATGATTACGCATACTAGGTACCTACTAAGTAGTTATTCCGTGGCAATACCACAGTTGCGGCAAAGAATACAAACATTTTACCTACGAGCACTGTAAAAGGCATGGCCAAAGATTAAGGTATGATAACGTCTACTTTCCATTCCTTTGTGAGTTTCCGAGGTGTGGCCTTAAAACACAATAAAAGCCTTGCCTATAAAAGGTCGCGACAACCGACGAGCAATAGAAGATTATTCAACATGGGGGTAAAGCAATGTATTACGTCACGGGCGACAACATTACTCCTGCGTTGAATACTCTACTTTACACACCTCGCAAGATAATACAACTAAGAGTAATAAATTACAAAAACATGTGTTCAATAACTAAAAAATGGGAAATGCTTTCCAAAAAACCAACTTCAAATGCCACTACAAAGAGTGAAATAATTTTTATTTAAATTTTAGGTACCTACACCAATTCGAAGTCGGGCAATGTTTCATACAATCCCTAACTTACTTGATGTGCGAAGAAATGACGAAGTCATAGGCAATCGCCCGACTCCGAATTGGTGTAGGTACCTAAAATTTAAATAAAAATTATTTCACTCTTTGTAGTGGCATTTGAAGTTGGTTTTTTGGAAAGCATTTCCCATTTTTATTTTATACTTTTTAGTGGAAAACAATAAAATGCACAAGGCGTTGTAAAAATACCCAAATCGCTTGAGGTGTGTTCATAAACTCTGAAGAGATACCTAAAATTCACCAAGATCCCATCATCAGACCCTGACTTGATGACTTTAGTCATCAAATCAGTATCTGCTAGCAAATGCACCAGTAACTATAAAAAATACCCAACTCGCTTCAAGTATACTAGCAAAATTTGAAGAGTTCCCTCGAATTTACCAAGATCCTATCATCAGACCCTGACTTGATGACTTTAGTCATCAAATCAGTATCTGCTAGCATATGCACCAGTAACTATAAAAAATACCCAACTCGCTTTGAGTATACTAGCAAGATTTGAAGAGTTCCCTCGATTTCACCATGATCCCATGATCAGATCCTGACCTGATGACCATAGGACAACTTGGAAAATATTACTCTTTCTAATTATACTCAAATAGTTCCATGTGTCCATATAAAATTTGAAGAGTTCCCTCGATTTCTCCAGGATCCCATCATCAGATCCTGACCTGATTAAAATGGGACCACCTGGAAACAAAACCCTCTTAAACAAAAAAAGAATTTTTCAAATCGGTCCACGCGTCTTCGAGTAATCGGTGAACATACATAGAAAAAAAAAAAAAAAAAGATTCCGACGAATTGAGAACCTCCTCCTTTTTTTGAAGTCGGTTAAAAAATTGAAGTGTAGGTGTGTTTGAGACGTCCTTTCCGTCGATATTGTGAATTTCTAAGTTCACTTCAAATGGACTTCATTTGCGCTACAACCACCATATTACAATTCAAAAATTACACTTGGCCCATTTTTTATTATTTTTGGTTGATTTTGGTACCTACCGAGTACAATTATTACCTAAGATGTCTAAATAAAATTTAATAAAGAATGCAAATACATAATATACAATGTACAAATTACAAAACACTTTACTGCCAGATAATGTTTTATGTGAAATCTAGTCGTTACTTCAATATTCTTTATATCTAAGTGTTAATAAAAATGTTAGAAACACGATATTGTAATAAACAATCTGTAGATACTCGTATATTTTAGAAAATAAAGGATTTGTGGAATTCACGGCTGTTTGAATAATGAAATCTAAGGAAAACAAACTGAATCCGATGGGATGGCGTAAAAATGGACGACGGTGTTCGGCTCGGGTTATGTTTTTGCTTTCATTCGTCGATAATATTCCTTTAAAGCTTACACAAAACTTTTTGACATATTTATAGGCCTTGTAGAAACGAATAAGAAAGTAATAAGTTTGTCGCGCCGCCCATTAATCAAATTAAAACGACGCGTACGAGCTAATGATGTTGTTTGAGTGACAATGAGGCAGTGTATTCAAAAGTAAACCTAATGGTAACTAGGTACTTTAATAAATTAATATTAACCTAATGAAATGTTTGCATTATTTACGACATTCTTGCCGCTATTTATGTTTTTTTTTATTTTTTTTTTATTGTAGATAGGCTTGCGCTTGACGACAATCATGCCTGATGGAAAGCAATGATGAGGTCTAGGTTGGAGCGCGCTTGCCTAGAAAATGCCTATTCACTCTTCTCTTTTCAGATTATACTTGGCTGGAAACACGAAGGCTGGAAGGGCGTTCCATACCTTAGCGGTTCGTATCAGAAACGTGGAAGAAAAACGTTTCGTGCGAGTTTGTTGGATGTCAACCACATAAGGATGCCACCATATGTCAGTGGGAAGCGCCGCTACCTAAGCGTGAGAACTATTCCTGGTTTAGGCCAATGTGGGATATAATAATTTTTGGATAGGCTATATAGGGTATGGTTCTGCTAAAGCTCTTAGCTAGGCTGACACGGATAAAGGCTGCAAGCTATTTAAGCCTCTTCGCACACGGCTTGTAACACGGGTTGTTGTGGTAAGCGTAGCGTAATCCTCGCGTACGACGAAAGCAGTCCGCATACAAAGCGGTGTTGGAGCGAATCGTAGGAGGTGTAATTGTCATATTGTTATGCGTAGCGTTATACGCGATACGCTTACGCTTACGAACCGTGTGCGAAACGGTTTAGATTCCGTTGTGTGACAACTTGTACCCATTCCAAGTAGGTAAGTGTGATTAATTTTGTCGACTCTATCCTCATTTACCACATAATAATAATAATAATAATAAATACACTTTATTTGCACCACACAAGAAATTGTACAAAACAGAAATACATAATAAACTAATTTTAGGCACAAAAGGCGGCCTTATCGCTTAGCAGCGATCTCTGCCAGGCAACCTTGAGAAAAGGAAAACAAAGGAACTAGATTTTGCAGGTGGTGAAGATTTATAAACTATATACATACAAATAACTACAAACTAATACATAAACTAGGTTAAACAAATAAACAAAGATATTCAATACATAATCATCAAACTATAAACTAATATATACACTATAATAATGTAATGTCCACTAATAAGGACAAGATAATATGAATAAATAACAGTCATCATTTGCATCAACTAGGTACTCAAATAGTGATCTTTGACCGCATTCTTGAAAATGTACAAAGATTTAGACTGTCGTATCTCGAGGGGGAGTGCATTCCATAAAAGAGTTGCCTGTACGGTGAAGGATTTTTGGAACATCTTTAATATATAATCTAGTTTTTGGACGTCGAGCAGGGAGGTACTAACTTTGAGTACAGTAGGAAATTATTTAAACTAACACATAGAAAATTTTAACTCAATTTAATAACTTTTATGTTCCAACATGTTTCCACAGTAATCTATCATAATTTGGGATCCCTCTAGTTATTTTTTAACTGATAGGGTGAAAACGAGCAGGGTTGCGATAAAACTTTTTGTCATGCCCATGTCACTTGTAGACCCGAAAGTATCTCTACGAAAATTAGTATAAGCCTTACCTAATGTGTTATTGGAAATGGTTATTAAAGGAAATCCTTCTGAAGAAGCCTGGATGTATAGACTATAGATATGAATAGTGTCCGCCTGCATACTAATATATAAACAGTTCGCTAAATACATGGTGCTTGATGAATGTAGGTACTTAACCTGACAGTCTCTTATAAACACACAGTACACTTGTCAAACTGAATTTAGCCAGCGTGGTAGGCTGGGCCAAACCCAAACCCAAATTATTGTAAGTGGTAGATTAATTATTTATTATTATTACATATTCTTTAATAGGTTCTAGACTGCCATCCCCCTGTCAACTGTCAAGTGTTGGTGCATAAGGAACTGGACACGCCCATTGCTGATAATGCTCTTTATACGATGCCCCGTAGACTCCGTGGATATATGTACGACAAGTACCTGGCAAGTACCTATAGGTACAACTTGAGAGATCATTAAAACGGATCATACATCTACATTTTTCGATGCACGTTCTCCTTTGAAGTACGCTTCCCTTTTTAAATGGAGCTCGTTAGCAAATTTATAAGGCGGATTCCCATTGTTATCGCATAAATATGAACTTCAAATTTGTATAAAAAATCGTACTCAGTTTCGACGACCGAATGGCGTAGCGGTAGCGATCCTGCCTTCTGCGCCGGAGGTCGTGGGTTCGATTCCTATACTACTCAAAAATGTTTGTGTGATGAGCATGAAGACCTTTGTCCAGCTGTTGACGTCAATCGGCTAAAACGACGACGCCGAGTTGAAATCGCGACCCCCTAGCTAGAAACAGAGCCTATTACTGCTTGTAGCTAGACTGTATTACTGCATGTTAAAATCTGTTTTTCATTGATCCAGGTATCGGTTTAATAGAACGCTGCCACGTCCACGTTAATAACCACTGTAACAGCGTCGTAAAACATATCGAAACGCTTATACTGCATATTGGTAGTTTACAGCAACCATATTCTTTATCCCCGAGAGGCTAAAAAACTAATTAGACACCTTTATGGCGCGACTAGCTTGATGTTTACTGTTACGCCCATGATATGGACGTATGTAGGTATTATCAGCATAACAAAATCGTATATTGTGGTGTCGAGTAACGGTCTAATGTAGTCGGTGTGGCCCTAATTGCACGATACTAAGTAAGTACGTATACCTATGACGTTATAGCGGCTACGTATATCGATCTAAACATGTGAGAATATTTTATTTATCTGTCCCGCTTGGAAAAGAGATCTTTAATACTCAAAATGCGGGCGGGAAATGCTATTATATATTTCCTAGGTCGCAAAAGCATTTTCATTTCTCCCTAGGGCGGGAAAGTATTTTCAACTCTAGGGCAGAAAAGCATTTCCAAATTCAAACGTGACGTAACCTCGCTCGGCTCATGATTCTAATCTAAAAGAATCCTGCGCCGCTCAGCCCAAAAATGCACTTTGCCGCCTTGCATAACAAATAACTATTTTCACGGTATAGTGTACCGAAAAACTATGTTACAAAATAAATTTTTGTCATAAATGTAAAAGCATGGTTTCGAACTTTGGTTTTTTTAAATTTTCTTCACTACCATCATCCTTAAAGTTCCTGAATAATCCATATCAAAATATCCTTACCCTGATTTTAGAATGTCTGTTTGACATGGGTAGAGCAGATAGTATTAGTATACCTACCTATAACACACCACATAAAAGATTGACTTTTACCAAAACTTTTGGTCAAGCACACTAATCAAAATTTATGACTGAACAGATTTCAATATTAAATTTATTATGTGAAAATTTTAGACAGTCACTTGTTCGGTAAATTATGAACCTATCAGTCTTTATTGTCGTTTGGAATTGTTAGGTAATGACGAAATACGCTACGCTAAGAGGACCGGAAAGATGTGACGTACCTATGTTGAAGCCAAAAATTTTTTTAAAATGGCGTCGCGCGTCGTACATTTCGGTACCTCTGACACTACATACCGGTGTTAGTCACATACTTGTACAAAAGAGCAATTTTACAGTTTTTAAAAATCTGGCTTCTGGGCGGAGCCTAAAATGTATGCGTGACGTCAGTAAGTGCTGATCCTGCAGTATGTTTAATCAATGTGTAATACGGAATCTATTTTATAATTTTTTTTCCTCAATTTATAAGCATGATAATTTTTATTTTATTATAATGACTTAGTTCCCTAAGAAAGCATCAAGATGAAATCAGTCTCTAATTCATAATATTATTATATGAAAGAAACAGAAGTTTATTTCATTTCTCGTCTAAGAATATTGCGTTTCTTCGCGTCTACTTTCGAAAGTATGTTAAATTACTAAAACATTTACTCACTCATTTATCATTTCAGTAGTATTCAAATTATTTTCTTTAATATGTTACTGTAAGAGCTTGTAAAACGGAACAGCCTCAGTTTGCTTAAATATAATCTTAGACAACGTTAAAACGATTAATTTTAGTATAAGTACCTACCTTAATCTGTGGGTGTGGGAATCTTTGTCTGGTGGAAGGCCTTGGCCGTGGCTAGTTACCACCCTACTAGCAAAGACGTAGAATAGAATAGAATAGAATAGTTTATTTGCAAAATACACGTTACAAAGATGGTAGGTACATTATGGATGCCATATATAGTGTATTGCCATATATAGTGGCGTGCAAAGCTATGGAACAATGTTTTCACATCAATTATTTAACAATTATGACCGCTAAGCGATTCAGCGTTCTGGTACGATGCTGTGTAGAAACCGTTGGGGTGACATAACTTACCCCTTCCAAGTTAGTACGTTAACATCTTCGGCTGCATCATCACTTACCATGAGGTGAGATCGCAGTCAAGTACTAAGTTTTATAGCGTAAAAAAAATTGTTTTGCAAATGAAATACAAGTTCATTAATTAGATATAATTTTATGTCCTTACTAGTAAAGATTATTAATCATACATAAATTACTTCGATAAATTATTACTAACAGTAACATTATTAAAACACAATCGAACAAAGACCCAACAAAATCCAGCTGTTTTATATGTAAAATGGAGCAGTTTAGTAAAAGTATTGTTTATTTCTTTAAAACACTTTATTATACATCCCAACGGAAGCACAGTTATAGCTAAACTGTTCTTTAATCTCAGATCTTTTTAATATTATTCAATTCAATACAACATTCGTTTTCCTTTTCAGAAATCTTAATAAGGAGGCTGTAGAAAACGAAAATTAAACAAGTGTTAAGTTTAATATTCAGAATTATTTAATAATCGTCCGAGACAACAATATTTACACGATTTCAAATAAATCTTCATCTCACAACATTTAATTTATTAGAGGTATACAAAGACTTAATATTATCTTTATTAATATTTACTCTTACAATGTGGTTATGTTATCTACGAACAATATCTCAATTGCTAAAGCGAGCTGAGATGTTGGTTAAAGCTTTTCACTTAAGTACTGTTTCTCTTTCCGTAAGCTACTCGTATAAAACATTAAGGCTGTTCACGCGTTAGAATTGTGGTTTAGTCAAAATTTACGATTTCCGACGGCACATAAAACAGCAATGTGTTCAATTACTGATTTGATGATTGACATCACATTATTTGGAATTTCATAATCTAGTTTTTGTCTAGAAAATATTTGAAAATATGTGTATAATTTTCTCATTAGAACAGTTCTGGTACAGGCTGTTTGCTAAAATAGCGGTCGACGCTCTACGCAGACTCAAGATATTAGCCAAGTTTCATATCCCAAACTTATAAAATAGTCATATTTAGAAAATTCATAACATTTATGAGAAAGTGTCTAGAAAAAAAATACGATTTACTTAAATTTTCATTCAAAAACAGTATAACCAAAAGTGACATTTTTAGTATTTTTTCGAGATATTAAACGAGTTATTTCAGGATGTAATCCGAGATTTTTTGTTACTTCTTAGGTCTAATCATTTAATTTAATTAATATTCAAAGTCACTGTACATTTACTTTTTTAATAAGTTCTGTATTTATTTTACTATAAAATATTTAATTATACTATAAATCGGTGCAAAATTGCGTCAGCGCTACAGAATACGTTAATAGTATGGGCCGAAACGCGATGCGCGCGAATTTGCGGTAACCCCACAACACTGCACATGGCGGTAATCTTATGAGCAAGGCCTGTTAATCAAGGTCCATGTATATAATCGTATTTCACAATATTTACAGTACACCATGCACTTAATATAATTAAACTATACAGCCATAAAAAACCTATAAAAATACTTCAGTGTTTTCTTACAATTTTGTATATTTGGAGCGATGGAATCGATAAGTATGTATCGTCTGCAGATGCTTGTAATATATTGTGTCTCACACGTTTTTACAGCCGATAAAGCCTGTTAGCCCGCATGTGGAGATCCAATAAAATCAATCCCCCTGTCCTATTGGTATGTAAGCCTGGATAGGCAGAAAATGTCTAACTGAGCATTTAAAATTTAGGCCAAAAATGCACAGTTGCCTGAATCTGGTTGACTTTTGTCGGTCTCGTAAAAACCACGTAAAAAGTAGCGCCAAGTCAAATCAGATTCGCATAACTAAGAAATCCATCACGATGCTAAACGGCTTGGACTTATCTCGGCCAGACGTGCCATTCAAAGTTTTTGCGATAAGTAGAGCAAACGAACTTTTTAACCCGGTAATATAATAGGCAGGCTACTAAGATTCTTCCTTAATTGGGTATTCTACTACTTTTGAAATTACAATTTGACAGACCAAGGGCAGTAGAAACTCGCTATGTCTAATCAAAAATATTTAAATGCTTATAACTTTTTCGTTAGTTTTTTCAAGTTTTGTCATTATTTTTATCCTATAGCATTTATTCTCTTTGCTATAGATAGACCCCTATAAACTTGGCCCTCCCATGGTCTGCGGGACGCGGGGCGGGAGCTATTCAACCACTGATCTCTGTTCTATGGATTAAACATTATATACAATTCAGGCTAGGTTCACTGTGGATCCATAGAATAGGGATCAGTGCGCTCAAATAATCAGCTGTCAGTGACTGACGTGAATTACGTTACACACGATAATATTAATCTTGCGACGTGGTTGATACATACTCAAGAAAATACCATAGGCGAATTCTCAAGATGCGAGTCATTACATCGTATCATGTAGGTATAGCCAATCGCACACCCACCCCGCGTCCCGCAGACCATGGGAGGGCCAAGTTTATAGCGGTCAAGCTATAGTTTATTATAAAGAAATCAAGAAATTGGAGTCAAATACCGAATTATGTAAGTAAGTGCCTAGAAGTTTCTGCAATTAATTTTTAATAACTAAAATGTACGAGTACCTATGTACAATAACTTTGCGCCAATAAGTATAATTGACTATTCTCTATTCTTCCTTAGATGACCTTGAATATTATATTCTGCAGTGAAGTGAGTCACTTGTCCTAATCTTTATATTTAAGATTTCGACCTTAGAAGGATCGGAACTACGAGTACTTTCAAATATTTTTTGTCTCTTTTATGTTTTAGGTTTGTACGAGTAACACGACGCGTAATTTACACTGTCGGAATTTACGAGGATATACCTATTACGCGTTTTTATAGTGTTCGGATGACGTTAGGTATGTTATGCCAAACAAATACTACTTGCAGGAGAAAAAACAACTATACAAACGAAAAAAATCTTTTTCATTTCCATCGAAGTTTAATTTAATTGAAGCATTGGAAAGTCTTAAAACTAATCGAAATGTGAGCGAACTGACAGGGCTCTCGGCGGGGCAGGCCTGGTGACCTGTCTGAATGAAATGCAGGAAGTACACTTTCTACTCCCCTCCGTGCTGCTGAGACCGTGGGAGCTGCATCTGCACCGCGTGAGACTCCTCTGCCGCGAGGAGCCGTTGACGCCGATCATCTCTGCAAACATGTGAAACTTCAGTGAAAATGAAAATCAAAATCTTTATTTTTTACATAGGTCCATTGATATATAAAACTATGGATTTCGGGTCAGAGCTAAAAAGTGTCCGAACCTAACTAAAGTCAAAACGCGAAAAGATTTTCAAAATAAGACCGTATATACTGCATGGTGTACGAGACGAGTGAGAATACGTGGTGGCTATTAATTTACCGCATAACAAATAAACGTGGAATTTCGGTGGAACTATTCCACCGAAATATATGCTGCTATATCCTTCTGTGTATGATGTATCATTTGATATTCAAATACTCTGTTTTGTCTTTTTCCTTCGAACAGAGTTATATTCCACCTCTATTCCACGTTTATTTGTACCTAATGGGGATATACTCTAAATGTACAATACATAGGTATACCTATAGTAAGTACACTTTTTATGATATTAACATTCCACTACAAAAAACAAAGTTATGTTTGCGGTTTGTTAACAATAAAGTGATTCTTGTGGTTTTAATTTTTTCTGTGGTAACCTCGGTTTTAGGTGTGTTTCCGAACACCTTTTCTTCCACTCTGGTGGGTTCTGATTAAATAAAATGAAAGTACTTAACTGACTTACCTGACAAGGGCACCCCTTCACAAACGCTTGATCGATGGTGGGATCGACCCGCGTCGTTATTATTTAAGCACAGTATTTTCTCGAGCACCTGTCACAAACAAAAAGCTTAATTAGTCTTATAATAAGGTGGGTTAGTTATAGGAGCACAAAAGGAAGAACAATAAAAAAATATATACAAGTAAAGTAATAATAAGTAAGAGGGGTGTTATTATTTTCTCAGACTACATTATTTTATTCGAATGGCGCACCGATAGTGGTCTTGCCCTCTACGTCGTGGGTCGTGGGTTCGATTCAAATGGAACATGGGTCTGATTGCGTAAGAAAAAAAGTATTCATCATTATCGCAATCGTTTACAAACTCTGCCCACTGATTGGTTCCCTGATTTACGCCTAATATACCTACTTAACTTGTGTGTGTAAATAATTTGAGTTACGCTGACGATATGGTGTTGCTGGGTCCCACGGCTGGATCTATCAGGGAGCTGCTTAAAACTTGTGAAGAATATGCTGTAAGACATGGGTTAATATATAACGAGACCAAGAGTGAATACCTGATCTTTAAGGTTCCCCGTAAGCAAGTTGAATACGAGCCCATTATTGGCAAGGAGGCGAAAATAACGCTATTCAAAGCTTTTTGTCAGACCTTCTACACGGGCAGCCTGTGGACCAACTATACACAAAGGGCCATGGACACGCTGAGGGTCCAGTATAACAATGGTTTCAGGATGCTGTTGGGCTTGCCGCGATTTTGTTCAGCATCTGGCATGTTTGCGCAGGAGCAAACTGACGACTTTTATGCCATGATAAGGAAGAAGACCTCGTCCCTTCTGGCAAGACTGCGTTCGAGCTCCAATAGCATCCTGAAAATGTTTGCTGCAAAACGGGACTTGCCGTTCCTCGAACATAGTCGTAGGGTTCTCATTAGATGAAAATTTTTAAAATGTTTATCTAATGAGAACCTTTAAAAGTTAATTTTAATTTTAATTTTAATTAGCAAAAATAATAGATTACTTGTATCACTAACATAGTTCTTAAGAAAATTTTACTAACAAAAAATTGGGCCATTGTTGTCTGAAATAAAGAATTTATTATTATTATTATATTATTATTATTATTAACGGTCTCTGAATCAGCCTTAGGAATCAACAGAATCGAAATTAGCAACGCTTCGAAATTGAAAAAAAAATATGGAAATGACTAAAGTAGGTATTTATACATCAAAATGGGGATGACATATTATTTTGTCATCAATAAAGCCACCTGATCGCCCGTAGGTACCACTATTCTACTAATAAATTTAAAAAATCTTCAAATTCACACCTTTTCGGAGTGAATATATTGCTTTTGGTAGAATTTCGAAAACAGTTTTTTTGACCTGGCAGACCAGGATTAATTGCTAGACCCATCGATATAATAGGCTAGACCCATAAGTATCGCTGATAGCAGTTTGTGTATGGAATTTCACGTCTACTGGCGAAAACCGCATCAACATTGGTGCTTTCAGTTACGAGAAAACCTCAAAAAACATGAGTCTGTCGACAAGTAACGTAGGCAAGCAAGCAAGCAAGTTAGTCGAAGCTATAACTCAACTTGCAAACAATCATCGAATTCGGGTTTTTTTCTATCGATTGGTAGCACTAACCCGAGGAGCTGTACAGTTATTGGTGAAATTTGGATGGTCAGTGGTTGAGATATGGGCAAAAAACCGTGCGAAGTGTACTTGTATCGTACCTAGTAAACTTTTGTGAAGGGTGTGAATATGCCGGCAATGATTTCTGTTATCGCTACTTACAAGTTGTATTTAAGTTTATTTAATTGTTAAAGAGCAGGGCAAAAGCAGCAAACATACTGTACTGTTTATAAAAACTCTGTTGGTCTAGTGGTCAGCAATGATAGACCATAATCCTGGTTTTCACCCCCACACACACACACACATGAGTAAGGTATAAACTAAGTACAGGGTAGACCGTTCTTAAAGAATAAATAAAGGAATCATTCCGTTAAGTAAAACACATGTTCATTTTCTTTACTTCTCTATATGTCCCGTTGGTTTTGTTAACCCACACAATATAAAAAGCTACATATTTTCTGTGAAAAAATAATTCAATTTAGAAAGTGGTATTTTCCCGATTTGTACACACAACATACGTTCGGAATTTATTGAGGATAGCCAGGATCGCATTTATTAGTTTTCTATATTGGATGTACTTTACCGAACTTTACTCGCATGCTGCTCGTGACCAAAGAGAATTAAAATTCACAATGAATTCGTCGTTTTTTAGGGTTCCATACCAATTTGGTAAAAATGGAACCCTTATTACAAAAAATGGAACCCTTATTATAACAAAAGTACCTACATGTAAATTATACTCGTAAATTCATGAACAAAAGTGGTTCTATTAATGTTTTTCTTCTCTTATGGTATGAAACCCTCGGTGCGCGAGTCCGACTCGCACTTGGCCGGTTTTTTTTTTCGATAGTGTTTTGCAGTAGCAATCGTTTACGAAAAATTCTTAGGTATAAGTATAACAAGTCTTTCAGTCCGTTCGTCTGCCTGTCTGAGATTATTGATGGCAGAAGCTTTAATATTGCTAAGTTGTAAGAAAGACGTATATATTAGCGTCACGTCACGCTCATTGGTCGAAACTTGACGGCATTAAAGACCACCACATTTCTCGTGTGTTATGGACATACAAGCTATTAAACTTGCCATCCTTATGCGGCTATAGGTTACACTTACGTTTCCCTCAAGATGTTAAAAGACACCACAAAGGCTTGTTATCGTGCATGGGTCTTCCCGTACCACTGAACATGAGGCCGAGGTCCTCTTAAGTCCTAACCCAATTTCCTGTCACTGTTTATTAGTATAATAGGTACCTACATTATTACTACATACTACCAAACGTTACCTGCTTGAATCCGCTGCGGTATCGCACGTTCATGTAGCAGTAGATGATGGGGTTGCAGTAGCAGTGCGACATGGCCAGCCAGTGGCTCACGAACCACACGTACGGCAGGCCGGCCCACTTGCCCCACTCCTCGTCCTCCTCGTGCGCTGTCCACAGCATCCGTGTTACCTGCTTGAATCCGCTGCGGTATCGCACGTTCATGTAGCAGTAGATGATGGGGTTGCAGCAGCAGTGCGACATGGCCAGCCAGTGGCTCACGAACCACACGTACGGCAGGCCGGCCCACTTGCCCCACTCCTCGTCCTCCTCGTGTGCTGTCCACAGCATCCGTGTTACCTGCTTGAATCCGCTGCGGTATCGCACGTTCATGTAGCAGTAGATGATGGGGTTGCAGCAGCAGTGCGACATGGCCAGCCAGTGGCTCACGAACCACATGTACGGCAGGCCGGCCCACTTGCCCCACTCCTCGTCCTCCTCGTGCGCTGTCCACAGCATCTGTGTTTCCACACGGTAAGTATCCTTTATATTGGTGCAGCTCAGGCAGTCGAGAAAACGACGCGGAAGAAGATACACTCAAAAATGTCTTTATTTGGTTATGCCTTGCCTATTGGTTTCAGTTTGCATAACTTGATGTCAACAAGTCAACAAGCTACCATTAGCTTTCATTGTATTAAGTTTCGAATTCACTTCCTACCCATATGAGTACAAGCCTCGGTAGGTTAAGTTTCAGTGTTATTGTTAGCAATGTTATGTATACGGTGGTGTAATGTAGGTATATCGAGACACTATTGAATACTAATTTGCAGTCACCACGCGACCACTCGATATTATTTACATGACAAGTTATGATCGAAGGCTTACTCGTAAGTAAGTGAGGTAAGTACTATACATGATTACTTCATTGATCGACCCTAAAAAGTAAGACGGACTTCTTTCACATATGCGCCCTCAATATGTCCTTGTGAAGCTTTTGAAATCAAGATTGATAGGTAACTAATATATTACGCTTGCCAGTTGCCGCCCTAGCGCGACCTCAAACTTTACCAAAGTGATAATATAGTAAAATGTTGAGCCCAAATTGTAGAGTTTATAAGTATCAGAATTCGGCTTTAATATTATATTTTCACATGACAAGAACTAGGACAAGGGTCGCTAAAGGTCAGAATAAACATATAACCGTCGCAGAGAAGATGAATTACCTTGTTCATAGAGGCGATAACAACAAGTTAGCATAGGTATACTGAATTTATAATCTTGCTTGAATTTAGAAAATTATTACAATTTATATTAATTTCAAGAGTACTCACCTAATCAAGTAAAAAGACTCTGTTTTAATGGCAAACAATATTCGTATTGCAACAAATCCATGTAGATAAAATATCATTGTAAATAGTGCGTACAATGAACAGGAAGGCAAGCACGAAAAAATAACTTTCGACAACTTTTTAATCATTCAAGAAAGATTTTCAGTGTTCTCGTACGTTTACGTAGAGTGTACTTTACAAGCAATTTGTTGCTAGCGGTAACTTTTATTTTATGCTTGCCCTATTACTCAGAGATTTTTGTACAAATTGTGTTTATATTATTCAAATATTTACACGTACTTACAATAAAAATATTAAGTGGCAACCAGCATATCGTAAATACTACAACCACTGTTATCATCATTTTCACCATCTGTAAAAAAATAATAATAATAAGACGAACAAATGTAATGGGAAAGAATAACACTTATACTATAACTATCCTCCTAATTGTACTAAGTTCTTCCGTCTCTGCACTTGCCTGAATTTAAATTTATCTAACTTCTAAACCAACCCCAAAAAAAAAATTATCACAACCAATCGCTTGGAACATTTCGTATCAAATCAAATCGCCTTCAGACAAAGTACGAGTATAAGCATGGTACACAATAGATCACCGGGGAGAAGGAGGACTGAAGAGTTTAAACATTCAAGTATAACTTATTTACGTAGAAGCTTCCAGTATAATTTAAAATACCTTTCGTTTTGAGTGCTGTATCCGCGAGTCCCTCACAGTCTCTGCTTCCCCGGGGGGCTGGACCCCCCAGACCACGAAAGCGATTCGCCCGTAAGTGCATATGAGTGCACTCAGAGGCAACGCAAACTGTAGCACCAATAGCGCCCAAGTGTACTGTGTGCTTTGTTCGGCGCTGTCCCATCGCTCGCTGCAAATATCCCTGGCATGTAAGAAGTATTGTATTAGATACTCGTACCAACATAGTCACTGAAATCCGCTGCATAATTTTATTTTTTAGGCAGCACTTATGTTTATGTTATCTACAGCCGTCGACCTAATGAGATATAAGTATTAATATAAATTACAATACCCATACGGCGTACCACAAGGGAGCGTACTGGGCCCTTTGTTATTTCTCCTTTACATCAATGACCGGTCAAACAACATAAAACACAGTTGTTTAATGAATGCAGATGATACTACAATAATTATTAAAACTAAAGAGAAAGATACTCTAGAAACTTTAGTACACGATGCATTATTGTCATAAGTAATTAGCTGGTTGGAATTTGGAAACAAATAATTTATCAATAAACGTAAAAGAAAACAAATCCAATTTGTGCCTATGCTACAAATTACAATCGTCAACTCTATGAGTCTATAGTATCCAAGATGAATATTATGTAAATTGAAAAGTAAAATTTGATGGTGGAAATAAAAGATTTAATTATTTATTTTTATTATAGATGTCTAATTAATAATAAGTTTTTCCCATTTAAATTTTCATGCACAATGCACATATGCCTAAGTCAGTATTCACAAGCAAGATTCTAAGCGAGGTAGAAGTCTTTGCCTTTTTTCTTTGCGCCTGATTTTGTAAAATAGAGAAAGCCATCATTAGATACAAATAACCCTACATACATTTCGACATCATACATGTCTTCGTATCCGAGATAAGGTTAGTTTATTTTGAGTCGCTTGTTTATGTCGCATATATTGCGCAGACAGCTCTTCACGGCCATAACTTTTCGTAGGTGGTCTATTTACCCTACTTATCCGAAGATTTATATTTCTTTTTCATTTTATAGCAGTTTAATGGTTTTTGTACCTACAAAATGGAGTTTATGTTGATGTTTTAGTATATTTCCATTGTACAGAGAAATATAAACTTATTTTGGGTAAATAATATTTATGAGATAGGATTGATTTATATCAAAGGCTAAGAAGCCTACGAAATAGGCCGAATATTAAATTCTACCTAAAGCTGTCGAAGAAATGAATTTTCAATATTAGGTACATATTCGATGTAGGCTCTATATTATTAGCTATCACCGAAGTTTCATAGCCCGCTAGCGACACATTAAATACACATGGAACACGAAATGTTATGAAGTTATGAATGCGAGTGTAAGTACAAACGAGTGTATGAGTTTCAGCTTGTAACTTTTAAATATGATAAGATATGCTTAGTGTTTCATAGTACATTAACTATAATACACACATTATCATCGAGACTGATGAAGACGGTAAGGGTCAGAAGTATGCCTCTACATTTTTGTCCCATTTGCCGTAGACCCTGGGGCCATGGAGTCGTAGTGCCAAAAAACTCTTACGAGAAATTTCCCCGCGGTTATAACCTCATCTGGTAACAGAATTTTTTGCACCAAGAATCAGCCTAGCTGTTCAGCGCGGAAATGCAGCCAGTATTCTTGGCACCATTTGACGCGGGCAAGATTTGTATAAAATGATGTCGATAGACAAGTTATCAATAAATTTTATCGATACATTTTCAAAAAAACATCGATATTGGTACTTACTGTTTTAAAATCAATTCAGTTAAAAAATAAAAGAGAGCGAAATGAATACCTACGGATTTGGTTACGCAAAAATAGAGCCTAAACGATATTGAAATTCAGCAAGGGATTTTATGTATAAATCGACGATGGAGCAACAACGGGATAAGTTGATTTAACCACATTTTATTCGGAACCAAGCGCACACAATACATAGGATCTGGCGTTTATTTTAAAATAATCGTATTTATGTAATTAAATTAACGACTTTTCATTGGACGATTAAACGTTCGATGGAGACATCATTGTCACGTCTAGTCTTAACCAAAGAAAGTGAGGAAAAGATAAAAATATAAAATTGCTGTTGAAATTTGACATATGAGCACAATCACTTACAGTTCGCAAATTTGATGCCACAATGAGGGTTTCTGCAGCTGCGACACGATCAGTATCGGCGCGGCGGTCGCTAGAGCCCCGCACCATACTGCGCCCATCACCATCTTAGCCGCCATCTTGCTCAGCCGGGGCCTCAGCGGCCGCGTTATCACGAAGTATCGATCTATCGATATAGCGAGGAGCGTGTACGCGCTCACTAGCACGGACACCGCTTGAGAGTAGTTCACCACTTTACACATCACCGCGCCGAACGGCCAGTACCGCAGCACCAGCATGGATACAAACGAAAACGGCACACAGAACAACGTCATCATTATATCACCCACAGCGAGGTTCATTATAAAGTAGTTCGTCACAGTTTTCATCCGCGGAGACGCGTGCACCACGAAACACACCAATCCATTCCCCAACAGAGCCACTATGAAAACTATTCCGTACATTATATACACTAATACTTGAAAGACAAAGGAAGAGACAAAGTCTTCGGGTTGCGGCTCCAAGACACACACAAATTCGTGAGTGTAATTAGCTTCAGTTTTGTTCGGTTCCTGTGTAGCGTTTGCATCGCAATCCGCCATCGAACAGGTGTATGTAACTTCGACATTGTCGGCCGTGAAGTTGCTTGTAGAAAGCATCTTCCAACTGCGCCAACTTTACTGGGTTGCCGGTTTGACTTCCATTTGAGAAACCCTGAAAAAATGATTATTATCGTCCCAAACCATTGCAGGCTCGCTTTGGAGAATAGGTCTCCTCTCGAAATGAGAACAGGTCTTATAAGACCTGGATTAATGAGAACAGGAATAAGAATTAGTAGAATGGCTCGCGGTTAGTATTTCATGAGAAATAATAAAAACCCATTAATTTTACAAGTAATTATAATATACCTAGATTTTGCAGTAATTGTGAAGCATTTTGGTTTACTTAGCAGTGTAGGCGACAAAATTACTTGGAATAGGTGGTGCATAATAAGCAGAGAATAATATTATGTATGTGATGACGTAACAGAGCCCCGAATATGATATTAATATAAATGAAAATGAAGCGACCCCATGGAAGTGTTTACTCTCTGATCTATGGATGTGTTACACAAACATTCTACATTACACACCGATAATGGGAAATTCTAAAAATATTTGTTTCAGCTATATAGGCGCAGTGTTCTCCTGATAATAATAATAATTATATTTTCCCTCAAATAATGCCCTAACGCGGCAAACAAACCTTTCACTCCGAAACCATTAATTTCAATATTTTCCCGTGCAAAATGTAACATCCATTCATAATAATTGTATAATGAATTAGTGTTTGGTGAATCTGAACCATTAATTTTGCCAATTTCTCTATGGGCACCGGTATGCTTTTAGCTACGAGTACACTGTACAAGGGCCCACCGTCGCCTACGCGCATCAGGCTGCGGACATAATACAGCCCTCAAATAATATGATTGCTACTGGATATAATCAGCATATATGAAATCAGGAATATATGAAAATACAATTCCTAGCTACAGGAAATATATGAAATCAGGAATTCTATACAATTCCTAGGAAATCTATAGAAATCCTTAAATCGATCGGAAATGTATGAAAAAATAATTGTATTTTACATATTTCCAAGGAAATCTACACAATTCCTACACGGCAATAGGAAATGGACGTTTAGAAAAACGAACGTCAATAGATTTTTGATGTAAATTAGACAAACCTAGGTCCCGTATAGGACCTATGTAGTTACAAAATCTAGTTCAATATGTAGTCTTGTTTGTTCTACCTCAACAGTGTTTTTTAAGCCGGAAATGGATGCTATTTTGGAGCTGTCTCATTTTCGCAGTTTCGCCATGCATGGCCGCACGCACGGGTGCAATCTTTGCTACGTAGGGGGCGAACCTAGTCGTACTTCCCGCAGCGGTGGTGACGTCACAGATCCAAATTGGTCGCTATTTAAGAACTGTCATAGATCTGTTATCGTCTTTTATACATTTCCTATCGCCATTTAGGAATTTTATAGATTTTCTAGAAAATGTATTCATTTCCTAAATAAGCTAGGAATTGTATACAATTCCTGGTTTTCACAAATTTCCGCTAACAAATTCATAAAATAGTCAAAGACATACATTATACTCTAGCTAAGTAGGTACTCTAGCTTCGAACTACTAGACCCGGCAAAGAATTGCTCGTTTAAAGGTATAGGATAATACAACCAATACTTTATGTATATTAATCTCTTGAACTTTTTATATGGGAAAATATTTTATTTCATTAATGTTTTTAATAGTTATTCTACTGTTGGCTGCTGCCTGGAACGATTTTCATGTTTTTTACATGTTATGAAATAATTTGGGTAACAATTCTTTATGTCAATTTCTTAAAATTCTAAGGAACTTTGTACCTAATACGCGAATGGAATACCATAATAATATTTTAAAAACTCATCTAAGTAAGTATTATTATTTATACGTACATAGTTTATGTTCAAAGATAGTGCACCTATTATGTCCCTTCACAGAATGGTACAACCAAATGGTCTAATTAGGGTAGGTACGTATTGCAAGCACTCTACATGATTAAATTAACATAATCGGCAGATAAACGGCTCCCACATTCATTGTTTGGAAACATACACAGCATTTACATTACACGATCACAGTTTACATGAAAAATACTAGTAGATACAATGCAATTGATACTTCACAAAGTTCTACTTGTACATGCCATACTGTCGTCATCGAAGTTAAATAAAACAGGGCAAAGCTTTATCAACACTTGCGCTTTCTACGTCTCTTGGGAATTTGGCGACTCTCACGTGTTGTGCCACGTTTTATATCAAAAACAGGATCGTTTGATTTTCATATGATATTTTAATTTACTATCTGACGCGTCAAACTTTGTTTTGCCATACATTAAAATTTAACATTAAAAATAGCTACCAATTCTCAGACCGACCCAATGTAGAAATTTTTTCTCATAAAAATCGGTTAAGCCGTTTCGGAGGATATTGGTACATCACATTTACAGCCATCACATCACTGGATCAAGGCTGAATTTTGGAATAGAGATAGAATATCCTACCCTACTTTTTATCGCGGAAAAATCCACAGTTCCACGGTATTTCTGACAACCCGAAATTCACGAGGGCGGTGCCACAGGCATCCGCTCGTGGCTAGGTAGTTCGGTTCTATGACTATTTCGACCTAAGTCAATCCAATTCGATTTTGTAACTATACGGGTCCTATACGACTATTAAACTATTTCAACTAAGACTATTTCAACCTAAGTTAGTCTAAGTTACATCTAAAATCTATTAACGTTCGTTTTTATTAAGACATTTCTTAATGCCGTTTAGGATTTCTATAGATTTCCTAGGAAATGTATACATTTCCTGATTTCATACATTTCCGGTAACATATATATTAAATGAAAATCAAACCATTACACACAAACGTAGAATGACAAAATCAACGGCACATCCTTCGTATAAACGCAGCCTTAGAGAGGTATCTTGATACTTGGTGTATACTCAGCCTGAGGGTTTAAAACATCTCATGGATTTCTCGCAAGTGCTAAGCCCCCAGCGAGTTATACATATTCATATTTGGTTTACCCATATCAGTTTACCCCTG
This sequence comes from Coenonympha glycerion, assembly GCA_963855885.1. NCBI lineage: Eukaryota > Metazoa > Arthropoda > Insecta > Lepidoptera > Nymphalidae > Coenonympha > Coenonympha glycerion. Next base: position 4,164,535 of record OY979638.1, on the reverse strand, counting down.
CATATTTCCTACATTAATATTACTCAGTTTTAAGTTTTAAACCATAGATTAATAGTGATAATGCGGAACATTTCATTTGCCCTCTGCATTTAAATCAACCCAATATTTAAACATTACTTACTGAGATTGGCATTGGTCCGAGCGAACGAACTAAGATTGAAGTTCATATTTTAAGGGGGATGGGTACAATCCGGGTGCGAAAATTCAATATTATTTAGTTTTTCGCTAATAGTGGGATAATTATGCTTATGGCAATGAGTTTTGCGGGCACAAAAATTATGCATATACATATGTTTTTAATAAAAACTCTGCTCAACTATACCCATATATTTACTTCATATTGGTTCCCGATAGCTCGAAATCTGGGAAATTGCAAAAAAATATATTTCGGGGAACCAAAGGTGTAACATGAAGTGAGTGGGAATTTTCGAATTTATTTTCTATTAAAAACATGTAGATGCATATGTATATGCCCGTAAAATTCATTGCCATAAACCTACAATGTGTAGTTAGTCTAATATTTGCAAAAAACTAAATAAAATTAGAATGTCGCGGGCTGGTAGGGCCAAAATAATAACTACGTGCATAAATTAAAGCAATTTCTTGTTCTCAACAAGGTTGGTTCTGATTTCCCTTGTGGCTCAACAAGTTGATCACACATTTTTTCAGATTCATGTAACTTGCAAAATATCATTTTACAGATGCATACATAATTAATTAAAGTTGTAAATTCAGAACAACTTCAACACTAATAATAGTATTGATTTGAAAAACCTTTGAAATAATTATTATTTAAAAAAGTTTTTCAACCGACTTCAAAAAAGGAGGAGGACATAAAGCGACTGTATTTTTTATGTTTGTTACCTTAGAACTTTCGATGGGTGAACCGATTTTGATATGATTTTTTGAACCGATTTTTTAAATGCTGGTGCTTTTCGTATAATAGTCTCCTTCCAATGTACTTCAGTTTTGACAGTATCATCCATGAGAAAACCATATAATTCTACGTGACAAGAGTAGTTTAATGACAGCTGATATATTTCAATATTTTGTGGTTTAGCGATTTGTAAGTACTTTAAGTATTTGTAAGTACTTTAAGTATATGTAAGTACTAGCTTTTGCCCGCGGCTTCGCCCGCGTGAATTTCGGGGTTTTACAAATCCCGTGGGAGTCCTGGATTTTCTGGGGAAAAAACAGCATATGTTATAATATAACCTAACTTCAGAAACACGATTGGATAAAAATTTCTCGCCAAAAAGTTCTCCCCAAAATTGCTCCAAAATATCAATTTTTCTAATTTCCATCGAAAACTACGATGGACATAATTGTAATTTTTGTTTTAATGTATCGGTAAAAAATAATTCCCAAAAACGCTTAGAACGACATTAAAATAACTGGCTTAGTTTTTGAAGTAATTAAGTAAAAAAACCTTTTTCTGTTATATTCTTCCGCAACGCTGCATACTTACCTAACCTAACCTAACCCACCAACGTATTCATAAGAGTGAGAAGGACGAAAATAAAATCAACGTATCCGCTAAAGAGTGAAATAATTTCAGAACCTTTACCTTATAGGTATCCATTTTCGCATTTATAGCATAATTTCTATCACATATTCTATTGCTCAACTAAAACACATATTTTTAGTAGCGAAACAGTTCTAATATCAGAAACTATACAGGAACACCTTTTTAGCATTATTAACCTGTATCCCATTGCTTAACCAAAACACACATTATAAATAGCGAAACAATTGTACTTTCAGAACCTTTATGGGTAGGTAACCATTTCCACATTTATAGCATTACTAATTACTTTACCATATCCCACAGCTCAACTAAAACATACATTGTCAGTAACGAAACAGATGTTAGTTCAGAACCTATATCATATAGGTACCTACCCGTTTTCATAGTTATAATATTATTAACCTGTATCTTATTGCTCAACTAAAACACAAAATGCTAATAGCGAAACAGTTATAATGTCGGAACCTATAATACGGGTACCCATTTTCACATTTATAGCATTATGCATTATTTATAGCATTATATCATTATTATTTATAGCATTACTATCCCATATCCCCTTGTTCAACTAAAACACACTTGTTAAATGCGTACAGTGCTATGTTCAGAACCTACATAGTGGCCATTTTCACATTAATTATAGTGATAATAGATTCAGCTTTTGCCCGCGGCCCCGCCCGCGTCAAATTCGCTTTTTCATGAATCCTAAGGGAAACGTCATTTTCCCGTTATCGTTCCCTATTCCAACCTTTAAACATGCTTTCAAGCAAGTTCGCTTGAACAATCTATCTATAGATGTAGCTGTAGATTGCTCTAGAAAATTTGGTGTTTTGAGTATCCCACGGGAACTACGGATTTTTCCGGGATAAAAAGTAGCCTATGTTTTAATCCGGGTTATAAGCTACCTATGTTCCAAATTTCAGCTAAATCGGTTCAGTAGTTGAGCCGTGAAGGAGTAACAAACATACACACACACAAACTTTCGCCTTTATAATATTATTAGGATTACATTAACAAAATCTGCCTTCTTTGGACATTCTAAAGTATTTTTCGTATTTTTGAATTTATGTTTTTTTAATAATTCAATAAAAATACGACAATCATCCAAATCAGCTAATATTGCTACAAATAACAAGAAGTTAAAAGATGAAAAGGCGAGCAATTAAATTCCACAGAATCTGTGTAATTGGAAGTCGCTTCAAAGTTCGTCGAATTTAATCGGGACTGAGACACCTATTATGTAATTCTTCTATTAATTAAAAAGCAAATTGATTTACACCAATTAATTAACAGCAACGTTTACAAGAAGGAAAGACTAATGACAATCCATGTCTTTCTTTTATAATTATTCAGCAAATCCAAGATATATTTAGTGCCCGATCATATCCTTTCTTAACAGAGTACATAATAAGGTACAAATTATTATATCAATTTATCTTGAGAGTTTCGAAATTACTTTTTGTAGCAAAAATGGCCATATTCAGCTCTTATAGAAGTTTCGCATCTGCATAGGACTTTAGTCCCGGGAATATGGTTTTAATTTGAATTCGATACCTTCACGTGTTTGTGGTGTCACGCAGGTGACAGACAGATGATCAAGTAGACGGACTACAAAGTGATTTCCTTTTAAGGTAAGGTACCATTTAAGTACAGTCCGACAAGGCTCTCTGAATGACATTGTCAGGAGGGCCTTGTTATAGGACAAAGGCAACCAGAAAATAATATCTCCTCAATTTTACTTCAATTTTAGTATTATTTTAGTTAATATTAAGCAAAAACAACACAACATACAAAAGCGATACACTGACAGAGTGAACTATCAAACAGTATCACAAGATAGCGGCGTTAGTTCCGATTTTGGCCACATGCCAATATAGCCTTGTCGCACTGTACATGTACTCCTAGATGTGGACTATAATATTATGCACACTCGTAAGTCGTAACCCATAGATAACTTCGTATGTTACTTTTACGAAATGGCTTGTTTACAGTAAGTAAGTTGTTTTCCTGCGTTTGGGATAGCTTACGTTTGTCGTAAAAAGCGAGCTATAAAGTATGAAGATTTAATAACAAGATTACTATACATTTACTCGTATTTATCCAATGTATACTTTGATCGTTATTACAGTTTTTCACTTTTCAGTGCATATTTCACGTTTACCAATAAAAGCAGGTACCAATTAACATAAAAAATAACTAGTTTTTGATTATTTTTATAAACCTACTAAAAATAATTTAAATTATAAAAATATATGCCTAAGTTAACTAAAAAAATGTGCCTAAAATATGAAATTATAAAATTTCAACATCATTAGAGCCGTCTCCGAGATCAGAGAATTTAAAAATTGCGACTTCTCAGAAGGTATTTATATTTGTATTGATTGTATAGTAATAATATTAAAACTAATTATAATGACTATTATAACTAATATAACATATTATATTCATAAATAATAGTAATATTCTTATGAAGTTATAATATGCTATGGCCGCTTGCGGAAGTATTGCAAGTCGTATACATACATGCATTTTGTGTGCGCGTGAAAATCTCTACTCGTAGGCTCTACGGCGTAGACACGCTACGAGATATCGTTAGTGGCAATATTTCAAGTCACATAAAAAAGTATACGCCGGCCCAGCGCGAGTCCGACTTGCTCACCCAGAGTTCCGTACTACACAAAAGGTGAACGGATATGAAACAGTAAGAATCACATTTGTTAACGAACGCAAAACTAACTTTTGTACAATGTATGAGCTTATGCCTACCTAATAAAAATATTACATTTACTCACTTTCTTTAACAGTCGTCGAGTCTTTCGGGGTTTCAAAAGCTTGCAGCTATACTTTGACTAAACTTACTTTACTTACTTTGTACTTCATAAGTTAGGCTATCCGACGCGGCAACGCTAATTGGTCCTTTGAGTATCTACAAAGTACAATGCCACGCTATATTGACTTCAATTAAAGTCTCCTCTTCACTATTAATATTCATATGAATTTCTACTACAATTACCATTTTATTTTGTCAGAATAAAACTTTTGTCCCACATGGCTAATATGAATTTATTTTTAGTTCAGATTTATTTTGCTCAATAGTTACAAACAGTACCTACTTATTACACGCAAACCAACATATCTTTTATTATTATTATCTATTTTATTATTGATTAAAGTTCATGGTAAAACGAAAATAGTAGTAATTCGATCATGATATCTCAATAGCATGCGATTTCTAACAACAAGGTAGATGGGCGTGGTAACTTCAGTGCTCCATTCAGAGTATTAAACTTTATTATTACCTTATATTTTTTTGCTATGATTTTTCCAGAAACAATATCACAAAAACCTAGTCCCGACTCCTGCCAATTACAAAGACAACAAGAAAAGTATTACCAAAAATATGGGTTCGGACGTTTTAAAATGTATATGTATACAAGATGGATTACATCAAAATTCCTTACTCAAAATTACTTAAATCTCTACCGGACTAAAATATTTACCTAGATCGCTAAAAGTTTTACCAAGCTGTTCCTAAATCACAGACTTTTATTTCGATCTCACCATAAAAATCGGTTTCCGTCGATTTATTACCGATCGTCATAAACATCGTATACCATTATTACCGTAAATTACGATGGACCGTTATGATCATTATTCATTACATATCACGGGTACAGATAAACTAACACTGTAGTATTTTTATTGCTTCATTTTTTGCGCTCTATTTGATTCATGGCTCTCACGAATGGAATAATGTTAAGGCAATGTTTGTTTAGTTAATAAGCTAAGTTGTTTTTGCATGTCTTTTATGACGGATTGTTGGCTCCAATTAATAATTTGTTATTGTAAGACCTTTGTAAAACCAATGAGCAAATTATATTTCATACATTTTATTCTTCAATAATAATAAACACAATCAGGGTACACTTTCATTGTACTGGCAATTTCGCACTTTTATCTATTTTGTTTTTTAAAACTGACCACCCTGATGGACACGCTGTCCCAGCCTACGTCCGTGCCAAGCTTCATTCTTTTATTGTGCGCGGCAATGAGCACTCGACTACAAAAACACGTCTCGTTTTTGTTAATTTAGATTCAAAGTAAAAAAAAAAAAAAAAAAATAAGTGTTCAGTATTAAAACTTGCTTAATTTTCTATACTGATAATGCTTAGACGCTAGTAAAATTTATTATTATAACAAAAATAAAATCAAATCAAAACATATAATTGTGCATTCATCTTCGTCAGACTCCGAGGAAAGAGGGTAAGTGAAAATTAACCTTTTTTCCCAGATATCACATCAACTCAAATATCAATGCCGACGAAAGTGTGTCCAAAAATTGAAATCCTAAGGCATCTCTAAGCTAACTTGGAGGGTATCACATTGAGGTTATCACGAAAGTATAGCATGATGCGCGAAATAGTCCAGGCATCTCTAAGCTAGCTTGGAGGGTATCACGTTGAGGATACCACGAAAGCATAGCATGATGCGTCAATGCTCCTGGAGGTTGACTGCGGGTCAACACGAAGGATTTTAAAAATACCTCAAAGGACTTTGCGGATACCAACGGGGGACGATGTCGGTGTGGCGCTGTTCTCGGCTTCACTACAAGTGGCTCCGCATGACCTCCCGGACTTTGATCCCGAATTGCTATCGGCGCTCAGTCACAAGAACTATATTAATGGTTAGTCCCGACAGTTGTAAAATTCTAGCCGACCTTCATTGCAAAGAATCAAATAGTTTATTTGATATACTTGCCTGGCTTATGAATAGCCAGTTAAACGTTATAGCCTTTTATCAGTGATAACTATTTCACGACTTAAAAACTAATTCCACGAGGGTACCAACGCGTCGAACTTTTCTAACTATGTACCTACAACAATAATGTTTAGATTTTGTGGTGGAAAATAATTTTACTTACTTTCGAAAATTAATGTTCAGATTGTGTAATGGGATGATAATTTAACTATTAGCTCAAAACTCAATAAGTTAACAATATTATGTATAATGTACCATTAGTCTGAAAGTTTCATTGAAGTGAATTGTTAAATTCTTTCTAAAACTAATAAAAATCTTAAACCACAACGCGTCCTGAACTGAGAAGAAGCTTAAGTATTGACAAATGACATTTTGTTTCGACAAATGACAAGTAATTAAAGTTCACGAACGGGACCAGATGTTTTTTCGGAGAAATAGTTTCGGGCATTATACTAGTTTCAATGGTTACTGATCGTCAGGTGTTGTAAATAAAGAAACCAGCAGGGCGCGGCGGGCGACTTTGCTATCGACACCCACCGCTGGGACAGCGCAATCTCGTTTCTCGAGAAACTAGCTGGCCCCCTCTCGTTACGGCTCGGCCAGCAGGGGGGGCGTGACACACTTGAGTATTGGCGATCAGCCGCGAGGAAGATGCGACGTGGCAGCGAGTCTCCACCAGGTTCATCGACGACGCTAGACATTAAGGTACCTATATGCCAGTTGTCTTCAACATTTTGAAGTTTATTGGTTACATATCACTGACAAGGAATCCGTCACGATCTATAACATGATCTAGAATTTCGGGAGTTATAATAAGTGAAGACTATTTTTTTACTTTCACTAGGTGTACAAATGTACGTACATTCAATAAAATATTTTAATGAATTGAACAAATTAAGGAACTAGCTCCAAAAAATTATTATTACATAATACCATTTTAAAAATCGTACACTAACACAGTGTACCGTCTTACACGTTCACAACAAAGAAAAAGCGACAAATGTCTTTGACAATCGACATTTCTTTTTTGGGTGAGATAATGTGGGAGTGAGTCACTGCATGTTCGATTATAGTTAAGATGTGTCTAACCTCAAAATCTTACGTGGTAAAAGATACATTCTAAATTTAAAGGCGTTGAATGAACTTGTAGTTCAAAATCCTTTGAAATTGATAGTTCATAGAACAGCTTACAAGCGAATACTTAAAAAGGGTTTTATGCCTATGAACTGAAGAATCTTATTTTAAAGTACCGATTCATCCTTGGTAAAATACATAAAGAAGTTGTGACTCATCTCAGATACTTACCGCGGTTTTTTCATGAAGATTTGTTAGGTGTTAGAGTGTTAAAGTTATTTACTACCCTCAAAACATGCTCAGTTTCCTGGTTTTATTTTAATTTCTGACGATATGGCAGTATCGTTACCCAACCGCAAACTATGACGTGAATTATGTAACAATTCAAATTCTGTAAAAAAATTTATACGCTTAACTCGTTGTATCATCTAAGAGTTAAGCTTAATTCCGATTAAAAGTCCTAAAGTCCACTTCTCCAGCTATTAGGTATGGATGGGGTTACACAGAACGTCTGTAGAAACAAAAAATGTAGCCCGTAAGAAAAATTAGACTTTAGACGCAGCTGTTCGTCCATCATCGGTTATCCTATCAGATGGCCAGTGGTTACAAAACATTTTTTAAGTCATCTAACTCCCTTAAACCTAAAAGGTTGAACTAGTGATTCACACGATTTCCCGGTCTAGATGAAGACTAATTCTTTTCATTAGAGGGATTTTTGTTTTTGTAATAATTAACGTTAAGATGAATCGAAATACCTCTTTACAGAGTTGATGGCCATATTTTTCGATACATCTATTTTGATACACATGATTTACATCAGTTGCATAGAGGATATCAAATATCCTCATTTAAACGATTGGGTTAATTGTTTCTTATATGGAAATTAAAGATAATCAAAAGCTGACCAAGAGTTACATCCAGTTAATGGGATTAAGCTACCGCTGTAAAATTATATACTTCAAAGTTATTCAAAGAGTTCAATCCAGTTATTGAATTTATCGCTTCTTGCAATAATGCGAAATGTAATCAATATGAACCCAGACGTCTTAGAAACAGACGCATTCTGAACATTTTGGAACACCAAGTTTACCTTTGCTCTTCTATACATTCTTCTAGAGGTAGAATGCTTAAAAATACTATTATAGACAATGCTTTAGACATACATCGTCTAAGGACCTTTACAACTTTGGATTTTCTTCTTTTACATAAGGTGTCAAAAGACTTACTTCTTATAGTACATTTATTGATGATAAATAAATAAATATGGTCTTTCCCTAGAGAACCACAATTCATAGGAATTACTGGAGGAAGTTCTCTGAAGGCATTAAAAAAAAAAAAAAAAAAAGGACATTTTGTTGGAATTTTTAATAATCTATATGTTTCAAAAATTTTGTGTTATTTACAAAGTTTTGTGGCAATACTGCTTTAATAACGACTGAGATCCGTACAATCCGTACATTATAAGTCAACCTCGTAATTTCCAACAGAACAACTTGTTAACGACGTAGCATATGGTACGATTACTTGTTATCATTTATATATATATATATATATATTATATTGCGAAAATGAATAGATAAATTAACATCAAACACCACATAGTAGCACACAATATAGTATGCTAACACATTGCTCAATGGGCCTTAATAAGAGTTTATTCATTCCGTAACTTTGCTTTGCTGATCTTGTAACTTTTTTAGCTTTAGGCAGTAGACACAGCACAGAATGAAAACATTAGCATTAGTTAAAGTTAGTATTATTGTTTTTATATAATTCAAGGGAATTATTGAGTTTATACAACGCCAGCTACTACTCAGGGCGAACCAGTTTTAATTATACCATAATCAAAACTGAAGAGAAAGTATAAAAATTTGCCACAGCTTTGAAAAACAAATCGATATGTCGTTTACAAAATCTTAGACCAAGATATATAATAGACAACCTCCTGATAATGTTGAAGCGACCTCATAAGGTCGCCTGCAGGCAGACCACCGTGAGAACGTGTCTGCCGAGGAATATAATCTCTCACGAGAGAAGTCTGCGTTTCAGTGTACTCAGCACCAAGTACGCAACACTTCCTCGGCGAGCACGTAGTTTGTTGCTTGACCTCATCAGAAAAGCAGTCTGCTGGTAACAACCATTACGGACGTTACCTAAGTTTTATAACCTCTTATTGAGCGATGATGCTTCTGTCGCAATAGCTCTTTTGCTCTCTAATCATTAATCATTATAATCTATCTAAATATAAATTAAACCTATTTGTAATGTGACTGGTTTATTGATCCAGGAATTGAACGAAAAGATTGTGTTAATTAAATACTTCTGTGGTATAAAGAGGACCTATTTCCTATTATAATAGGAAACAATTTACTATCTGTTAATGTCCATAATTTAACAAAAATTTTCATCTCTAAACATCTACCCTGATTGTGTTTATTATTATTGAAGAATAAAATGTATGAAATATAATTGATGATTAAACGAACTTACCTGTAAGTGAAGTTCTATCACAATTATGTGAATACATTTTATTCGAAAATAATAATATAAGGTCCCTCCCATACCCAAAACCCATGAGTATAATACGAAAATTTTGTTAAATATTCTCTAAAGAATGAAGCTTGGCACGGACGTAGGCTGGGACAGCGTGTCCATCAGGGTGGTCAGTTTTAAAAAACAAAATAGATAAAAGTGCGAAATTGCCAGTACAATGAAAGTGTACCCTGATTGTGTTTATTATTATTTTCGAATAAAATGTATTCACATAATTGTGATAGAACTTCACTTACAGGTAAGTTCGTTTAATCATCAATAAATGATTTGATTTGATTTGAATCAAATGTACGAGTAGGTCGTTGGCAATTTGGCATACATGTAAAAGCTATTGACGATCAAAAAGCTAATACTGGCCTGGCCTTTGAACTAGCACAGAAACTTAATATTGGTCGCGAACTTTTTGATTTTAGCACTAATACATATTGAGGGGCAATTACTTGGGTATTAATTGTCCGGAAGTCTAATTTTGTTTTACTGTTAGGGAAGCTTCAGGAATGATTTAAGTACGTGTATCATTTTTTTTTAATAAATAATTCATTCATTTTTATATCAGAAAAGAGATTTCACGCGAATAAGGAAAGATCACGCAACACGGTTTGTATAATTGATGACACAGGAAGGAAAAGCTTTGTATCTACAGAAGCGTTGGCGTAACGAAATAAATTGTTTAGCACACTCTCCCCAAAACTACTCAAACTAATTTCGACTTTCCACTGTTTACTTATACCACACATGGTCTAGAGTGACTTTGTAATGCTTTTGTTACAATGACGGATGACTAAGCTAATAGTTCAATTAAAAATTGTCTGGATTACTAAGCCTGAACCACAGTCCACATGATTATTCGATACTCAGGAAAGGTCGAAAAATAATATAGGTACTTACTGCATTCATCTTTTGACAAGAAAATCCTTCGAAAATTGCCGCCCCGACCAAAACGTGACAAACAGATTATCCTAACTCTGAGGTTAATCCGTTTGCATTACAAATCACGATGCTTGGCCTGCCATACTAAATGACAGATTTACTCCAAGTTACAGCGTCACGTTTGTTTATTTTAGGACTTACGTAAGCTAGTCTTGAGTTTATACAGCTGCTATATTTCTTGAATATCATAAATCTAAACAACAAATCTTTACACTTTGTGGCGTCACTGAAAGTGTTGCTGGCTGGCTGAAAGAAACCCTGAAACTCATTGTGATTACCTCTAGGGCCCCAAACATATTGGGCTCATCTTTTGACGTCGACATCCCTCAAACTTTTATACAACGTGTAGATTAATTCCCCTAATTAGCCGAAATCCTAAAGTAGGGAAAGATGTATAGGTAGATGCATGAAAAAATATCATAAGAAAGTCGAGCTTATATCCTGAGGGAACTATAGGGAGTTCAAAAATGTACAATAAATTTAAAGTGACATCCTAAAAACAGTTCAATATCAATGAATAAAAATGATTTGAGGTTTGTTGATGTCACAGTTAGAATTAGAATTGCTAAATTTTATTTTTCTAAATGAAATAATATTTTTTGTTTTGAAAATGAAATATAACAATTGGGGCTTCTAGGATCTTGTGTTCCTAGAATCAACGCAGAGCACGCAATGATTACGCACCGCGCCTGTGCACGATGAATCGGCGGGCAACTGCCGGGCCCATCAGAGCAGGCCAGCGGACTCCCACAGGCAGCGGCGGTGGCGGGTCGAAAAAGGCCCGCCAAAAAATTATATAGGCGATTTGCACTGGGTTTAATCCCGCGGCACAGAGTGACTTACTACTAGGTACTTACCGGCGCATGGAGACAGCCAGTACGTGGAATCCGGGGAGTGTGTTCGTGTAGGATGAATGTAGTGTGTGGTGTCTGCGGTGTTAAATGCAAATAGGAACACACTCTCCCTTTCTTGAGGGATCTTTCGCGGCGGCGGTACGAAATCGCGGGTAGCGAAGTGAGTCCGCGGCGGCGAGGTGTCCAGGTGGCACGTGAGCACAAAAAACAGTGTTCCTGATAGTAAAATGGGCCGCAGCGTTAGAAGGACGCGGCGGCCAACACGGCAAACTAAGGAACTCAATAAATCGGGGCTCGTAAACTAAACGACACGGGCGTGGCCGGCAAATTTCACGCGGGCAACGCGGATTTTTTCAGTCGGCTTGTAGAAACGGACTCGGAGTGGCGGCGTGGCCGGCAAACAACACGCGGGCGACGCGGAACAAAATGGTACGCGATAAATAGCTCCTCACAAATAATAAGACAGCGCGATGCGGCGTGGCGGGCGACTTTACGCGGGCGAACGCGGCACACACACCGACCGACTCCGTCGGGATTTTGCACCGGACTGGGCGAGCGAACGCCGCCGGGGCGCGCGCGGGCGCTGGTCGCAAACCGCTCGCGGGAGAGGGGCGTGCAGTGATAGCCGATCGACGCGATACGGTCTAGCATAAACCGGAGAGTGCTAGCGTAAAGCGCAAACACCCCCGCCAGTGGACCCAAGGATTTGGGGTCCACTAACCAATGGGCAAGCGGGATAAGGAAGAGACGGCTCGCGGCAAAACCGAATCTCCGACCATTACTTCGGCAACTCTGGGAACCCCATCGGATCCATATATCAATTTAAGAATGCGTCCACGACGCCAGCACAAAGGCAACAAATTAGACTCCTTAACTAGGACAAGATCACCAACCTTAGGTGGGTCGGTCTTGTCGGACCACTTAACGCGCTGCTGCAAGAGATGCAAATATTCTAAATACCAACGATGCCAGAAATTTTGGGTCATCTGCTGTAGCAATTCGAAACGAGACAACCGTGAGACCTTCACGTCCCTGAAGGGGTACTCGGGCAGGGCGTTAAGGGGTTCACCAATTAGGAAATGACCGGGGGTTAAAACTTCCAGGTCATTGGGATCGGACGATAAGGGGCAGAGTGGCCGAGAATTGAGGACAGCCTCAATCTTACAAAAAACGGTAGCGAGCTCTTCAAATGTCAAAATGGTTTCACCTATCACGCGTCGGAGATGCGTCTTTGAGACCTTGACGACGGCTTCAAAGATCCCGCCCCAGTGGGGACAAGCTGGCGGGTCAAAGGTCCAAGTTATCCCCATCTTGGACATTGCCGTGCCGAGGCCTATCTTATTTTCATTCAAAAATTGGACGACTTCCTTCAAATATCTATCGGCACCCTTATAGTTGGTCCCACAATCCGATCGGATCAGGTGCGGATATCCTCGGCGTGAAACGAAGCGGCCTAGCGTGGCTACAAAGGCTTCGGTGCTGAGGGCACTCACCAGTTCTAGGTGTACGGCCTTGGTAGCCAGGCAAACAAAAACGCAAAGGTAGGCCTTGAGGGAACGAGCATTGCGGAGGCTGGAGCTCTTGACGAAGAACGGCCCCGCAAAATCCGTCCCGACCGCCGAAAAAGGGCGCGAGGCCACGACACGGTCGGTGGGGAGGTCCCCCATAATGGGCTGCATGGTGCTGGCCTTCAGGCGGTAGCACGGAATGCACTTAAAAATGACGCTTCGGATGGAGCGTCGTCCCGATAAAATCCAAAATTCGCGCTGCAATATGGCCGAAAGGGCGTTGCAGCCAGCGTGGGCATTTTTGACGTGGTAATGCGTCACCAACAATTTTACAAAAGCGCTATTGTTCGGAAGCAGCAGGGGATGACGTGCCCCATAGGGTAAGTCAGAATTCCGGAGGCGTCCACCAACGCGTATCAATCCGGTGTCATCCAGGAAGAGGTTTAAGCGGGCGAGCGAGCCTTTCAAAGGTAAACCTCGCTTCAGTGTCTCAATAGCGGACTCAAAATGCTCCAGTTGAACCAAACGTATCCAAAAGGTCCGGGCCTCCTGTCTCTCCAGGGGCGACAAGACCGGGTTCGACATTTTGTCGCGTGGGTTCCGAGCGTTGTGGGTGAAGCGCTGAATCCAAGCCGTCACCCCAATCAATTTATCAAGGGAACTGTAGCGTTCCTGAAGATAGCTCAGCGAATTGGCTGGCTTATCTTCGACAACTCCGACTCGCAAGCCAGGTAACACATCGGGCTCGGAGAACCTACTCTGAGGCCAGGCGGACTCATTCCGAGTCAGCCAGTCAGGGCCCCACCAAAGAGAGTGGTTGACAAGGTCGGAAGCTTCACATCCGCGGGAAGCACAATCTGCAGGGTTCAGGTCCCCTGGCACATGTCTCCAGGTCAACGGGGTTTCCGAATTCTGGATTTGGGAAACCCGGTTGGCAACAAAGACCTCCAAGTTGTGGGGAGCGGCTCGCAACCAACAAAGGACAATTTCGCTGTCCGACCAGGCGTACACGTCCGTCAGGTCAACGATCGATAGGAGGGACGTACGCACATGGTTGAGAAGGCGCACCAAAAGAGCGGCTCCAGACAACTCCAATTTGGGTATCGTCAAGCGTGACCGAATTGGGGCCACTTTACTTTTCGCCAAGACAAGGTGGGTTGCGACCTCGCCGGTGTCACTGACAGTCCGCAAATAGACCACGGCTGCGTACCCCTTTTCGGACGCATCACAAAAGCCGTGGAGACTGGCGTGGCACCTTCCGGGCGGTAGGAAGCAACGAGGCATCGAAATCCGATTAACATTCGGAAGTGAGGCCACAAGGGAGAGCCACTCCTGTAATAACCTCCCTTGAAGGGGCTCGTCCCAGCTGACTTCAGCCAACCAGAGCTTCTGCAGGAAGCATTTGGCCAAAAATATTACGGGGGTGATCCACCCATTTGGATCAAAGGTACGTGCCACCGTGGACAAGACCGTACGTTTGGTCCAAGTCTTAGGGGGGGGATCCAGTTTGACCCGGTAAGTAAAAATGTCCTGCACGGGCTGGTATTGTATACCCAAAACCGTCAGCAAATTAGGATTTTCGGGATTTTCGAAAATGTGTGGATCCTGCTGATCTTCTCCCGGCAAGTCCCTTAAGACAAGCGGGGAGCTCGAGAGCCATTTACTCAGCTCGTATCCACCCGACTTCAGGATGGCAATCAACTCATCCCGCAAAATCAAGGCTTCCTCAACACTGGAAGCTCCAGTACAAATGTCGTCCATGTAGACTGACGACTCCAAAATGGCTGAGGCGCGAGGATACTTCAGTCGTTCCCGGTCGGCCAACTCCAGTAATGACCGGATGGCAATGTAGGGGCTGGACCGAAGGCCATAGGTGGTCGTATTCAGCTCGAACACTCGTATGGGGTCACTCGGACTCTCGCGCCATAATATCAGCTGGTACCTCCGATCATCACGATGCACCACGGTTTGGCGGAACATCATGCGGATGTCGGCCACAAAGACCACCTGGTGCTGCCGAAACGTCGTGAGGATGTCGGAGATATCCTTGATCAACTTGGGACCGGAGTGTAGGCACTGGTTGAGAGACACTCCGTTGGACGTTGGAACAGAGCCATCAAAAACCACACGGATTTTCCCATTCGGGTTTTTCAAAACGGCGTGGTGGCAAAGGAAGTAATGCTCGTTCGAACGCCAATCAAAGTTGGACGGCGACATGTGACCAAGGTCTTCATATTCCCGCATGAAGGCCACATACTTGCTACGGAAGGCCGGGTCCCGTTTCATGCGCCGTTCCATTGATAGGAGCCTCTTCTCAGCGAGGGCCCGCGATTGACCCAGGGGGGGTCGTGCCGCCAGGAGTGGCAAACGGGTTACAAAGCGTCCGTCCGTACGGCGCCCCGTGTTATTCCTGTAAAAGGACTCACACTCCTGTTCAAGGGGGCTAACCCGAGCGGCCTGAGGCGGCTCTTCAACCTCCCAAAATCGCTGGACAACATCGGTCAGCGACAAGCCTGCGACCTGGATGGGGTCAGGCTCCGGGGAGGGGCTAGACCATAAAACCGGACCGAAGAAGCTATTGCCAAATATAGTGGGCAAAGCGCAAAGGCCATTGGTCTGCAGGGCCCTAGCTCCCCCAGTTATGATAAGACCCAGCACGTCGGAACCCAAAAGAAGGTCCATAGGACCGGGTTCGGACCAGTGGGGGTCAGCGGGGGCTAAACCTGACGTACAGCGCACTGCGGCGTCGGTTACCCGAACTTGCGGAAGGGGACCTAAAATGTTATCCATGACGGTCACCATAATCAAAACCCGCAGGTTTCCACGAATAGGACTAAACATTAACTCAGCCTCTCCCTTGTGCGATGCGGGCGTGGCGCCACCGACACCGATGACACGACACTCGCGCGGTCTCCAAGGGAGCCCTAGCCTTCCCACCAAGTAAGACGAAGCTATGGAGCGTTGGCTACCCAGGTCCAAAAGGCAACGAACGGTCATAGATTCACCATTAGGGTTATACACCTTCACTGAGGCCGTCGGCAAAAGTATGGTCTGACATACTGTCTGCTGTAGGTTCAGAGTCTCAGGGGAGGTGGCCACGGTGGGAGCTAGGGTGGCGGATACCTAGCGCGGCGAGGGTTCACCAGCGGGATCCCACTGACGGGGGTGCTCCGGCTGGGGCGGCGCTAGAGAGGTGGAGGGCATTCCGTACGGAGAGGTGACGAACATGCCGTACGGAGACCATGCCCCCATCCGGGGCCGCACCATGCGGCTAGCGTCCGGCACCCGGTAGGGATTGCCTCGACCTATGGTGGGTGGATGGCGCTCCAGTCGCGGCCACTCGTGTAGTGGCGGCGAAAACCGACGCGGGACGACGCTCAATGGGGCAGCCGCGATATCCCCGTCGTAATGACGCGAGGGGGATGTGACCGTGACGCGGGGTGGTGAAGCCCTCCTCCGGGGGGCGGAACCCCTACCTCCACTAGGAGGTTGGTGGTCCACCGGAGAACGCCTAACGGGACTGGCCGGGTGGCCAGGACTAGCGCCCCCGCCCATGGGGGGGTGCGCGATCGAGCGCCCCCGCCCATGGGGGGGTGCGCGACCCAACGTCCCGGCGACCGGAACCACTCCGGTTAGCGCACAAGATGGCCGAATGGGCACCGCCGCAATGTGGGCAGGGCCGCTGGCGCGGGCAGTCTCTTACGAGATGCTGGCCCAGGCACGAGAAACACCACTGGCGTGTCGACACGTATTCTCTCCGGGCCGCAACCGGTTTGGCCAGGAAGTGCGGACACGAGGAGACCTGGTGGCCGGGGTGCCGACAATAGGCACAGGGGGGGAGCTTCGTTGCCACGGCCCCGCTGTACTGTGACACCCGGCGACCTTCTCTGGCGTCGGCTTCACGGCCTCGCCGGTTGGGGCCGGTCCCCGTCGAAGGGCCAGTCCTTGCCCCACCCCCTCGGGCATGCTCGGACCTCCCAGGGGCCACTCGAGGGCCGGTAACTCCAGAGTTATCGGCCTGGAGGCACTCCTGCTCCAAAAACTTCAGGAGGTCGGAGAAAGGGGGCAGGTAGGTTGCACCGTCCCCTCCGAAGCGCTGCTCGAAGCGGAGCTTAAGCTCCGACGGCAGGCGGGAGAGCACTATGTGCAACAACAAGAAGGACCACTGGTCGACGGGGAGATCCAATCGACGGAGAGCGTTGGTGGCCACAATGCAGGGGTTTAGCAAGGCCTCTCTGAGGCCGGCCACCCCGGTGACGGCGGGCAAGGCGAGTAGCTGGGCTACATGTGCGTCGGCCAACCGGCGCACATTTTCATAGCGCCTGGCCAGCAATTCCCGGGCCGTGGTGTAGCTCTCCTCCGAGAGGTCGAGGTGCCGCACCAAATCCAGGGCCTCGCCCTGTAGCGAAGACAGTAAGTATGTCAGCTTCTGGGTGGGGGACAGGTCCTTCCTGGCGTGGACCAGACTGTCAAATAACGCCAGGAAGCCCATCCACTCTTGAAGCTGCCCACCGAATTTGGGCAGCTCGATCGTGGGCAGTTTCCCGAGTAATGCCGGCTGTGTGGGCGGTCGGCTGGGGGAGTCTCTAAAAGCGCCACTTCGACGCCTTTCATCAGCGGCGGTCCGGATCCCATGGGCGGCCTCCACCACCGAGTCCATCAGTTCGAAGAACTGGTCGTAATCGGCCTGAGCCGTCCTCAGTACCTCCTGTTCGGGACCGAGGGTGAGCAGGTCTTGAAAGGCCTGCTCCACGGAGGCCTGCCGAGTCCGCACCTGGTCCGCTCGGTGTAATAGGGCGGCGGTTCTATCTTCGCGGCCTATCAAACCCGCGGCGGACGTCGCCCAGCGAAGCTCAGACTGTATCTGTACAGCTAGCTTTTTTATGTTCGCGGACATTCTAACAAATTAAATGTAAACAAAATGTAAAAATAAAGTAATAATAAATTGAAAAGGCGGCCGGCAAGTCGGCGGGCGGCGCGAGTGCAAGCAATAATAAATTGAAAAGGCGGCCGGCAAGTCGGCGGGCGGCGCGAGTGCAAGCAATAATAAAATTAAAGCAATAGTAAACAAGTCGTATCGCGGTCGCGGTCGTACCGTAGTCGCAATGAACAAAGCGGCGCGACCGTAGTAGGTACGCGTGTTAAATTACGGCGAGCGGGCGGTACCGGCACGCAAGCAAAACTTAAAATAAAAATTAAACTTATAATTATAATAAGCGGAACGCGGCCGAAACGCGGCGTTGACGCAGCGGAACTGGCGGCGATTGCGGAATTTCCGCTAACAGCGCGGCGAACGACACGGCGCGTGGCGGAAAGCGGGATTTATGCCAGCGGCGCAGAAAACGAACGGCGCGGCGGGCAAAACCAGCGCAAAACGCAAAGCGAGGTGTAGACAAACCGCGCTCACTGCTACCAAAAATGATTACGCACCGCGCCTGTGCACGATGAATCGGCGGGCAACTGCCGGGCCCATCAGAGCAGGCCAGCGGACTCCCACAGGCAGCGGCGGTGGCGGGTCGAAAAAGGCCCGCCAAAAAATTATATAGGCGATTTGCACTGGGTTTAATCCCGCGGCACAGAGTGACTTACTACTAGGTACTTACCGGCGCATGGAGACAGCCAGTACGTGGAATCCGGGGAGTGTGTTCGTGTAGGATGAATGTAGTGTGTGGTGTCTGCGGTGTTAAATGCAAATAGGAACACACTCTCCCTTTCTTGAGGGATCTTTCGCGGCGGCGGTACGAAATCGCGGGTAGCGAAGTGAGTCCGCGGCGGCGAGGTGTCCAGGTGGCACGTGAGCACAAAAAACAGTGTTCCTGATAGTAAAATGGGCCGCAGCGTTAGAAGGACGCGGCGGCCAACACGGCAAACTAAGGAACTCAATAAATCGGGGCTCGTAAACTAAACGACACGGGCGTGGCCGGCAAATTTCACGCGGGCAACGCGGATTTTTTCAGTCGGCTTGTAGAAACGGACTCGGAGTGGCGGCGTGGCCGGCAAACAACACGCGGGCGACGCGGAACAAAATGGTACGCGATAAATAGCTCCTCACAAATAATAAGACAGCGCGATGCGGCGTGGCGGGCGACTTTACGCGGGCGAACGCGGCACACACACCGACCGACTCCGTCGGGATTTTGCACCGGACTGGGCGAGCGAACGCCGCCGGGGCGCGCGCGGGCGCTGGTCGCAAACCGCTCGCGGGAGAGGGGCGTGCAGTGATAGCCGATCGACGCGATACGGTCTAGCATAAACCGGAGAGTGCTAGCGTAAAGCGCAAACACGCAATATTGACGACCTCCGTGGTTGAGTGGTTAGCGTGCCGGTTTTCGAGGCGCCGCCATCTCTGAGGTTCCGGGTTCGATCTCCGGTCGGGGCAATGTGGAAAAATAACTTTTCTACATTGTCTCGGGTCTGGGTGTTGTGGTACCATCGTTGTTTCTGATTTCCATAACACAAGTGCATAAGCTACTTACTATGGGATCGGAGCAATGTATGTGATGTTGTCCTCTATATATTTATATATTCATATAAAAAAGAAGCTCTCTAAAAGGAACAATTTTACCCGTTTCTACAACATTTTTTATTGCTACTCCGCGTTATTTGTCATAGCGTGATTTGATATAGTAAATGGACTATATCCAACGCCAAAATATTTTTTCTATTCTGACCAGTAGTTCCTGTGATTATTGCGTTGAAACAAACAAACGAACAAACTCTTCAGCTTTATAAAAATAGTATAGATTACCAATTGACACGCAAGCCGTGAAGGAAAATACGATGAGGAAACCTGCATCTTTGAAAGTTATCCGTAACGTAATAATCAATGAGGTTGACGACCCAGTGGCGTAGCGGTAGCGAACCTGCCGTCTGCGTCGGAGGTCGTGGGTTCGATTCCCACTACTGGCTAAAGGTTAATTGTGTGATGAGCATGAATGTTTTCCGGTGTTTGGGTGTTTTTCAACATCAAGTATTATATTATTTATGTATAATTATCAGTTGTCTAGACGTACCCTTAACACAAGCTATCGCTTACTTTGGGGCTGGATTGTGATGTATTTATTGTACTTATTTATATATTTATTTATTTAATAAGGTGTGTATACTGTGTAGCCGCCAGCCGGCTAATCCGCTTAGCCAGAGTGGCGGATTGTGGAGAGGAGACTCGTAAAAGCAGTTAAGGTGATGGTAATTGGTAATGAAGTGGTGAAATCTGCCCGTTATCACTAAATTGCATAAATGGAAAATTGTTTTTTGTTTATTAACTCCTTCACACGTCCTCTAAAATAAAATAAAAAAATTCAAAATTCAAAATAATATCTTTATTTCACATAGACCTAATATACAGGCACTTGTAACAGGTCAGTATGATATTAGTCACATTTGTATGGCGATAACTCTAAGACAACTTAAAACTATTAACTATTCTATTCAACCGATTAGCGGAGACAAGTCACAGGGGGTTACATCTTTCCAGGAAGACAAAGTCGCGTGGGCAAAGTCTCTGGCAATAACTAGTATTAATAAAATATGGTAGAAGAAACCGTATTACACTGGTCGACCCTTCGGCACTGGAAAGTAAATTAATCATTTGTCAGTGACGTCAATGACGCTCTCAGCATGAAACCCGATAGCCTTCAGGCTTCAAAAAGTCTAAAACAAGAGGAGGGTGATTTAAAAAAAAGGATTGAGTGATATTTTTATGTAAGCCTTAGAAACCACGACAATAGAAATCGGTAATACAAAGTGTAGAACTAGAGTAATATTGGGTGTTCTAGATCATCGACCAAAACAAGCAAAAAATCATGGTTGTATGGGAGCCCCTCTTAAATCTTTATTTTATTTTATTAGACGACGGAAATACATCATCTGTGAAAATTTCAAGTGTGTCTCACGATTCAAGAGATACTGCAGCCTGGTGACAGACGGACGGACGGACAGACGGCGAAACCTCAGGAATATAGGGTACCCTTTTACCCTTTGGGTACGGAACCCTAAAAAGATAAATAAAATGAAATGTTATTTATGTTTATTTTAAATCATGGTTGTTTTAAATATAGTCTGTGTTATAAATAAGTTAATAAATGATATCGCGCAGTATATGATCGTAAATGTGCTGAGGCCCGGGGAAATTAATTAAAACATTGGAATATAATCTACTATATAAAAATAAGTCGGGTTTTCCTTCCTGACGCTATAACTCCAGAACGCACGAACCGATTTCCACGGTTTTGCATTCGTTGGAAAGGTCTCGGGCTCCGTGAGGTTTATATAGCAAAGAAAATTCAGGAAAATTAAAAAAAAAAATACAGAAAAGGAAGCCATCTGGTGGCGAAACGGAGTTCGCCGGGTTTGCTAGTTTTATTTAAATAATCATACTAATAACTCAGTTTGCTCGCAGCGTTAGTTCAAATAAAAAATAGACATATACCCTGAACAGGGCGGACGGCGCGAAATAATGCCGCCAGTTTATCGATGCCAAAAATGCTTATTTTGACACCAGCAGTATAACCACACTGTAGTTCGCTCAGTAGCCACCTATACAATTTTGACATAAAATGTATTTGAAATACTTTTCGCTTTTATAAATTTAAATAAAATATTTATCAGGACATTACACACATAGCAATCTAGCCCCAAAGTAAGCGCTAGCTTGTGTCACGAGTTGTTGTGTGAGTTAGATAACTGATAAATATAACTTATGTACATATTAATATACATAAAAATAATATATTGAAAATCCAGACACTGGAAAACATTCATGCTCATCACACAAACATTTACGAGTAGTGGGAATCGAACCCACGACCTCTGACGCAGCCGGCAGGTTCGCTACCGCTGCGCCATTCGGTCGTCATGAAAAAGGTTTACGTCAATCGTTCGGATGGTCATATCCTCAGGTTTGTTATCGGTGGCTAAAATCTAAATACACGGGGAAGTTATAATTGCTTCGCCCGCTTGCATCTGCATACTTACAAAACCATCAACGCTCGACAACATTTCTTTTTAACTCCCCGAGAAGCCGAGCTGGAGTCCAAGAGAGTAGTTTCTACAACTTTTAGAAAACTTTCATTCCATCTGAGGTTGAACTTGAGGTTGATATTGGGATCCGCAGACCCAAAGGTGAGAGAAGTACCTATTGGTCCGAATTTGCCTTTTACAAGAGGATCCTAATTTCGGTGTAAAATAAGTTAAAATAAGCAAAAGTTTATAGCCCTATATAGCTCCCTCACCTTAACCTAATAATCCTGGAACTGGACTTCGCTTCATTCGAATGGATATATTCACAAGTTGGAAGTTGCACCCGAATGTGTCAAACAAATTGATTGATTATACAGATATTTCAATCTACGACGACGCGTTCCACTCCATCTAATATAACTAACTTCATACGAATCGAATGAAACATAAGCGATTTTAACAGAGTGGGGCGCGTCTTCGTGGATTGAATATTGAAATACTTAGTTATTTGCGTATCAAGAGAGCAATGTTTTTTTTTGGTGAATTGTGAATTCCGAAAGTTTTTAATCACCTGAGCTTAGTGAAGAGGATGAATATTACATGAGAATATTAAACGAAAATAAATAAATATTATGATGATGAATTTTTTAAGCTTTCGATTTTAAATTTTTTCACGCTTTACTAATATTTAAATTACACACAATACATATACTAGAATCAGTAGTATAAGAAATATGAAACGTTTAAACATAAAATTAAAAAAACGTGCAATAGAGACGTTTTAATATTGCTTGTACGAAATAAAAAATGTTGGCCTGTATACTGTCTACAGAATACAAATACTTAGAAATGTCTGAAACTATGTACTTACCGCTGTTCTAACAGTTTATTTTCATTTTGTGGTAAAATTAACCATACATCAGGATAAACATTTTAAATACGTTGTTTTCATTGTCAAGTCGTCTAACAGTCATAATATAATGAAAGAAGCGCCTAAATAAGTTAACTTTCGTATTAATATGTCTCCCTACACCTGTTCATTATTGAGTCTTAAGAAATCTGTTGATAAATCACCTGGTGAACTTTATACGCACGGTCAAACCAAACTTTGCCTGTCTCCAAACTAATGGAACACTTTTAAATTGAATAAACTTGAAAAAATATTCCGAACTGCAGTATTTACACAAACTTATCACTGAAAATATTTTTTTAAAGTACTTTATGAAAGTTTTCTTAAGTTTATTTAATTTTTTTATTCATTAAAACGCATAAAAATCACGGAACACTTGTTATAGAGTGGTTTACGAGGAACGCGTTCGCCGCGGTTGGCTATGGCGGTATAGTATCAACTCGAAACGCCGCCGCCCGCCCAGCAGCGCATGTCCGCCCGCCCAGACTACATTTATCAAATTTTTACAAAAATATAATTAGAATTTTTGGTGGTAGAATAAAACAATTTCTATCAGAGCATCAATGTACTTTAATTGACTTTAAGTTAAAGAAAATTATACTTAAATTATTTATCTTACTAAATAATATCTGAGCTAATTTTTGAAAACACATAAACAAACTAATTACAGTTAGATAGGTATAACTACTATAACACACTATACAAAATACCCGCATTTTTAAACTATTTGTTATTCATTGAGACATACGTAGTATAAAAACATGTCTCAATAAATAATAATTAGTTGAAAATGCGGATATTTTGTATTTATGCATAGCCGTGAGCATTAGGCACCATTATGGTATTATTTTGGTTTACTAGTGCCAAAATACCGAAAAAATGATCTTTCTTTCACTATAAAGTTTCTTTCCATAAAAAAATTAAAAAAGGAACATAACTTAATAATACTTTTTTCACTAACCTACAATTTTTTACCAACCAAATTTTTTTTCAAGGAAGAAGTGAAATCTATACGATAGAAGACGCATTCGTTACTCAATCTTATGCACAGTGCAGATGCAGTCTTTTTTAAGTAATTATTAACCTAAAACTAGTGAATACTTCGGAATTCTTTTTAAATAATTCAACATATCAGGTGTTTTTATAAACCTACTAAATGTATCTATATGTATAGATTTCTCTTTTCCTTTCCTCCTTTTCCTTTTTTTGGACGCCGTATGGGCCCGCAAGAGTCGAACCTCCCGGCTTCTCCACCTCTTCCGACGCCAAGTCGCGCATCTGGGATGGGCCGGCAGCGCCGTTTTCTGCACTTACTCGTATCTATGATGGGCCCGCAGCGCGGTTTTCTGCCCTCTCGCCATCCGGTAATTGCGATGCCACGGCCACGCCGCCACTCGAAGAAAATGCGGACACGATGGCCACCGGTCTCACCGGCCTTGATACTCCGAGTTCGGCTGGAGTTGGCCGCAGCAGTTCCGTCAGCAATCCAGCGGCGTTGATCAGTGATTTGTTAGTCGCTGTTAGATTCTCCACTTGCTTCCGCATGAATTTGTTCTCCGCTTCCAGTTCACGAACTCGCGCCTGTAGACTTCGCGCGAGCGCACTGAGATTTCCTCCCTCTTGACAAGAGTGGTTGACAGGAGAATTGCGCGAGCGCCCTCTCCGGGCGCCACGGGTATGCGAAGTGTAGCTCATTTTATTCAGTTAGCGAATACTTACAATTTGCTCGAGGAACACTCTACTCGCGTTACGGTCTGAACTGAAAGTTTGGTCACCAATGTCGTCAATAGTCAAAACTGTTGCCAAAACGAGTGGAAAATTTTGTCACCAGATGTCACCAAAAGTTACCACGTCACCAAAAGGTCACCACACTGTTGCCGAGCTTGTCACCACTTGTCACCGATTGTAACCAGTGAGAGCGCTATGAAATGCGACGTTTCTGGCGAGCTCTGTTTAACTACAAGTTTTTGTCAGACACTAAGGAATCAAACTACCTGCTTGCGCCGCAGTTTGAGATGAACTACCGTCTAATCAAATTCAGAACGAATACTTATAGTTTTGATGCAAGGGTAGGTGTATAAGTTAAAAAGCCTTCCCACTCCCACTCATTTGGTATAGGTATGTCGTACGTAGTTCGGAGCTTGTGGTACTCTTCTCTCCCCTTCGTGTCTGTAACCAATGTCGTCAATAGTCACTCCACTGTTGCCAAAACGAGTGGAAAATTTTTGTCACCGGATGTCACCAAAAGTTACCATGTCACCAAAATGTCACCAAACTGTTGCCAAGCTTGTCACCACTTGTCACCGATTGTAACCAGTGAGAGCGCTATGAAATGCGACGTCTCTGGCGAGCTCTGTTAACTACAAGTTTTTGTACAGACACTAAGGAATCAAACTACCTGCTTGCGCCGCAGTTTGAGCTGAACTACCGTCTTATCAAATTCAGAACACAATACTTATGGTTTTGATGCAAGGGTAGGGTGTACTAATAAGTTAAAAAGCCTTTCGACTCCCACTCATTTGGTATAGACAACCGGTGACAAAATGCCTTTAAAGGTGTCACCGGATTCGGCGACATGGTGACAAATAAACGGGTTCTTACAGTAAAGAATGTCACCGAAATCGGTGACAAGATGTCACCGGACCAGTGACGCGGTGACAACCGGTGACAAAATGCCTTTAAAGGTGTCACCGGATTCGGCGACATGGTGACAAATAAACGGGTTCTTACAGTAAAGAATGTCACCGAAATCGGTGACAAGATGTCACCGGACCAGTGACGCGGTGACAACCGGTGACAAAATGCCTTTAAAGGTGTCACCGGATTCGGCGACATGGTGACAAACATAGAGTACGAGTATATTGAATAGAGGTGACAAATAAACGGTTTCTTACAGTAAATAATGTCACCGGTGATAAGATGTCACCGGATCGGTGACACGATGTCACCGGATTCCGCGAAACGATGCCTCCATGTACTAGTCGGCGACCGTTCCTCGCGCTGCATCCTTGCATCCATGACTTCCATCGTGCTAACCTTCTTAGCCTGTGATGGAGCGACCTCTACCAAGTTCATGTTGTGTTTACCACAAATTCGAGAAACGTGACCCGGCGATCCGTGTCACTCATGACTACTGACAAATTTTCCAGTGTCAGCGCCAGATCCATTCTGCACTCGCACTCATACAGGCGGATGGTTTCACCGTGGTTGCGGTGCGGTAGTTGGTATGCGTTTGGTGGCTGAATGCTGATGCCATCACATTTACCGAATGGATCTGGCGCAAACTTGAAACTATATAAATATGCCTTGAAGCCACCGTGTCACGTAAGCTATTGCGCCAGTGTGTTGTTAAATCTTGGGGAGCTGGCGATTTCAAATCAGTTGGTTTTCAAGAATTAGGATTAGGTATAAGCACTAATGAATACACACAACATCTAGCGAAACGATATAATTTACCTAAATAGTAAAGGAAGTACCGACATACTTTGTGGGTGCTATGTAATTAATATTTATGTGGTCGAGATACTATAATCTAGATAGATACCTTCACAAAAAGTCCTGAGTAACTCGCTGACTCAGCAAATTTAAGCCAGAGCCCTTGAACCCAGAATGCCATAACATTTTGCGCAGAGATGTAGTATAATGTAGATAAGGAATAACAAAAGGTAGTATAATGTAGATAAGGAATAATAAGGAGGAACAAAAGAATGAATGTAACTGTCAATCAGCCCGTCTCTGTACTTACTAGGGCCAAAATCAACATAGGTACCAAACACCTATAATTATACAACTTCAGTTTACATTCAAAGTTATATTTTTGGGGTCGTTCACTGACGCAAATGAGGAGCTATTAAAGAAATTACTTTTACTTTTATGCTATTTAAAACTTTTACCAATTTAAAACTTTCTCACATTTTAGAAATTATTAAAGAGTACCTATTTATATTTTTCCCGCGGCTAATCCTGCATGAATTTCAGTTTTTTTTTTATAAATTCCGTGGAAACCATGGCTTTTTCCGAGATAAAGTAGTAGTATTTGTTATGTATCAGTCCAGAGGTTGATCTATCCCCATTCCAAATTTCTGCTAAATCCTGATACATATAGAAACTATCGCCTTTCATCTTTATTACATTAGTAGTCTGGTTAAGTAGTTAAGTAAATATAGATTTTCATCTATACGCTCGGTAAATAAGATAAGCGTGATCCAAGATGGCTTTACCGCTTTATTCAGTTGTGCTTGGTATTGGGCACGTTTGACTTTATAATTCTCAGTACAACCATCATGGATTATTAGGTTAATACACCCATCGTCGTAATTTGATTGCCTTTGGCATTTCGAGTACCTAGTAAAATACCTACGTGGTAAAGTGGCCAATGTAAGGGCCGCAAGCCCTTTGGGATATACTTAACACAGGAATGTAATTCCGGGACCAACAGGCTACATGCTGACGTGTGTCACACTAAGTGACAGGTCCAAGGATTTTGATGAATTAATATTCACTAGCTCAAAGCCCATACAAGGAATATCAACATTTTCGTTTCACTCGGAAGTTAGCCAAACCGACAAAATAACCATAACGATTTTGTGAAGTACTTCCTGAATTTGAGGTTTCGGAACATCTATTGACTGTGCTTAGAAAAGTTGAATTATTATTTATTAGACTAGAGGAGGCCCACGTGCATTTTTATTGGTTTTAAATAATTACCGTGGGAACCATGGATTTTATCATCATAAAAAGTACCATATTTTTAATCCAGGGTATAATCTATCTCCATTCCAAATTTCAGCCAAATCGATTCAGTAGTTGCGACGTAAAGGTGTAACAAACATACATGATACACTCACGCACATTTACACACAAACTTTTGCCTTTATGATATTAAAGGCAGTTACCAATATTCTATCTATCCATGATTTCCCTTACTAGAGATAGAAATTTGACATAACTTGTATGGAGCTTATGTCACATTGATATCTCTAGTAGATCGGCCGTTAGTCGTAAGTGTAACAGCTACTACTCGTCTACGGTACTTGATTCGAGGATATGAAATACTTAGCTCCTCTCAAGTAACTTTCCTTTTGCAGGCAAGCTAAGTAAAATAAAACAAAACAATTATAACACCAACAAATTTAATTTAATATGCGATAGTTAAACTTTTTTTGGTACAGCGATAGCAACAGTTTTGACTTCTAAATAAGCGTTCACTGCGTCCATGCCACTGTAATAAAAAAAAAAATATCAATATTAACAAACTTTCTTCTTTTGAAATATACTAATTATATACAAGAACAAGAATATAATGACAGATCATTACAAGTTCTCTTATATAATTAGATACATATCTAATATATTAAATTCTCGAGTCAAAGTCCAAACTCGATGGGATTGAGTCGTTTAACTACCGAGTTCCTATGGCCATCTTCTGGTTCCATCATCAGATCAGCTCCATGTCATTTTAATTTTGCATTGTCATCCGATTCACACATACATGCAAAATTTCAGCTTCGGTGACCGGGAAGTGGGTCAAATTTTACTTGCAAAATTTGATTACAAACAAACAAACAAAAAACGTCAGAACAGTTGAACTAAATAAAAGCTGATAAAATGTGCGTCCTAGATGGAAACCAAATCCACGTCTCTGTCTGCAAGAAGGCTTTCATAACTTAGTTACGTAGGTACCTATTAGTTTAATTATTCGATTTGTACTTACTTTTCCCTTCCGATTCCAGATTCCTTGAAGCCGCCGAAAGGAAGTTGTGGTCCATGATGCATGTACGTGTTAACCCTAAAATTAAAAAATTAACAATTTACTGAAAAAGTTAAAATAGAACATTTTAACTATTTTTAACATTTATGGATACAACTAACTTATTCTAATACTAGCCATGCAATTCCGCGCTGAACAATTAGGCTGATTGGTTGTGCAGTTAGTCTTTCTATCGCCAGATGTGGGATTTCTGATCTGTGGCTCTACGATTTCGCATTGTAAAGTCAACATCTCGTGAGGAGATATCGGTGTCGGGACGAAACTTGCGTCAAAGAAAGTGTCGGAAGAATTGTATGTGATGTTTCATGTGGGCGGTGGGGCAGCATTATATTCAGCAGAAATTGAATATTTAAAATCAGTTTTATGACAAACCTACCAAACATTTCCAGCCTCAACGTATTTGCTGAACTGCAGCGCCGTCTCGATGGACGAAGTGAAGATGCCGGCAGCGAGACCGTAGTTGGTGGCGTTGGCGCGGTCGATGACCTCTTCCAAGGTGTCGAATTTCAAGATACTTTGCACTGGCCCGAATATCTGCGAACAATTGCCAACATGGCAACCTTTTTATTTAACTGGTAGCCGATCCTATGATCCGATGTTGTATCCAAATTATTTATTACTTGCAGTGCCCTCGGACTTCGTTCCGCGTGTGGATGTTGGTTGAAGCTTTTCGCTATAAGACCGTTAACTGAAACGACTACTGGAACAATAATCGTCGAGTTCACACTCCACATGACGATAAACTCATGAGCAAGGTCTAATTACTTTGTTATTAGTATTTATTATTTACTGATTACTATTCTATACTGATTACTTGCAGTGCCCTCGGACTTCGTTCCGCGTGTGGATGTTGGTTGAAGCTTTTCGCTATAAGACCGTTAACTGAAACGACTACTGGAACAATAATCGTCGAGTTCACACTCCACATGACGATAAACTCATGAGCAAGGTCTAATTACTTTGTTATTAGTATTTATTATTTACTGATTACTATTCTATACTGATTTTATGTTCAGAACTAGCTGTTGCCCGCGGCTCCGCCCGCGTGAATTACGATTTTTTACCCAGTGGCACAGGTCGTGGTCACTGCGTGACCACGACTTGTACCAATGTATCGAAATATCGACAGTTAAAATCGTCCTTTTTACATATATCGATACATTGGTACAAGTCGTGGTCCTGTGCCACTGGGTTGAAATATCGACAGTTAAAATCGTCCTTTTCAATGTGATATTTATTCTGAAACCACGAAATATGTCAAAAACCATTAAATCATGTGAAAATTTGTACCGGTGGTACAGCTTTTCGTTCAGGGTTCGGCCGGGTAGGTATCACTGGGATAAAATATTCTACTAACAATATTTCCCAGCCCAACTTAGAGTCATTTAAAAAACATTTGCTTCATCTCAATACAATCCAAAATATCCGAATGGGCAATGGCTATATATTTCTTTACGTATAAAAAGACTTATGACAGTCAGTCGGTTAGGATCGATAAGACCTTTAAGAGTTAAAAATATTTGTGAACCATTATTTTACCCTTTCCATATTGCGGATGATAAAAAGACGCGGCATTCCGGGAATGTCGACAGAAGTGAAAACTCTTAACAGTGCCATCTTAATATAAAGTCAGGAAACAGTAAATAACATGACAGTTAATTATTATAAAAAAGCCGGTAGTACCTATCTCCGAGTTTTACATTCAAGTTCGACATAAATTGTAGAGATGGCGCTATACGGTATAACGTAGCGAGTTTCATGATTTATGTTCACCCTAAAAGTGAAAAATCTTAAACCATACAAAATCTTCTGCTAAGCTTATTTATTTACGGCTGTAAGGGTAGTCCAGTCAAACTTTAGCTCTACGTCTTAGCCCTAGGTTCTTTGTCCATTCCGAGTTTCAAGTCACCTACTTGAACTTATCGCTAAAGGTTCTGATGCCTGTAATTTCTGAACTACAAAAGTGATGATGATAAAATTTGTATGCAATAATCATTAAAGAACTTTCTTTCTAACAAAGAAAGAATGAATGAAATCGGACAACGCGTTACTGAATTATAACTAAATACACATTTTGACTTTGATGCCGTCTTCCAGGGAAACCATGATGAATTTCGGGACAAAAAGTATCCTATGTCCTACCTCGGGGTATGAGCTATAATCATGTCAAGTTTCATTTAAATCCATTCAGCGGATTAGCCGTGATGCGCGGTCGTGAAACAGACAGACAGACAGACAGACAGACAGACAGACAGACAGACAGACAGACAGACAAAAATTAAACAAATTACAGTTTTGGCTTCAGTATCGACTAAATAGTGTCCTCCAACAAAAATTTTCAAAATATCTTCAATGTACAGAATTCGACCCTTTACAGTTTTATTATAAGTATAGATTTGTCTTTAATACAACTAACTTTTGCCCCCGAGTTTTTCCTCGAGCAAGCTAGGCGTTGATAAATCTATCAGAAAATACTCGTCCCTATCTACCTAATATTTTTGCGTTAAAATACTGTAACATGCAAACCTACCTCTTCCTGGGCAATGGTCATGTCGTCTTTGACGTCTGCGAACACGGCCGGCTCGATGTAGAAGCCCGTGGTACCGATTCGTTTGCCGCCCGTCAGCAGCTTGGCGCCCTCAGACTTGCCCTTCTCGATATATCCCAACACTTTGTTCATCATGGTTTCATCTATCTGTAACAATGGGATGATAGGAAAATAAGTAAATTAAAAAAATAAAATCTTTTGGGAAAACCTTTTATCGAGATTTTTTTATTCAAAAGTGTATCTGCTTCAGTACAAATTTAGATTAAGGACCCAAAAGACTTTGAAAGTAATTTTGTCTTTATAGCTTTCAACCTGCAGGTCATTACAAATTACTTAAATAATCCTTTTTTCTTGAATAACCCTTATGCTGTTGAGAACCTGACCACATATCCGGACGCCCAAATTTCGAGCTCCAGGCATGCCTATCTCAATTTATTATGACTATTGGGAGTTCCGTGCGTTTCTATTAAAATTGCATGCCTCAAAAAGTGAATACTCTGTCTTTTAGTAGGTACCGTACCTACTTAGTGCTCTCAATAGCTGTTGGAGAGCAGTAAGTATGACTTTCTGTGTCCTAAAACATTAATCTTGGATCCTGAGCAGAGAATTTAACTACGTAACGTTTACGTACCTACGTACGTAAGTCGCATTAAAATCCGTGGACCCGTCTGTCCCAACATGAAACTTAAATTTTTAGGATTCCGTACATCGAAAGAAAAAAAATCGGAACCCTTATAAGATCACTTTATTTTCCGTCTGTCTGTGTGTCACGACCCTTCATTTCAGTAACTATATGAAATTTGAAATAGTTGCAAGACGTCATTGCAATCATAAAAAATTTAACAATTCATTTTTATTTGAAAAGGGGAAAAATCGGGGCGTCCAAATTTCAAGATGAGATAACAATATTGAGTGGGACGGTCATAGGAACGGACCTACCATGCGATACGGAGCATAAGGATTATGAAGAAAAATACAGGAACAATAATACCTGTGGTCCATTCTGGGTGGTGTCATGTAGCGGGCTGCCGACCCTCCAGGACTTGGCGACCTCCACGGCCTTGTTCACGAACTGGTCGTATATCCCGGACTGCACGTACAGCCGCGAGGCCGCCACGCACACCTGGCCTTGGTGGACGAATACCGCCTGTGCCGCGAAGGGCACGGCTTTGTTCACTGAAATTTTATATCTATAGTTGAAATAGTAGTTACACGCAAGACGTACCTACCGCCAAGCAACTAAGCGTTCCGGTGCGATGCTGTGTAGAAACCGTTGGGTAGACTTTACCTACCCCTTCCAAGTTTGTATGTTAACATCTTCGGCTGCATCATCTTGCATCAGGTTACATCAGGTGAGATCGCAGTCAAAAACTAAGTTGATCAAAATTGCGGTCGGCTTACATAGGTACATCTCACGGATACAGTGATATACTTGTAGTTAGATAAAAGAATATCCTCCTATAGATCGCTCTTCTTATGTAAAAGTAATTCTAGAGAGAAAAAGCTGTTTCTCAAAAGTGAACTTTAAGGCCCTTCTCCACCAAAGCGGAGCGGAGCAGAGCTGTGTTCGAGTAACCAATCAGATTTCGACATTTCAACATCTCTCCCCTCAGTTTCGGAGATGTCAAAATGACGAAATCTGATTGATTACTCGAACACAGCTCCCGCTCCGCTCCGATTTGTGGAAACCGGGCCTTAGACACTTTGTACCTTGCTTTAGGAGTGTATACTGTATAGTGCCACAAACTTTTTTGGTCCGGTTGCTAAAACTGGAACTATCGTCACGGCGGTACTTATGAGCGGTATCCATAAAACAGAATTTGACACAGACAGCGACACCCTCACAGGACCAGAGCCCTTTTTCTGTATCTCAGTGATGATTACTTGGTGACCTTCAACGAGCTCACCAATATATAACGTACCATAGACAAAAGTAACCATCACTACAAAATGTCGATTTTCCAGAATAAGGCCCAGAATCCTTAATAGATTTGTTGCATTATAAAAACTGCAGGAGTATACGGCTGCGACTCACAATCAGCATCGTTCATAATGACAAGTGGGCTCTTGCCGCCGAGCTCCAGCACGACTCTTTTCAGGTTGGTGGTTCCCGCCGCTTGCTGGATTAGTTTACCGACCTGTTAACAATGGAAACACGATCATTTATGTTATCAATTACCAATATACTAATCTATATTAATTGTTGACTAGCCCGCGGCGTTTCTCATGTGAAATTAATTTAGTGAATTTAGTGAGACCCCTTAACTTTCCCGGGATTATTAAAGTAGGTATTGTAAGTAAACACCTGCCTGTAGACAGTATACCTAAGTTCCGTCCAAAGCGTTCCGAAGTACTTTGTACAAAGTACGAGCGTACTTTGTTCCGAAGACATATTTTTTTTTCTTCTGAAAGATGAGTGCGAAAGAAATCAAAGTAAAGTCAGGGTGCGTGCAGCGGCTTCAGCGGTCTAACCGAAACCTACCATGTTGTCAAAGTCCTGCGGTACGCCTGTCACTGCCTCAGCGACCCTAGCGCCAGCGCGGTCAATGGTCAGTCTTCAGCAAGAGAAGTGGGTAGACGGAATATTACCTCGAGGGAGATCAAAGCGACGTCGGGGTGGTGTGTGAGCGTGGCTCCAGCGGTCTTGCCGAAGACTGGCACCACGTTGACGAATTGTGGCTATACTCGAGCCTTGTTCGCAGCGTCTCTAACGCCAGCGCGGCCAATGTTCCTCAGCAAGAAAAGTGGGCAGACGGAATATTACCTCGAGGGAGCCAGTGAAGGAAATCAAAGCGACGTCGGGGTGGTGCGTGAGATCGGCTCCAGCAGTCTTGCCGAAGACTGGCACCACGTTGACGAAGTGTGACTATACTCGAGCCTTGTTCGCAGCGTCTCTAACGCCAGCGCGGTCAATGTTCCTCAGCAAGAAAAGTGGGCAGACGGAATATTACCTCGAGGGAGCCAGTGAAGGAAATCAAAGCGACGTCGGAGTGGTGCGTGAGAGCGGCTCCAGCGGTCTTGCCGAAGACTGGCACCACGTTGACGAAGTGTGGCTATACTCGAGCCTTGTTCGCAGCGTCTCTAACGCCAGCGCGGTCAATGTTCCTCAGCAAGAAAAGTGAGCAGATGGAATATTACCTCGAGGGAGCCAGTGAAGGAAATCAAAGCGACGTCGGGGTGGTGCGTGAGAGCGGCTCCAGCGGTCTCGCCGAAGCCTGGCACCACGTTGACGAAGTGTGGCTATACTCGAGCCTTGTTCGCAGCGTCTCCGCCAGCGCGGTCAATGTTCCTCAGCAAGAAAAGTGAGCAGATGGAATATTACCTCGAGGGAGCCAGTGAAGGAAATCAAAGCGACGTCGGGGTGGTGCGTGAGAGCGGCTCCAGCGGTCTCGCCGAAGCCTGGCACCACGTTGACGACGCCCGGCGGCACTCCAGCCTTGTTCGCCGCATCTTTAACGCCAGCGTGGTCAATGTTCCTCAGCAAGAAAAGTGAGCAGATGGAATATTACCTCGAGGGAGCCAGTGAAGGAAATCAAAGCGACGTCGGGGTGGTGCGTGAGATCGGCTCCAGCGGTCTTGCCGAAGACTGGCACCACGTTGACGAAGTGTGACTATACTCGAGCCTTGTTCGCAGCGTCTCTAACGCCAGCGCGGTCAATGTTCCTCAGCAAGAAAAGTGGGCAGACGGAATATTACCTCGAGGGAGCCAGTGAAGGAAATCAAAGCGACGTCGGGGTGGTGCGTGAGATCGGCTCCAGCGGTCTTGCCGAAGACTGGCACCACGTTGACGAAGTGTGACTATACTCGAGCCTTGTTCGCAGCGTCTCTAACGCCAGCGCGGTCAATGTTCCTCAGCAAGAAAAGTGGGCAGACGGAATATTACCTCGAGGGAGCCAGTGAAGGAAATCAAAGCGACGTCGGGGTGGTGCGTGAGAGCGGCTCCAGCGGTCTCGCCGAAGCCTCGCACCACGTTGACGACGCCCGGCGGCACTCCAGCCTCGTTCGCAGCGTCTTTAACGCCAGCGCGGTCAATGTTCCTCAGCAAGAAAAGTGGGCAGACGGAATATTACCTCGAGGGAGCCAGTGAAGGAAATCAAAGCGACGTCGGGGTGGTGCGTGAGATCGGCTCCAGCGGTCTTGCCGAAGACTGGCACCACGTTGACGAAGTGTGGCTATACTCGAGCCTTGTTCGCAGCGTCTCCGCCAGCGCGGTCAATGTTCCTCAGCAAGAAAAGTGGGTAGACGGAGTATTACCTCGAGGGAGCCAGTGAAGGAGATCAAAGCGACGTCGGGGTGGTGCGTGAGAGCGGCTCCAGCGGTCTCGCCGAAGCCTGGCACCACGTTGACGACGCCCGGCGGCACTCCAGCCTTGTTCGCAGCGTCTCTAACGCCAGCGCGGTCAATGTTCCTCAGCAAGAAAAGTGGGCAGACGGAGTATTACCTCGAGGGAGCCAGTGAAGGAAATCAAAGCGACGTCGGGGTGGTGCGTGAGATCGGCTCCAGCGGTCTTGCCGAAGACTGGCACCGCGTTGACGAAGTGTGACTATACTCGAGCCTTGTTCGCAGCGTCTCTAACGCCAGCGCGGTCAATGTTCCTCAGCAAGAAAAGTGGGCAGACGGAATATTACCTCGAGGGAGCCAGTGAAGGAAATCAAAGCGACGTCGGGGTGGTGCGTGAGATCGGCTCCAGCGGTCTCGCCGAAGCCTGGCACCACGTTGACGAAGTGTGACTATACTCGAGCCTTGTTCGCAGCGTCTCTAACGCCAGCGCGGTCAATGTTCCTCAGCAAGAAAAGTGGGCAGACGGAGTATTACCTCGAGGGAGCCAGTGAAGGAAATCAAAGCGACGTCGGGGTGGTGCGTGAGAGCGGCTCCAGCGGTCTCGCCGAAGCCTGGCACCACGTTGACGACGCCCGGCGGCACTCCAGCCTCAGCCAGCAGCGCCGCTAGCGCCAGCGCGGTCAGCGGCGTCTGCTCTGCCGGCTTCACGACCACCGTACATCCTTAATAGTAGAAACTTTATTAATTTTATAGTTGTTCTTCAACTTCCGTGCCAGAAGACCATTCTGTTATCCATCCTTGCGGCTAACCGGGCATAAAAATATAACTACATAAGTAATATATCTTAATCCTGACTTTTTACTATCGCAGGCGAGAAACATTTAAGTACGATAGCTACTTAAATATTTTTCAGTAAAACAAATCCGAAGATCGCTAGCTTTATGACAAACGTATAAATAAATAATAATAATAGTCGTTTCAGTTAACGGTCTTATAGCGAAAATCTTCGACCAACATCTTAAGAGGCTTTCGCTCAACTGTTGGATCAAGGGCCGTATACAGAAAGCAGTGGTCCTGGAAACGGCACGCATTGTGAGGAGGTTCCTCACTCTTGAACCCTGACCACCGGTAGCTTGGGCCGTTAAGGCTCCGCGACCAGTGGTGGACTCAATTTTTTAATATTTTTAAACGTGTTTGTTTTATTTATTTTAGGGACATTGTTAAAAATATTATTAAATTGTAATAAAAATAAATGATAGAAAATAATAGGTACCTACCAAATTGTTATGCTTAATTATAAACAACTTGAATTTACGAAATAACTTATCTAATCAATACAGTTGATACAGTACTAATACAATATAGAGTAGGTACAAACAAAGTACAAATTGATAAGAGTTATGTATTCAAAGAGATAGTTACTAATTCGGAATAATAATATGTAGGTACTACCAATCAAGAGCATGGCGCGAACTTTTAAACATTTGTTTTTTTTTTATTATTGCTGTCAGTATAGCTTAAATTGAAGTAGCATATTGTAAACTATATAGTACTTACCAGCTGTTAACGCAGTGGTAACTTTACCGAGGAACATTAGGATCGGAGCGTTCCAGGGCAAAATAAGACCGCATACTCCAACCGGTTGCTTGAGGGTGTAGGAAAAGGCTTCACCGTCTGTTTAACACAAATTACTTAGTGTAACTTTTTAATACGTGTGCAACTTTTTAATTCATCCCGACGAAAATCATACCCATCCTTAAAAGTCAGAACCAATAAAAATCGTCAATTGAGAGTCGGACTCGCATACAACGGGTTCCCTACTATTCCAAAACATAATTTTTATAGATCTTTTTTTAATGTTTAGGGTTTACCCGAAGGGTAAAAAAGGAACCCTATTAGCGAGACTTCGCTGTCCGTCCGTCCGTCCGTCTGTCACCAGGCTGTATCTCTGGAACCTCGATAGTTACAGACTTGGAATATCCACAGATGATGTATTTCTGTTGCCGCTATAACAACAAAAAACGGTATAATAAATCAAATATTTAAGGGGGCTCCCATACAACAAACGATATTGTTTGTTTTTGCTCGATATTGATAACGGTAACAGGTAGCCGCTTCAAATTTTCACGGAATATTTATTTATATACTACTGTAGAAATAAATAGTTAAATTATAATAAAATAAAAAATAAGGGGCTTCGAAATGACGGCGAAGCCATTGATGCGATGTACTCGTACCTACATTTACATAATAATATACCTATAGCTATAGGTACCTGAAACCAATGAAGTATCGACTACCGAACTAGAATAAACAACAGTTTATACAAAGTTTGTACCAACATTAAATTCCCTGCTTTTGATTATTATCGCCAATTACCTTCCAATCAGCTCGTGAGTCGTGAGCAACGCTTCTGGCACATTAAATAATATTGCGCAATTAATTGCGTTCCAAAATCAAATAAAAACTAACGTTAACTATCCATACATTGAACCAGATGGTATGATAATAATATTTAACCTAGGCTAGCCCTGTCCGCGTTTATTAGAATGGATGACATACCACTAGGTATTGTGCTTCCTTGTATTTTGTCCGCCAAACTCGCGTTGTAACGTATCTGGTTGGCGGATGCACCCATAAAATGTTTACACATCGACAACACCATCCCGTTGTTATAAGTCTCCAGTTCGGCCAAGTACGCTGCGTCCCTCTCCACGAGTTCGGCGAATTTGTAGAGGATCCTTCCTCTTTGGGAAGCGTCCATCTGACGCCACGCCGAGTTGCGATGGAACGCGCGCTTGGCGGCAGCGACGGCGGCGTTTATGTCCTCCTGGTTATTAAAACACATATCAAGAAAAACAGATATACCACCATTTTGACGACCTCCCTGGCGTAGGGGCACGCGCTCGGATTCGAGTGGGACGTCGCGGGTTCGATTCCCACCACGGGCCACTTTGGAATTCTAAATTGGCTCAAGTCTGGTCTGGTGGGAGGCTTCGGCCGTGGCTAGTTACCTACCACCCTACTCGCAAAGACGCACCGCCAAGAGATTTAGCGTTCCGGTGCGATGCTGTGTGAAAACCACGTTGAAATGAATTTACTTACCTCTTCTGCATCATCACTTACCATCAGGTGAGATTGCAGTCACGTACTGATTTGTATAGTGTAAAAAAACAGAATATATTGTGGTTCCGGCGTCTGATTGCGCAAGAAAAACGTATTCATCGTTATCATAATCGTTAGCAAACTCTGCCCCCGATTGGCTGACGTAAATCAGCTCCTGTGTTCATACAGACCTTGTCTCCCTCAGCAACCGTGGCGATGGTGGCGCCATCGTGAGGATTAAACGTCTCAAATGTCTTCCCACTAACAGCGTCGACCCATTGGTTGTCGATAAAGATCTGTTCGAATAAAATTAGGTTCTTAATTATTTACTAAACTTCCTGAAACTAAACGCCTATCAAGACAAGGGTAATTGTGAGTCATTTCAATTTTTACATTGGTAGGCATTATTATATCGATGTTGGTAGGTACTAATTTCGGTTCCATCATATCGGCAATGAGAATATCCGTAGATGAACCAGAATCACCGACATACTTGTAGCTCAACGTATGGCGAAGTTGAAGTGGCAATGGGCGTGGCACATAGTGTTTGGCTTTGGGACTAAAATAATGCTGCATAAGCGCGGTGTTGTCAGACCTCTGACCAGATGGAATGTTTGTGGGAAACTGCTGGATACAAGTGGCGCCGGACCACTCGGTCACCACACATTATGTTGGTACATTAATCATTGCAGGAGGCTTTTGTCCAGCGCCAAGGTGAAATTGGAATCACTTTTTTTAATAAATGGATAAATAGATAAAGTACCTAAGTACCTAAGTGTTAATCTAAAGTAGGACCACCGATATGAACCTAAGGATGAGCCCATCTGATCATTTCACGTTCTGTATACGGGAGAAAAGTAGCGCCATCTGTTAAATTTCTCGCTAATACGAGTAGGTATGACACAATAAGGCGCAAAACGCACACGTCCTCGAGAAAACGCACGTCAGGACTAATAACAAGTATTGGCGTGGCGCGGTCCATAAACAATACTGCGGTCGGCTTACTATAGACGCCGTTGGTGTCAAAACAAACATTTTTGACACCAGTCAACTGACGACATTTTTTGCACGGTTTTGCGTAGGAGTTATAAGTTACTGCCAATTCATATTTCAGCCAAATCCAAATAAGTAAGTTCAGCCACATTTCTACAAACATTCCCATATCTAACACCTTATACCCACTTAAAAAGAATGGATGAAGTATGACAAAAGAAATAGAATAAAAATACGAAATTACCAGCGTAAGTACAATATAAAATACATAGAAATAAAATAATTATGAGAAGCTAGGTAAGTACCTATACTCGCAGAAAATTTATGATGAATGATGCAACCAAGTTCCTTTATCGAAAATAAGTGTCTTGACTCACGATGAGTTGCAGAATTTTGTATTTCTACTAATGGTAATGTATTGACTTCTAAAATACAACATCATCGCCTTTAACATCTAGAGCAATAGATTCCACACGTTCATAGGTAAAGGGGATGAATTTTTGACATTTTAGGGTTCCATACCAAAATGGAAAAAATGAACCCTTATAATGGTGAGACTTTCTCCGTCCGTCCGTCCGTCTGTCAAATTATTTAAAAAGGGGGAAAAACCGGGGTGTTTATGTTTCAATTAAGTAGGTAAGTATTCCTCTTTGACATATTGTAGTCAAAAGTAGGTACCTATCTACTTGTAAATTATACTCGTAAATTCAATGTACAAAAGTGCTTCTTTTAACGTTTTACTTCTTTTATAGTATGGAACCCTCGGTTGCCCTCGGTACGTGCGTCCAACTCGCACTTGCCTCGTTTATAGGGTTCCACACCAAAATGGTAAAAATTGAATCCTTATTGTTATTGAATCAAATTCTTAAAAAAGTTAAAAATTGGAAAGTGGCAAGAAACCTGGAGCACAGATGAGCACCGCGCGGAAAATCTAAAGCTTGCGTAAACTTAGTTTTAAATTGTTAAATAGTTATAAGTATTTAATAGCTATATACCTAAGAGTGTGACTATTCATACGTGAAATGAAATAAATAATTTGAATTTTGAATTTTTCAATTTTAAATTGAAACTAAACCTAAAAAAAACTAACTAAAAACTTTCTAACTAAACCCGGCAAAAGTAGTTTTGCCATTAGGGATATAGAATAAATACTTCCGACTTACACCGAACATAGGTACCTACCTACCTACACAGAAAATTTCGTAACAAACGGTCCAGCCGTTTCAGAGGAGTTTGGTAACAAAAATTGACACGAGAATATTATATATTTATTAGATTAGATAATAATAATTATAATTACGTACCTACTGGTAAGGGATACATCATAATAATATGTCTTAGCCTGCACGACAGAATACCATAATAGCCTGTACATACATAAAAGTTTTCTATGTAATTTTTAACCTACATATACCTACACCATATTATGTGCATAAAATTTTTATCTCATAAGTTATTTCTTAAAGCAGGTTAATATTAAATTAGTGACTTACTTTTTTGTATTTTATTTCTGGAGCCATTGTATTGCCGTAGGTATGTGATTATATTATTATGTTTATTCTGATAAGTCTACAACTTTACAACAACCGGCACCCACACGACGTCACACGTGCTCGGCGGATTTTTACGAATGACTTCATTGTGTAGATA
Source organism: Coenonympha glycerion (assembly GCA_963855885.1). Taxonomy (NCBI): domain Eukaryota; kingdom Metazoa; phylum Arthropoda; class Insecta; order Lepidoptera; family Nymphalidae; genus Coenonympha; species Coenonympha glycerion. Next base: position 4,123,112 of record OY979638.1, on the reverse strand, counting down.
AGTAATTACATAATATAGATAGGTGCCAATGGTAATTCAAACGAGTCTGCTGATAAAAATACGAGTAGGTAACCAGTGCTGACAACAATAATACAAAATAACATGGTTTCATTCGAAAGAAACTCATTAAATATCAACGCTGTAAATCCTGGTGGACGACCACCCTAAATTATCATTATCAGTAGGTAACTAAAAATTGCATATTCATCTGTCTGCCAGTTCAAAATACATAATATGTGTGCAAAAATAAAAGGAAAACCTATACCTACGATATAATATCGGAATCAAACCTATGACCTTCGACGCAGAAGGCTTGGACTATTATCGCTGCGCGGTGCGCCATTCGGGCGTCAAGTTATTATGAAAAAATAAAATCGGCCAAGTTTAAAATATACAGTATTTGTTGTTAGGTATAGCTACAACAGAATTACATCATTTGTGAAAATTTCAAGTCACGGTTCCAGAGATACAGTCTGGTGACAGACGGACGGACGGACAGCGAAGTCTCGCTAATAGGGTTCCTTTTTTACCCTTCGGGTACGGAACGCTAGAAATATATATGATGTAGAATTGAAACACATTCATTTTTTAATATTTTATTTTATTTTATATTATTATAAACAAAACATGCTATAAGCAATTAAAGTATAAGTACTCAAATAAAAATAAGTAATTAAAAAAATTAAAAAACAAGACTGCCCTGTTATAAAACGAACTAAAAAGTAAGAAACAAGTAATTTTACTTAAACAGATAAATTCAAATGTCAGTCGGGGGACCACTTGGAATAGAAGTTGTTCCTCAGAACAGCTCCGACTGCCATATGAATTTATCTGTTCAACTAAAATAACTTGTTTCTTACTTTTTAGTTCGTTTTATAACAGGGCAGTCGTGTTTTTTAATTTCTTAATTATTTATTTTTATTTTATATTTTTTAGTGATGGACAGCAGTTAGGTGAGGGTATTTTCTGTTAGGTACTACTCTCCAATACCTTCATTTTGATACCCATATTGTAATAGTTGAAGAAAAAATTTAGTTTTCCACTTTTGAAAATGGCGCCTCACATCCGCTACATTGATTATTTCCAAAAAATTATATGTTACTCGGGAGGTTCCAAGGATTCTAACGATACCCCATGTGTCCAAATCTGTTCAGCCGTTCAGAAGTTATGGAGGAATAAAGAAACATTACATACATACATACATACATACATACATACATACATACATACATACATACATACATACATACATACATACATACATACATACATACATACATACATACATACATACATACATACATACATACATACATACATACATGAACCCTAAAAACATTACACTTCTTTTTTTGGGCAGTCGTGTAAAAATGGCTCAAAATGCATGCTTTATCTAAAACCAGAGTTAGTAGCAAATGCTCGAAACTAGCTTTGCTAACGTGCTATTTTACTCCGTTGTGAATCTTACTAGGTACCTACACCACCGCCTACACTGTGCTTGAGACTTGAGTGCTTGTTATTATAATGTCAAATGTGCTATATAATGGATGGACTCCATCTACAAAATAAGCTTGACTATTTTTAATCTCTAAAGTGGCGCATAAGATGGCGTCACGGAAGTAAATATTGTACAAACTTGGAATGGGGCGCCTCCTTAGTTCTCTTAGCTCTATGGCTATGTGTAAGTGCCACTGCTCTATAGAGTATATAGAATAATACTCTGGATAGCTGACTGTCAGCGTAAAAATGAAGACACTTGATTTTCGCCATTTTGGCGCTGATTGCTGCGTAATCTGGCGTGAATGTCTATGTAACTAAAATCAAATGACATTCTAAACGACGGTCCACTTCCAACAAATGTCAATTTAAATTTAGTACCGTGGACGCTCGGGGGAGGCGCTTAAAATCGGCACAAGAAATGAACTGTCAAAAGTAGGTAGGTATCAAATCATTAATCCAGATATACAGTCCAACAAGGCTCTCTTGGCACTTCAAGGAGGGCGCTGTTGCAAAACATAGGCAGCCATAAAATAAAATCTCCTCAATTTTACTTTAATTTTAGTTTAAAATAGTTTATAGTAAGCAAAAAAAACATAACATACAATAGTGATATACTGACAGAGCGAACTATCAAACAGTAGCACAAGATAGAGGCGTTAGTTCAGACTTTGGCCACGCGCCAAAATAGCCTTGTCGCACTGTACATATCAGCACCAGTGGTAAGTACCTACTCTCCGAAGTGCTTGTCCTGAGTCCTCCGCTAGGAGTAATAATGTCACACAGAGTACTTTTTACATAGGGGCATAGAGAGCTATCTCGCTAGCCAGCCGGTAGCAGTTGGTTAGTGGCATTCAAGTGATTATATACTCTTTGGTGGCATTGTGGCATTCCGCATTTATAGGTTCTGTGTTCTGTGTGCTTGTCTGTTTGACAGCACAGCTTGATCAATTCTCCCATTGATTTAATAGATACTAGAGGATGTGTTACAAGAAATATCAAGTGAAGCTTACGGGACCAAATAATGGCCGAATGGGCGGAGCCTAAATGACTTTTAGGGCTAGGGGCCTATCGATAATTTTAATTTAAAAAATAAAAAATATCGATAATTAAAAATATACTCTACTACTCCCGACTCGCACCAACTTTGACCAATTTTTACTTACTTTCGCAGGCAAAATCTAGTGAATAAAGAAAATCAACTTATTTTAAAAATGATTTATTTAACTGAGAATTATTTCTTAACTCTGATAACTTATGATAAAATGAAGAAAGAAAAAAACTTGTGACGATATCTATCTATTATCATTAAACCGCAAGCGGCCAGACGCCGTGAGCAGTGGCATCCTTATATTATTCTGTTCGACATTCAATCAACTTGTACGAAACGTTTTCTTTGACGTTCCTGATACGAACCACTTAGCTGTAAAACGCCCTTCCAGCCTTCGTATTCTAAGCCAAGTACAATCTGGGTGCCTTCAAAATTCAAAGATTCAGGTATATATACTTTATTTCATAATACAGACCTAACTCACAGACGCTGTTTATGTGCTATGTTAAAAAATTCAATAAAATAGATTTCCTTTCTTTATTTATTTTGACTTAAAACCCTTTATTTTTCATCATAGAGCTTATACATAGAAGACTCCTAGAGCTCAAATAATTTAAAAAATAACCTTTAGCAGATTATACCTATTGAGTTTGATGGTTAATCATATGGAATGAAAATCACGGTTTGAAAATTGGATTATTTTATCGGATTATTATAATATAATGAAACAACTTAACCTTTCTTTATTTAATGAACTTATAACCTAGCAACATGTATGGTGACAAGTAGTAATATTTCGCTTTAACCAATATATATAATGCATGGAAAGGTGCACAGTGAGATTGCGGAGGGAGGGTCGGTTGCGCATGATGTGGCGTCATTGAAGCACTGGTGTAGGCTTAAACGCTGGTCTCCTTATATTATTTAGCCATCTAGCCCTTACTTCAGAATTTTTCGGGAATCTGAAATAAAAATAAAAGGTAAAGGTACATTTACGAGTATATACATGCATGATGCATACATACATACACGCATGAATACGTACATAAATTTTCGTAATAAATTAAAACTCGGTTATCCACGTGACACTAACTACTGACTGACGTAACCAAGACGTATCATAGATTAAACCATACTTAAGCAACAAATATCATAATGACGTTTTACAAAAGGCCTGTACGTTAGGCCTATGTGAAATAAATATATTTGACTTTTGACTTTAAATATCTGACGTATAAATACCTCCCTCAACGTGACCAACAGTACGAGTGGTACGTTTTATTTTTATCGATACTCAATTTTTGGTAAACAATACAATCCCAACACTATATTTACATTCAAACAAAAACTCGAAAAATAATCGAAGTTTTTGATTTTACCGAATAAGAGTGTTTTGAATTAACTGAAGATGATTTTGAGCTTTACCATAATCGTAAAAAGGCAAAATACTACAAAAAGAAAAACTAGAAAATTTTATTACTTACCTGTGAAATGAAATTCCTGGTTTTTTCAGAGCTTTTGCTGTTACAGCTTAAAACTGAAAATTTTACTATTCTTTATTGTTCATGAATCATCAGTTAAATTATTTATAAATTTCAACAAAATAACAAATCAAATTAAAACTGACACCGGAAAAACAAAAACAGCCATAATTTGGTCCCAGAAAAAAAGCTTCGTTTGGCAGATCGTATGACGTCATTTGACATTTGCGTATGCATTAACATAATCCGCCTGTCTCGTTCTAACGTAACTTTCCATAAATGAGAAAGGCTTGGAAACAGGTCTATTTGTTTCATTCAAAAAATACGTCATTTATCTATGGCTGAGTAAAATGCATGCAGCTGATCCTCCCACTATACCTACCTACCTAATCAAAGAATTCTCCAAAGTCCAATGTCAAAACTCAAAAATGTATAGTAAATTGATGTAAATGTTTGCAAGTTTTGTGATCAGTAATCATTTTTTAAATTCAATTTTCAATCAGAACCACCTAATTAAATTACTCAAACCAAATTAATTACTTGCCAGTAATTAACACACGCCTTCAGGAATTGGCGTGTATAAATAATAATATCTACTCGTTTTATCTTCTAAAGTAAAAAGCAAAAATTAAGGACAACCAAGGATCGTTGTTTTGAAAGTTTTTAATAATTTTAAACAAAGATTTATTAAAAATAATTTAATACTCAGCAAGGACTTCATAGAGATCTTTAACTTTTTCTTTGTGAATCAACAATGGAAACTGCAAATATAAATGATTTTGCGCTATCCTTCGAAAAAAATCGAGTAAGTACATAGGTACCTAAATAACTATCAATATTATTTGTATTACCAACCAATATCTTATCCTAGAGGAGCAATTCTTGTTTATATATTTCTATATAATCTGGATCTCGGAAACGGCTTAAATGATTTTCATGAAATTTAGTATAGGTACTTACAGGGGATTTTGGGGGCGATAAATTGATCTAGCTAGGATTCACTTTTAGATAATGTCGTATTTACCAAAAAAAAATATGACCCTGCCTGACATCTATTGGCGAAAAGTAAAACTATAACAACATGAACTGCATGACATCTATTGGCGAATAGCTTTAAACAAGCAATTCATAAAATTAATTTGAATCTCGGACATGGCTCCACCAATTTTCATGAAATTTAGTATACAGCGGGTTTCAGGGTTGATAAATCGATCTAGCTTGGATTCATTTTTAGAAAATGTCATATTCAGAAGCTCAGTCACCCGGAGATTAATTATTATTAATAGCTATAGTTCATATGAATGTACTGCACTTATATGTATGGAATAATATATTCATATTAATCATTAAAGTGGATGTTTATCACGTTTCCCTCATAAATTGCTGTTGGTACCTAGATGTTTGGCTGTGCTTACTTGTGATAAACAATGATTGTAGGCTTGAGTTTATTGTAACTTACAAGGCTAATGTGTTTACAATTTGACCCTAGTGAGATGTATGTACTTTTTAAATTAAACTAAAATTTTAATAAAGTACTTATTTGTGGTCAAAATCATGGGACCATGGGAAACCCGCTCCCAAAGAAAATTTTGCAAAGAAATTTCCTTATGCCTGGATTATGTAATGTGTGACCAGTTTTACCAAGAATTAGTATCACAATACAACAGGGCAGTGGGGCCAGCATTTTGAGAACAATCCCCTCTGACAGCAGTCTACTAGATTAATAACATTATATTGAATATGAGTTTAAATAACTGCAAATAAAAGAAAAAAGAGCATTGAAAGCCCAAAGCCCAGAAACTAAATATCACTTGTTTATAAGAACCATGCATGCCTAAGATTTAAGCATAATTTTCTGTAAGGTGGGTGAAGCCTACCAACCTGTATCTGGCCTGCCACCCCTCTTGTTCTGTTAGAAGACTAGTACAGTGTCCAGCAAAGGGACATAAAAAAGCTTAAGACAAAATGTTAAATGATTTATTGAAGTATATCAAATACAAAGGTTTTGAGGATCTTGGAGCAATTTTATGTAAGACCTGTATCCCAATAGTTTCCAAAATATACTTATGTATAAATGCTTATGTAATAGTAGGCATGCATATGGTGTATGTGTGTTAGATATAATGTAACATTGAGCATATATAATATTCGAAAGTATGCAGATTTCATTTATCATTTTTATACAAGGTCAGAGGGACTACACTAACTAAAGACAAATTATATTATGTTTGTCATAAGTTTTAAATGAATTATTATATTGTTTCAGTTGAGCTACTGTGGTCAAGATTGCCAAAAAATACCACCAACATTATGGAAAATGTATGGCAACAAAGTTAAATGTCTCGATTTAAGGTAAGAAATATTAATCTTGTATAATATATCCTGTAAATTAATCTTGTCTAGCTGTCTGGATGCTGATTAATAGCTGTCTATTTTTGAGTTTACTTGATTGTAAGAGAGTAAATGAATTTTTTTTTTAAGAATACAGTTGCACCATTTATTGACAACAGTAACTATTCCAATCCAATGATGAAATACGGTACACTAAGAGGATGGGAAAGATGTAACGTATGTTGAAGCCAAAAATTTCTCAAATATTTCGGTACCACATGATAGCACATACCGCTGTCGGTTGCATACATTAGCGCCATTTTACAGTTTTGACAAATTAAAAATCCGGCTTCAGGCCGGAGCCTAAAATTTTATGTGTGACATCAGTTAGTGCTGATCCTTTAATATGTTTAATCAATGTTCCAATCCCATACAAATTGGTGTAAACTTTCTCACGATTGAATAAGTAAACATATCAACAGTGTATGCCAAATTGTTTATTGGAGCTGTGCTGTGTTGATAAAAAGTCATCTTTATCCCTTATACATATTTTTCAATTCACATTTTTTTCGTAGGTTAACACTAAATTTTTGTTTATTAGTTTTAACAGCATCGAGACCCTGAAGGGTTTGGAGAATTTCACACAACTGGAAGAGTTGATACTGGACAATAATAAATTAGGCGATTCTGTATGTTTTCCATCGATGCCCCGATTGAAAACACTGTCTATTAACAATAATCAGGTAACTATCGCAGAAAAAAGGTGAACTGAATCTCCCTAAACAAGTTAGTTAATATTATGTCGTCGCCATGGTCCATGCATGTCGGTATGTACTTGTATTACATGAACATCAGTGAATGAAGGATTATGATGGTAATAAAAATAAGTTATCGTCAAAATTTTTTAAGAACACTTTTATTTGTTAAAATCATCTGCATTCTCTGCAAACTATTTTATTTGATCCCTATATTTGCATTAGTGAATTAAACGTATTCCGCCATCTTGTGTGTTCCGCCATATTGGATTAACAATGACGTCACACAGCTAAAATTACAACTTGAAAAATTGCTAATTTATTAATTACAGATAACGGATCTAGATGAAATAGTTCACAAAATAAGTGTAAAATTTCCAGCGCTAACATACTTGAGTCTGCTCAGCAACAAAGCCTGTCCGAACCAACTATCTGATCTTGACAAAGATGATATGGACTATCAAAGATACAGGTGAATACTTACTAATTAGTATTTGATTCAACAGAATGGGCACGCATGCAATCAAGTATATAAAATTCAGTAATGACCGCGCTGCCAATATTAATTTTAGCTGATTTTAAAACATATAGAATTAGAATTTAGAGTAATGCCTCATTATCGTTCTTCAATAGTAAGAAAATAAATAGGTCTAATAAGCTATTTGTTTGTTTTTCAGATATTTTGTTCTGTACAAAGTACGCAACCTGTGTTTCTTGGACTCCCGGCGAGTGTCGGCGGCGGAGCGGCGCGAGGCGGCAACGCGCGGCGAGTTCATGCGCGTGCGCAGGCCCGCCGGCCGCGACGCGCCCGCGCCGCCCGCCGCGCCGCTCGCGCGACCCTTGCCTGTGGACTTGAATTCACTGGGAAAACATAAAGGTATGTGCATTTTCCGTTTAAATTTTAAAACCTATTCTAATAAATTCTGATATACAGTGCGGCTGGTGAGTTTTCTTTAACTATATAGGCTTCACTGTGATCACAGCTGATGGAATACAGTTTAAGGTGGAACGCGCTCGCCTAGGAGATGGCTATTCACTCTTGATTGGAAGGCGCCCACTTTGTAAGTGGTGGGAAAGGTTCTGTGGGTATTTCAGGTCTTTATGTATCAGGAACGAGGAATCAATCTGCTTCATATACGCGTCTTTGGTACGTCAACCATGTAATATGGATGGAAGCCTTTTTTATGCCTTGCCGTTCTATGGTAAAAAGGTGACGTGGGAACCAAATTATATAGTTCCTGAGCACATTCTTCCGAAATACGAGTATTTTCTATAGAATACGCTTTTGCCAATTCTAGTATTTTATTCACTTTAAAAATATGTTAAAAATTAGGTTTCTTGCCATGTTTTTATCTCAAGTCACGTCGGTACGCTTTAGTTATCCTGTTTAGCGGTTTTTTTCAAATTATATTGAAGAGTGTGCTCAAGAACTCCACAATCTAGTACCTCCTTCACCTTTCTACCATAGAACCGCCGGGAGAAGTGGCATCCTTATGTGGTTGATCTCCAGCAAACTCGAACGAAACGATTTTCTTCCACGTTTCTGATAAGTACCGCTAAGGTATGGTACCCTTCCAGCTTCTGTGTTCCCAGCCAAGTACAACCTCCCCCCCGATGGATTCCAATCTTGTCGCGATGGGGGGGCTCAGTAGCCGTGGTTGGGCCCCACGGTGAAGCCAAAAGGAATCCAGGAGGGGACGCTCGGAGTGGGCCTGGAGATGGGCCCGCTCTGGATGCGTCCAGAGTTTTCTGTCTCCTGCAGCCAGGAGGGGTCGCGGGAGGAGAGGCGTGTCGGTGTGTCGTTGCCGCTCGCCCTATCTCCCGCGACCAAACGGTGGCGCACCGTTAGATGCGTCGGCGGCGGGGCCGCCGGGGAAGAGGAGTGTCGGTGTGTCGTTGCCGTTCTCCCTGTCCTCTGCGGCCGTTTGGTGGTTTGCGGCGGAGCCAAAGATCAGGTCCTTCGCAGGTATTGGCTTACCCGTGCCCACGGCCCCTGGGTGGCGGTCCCGGGGGGGTCCGTCGCCTTACGGATGGGCGCCGAGGAGGTAAGGCCGGCTTAGGTGTTTCTGGCGCCTTGCTGTTGGAGGGGAGCTCCATGCTCGTGGAGGGGCTGCGCAAGCGGCCGGGCACCGGCGGGGTCGTGGAGGTTTGCGCAAGCGTTCCCGTGTTCCTGTCATACCGTGCGAGGAGGAAACACCGTGGGGTTTAGCCGGTAAGAGTCCGGCATAACCCAGCCGCTCCCCCGGGCGACTGGGTATCCATGAGGATTCCCCACAATAAAAAAAAAAAGCCAAGTACAACCTGGGTGCCTTCAAGAGAAGAGTGAATAGGCATTTTCTAGGCAAGCGCGCTCCATCCTAGACCTCATCATTTCTGTCTATCAGATGTGATTGTAGCCAAGCGCAAAAAAAAGTTAAACAGCATTATATCAAAAGTTTTGTCAAACAAAGAATTTTTGTCTCACCGCAAATAGCAATTTTTATTGTGGTGGTGTAGGTGTTTTTTATGTGAGATAGTGATAATTTATTATTTTCAGATAATTTATTTTTTATATATTATGTTTATTTATATTATGTGTTCTCTCCACAGGCGCATACGGAAAATGTATGTACAAATATACTGGGAAGCACTCCGAGGGAAACCGGTTCATTCTCAACAGTGATTTATGAATACTAACTAGTGCAAAATAAATTAGTTTTGTAAATATTTTTAATAATTATATGGTGCCATAGAATTTTTTTTATCAAATCATTTTTAATTTAGGTCTAGTACAAACTACAATATATTTCTTTTTGGTCTCTAAATAACGGCCGTTGATAGATTTCGTTCTTGAATAAGTTAATATTTAAATTATAAAAAATATTTAAATCTGTAACAATAATTTGATGACTCCCAATTTATGACTTATTACACCCAATTTATATTTTATTTAGCCTTTACAGGCTGTTTAAACAATTTCTTATATAAAATATCAACAAGTCTTCAATAACGAGTCAAAACCGAAATATGTCTTATGACCCATACCTACAATTATATGGGTGCTTTTGTAATATTATGAGTTTGCATGAGTGTAAAAAAAAAGATTCCGACGAATTGAGAACCTCCTCCTTTTTTTGAAGTCGGTTAAAAATACAAGTTACTTTTAAAATTTCGAACTAGGATTTAATCAGAATTCTTTGATTGGAAATAAACGATTATTATCAGTTACTAAACAGTAATTACATTTAGGTACCCTAACTTAGTCAATTATTCTATTTCTAAGATAGCATAGGTCATCCTATCTTACGCAAGTGACACTGTACATTCTAAGTAGAGCATTACAAGGATATTTGTTTAAAGAATTGTATTTTTATAAGTGTTTATTGTATACTGTATTTTATAGCTTTAATTTGTTGTAATTCCGATAATTTAATAAAAATTTCTATATTTATGAGTAATTTATTTACTGTGCCTACTAATATTAGGATACCTGCAATGATTGCGTAAGAAAAACCTATTCATCGTAGGCAATCTAAAAATTTTGCAACCTAAAAGAGCCTAGCTGCTGGAAAAATGTAACCACTGAATTAAGGCAGTTGGTAATTACTCGTATGTAACAAAAGTCAAAAACCCTGTTGGCCGATTTGGATACTCATACATAATCATGTAGGTGTACCATGAACATCTTGTTTAAAAAATCATGTACTGGTTCATGTTATGGCTCATAGTCAAAATAGGTAATAAAACAGACATAAAAAAATGTTTATACATCTGATAGTACCTCCAAATTCAAAGGGGCGACGCGGCGCGGCGGCGACGGCATCCTTTGAGCCAGTCCGCGCGTGCCGCCGCGCCATCTGCTATCCTTTGAATTTACAAAATGCCGCCCGCCGAGTGACGAGTTAATTTTTTATGTTTGAATATTGATTCTACTAACGCAGCTTACAGGAACCACCGGGTTTTTGTTACACCATAGATAATACGTATAGTTACACAGTGACCAGTGTATATGGCATGTAGGATATTTCAATCCACGACGTCGCGATAAAGTTATTCGCTCCACTCTGTCAAATTGTTTTATTTGATTAGCATGGAGTTCGACAGTGGGGCGCGCCGTCGTGGATTGAAAAATCTATAGTTGGTAGGAATATGATATAGGATTTCTTACACAAGCCGATCGCTTGATGAAGTGGGATTAGGGTATCAAAAGAATAAACAAATACAGTCATAAATTTATTTATTTTTCTTCATAATAAGAATATATTAAAACACTTGACCGTCACTGGAAGCTTATATTGAGAGAAGCGTATCCGTTTCCGTCCGTTTCATGACGGTATCATGACTCCTTATCGTACTTTTTATGACGTCAGAACCGGCTCTGTGGCGACACCTAGCGGCGTCGCGCGCCTTTTGGTTTATATAATGGTTCGGCGCGCTTCTTAGCTCATTGGCGTTTTAGTTTCCGTCGAAGTAACTTGCAATCGTTCCACATAGAACATTGCATTTGAATACTAAAGTGTAAAATGCATACTAAAATTATTATAAAGTGAATTGTGTTCGTCGTGAATTCGCAGTAAGTAGTCTCCTTGTTTTAATATAATCAGTATCTCCGCCTGTCACGCGGGAGACCGGGGTTCGATTCCCCACCTGAGAGTTAAATAAGTATAAGTGATCATTATTTTTAACGGTTTTTCCGTTCGGATCACTACATGAATATTTATTTTGTTAAATTGTTCGTACTTATGACGCGTGATGTAATGTAAAATTACTCGTTTTAACTTGTTTGTGTGCATGTGTTTGTGTCTCTGTGTGTTAATTTCATTTCAGTAGCAGGTAAAGCAATGAAAGAAATGGCTGGCCCAAGCGGGCAGACTCGCAAAAAGGTCATGCAGCCTTTCTCATTGCTTATGCTCATCAAAAATGTATGCAAACAAGAATTCAAAATAATGACATATGATAAGTGTTGACCCGAATTAGTGGCATAACACAAGAAACTTATAAAGTAATCATACTCCAGGTTGATACACCTAGAAACAAACGAGAAGGTAAAAATGTATGATACTTTACTCCATTACGCCTCGCGCGTACACGCATACGCCGCTAGTTAATTCAAGTAAGCCGTACGCAGCTACTGTAGTATCACATACTGCATTTTAAAATTAAAATAAAAACAGCCTGTCAGGAGGCTATAAAAGTATCGCATTCTTGGATCAGAGAAAATAGTAATAAATTGAACTATTAACTGGAAAAATTTAAATTTTCGGATTTATTGCACTAGCGGGCGGCAAGCGATCAGAAAGTATGAGATGCGCCAAAAAGAATCGTGAGCCAGGCTCGTGATTCTTTATTTTAAGCTTCGCTAAATAAAATACTACCTTCGAGTAAGAATCACTCCCACAATAGGTAGAAGTATTAGAAGCATTACCGTTCCATCGCGTGGAACTACTTGGCCTGGACATTGCTTGAAGTATTGCCAGCACGATCATTACAGCCCACCCTCATGGAGTGGCGCCTACGTATAATTCGCAAAAAGGTCAATCTTTTCCTCAGTCATATTATGCGAATCAAACAGACCGACGCCCCTCGTGGGGGCAAGGTATTTCTAGCATTGTTGTTCCATCGCGTGGAACTTCTTGGCCTGGACAGTGCTCGCAGTGTGTCCAGCATGTCCATCACATCCCACCCTCGCGGGGTGGTGCCAACGTACAAATTGAACAAAGGAAGATCAATCTTTTTCCAAGTCATATTATGCGAATCAAACAGACCGACGCCTCTCGCGGGGGCAAGGTATTACACAAGCATTGCCGTTCCATCGCGTGGAACTTCTTGACCGAGACAGTGCTCGCAGCGTGTCCAGCATGTCCATTACATCCCACCCTCGCGGGGTGGTGCCAACGTACAATTTGAACAAAGGAAGGTCAATCTTTTTCTAAGTAATATTATGCTAATCAAACGGAACGACGCCCCTCGCGGGGGCAAGGTATTATACAAGCATTGCCATTCCATCGCGTGGGACTTCTTGGCCGAAACTGTGCTCGCAGCGTGTTCAGCATGTCCATTACATCCCACCCTCGCAGGGTGGTGCCAACGTACAATTTGACCAAAGGAAGGTCAATCTTTTCTCAGTCATATGCGCATCAAACAGACAGTCGCCCCTCGCGGGGGCAAGATATTAGAAGCATTGCCGTTCCATCGCGTGGAACTTCTTGGCTGGGACATTGTTCACAGTGGACAGTGCAGCATTGTGTGTTCAGTACGATCATTACAGCCAACCTCATGGAGTGGTGTCTTCGTATAATTCACACAAAGGTCAATCTTTCCTCAGTCATATGCAAATCAAACGGACCGACGCCCCTCGCGGGGGCAAGGTATCATACAAGCATTGCCGTTCCATCGCATGGAACTTTTTGTCCTGGACAGCCTCGCAGTGTTGCTAACACGATCATTACAGTCCACCTTTGCATGGTGGACACCAATATATAAATAATAACTCTCACTAAGGCCAACCTCTTCTCAGTCATATTATGCAAAGCAATCAGACCGTCGCCCCTTTGCGGGGGCAAAGGGTTATAGAAATATTGCCGTTCCATTCCAGAACTTCTTAGCCTGGACACAGTTCTCGCAGTGTTGCCTGCGCGATCATTATAGCCCAAGCGCGCGAAGTGGACACCATCTTATAAATAATTCACACAATCTTTTCTCAGTCATATGCTAATCAGTCAGATCGTCACTCGGCCTGGATGGTACACCATGTCTTTCCAGCATGATCCAGAATAAACCACCCTCGCAAGGTGCACAGCAGTATAGGAAAGATTATCTTTGCGCTGTATATTTCGCAAGGAGCTCGCGGTCCGAGAGGACACGACTAGTGACGAATAAGTAGGTATGTCCACATCCGACAGAATGAAATTAGAGAATTTGACTCGTACCATTCTCTCAAAGCGGGTAGTTATAAACATCTTTCAAAATTGAAAGAAATAGGGTGTTTCGAGGTAATAATATAAAAGTCAGTATGAGGGTATCGCGTACCTTTAATCAAAAATCACGTCTGTATTTCCCAACATGAAGGGAAAAATATTTCACACTCCTTTTTCAAGAAAAATAATATATGCAATGGCACACAAAATGAAAAGCATGGCGTCTTACACACCAAGCTTTCCTTCCACTATTTGACCCGACGGGTTATTTCAGTCTCAACCGATATTCGACCTCAAGGCACTAAACGATTGTTTTTGACAAGAATCATTTCACTGATAAAATGTACCGCATTCCGGGTTTCCGGCAACCCCAAGACTTGTTGAGCAAAGTGGATATACTTAACACAGGCCTACTCCCATAATGGCGCTTTTTTTCCACGCCTTTCCTAGGTCAGCAAATAAATTTCGATAAATCCGTTCTTTTGTGGCATAAGATCATAGTTTATTTAGGAATAGTCAAATGAGGTACTTATTCAATAATGTAATTCGGATTTTAAATGAAAGTCTAGTCTGAAGTCAAGTCTAAGTCTAAAAGATTTACAATGAATATAGGACTTTCGAATTTTGCCAGATTTGTTGTTCAACGAGGACGACTGAATTATCGGCACTTGTTGCTTTTCAAACACATGATTCTGCCGGACCTATCTTGGATGATGAGTGAATGAGTGCCTTATCCAAATCCGCCAATTCTGGTGAATGCGTTAAACGAACTTGTTAAGTGAAAGGAGAATTGTCAGCTACTAACCTCAAAACTTTATCTTCGTCAGTTTTGGTTTTTGGTAAACACGTGTCTCGTACCTAGTTTGGGAGCATTACTGGATGATCTCCCTTTATCGTAGTATTGTACATGATAGGAACAAATACTACTTCCAATCAAAAGGAAGTGTTGGCCCTACTATTTGCTTTTCAGAGACGTACTCACACCGGGCGTCAAAGTTCAATTTTATTCAAGGCGATAGCATGTCTGCAGTGACTTATTTAAAAAGACAAGTGGGACGAGATTTTCACCCAGATTGAAAATAACTTCCATGTCCCGAAATTGCTAGATTGACATCAAACATACTACAACATACAAGTAAATCCCAGGCAGGTTCAACAGTTATACGTGTTGCGTACCTTCTGTCAAGTATCGCCAACCTCCATAGTGGCACTTATTTCCCGATATGAAAATAGTAATGCAAAGTTGGGAATCCCAGTAGTCGATCTATTTGCTTCGAAGAATACACACGTAGTACACAACTATGTATACCAAAGCTTGATTCATCTAAATAAGCCAACGGGAATATATTTTTTAATTCAGAGTCTGAGCGCTCGCTGCCCCGTTAAATCTGAAAAACCAACAAAAGTTTCTAAATTGACACTAATAACCCTACCGGCTCACAAATAGTACCATTTTTAATTTATATATGAATAATAAATTAATTATCTTCAATGCAAATTTTTTACACAAACCAGGTTTTGACGTATGTAGTGCCGAAAAATCAAGTTAGTAGCCATGCAAAACGTAAAACATATTATGATAGCAAAGGTTTCTAAATCCATCGATCTGTTATCTAAATAAGTTAAACTCTTACTTATCTATTTATATCATACAGGGAGATGTTAATAGCCCTTTTTAAAACATCTCGTCATACTGCGATGTTATTACTTCCTTATTCAGAAAGAATTATACATACTTTACCTACTTTACAGTATGTTGTATTCTGGCCGTAACTCGGATCAAAAACTTATACCAGTGTTTAACGGCAGTCAGGTTGGATGTTGCTCTGAATGTAGATAATCCCTAATTAACAACCCTATTTGATTATTATTGATAAATATTTCATTATTAAATGTTTAACGAAATATTTCAATTTATAATAATCTATTCATTTAATCTATTCAATTAAAGTCGCTAAAACTCGCGCACAGTTTTTGCAAGATTGTTCAAAGAAGCTGGCATATCTGCTACGCCTGGTAGTGTTAGGTCTGTAGCTGTAGCTTCCAAAAGCTGATGGAAAGATTCACTCCCTTGATATGATATAGCAAATCGTGCAAATTGGCAATCAACCAATACTTGTAAACGTGAAGTGATTGACAATTATAATAATTCACTCAACTTTTCAATTCGAATTGTTATTAATATCATATTCATGTACAATATATTGTTAAGGAATAATAGTAAAAATTATTATTTTTAAAAATAATTGTTAGAGAAACATTATATATTTCTCGTATACAAATTATTCTACTACATCACATTGGCGTAAAACGTCTAATATGTGGCGACACCAGGCGAAAACAAACAGGCTCTCAATATAAGCTTCCAGTGACGGTCAAGTGTTTTAATAGTAGCGTTTTACCTGAAAATAAAACGTTTATTAAAATACTTACCTCACTGGAAGCTTCCAGTAATTCCTGCCTGGTGATATTATAGAGCCAATGAGCTAAGAAGCGCGCCGAACCATTATATAAACCAAAAGGCGCGCGACGCCGCTAGGTGTCGCCACAGAGCCGGTTCTGACGTCATAAAAAGTACGATAAGGAGTCATGATACCGTCATGAAACGGACGGAAACGGATACGCTTCTCTCAATATAAGCTTCCAGTGAGGTAAGTATTTTAATAAACGTTTTATTTTCAGGTAAAACGCTACTACTAATCATTTAAAACATTAGGAATGCATGAGACGGGACAGTATTGTATATGGAAAATAAATTAAGTACTAGAAAAAAATTGTTCTATATCATACAGTACGTGTTAACCGCGGTTTATCTTATAAACTCCGCGTTATATAAAAAATGTACTTCCCGCCAAGCTATGTACATTTAAAATCCCTACGTTATATTTATAGGTATGTACATTAGGGTTAATAAATGCGATTGGTGGCCTTCGTGTAGTTGAATAAATAAACAATACACCTAATAAATTTAAATTAGAAATAAACCCAACCTTAAAATTTGTTGTAATATTATGCACCGATAAATCGATAAAAATGGAGATTTCGATATAAATCGAACATACAAGTTTTTAGTTTATTACTTAAATAAAAACACCGTTAGGATAGAATATAACTAAAGATGGGAATCATTTAATCATATCACAATTCCGGTTGAAGACTTGCTATATTATACTACGCACTGCTTTGCGTTCGTCATCCTGAATTCTGGCGCGATATCGAAGCCTCAAAACAACATTGCAAGAATAAAAAAAAATAACACGCATTGGTATAGAAACCGTGACGGTTTCAAAAATGTCAGGTACGTAAATTCAATTAAATTTACTAAATTGTATCAATTCTGGAATATCAAACTAAGCGCTTTGCGTTAATAAAATTGCCAGTTACTATGCAGACAATTAATGTGGATTATGAACTCATATAAAAATCATCATGTCTTCATTTTAAATTTGTGTATAAAATAGAAATCCTTATTAAAAAATATTTCGTTGTAGCTTGTATTATAGTATATTCGCTTAGAATTTGTCATTGCAAGTACATGCGCACGGTCGGCTTCCTTTGATGTCCTTTGAGAATACCGACACCGCAACCGGCTGCGCGACAAAATGAAAGCGAATGGACTATACATTGTTAACATGTAAAAGCCGGTTATCCGGTTAACAAAATCTTACCAATTTTACTGGCCTTAAAGTTCCATGAGTTTATAAAAGCAGGTTGCTTATGGACTTATTCAAATTATTTTAGATATTTTGTAATGTCGACCAAATGCTGTTTGGTTTCGCAACAAAATTGAAAAGTGTAAAAATCCATACAATTTAAATAAAATAAAAGTTTACATTGAAAAGCTGCGAGTTTACATTATAAACTCCTTTTATTTACTTCACGTAAATAACAAAAGCGCAGCCCATTTGAACATAAATTCGATTAAATACTAATTAAATTATTTATCGAACCTTCACTGTTGAAGCGCATTATCATGCTGCAATTTGCGGAAATGTCTGTCTTTTAGAACTTATTCAAATTTATTTTAATCACCATAAAGGCTGCATAAGGGGCCATCCATAAAATACGTCACACGTTAAGGGGGAGGGAAGGGGGTCGACCACAGACCAAGGAATAACTTTATTCTTTTTCTGTGGGGTCAACGAAATGTGACGTTGTGTGACAAGGGGGTGGGAGGGTCCTAAATTTCGTGACGTCACATTTCAAAATTTGCTATAGTCTACTATTACAACACGAACTTTCAACTATTACATTATATTAAACATGTACAACTACGAGTAGGTACTATATATACCTGTAAATATAAGATACCAATTGTTTTGTCGATCACTCGATCTACTAGTGATACGCGCCGATCGCCCTTTGATAAATGACGCCAAATGCACTGCACCAATTTATTGCAATAATTTCTAATATATTTGCAAAATATGTGACGTCACACTAGGGAGGCGGGTAGTCTTACAAATGTGACCAGCTGAGAACCGACAAGGACGGGGGAGGAGGAGAGGTGGGGGTTTCAGGTCAATTTAATTTAGCGATTTTTTTAGACACCATTATTATAGGACTTCGTAAATGTATGTACTACACTGTATGAAAACAGTTATGGCACAAGAACGTTGTTTATGATATTTACAAACGAGTTCACAAAATGAAAATTATGGTTGTTATTGAAATTAACAATGTAATGGAAAACTTTGTAACATGGCCATGGGAAACGAAATATATTTCAGGATTTTAAAATACCCCTAAATACATAAATATTATATTATTTATGTTCATAATATAATTCATAATATATTTTTGTACTAACTACATTTATATGCGAATATTTAATATCTACTATGATTGATACTCGTATAACATAAGCATTAGTTTTGCACAATAAAAATTCTATAAACGTTTATAGTACGTGACATATTTGTGCACTATTAAAGCCATTGAAATGTTTTCCAAATTAACGTTTTCCTATGCATTAGGCGATATTTATCACAATTATATACACTACAACCTCCAAGCAATACTAAGCTTTTTTTATAATATTTAAGAACAGATGTAAAATGCTATGTAAACTTTCGATATAATATATTTTTTTGTAACAAAAAATTTTGACTATCCGATATTTACAATGTTTTCAATTATCGATATCCAATTTTACGAAATCTTTGACAGATCCATAAAAATAATGTCCATAAACATGGGGTGTTATTAGAAAAGGACAGCATTACTTTTATACCTGTCATATCAGAGATTTCATAAACTTAAATTTCAATGATTTAGTTTTAATGAGCCACAAATATTTTCGTTATAAATTAAAGGTTACTCGTATAAAATAGCATATAAAATGAAACAACAAAAACAAGTAAATATTGGATGGTACAACACAACCTCATTCCGAATCTCGCGTGTTAGAATATTTAAATCGTTTATTTATTTCAAATCCTATATTCTATCCTACACGCCGGTGCTCCTCCTAACAAGAATTAATTAACTTGAGGACGCCTAAAATAATTTTTTTATTGAAAAACACCACGGTGGGAAAATAAAAATCAACCTTGCCAAAAAAGTCTTCAAACGGGACAATTTTATTTGTTTTCCTGATCCTATTGCGTCAATTAATTATTTTGAAATCGTTAAATTATTTCTATGTTACTTTATCCAATTAAATTATATTTGACTATGTAATATGTATGGACAGTGGCGTCACCATATTTTATGCTTTATTTACCAAATTATACTCTTTTTTTACTAAATAAATTAATACTCTTTAAGCGAAATTATAATTTTCCCCTGTCAATAAAATGCCCAATAGGGTATTTTAAACTTAAGTTAATTAAGTACGCCATTGAAAATGAAAGTTAACTGGAAATTTTTAGTATAATTTTGGTACAATAGTGTACTGTCTTTTTTTGTGACTAACAAACAAGCATTGAAAATTGAAGTTTATATTATCCTCGAGTCAAAAGGACCAGCCGCGTGTAGTAAAACTTTGCGTTTATATAACTACATATTATTTTCTTATTCTAAATAATTATATGATCATTAATATGTATTGTACATTAAACAAATCATAGATATGTTTTACAAAAAGGTACACTGTGTTGCGGACATAGTCTGGACATAATTTGTACAATTACAAAAATATTACGTTAATACTATTTAATATGGCTCTAGACGTCGCTTATGTATTTCATACGTATTAAAATTAATGGATGAAAAAGTATATGTTTGAGTATAAACACTTTAGATACAATGCAGTTAGGCCGGTCGCACTTTAGTGGGATGATTGAAATTTTGCCTTGTATGAAAAATCATGTTCGGAGTTCGCAAACTTCGTGCGAGTCAGTCGCACTTTAAAAAAAACGTTTTGAAACGAAACTATTTTTTTATATTTCTCATAACAGTTCCACTCAATAAATCTATTCCTATGCTTGGGATCAAGCTAATACCACGTCATTACGCTAGAAGGCTAAAAAGGAAAAACGTATTTCAAGACATCTTAAAGTAGATGCCCTCAATGGAGGACACACTCTTCAAATGAAACACCTCAAAACACATCCGCTTGAAGTTCCCAAAACTGAACGCAGATCGAAGAGGAGAAAAAAATAATTCTATCAGTAGTGCTTCATTATTTTTAAATTATATAAAAAATATTCTTTTTAAATTGTACAAATCACTTGATTTTCAATCGAATTTGTATAGTCAGTGGCGCCGCCTATATATTCTACTCTTTTTGCCCAACTATACGTCGTCATACCTTTCTTGTGCGTACGCGTCCAAAGTACGGCCGGCCTTACAGAAATTATGTTATACCAAGGTTAGTGTTAAGGTTATGGGCCTAGCGCCAATCAGACAACACGAACCATCGATGAGACCATTCATAAACATGGTATGTACAGTTTACATACAAACATGGAATGTGCAATAAATCACGTTAGACCGAAATGCCTCTTTTCAATCACATTGCTAGTTTACGGTTGACTTAATGTAAATGTACAAACAAATATAAATGGCACGAATTTTGTAAGCAAAAGTTATGTACATACGTCTCACGAATTCTGGAATACGATTAAAATGCATTCGTTTTACGTTTAAATATTGAAATCGCTCGCAACTAAAGTGAAATCAATAATACATACCCAACAATACAAATATTCCATTCACAAATTATTCACCACTTTTTTGTCTAAATATCCTTATTATTCAACGATTTTCGCAATAGGTTTTTATTAATGCAATCAAAAATGATTTCAATATTTAACGCAGGATCCCCATTCTATCAATGTCCATAATTTCCTTAATATCGATATGCTTGACCGAATATACACAATATTATAATGTCATAGTATGCAGACTTAAGAAAGTTCAGACTAATCGATATAGCACTTAAGACGAAAAAACAAAATAAAGAGCAATATTAAAAAGACAACATTCTTAACAACATCTTACACAATATTAAATATCAAATTAATTATTCTATAATAATTTCTTTTCCTGATTAAGGCCATTACCTTCCTATAATCTACATACCTTAAGTACTCTCAGAACTGCTAAGGAGTTTGAGTTCATTAGTTATTTATTACCTTACAAGTGATACAAAATACTAACATGTGAAAGAGTGTGTGGAATTTATTATAAATTCAATGTCAAATTCGAATAAATAAAGAGAAATAAATCTTTCACAGTCATCAAAGTTAAATAAATTAGTGAACCGGGGGTATATAGTCAATATGCATATACTAAATTCGTACAAATGTGACCTCAGAGAAATCAAAATATACACATTATATTTTAACTAATATAATCTGTCTACTTTATACAACATGTTATTTCTCTGGTAACAAATGAAACTTGCGTTGCTTACTATTTATTTCTGTCATGAACAGTGAACGGGAAAAGTATAGAAGTATTAATATTAATTCATTCCCTCATCATATGAACTGCGCTGTAACTATACTGGTCCAAACGCGACCGCACTCAGTTGTTTGCTTAATCTGTGAGGCTGACACGTTGCGTGAGTCGGCCAATCACGAATTATACGTTACATGCGACGCTGCTACTAATCTCGAAGGACGATTTGTATGAAACAACGGTTCACTTATCACTACAGGTACTACAGGTACTGAAACTACAGGTAGCCGTCTCGACGTACTAATTCCAGATGGCCGCCGCGCGCCGGCTACTTTGCTCGCGTTAGTTCTTGTACGGTTTATTTCACGGTTGCGAGGCAACCTTAGTACGTCGAATGAGATAAAGTTACGCGATAGAAAGAGACCACAACTTTGCGTTTGTTGCGTGTTGTTTGTGGAGACGGTGCCAGGCGCTATTGCTTACTGAATTGCACTTTTTGTGTCAGCGCTAGAGTCGCTATTTCTTTAAATCATCTTGCAGAGGGATCCTTCTGTACCGTTAGGTACTATTATGCATTCCGTGGCTATGCTTTTTCCGTTCATTGGTAATGAATAATGAATCCGATTACTACGTATTTAATCCTCACGCCAGCGTGATCAATCACGTCGCCATATTGTAATAATAGAAACAGCAATGAACAAAAAAATAACTCGTACACATTTAACACCTGTTTTTCGTAGGAAATTGAGTTCGTAGAATATACTTTATTTGATAAAATGTGCGCTATTGCATGCACTACAACACTAAGGTACGTTTCCACTTAAACAAAGGCTAAATGTT
Source organism: Coenonympha glycerion (assembly GCA_963855885.1). Taxonomy (NCBI): domain Eukaryota; kingdom Metazoa; phylum Arthropoda; class Insecta; order Lepidoptera; family Nymphalidae; genus Coenonympha; species Coenonympha glycerion. The sequence goes on along the minus strand of OY979638.1, from coordinate 4,100,413 downwards.
ACTTACTGACCAGCAGGGCTAGACAAAGTAACTTGTCGTTAAGCGTTGACGACAGTAGAAAAAAGTGTATGGACAAACCACGTGACTGGAAAAACCACGTGACCTAATGAAATCAAATGAAAGCAGAATCTACTCTATGCTTAGCGTAGTTCACTGTCGGCTGTCAATTGTCATGCGAAGTACGGTTATCTACAAGTCTGCGAGAGCGCCAGGGAGCGTTCAAATTGTCGTAGTCGATTTACAAAAACAGCGTGTTTTCCTCTATTCGGTCACGTGGTTTTTCTAGTCACGTGGTTTGTCCATACATTTTTATATACTGTCGTGAACGCTAAACGACTGTTACTTTGATTTTACGCAATTGATTCCAATTTTACTTTAATATTAGCAATTGATTTCTTCCTGGCAGTCTCCGTTTTACTTGATGGAAACGCACCCTTGCTAAAGCCGACGAGGTGTCACGTCTAACAATCAATGACGTCACTAAACCTGTGTGACGCAGTGCGCCAGTTTCTCAATCTCCAACTGCAGCGCGTGACGTTTCTCCGACTCCTGTTTCAGTTTGTCGGTCAAGTCTTCGATGGCAGCGTTGAACTTAGCGTTTTGTACTTCTAACAGCTTTTCTAAGTTTAATATCTGAAACAAACATAATAAAGTTTAAGTTACCAACAAAATTAAAAGTGACTTGTTGGATTTTATAAATACAATATGGCAACAAAAAGTATTTAGAGAGCCGATTAATCAATCGTAATAAGCAAAAATTAATTGAGAATGTTTCAGGTTAAAATAAAAAGATATTTAGTATCCAATCAATGAACGAAAATGAAGTTTATTTTTAAACTTTAAATTGTCACACCTGCACATTTCGATTGCTTAGTTGGTGGTAATGCATACTTGACACTATTTTCGAAAGACATTTAGTAAGGAACGGCGATTTCTATGCTTTTTCGTTCACTGTAATAAAGTTTATTAAAAAAATGCAAAGCTGGTAAACTCACTCTGCTATTGAGCTGCGCTATCAAAACCTCAGCGCCTCTATCTGCCACGTCGGCAGGTTTCTCAGTCTTGAGTGCATGCAGCCGCCTCTCTAACGTGCCCGCACTCATCGACTTCTCCTCCGACTTCTCGATGCTACTGCTGCTCGATTTCTCGACGATACTCGAGAACTTGCCTATGGAACTCATCGAGCTGGCTTCGTGTTTGTCTATGGGCGTCAGTTTGTCCGGTCTGTTCGGTGATTTGTCTGTGGTCGTCTCGGTTGTCGTTCGCGTGAACGCGGTGGGCGGCGACGGCGCGGCGGGTTTCTTTATTTCGTCTAGCATTGCGGTTAGTGTTCGACCTAGAGTAGCGGTAATATAATTTAGTAGGCGTTAATAGCGAGTACAGTTGCTGGCAAGTAACTTGGCAAGGTTTTGCCATGATGCCATTTGCATTGATGGGGGAAAATTTGTGCTCTTCGTGCAACGAGTGCGAGAGAAAACAGTCAACGACCAACCAATAGAGCGCTTGTATTCTGTCTATAGAGAGAGAGAGAGAGAGAGAGAGAGAGAGAGAGAGAGAGAGAGAGAGAGAGAGAGAGAGAGAGAGAGAGAGAGAGAGAGAGAGAGAGAGAGAGAGAGAGAGAGAGAGAGAGAGAGAGAGAGAGAGATAGAGAGAGAGAGAGAGAGAGAGAGAGAGGGGGAGAGAGCATCTTTTACATATCTAACGAATCTTGCCAAGTTATTTTCCAGCAACTGTAGCATATTATATTCCTTAATCTGCCGGGTTAACATTAAAATTTTGAAATAAGCATGCAAGTGGCAACGGCAGCCATGGCCACTTGCATTACAGAGTTACTTGTTAAATATTAAATATTTGATATATCTTAAAATATCGAGTTAAGAAAAAAGTCAACAGCAAAAGTTCTTAGTATTAATGAAAATAATTATGCCTATGTGAAATAAAGATATTTTGACTCTTTGACTTTTTTGAATAAAATAAATCCCGTTACCCGCAGCGGTGGGAGACTGTAGCGGCGGCGGTTTGCTCGTGGGCAGGTCCGGCGGACGTTCCGGAGGATTTTTCGTATCTGATGACTGTCGATTTTTCGCCTGAAACAAAATATATTTTTTTTATTATTAAAGTACCTACTTAAAAAAAAAAATTCAGGAGCTGTACTTCAAGAAGTAATATTTTAATGATGTTTTAAAATTTTCGTACTATGTCGGCATGAAAACTTTAAAACAGTATACAATTACTATTATATTAAAAGGGCATAACTTACAAATTTCGAAAAACTACAAAAATAAAATTGAACGCCTCGAGGTGATGGTACGACCTATTCAATAGTCAAAATATCATGTAAAGAATTATTTTTAAGTAGGATCTAGTTTAATGACTTCATTTTGCCAAAAAATAAGTTAAAAATATAATTTTTCTACCTGTTACCCATGACATCGCCCGCCCGCGAGAATTTAGGTTTTTCAGAAAGCCCACGGGATAAAAAGTAGAGTATGTCACTCAACTATATCCTTACAAATCACGTTGGCCCCTTGCTTCATTGAGGCGTGATTGAAGGACAGACAAACAAACAACAAACTCACATTCTGTATTAGTATGGATTTTGTCTGCTGTAAAAAGATTTGAAAGCACTGGGATAAATAATAAAATAAAACCTTGACTTATAATAAATGTGTTTGTTACCTCTAAGCTAGTCTCAAGCGTTTCCAAAACCGATATTCGGTTGCTGATCGACGAAGTGCTCTTCGACATTTCCATTGAATGACTCGACCTCTTTTCTTCCAAACCGCAATCCAAAATTCTGAAAACAATAGATTAATAGATATTTCAATCATTCAATTACAATTACATAGTATTTAAGCTAGTAAATGCATAAAATACAGTATACAAAGTTCACAGCTATACCTTGTGGAGTGTAAGAAATCTATATAAATAAAAGTACTGCCGTATTCGCTCATTCAATAAACAGTCTTTATGCATAGAATTCCCCTTATAATGAGATAAAAGATAAGATTTTTTTGGAATTCCTATGGGATTGCCCGGGCAAAATAGGAGCGGGACCTATTTATTTCTTATGAATTAAGACTTATTTCATGGTTACAAGTCATTATTTTATAATACACTAGCGGACCCGACAGACTTCGTCCTGCCAAAGAGATTTTTATTGTGGCAGAGTGCAAATTGACTCTTTGACGTTAGGAACACACCTACATTGCTTAGACAATAGTGAGTGCTTGTAATTTAATATGAACTTTATGAAATAGCAATAAAGCTCAAATTGGCTCTACGTTTTAGTTAAAAAAACGTTAGTATAGGAAAAAGGCTGTTTCTAGGGATTCCCCGGCATTTATTCGAATTTTTCTCGCCGTAAAAACCATCCTCAAACTTCACCGAACATTAAAAAAAAGAATTGGCCAAATCGGTCCAGGCGTTCTTGAGTTATGCGCTTACCAACACGTCATTTTGGGGTTCATTTTTATATTATAGATGAACATTCGTCCTATGACCGCTCCAACTTCGGGCCGGATACTGCACTCCGATATTAAGGATACTACACGGGATATTTAGGGCCAAATATTGTAACTAAAATCCAACATTATTTCGTGGTATGTGCCCGTCAAATGTTATAAACTTATAAATCAGCAAAAATGAAAGAATTTTGAATTGATAGCACAATTATTTAAAAAATAAATAAAACGCGCGACAAACCACGATGAAATCAGTGTGAAAACTAAGATAAATTCCAATCATTTCTGCATTAATTCTATGTCACGACATAATGATGACTCAATGATTAGATCATTAATAAAGTACCATTTATTTATTATAGCCCTTGACCTTGACTCCTTGTTACTTATTGTATTCAAGTTCTGAGTCTATTGTTTTATAATGATAAATTACGGGATAAAGTAAAGATACTATAATAATATTAATCAAAACAAACTTTTTTTCATTACAGGGTCGTCCTTCCGTCGCTCGGGTCTCGAGAAATCTATACTTATACCTCTTCTGCATTGTGAAGAAAACCTCTTATTTATAACTACTGTGGTAACTATCCGGTCTACCCACCAGCTAAAGTTTAGCAAATACGTTTAGGATATTATTTATTATTTCTGAATTAAATAGTAAATATATTACTTGAATTTCTGTCGCCCTATGTATAGATAGTAGCGCCATGATTTTGTCTTTTTCGACATACTAGGTATATAAACTACTTTTTTTAAAGTCGGTAAACAAAAATTGATAGTTTAAATTAAAGGACCTTTTGAATGGTACAAGATGACACTGCAAACGTTGTTCGGTATGAAAAATAGCTAACGACCTATGTAATGTCTACATTAGATAGGTCGAAACACGGTCGAAAGCTATTTTTCAAAATGTTCACAAAAATCGGTCAAGCCATTTCCGAGGAGTAACAAACACGAAGTTGAAAACACCGTGACACGACTTATACAGGGTTGTATAAAAAATACCGAATCGCTCTCAGCCTGTATTTGCTTACACTAAAACTAACAACTTTTTTAACTCGATATTTTGAGAAATATCAAATATTCAATATTTTACAGAGATACTCTACTTGTTCCACTCTGTAATGTCACATCGACAAGTGGCAACGTCGCGTGCGGATCGCGGCGCGGCAGCGCGAACTCGTGGCGCGAAACCACAACAGTGACATTGCATGTCACTTTACAAAAACAACATTTTTTTGTATGAAATAAATAATACTGAATTTTTAAAAATCGTAGAACAAAAGGTGTTAGTTTTAATGTAAACAACTACGGCCCGAGAGCGATTCGGTATTTCTTATAATATGACCCTGTATAAAGAGAAAGAAAGATATAGTATACCTGTCAGTACTCCCGCCGCCTGCCTTACTGGCTACCCCGCTCGCCTCGGACGACGTGGACACGGAGCGCGATTTCCCTTCAGAGCCAAAACTCGTCTTCTTCGCCTGGTTGAGCTTCAGTTCCTCCATCCACGGCGCTTTGTGTTTCTCCCACTCGCGAGTCCGCGGCCTGATTTCCTCCGCTTTTTCTGATGCCGGCTTCTCTGTTGGCACTGCAACATGTTGGCCGTTTAGACAGTAACCACTAAACCAAAAATGAACTTGATTATGTGATATTGCTTTTTGTTATTTTGCTACAAGCTAGCATGCCTTACTATGATCAGGGAATACAAAATGTATCATTCCTCTGACGTGATAAAATTATTATCTCCACGAACTATAAAGCACGGAAAAAGTGAGAAGTAGACATCCATCGCCCGTTTAATCCATGGGTGAAATTATATCCTCCGATGTGTATATCTCGTGCATGGCGGGCATATCTACCTACCACGGAATACATAATAGTACCTAACGGTACAGAAGCTACACTCCGCAAGATGTTTTGAAGATATAGCGACTCTAGCGCTGACACAAAAAGTGCAATTCAGTTTGCAGTAGCGCGTTGCTCCGCCTCCGCAAATAACATGCAACAAACGCAAAGTTGTGGTTCTCTTTCGATCGCGTAACTTTATCTCATTCGACGTATTATAATAGAGTTGCCACGCAATCGGGCGCACGCAGCGCGTGAAATAGACCGTACAAGAACTAACGCGAGCAAAGTAGCCGGCGCGCGGTGGCCTTCTGAAATTAGTACGTCGAGACGGCTACCTGTAGACTATTCGATCATGTGATAAGTGAACCTGGCCTGCCCATATGCCCATGTTTGGAAAGTATAAAACTATAGAACGAGATTATTAATATATCCATTCATAAGAGACAGTAAACTCAAACTGCTTTTTATGGAAACGCATTAGTGATATTTTACACTAGAACATTGGTAGGTCGCATATACCTTCATGTCCGTTGGTGAGTCCTATCTGTTGCGGAGTGTCGTCGCGCAGCGCTTGGCTGGGCGGTCGCCGCCGAGGTGCCTTCACTCTGCAAATAAGAGTACATATATACATCTTTGATATGTCACTACCGGTAAATACATAACGACATGCGATTTAGCGTTACATTGTGATGTTCATTTCAAGACCTTCCTGGCGCTGTCGGCGCGCTTGATTCGAGTGGTTTGTGGTTCTAATTTGACTCAGGGCTCTGATTGCGTAAAAAAACGTATTCATAGTTGTGGTAATCGTAAACAAATTCGGCACCCTGATTGGATGACATATTTCAGGGAACCAATCAGCGGGCAGAACTTATAAACGATTACGATAATGATGAATATATTGTCCTAAGACAATCTAGGGGCAGGTCTGGTTTAATGTGAGACTTCAGCCACGGCTTGTTACCACCCTATCAGCAAACACGCACTGCGCACTGATTTAGCGTTGCGGTGCGATGCTGTGTTCAATAAAAAAAAACCAAAGAACATTACCTCCCAGCCCTTGGATCGTTGAGTATGGAATTCCTCTCGATGTGGTCGAACGTGTTGGCCGTGTTGTTGGCACCAACGTTGGTGGTGGCGTTGGCCGAGTTGGCCACGGGGCTGGCCTTGCTGGCCACACCGCCGTCGGTGCGGTCCCACTCGCCACTGCTACTGCTGCCGCTTGATAGCGTTGTTGAAGATTTCTCTCTGAAATTATATTGTATATATAAAAATGGGGTAATTATAAATACAAAAATGGGGTAATTCCTTAAGTACTTGGGGATTGAAAGTTTTAACGTCACTTTACTCAGAACTAATTTTGTAGATTTTTTTCAGAAAATATCCGGATTGTATGTTCTACACTACTATAGCTGGCCATATTATAAAATATGTAATATCAACGTTTGCAGTCTTTATGCAGGGATGACAATATGATGAGTTCTAAAATATAGCCCGAAAATTTTCTCCAATATATCTATTCTCGTGCCCATTTTTGGTACCATACTCCTCCAAACTATATTGTTATGAATTTTTTGTGTAGACGTATGTTCAGTAGGTCTGATAATAGGTCGTAAGCCATTTTCTATATGCAATTTTTCTATATTTTCTAATGGCAAATCAACGTCTGCCGAGTCAGCTAGTACACAATATTCGACGCAGATAAAGCAATAAACTTACGTCTTGTCTTTGTCGGACGAGGAAAGCATTTTGCTTTTGAGTCCGCTGAACAAACCGCCCACGCTCGAAGTCGGCGTGGGGCTTTTTTTCACCGGAACTGGAGGTTTTTTCACCTGGAAGAAATAAAACCAAATTATAATTTATTAACATAAACAAAGACGTGGTGGTACTCAGGACAACAGTAGTGAGAAATTAAAAAAACCCAAAAACTTTTCTACAGGGTTGTAAGTTATGTTATGGTTTCAATGGTTTTTACACGACTGCCCAAAAAAGGAGTGAGCTGTTTTCAGGGTTCATGTATGTATGTGAGTTTTTTTATTCCACGGTTTCCACCATAACTTCTGTACGGCAGAATAGATTTGTCCAGTGTCCCGTGTAACATAGGCTATATTTTTTTTGAAAAAGTTCGTTTTACCAGTACCACAGGGCAGTCGTGTATTTATTTTTTTAAATTATTTACTTGTTTAACTTTTTACCCATATCAAAAGTATCCAACGCAATTAGGTAAGTTTTCACTTAAAAAAGCATATACGAGGGGCGGCTGAAAAGTTCTGAGCCTAAGGTACTTGCAGTAGTACTATTTACTCATCTGGTAGGTCACTGCTTGAGCGACATCTGCCCACTATATAAGCGAAGTTTCACGTCATTAGCTTCATTACGCTTTGAGTAATTGAACCGTACACATCACCATGTCTGACTCATCGCTGCAATTAACGAAGATTGAGCATCGCGCCGTCATCAAATTCCTCGTAAAAAAGGGGAAAACAGCAAAAGAAATTTTTGAAGAGACTTCTAGTGTTTACGGGGAATCTGGGCCGTCGTCAGCCACGGTTAAACGATGGACACGCCTATTCCAACAAGGCAGAGAGACTCTGCAAGATGACCCCCGCTCGGGACGGCCGAACACCGCAGTCACAGATGAAAACATCGAAAAAGTAAAAAAAATTGTTCTGGACGATCGCCGAATAAAATTGTGGCAGATAGCGGAAGAGCTGGGCGTCAGTAAGGAACGAGTTGGAGACATTATGCATAATCATTTGCACATGAATAAAGTCAGTGCGCGTTGGGTGCCAAAAATGCTCACGCCACTTGACAAGCAGCGGCGCGTTGAAACTTCCGAAGAATTTTTAGACTTGTGCAAGGATAATTTGGAGGAAATTTGCACTCGTATTGTCACCGTTGATGAAACGTGGATCCGACAATATGACCCAGAATCAAAACAGGAGTCAATGCAGTGGATAGAGAAGGGGGAAAAGCCGCCGAAGAAGTTCAAGTTGGAAAAATCGGCTTCCAAACTGATGGCCACCATTTTTTGGGATTGCGAAGGAGTTTTGCTCCTAGATTATCTTCCAAAAAAAAACTACAATGAATGCAGAGTATTATTCTGGGCTTTTAAAAATAGTTCGCGAAGCCATTGTTGAAAAAAGAAGAGGAAAAATCAGCAAAGGAATTTTGTTTTTGCAAGACAACGCGCCGGTTCACACGGCGCGCATTGCGAGGCAAGCCTTGCGAGAAACTGGCTTCGATGAAGTGAATCACCCTCCCTATAGTCTAGATCTGGCACCTAGCGATTATTTTTTATTTAAAAATTTGAAAAAAGACCTACGGGGACGAAGATTTGGGGATGATGAAGAGATGAAGGCGGCCGTTAATGAACATTTTCTAGCCAAAGACGCGGGTTACTTTTTATCAGGAATACAAGCCCTCTATAAAAGATGTCAAAGGTGCATTGAAGTCCAGGGGGACTATATTGAAAAATAAATTTTATTTAGATTTTTATCTAGCCTTTTAATGGCCTAGGCTCAGAACTTTTCAGCCGCCCCTCGTATCTGTAGCAATTCTAAATATAAGTTTTATTTATCCATTTTTATTGCTATAAAAATAAAGAACAAACTCACTTGTCCATCGAGTGCGCCGTCCGCCAGAGCCTCGTTGTGTATTAATTTTTCCGATTCGCTTTTGTTTGTGTGCGTGATTGTACTTTGTGTGCTGCTCTCTTTGCTCAGTGTATTTTCTTTGTGCATGCTGAAAAGATTTGCTAATTTATTTTATTTAAGAGATATTTTTAACTCACATAAAACCTCGTTTACACATATTAAAAATAGAATATGAATCCAAAACTGAAAGTCGTTCTGTGAATATTGGCTCTTTTACGCCTTTGTTACGTACATATACGTAATGCTGACAAACCACCTTAGCTTAATAAATAAAATAATTCTCATCTCAGGTCTCTGTAAGAAATCATGAGAAAAATTTAAGACATTAAATAATTGTGTTAACATAAGCACAATTTCTTATCTTTTTGTAAATTCAAATGGTGAAATTTAAGATCTAGGCCATAATGATCACGGACGAGCATACATAAGGGTTGAATACAATCTCCTTTTTTGAAGTTGGTTAAAAAGAAAATCCCTAACACATTATCCTGTATCATCGTCATCATCGTAAGGACGGAATTTCAAATTCCCACGGCGGCGGGTTTTTAGGTCTTTTCCGTCCGATGGTATTTTCCGATACTCTCGATAACTTCGTCCAACACTGTATAGATAAAGCAGCTAGGACAAAAGATTCTCACCTTACTTTAGATGTGGTCAGTTCTTTGATGGAGGCGGTTTTTTCTGTATATTTGTTCAGGACGGGGTAAAGGGTGTTGGCATTCGCGTTTTTCCCCGGCCGATCTGGCTTCTTCTCCTCCACCTCCTGAGTTACTGCAATGATAGAAAAACAAAATCTATTTAATCATAAATATTTCTATGGATATATATAATTCTATCCCAGTTTATATATGGATATATTATATTCTAAAGCAGTGATAGCACAGTGGTTCTGACCTGCCCTTTAGTTCGGTAGCGTTTACGATAACGGTGAATACGTTTTTCTTGCTTAACGGTAAAGGAAAACATCGTGAGAAAACCTGGATGCCTGAGAGTTCACAAAAATGTTCTCAAAGGTGTGTGAAGCCTTGTGTGGGTGGGCTATGGTCAAACTCCTCAGTCAGAGAGGAGACATAAAAAGGGGTTGAGATGAAATATAATTCTCGTGTCACAGTGTTTGTAACCAAACTCCTCTGAAACGGCTTGACAGATTTTGATGAAATTGTTTGTCTACATTAGGTAGGTCATAAGCTATTTTTCATATCCCTAAATGTCAAAGCAATGTTTGCCTAGTCAGGTAGTCAATATATAGAATTCCCGGAATTTTTGAAGTTATGATAATACTAATGTGTGTTACAAATAAACTCAACAATTTCATACACGTACCGTACACTTATCATTCATTTCTTTTCAGTAAACGTATGAAAAGGAATCATTATCATAAGAACATGAAAATCTGGGGACACGGTAGTGTCCCCGCCAAGACGAGCCAAGCGAAGCGCGAGGGCACTACCTATCTTTTCTCGAAGTGTTTCGCCGTATTTTTAAACCCTTATAACTTAGGCCTGAATTATTTCAGATAATCAAAATTCTCGGAAAATGATGTCGCCACTGAACTTATTAAACCTATAAAGTTTCAATTTTATAGGTCTTATACTTTAGATTTTATTGACGTCTAAAAAACCCAAATTTCGTCACTGACTGACTGACTGACTGACTGACTGACTCACTGATGATCATCAAAATTCCTAGGTACTTCCTGAAGACCTAGAAAGCTGAAATTTGGTATATAAGCTAGTATTAGCACACAACCAACAAAAAAATTCCAAAAGTTGGAAATTTAACCCCCATACCCCTTAAAATAGGGGATGGAAGTTTGTATGAAATTACCGCAAATATTGATGCTAGAGGTCTCAAAATTGATATAGGGACTCTTTGTAATAAACAATTAAATACGTGTTTGAGGATTTTTAGTTAATCACCCCACATCCATTAAATTAGGGGGTTGGAAGTTCGTATGGGGTTTCCCATAAGTATATAGGTATAATAAAAACTTAATTTCTGAAATTTGGTATATAAGCTAGTATTAGCATACAACCAACAAACAAATTCCAAAAGTTGGAAATTTAACCCCCCAACCCCTTAAAATAGGGGATGGAAGTTTGCATGAAATTACCGAAAATATTGATGCTAGAGGTCTCAAAATTGATATAGGGACTCTTTGTAATAAACAATTAAATACGTGTTTCAGGATTTTTAGTTAATCACCCCACATCCATAAAATTAGGGGGTTGGAAGTTCGTATGGGGTTTCCCATAAGTATATAGGTATAATAAAAACTTAATTTCTGAAATTTGGTATATAAGCTAGTATTAGCACACAACCAACAAAAAAATTCCAAAAGTTGGAAATTTAACCCCCCAACCCCTTAAAATAGGGGATGGAAGTTTGTATGAAATTACCGCAAATATTGATGCTAGAGGTCTCAAAATTGATATAGGGACTCTTTGTAATAAACTACAAATAAGGAAAAAAATAAACTAGGTGAACCAAGGAGGGTTCCCTCACTTAAATGATAGAGGGGGGGGGGGGGGGATACTTGATTCGGACAAATATCCACCTTGCAATGATATTCAAGAAATACACCAAAGAAAAGGAAATTAACCAAATAAAAAATATAGTCGTAAACAACTTACAAAAAGAAGTGAAATCCCAGCAAAAACATTTTCATGTAAAATGTTGCCAAGACGAGAACATGTGGCTCACACTATCAAAAAGTTATCAGATCTCATGTAGAGCAAGACTTCTAACTCTACACGCCCTAACTCTATACATCCTAACTTTATAAACTCTACACTTTAGTCAAAATATATTATGTCTTGGCTGTTTCGGTACTGTCACATGGGTGTAAAGTAAAAATATTATTCACTGACTTTGTACTTTTCTGATATACAATACCTAGTTTCTGTAGTAACGATTATTTATTAGATAGGTATTGAGTCTCCTCAGAAACTGCACTTAGGTTTTACTAACTGCATTGGTTTCAAATACTTCATCACACTTTGCAAAAGTGTGTTCCTTTGCTTTAGAGGATATTTTTAATAAATGGAAGTTTTTTCCCATAACAATGGTTATACCATTTAATTTTAATGTGAAATTTCTTGAATTTTGCATGGTCCATTATGCCACTTGCAAAACTCTATTAGAAAAGTACTGAACAGTGAATAAATTCTTTACTTTAAGCCCATGTGACGGTACCGAAACAGCCAAGACATAATATATTTTGACTAAAGTGTAGAGTTTATAAAGTTAGGATGTATAGAGTTAGGGCGTGTAGAGTTAGAAGTCTTGCTCTACATGAGATCTGATAACTTTTTGATAGTGTGAGCCACATGTTCTCGTCTTGGCAACATTTTACATGAAAATGTTTCTGCTGGGATATTACTTACACAAAAGTAAAAAAACAGCCATAGCAAAACTGTTTAATTTAAAGGACTTCGATAGACTTCTATAATATAAGAAATTTGTGTAAGATAAAAAATGCAAAAAAAAATTAACCACTTAGGTACACAATAAAAATAAACATTAAAAAAACAAAACAGTATGTAACTTACGTAGTATACCTATCGCAAAAGGTCACAGACTAAAATAAATTAATTGATTATTATTATTTACAATCTATTGATTACAATAACTGCAACATAAAATTGAAATATCATCAACTTATCTTTATTTAACGCGCACATATATTATTAAATTGATAATCCGAGAAAAACAAATCGGAGTCAAAACTTAATAAACAACAAACACTTACAAAATCCACAACATTCTCATTTCAACATTATTTTGTTGCTTAATAAAATTCATGAATAATTCATAAGTCGGTATTGTGCAATTTTATTATTATTTATATTAACTTAAACGCAATTATTAAGATGATGTTTAATTGGGATGAACGCGAAACTCACTTTCTACTCCCATTTTGATGGAGGGAAAACTGCGAAGTGTTAATAAAATATTGCGGCAACGTTCACTCAGCAGACTCTACGCTTCAGGACACAGAATTAAAATAGTGAAATACTGCTCAAAGACACGGCGCGATGAGGTAAGGTTACGCAAAATCACGACTTCGGCCACTCGAGTCGCAACCTTCGATGAGAAATGTCAATAGCAACACATCTAACACCGAACTCGAGTAGGCGCTACTAATATTGAAACGAGATACAAAAGCTGATTATATTAAACCATATTTAAAAACACGCATGCAAACTCGTATTTTAAAATGTTTCTGTTAATTTATAATAATTATATATTTATTTTATTAATAATAATATATTATTAATGTAATTTTTTGAATTTTATATGTGAGTTCACACAAATCTTATTAATAGTAGGGGATCCCAAGTAAGGTCGAGCTTCACCGAGCTGCCAATCTAATTTGAACTACGATGTCAACTAAACTGTAACAAATAGGAGTCCATGTTACAATGGTTTTTTTTTTAATTCTTAATTAATCATACCCTGGACTGAATTTTTTTAGGCAACCCACTTGCGATATATTTATTGACATATTTAATTGGATATAAAATAGTTTTCATCCAATAAGCAGCTCGGTGAAGGTCGTTGTATGGCGGGATCTTAGACCATAAGGAAACAGCTTCTATTTTCATTTTATAACCATAATGGCTGACGCGACAAAGATTGTTTTACCATTTACGGGTGTAAAAAATAAATTATGATTTATTTATTCGAATATAAACAAAAAAATTTTTGAAAATCGGTCGAGCCGTTTCGGAGGAGTTTGGTTTACAAACATTGTGATACGAGAATTTTATATGTATATTAGACTAGCTGATCGGGCTAACGTTGTTTTGCCATTTAGGGGTATAAAAAATAAATGACGATGTACCGAACGTAGACGAAAATTTAGATAATTCATAAGAATCGGTCTAGCAGTTTGTGAAGAGTTTGGTTAAACAAAAACACACTGTATAAAACATATGTATGTGTATGTATGTTAATTACTTCTTTACGCGCACAACTACTCGTATACTGAACCAATTTTGCTGGGGATAAATTTAAAGATTTTTTTAGTAAAATAATATTAAGTATGCAAAAAAAATTGTAGAGCAGCGAGGTAGCGAGTCTTACTCGTCTTAGCTCTGTATCTCTATTTCAAGATTTTTAAATAAAATTGCTTACATGTTTTTACCTAGACACAGAAATATACGATCTGGTAGTACCTGCTGATGTACAGAGTTCACTCAACACATATTTACGTTTCCCGCGCGAAAGTAAATTAACATTTCCGCAAGTATTCACACCACAAGGTCCTGATGGACGCTGGCATCAGATTGTTTAGCCAAATACACACTTTAAACACTGTACATACTCTTAGCCACTTCTGACTTCACTCAAAAAAAATATGATCGTCATTATTTGTCCGCCGCTAACTTAAAAGTATCTAATTTGTACAGTATAAAATCGCCATTTTAATTTTTAGAACGTTTTTTATGTAAAAATTAAAAGAAAAATCTACATAAATAACTTCCTAAACACATTCGAGGAGGGCAATCCTACGCTGCAAATGTTTACCAAAGCTGTTGTCACTTGGCTCAGTTAACCTTGCTTGTGACAACACACTATCTGTAACAACTTTTACGTAAGCTACTAATCGGTCACAGATCGCCGATCGGGCACGCTTTTGTTATGGTTTTCGTTGATTGATTTATTTATTCAACGCTCTTACTGAATTATTGTCTTACAAAATTGCTTATTGAAGCGGTGATTTCAGCAAGTAGTATTTGGCTTACGGCAGTCAAATTGCGGAAATCCCAATATCATCTTCACGTGTTTATATAAAAATCTCTGCTTGAAAGTGTCGAGTTAAAGAAATTAGTGCGAGATTTGCGAGTTACTTACATAAAATTCGATACTCGAACAAATTTCCTAGGATACACATTTTTATGCAAAGATTTTGATATAATCATGTAAAGATGATACTGCCATTCTCGCAAATTGACTGCCATAAATCATGATGTGTAATTAGCGAACAAATTGCAAAAAAACATGAAAATTTAGAATTTCGCGGGCAGTCGTTGATTTCGCCTTAAAACTGACAACACAAAAAACTAAAAGAAATTTCATTCTAACACCAGTCGCCGGCTGGCGCGTCTTTTAGACACGATGTTTACGATAATTTGGGCCTCCACTAGTTGTCAAAGTGTGAGTAGATACTTTCAAAACATCTTCGTATGAAACTTTCATTACACTAAAATACTAACCAGCCGGCAATAACTGCACGAAGTTGTCCGGGAACAGGCCGACTCGTCCGTGCAGCTCGCCCTTCCACCAGCCGCGGTCCGGCGCGTCCTTCGACACGATGTTCACAATATCGCCTTCCACTAGCGTTAGCTCGTCGTTCGACTCCGTGCGGAAGTTTGTTCACACTAGGATACTAACCAGCCGGTAATAACTGCACGAAGTTGTCCGGGAACAGGCCGACTCGTCCGTGCAGCTCGCCCTTCCACCAGCCGCGGTCCGGCGCGTCCTTGGACACGATGTTCACAATATCGCCTTCTACTAGCGTTCACTCGTCGTTCGACTCCGTGCGGAAGTTTGTTCACACTAGGATACTAACCAGCCGGTAATAACTGCACGAAGTTGTCCGGGAACAGGCCGACTCGTCCGTGCAGCTCGCCCTTCCACCAGCCGCGGTCCGGCGCGTCCTTGGACACGATGTTCACAACATCGCCTTCTACTAGCGTTCACTCGTCGTTCGACTCCGTGCGGAAGTTTGTTCACACTAGGATACTAACCAGCCGGTAATAACTGCACGAAGTTGTCCGGGAACAGGCCGACTCGTCCGTGCAGCTCGCCCTTCCACCAGCCGCGGTCCGGCGCGTCCTTGGACACGATGTTCACAATATCGCCTTCCACTAGTGTCAGCTCGTCGTCGTTCACCGCCGTGTACGGAAACAGTACGCGGCATTGCTCCTTAACTGTAACAACGTTCACAACTTAACGCGACGTCCATAACTTTATCCACATAAATATGCAGGGATCCCTAAAGATCTAACTTGCGTTTCTCTGACTTTCGTACGTCGCATTGAAATCAATAAATCAATATTTAATTGAAATATGGATGAAGACGTATACATGGAATAATTTTGTTCATGCTGTGGCAAAACTATTTAGGTATCTTGCGGAGATGCCGAATAATTGGTTACCTTTAAACCTCACACTGAAATTTTGTTCCCTTTTATTAGTAACACAATAGTTATACATCAGCTCAGATCAGATATTATGAAAAATCTTTTGGTAACAGGTATAGGTTATTTTTTTAGAATTTTAAGAGCCATGTAAAGAAAACTAACGTGGTAACTACGCTCATTTAAAGAGTAAGAGCATATAATATTATATTCTTGATTCACAGAAAGTAGGTATGCAAAAATATTTAACGTCGCATGTAATTTAAATTATGTCTGTACTGTATTTAAAAAGTTCACTTCAAGGAATTCCACAGTTCACGGAAAAGTCACGTTTCGTTTTAATGATTAGCACGCTATTACTCGCAAATGAGCATTCAATAAAGAAAAAATATGTCATTACGTAATCCATGAAATAAGTGTATTACAACATGCTTTTGTAGCTTACAAGAGCCGCTTTGTTTTGAAGATAACGCTATGAGGATAGGTTGTTCTCCCTAACTACCCATGTTATCTTATGGAATAAGATACCTCTGTTTTCTACAATTTCATATTTACGTACTTAATGCCGCTGCTTGCTTTGCATCTGTCAGACGCGACTGACCAATTTTGATAATAAGTTTATTACTTTTAATTTTATTTGACCCAAAATTTCCAAATTGTCTTTTTGAAATAGACTTTTACAAAAATGTTTTGCGAAACTCGCGAACTCTTTAATTATTTCAGAGTTAAATGTGTTTCATGCACTTCTAGCTTTTATTCTAATACGTTTCACGAAAGGAATTTAGGGCCTAAATCTAAGGAAGAATTAAGGACCTAAATCGTTTTAAATAAGCTTCATATGATGTTTTCGTAAACGGGTTTTTTTTAATATTACTGTCTACAGGATGTAATTGCAAAATCACCGAAAATTTGTGATAAAAATAATAATCAACAAAGTCCCCCAACTTCAATGGATGATTCAATGTTGACACATTGGTTCAGTGTCTGTGATAACCGCGGCAAATAAATTGAATAATATCACTGATTCCGGTCACACCAGCAGTTGCAAGAAAAATTACTCAATTGACGGTTCTCAGTTGTAAATAAATGCTATACTCTCCGCCTTCCTTTCGCCCGTCACTGATCACATATTATAGTACTCATCCTGGGTTCTTATGACAAGATACCTTACGCGTATTAAAGAGTAGGTATTACTCTAAGCAAGAAAAATTAAATTTTCTTGCTATCTAGCTTAAAAAACACTCTAGGACAAACAAGACTGCTTGGTGTCGGGGTGAGGCACTTCGGTTCTGTGACTATTTCTACCTAACAACCAACGTCAGTCATTTCGCCTCCGGCAAATTACAATACAGTGAGCATTCCTATACTTACATCTTGCCGCCGATATAGAAACGGCGAATCTTTATAAAATTACGGCGCCGTGTGTAACAGCGGAATTTTACAAAATGCCTGCGACATAAAGAGTCGTAAGAGTCGTGTGTGGTTTTTGCACGTGAGTGGTGGTTGCATTGCCTTGGAAACTTGCCTTCGTGCGTGAGTAGGAGGGCGGGCGGTGCTTGGCACGTTACGTTACTGTATACACCATACAGATTATTTTGAGGTAGTGGATTATAGAAAGAAAATTTAATGTTTCTAGCTAATGATAGATTTCCGCAAAGTAACGCCTGTATCTATTCAATTCCTATTCTTACTTTTGACGACCTCCCTAGTCCCTCATCCCTGGTACAGCTGACACGCGCTCGGAATCGAGGAAGGTTATGGACCGCTACAGGCCACTATGGAATTTTATAGTTTTTAATCAGGCTAGGAACCACATTACCAGCAAAGACACATCATTAAGGTCCACTTGCACAAAACGGGAGTTAAATAATTACATTTTTAACCCTAGAGTCAACGTCTCTCATTGGACAATTCTGACAACGTACTCTGGGTAAGCGTGCTAACTCAGAGTTAACACACTAACCCAGGTCAGCACAAGTGGGCCTTAGAGAATGGCCCCTTCCGACCCGTAAGTCTGAATATTTATATTTGAATGATAGATAGTAAATATTGTACCAGGTTTGGGCGGCAACGCGGGCGCAGGCTCGCAGGGCGCGGGCTGCGCGGGCGGCGGCTCCAGCATCACGACGAAGTTGGAGGGGAACACGCCCACGCGCGCGCCGCGCCGCCCCTGCCACCACCCCTCCTCTACCTGCCCACAAACGAACTTGTATTTTTACATTGCCATCATGTTGTAGTGGTCCACAAGTTGTGGTGGACAAAAGTCCTATTGGCAGACCTTTAACTAAATGAATTTCTGTAATTAATTAAATAATCTTTATAAATTGAAAATCACAAAAAATTTTATAAAGTAAAATCAACACTGGCCCACAACCCTAAATTGACACGTTCAGCGCACCTCTGAAGCAAATTTAGTGGGACTCGCAATTTGATAAAAAATTAAACTCCAAATATCTATACACCACCTTCATCATTCTATACACCAGAGACACCAAAGTATGATTTGTGAGGGCCTGGGCTACAAAACTGCCATACAAAATGTTGTTTACAAAGTTGACTACTCTGATGGTCTACTCTAATATATTACTAGATATATGATGGTCTGTGAGAGTTGCTCTAGGATTTATAACGACAATATAAAATACATGTGGCACTTAACATGTTAAAATAACAATGTATGCCAACACTATATTCAAATTAGTATAGTCAAGCATATAGTAATACTAGCTGTTGCCCGCAGCTCCACCCACGTGAATTTCGGTTTTTCGCAAATCCCATGGGAACAATGGACTTTCCCTCTATAATAAAAATAGCCTATGTGTTAATAAGGGTCGCTAAGCTGAAGCTATGTTCCAAATTTCAGCCTTATCAGTTCAGTAGTTGCAGCCTGAAAGGGTAACAAAGATCTCTCCTTCCATACTTACAAACATTTGCGTTTATAATATTAGTAGGATGATTATTTAAAGATAGCTCACCTCTCCGAGAACTTCGAGTACGTCGCCAACACACAAAGGCAGCTCATCAGGGTTGGCTGGTTGATAGCTGAAGACGGCTCGACACCGACCTTGCACACCTCCCGGTCTAATAAATACACCACTCTATCAGATTATCACAGCCTAAGTGCATAAACACAAATCCTAAACACAATTTAAGGCTTTATGTTCACTACATTTATTGAATAATTACTTCAAAACTACAAGCACTTCTTTTACACTTAAATATTATACTGTTTACATTAGTACCACCAAATATTATAATGAAAAGAGGTGTAGTGTACAAGTGACCAACGGTAAGTGACATCAAAGCCTTATCAGGTTAGATTAGATAATGTACACAATCATTTAGTATTCTGGTAATTGGTGATATAATAAAATTGCTCATTAAACAGCTACAAACAATATGCCTTAAACATTTCTTTATCATTATTGTGAAAACCATTAAGGAAAATTGACTGCTTTGTATTTTTTTGGATTCAATATAGTCATTAATCTTCTTTGTAGAAAAAATCACTTTTTTGTGTAACAGGTATTTTCAATGAAAGGCTTTTAATCTTGTACATGGTTAGTGATTCCCAAACCACAAGTTTTAAGAGATGTTATATTTTTCAATTAAATTCATAATTATATACCATAAATGAAGTTTTTATGTGATACTGTGTGGTGATCTGTTGTTTAATATGAGAACAGATTAGTTGCTCATCGAGAAAACTCCTTAGAACAATATAAAAGTGTGTACCTAGCATTATTCTGTTCTGTCAAAACAGAAACAAAGTTATCAGGAAACATTCCCCGGCGACCGCGCAGCTCTCCCTTCCACCACCCGCCTGGCAATCTCTCCACCTCTCTCAGTATGTCACCGGGCCTGATCGTCAACTCATCCGCTTCTGATGCATCATATGAATAGTTGACTATACAGGATACTGTAAGGAAACATGATCTTCAACAATGACATATAATATATAAAAAGGAGCAGATAAATGACAAGCGCGCGTTGTGAAGACTCATAAATCCTACAATTGTAAGTTTCGTAGTTAGTCTGCGTCGAGCGCAAGCATTGTTGTTAGCAGGACTGATTAATTTGTTTTGCTATTATCCGCTACTTGAAAGGATTCTGTATGGTGCAATATGCAGGAACACCATCCACATGAAACACCACACACAATTTTCTATCACTTTCTTCGACGCACGGTTCGTCTCAACACCGGGACATCCTCAGGAGATAATAATAATAATAAATACACTTTATTTGCACCACACAAGAAATTGTACAAAACAGAAATTCATGATGATGAGGAGATGTTGACTTCACAATGCGAAATCGTAGTGACTCTACTCTAAGTAGCGGATAATAGCAAAACAAATTAATCAGTCCTGCTAATTATGGATTTCCGCAAAATAACACCTGCTTCCATTCAATAGCATTATTGTTGTCTCTTTCGTTTGCGTGCTGTTTCGTATCTTTTGTTCTATTTATCTGTGAGTGGCAGTTCGGCACAGATTTAAAACTCAATTTACTATGAACGTAACGTATCTTGGTGATCTATGATCTTCAACTAATCGTTTTGTTTATATTGAAAAATTTGTGTGAAAAGCTTGAATTGAGAGTTACATTTTTCTCAGTTTGCCTGGATAGGGGTCAACCATATTATCATCCATGATGATAATTTTGACATATGATGTCACAAAATTTAGAACCCCTCCCACCCCCTTGTCACACAATGTCACACTTCGCCGACCCTCTCCCTTAACGTGTGACATAATTTATGTTTGTAAAAATAGGTTTTCTGTTTAAAAATTTAATCATAGTGCACTATGATTGTGAGACCAAGGTTTTATTATGCTATGCTGTACCATCTGACACATAACGGTATAAAATGCATCAAGAATGGTCTGTCAAATTTGCAAGAAAGCTATTAAAGTCACTAAATAATTTAATCTCTCTTTAACTTTTCATTAAAAGATTGTATAAAATAAAGAATAGGTGTCAGCATAATAAGAATAAAAATGCAAACATTATAGGTACCATTGTTATTTAACAAAGATTTATCAATGATATGAGATTTCCGTTTTAAGTCAGAGATAAATAACTATGCCAAAAATATCTCGGTTTTCTTTGCAACATGTATGTTAAAAAAAGGGCTATCATGCATTGTTAAAAGATAAATAAATAAATATAAATATATAGAGGACAAAATCACATACATTGCTACGATCCCATAGCAAGTAGCTTATGCACTTGTGTTATGGAAATCAGAAACAACGAAGGTACCACAACACCTAGACCTAGAGACAATGTAGAAAAGTCATTTTTCTACATTGCCCCGACCGGGGATCAAGCCCGGAACCTCAGAGATGGCTGCGCCTTGAAAACCGGCATGCTAACCACTCAACCATGGTTGTTAAGATCATTATAATATTATATCAATCCATAATATTAAATATATTTTACATCAATCTATAATATTAAGTTACTTGTAATTTTTTGGGTTAAAAAGTAGCCTATGGTCCCGAGCTCAAGTCTATCCATGTACCAAATTTCATCAAGATTGATTCAGTGGTTTAGGCCTAAAAGCGTAACAGACAAACAGTTACTTATGCATTTATAGTATTATTTTGGATAGTAGGGATTCTTTATTACTAGCATATTATTATCACATGACGACAAAGTTTTGAATTGTTATTATTGCAATCAGGAACTCAATAATATAGGTAGCAACTAACAGTTCATAAATTCGCAGTTCACACCTTTGTAAGGATATACCTGCAGGACAGTCATGTGTTTGTTTATTAGCATTCATATGACATCACAATGCCATGGATATGACTCATGCGACAAACTTGGCGATATTCGATTACGCAGATTTTCTTTTAATACTCTACTCAATTTAGGGACTCATGGCATATGAAATGAAAACATCACAATATAATAAAGGGTTGATAATTAGTTCCGTCACCAACTCATGAGATTAGCCTGCATTTATAAAACTACGGAATAACATATGCATTAAATATTGAGACCATCGACAACCGTCAATTGATATCAATGTAATAAATTTCCAGGTAAGTATTTTATTTATTAAATAACAGGTAAGAGTTAGAAGGAACTAGGACATGTCTGATGACGATTATACTCACCCTTTTGGTTTGTTGTAGTCTCCATTTTTTGTCAAAACATCCAATGAACTAGCACAATCACATCATCACATATCATTTATATATTGTATTTGCACAATGCACGCTTTCACGAACAACATAAGATTGTTCAATGTAAAATACGTAAAATCTAAAGTCTAAACAAACGCAACGAAGGCGATCTCACGAATTTTTTTTCTCATGTTCACAGTTCACGTCAAAAATGATAAAACGCAGTGTTGCTATGACATTAAATAAATTCGCCGAGTATATGTGTTCTGTGGAATAGACTGCACTTGAATAATTTTAACCTTCCTATACTCAAATGTTTTTTTGTCTAGTTGTGGAAATGTGGACCCTGATACCCCTGAAATGAAATATCCTAAAGAGAAAAAATCACCATCAACCCTCTTACAGCAACACTGATATAATGAATATGCCTATAATAGTGTTTTATGTCTATGATAATGAACACAGAACATTATTAGGTACTTGATAATGAAACAATGCAATGCACCACAGATGAATATGATAGGTACAGTCGGTACAGTCATCGATTAAAAATTTAAAGGATCAGCACTAAGTGACGTCACACATTTTTAGGCTCCGCCCTGAAGCCGGATTTTTAATTTGTCAAAACTGTAAAATGGCGTTAATGTAAAAGACCGAGCGGATCAATCATAATCAAAATCGGCAAAAATCTGGCTTCAGGGCGGAGTCTATAAATGTATGCGTGACGTCAGTAAGTGCTGATCTTTTAATATGTTTAATCAATGGTTTGAACCAAAGTTTGAACTGTGTTCCCCAAACCCACGATATTTTAAAAAGGTTTATGCAATGACACCTATAACCACCCTAACACCATGGGATTGATGAGAAAAAAATTCATCCCCTTTTGAAAAGTAGGTAAGTACCCTAAAACAACCAACTTAAAACAAATCTTAGTTTTTTAAGTTTAAAATCACATTGAATGAAATAACCATACCATGATCACAACATTTTATTTATATTTAATTAACATAGACTACTTGTAAAATACTCATAATTTAAATATTGTTTAATTCAATTCTTCAATGGGCCAGCTGAATCAGGAGGAATACCCAACTCTTCATCTGTCCAGGTGCTTGGATCTACATATGGCCATTCACCCTGTAATGTATTAAAAAAAATTGTTATAATATAACAAGCTTTTATTTTTACTTTCAATATACATACTATGATTGTTCAGGAAGATTCTTGCAACTCCATTTTGAAGCAGACATCTTCAACCAATTGAGTTGCAATTTTGTATGTAAGACATATATGCAATGGCCATGCATGGTCAGCTGTGTGACGTCACTATAAATCCAACATGTGCGAATAACCACAATGGTTATTCATCTGATAATGGATGAATTGGGTATAAAGTGGTAGTAGAAGTCACGGGCAAAGCTTCTGTGAACGGGTTATTACTTACATAAATATTGTAACTTACATAAATATTGTAAGTTACATAAATAACTTACATAAATATGTTCTGGTTCAGTAGCGCAATGGTAAAGGATCCAATACCAGCACAAGCCTCCCAAAAGCTCAGCTTGAAGAACAGTCATCTTCTTTGGCATGGGAGGAGGAACTCTATATGACCACACTCTGCAAAGAGAACATTATTCAGATTAATATATACAGTTGTTGCTTTTTTTAGATACTTATCCTTAAAACAAGACCAAAAAATGTTACAGGCTACATTAAAATATGAATAAGTAATGAAGATTATATCAAACACTTGACCAAATTGGTAGATTCTTGTACCTATGTATTGGGACTTGGGGACATTGGGTAGTTTTTAGAGGCTATCATCATTCCTGCACTAAAGGAAAGTGAACTACCTATCATCATAGTTAGGGCTGCCATCCGTCCGGGTTTCCCCGGATTTGTCCTAGTTTGGAAGACGTCCGGAGAGCGTCCGGGCGGGGTTTCAATTGTAGTCCGGGTTTTCGATCAGATCCCGTTCCCATAATTTATGTAAATAAAAGCTATGGGTTAGGTATTTTACCGCACGCACTGCCGACGCTATTTTACTACGCGAGCGGCGAGCGGAGGTCGCCGCTCCGCGTGCGTCGGTTAAACGCGCCGCGCGTTTAACCGACGCATGGCGTGATCTGGCGAATGGCGAGCGCGAGCGATCTATTTAGCCGCTCTTATTTTAAATTGTCTTTTGTATCTTGTAATATAAAGAAATAAACATGTAAGGCTGTTAAAATTGTTCTGTAGTATTTATAAGTTATTATAACTTTCTGAATTTGATTTAAGATTTAAGTTCTTTTAAAACTAAAATAAATATTGTTAATTGTATGGAAAAATAAAAAATTAAACAAGTTTTCATTTAATTTTATTAACTGAGTAACTAATATTGGGTTTGTTTATCTTTTATTTATTACCTAAGAAGGTTAAAAAATAAAGCACAATTACTCACTTGTCGTCACAAAAACGATTAAACACACTATTTCATGCAACAAAAGAGGCTTAAAATTAAAGTTCACTTCTATCAAGTACGGAGTAAAATATATTTTAATCAAGATGTAAGTGAATGAAAAAAGTATTGAAATGTCCGGGGTAAAAGCTCCAAAATCCGGGGAACTTACGCTTCCGGTCCTGGGGGGCAGGTTTTAGAGATGGCAGCCCTAATCATAGTGAATTGAAATGTGACCTAGCTTATGGGGACCTATGCTTTATATCGATAGCACCGGTCATGAATGATTGAGCCGTAAAAAGGGAATAACAATTTTTTATAAAATGACAAACCTCAATGACATAATCACTGAATCCACTGTGGAGCAAATACTCACCCGTGGCTACCATTTCTGATTTGGTTACGGTTGTTCGAAGCATTTTTAAAAGTTCGCAGTAAAATGGCCCTTGATAATATTTGTCGGCCAAGCATTTTTAACTTTGTATTTAATATTTATGTTCTATTTTCTCTGTTCGACAAAAATCCGATGAGGAAGAATAACGACATGACATCCCAATTGACAATCAAAGAGGACAAAGAGTATATAATCACTACGTTTTGACAATTAACAATTGATTGACAACTGACAAGTGAGAAACTAACAGTGTGACCATTCCAAAAATAGGAAATCTGCCAAAATCTGTCAACTTGATTCCTAAAAATGTCAAAAATATGTCATCTTACTAAATTTGCTTAATTTTGTCAACTAACAGAACAGCATAACATTTTGAGCTAAGTGGTCTTTATTAAGCTCAAATAAAGAAGACCCGTGAAAACAGACAACGAAAAATTTTTTTTAAAAATACTGATCTTCACTGTGGCTTCAATTCCCACTATAAATGTTTGTGTGATAATCATGAATGTTTTTCAGTGTCTGGGTGTTTTTCTATATAGTGTACTTATGTATATTAATATGTAGGTATGTATATTCTAATATATTATATTTATATCAATTATCTACCATAACACTAGCTATCGCTAGGGGCTAGATTACGATTTGTGTAATGTCCTGATATATATACAGGGTTATATAAATATATATATCGCTCTCGGCATGTATTTGTTTACACTAAAACTAACAAGTTTTGTTCAACGACTTTTTTTATTCAATATTTTGAGAAATATCAAATAGGTTCATAATATTTTATAGAAATACTCTTCTTGTTCCACTTAATAATGTAACATCGGCAAGTGGCACCATGGCCCGACGCGGATCGCGGAGCGGCGGCGTTCGAACTCATGGCACGAAACTGCAACAGTTTAATACCACTTTACAGAAATAACATTTTTTTTGTATGGAATAAATGAATGCTGAATTTTGAGTACTACTTTTTTGCTGAATTTTAAATGGCTACTGGTAGCTGATTGGATTTTTAATTTGTGACAGACAAAGCAACATACAAATTGGTTGATTTAATCCTAGATCAGTTACGTGTAAAATAATGAACTGATTAACCCATAACTGATGAAGTACCGTTCATACTCACATGAAATCGCGAGTTTTCTTTATGTATTTCAAAAATCTGCCACTTTCTTAATTCGTCAGCTTATTATGCCAGAGTTAAAATTTAGGGGCCAAATCTGCCCAAATGGCAGAAATCTGCCACAAACGGTCACACTGGAAACTAAGAACAAGAAGCACACTGGACACTAAGAACAGAAATAATAGAAGTGTCAAGTTACAATAATAAATGACAACTGAGAGTATTGAGAGTGCAACTACCTACATTTGTTTATTGTACGTGATTTATACCTATTTCACATGTTTATAATGTTCTAATAACTCTTTCGCTGGTCTGTGGTTCTAATCACCGACGTAGGTACAATATACGTCAGTTATAGTTATAATATAACTGAGGGAAATAATAAACTTACAAACTTGGATTAAATGATGAAAAACAAATTAAACTAAACTTTTTATTACTTAAATATGTAACGTAAATACATTTATTGTTAAAGCCATCTACATAATATTCTGTGCAAAATATAACAAAAATCACACTTATTCAGTTATACACAAATAGTTTGTGCAAATCATATTTTTAATGAAATATTCATAATTTCATTATATATAAGTAAAAGAAATTTAATCTCTCCTTAAGTAGGTATGAAAAGTTTATACATATTTGACTATACACTACTATAATATTTTGTTGTCAGTGAAGTCTTGATCAGATAATGTTTTTCCGGTATTTGATTACTATCAAGATTACTCAGCTATCAAGTGTAACTGTTAAATATAGAATGCATAGGTATCTGAGTGAATTATTGGTTGTGACCCAATCAAAGTAAATAATTTGTATAAAGCATACAAAAAGGACTTGTTTGTTAACAGAAATTTCCTATTTGTATAGAAATTATACTGTACGTATTTAGTTTTTTATTCAGATGTGAAAGGTTACTGTAGACTTGGATTTATAAAATACACTCTAAATTATTTGTAAAGATTATAGTTCTACCAAGTTACCTGAGTAATATTTTGAAAAAGATCACAGTAAGATCACAATAAATATCAGATTAATTTCAACAATTATTTCAAAAAGATTTGTGTGTAACGAAATAAGTAGGTATATATTTGTAAATATTTAGCTTTGATCTGTCCCGTGTTTTTTCTTGTAGTCCTCTTCATATTTCTTGTGCCAATCGAGGTTCATTTGATGGACAGATTCTCCTCTTTTAGCAGCAGCTCGTCCGGACAATACTGCTCCCAAGCTGGCCAGGCAAGTGAGCAATATCAATATGTTTGATATCTTAATCCTTGCTTCACTCCTGGACCTCTCTATTAACTCTGGCCTAAAAAGTAATAATTGTTTTAAAGGAATTTCACAATTATAAGAAATTGTTGAATAGAGATTTTTTTAAAATATATACTTAGGTGCAATGCTAAAAGCAGTTTATTTTTATGATTCTTAAAAGAAGGCATGCTTTTAGTATGTAGAGTCAAAAGAAAATATGGTAACATTAACGTGAAATCAACGGGTCTGCCCGTGAAATTCAAAATTTTCGTGGTTTTTGCAATTTGTACGCTAATTAGACATGATAGGCTTATGACAATCAATTTGCGAGAATAGCAGTATCATCTTTACATGATTATATCAAAATCTTTGCATAAAAATGTGTATCCCAGGTAATTAGTCCGAGTATCGAGTTTTATGTGATTAACTCGCAAATCTCGGACTAATTTCTTTAACTCGACACTTTCGAGCAGAGATTTTTATATAAACATGTGAAGAAGATATCGAGATTATCGCAATTTTACGGCCATGAGCCTATTATGTCTTAAAAGCTTAAAAATCGCGAAAAACCACGGAAAATTTGAATTTCGCG
The DNA here is from genome assembly GCA_963855885.1 of Coenonympha glycerion. NCBI lineage: Eukaryota > Metazoa > Arthropoda > Insecta > Lepidoptera > Nymphalidae > Coenonympha > Coenonympha glycerion. The sequence continues at coordinate 4,072,348 of OY979638.1, read as the reverse complement.
GGCACACCCGTGGTGTGCTCCTTAAATTACAAACATAAATGGTCTCAATATAAATAAATAAAGTATAACATTAGATTCAATTTTCAGTGAAATGACCAAGTGAAGGTTTTGGTTTGGAAAGTTGCATAACATTATAAGGCTACATACGACACATATTGAGGTACTTCGGCTTTGCTCTTATACTTCTTAGTCCATACCAAAATAAACTTCTGGAGTTCGCTTGGTTTGTATTTAGGGCCTACTGAATTACGGCTGGCGGGCTGGCTTGATCCAGGAACCGGAGTACACATGTGCCGTCTCAGTGTCCATAGTGTTGATCGAATTATAAAGTTATTCATTGCACCTCAATAAGAACGCCCAATACGATACAACGGAGATCTTGAAACAACCTTGGGAAATTACGAACATCGATCATCTATGTAAAATACGTATTTTAAACAAACATGAACTGTATCCCTATATAACTGGACAGGGTTGCCAGATATTTGTCAATTGAATTCGCCCGATTTTGCCTGCTGAGTAGCCTAAATTCGCCCAATTTATTTTTGCACATTATTAGCCTAATTCGCCTAAATCTTTGTATCTAACAGACCTATATTTTAGACCCAAATAAAGAAGACACGTAAAAAACAACAATGTGAAGTGAAAAGTAATATCCTATACCTTTAAACGAGCAATTCTTTCTTGTAAATATATATTTCTATTTAATCTGAATCTCGAATGATTTTTATGAAATTTAGTGTACGGAGGGTTTTGGGGGCGATGAATCGATCTAGCTTGGAATCATTTTTAGAAAATGTCGAATTTACAAAATATATATATGACTCCTGCTGCCCTCAATTGGCCAGTAGTAATACGGCCAGCGAAGCTCGGTCACCCAGATATTATTTATTTATTTATTGTAGATAGGTACCAATTACCAAACTATAACTTATGGTGGGGTCATGTTCTGTATTTACACTTGCAGTAATAATAACTGTTTTCTATAGTTCCTTATACATTGCTACTTTAATTTAACATTCAAATAAAATTTTGTGGAAAATCTTTCAATGGATAAAAAAATATGTTTTTTAAAAAAGCTTGATGAAGATCATTGAGATACAGAATACCATAGTAAATATCCAGGCGCAAAAATTCAAATTTTATTATTACTACCCATACGAATGAAATTCATACGGATACGTGACGTAACTTTCCGACGCTCTGGGAAATTGCGTCCTATCGAAGTGTCACTTCATTTGTCCGGCCCTAGTCCGGTAAAGTATAGTAAAAGATTAGTGTCAAACGCACTTATGTATCTCTATCTCATTCCTACAAATAGTAATTGCAATACGTATGAGAAAGCAAACAGCATAGAAAGACACAAAACTTGATATTACATACGTTTGTAACGAAAGTTTCGTTACAAACGTATGCAAAAGCAATTATTAGATAATTTTTGGTCAGGTAGCCTAAAATCGCCCGTTTCTATTTTCCAGGTAGCCTAAATGGCTACCGGTAGCCAATCGGGATTTTTGGTCGCCGATTGACCCCCCGAGGTAGCCTAAATGGCGATAATTCGCCTAATCTGGCACCACTGGAACTGGATAAAAAGTCAAAAAATAGAACCGAGCGCAATAAATTCGTACCTATTTCCAAAGAGTATATAATCACTACGTCCTATTACCTATATTCAATGTACTCTGTGCACTACGTTTGACGTATTTCTATTTTCTATAGGTATTTCTTGAGACATAAAACACATAGTCTGTGCCAAAGAGTTATAATCACTACGTTCGGTCTGTGCCGAGCGCAAAAAAAGCAAAAAAGTTACACTGCGACAAGGCTATCTTAGCGCGTGGCCAAAATCAGAACTAACGCCACTACTTGTGATACTGTTTGATAGTTCGCTCTTTGGTGTACCGTTATAGTCTCTTGTGTTGTTTTTGCTTAATATTAACTAAAATGAAACTAACTCGAAGTAAAATTGAGGAGATTTTATTTTCTGGCTGCATTTGTTCTATAAAAACGCCCTCCTGACAATGTCACTCAAGTGCCAAGAGAGCCTTGTCGGACTTGTACACATGATGACATGACCATAGACTAGACAACTATGACATTGACAGGAGTCCACAGATAACGACCAACAGGAGACAGCCAAATTCCATAAAGTCCACCATGACCTTTGACCATGACGAATAAACCGGTCCGAGCGAGACGGCTCTGCAGGTACTGCGTCTCTTTCTAATTTAAGGTGACCATGATAAAACTGAACACAAGACAAATACGTATGACGACAACATTTATTTACATTTCAATAATTATAAATATGGTTTTAAAAATAATAAACACTACATTATATAACGTAACTAAGAAATGTAATTAATTTTAAATAAGTAACAAAGAATTAATATACCTTACAAATACATATACAAAAAATAGGGTAGTTAGGGGCAAGGGTGCCAGGCATCATTCCTGCGCTAAATTGAAATTTGTCTGCCATAATTAAAATTAAAAAGCTGCCTGTTAAAATTAAAATTAAAAATCAAAACTCAAGTTTCAAGAATCAAAAATCAAAAATTAAAAAAAGGCGTGTGGCACTCGGAGACTGCCGCGGTAAAGCTATTGCATATAATTTAAAGTTATTTTTAGTTTTGCCATCAATTGAAAAGTAGAACTTTTGGTACCAGGCTAACTTCACACTTTTTGGTTTTTAGTTTGCCATCTATCGAAAAATAGCAGAACTTTTTAATGACTTTTTGAAATATCACGGCGTATTACGGCATATACGTATACACGGCATATTCTTAAAAGTGGTAGCTAGCTAAAAGCTGTCTTGGGCGAGAACGACCCCTCTGATACTATGTCCTTGTCTAACATCTTGCCATCTCAACTAAATATTGGGTTTGGGAGAAATGGTAGAAATGGTAGACAAAAAAATAGTTTGCTTTTTTATGATTTATCAAAACGAACATACTCAAACTTGGAAACTTAATTTATAATTTCTCCAGTTTATACAATTATTAATATAATATGAAAATAATATTATATAAACTTATTTTAATTTTAATATTAATTTTGGCAGGCAGCTTTCTTACGCAACGAATTTCAATTTAGCGCGAAAATGCTGCATAATGGGTACACTAGCCCCTAGCTTTCCTAATTTTTTTTATGTAGGTACCTATATTAATTCTTAGTTACTCATTTGAATTTAATTACATTTCTTAGTTCTTAATTCGTATAATAAAAATAAAAAATGTATTGCTTATTATTTTTAAAACCACATTTATAAATATTGAAATGTACATAAATGTTGTTGTCGTAGGAATTTGTCCTGTGTTCCGTTTTATCATGGTCACCTTAAAATAAAAAGGTACGCAGTACCTGCAGAGCCCTCTCGCTCGGACCGGATCACGGAGCAAGGAAAAATCATGGAAAAATATGGGATTTCGCTGTGGATTTCGTGGTAGTCTTAGATGAAGTATCCCATCATCTAAGGTGGTAGCATGGTGTAGGTAGGTCACAACACTATAGGGATATATGATGATTATACACTCTTTGTTTCAAGATAGTAACTAATCTATGGTTTCAAGTCAAGTCAAGAATGAAGTGAATAGTGATTCGACTTTCGAGATAAATTAATTTGATTGAGAATAAAATATACCTACGGTGAATTGGTTGTTGCACTATATTTTGTGATATTAATAATAAGCACAGTAAGTTTAAAAATATTTTGCAATCTAGCAATGAAGTGAGATCGAAAGTATACACATAGGTGGAAAACGCGAATTTAAATTCAAACAGTGTGATTTACTTTTCGTATGTTTCTATGGTGTTTCTCATTTTGTTTCTTTACCATGTGGACTTTTATCGATGTTTTGCATTAGTATTTAGTACATATTTTACTATCAGCTTTGGTGGGGCTAGTTTTCATGACATTTTGGTCATATTTCAACAGTAGCCCAAGGTTGTCATTACCACTAAGAAATGTGCATTTGTGTGCACATTTGAAAGTATTGTTGAAATGATTCAGAGATTTTTATTTACGTTATTGTTAAGTAATAAACAATTTGTGCGCAAGTAAACTTACATCCTAATTCTTAATGTAAAGTACCTAAAAATTTATCACATTTTTAGGGATCCATACCAAAATGGTAAAAATGGAACCCTTATGGTGAAACTTTCTCCGTCCGTCTGTCTGTCACACTCGATTTTTTAACTCCACTGTATCATCAAAATCATAATAAAAAAAAATTGTATTGAGTAATTTCAGTATAGTACAATTACCTTATAGGTATTTTGGCCCTACCAGTCCGCGAAATTTATTTAGTTTTTTGCAAATATTCTACAAACTACACATTGTAGGTTTATGGCAATGAATTTTGCGGGCATAATATTTATGCATCTACAAGTTTTTAATAGAAACTTTGCTCGAAAATTCCCACTCACCTCATATTGGTTCCTGAAAGATATTTTTTGCAGTTTCCCAAATTTTGAGCTATTGGGTACCAATATATGTGGAAGTAAATGAGTATCGTTGCGCAGAGTTTTTATTAAAACCATGTAGATGCATAAATTTTGTGCCCGCAAGACTCATTGCCATAAGCCTATGATGTATAATTAGTCCACTATTTGCGAAAAACTAACTACTAAACTAATTATTTGTAGCTAATGGACTTGGTACTGGTACTGGGTGCCAGCCCATCCCCCTTAAACATCTAATACTTAACTTTTTCTAATTACCCTTGAAATATCATGATAATAGCTAAGTTAAGTAGTTAATAATAGCTTAATTGATATTACATTGTTATTTTAGGTTTACAATATTTGGGTGACCAAGCTTCGCTCGGTGGCCAATAGATGGCAGCAGTAGTCATATTTTTATTTTTTTTTGGTAAATTCGACATTTTCTAAAAATGAATCCTAGCTAGATCGATTTATCGCCCCCAAAACCCCCTGTATACTAAATTTCATGAAAATCATTCGAGCCGTTTCCGAGATCCAGATTATATAGAAATATATATATATACAAGAATTGCTTGTTTAAAGGTATACCGCAAAACCCATATAAGATCACTTTGTTGCCGTCTGTTTGTCAATACCCTTTATTTCAGTAACTATTAAAGCTCTCAACATGAAATGTGGCACAGTTATGAGTAAAGTGGTAGCCCAACATCATTGAATTAAACATTATTTTTAGTTGAATTAAAAAAGTGGGGAAAATAGAGTTTGATACTTCAAAGTGAGGTAACAATGCTGAGTGGGGTATCATAATATGAAAGGGCTTTATTTGTAACTATTTCAAAATATAGAATTTTATTTTTTATGCAAAAATGTTTTTGATCAATTATTTATATAAATACTGTTTTGTCCATTATCTCTAAAGTTCAAGTCAAAAAAATCTGAAATAATTACGCTCAGTAAAATCTTATTGTATGTTTAACAATAAACATCCAGCTACAAAGTTTGCAGTTCAATGAGAAAATTCTTATGCTTTTACTTTTTCTATCATAGTATGGAGTCTGTTAATTTGCAAATGTCACTCTCAATTTGCCAGCCTTTTTTAAATATTTCTGAGTTGCTGTAGCCTCCTAATTTGGACCTTTAACTATCCTGCAGGATTTGTACATTTTTCCAGTGAATATGACTATGACAGTAAAGTTACATCTTCATCATAGATGTCTGCAGGTGGTCACAAGCATCGTTACAAGAACGTGGGTCTGAGCGCCGACGAGCTGCGGCGCCGGCGCGAGGAGGAAGGCGTGCAGCTGCGCAAACAGAAGCGGGAGCAGCAACTGTTCAAACGGAGGAATGTTAACTTGCCAGCACCAGATGCTCCTGATATTGCTGTCCCGGTAACCATGGCTTTATCACTAATTGAAGAAACATACCAATACAATTGTATTTGTATTGTTATTGTTGTTGTTGTTGTTTGTCGTATAAGGAAGGTAATTAGAAGTAACAAGGAGCAATTTTGGTGTGCAGGAAGATGCGACGGTATCATCGTCAGACGACATCACGCCGGCGATGGTCGCCGCTCTATACGGCGACAATCCACAGGAGCAAGTGATGGCCACACAGAAATTCAGAAAGCTCCTCAGTCGAGAACCCAACCCCCCCATCGATGAAGTGATACGGACCGGAATAGTTCCTAAATTTGTCGAATTTCTAACAGATAGTTCTAATCCTACATTACAGGTATGTTTACAATTATTATAAGTATATCTATCATGATTATTGATTTTAAATAAAGGTTTCAAGAGCTATGTGCCTATGATTTTATAAGAGACTGTAGAATATTAATTGTAATCCCATAATTATGTTTTAAAGTTAAAATATAAATTTTTAAGTTGGAAGATTCACCTACCTCTTGCTTCTGTAGGTGTTAACGTATGGTATTATTTTAATTGCAGTTTGAAGCAGCATGGGCCCTAACGAACATAGCATCAGGGACGTCGGAGCAGACGCGCGTGGTGGTGGATTGTGGCGCCGTGCCCGTGTTGGTCGCGCTGGCGGGCGCGGGCGTGGGCGACGACGTGCGCGAGCAGGCGGTGTGGGCGCTGGGCAACGTCGCCGGGGACTCGCCGCGGTGCAGAGACGCGGTGTTGGCCGCGGGCCTGTTGCCGCCGCTGCTTGAGTGAGTACAGACAAGCGTTGGTTGGGCTGGAGGGCGCTGGAATGAGCGACGACGTGCGCGAGCAGGCGGTGTGGGCGCTGGGCAACGTCGCCGGGGACTCGCCGCGGTGCAGAGACGCGGTGTTGGCCGCGGGCCTGTTGCCGCCGCTGCTTGAGTGAGTACAGACAAGCGTTGGTTGCGCTCGTGGGCGCTGGAATGAGCGACGACGTGCGCGAGCAGGCGGTGTGGGCGCTGGGCAACGTCGCCGGGGACTCGCCGCGGTGCAGAGACGCGGTGTTGGCCGCGGGCCTGTTGCCGCCGCTGCTTGAGTGAGTACAGACAAGCGTTGGTCGCGCTGGCGGGCGCGGGCGTGGGCGACGACGTGCGCGAGCAGGCGGTGTGGGCGCTGGGCAACGTCGCCGGGGACTCGCCGCGGTGCAGAGACGCGGTGTTGGCCGCGGGCCTGTTGCCGCCGCTGCTTGAGTGAGTACAGACAAGCGTTGGTTGCGCTGGAGGGCGCTGGAATGAGCGACGACGTGCGCGAGCAGGCGGTGTGGGCGCTGGGCAACGTCGCCGGGGACTCGCCGCGGTGCAGAGACGCGGTGTTGGCCGCGGGCCTGTTGCCGCCGCTGCTTGAGTGAGTACAGACAAGCGTTGGTCGCGCTGGTGGGCGCTGGAATGAGCGACGACGTGCGCGAGCAGGCGGTGTTGGCGCTGGGCAACGTCGCCGGGGACTCGCCGCGGTGCAGAGACGCGGTGTTGGCCGCGGGCCTGTTGCCGCCGCTGCTTGAGTGAGTACAGACAAGCGTTGGTCGCGCTGGTGGGCGCTGGAATGAGCGACGACGTGCGCGAGCAGGCGGTGTGGGCGCTGGGCAACGTCGCCGGGGACTCGCCGCGGTGCAGAGACGCGGTGTTGGCCGCGGGCCTGTTGCCGCCGCTGCTTGAGTGAGTACAAACAAGCGTTGGTCGCGCTGGTGGGCGCTGGAATGAGCGACGACGTGCGCGAGCAGGCGGTGTGGGCGCTGGGCAACGTCGCCGGGGACTCGCCGCGGTGCAGAGACGCGGTGTTGGCCGCGGGCCTGTTGCCGCCGCTGCTTGAGTGAGTACAGACAAGCGTTGGTCGCGCTGGTGGGCGCTGGAATAAGCGACGACGTGCGCGAGCAGGCGGTGTGGGCGCTGGGCAACGTCGCCGGGGACTCGCCGCGGTGCAGAGACGCGGTGTTGGCCGCGGGCCTGTTGCCGCCGCTGCTTGAGTGAGTACAGACAAGCGTTGGTCGCGCTCGTGGGCGCTGGAATGAGTGCGCGAGCAGGCGGCGTAGGCGCTTGGCAACGTCGCCGGTAACTCGCCGCGGGGGTTGCCGCTGTGTTGGTCTCGCTGGTGCTGGTCTTAGTACATATTATTTCTGACCTTTATGACTCACAGTTATGAAGAGTCCCTCTCGAATTTCGAAGAACTTCGTCTTATTACTAATACAGGATCCAAAAACCAACTTTAGTAACTGCAAGCCTCACTCTTTTAATGAATACCTATTATTTTGTTTCAGTATCCTAAATAGGTATTCAAGATTATCCATGACGAAAAATGCAGTATGGACACTGTCAAACCTCTGTAGAGGAAAAAATCCTCCTACGAACTTCGAAGCTGTTGCACCAGGTAAACTTTTAAAGGAATCTCGACCTTATTTCGTTCTCATTATTCGTTACATATTTTTGAAGTGAATATTTTGAGATGGAAAAAACCATTGAATCGCGAGACTTGCCAGTACCGCCACCTCTGTATATGTGTAGTGTAGTCTGCTTTTCACTTCTATCGGCACTCTAGGAATGCCATTGATATTTTTTTTCGACAAGAAGAAATGCCTGTTAAAAGCTTGGTGTCTACTTTTCACTTTTATAGGCACTCTAGGAGTGCCATTGATATTTTTTTTCGACAAGAGATGCCTGTTTAAAGCTTGGTGTCGCGATCATAACGCAATATAATGGTATTAAAATCGTCAGAATGGTCCCTCATTACGTCGTAGTTTGTTGTAGATAACATGTTCATGTTGGCACGTCTACTTTGGTAGTTGCGGCAAAATCAAATGACCACTTCTCCGCAGAGACGGTAAACGCTGCGTTGCACAGCAAACCGCCGCGTTGTGCGTCATGATCGTGAGGCCAAAGTTTATGGTGGATCTTTGGCTTACTTCTGTGGGCTTACTCAGTTGATTAGTACGGTAGCGAACCTGCCGTCTACGTTGGAGGTCGTGGGTTCGATTCCCACTACTGGTAAATGTTTGTGTGATGATCATGAATGTTTTCTAGTGTCTAGATGTTTTTCAATATATTATATTTATGTATATTAATAAGTTATATTTATCAGTTATCTAGAACCCGCAACACAACTTATCGCTTACTTTAGGGCTCGATTGCGATGTGTGTAATGTCCTGATATATATTTATATTTGTAGGTATCCCAGTGCTGGCGCGGTTGCTCCACCACATGGACGCGGACGTGCTGAGCGACGCGTGCTGGGCGCTGTCCTACCTGTCGGACGGGCCCAACGAGAAGATACAGGCCGTCATCGACGCGGGGGTCTGCAGGCGTCTAGTCGAACTGCTTATGTGAGTAAAGTATCCCCTTGTTGGCTGAATTGCTCAACCATGTTGGTTTCGTTGTTGGACATGTTGTTGGCCGTCTGCCACTAACTAGGGCACAGATTTTAATACTCAGGTTCGCTGGAACGAAGTAATCATCTACTCGCTTGTTTGTTTTTAACCGTCCCTCGTACATTTTTATACTGAGTATGATACAATGACTTCATAAGCAAAGGCTGCAAGAGTCCTGAATGCTATGCCTGACATAGTCACCTGTTAGCACTAAGCAGTAAGGACATTGTATTTATCTATGCAGGCACAACAAGTACAACGTGGTGTCGGCGGCACTGCGCGCAGTGGGTAACATAGTGACAGGCAACGACGCGCAGACGCAGGCCGTGCTCAATTGCAACCCGCTGCCCAGCCTGCACGCGCTGCTGCGCTCCCCCACCGAGGCGCTGCGCAAGGAGGCCTGCTGGACGCTGTCCAACATCACCGCGGGCAACGCTGCGCAGATACAGGTAACGATGCGCAGACGCAGGCCGTGCTCAACTGCAACCCGCTGCCCAGCCTGCACGCGCTGCTGCGCTCCCCCACCGAGGCGCTGCGCAAGGAGGCCTGCTGGACGCTGTCCAACATCACCGCGGGCAACGCTGCGCAGATACAGGTAACGATGCGCAGACGCAGGCCGTGCTCAACTGCAACCCGCTGCCCAGCCTGCACGCGCTGCTGCGCTTCCTCACCGAGGCGCTGCGCAAGGAGGCCTGCTGGACGCTGTCCAACATCACCGCGGGCAACGCTGCGCAGATACAGGTGACGACGCGCGGACGCAGGCCGTGCTCAACTGCAACCCGCTGCCCAGCTTGCACGCGCTGCTGCGCTCCCCCACCGAGGCGCTGCGCAAGGAGGCCTGCTGGACGCTGTCCAACATCACCGCGGGCAACGCTGCGCAGATACAGGTAACGACGCGCAGACGCAGGCCGTGCTCAACTGCAACCCGCTGCCCAGCCTGCACGCGCTGCTGCGCTCCCCCACCGAGGCGCTGCGCAAGGAGGCCTGCTGGACGCTGTCTAACATCACCACGGGCAACGCTGCGCAGATACAGGTAACGACGCGCGGACGCAGGCCGTGCTCAACTGCAACCCGCTGCCCAGCCTGCACGCGCTGCTGCGCTCCCCCACCGAGGCGCTGCGCAAGGAGGCCTGCTGGACGCTGTCCAACATCACCGCGGGCAACGCTGCGCAGATACAGGTAACGACGCGAAGACGCAGGCCGTGCTCAACTGCAACCCGCTGCCCAGCCTGCACGCGCTGCTGCGCTCCCCCACCGAGGCGCTGCGCAAGGAGGCCTGCTGGACGCTGTCCAACATCACCGCGGGCAACGCTGCGCAGATACAGGTAACGACGCGAAGACGCAGGCCGTGCTCAACTGCAACCCGCTGCCCAGCCTGCACGCGCTGCTGCGCTCCCCCACCGAGGCGCTGCGCAAGGAGGCCTGCTGGACGCTGTCCAACATCACCGCGGGCAACGCTGCGCAGATACAGGTAACGACGCGAAGACGCAGGCCGTGCTCAACTGCAACCCGCTGCCCAGCCTGCACGCGCTGCTGCGCTCCCCCACCGAGGCGCTGCGCAAGGAGGCCTGCTGGACGCTGTCCAACATCACCGCGGGCAACGCTGCGCAGATACAGGTAACGACGCGCAGACGCAGGCCGCGCTCAACTGCAACCCGCTGCCCAGCCTGCACGCGCTGCTGCGCTCCCCCACCGAGGCGCTGCGCAAGGAGGCCTGCTGGACGCTGTCCAACATCACCGCGGGCAACGCTGCGCAGATACAGGTAACGACGCGCGGACGCAGGCCGTGCTCAACTGCAACCCGCTGCCCAGCCTGCACGCGCTGCTGCGCTCCCCCACCGAGGCGCTGCGCAAGGAGGCCTGCTGGACGCTGTCCAACATCACCGCGGGCAACGCTGCGCAGATACAGGTAACGACGCGCGGACGCAGGCCGTGCTCAACTGATAATGCCTTTTGGAATGAAGAATAAATGATTCCAAAAGGAAAGAAGAAAGTTAGTAAAATTGCCTTTCTCTGTAACAAAAATCCCAAAACGAAAAAAAATTCACCAAAATCCCATCATTTATGCATTTTATTTTTTTGTGTAACCAGCACATTCAAATGCAAATATTACATTTATTTGTCTCATAGTTTTGGAAATATATTGATGATGGCATAATATCAAATTTTTTACTACATTTTAAACGTGGAAACTTTTTTTGCAGGCGGTCATAGACGCAAATATATTCCCGACGCTGATAGACATTCTAAGGAACGCAGAATTCAAAACTAGGAAAGAAGCCGCCTGGGCAATAACCAACGCAACGAGTGGTGGAACACACCAACAAATTGGGTAAATACTTATTAGTTTTTAAACATTAATTTATAGGTAACACATCATCTGTGAAAATTTCAAGTGTCTCATTACGGTTTTGGATACAGCCTGGTGAAAGATGGACACACGGACGACGAAATCTCAGTAATAGGGTCTCGTTTTTTTTACCCTTTAGGTACAGAACCCTAAAAATAGGCAACAAGCAAGTTACAGGCAATAGCGTTATGGACTAATGGCTGATTTTTCAATCGCCAGATGAACTATCTGAGGAATAAATTTGCCATACAAAATCTGTCAAAACGTAATTATTCCTTAGTTAACGTTTTATCTGGCGATTGATAAAACGGCCCTACAGACTAAATAATATATTTTGGTCACTAAATATTTGTTAAACTACCTTCATATGACGGCAAATACATGTTGTTTAGAGTCTTCTGGCCGGGAATTTTATTATATATTTTTTTATTATTATTATGGATAGGCTTGCGCTTGACTACAATCATATCTGATGAACAGAAATGATGAGGTCTAGGATGGAGCGCGCTTGCCTAGAAAATGCCTATTCACTCTTCTCTTGAAGGCACTCACAAATAATTATTTTGTTCTTGTTTCCAGTTACCTCGTCCAACAGGGCTGCATACCGCCCCTGTGCGACCTGCTCACGCTGACGGACACCAAGACGGTGCAGGTGGCGCTCAACGGGCTGGACAACATCCTCAAGGCGGGCCAGCAGGCCGACCAGCGCGACAACCCTTACGCCGTGCTGCTCGAAGAGTGCTTTGGTGAGTTATGAGCAGTCTGCTGTTGTAGCCAGCAACCACGCTGACGGACACCAAGACGGTGCAGGTGGCGCTCAACGGGCTGAACAACATCCTCAAGGCGGGCCAGCAGGCCGACCAGCGCGACAACCCTTACGCCGTGCTGCTCGAAGAGTGCTTTGGTGAGTTATGAGGAGTCTATGCTGTTGTAGCCAGCAACCACGCTGACGGACACCAAGACGGTGCAGGTGGCGCTCAACGGGCTGGACAACATCCTCAAGGCGGGCCAGCAGGCTGACCAGCGCGACAACCCTTACGCCGTGCTGCTCGAAGAGTGCTTTGGTGAGTTATGAGGAGTCTATGCTGTTGTAGCCAGCAACCACGCTGACGGACACCAAGACGGTGCAGGTGGCGCTCAACGGGCTGGACAACATCCTCAAGGCGGGCCAGCAGGCCGACCAGCGCGACAACCCTTACGCCGTGCTGCTCGAAGAGTGCTTTGGTGAGTTATGAGCAGTCTGCTGTTGTAGCCAGCAACCACGCTGACGGACACCAAGACGGTGCAGGTGGCGCTCAACGGGCTGGACAACATCCTCAAGGCGGGCCAGCAGGCCGACCAGCGCGACAACCCTTACGCCGTGCTGCTCGAAGAGTGCTTTGGTGAGTTATGAGGAGTCTATGCTGTTGTAGCCAGCAACCACGCTGACGGACACCAAGACGGTGCAGGTGGCGCTCAACGGGCTGGACAACATCCTCAAGGCGGGCCAGCAGGCCGACCAGCGCGACAACCCTTACGCCGTGCTGCTCGAAGAGTGCTTTGGTGAGTTATGAGCAGTCTGCTGTTGTAGCCAGCAACCACGCTGACGGACACCAAGACGGTGCAGGTGGCGCTCAACGGGCTGGACAACATCCTCAAGGCGGGCCAGCAGGCCGACCAGCGCGACAACCCTTACGCCGTGCTGCTCGAAGAGTGCTTTGGTGAGTTATGAGGAGTCTATGCTGTTGTAGCCAGCAACCACGCTGACGGACACCAAGACGGTGCAGGTGGCGCTCAACGGGCTGGACAACATCCTCAAGGCGGGCCAGCAGGCCGACCAGCGCGACAACCCTTACGCCGTGCTGCTCGAAGAGTGCTTTGGTGAGTTATGAGGAGTCTATGCTGTTGTAGCCAGCAACCACGCTGACGGACACCAAGACGGTGCAGGTGGCGCTCAACGGGCTGGACAACATCCTCAAGGCGGGCCAGCAGGCCGACCAGCGCGACAACCCTTACGCCGTGCTGCTCGAAGAGTGCTTTGGTGAGTTATGAGCAGTCTGCTGTTGTAGCCAGCAACCACGCTGACGGACACCAAGACGGTGCAGGTGGCGCTCAACGGGCTGGACAACATCCTCAAGGCGGGCCAGCAGGCCGACCAGCGCGACAACCCTTACGCCGTGCTGCTCGAAGAGTGCTTTGGTGAGTTATGAGGAGTCTATGCTGTTGTAGCCAGCAACCACGCTGACGGACACCAAGACGGTGCAGGTGGCGCTCAACGGGCTGGACAACATCCTCAAGGCGGGCCAGCAGGCCGACCAGCGCGACAACCCTTACGCCGTGCTGCTCGAAGAGTGCTTTGGTGAGTTATGAGGAGTCTGCTGTTGTAGCCAGCAACCACGCTGACGGACACCAAGACGGTGCAGGTGGCGCTCAACGGGCTGGACAACATCCTCAAGGCGGGCCAGCAGGCCGACCAGCGCGACAACCCTTACGCCGTGCTGCTCGAAGAGTGCTTTGGTGAGTTATGAGGAGTCTGCTGTTGTAGCCAGCAACCACGCTGACGGACACCAAGACGGTGCAGGTGGCGCTCAACGGGCTGGACAACATCCTCAAGGCGGGCCAGCAGGCCGACCAGCGCGACAACCCTTACGCCGTGCTGCTCGAAGAGTGCTTTGGTGAGTTATGAGGAGTCTGCTGTTGTAGCCAGCAACCACGCTGACGGACACCAAGACGGTGCAGGTGGCGCTCAACGGGCTGGACAACATCCTCAAGGCGGGCCAGCAGGCCGACCAGCGCGACAACCCTTACGCTGTGCTGCTCGAAGAGTGCTTTGGTGAGTTATGAGGAGTCTATGCTGTTGTAGCCAGCAACCACGCTGACGGACACCAAGACGGTGCAGGTGGCGCTCAACGGGCTGGACAACATCCTCAAGGCGGGCCAGCAGGCCGACCAGCGCGACAACCCTTACGCCGTGCTGCTCGAAGAGTGCTTTGGTGAGTTATGAGCAGTCTGCTGTTGTAGCCAGCAACCACGCTGACGGACACCAAGACGGTGCAGGTGGCGCTCAACGGGCTGGACAACATCCTCAAGGCGGGCCAGCAGGCCGACCAGCGCGACAACCCTTACGCCGTGCTGCTCGAAGAGTGCTTTGGTGAGTTATGCTGTTGTAGCCAGCAACATGGCCGCTTAAAATTTTTGAAATTATTGATTTTTCATCTATTGAAGGTTCATTGCAAAATCTTGTTCTTTTCCTCATTTGAGTGGCAATTTATAGCAAACCATAGATAAAAGAGCTCAATTACTCTCATGGCTCACTTTTGTCAGGTGGGTTAGTGTGATTTTCTCAGTTTTATTTAGTAATTCTGGGCTTTATTGTGGGTTCTAAGGTCGTAGTGTTAAGGTCTTTCAATAGAAAAGCTTTAACAGTCTAGTGGAGCCCTATGTTGGCATTCAGTGATGAACCCTGTTATCTTTTTCAGGTGTAGATAAAATTGAATTCCTGCAATCGCACGAGAACCTCGACATTTACCAAAAATCGTTCGAGATAATCGAAAACTACTTCGGCTCTGAGAACGAGGACGGGCGCGTGTTGCCCGACGTGTCTTCCACATCGGAGTTCACCTTCGGCCCCAGCTCCGAGCCCACCGGGTACAACTTCTGAGCGACCACTGTGCAGTGAGTATCAGAGTAGCAAGTCGAGATAATTGAGAACTACTTCGGCTCTGAGAACGAGGACGGGCGCGTGCAATCACATAGTAATTTATGACGTAAAGTGATTTTAATTACGTCTTTCATTCAGTCTTTTATTTTTTAATTTTAGTGTTGTAACCACTTAATTACTGAATATCAACCAGCTTCATTCGATTTTAATAGTAATCGAATATTTTGTAGTGATCTTTATAGAAAATAATGAGCTTGGCGACACTGATTTCATATTTGACCGAATGAATATTTGATTGAATGGAATTGTAACTAAAAATATTACATTAAAGACAAATTGAGCTTTACGTTCTATCAATCCGAAATACCTACAATATTAAGTTACATTTTCTGATAAATACTTTAATCCAATTCACTTTACAATCCTAATCCTAATAATATTATAAAGGCGAAAGTTTGTGTGTGTGTATGTTTGTTACTCCTTCACGGCTCAACTACTGAACCGATTTAGCTGAAATTTGGAACATAGGTAGCTTATAACCCGGATTAAAACATAGGCTACTTTTTATCCCGGAAAAATCCGTAGTTCCCGTGGGATACTCAAAATACCAACTTTTTAGAGCAATCTATAGCTACATTGATTACGCACCGCGCCTGTGCACGATGAATCAGCGGGCAACTGCCGGGCCCATCAGAGCAGTCCAGCGGATTCTCACAGGCAGCGGCGGTGGCGGGTCGAAAAAGGCCCGCCAAAAAATTTTATTAGGCGTTTTGCACTGGGTTTAATCCCGCGGCACAGAGTGACTTACTACTAGGTACTTACCGGCGCATGGAGACAGCCAGCACGTGGAATCCGGGGAGTGTGTTCGTGTAGGATGAAATGTGGTGTGTGGTGCCTGCTGTGTCAAATGCAAAAGAACACACTCGCCCTCCTCTGAAGGGTCTTTCGCGGCGGCGGCACGAATTCGCGGGTAGCGAAGCGAGTCCGCGGCGGCGTGGTATCCAGATCGCGCGGGAGCACAAAAAACAGTGTTCCGGATCGTCAAATGGGCCCGCGGCGTTCGAACGAAGCGGCGGACAACACAACACACGAAGGAGCGCAATAAATAGGGCTCGTAAAAACTAAACGACACGGCGGGGCCGGCAAATCTTCACGCGGGCAACGCGGACCTTGCGGTATGACCGTTTCAATCGGCATGTAGGACCGGACTGCGCGCGCGTCGCCGATGCGGGGAGGCGCGATGCGCGGGGGGCAGTGATAGCCGACCGACGCGAGGCGGCCTAGCGTAAACTGGAGTGCTAGCGTAAAGCGCGAACACCCCCGCCAGTGGACCCATGGATTTGGAGTCCACTAACAATTGGGCAACCGGGATAAGGAAGAGACGGCTCGCTGCAAAACCGAATCTCCGACCATTACCTCGGCAACTCTGGGAACCCCATCGGATCCATATATCAATTTAAGAATGCGTCCACGACGCCAGCACAAAGGCAACAAATTAGGCTCCTTAACTAGGACAAGATCACCAACCTTAGGTGGGTCGGTCTTGTCTGACCACTTAACGCGCTGCTGCAAAAGATGCAAATATTCTAAATTCCAACGATGCCAGAAATTTTGGGTCATCTGCTGTAGCAATTCGAAACGAGACAACCGTGAGACCTTCACGTCCCTGAAGGGGTACTCGGGCAGGGCGTTAAGGGGTTCACCAATTAGGAAATGACCGGGGGTTAAAACTTCCAGGTCATTGGGATCGGACGATAAGGGGCAGAGTGGCCGAGAATTGAGGACAGCCTCAATCTTACAAAAAACGGTAGCGAGCTCTTCAAATGTCAAAATGGTTTCACCTATCACGCGTCGGAGATGCGTCTTTGAGACCTTGACGACGGCTTCAAAGATCCCGCCCCAGTGGGGACAAGCTGGCGGGTCAAAGGTCCAAGTTATCCCCATCTTGGACATTGCCGTGCCGAGGCCTATCTTATTTTCATTCAAAAATTGGACGACTTCCTTCAAATATCTATCGGCACCCTTATAGTTGGTCCCACAATCCGATCGGATCAGGTGCGGATATCCTCGGCGTGAAACGAAGCGGCCTAGCGTGGCTACAAAGGCTTCGGTGCTGAGGGCACTCACCAGTTCTAAGTGTACGGCCTTGGTAGCCAGGCAAACAAAAACGCAAAGGTAGGCCTTGAGGGAACGAGCATTTCGGAGGCTGGAGCTCTTGACGAAGAACGGCCCCGCAAAATCCGTCCCGACCGCCGAAAAAGGGCGCGAGGCCACGACACGGTCGGTGGGGAGGTCCCCCATAATGGGCTGCATGGTGCTGGCCTTCAGGCGGTAGCACGGAATGCACTTAAAAATGACGCTTCGGATGGAGCGTCGTCCCGATAAAATCCAAAATTCGCGCTGCAATATGGCCGAAAGGGCGTTGCAGCCAGCGTGGGCATTTTTGACGTGGTAATGCGTCACCAACAATTTTACAAAAGCGCTATTGTTCGGAAGCAATAAGGGATGACGTGCCCCATAGGGTAAGTCAGAATTCCGGAGGCGTCCACCAACGCGTATCAATCCGGTGTCATCCAGGAAGAGGTTTAAGCGGGCGAGCGAGCCTTTCAAAGGTAAACCTCGCTTCAGTGTCTCAATAGCGGACTCAAAATGCTCCAGTTGAACCAAACGTATCCAAAAGGTCCGGGCCTCCTGTCTCTCCAGGGGCGACAAGACCGGGTTCGACATTTTGTCGCGTGGGTTCCGAGCGTTGTGGGTGAAGCGCTGAATCCAAGCCGTCACCCCAATCAATTTATCAAGGGAACTGTAGCGTTCCTGAAGATAGCTCAGCGAATTGGCTGGCTTATCTTCCACAACTCCGACTCGCAAGCCAGGTAACACATCGGGCTCGGAGAACCTACTCTGAGGCCAGGCGGACTCATTCCGAGTCAGCCAGTCAGGGCCCCACCAAAGAGAGTGGTTGACAAGGTCGGAAGCTTCACATCCGCGGGAAGCACAATCTGCAGGGTTCAGGTCCCCTGGCACATGTCTCCAGGTCAACGGGGTTTCCGAATTCTGGATTTCGGAAACCCGGTTGGCAACAAAGACTTCCAAGTTGTGGGGAGCGGCTCGCAACCAACAAAGGACAATTTCGCTGTCCGACCAGGCGTACGCGTCCGTCAGGTCAACGATCGATAGGAGGGACGTACGCACATGGTTGAGAAGGCGCACCAAAAGAGCGGCTCCAGACAACTCCAATTTGGGTATCGTCAAGCGTGACCGAATTGGGGCCACTTTACTTTTCGCCAAGACAAGATGGGTTGCGACCTCGCCGGTGTCACTGACAGTTCGCAAATAGACCACGGCTGCGTACCCTTTTTCGGACGCATCACAAAAGCCGTGGAGACTGGCGTGGCACCTTCCGGGCGGTAGGAAGCAACGAGGCATCGAAATCCGATTAACATTCGGAAGTGAGGCCACGAGGGAGAGCCACTCCTGTAATAACCTCCCTTGAAGGGGCTCGTCCCAGCTGACTTCAGCCAACCAGAGCTTCTGCAGGAAGCATTTGGCCAAAAATATTACGGGGGTGATCCACCCATTTGGATCAAAGGTACGTGCCACCGTGGACAAGACCGTACGTTTGGTCCAAGTCTTAGGGGGGGATCCAGTTTGACCCGGTAAGTAAAAATGTCCTGCACGGGCTGGTATTGTATACCCAAGACTGTCAGCAAATTAGGATTTTCGGGATTTTCGAAAATGTGTGGATCCTGCTGATCTTCTCCCGGCAAGTCCCTTAAGACAAGCGGGGAGCTCGAGAGCCATTTACTCAGTTCGTATCCACCCGACTTCAGAATGGCAATCAACTCATCCCGCAAAATCAAGGCTTCCTCAACACTGGAAGCTCCAGTACAAATGTCGTCCATATAGACTGATGACTCCAAAATGGCTGAGGCGCGAGGATACTTCAGTCGTTCCCGGTCGGCCAACTCCAGTAATGACCGGATGGCAATGTAGGGGCTGGACCGAAGGCCATAGGTGGTCGTATTCAGCTCGAACACTCGTATGGGGTCACTCGGACTCTCGCGCCATAATATCAGTTGGTACCTCCGATCATCACGATGCACCACGGTTTGGCGGAACATCATGCGGATGTCGGCCACAAAGACCACCTGGTGCTGCCGAAACGTCGTGAGGATGTCGGAGATATCCTTGATCAACTTGGGACCGGAGTGTAGACACTGGTTGAGAGACACTCCGTTGGACGTTGGAACAGAGCCATCAAAAACCACACGGATTTTCCCATTCGGGTTTTTCAAAATGGCGTGGTGGCAGAGGAAGTAATGCTCGTTCGAACGCCAATCAAAGTTGGACGGCGACATGTGACCAAGGTCTTCATATTCCCGCATGAAGGCCACATACTTGCTACGGAAGACAGGGTCCCGTTTCATGCGCCGTTCCATTGATAGGAGCCTCTTCTCAGCGAGGGCCCGCGATTGACCCAGGTGGGGTCGTGCCGCCAGGAGTGGCAAACGGGTTACAAAGCGTCCGTCCGTACGGCGCCCCGTGTTATTCCTATAAAAGGACTCACACTCCTGTTCAAGGGGGCTAACCCGAGCGGCCTGAGGCGGCTCTTCAACCTCCCAAAATCGCTGGACAACATCGTTCAGCGACAAACCTGCGACCTGGATGGGGTCAGGCTCCGGGGAGGGGCTAGACCATAAAACCGGACCGAAGAAGCTATTGCCAAAAATAGTGGGCAAGGCGCAAAGGCCATTGGTCTGCAGGGCCCTAGCTCCCCCAGTTATGATAAGACCCAGCACGTCGGAACCCAAAAGAAGGTCCATAGGACCGGGTTTGGACCAGTGGGGGTCAGCAGGGGCTAAACCTGACGTACAGCGCACTGCGGCGTCGTTTACCCGAACTTGCGGAAGGGGACCTAAAATGTTATCCATGACGGTCACCATAATCAAAACCCGCAGGTTTCCACGAATAGGACTAAACATTAACTCAGCCTCTCCCTTGTGCGATGCGGGCGTGGCGCCACCGATACCGATGACACGACACTCGCGCGGTCTCCAAGGGAGCCCTAGCCTTCCCACCAAGTAAGACGAAGCTATGGAGCGCTGGCTACCCAGGTCCAAAAGGCAACGAACGGTCATAGATTCACCATTAGGGTTATACACCTTCACTGAGGCCGTCGGCAAAAGTATGGTCTGACATACTGTCTGCTGTAGGTTCAGAGTCTCAGGGGAGGTGGCCACGGTGGGAGCTAGGGTGGCGGATACCTAGCGCGGCGAGGGTTCACCAGCGGGATCCCACTGACGGGGGTGCTCCGGCTGGGGCGGCGCTAGAGAGGTGGAGGGCATTCCGTACGGAGAGGTGACGAACATGCCGTACGGGGACCATGCACCCATCCGGGACCGCACCATGCGGCTAGCGTCCGGCACCCGGTAGGGATTGCCTCGACCTATGGTGGGTGGATGGCGCTCCAGTCGCGGCCACTCGTGTAGTGGCGGCGAGAACCGACGCGGGACGACGCTCAATGGGGCAGCCGCGATATCCCCGTCGTAATGACGCGAGGGGGATGTGACCGTGACACGGGGGGGTGAAGCCCTCCTCCGGGGGGCGGAACCCCTACCTCCACTAGGAGGTTGGTGGTCCACCGGAGAACGCCTAACGGGGCTGGCCGGGTGGCCAGGACTAGCGCCCCCGCCCATGGGGGGTGCGCGATCGAGCGCCCCCGCCCATGGGGGGGTGCGCGACCCAACGTCCCGGCGACCGGAACCACTCCGGTTAGCGCACAAGAGGGCCGAATGGGCACCGCCGCAATGTGGGCAGGGCCGCTGGCGCGGGCAGTCTCTTACGAGATGCTGGCCCAGGCACGAGAAGCACCACTGGCGTGTCGACACGTATTCTCTCCGGGCCGCAACCGGTTTGGCCAGGAAGTGCGGACACGAGGAGACCTGGTGGCCGGGGTGCCGACAATAGGCACAGGGGGGAGCTTCGTTGCCACGGCCCCGCTGTACTGTGACACCCGGCGACCTTCTCTGGCGTCGGCTCCACGGCCTCGCCGGTTGGGGCCGGTCCCCGCCGAAGGGCCAGTCCTTGCCCCACCCCCTCGGACATTCTCGGACCTCCCAGGGGCCACTCGAGGGCCGGTAACTCCAGAGTTATCGGCCTGGAGGCACTCCTGCTCCAAAAACTTCAGGAGGTCGGAGAAAGGGGGCAGGTAGGTTGCACCGTCCCCTCCGAAGCGCTGCTCGAAGCGGAGCTTAAGCTCCGACGGCAGGCGGGAGAGCACTATGTGCAACAACAAGAAGGACCACTGGTCGACGGGGAGATCCAATCGACGGAGAGCATTGGTGGCCACAATGCAAGGGTTTAGCAAGGCCTCTCTGAGGCCGGCCACCCCGGTGACGGCGGGCAAGGCGAGTAGCTGGGCTACATGTGCGTCGGCCAACCGGCGCACATTTTCATAGCGCCTGGCCAGCAATTCCCGAGCCGTGTGGTAGCTCTCCTCCGAGAGGTCGAGGTGCCGCACCACGTCCAGGGCCTCGCCCTGTAGCGAGGACAGTAAGTATGTCAGCTTCTGGGTGGGGGACAGGTCCTTCCTGGCGTGGACAAGACTGTCGAATAACGCCAGGAAGCCCATCCACTCTTGAAGCTGCCCACCGAATTTGGGCAGCTCGATCGTGGGCAGTTTCCCGAGTAATGCCGGCTGTGTGGGCGGTCGGCTGGGGGAGTCTCTAAAAGCGCCACTTCGACGCCTTTCATCAGCGGCGGTCCGGATCCCATGGGCGGCCTCCACCACCGAGTCCATCAGTTCGAAGAACTGGTCGTAATCGGCCTGAGCCGTCCTCAGTACCTCCTGTTCGGGACCGAGGGTGAGCAGGTCTTGAAAGGCCTGCTCCACGGAGGCCTGCCGAGTCCGCACCTGGTCCGCTCGGTGTAATAGGGCGGCGGTTCTATCTTCGCGGCCTATCAAACCCGCGGCGGACGTCGCCCACCGAAGCTCAGACTGTATCTGTACAGCTAGCTTTTTGATGTTCGCGGACATTCTAACAAATTAAATGTAAACAAAAGCAAAAATAAAGCAACAATAAATTGAAAAGGCGGCCGGCAAGTCGGCGGGCGGCGCGAGTGCAAGCAATAATAAAATTAAAGCAATAGTAAACAAGTCGTATCGCGGTCGTGGTCGTACCGTAGTCGCAATGAACAAGGCGGCGCGACCGTAGTAGATACGCGTGTTAAATTACGGCGAGCGGGCGGTACCGGCACGCAAGCAAAACTTAAAATAAAAATTAAACTTATAATTATAATAAGCGGAACGCGGCCGAAACGCGGCGTTAACGCAGCGGAACTGGCGGCGATTGCGGAATTTCCGCTAACAGCGCGGCGAACGACACGGCGCGTGGCGGAAAGCGGGATTTATGCCAGCGGCGCAGAAAACGAACGGCGCGGCGGGCAAAACCAGCGCAAAACGCAAAGCGAGGTGTAGACAAACCGCGCTCACTGCTACCAATAATGATTACGCACCGCGCCTGTGCACGATGAATCAGCGGGCAACTGCCGGGCCCATCAGAGCAGTCCAGCGGATTCTCACAGGCAGCGGCGGTGGCGGGTCGAAAAAGGCCCGCCAAAAAATTTTATTAGGCGTTTTGCACTGGGTTTAATCCCGCGGCACAGAGTGACTTACTACTAGGTACTTACCGGCGCATGGAGACAGCCAGCACGTGGAATCCGGGGAGTGTGTTCGTGTAGGATGAAATGTGGTGTGTGGTGCCTGCTGTGTCAAATGCAAAAGAACACACTCGCCCTCCTCTGAAGGGTCTTTCGCGGCGGCGGCACGAATTCGCGGGTAGCGAAGCGAGTCCGCGGCGGCGTGGTATCCAGATCGCGCGGGAGCACAAAAAACAGTGTTCCGGATCGTCAAATGGGCCCGCGGCGTTCGAACGAAGCGGCGGACAACACAACACACGAAGGAGCGCAATAAATAGGGCTCGTAAAAACTAAACGACACGGCGGGGCCGGCAAATCTTCACGCGGGCAACGCGGACCTTGCGGTATGACCGTTTCAATCGGCATGTAGGACCGGACTGCGCGCGCGTCGCCGATGCGGGGAGGCGCGATGCGCGGGGGGCAGTGATAGCCGACCGACGCGAGGCGGCCTAGCGTAAACTGGAGTGCTAGCGTAAAGCGCGAACATACATCTATAGATAAATTGTTCAAGCGAACTTGCTTGAAAGCATGTTTAAAGGTTGGAATAGGGAACGATAACGGGAAAATGACGTTTCCCTTAGGATTCATGAAAAAGCGAATTTGACGCGGGCGGGGCCGCGGGCAAAAGCTGAATCTTTTATCACTATAAATGTGAAAATGGCCACTATGTAGGTTCTGAACATAGCACTGTACGCATTTAACAAGTGTGTTTTAGTTGAACAAGGGGATATGGGATAGTAATGCTATAAATAATAATGCTATAATGCTATAAATAATGCATAATGTTATAAATGTGAAAATGGGTACCCGTATTATAGGTTCCGACATTACAACTGTTTCGCTATTAGCATTGTGTTTTAGTTGAGCAATGAGATACAGGTTAATAATATTATAACTATGAAAACGGGTACCTTTATGATATAGGTTCTGAACTAACATCTGTTTCGTTACTGACAATGTATGTTTTAGTTGAGCTGTGGGATATGGTATAGTAATTAGTAATGCTATAAATGTGGAAATGGGTACCTACCCATAAAGGTTCTGAAAGTACAATTGTTTCGCTATTTATAATGTGTGTTTTGGTTAAGCAATGGGATACAGCCTACAGGTTAATAATGCTAAAAAGGTGTTCCTGTATAGTTTCTGATATTAAAACTGTTTCGCTATTAAAAATATGTGTTTTAGTTGAGCAATAGAATATGTGATAGTAATTATGCAATAAATGCGAAAATGGATACCTATAAGGTAAAGGTTCTGAAATTATTTCACTCTTAAGCGGATACGTTGATTTTATTTTCGTCCTTCTCACTCTTATGAATACGTTGGTGGATTAGGTTAGGTTAGGTTAGTATGCAGCGTTGCGGAAGAATATAACAGAAAAAAGGTTGTTTTACCTAATTACTTCAAAAACTAAGCCAGTTATTTAAATGTCGTTCTGAGCGTTTTTGGGAATTATTTTTTACCGATACATTAAAACAAAAATTACAATTATGTCCATCGTAGTTTTCGATGGAAATTAGAAAAATTGAGATTTTGGAGCAATTTTTGGGAAAACTTCTTGGCGAGAAATTTTTATCCAATCGTGTTTCTGAAGTTAGGTTAACACATATGCTGTTTTTTTCCCAGAAAATCCAGGACTCCCACGGGATTTGTAAAACCCCGAAATTCACGCGGGCGAAGCCGCGGGCAAAAGCTAGTACATTATAAAATCGATCAGATACTGATACAAACTTGAATCGATTCACCGTGAGTATCGAGTAGCGACTAGCGAGTCGTATGGTTCATCACAAGGCTCGTCGCGATGACATGCCAAAACAACTATGTAAGTAATTCTTAATTCAAAAAGTGAGCCGGTGAACACGCACATGTACGTCACATTCGCTGTCAGCCCGCCATTTTGCTACACTCCTTGTGTTTTTGCCACAGATTTAAAAATAAGTTATTTAATTGATAACTCCAATAAATAAAATAATGCCACTTTGTTAGAGAATAATATAATAGACTTACGGCCGTTTTCACTAAACCTAGGAAATGCCTAAATCGAATGCTTAGCCCTAAGGTGACAGTTGTTGTAGGTGAAAACTGTCACCTATCGGCTAAGCATTTGATTTAGGAGTTTCCTAGTTTTAGTGAAAACGGCTGTTAATGTTACTATTGTGTGGTTAGTATATAATTTGAAAAAAAAAATAAGCGATTTTTGCTACCTAGATGAGCACATCTAATAATGATGTTGAATCATTGTTCTAGATCTGGGTGTGGACACTAGCAGCGTTTCACAAGATGAACTATGAAACTCCAAGAGTAAATAAATATATTTTGCACTTATAATTACACATTATGTATGTAGTTTAGATGATTATGTATATTAATTTATATCGCAAATTATACAAAAAAAAACAACTAAATAATTATTAACCCTTGCTTTAGGCTGTGTATCCACCAGAGCTGTGCTTGCAAGCTCAACACATATTTTGAATCGCATGATTTTCATAGGCTATAAAATCGTATGAAAATCAAGCGAATTCTATTGGTGCATTTGACACAAAGCACATCTCTGGTGGACAAATACCTTAATTTTCTTTCGCCTGCTATTGTAGATAACGGCGTTAACTAGCTCATTTATTATGTTTTTATTGGCATTCACGTATTTGTTTAAAACAAACATTCATGATGTTATGTGATATTCGTTTCGTTGTATAATAAATATTGGTACCAACACAGTTTCACGTTTTTATTTTTGACCTTGTTATCCTAAAATATAGTAATTAAAAGTATATATATACAGGGCGTCCCACGGCGATGCCACATAGAGAAGTACCTTAAATATTGTAAATGGAAAATTTAACTTCATTATAATTCAAAAATAATCTTTATGATCAAGCCTTTCAATGTGTATGATAAAGCTACAGATAGTTATTTTTACGGCTATTAGATTCGTTTAAAAATTGTTTTTTTTTAAATAAAATAAAGTTTACTTTGAGTTAAATTCTTCCATACACAATATTTAAGATACTTCTCTTCCATAGCCGTGGGACCTAAAAATATTAATTAAAATGTAGACAGGTACAGTACATTTGGTACAGAAGTTGTGAAATTAGCAAGTGTGTAGAAAAATATTACGAGAGTCAAGACATAATAACTACATATATTTTTTTAGGTCCCCCCCAACCATAAGGTACGTAACGTATTTAATGAATAAACCAGCCAAGTAACCTAGCTATAAACTGTAGCTACTCGTAGGTTATTACTTGTCAATAAAAAAAATCCATGTTGCTTTTATTTTTCCTGTAATATAAAATGTAGTTCTCTGTGAGCGAGTTCTCTTATAAAATGTTGTGTAAGACTCTATTTTTATTAGTTTACTTATTACTAGAATTAAATATTAAATTGGTCCGCTTAGTTCCAGTTAAAAAATTCCGCGATATCATAAAGTAAACAAATGGAAATTAAATTTCTAAAGATCTCAATATACTTAAAAGAGAGGTAACATTTTGTACCCTATGTAAGGTTCTATAAATTAACTTTCTATCTTTAGATGGCACATTTATTTTATGTGCAGTCGTAGAAATATTTCATACAATATATAAATATATTTATCAAAAATAAAAAATCTCTTTGGGCTTCATTAATACCTAAATTAATCTACCATTGCAGTCCAATATCATTAAAGTACACCAAAGTTCTCAGGAATATGTGTTCTTCATGTAGTTTTTCCCAAAACATCATTCTCTCATAGAAGGGGTTCCTTCCTTTGGTTAGTTCAGAGCCAATGCTCAGGTAGTTTAAGGTCTTTTCGTCCTGAATCGGGTCCCATGTTATTTGCAGTAATGGATCATTTTCATCAGGCGTTGGGTTCCTAAAATAAAATAATAATCTGACATGAACACTCCAAAATAAAGAAAATAGCCATTTGGACTGTACAGTTCTTATTGAGATTTGGCTTCGATCTTATCTCTGAGAGACATAGTTATTCATGCGGCATGCCTATATCATTTATTTTGTAGCTAGACATTTGTCAATTATATCTACAGGCTACAGCTAATCTAAATTTCAGGTTGATAACTTTAATAGTTACTGAAATAATCGAATGTGACAGACGGACGGACGGAGAAAGTCTCACCAGAAGGGTTCCATTTTTACCATTTTGATATGTAACCCGAAAAAATTAAAATCAGCAAAAAGTTCTTTCAAGTCATAGTACCTACACATGGCTTAGCCATATTTCTGTACTCTTCTAAATGAGTGCGTGTAGTAGGTACCCAGACACATAAAAAAATCCTTACCCATATTTAGCAAAGTTTGTCCACATCCTAATAACCCTGTTCCTGGTGGCTATAGAGTCGCGGCTGCCTTCACAGTGCGGTGAATCCGGCGGCTTCAGACGGAACAAGAATGCAACTTCCGCCGCGTGCCCGATCGAGTTGAAGAAGACCAGTTCCTTAGGGACATTCCATTCGCCGGCGTAGTTGACTATGTAGTAATACACGGGATAACCCGGCGCGCTTTGGCTATGCAACTGAACCGTCTTGTTGACGTAGTATAGAAAGTAATAGTCGCTCAGCAACTGTAGATATTGCGTCCTTGTATGCTCGTTCACAGTGCCGGTGCCTCTAAAATAAAAATTTATAAGTTGCTCTCCAATTCTTTTAGCAAAACATTCGTCGAAAGCAAGCGAGCGTGGCACGAGCAACGATACATCTTCGTTGAACTTTTCACAATCAGCATAAAAGTCGTGTTGGATATACTGCAGCACTGATGCTTCCGTATTGTTGCTGCCAATAATGATTGGCACCTTGTTAAAATTTCCCTGTTTGATCAGAAGAGCAGGACTCTTGTTGAGAAATACAGGTTGTCCTTCAAACTCTTCCTCCACGCAAGGTTTGAACATGGCATCGTAAGTATCACTTTCAGTTTGAAATGATTTGTCGTTTATTACTCCATATGCTCTCATTAAGTCAGAAGCGGG
The DNA here is from genome assembly GCA_963855885.1 of Coenonympha glycerion. Lineage (NCBI taxonomy): Eukaryota > Metazoa > Arthropoda > Insecta > Lepidoptera > Nymphalidae > Coenonympha > Coenonympha glycerion. The sequence continues at coordinate 4,044,450 of OY979638.1, read as the reverse complement.
TATTAATCTTAATTCGTCCACTATATCATATTTATTTGTTCTATTTATACCTAATTCTTTGGCTAGTAGCAGGACGCTTTGAGAGGGGTTTTTGGCTAAGGCCCATCTGTTGAGTGCAGAGGAGCTTTGCATAATAGCCTTGTGGAACAACCCAGTGGCCATGGGTGACAATATCATGAAATGCACTGTCGAACCGCCTGTCCCGCTCCCAAACAGCGTTACGTTTGTGGGATCTCCTCCAAAAGTTTGAATATTTCTTTGCACCCATTTCAGAGCCATAACTATGTCTTTCAAGCCAACATTTCCAGGGGCTGTGATGTCATTGATTGACAGAAAGCCAAATGGCCCCAATCTAGAGCCGCAACGAACAAACACAATGTCTTGGTCTACAAGAACCTTAGGGTCACAGATGGTGTCGATGTAAAATAAATAATTATAGCTCCCGATCCAAAACATGACAGGCATAAGTTTTTCCGGTTTCATATTTGGTGTGTGCACTTCAATGTAGAGGCAGTCTTCACTTCCAATAAATTGGTTGCCCACACTTAGACACATTGGTGGGGATGCTTCTTTTGTGCAATCAAGTAGATTTGTCCAGGGTTTGGGAGGAATTGGTGGCTAAAATTTATTTAACTCCATTATTATATTAAATTTTAAAGTAATACTAGCTGATGCCCGCGACTTCGTCCACGGGGGATAAAAACTATTCTATCTTTTAAGTTGGACCAAATGACAGATATTCACGAAGTTTGAACTAAATCGGTTCAGTAGTTTAGGAGTCCATTGAGGACAAACATTGTGACACGAGATATATATATATTAAGATTACATGACATTTAATAATAAAGTAACTTTTGAATGTTAAGGTATAATTCTGAGATGGGTTGTAGGCCACAAACTGCAGTAAAAATACTGGTTACTATGAATTTGATTTTGAGCAATGCAAGCAGCAATGCGGGTTGCAGTCGCGGAGCGCAGCGGCCGCAAAAAAAAGATGTCGCGAATGTCACAGCATTCACACAAAAAGCCCTAATAGTAACTTTTTTTAGCATATAATAAGTAGTAACAACAACTAGTCCCTATCTTCCTTTTCTTTGCCCTGTGCAGCTGCAGTGATGCCATAAAAGTGACCGTGACCGCTGGCAGCAATGCATACAACCGCAGCTGCAGTTGCAGCCTGCAGCCTCTCAGGGAATTGTACCTTTAATGGTTTGTGTGAGTCAGACATTTTTACACGACTGGCCAAAAAAGGAGTGTAATGTTTTAGGGTTCATGTATGTATGTTTGTATATATTATGTATGCGAGTTGCTTTATTCTACCATAAATTCTGAACCCTTACATCATTCCAAGTAACATATAGGCTATATTTTCTTTGGGAAAAAAATCGTTTTACCACAGGGTAGTTGTGTTTTTTAATTTTTAAATTATTTACGTGTTTAATAAAATATATTGTATTTATAATTAACTAAAACTACTTACCATAAAGCGTAGATTCCCAAGAGGAGGTTTTGCATAAGGGATACTCTTGAAAATATGCTGAGTCCTCTCCTCTTGTTTGTCTATGTATCCACATATTGGGCCATCACTAGTTTCTACTATTGATCTGCAGTCTTTCGGTATATGCTCCATCTTAAACATATCAACAACAATTACTATTGTACCTACTTAGGTAACAGAAACAGAAAGAAACATTAGATTTATTATTATAGTACTGCTATAGTCTGAAAGCAGCTTTCTAAATCTTTCTAGCATATTATACCAAAATTAGCTACAAGTGAATGACAACAATTTTCAAAGTGAGTTTTTTAGCTTAACAACTACAAGTATATTACTTACTGTAATTGATAATACCAGACATAGTTACATTAACAAAAACACTTATCTTAGTAGGAAAAGAACAGATAAGAGTGACATTTAAGTACATATTTTTAATGACAATTAATTGTGTAATAAGTATCTAATCCACTTATTTAACATCTCATTATGAAGTTTAAAGTACAGTATGATTTATAAAAGGGATGATGAATAATATTAAGTAAATATAAATGGATATAAAAAGGTATAAGATACACTATGAACCAACCTCACAAGATTCCTTCTTTCATTTCACTTCCAGAACTTTGAATTCAGATAAAAATAGCACATATTATCCGTACATAACGCCACTAATAAAGGTCGTCTCGCTATCGGTTGTATATCAACCGGAATTATGGAGATTAAGTAAACACTCAACAATACAGTAACGTAACTTTGTTATGACTTCGAGTTGCTTTCTTTATTAGCTGTTACTTTTCCCAATCATCACTCAATACTTCGCTAATGTTTGTAGACGTGAATAGAATATAGTTAATAATTTCATTCCTCAATTTTTAAAAATTTGGATATAAAATATAAATATTAAATTCATCGATAATAATTTTGATTTTTGAGTTAGACGAAATGTAAAATAAAATTAAAAGTGAAAACAAAGTTTGGCAGGTCTGTCATGAGTCATCTGTCAAGTGTCAATTGTCATCCACAGAGTGCATTGATAATCTTTTACCTCAGAACAAGAATTGTACACTGTACAGCTCAGAATAACAGACCCACATCACAGATCACTATATTAGTACCCAACTACCCACATACCATACCGAGCAAAGGCGATGAAAATCTCTACAAAAAAATCTCGGTAAGATAGAAAGAGAAAGCGAATAGAGTACATATTCCCGCAGTCTTTTTTACATTTTTATTTGGTTGTTTACACCGTAATTGCAAAGAATAAATATTTATCATTCATGAAATATGGATAAAAATTAAGATATTATATAATTAAAAACTGCTACGACAACAGACGATAAAAAACGCTGAATTTCGAACTGTTAGGCTTTGTGGTAGAAATTCCGGACCACTGAATTTTTGCTGCATCGTGACACCAATTTTCAATCAGCAAAATAGTCATTAATTTTTTCCTAAGTATATAACTTATAAGCCAGTAAGAAAACTGATTTTTTGCATGACGAAAAAAATTACACGGATAGGTATCTATTCAACTATGTATTTATCAAGGATCAATGGTAAGTATTTATATTTTAGTTTGGTCGACTTCTCGATCGTAAAACTGCCTCAAACTCTCTTGGTTCATAATGGCCGTGTCGCAGAATTTCATTTTCTCGATGTAGTTGTTGTGCAACGCGGCGACATCTTTCTGCAGCACGTTCTTGAAGGCGGCCGTGTTGAGCATGTTCGCGAAGAACTTGCGATTGGAAGTGAACTGCGGCGCGAAGCCCACTGTCGTCTTGGAGAACGCGTTCACGTAACTGTGGAGGTTGTCTATCAGGAATCTGGAAAATAATCTTATCTTATATATCTATTAATAAACATATATCTAAAAGTTAGTAACCTACAGCCAAAATGTTGGTGATGTATTGTTTAACTTAAAAGCTATTAATTTTTTACAAAAAATAAAAAAAGATTCCGATGAATTGAGAACCTCCTCCTTTTTTTGAAGTCGGTTAAAAATTGGTCTTAGCGATCCCGTTTCTGCAAAATTTACCAATAACTTTACATTTTAATTTTTTTGGGCATTTTTTTTAGTTTGAGGCATTTTTGGCTGTGTTATTTAAATGATTTACATTATTGTTAGGTATCCAGCGATGGAGAATATTGTACCCAGTCGAACGAGACCAGTTGTGAACATGTCAAGAAACAGACTTTTAGTTATTACTGATTTTGTGAACACATACTCAAAACAATGCAACCAAAATTGAATGGCTCTGGCGGGGAAGGGGTGAGGGGGCGCCGCCCCCCCCTTTACCTTTAGGGGATTTTTCCTTGTAATGAGCTATAGTACACTTCCTTAAATGATCGCTATTTCGATTCCGGACACACTATAAATCTATGACGTTAGCTTTTATAGTTAGGTACTGACTTTTAATAATCGAGTGTTATAGATAGACAGATGGACAGATGGGCGAAATATCACCAGGTGAGGGTCTCAGTTTTAACCATTTTGGTATTGAACCCAAAAAATGAACTTTTACATGAGTCATCTTATCATTGTAATGAGCTGATAGGTACCTACCTACCTACATAACCCAGTGTGTGAAGAATTTTAGTAATATTATTTTTATTTATCTTTTGACCTTTGATTGGACATTGATGTTTGTAAGCATCCTGCGAATAACGATCTGTAGATTGAAAATATAGCACTAGCTTCTTCTTGGGCAGCCTCAAGTCTGTCAAAACAAAACAAAGAAATCACACATAAAATTATTATTACCGACACAAATAAAAATAAAAATAATGTAGGTACCTAACTACGTAAAATCATTGTAGTTTCCGGTAAAGGTAAATTTAAAACTGCGATGGGCTCGCGCACTCAGGCTTCCGTACTATTTGGTACCTACTATCAAGACCAATTTCAATAGAAGTATAGTAGGTACCTAAACTAAACTAACCTGCCCACAACATTCAAAAACGAGCAAAAAAATCACGTTTGTTGTATGGGAGACCTCTTTATAAATATTTAAGGAGGTCTCCCATACAACAAACATGATTTTTTTATATTAATTTAAATAAGATATTTATTTTTAATGTTATGCACATATGATATTACTAAATATTCGATGAATGTTTGAAGCGTTTACCTGTTACCGTTATCAATATCGAGAAAAAACAAGCAAAAATCATGTTTGTTGTATGGGAGCCCCCTTTAATATTTATTTTATTCTATTTTTTAGTATTTATATTTATAGCGGCAACAGAGATACATCATCTGTAAAAATTTCAAAGTTACTATCACAGTTTAAAAGATACAGCCTGGTGAGGGGACAGACAGACGGACTGCGAAGTCTTAGTCCTGTTTTTACTCTTTGGGTACGGAACCCTAAAATGGCGCAAGAATTTTTCTCAGTTGTGTTTCTATCTCTGAGCAAATTTTGAAAAAATTCTAGATAGAAAGTTTTGCCAAAAATTGTTCCAAAATATCCATCAATATTTTATTTTTTTCGGAAACTACAATGGATTTTTTTATGGATACCTATCTGAACGCGTTAGACTTTTTTTATGTACGTAGGTAAGTAGGTACTCGTACTCCGTGAGTAAAAGATATCATAATAATTTTTTGAAAACGATTTATAAAACAAGTCTAAACTACCTTTTATATTGGTCACATGCACAGTTGCTTAATAGGACTAAAACTTCCGCAAACACAAACAATCGTTTTGAGAGACGCATTATTTTTGTTGCATTGCTTTTATCGAGCTATAAAGATATCGAGAAATTGAATCAAGTAATTCGAGTATGTTTCAATACTCGAATTACTTGATTCAATTTCTCGTTCTAACTCTAGGTATAGCCTTTATGTATAAAATATTACTACCTATAGGTTTTTAACGCATGGACTTTTTGCTAAGATAAAAAGAATAGGTATGTATACATAAGTAAGCGATAAACATATCTACTCGTATCTACTAAAGTACAATTAAATTAAAGTAGTAAGAATCAGGTCAGGTGGGACTCGCGCACCGAGGGTTCCGTACTACTTATATTAGAAAAAGTTAAACCATAAGGCCTGGTTGCCACCAAAGCGGAGCGGAGCGGAGCTCTGTTTGAGTAATCAATCAGATTTCGTCATTTCGACATCTCCTCTCCTCTCAGTTTCGGAGATGTCAAAATGACGAAATCTGTTAGTTTCGGTATGTTATAGTTACATTCGTTAATATCATTTTCTTTAAAGCCCATTTTAACAGTTTTTTCTTTACAATTTGTTGCAAGTTAAAAATACTTAAAAATAAAAATTATATTACAAATTAAAAAATTCTTCGTAAAAATATTTTTCTTGTAAAATGGGGGAAAACGTTAGATGGTTCTATAATATTATACGCAAATCAAAAGTCACGCCAACAAACCGTAAAGGCGATCCTTGCAAGTACCCAAAGATTGGGGAGAAATAAATTTGGAAAATCATTTCTCAAGTGACTTTCAATTTAGTATCGCCGAGTACTTTACTCGCTGGCAAATAAAATATTCGATATCATATTTATTAAAATATACCTTAGGTTTCTAGTTCACTTAAATTTTAAGAGACGGCTTTTAAATCAGTAAAAAGGTATTCTAGATCTCAGATGTATAGGATTTAATTAACCCCCATAGCAACCCATAGCGTTTAGAGTGCGGCCCTCAGACACTTTTGTAAATAAATCGAATATATTTATTTATTAAGGCGAACTCGACAGGTCTGCCCGCGAAATCCAAAATTTTCGTGGTTTTTTGCTATTTGTACGCTAATTACACATAATAGGCTTGTGGCAGTAATTTTGCGAGAATGGTAGTTACTTCTTTACATGTTTATATCAAAATTTTTGCATAAAAATGTCTATCCTAGGAAATTAGTCCGAGTAAAGAGTTTTAAGTGAGCAATTCGCAAATCTCAGATTAATTTCTTTAACTCGACACTTTCAAGCAGAGATTTTTTAAATACGTGAATATGATCTTGGGCAAAGATTATCTTGGGATTATCGCAATTTGATTGCCATAAGACTATTACGTCTTATCAACTTAAAAATCGAGAAAAACCACAAAAAAATTGAATTTCGCGGGCACACCTGTGTGGTGATGCTCCTTAAGCAACGGATCTCGGAATCGACTCTAACGATTTTATTAAAATTTTGTATTTGGATAAGATCTTGCTCTATACCTAAGTTTAATTTTGTTTAATTACATTTCCCATAAAAATAAAAGACACACCGAGCAAAGTTCGAAATTTAAAATGAGAATAAACTATTGCGATTAAGTAATTAACAATTACTTTTGTAATTGCCATATTTAATTAACCTTCTGATTGTTTCGATAGCTTTTATTTATCTACTTACCTCAAAAAGTTTTTCGAACATAAATATCTAGAAAATGTTTGGATAACCATACGAGTACCTGGCATTTAGTGAAACTTAAGTCAAGAATGTCTCTCTCTAGTGTAAATAAACCGAGATTTCTTTGACCTTTTTACCTCCCGTCCCTAAGTAATTAAATTTGAAGGGGACCTCTTTTGTATAGGTGCTTGGAGCAATGTTGTTTTGATTTAAGAGAATTAATTAGTGTAACTGCCGAGTACACTCGCTCTGAAATTTTCCTAATGGCGGAATTGTTTACACCTGAAATAACCCGACGGTCAACATTAGGTTAGGAATAGCACGTTCCATTCAGTGGTAATGCTAGGTACTGAAAATAGTGAACCGAGTCTAACAATGTTTTTAGTTGACACTTTGTAATATACCTCATCATACCTATACAGTTTATCACACGAAAAAACTGTGCAAAATGTTCAATATCAGCTATCTAGGTAGGTAGGTATATTGACGTCTACTCGTATACGTATAGGTACGCCTTTCTATATCAGATTTTGGTCTAAACTCTAATCACATCGAAAAGCGAAAGCGGTGGTTGGAAGCGGTGTCGTTTTTGAGACGCAATATTTCACTTTTTATGTTGCACGCGAGGCATCGTAAAATTATAAATATAAAGAGAAAAAAAGCAGAGAGAGAGATTTCGAGCACTGTGATTGGCCAATTCACGGTCTGCTTCGCTTCCACGAAAACGAACCCATACTCATCGTAATATATATCTCGCTGCCCGCGATACAATAAAATGGCAGAAACAGGCCGCCTGTTGGGCTCTCTTTGTCGAACTTTGTAGATAAAGAAAATACACTGACCAACCGGAGTCAACGAATCTTGCGATGCGAAATAAATGGCCTGGTTAAAATTCTTTAGCTGTTGATTTCCAACTGCACGAAAACCCTCTGACTCCAATATAGATAACTGATGCTCCAAAACCGCAGGGGATGCGATATTTTACAAAAATAAAATATGTTTAGTTGACGTAAGAAATGAAGAAATACGTCCGAGCACGATCAGATAAGCCAATTTGTAGAACTACTTACCGCAAGTATAAAATTTGGCAAAGGGGAGATAGACCGCAATCTTCGGGGCAATAAGTCACTAGCGTGAAGAGAACGGAATACAAAATGCTGTACATCCAACTGGCGAGCTTCCATTCCATATTTCAAGTCATGTACACATATACGTGCATTTTCCACGGTGTGATTGATTAAAACACGTCGGCCTTTGCTGGGGTAACCATTAATAAAGCTAAACGACAGGGATATTGAGGCTCTGATGAATGGATGTTAATAAGTCTCTGATATCGTTTAAAATTTTTATAATTTTAAACGTTTCCCCTTTATTCAGTATATAGTTGTTATCTTTGAAAGTAAATTTTTAGATTGAGTTGTCTCAATGTAAATATTTACTTTCTGATTAACTAAACAACTGCTGAAAGACGTTTACGAGTGCACCACTTACCAGGTAAGCATATACGAATGTAAATGTTCGAAAGTAAAATATTTTTTTACACGACTGCCCAAAAAATGGAGTGTAATGTTTTTAGGGTTCATGTATGTATGTATGTATGTATGTATGTATGTGATGTTTCTTTATTCCACCATAACTTCTGAACGGCTGAATAGATTTGGACATAATATGGGGTATCGTTAAAATCCTTACATCACCCCGAGTAACATAGGCTATATTTTTTTTGGAAAAATTCGTTTTACCTCAGGGCAGTCGTGTTTTTTAATTTTTAAATTATTTACTTGTACACGTAGATAATATTATTAAAACTACAAAACAAGATATTTCCAATCCATCTCTAGCCATATGACATATTGCTATAGATAGATGATAATATAGCAATATGTCATTTAGGTAGGGTTGCCTTTTGTATAGTGAGAACATATATAATTTAAGGTATCTAGTATCTACGAAAGAGCTCAATTAATTTATTTTATTAAGTCTTAATTAATTGACCGAAAACGTTTTATACTTATAATCTTCGAAATAAATGTAATGAGTAAATCATGATTTAAACCTACCAATAAATTGACCTTTATGATTATTGTAACAATCCGTCCGAAATTTTTCCGAAAAAATATAGAAGCATGTACACCTAATAAGTCTTTAATTATTTAGGTATCCCTATGCGAACTAGTTTTGTATGATTCATCCAAATTAAAAAACCTACGACACTATCTCTATGGTCCAGTCTGCCTTTAACATCTTTCAGTATTGCTCTATCTACTTGCGAATGATAGAAACATGAATATAAAAAACTCTCTAATTTATTTAACGTAGCTTCCGGGCCATAGGGATACTATGTACTCCGGGCGCAGATATTTCAAATTTTATTTAGTTTTTCGCTAAATATAACTATAATACATTGTAAGCTTATGGCAATGAGTGATGAGTTTAACTAATGAGGACTAAAATTAGATGCCCGAATTTGGCCCAGAAACGCGCAGCAATATCCTTTTGTCGAAAAAAAAAAAATTTTTTCTCTAACTATAAAATTATTATTTTATCCAACATTTGTTGAAAAAAAAAGTTTTGAAACAATAAAGGGAAACAAAAACCATTTTTTGTCAGTTCATTCAATCTAAATACGTTCTACGTAGCCACATTTTAATTAATCGATTTTTACCTTACTTTGCTTGACTTTAGTAATGCGTTTAACACAGTTGACTATGATATCTTGCTGAGGCTGCTACGTTCTATTAACATATCTCCATCGGTGGTAGACTGGTTTCGGAGTTACCTTAAAGGCCGCCGACAGCGCATCCGGGTAGATGAAAGTTTTTCATCCTGGTGTGATGTTACGGCTGGGGTCCCTCAGGGTGGCGTGTTGTCTCCTTTACTTTTCGCAATCTTCATTAATTCTATCACAAATAACATCTCTTCTCTCTATCACATGTATGCAGATGATATCCAAATCTATCGCTCAGCACCTATTGGTGAGCTTAGTTCTGCAGTAGCTGCTGTTAACAGAGACCTCGCTGCTATATCTATTTGGAGCACTCAGTTTGGTCTGAAGGTCAACCCAGCTAAATCCCAAGCTATAATTATTGGTAGCCCCGGGATGATCGCCAGAGTTGACTGGCCTAATCTTCCTCCAGTGTCATTTAATGGGGTTACCATTGCTTACTGCGGTTCTGTTAAAGACCTCGGCGTACATATAGATCGGGAGCTGTCATGGGGCACACACCTGAAAGAATTAAGCAGGAAAACCTTTGCAGCTATGAGCTCGTTGCGGCGGTTGCAGTCTTTTCTTCCAATTCCTACCAAGGTTATGTTAGCACAATCTCTCCTCCTCTCTATACTTGACTACGCGGACGCAAGCTTTCTCAATATGAATGAAGACCAGCTTAATAAACTTGAGCGTCTCCAAAATCTTGCAATTCGGTTTATATTTGGCCTACGCAAGTATGACCATATCTCTGAATTTCGACAAAAGCTCAACTGGCTCCCTATCCGCCGTCGCCGGGATCTGCATGTTCTTTCTCTACTGTACTGTGTATTATATGATCCTAGAACCCCTCCTTACCTCAAGGAGAAATTCAAATTTCTTGGGGAACATTCAGACCTCAGAACCTGTCGTACCTTGACACTTAAAATGCCATTCCATAAAACAAAGATGTTCCAAAAATCCTTCACCGTACAGGCAACTCTTTTATGGAATGCACTCCCCCTCGAGATACGACAGTCTAAATCTTTGTACATTTTCAAGAATGCGGTCAAAGATCACTATTTGAGAACCTAGTTGATGCAAATGATGACTGTTATTTATTCATATTATCTTGTCCTTATTAGTGGACATTATATTATTATATTGTATATATTAGTTTATAGTTTGATGATTATGTATTGAATATCTTTGTTTATTTGTTTAACCTAGTTTATGTATTAGTTTGTAGTTATTTGTATGTATATAGTTTATAAATCTTCACCACCTGCAAAATCTAGTTCCTTTGTTTTCCTTTTCTCAAGGTTGCCTGGCAGAGATCGCTGCTAAGCGATAAGGCCGCCTTTTGTGCCTAAAATTAGTTTATTATATTTCTGTTTTGTACAATTTCTTGTGTGGTGCAAATAAAGTGTATTTATTATTATTATTATTACCTTATTCTTAAATCATATTTTAAACCTAGTATACTTTTTAAACCAATTCCTTATCCTTTTCCTTGCTCAAACTGGATTGTTAATGTCAATTGTCAATGCCGAGAGTGACCACACTACGGTTATGCCATTGAAGTTAGGGTGACCACTTTTTGAAAACGAAATCTAAGTAGGTACTGAAATATTAATTACTATTTTTCCTGATTAAAAGACCGATCCAATAAAACTACAATTATTGCTATTGTAGCGAGTACCAAAATGCCTATTCTCCTTTTTGAAGCAATGTTCAAGGGCAAATTTGAATTTTGAAAAATATGGAGTCTTGAGTTACAGCATAGAGTACCTGAGATGAAGTTATTAATTCACATTAATTGCGATCAAAAATATCGTAAGAATCTTTGACTATGATATTTTTTATTATTATTTTCTGTACATTCCAACTCGTACCGTAGTCTTGAAGTGGTCTAAAAATGTTTTCATTTCACCCGGTCGTAAAAAAAGTGGTTACCCGAGTGCACTGATCTCCATAGAGTATATAGAATATGTGCCCGAGTGTTACACTGGCGAATGTAGGTGTAGCCGCACTAACACCACACAGGGCCAAAATGTCTATGGAAGGTGGACTTCTTGCTATAGATATGTTATTTATAAAGCATAGTAGAAACCCAGTATTGAGTGCGATGGAAATTTTGACTTGCAACAATAGATAAAAATAGTAAAGATAGGCCGATCCGAACATTTTACGTAAACCTTCTTCATACAAGTAAACAGTAGCGTCATCTTTCAAAATACTCGCCGCCGCCGCTGACCGAACTACCGCGTGGCCTTATACTGTTAGTACTAATGACACCCATAAACTGGCGACATTTTTTCGCGCTGTTCGCCCTGTCTTTAGTATACAAGTCTGTGTTTGCAACGGTAAATATTAGTTGTTATCTTCTTAGTACCTACTAGGTACGTATTTTTTACTGCACTTGAGCTTGAGAAATTAAGTGTTTATTCAATGCTTTTCTTATTTATACAACCTTAGTTTAAAAACAAAACGCGCAAATAAAATTAGATAAGCATTGTATTTGTGGACAAAATAACATAGTAAAAAAAAAGTAGTTTTCTTTTGTGAATGTGGATGGAAGCAGAAAAGTTTAGACAGTTTGTTGATTTCTTTATTTAGCAACAAAGTTATCCTACGAGAGTAAGTACGTAATAACTTTGCATGCAATAAATTCATTAATTCCTAGGTATAAACTTTAAATGAATGCCTTTTATCGGTTGAATGAATGTTGTTTTTGGATTGAAGGTAACTTTTTGAGGCATGTTTTCTGCGAGCTGTATCTTGTAGTTTTTAAATATTTTCAGTAGTGCTGCATACATGGGCATCTTGGCGAATCTCATACCTGAAAACAATAAAAATGTAACCAGTTCTCTTTTATTAAACTCACACCGTATATTTTCAATTTATCACTAGGCGAATATTAGATTATATAACATATACAAACATTCACATTTATCAAAGATATGGTAATATTAAAATAATGATTTCAAATATAGCATCATCTAATTTTAAAATGAACGCCCCTCACCTAGATTATTTAATCAAGCGTAAACACATAGAGGGGCGTTTAATTTTCATTAGACGATTTGTACAAGATTATGGCAAATTTGACTTTAAATCTGAATATTTGGTCTCACCTATGCACATCCGAGGTCCTTCACCGAACGGCATGTAAGTAAACGGTTTCACATTTTTCTTTGCGTCTCCAAGGAATCGTTCGGGACGAAACGATTCTGGCTCCGGAAAATGTTCAGGGTTATGTTGTATATGGTACACGGGAATGTGAACCATATCATCTCTCTTGAAATGCAAACCTGTCGGTAGAGTGAATTCATGTATCACTTGCCGGGTGAGAAAACTGAACACTGGATACAAGCGTAGACTTTCTGCTACACAGGATTCAGTATAAGGCATCATGTTTATACATTCAAACTCAAGTGACTCGTGCTTAGCGAAATATTTATCAACTTCTTCTATCACCTTCTCCTGGGCGAACTTGTTCTTCGCTAATTCATACAAAAGAAAACTAATGCTGGTCGATGTTGTCTCAAAACCAGCTCCGAAAATAAGCAAGCATTGCGCTACAAGCAACTCGTCATTGACGTCGATGGTCACGATATTTTTATCACCAGTTTTAATGTTACTCAAGCTATCGCCGGATATCTGATTGTGTTTCTTCCATGTCAAAATAAGATCCACAAAGTCGTTTCTTGAAGTTTTTGTTTCTTCGCGTTTCCTAAACTCTTCGGTTATCAGATTGTTGAAGAACTCACCAACTTCATCTTCCAGTAGCTTAAACCCCAACGCATAAAACAACCCCGGCCATATGGCTCGGCAAATATTTTTAAAGGCTCGATATCCCGATTGGTCGTCGAATAATTTTACAGCGACTGCTGTGAATGGGTTTTTTTGATCATTATTTTTCATTGTCTCAGAACTTATTCCGAACGCACAAGCGGTGATGCAATCCACTGTGTATTTCGAAAGCAAACACCTGACGTCGATGTACGGCTTTGTTGCTAATTCTTCTTCAAGTAGATTCTCTAAAATATCCGCTGAATTCTTTATCAAATAGAACATGTTCTTCAATTTCACAGAGGAAAAAAGTGGAGTCAAATTGGTGCGCAATACTTTCCATTCGTCACCATGAGCGAAAAACATGTTTCTTGTAAGCATTTCTTTTGTGTTGTGACGTGATGTTTCTCTGCCATTAAAGTGAAAGAATTCCTTCGAAAAAATGAGTTTCAACAAATCTGGGTCCTTGACAACGAGAACAGGATTCGTACCATGGAAAGAGCCAATGTACGGCTCGTTAGGATATTGTCGACATATATCTTGTAAAATATCACTAAAGTGTCTTCTCATGAAAAAGGAATCTATATAATTACCGAATAAGGGCAGCGGTTTTGCGAATGGTACATTTCGGATTTTCCAATAGTTTTGCTTCTTTACTAACGAATAATAAAAAAAGAATACACCAAAAATTATGAGTAAAACTAAATGTAGTGCCATCTTGAACTAAACAACAAAGAAATTGACTGAAAAAAAAGGTTGACTAAATATAGAGTTAGCTCTTATCTTTTGTAAATAGTGATATGTAAATCGTGACTCGCGTATCGATGTTAACAAATGCTTCAATTATTATGCTAATTCTTCAATTATTACTAGTTTTGCCCGCGGCTTCGCCCGCGTCTGCGGCCCTGGGCCATGGCCCTCTTGCCCCTATGGTAAATACGCCACTGACTTTTGATCGACTGAAGAGGTTTGGACATATTATGATGTATGGGCAATGGTATTCAAGTAGAAAGCAGGTTGCCAGCTATCAGCGCTTATCGGTACAGGAGGTCTATTCACGTAACGCTCCGACATGTTCCGACCCGTTCTGATCAGCGCTATTATTATGACACTTTGTAGCTGAATTTGTAAGGAAACAAAGTATTCTAAATTCTTAATTCTATGTAACTTATTATAATTACTTTTACATTTGAACATTGTATATAAATAGAAGTTGTTCTGAAAGAATGAAGGTTGTACATGCTAATTACACCAATTTTTTGGCAATCACATCCACTTTGTCTAAAATATATGTATAGTAACATTTTTAAACTGATGACATTCTTAAATATTTATAAAAATTTTTTTCATGCACCTTAATTTCTGTTAAAAAAAAAAACAATAATAATAAATAAAATAATTTCAATTTCTGCTTATAATTATATGTAAATGCCATCACCTTCTTAAACATTTCACATCACAAAATGTAGCCCCCGTGATGTAGTAGCGTTAAGGCTTATTTTCACAGGTCCAGTATTTCGATCCAGGCCAGCAATTCAGTGGACTGGGTTGATATTTGACCACTTTGCAATCCAGTCCAGAATCCAGTAATCAGCACTGGATTAGAATAGAGCGGAAGCTAGTTAGGGTTCCATACCAAAATGGTAAAAATGGAACCCTTATAGTGAGACTTTCTCCGTCCGTCCGTCCGTCCGTCCGTCTGTCACACTCGATTATTTCAGTAACTATTAAAGCTATCGACCTGAAATTTAGAATAGTTGTAGGTAATTGCGACGCGACGTTATTGCAATCATAAAAAATTCAAAATCTTTTTTATTTTTATTTAAAAAGGGGGGAAAACCGGGTCGTCAAAATTTCAAAATGAGATAACATTATTCAGTGGGGTATCATATGAAAGGGCGTTACTTGTGTATTCTAAAACCGATTTGTATATATTTTTATGCCTGATAGTGTTCGATTTATTGGGCAAACTGTCGAAAAAAATACCGTTCCCCCCCGAAGTTTACCAATCGAAAAATCTGAAATAATTATGATCAATAGAAGTAAACGTATATTTTAGAGGAAAAATAAAATCAACTCTCTTACTATTATACTTTTTACGGCAAAAACAAAGTTATGTTTGCGGTTCGCCAACAAAAGTACCTTTATGTAAATTTTACTCGTAAATTCATGAACCAAAGTGATTCTTTTAATGTTTAACTTCTTTTATGGTATGGAACCCTCGGTGCGCGAGTCCGACTCGCACTCGGCCGGTTTTTTTTTTATTCCAGTGACCGCCTCCCGCACCCCGCGCCTTTCGTGCCTGTGCCGCTGGACCTGTCGATGTCGTGTTATCGTGAGGTGACCATGTGCACGAAAAATGAGGACTTGTCTCTCATAAAAGTATTTTCACGTTAAATGGAAGTGTTGATCAATAACAATAATTCTTCAAAGATATCTGTAGCCATTCTTAAAGCTGATTTATACTCCTTTGAGTCTTCTGACTTTAGTTAGTTCATGAGTAATCAGTAAAATCTCGAGAAATCAGTAAATCGAATTCAGGAAAATCTCGGTAATCTATCAATTTTTTTTTACATTTGCTTTTTCTTGTATAGTTCTTCCTTTTTACACAATGGCTACAGTTGCCTTCGCTTATCAACCCGTGAGATACTCATAACGTCTAGTCACCCTAACAATTTGAAAATAACTACTGGACTAATCTAATAACCTTGGCCGATCCAGGCCACTGAATTGCTGGGCTGGATTCAAAATACTGGACCTGTGAAAATCAGCCTTTGCGTGAATAGCCCCCTGTAAATAAGCGCTGGTAGAGCGGCGCTGGCATACCTGCTTTCTACGTGTATACAGTATACTCATTATCATAGGCTATATTTTTTTAGAAATAGTAGTTTTACCACAGGCAGTCATGTTTTTTAATTGTATTTATTAATTATTTACTTGTTTATATGTATATTTGCAACACACTAACGAGACGCTAACGCAGGCCGAAATTGACAAAAATTTCCAATAAAACGGTAAAGTATAAAAGTAGGCACACAAAAATCTGAAATGATTCCGCTCGCAATGTACGCAAGTATGACTATAAATATCTAGATGCATTATTTATAAGGCGTAATGGACACCCGCTATTTTGCTTGGGATGGAAATATTCACTCCCAACGGTAAATATCCTGGTGTATTTACTTTAGTTTTACAGCCAGAACTAGACGCGATAAGCTTTTATGCAGAGCCGTTTCTAATTTACATGACCTTTAGTTTAAACTCAAACACCAAAACCGCGTGAATAATTAAACGGTTTTACGCCCGAAAGCCTAAAGTAGGGAACGATATATTGATACATGAAAAAATATCACAAGAAGTTTAGCTCATGTCCTTTTAAGTCCCTATATAGTTATAGGGAGTTAAAAATGTTCCCTAAATTTAAAGTGACATCCCTAAAAATAGCTGGTTCAATATCAATGAACTGGGAATAATGAAAATGATATGAGCATTGTCGATATACATAACATAGTTAGGGTTGCTAAAATTTAATTTTTCGAAATGAAATAAAATTTTTGTATTAAAAATAAAATAAAATAATTGGGAGTTCTTATCACGTTAATAATAATGTTTCTAGGATCAACTCAAAAGGTTAGCTGTAGACACGCTATACGAATTAACCCATCACTTTGTATATGAAAGGGCGGTATTTTTAATGCGTGATAGTTTTTGATTAGTTGAGTGAAATGTCGAAAAATACCGTTCCTTGTCTCCGAAGTTTACCAATCAAAGAATCTGATATAATTATGATAAGGGATTAACGTATATTTTGCGGGAAGTTTTTTTTTTTTTTTTTACGCTATACAAGTTAGAACTTGACTGCGATCTCACCTGATGGTAAGTGATGATGCAGTCGAAGATGTTAGCGTACTAACTTGGAAGGGGTAAGTTATGTCACCCCAACGGTTTCTACACAGCATCGTACCGGAACGCTAAATCGCTTGGCGGTTTGCTGGTAGGGTGGTAACTAGCCACGGCCAAAATAAAATATAAAATTAACCAAGTATAAAATTAACTCCCTATACAGTGTGTCCGGGATCGAACTTTCGATAATTTAAGGGAGTGTTCTATAGCTCATTACAAGCAAAAAAAATCCCCATTAATAGGGGGCGCCCGCTCACCACCTCCCCAAAATACCCCGAGTATAGTATACTTTTTTAAATACTAACAATAAACCTCAAAAAACATGATTCTACTTTTTTTGTAGTAGTAAGGAACGCTCTTGCGCGAGACCGGCTCACACTTAGCCGGTTTTCATTCAAATAATATCTTAATATATAATTATATAAATCTCGTGTCACAATGTTTGTCCGCGATGGACTCCTAAACTACTGAACCGATTTAGTTCAAACTTCCTGAATATCTGTCATTTGGTCCAACTTAAAAGATAGAATAGTTTTTATCCCACGTGGACGAAGTCGCGGGCATCAGCTAGTAATAATATATATATTATACCCATTTTTAACCATAACAACATAAATTCATGAATCATTACATCTATAGGGCCGTTCGTGCAATAGTGTTGGGCGCGCAGTTTATTATCATCGACGCACCTGAATATTCCATTTTATTGCAGGGTGACAGTCATAACATTATCATAACAACCCCATTTCTGGACGAACGCCCTATTTGGGAAAAAAATATCAACTCAATAATGTATTTTTACGAACCATGTTTTGCCATAATGATTTATTGGGCCTGCTATTTCGAAACATTTTAATGACAAAGTTTATTAACGTCACACCCGGGATATGCAAAGGGGGAAAATCTGAAAACTATGTAATTTAGGGCTGATTTTTTAATCGCCAGATAAACTATATCTGAGGTCGAAATTCGAAACATATGCCGCCATACACATAATTATCTCAAAACGTCATATTTATTCCTCAGCTAACGATTATCTGGCGATTGAGAAATCGGCCCTAAGTCATAAAAATCATTATCTTTATTTAAATTTAAAATATGAACTTAAAAATTAATACGGAACCCTCGGTGGGCGAGTGCGGCTCGCACTTGTCAGTTTTTTATCAGAGTGTAACTTTTATGAATCTATTACATATTATCTCCCTTTTTATATGTATTTTGCATTAAACTATCATTTATTTCCAAATACATACATAATATTAAAAAAAAACGGTCAAGTGCGAGTCGGACTCGCGCACCGAGGGTTCCATACCATGAAAGAAGTAAAACATTGAAAGAATCACTTGTTCATGAATTTACGAGTATAATTTACATATTGTAGGTACTTTTGTTGGCAAACCGCAAACGTAACTTTGTTTTTGGCGGATTATTGTTATTATCAAAAAAAGTATATGAGTTAGCGAGTTGATTTTATTTTTTCTGTAAAATATACGTTAACTTCTATTGACCATAATTATTTCAGATTTTTCGATTGGTAAACTTCGGAGATAAGGGGGGGGGGGGACGGTATTTTTTTCGACAGTTTGCCCAATAAATCAAAAACTATCAAGCTTAAAAATAAATAAAAATTAGTTTTAGAATACACAAGTAACGCCCTTTCATATGATACCCCACTCAATATTGTTATCTCATTTTGAAATTTTATCGACCCGGTTTTCCCCCCTTTTTAAATATAAATAAATACAATTTTCGAATTTTTACGATTGTTATGACGTCGGGTCA
Source organism: Coenonympha glycerion (assembly GCA_963855885.1). Lineage (NCBI taxonomy): Eukaryota > Metazoa > Arthropoda > Insecta > Lepidoptera > Nymphalidae > Coenonympha > Coenonympha glycerion. The sequence goes on along the minus strand of OY979638.1, from coordinate 4,025,432 downwards.
CTATTACCTATAACTATTCTAAATTTCAAGTCTCTAGCTTGAATAGTTACTGAAATAATCGAGTGTGACAGACGGACGGACGGAGAAAGTCTCACTATAAGGGTTCCATTTTTACCATTTTGGTATGGAACCCTAAAAAAAAGTTAGAAGAAAAGGCTTTGTTCTGGTATTTACCCTGATTAGCATTGATAGAGACATTTCTCAGTAATTTCATTTAGACGTATAGAAAAAGCGATAAAGCATCCCGTATTCAAATAAAGACACATCTGTAGAAGCATTAGTTGATTTGAAACTCAACGGGGTGCAAAATTACTTATTATCAAAACGCAGCTGTGAGTGAATTTGTACCTTGCGCCCTCTTTGACGTTTTTTTGGAAATCTTCCGACCCTTCCATCAATTTTGCTTATAGGTCGTTCAGTTACAAATTACATTTTTGTGTGTAAGTGGCATTGTCATCTGCAAAGCCTGAGTTTTTTATGCTTCAGTACCAAATTATTCTGAATTTTATAAAGACCTCGGCATGTATATTCTCTAACACCCAAAATAATACTTTTCATCCAAAACCTCCAGCTAGACTTTCAAGATGATGTTCGTTTATTTATTTATAATTACCTTTTTGCACACACATCCAGTTCAATATAGATATAGAAATACGGAAAACAGTGAGCGCAAAGCCAAGAGCGTTTTTTATGTCATGACAATTATTGCCGTCTAATATTTCCTTCAAGCCGAAAAACTATTATTCTTCGAAAAGTGTCAAACACTCTAGTTTTGTGACAGTATATCTGATACTTCTCAAAAGGCTTGTGTGACTTTGTGAGTATTAGCATTCTGTACAATTATCTACGCCGCTCCTCGAGTTCTACGACAGCTAACACATACATACAAAATTTCGGTTGTCCCTGAGTACGACAATATGAGGTGATCCTAGTCCACCTACGAAATATACAACGACCGATGCTACGCTGCTCTACAAGCTCTACCACAACTTACGCATATACGCAACATTTCAGCCTTTGTCCCTGTAGAAGTACGAAATATGCTACGACCAATGTTACGCTGCTCTACGAGCTCTACAATAATTTACGAATACACGCAATATTTCAGCTTTTGTCCCTGTAGAAGTACGAAATATGCGACCACCGATGCTACGCTTCTCTACGAGCTCTACAACAATTTACGAATACACGCAATATTTCAACTGTAATTGTCCCTGTAGAAGTACGAAATATGCGACCACCGATGCTACGCTGCTCTACGAGCTCTACAGCAATTTACGAATACACGCAATATTTCAACTGTTGTCCCTGTAGAAGTACGAAATATGCGACGACTGATGCTACGCTGCTCTACGAGCTCTACGATATTTTTCGCCTACACGCAATATTTTAGCTGTTGTCCCTGTAAAAGTATGAAATATGCGACGACCGATGCTACACTGCTACGAGATCTACAACAATTTTTAGAATTGGCATCCTTAAATACGCCAGTTCTAGTAGAACCCAGGAAGTATGCGACGACTTAAAATTGTTTCGATACTAATGGCTATACTATTTCAAACCTAAACTAGGGGAGCTGATTGTTATTGAAAGCCTATAAATGAGATTTGGGGGTAAAACACTCAGCCCCACGGCTTGGTATTAGCTTGCTAATATTCCAATCAACGGGGCGTCTTTGAGGGGAGCAAATCGCTTTATATAAGTATTAATACATACAAATGTGTTGGTTGGTAGGTATGATATACCCTCAATCTTGAAACGTTCCTCGTTGCATTTGCGTTGATTTCAGCACATCAATGTTATTTATTTTGAGTTTTTTCCATTTTGTTGTAAAAATGAAAGTAAGTATTCTTCTATATTTTTACTAATAAATTAAATATTTAGTGAAATCTATGCCTATTAATTATATATTTAAAAAAGTTCGATGATTACGATACTAAATATGTGACCAGTTTGCCTCGCTCGCTTTTGTTACAAAATACCTACGTAATAAAGTTGTCCGTATCTACTCATTTCTAGTAATACAGACTACTGCTATTTCTTAAACTTTTTTCTTAACTTTCAAGCTAAAAATGGATCATTATAACTTTTGAAACGCACTTAAAGTTATACGAAGCAAAAATGTTTAACTACATTATTATAATTATTTTATACTTGCACAGTATTTAAAAAGTTTGTTTCTTTGCTATTAACTAAGTCTGGAAACTTTAAATATACGTTGATCCTTATAAGTGACGACTAGCAACTTTTTTAATTTAACTGTACTACTTTTACAAATCATTATAAATGCTTGGAATATTATGTCCTGTGTAAGAATACGAATTAAAAAGTTCTAGATCGATTTATAAGTAAATTCTAAACGCTTTATATCGGTTAGCATTAGGTTGTCAATGATAATGTACCTACAGGCCATTCCCCATGATGGGGTATTAGGTATTACAGAAATCAACAACCATTAAAAGCAGAACATTAAGAGCCCACCCAATTGTCAGTTTTCGATGTAATAATGATCAAGATGATGATTCAAGATGTCGATCTACGCAGCGATGTGGTCTTCATTCCAGCGCCCTTAGCCAAATGACTTATTGACAATCGTCATCGAAATCTGTCGTCTTAATGGACCGAGATCAGTGACCTCTTAATGATACAAGTGCACTGTGGACTACTTATTTGTTGAATACAATTAACAATTACTTTTTCGTACCGATTACAGCGCCCCCTCGAAGTTCCACGGTTCTAAAATTGACATGTGAAATTGAAACTTGCAAATGTTCCCGCTAGCTTGCGGAACCATCATCGCCAAAATTCAAGTGTCTCCCTTTTTACGTTGACAGTCCAGCGAACTTGTATTATATATAGTAAAACGAGATTCAAAAATATCCCGTTAATAAATTGATCATATATATGTGACTAATCGACGGAGACTATCACTCTCATACTTTTTTTTTTTAGATTTTCGTTCCATTCAGCTACGTGACGAGCAATCGACAGGCTATGACGAATAGACAAGTCCTGCAGAAATCAATTACGGTCTACAAATCAGAAACTCCGCAAAAAAGAGTGCAGACTTTGCTAAAGGAAATAAAAACAGCCGCGGTTAGACCTGGCTATTAATAAATAATTATTATCAGGCCAATGTTCAGCCCCGGCAGCCGCAGACTCGCAGGCGGAAATTTATTTTCAGATGCCATTCCGCGGCGGAGCGAAAACTTTTACAGTTGAGTTGAGAGTGTTGCGCCGAGAAAAATGCTGAATGATAATTTCCGTTGCAGCCATAGCGAGTCGGGATGATTGTTATAAAATGTAACTTCAAGGATTTTTATTGTTATTTCGCCCACTTAAACCACTGTTTAAGATTTATTACTCTCGTCTCTCAAGTTTTATTAATTGAAGTTTTTTTTTTAAAAATGGCTAGGAGCGAACGACGAACGCACAAAAAATAATGGTAAGACACCTTGAGAATCCGTCATATTCGAGTATTTGTAATAAAATTACAATTTTTTCTTTTGCTGAATTAAAACTAGTTGACCCGGCACACAGACAGACAGACATCGACGTTAAACATATTACACCCTATTTTTGCGTCGGGGGTTAAAAATCAATCAAGCCCTTTCAGAGGAGTTCGTTCCAGGCACTGTGAAGTGAGAGTTTCATTAATAATTATATAGTAGTTTATAGTACAAGTTGGTACAAGTGAGTAGATTTGGTGATTACCGCAGAGGCGCCATTGAGATCCGAGCCGTTAGGTGAGGGTCTTAAGATAGTCGAGGACGGTAATCATCAATACTCACGTCTATCATACGACGTTTTTCAACACACTTGTGAATAAAATAATACTAAAAATAATTTTATTTGGTAGATAAAATTAAAAACAAAAACTGTATAACTCACTAGTGAATATGTGATGATAAAGTCACAGTTTGCGATGAGCAAGTGTGTTGAAAAAACTGTCTAAGTCACTAGTGAATAATAGTAAAGAAAAAGTCACAGTTTGCGATTATAGGTGTCATTATGTGCCTAATTGCGGTGAAATTAGAGCCACTTTATGAGCAAGTGTGTTGAAAATTAATTTTCTTAGAACTAGCTGTCCTGATGAACGTTGTCTTACCCTAAATTAACGAGTATTACAGTGTATCTACTTGGAAAAAGAATAGACGAGGTAAAAAAAAGCGATGTTTGTAAATTGTAATCTAAAGTTTCTAAACACGCACTCTCCAACCCCTAAGCACGCCGAGTGGATATTCACGCCGTGTTTACGAATTGCGACGTGAACCACACTCTTTGTATGCACCCGGCGCTGCTTATTAGCACCGCTGAACAAACACAAGTGTAGTTTAGCGTGCTATGTCATGATATTTCACACCACAATGGCACGTAAAGAACGCCGCTTTTAAAGAGGGTAGGAGCTACTAACTAGCACTGTGGTTCCGTGTGAGATGGTTGCATACTCGTAAATATTAAATGCCAAACTGTTCGTTAGTTAAATGTTTCCTTGTTCAATTTTGTATTAGTATTTTTCGGTTGTAGTATTTTTAACAATGTTTTGTTCCTGAAAAAAAAATTGAACACATCGCTGGCAGGGGTTTTAATATACCTACCGATGGTTCGGTTTAAGGAATCTCCTTAAAAAGCGTGTCGTCTCCAGGATTACTGTATTCTGTATCAGACCTTTACTCCAACAGCGCAGCGAATATTTCTTTTATATTGTTGGGCGAAGCTTTTCGCTATAAGGCCGCTAGTTGTAATGACTATAGGAACAATACACGTTGCCATGGCATTTACGTAATCTTATTTCAGTATTTATGTACCCATCCCTATAGTTATAGCTTGAAACAAAATCAATTCAACATGTCGATGTTCGCCGTGAGTAATAAGTTTCAGCAGCAAACACAATCGCAACTAACATCATTGAAATCATTTTAACATGTCGATGTTCGAAGTGATTAAAGTTGCAGCAGCTAAAATCTGTGGCAGCAGCAATCACAATCGCAACCGACAACATCTAAATTAATTCAACATGTCGGTGTTCGCCGTGATTAAAGTCGCAGCAGCAATCACAATTGCAACCGACATCATCTAAATCAATTTAACATGCCCATGTTCGATGTGATTAAAGTTGCAGCAGCAATCACAATCGCAACCGGTATCATCGAAATCAATTTAGCATGTCAATGTACGGCGTGAATAAAGTCGCAGCAGCAATCACAAGCGCAACCGACATCATCGAAAACAATTTTACATGTCGATGTACGGCGTGATTAAAGTCGCAGCAGCAATCGCAATCGCAACCGACATCATCGAAAAAAAATTTACATGTCGATGTACGGCGTGATTAAAGTCGCAGCAGCAATCACAATCGCAACCGACATCATCGAAAACAATTTTACATGTCGATGTACGGCGTGATTAAAGTCGCAGCAGCAATCACAATCGCAACCGGCATCATCGATTCGCATAAGTAAGTAAGTAAGCAATGTAAGTAATAAGTATAATAAGCTCTAGTATTGTGGGAAGACAGCGAGTCTCTGCTCTACTTTGTTAAGCAAACAAAACTAAATTCACGAGCCCGGAGACGCGTGGAATATAATATCTTTAAACAAAGACCATGTCATACAATTTTCCACTTGGCAGCGCATTACTTGTATAGGATTACGAAGACTGAACACGAAAATTTTGCTTGCTAGCTCAAAAGACTTTTGCTTCATTTAGTTCTTCCGGTACTGCGCACATACTCTATACATAAATTAGATTTGACAGTAGAATAAAATGTGTACCCAGGTAGCAAGTGACGTCGGCGACTAAAAAATGACGTCATTCTTAAGTCAATTTAGGGTCAGTACAGAACGTCCTAGATAGAGACCTCGGAGACTGAAAAATGACGTCATTCTTAAGTCATTTTAGGGTCATTACAGTAACGTCATTGTTGTACGTCATACTTACGTACCATTATGGTACTGTATTGTACATACTGTATGCGTCATTAATGATACCTCCTAGCGACGTCATTTTACAGTCTATCCCTAAACTTAAATGTCCTCCGGTTGACGTCAATTGCATGGCGTATATAAGTGGTCTCAAAGAGCTAAAGAACATAATCCCAGGTAGCAAGATGACATCGGCGACTAAAAAATGACGACATTCTTAAGTCAATTTGGGGTCAGTACAGTAACGTCATTATTGTACGTCATACTTACGTACCATTGTAGTACTGTATTGTACAGCATAATTAAATATGTTTGTTACTCCACCACTAGATGGCGCTATACTGTTTAATGTACAAACTGTATTGCACTATGAAGATTGTGCGTCCGCCACTTATATAGTTCGAGGTTTGACCAAATAAGTAAGTCGACTTCGTTCTCTACGCCTACGGGGTAGTTGAATAATTAAAACTCGAGAGGGACATTCGAGACTGTTGAATAGCAGCATTTATGACGCCTGACGAGTGACGGGTAAAGTGAATAAAATATCAAAATTTGATGTTTTAAATCTTTTGCATGACGTCACACCAATGTCAGTCGCTGCCCTAATATTATGCAGTATTCACGGCCCAGCCCAGTAACGTCCCTATGAATTAAGTATATGACGTCACTCCAACGTCAGTGGCTGACCTAATATGTACGGCCCAAAAACGTCACTATGCATTTAGTATATGACGTCCCTGAAACGTCTGTAAACTGACGTCTTGAGGCTGTGACAAATTGACGTCATCTGAAGGGACCCGCGACGTCAAAACAGGACGTCTCTTACGTCGTGCAGGACCGTAAACTGACGACATAATGACGTAAAAATGCTACCTGGGTATTTGTGGTCGAAAAATATTCCATAGAAATAATTCCTTACGTAAGATTCTTAGCGGTCCAAGAATAGTGAACGTCCTATTTGGTAAGTCCAAAATTTTTTTGTGTACTAATCATACACAAAATGTTTTGAAGGGTTTAATTATAAACACTGTGACTCGAGAATATTATATTTGGATTGTAGACATTGATTTATAAACTAAGGATTGGGGTCAGCGTTAAAAAGTGTCCGAACCGAATGACATACAAAACGCGAAAAGACATACAATTGCACTTCAGTCTCGTGTTTGAAAATTAGGCTGTATAGTAATGGTTTAAGACAAATTACAATGTTTTAGTTTGTTTGTAAAAATTCTCATGTACCCTCGTTTATATAGGTTTTCTCGGGACACTTTTTTCGTGAATTTTGTATTGCACCCATCGTCCATAGATTTATAAGCCTATGATTGTACACTGATATTTGATGGTGATACTAAGTTTAAAAATATTGTGATCATTGAATGTTTCAAAACGTCCCGAACTGAGCTGACAATAAACTGAGCCCTCTATATGTACATATTATGTAAAGAACAGACCCACTATCTCACAATATATAGTACTAGCTGTTGCCCGCGGCTCCGCCCGCGTAAATTTTGTTTTTTTCGAAATCCAAATATTATATAATATTAATATATAATATTATCCGTGATTTCAAATATTAGTATGATTTATATTATGATATGATTATATAAGTATAGAATATTAAATTGATGTACATAAGTAGCTAAGAATTGAAAATTTTACGTAACGAATACCCGCACAGCGAGTGTACTTGGCAGTTACACTAATTAATTCTCTTAAATCAAAACAACGTTACTCCAAACTCGAACAAACGCGGCTCTCTTTAAATTTAATTACTGACAACGAAGAAACAAAGTAGCCGAAGAAATTTGATTTTCCTTAACCCTGTGTTTCCACTTAGTACACTAATAACGTGGCACATCAAACCTGCCGCATTAGAGTTTTTGATAGCTCTAAATTCAATGTGACAATACCAAAGTACCTATGTCTAACTAATCAAATAACTCTCCCACTAGCTAGGGTCACTGGCAGAGATCTCTTATAGAGATAAGTGCATCCTGGTACACAACCATCTTTTCTAATTCTTTATGTAACACTAGCAGTGCCCGCGGACTCCGTTCCGCGTTTGAAATATTTTTGTCCCGGCCCGTTTGTTCCGCGTAAGGTTCGGTTTCCACAAAAGCGGAGCTGTTTGAATAACCAACCAGAGTTCATCATTTCGACATCACGTCTCCCCTCAGTTTCGGAGATGTCAAGATGACAAATCTGAATGGTTACTCAAATACAGCTCCGCCCCGCTTCGCTTTGGTGGAAACCGGGCCTTATACCCACAGCCCACAGGACGCGAGGCATTTGGTTAGATATCATACTGCCTATACTTACCTATCGCCACGCAAGGGCCGCAGCCGCGCGCAACACGTTTTTATTTTGCTAATATCTTTGAAGATATTTGTTTAAACTGTATAGAGTAAAGGGCATAAATATTTTACATTAAATTTCTGGTCTAAAAAACATATTTACAAAGATATAAATTAATACCATATGGGCTAAATAAGATTCACAAAAATTATTTACTTTTAATCCACAATTTTAACAGTAAAAGCAGTTATTATGAGTAACCCGTAGGAGATAGGCATATGCTATCGCGGACTTTTTTACAGATTTTGATACGTTCTTTAATATTGTAGAACATTGTTTTGTTCTATCTTCAATAGTTTCCACAGCGCACGCGATGAAAGCAATTTTTTCTACAACTTGGATTACATTATTCAAGTTTAAGTACAGATACGTATTTAATTTTGGAAATTGTTAAAGCCTATGACACTCCACAATAACGTAGCTTTCTAGTGGTGAAAGAATTTTAAAAATCGGTTCATTGGATCCAGAGATTACCCCTTACAACGTCACAAACTCACAAACATCGTTACGCTTCCTCTTTATAATATTAGTATAGATATGTATTGTGGTACTAAATAAATAAATAAATAAATAAATAAATAGGTTTTGGAATAAAATTATGCTTATGCTATTTATTTTCTTAATGCACAATAATTTGGTAATGATACTGATTAACTTTATGAAAATTGTAACCAGTTGAGCATTTTTTAAATAAAATGTGCAAAAGACACACGCAAGAGTTTGTACTAACTGCACCAATACGCATGTAGTCAAAGGAGAATGCCAGAAAATGGGCTAGATTTGCGTCACTCTGCGTCTCAAGCACGTATGCATGAAGAATCTTCTTTCAAATTTTAATATTGCATATATTTATGTTAGTGAAATGTGAAAAGGGGTTCAAAAGTATTATAAAAAAAGTAACTAAACGTTTCGAAACATGTGGAACCGCCATGCCACTTATAAAACTTAGAAAATTAACTACTTAGAAAATCAGATTATTACAATTTCCCTTTTTACATAATATTGTGAATATTTCTAATGTTTTACCGAGGATTTGGTTAAGACGCAAGGTATAGCCCAATTTTCATACAAGAATTGGCATTCTCCTTTGTTTATCTGGTCATAAATATAATTATTATAGGAATTTACACTCATAGCTGCTAAAGTATTTCACGCGTGACTTAAATATTCGTATAAACTTATTTTCTGTCTTGGTTCTACTTCATAATAATTATAACGATTCAAAGTTGTGGTAAGTTGATATCAGTCTGCGGTAAGATTTGCTATAAAGGAATATTTTAACTAGATTTGGCAAGAGTTCCAGACTTTATTGCGGAGTTCTGCGGATATTTTAATTTCTGCCCGTCTGTACATCTCTGTAGTTTGTCTTTATTTATATTTGAATTTTAGTATTTGAGGTGGAAACTTCATAAGGTGCGTTGGGAATTTTTGAAATAGGAAATAAATTTAATTCGTGACACCGTACCTCGATACCGTAACGTAACCGACTTCGTCGCGATGGGCATTTTTGAGGTTGGGAAAAACCATCGAACATACCGTTATCGACACCTAAGTATCTGTTTCTTTTTCTTAGTTTAACTCAGTTTAACTATTATTTATCAAACGACACCTTTGTTCTGCTTTTCACTTATGTCGGCATTTCGAAGGAGTTTCGAACCCCAAGGGGAAACCCCGAAAAGGGGACCCTATTACTAACACTCTGCTGTCCGTCAGTCTGTCTGTCTGTCCGTTTGTCTCATGAACCGTGATAGTTAGACGATTGAAATTTTCATAGATGATATTTCTATTTCCGCTATAGCAATATACATTAACAAACAGAATACATCAAAAGTGTTTTTTGCTTGTTTATGCTCGATATTGATTAACGGCAATGCTTGAAATAAAACAAATATTTAAAAGGTGCTTCCATTTAACAGGTATGATTTTTTGCCGCTTTTATAGGTAATGGTATGCCATAACCATTCGTGCGCGAGTCCGACTCGCACTTTGCTCCTTTTTTGTGTTTGCTAGATAATAAGAAAGGGTCAGTCCTTCCAAGCGATATTTCTCGTGAAAGTAATTACATTCTTCGATCTAACATTTATTGAACCTTCTCATTTTCTACGCTCATTAATTTATACGAAAGGTCGCTATAATAAAGGACGATAAAAGTTTCGGATCATTCACATTTTCGGATTCATTCCGGACCCAAAGCTTACGGGGTCTAATTCCGCTCCATCCGATATTATTATATTATACCCAATTATAATAATTATTATTAATAACTCTGAGTGCTTGCGAAGGAGCTTGCGATATAACCAATAATCATGACTATAACCGCCAAGGTTAATTAATATCCCATAACTGTGATAGAAAAACTAGTTAAGAAATAATATGAACTCGGCCTATATCTGTACCATATATCTTTTACTTGGAACTCATTTTTTTTGCCCAGCGAGTATCTACCATACACTTGCCCCTTGGCACCATTAAATTCAATACGGACAGGACTTGAACAGTTATTAATATAAATTAGTGATAACTTTTGTTGTTACACTAACTGACCTATCACATACCTACATACACTAAAAATCTCATAACAATCAATCGATCAGTTTCTGAGGAGTTTGGTTATAAAAATTGGCACAAAATTTGTATTTACTAGATACAAAAAGAAATACCATACAGCTCGCAACCCAAAAAAAATAAGACATGTATTCCGCAATTGCATATTTCAGCGGCACCTCCTACGCTTCCTAATGCCGTTATTGAAAGCCAATAGATTTATGGGGGCAAAACATTCATTACCGGCGCTCAGCCCGCTGTCGAATTTGTTATCTGCCGGCTAATATTCCAATCAACGAGCGACGGGGCGTCTTCAGGTCGGGGGAGAAAATCACGACGGATATTTATAGGCGTAAAGCCTATAGATAAAAACATTTAAGGCAGTCGAACCTCGTAAGTATAAATCGCCCGGTATCTATCTGTGGTTCCCAATTTTACTTGATTTCCCATTTTATAGAAATTGGGTAATAAACTATTTGTGACTTTAATAAAATATATTACTTTCTTATAAACTAGGATAAAAATAATGACGTACACTGAAAAAAATCAATGAGTATTTTAGTGTTTTCTAGCTTCATGAATTTTATCGTAGTTTATAATGAAGTAAAAGAAAAATTGGAGTCAAATACCCAATTGGCACCGTGTAACGTGTTGTATTACTTTTGGAAAAGAATGTTCAGATATAACAGCTCTACATTTTAAGTTTTTCCGTATGATAATATAAAGTTTAGCCATTATTCAAATTAGATACCATCCAGGGAATTTGGGACCCGTCAACACGTATAAAATGATCGCTTCAACCCCACAACACGGTCGTTTTCCCATCGGGTTGTAATTATTAGTTTTGAAACGATTAATCACCGTAGGTACATCTACAAAATAGGTTCTTATAGCCCACGGTCTCTGGGACTTAGTATGCATGGAATTTGCTAACACGGTACCGGTTTTTATCCAGTACCCAGGCCGGCATCCGAAAATTCCATACATAAATTTTTGTCCCAAGTTTGCTTACAATAAAGCCATCCATGACGTCACTCAAAATATGTAATATGTTACAAAATCAACTAAGTATAGCGTTTACCCCATTCTACTGTGACGCGAGGTTAAAATAACAGATACACTACAGTAAGTTAATAAAGAATACTTCGAAATTTCATTAATAAAGCGTCAGGCGGTAACTCAGCCCCTGTCATACTTTAATTGTTAAATGACATTTTTAATTCACATCAGGGGGCATAGACAAAGTGTCATTCTATTAGCGAAGTTGCGAATAGAATGCCAAAAATGTACGAGATTGACGTTAGCTAACGCTAGACCTACGAGTATGCTACAGAGTCAGATAATGACAATCCCATACATTTTGGACTTTTCTATTCGCAACTTCGCTAATAGGATGACACTTTATCTACAGGCTCAGGAACTCACTTAATTAATCTTTATAATAGGAAATACGCAAAATACGCCAATCTTTTAATTTTGATGTAGCGCTAACCCAACATAAAATAAACTCTAGGACCGTTGAAAGTAAACTTTTTCGGCACTCGTTAATCTCTTACCTTTGAGCTTTTGGATCATTATAACTTTCACGTTTCGCTTACATGCTAGTATTGCATGTAATATCGCCTAAAACCAGTGTGCAAACCAAGTGATTGCAATGCAACCGAAGATGTAATTGTTTTTACAATGAAGGGATATAAATATTATACAGTTTCGCTAATCTATATAAAATGTTTATTTATTTACATGTTCATAAAAAGATGAATATAAGTTCTAACATATCTTAACACGTTCGCTGCGATATAAGGCTTAAATGCCCGATGCATGTACTCCCGCTCTGTGCGGAGGCGAAAAACCGTGAACTACCCCTGGTGCGGGACGTGTATAATGAGTATTTCTATATGTACAAAAGAGACAATTATAGGTTTGAATTTAGGACTTCAAGGGCTACTCAATAAAGCATAAAAACTGTCCTAAGGTTTTTCGGCCTGATAACGCACTGACTAATATTTTTTTCGTGCCCTTGCGGGTAATAGGCCGAAAGGCCCATCATAGATCACAAGGTCACTCCACCCGTTCCCGCACTGTTGTAGGTGATACAATTGTTTACTACCAATTAGTGTTGTGACATTATTTGCGAGAATTGACGTTAATACGATAGTCATTGGCAAAAAGATCTATGGACCCCGGGTGTAATACAAAATTCACGAAAAAAGTGTCCCGAGAAAACCTATATAAACGAGGGTACATGTGTATTTTTATAAAGACACTAAAACATTGTAATTTATGTCTTAAACCCTACACACAGCCTAATTTCGCTTAAATGCGATTGGAATTCTTTTCGCGTTTTGGATTTCTTTAGATTCGGATAATTTTTAGCTCTGACGCAAAACCCTTAGTATTATATATCAATGGCGTAGAATGTAAGAAAGGATACTGCTACTGCTACTTTCATGTAAAATTAATTAATTTTTCACATATAATGTAAAAAATAATACTGCCTGTCTTGTTTTTAAGCATAAAATAATTATCTTTGTTTCTTTAATAAATGGCATAAAAATAATATGTCGATAACTTACTTCTCATCACTAATACTTCCTGAAATAAACCTATAATTCAGTGCGGCATCGGGTTTCAAGGCCTTACATATATTCTTGTATATATCTCTCAAGTATATAGTAGGAACCCGGGGCGAAGCAAGCACCATAACCAACAACTCATCAACCATCGATATTGATAGGTAGGTATTCAAATTTTTACATTTTCGCATAGTTATAGTCATTTATATCTGCCGATACCTTACTAGGTCTATGAGCCCCATATCGCCGCTGCATAAACTTTAAGTACCAGGCCAATCGGCCAGTTAACGCACTACATAAAAAAACGTGAGTTTTGGTCCCGCAGCGAACGTGTTAATACATTTTCATGATTATGAGTACCTTTTTATTCAATATTAGTAATTGTTATAGTCTAGACCAGTGTTCCGCAAAGTGTGTGCCACGTCACACTGGTGTACCGTGGTCATCTGTTGGTGTGCCTCAGAAAAATCAGAACCTTGAAAAAATTCAGTTATTTATTAGAATCGTCTTGTAATAAATGTTACATCTAGACGCTAAACTTTATTTGTGTACATTCCTGCCAATGTTCTTTAGACCATTTACGCTCAAATAAACAGGCTCATAGTTCACATTAAATATTTTTCTGTAATTTAAGATTTAGCTTTTCTGATATGTTTAGTAATAAATATTCATTAATGGTACTTAAAAACAGATTTTTTATTTATGGTGTACCTCATAAAAAAAAATTCCCTAGATGTGCCTTGAACACAAAAAGTTTGCGGAACACTGGTCTAGACCACACTAAACAAAGCTATATCTGGTTTATTGTTATAATAGGACCGATAATGTAAGATGGCTATTGACTACGGCAATGTAATCCGAGAGTAGTTACATATTAATATTAAAGGTAGGAATGTATTTATTACGTAGTAATACAAAAAGGACAATTCGAGTAAAGCCTAGGGAATACCAGCGGCGTGAGTAATTACACATTCGACAGACGGCCAAGTGCGATTGGCAGATCACACTCGCCCGGCCGTGACAGATAAAGGCTCACTAATGAATATCGACCTCTGTTCGTGTCTGCGCCAACGTGGACCACTGTCGACTGGCATTCCTAGAAGAACAAGTTTATGTAGAGGTAGATTTTAGAATATAAGTACCTAAGTAAATTTACTGAGCTAGGTGGCCTCAGGCAGTGCTTAAAGGTGAAGGTAACAGCCTGACTAAAAATTACCTCAGACCTCGTATACTGTAGCCCTAAAGAGTGAAAGCTACTAAGCTCATTGAAGGTGTTTTGCAAAATCTTATTTTTGTTTTACGTATTAAAGCAGAAATGCATTACGAACCACAGATAATAATAAAGACGTGAGTGTTCTGGAACACTCGGTAGAGACCAAGTTAACACCTAAACCTATAACACACTACAACACATAATAATATATAACACCTAAAATAAAATTCCATTTTATCATTCTACGTACCGATGATACTATTCCCTCAGCGTCTTTAATAAGCTCGCGCTAACGAGTTCGTCATACCAAATCTCTATAATATGTAATCGCATGAGTGCCCATTCTGTTGACTAGTAAGTTGACTTGATTTTTTAGGTGACGGGATTTTCTTCACGCAAACAATCCATTTTCTTTCGCCTATTCTCCTGCGTGATACTTTCCGAAAAGAAACGTTGTTTCAAAAATATAAATAGCTTCTATATTCCTTTTTCTGATAAGTTCATTGTGAAGTTACTTATTTTTTTGGTTTGGGTCAATGATAATAATATCAAGATGCATCCGAACATTTTACGTAAACCTTCTTCATACAAGAAAATGTAGAGCCATGTGTCGAAACTCCTGCGAAATACTGCGTAGGCTTATAGCTTACTACTGACGCCGGAGAGGGTTAAACTGGCGACATTTTTTCGCGCGATCCGCCGGGTATATATAGTATAGGTGTCTTTGGTTTGGGTGAATACCGACACCCAGCCCAAACCCTTAAACCTAGAAAGCTGAAATTTTGTATACCGGTTGTTTAAATAATGAAAGTAGACTAAGGTTAAAAATGGAAAATTCTTTTTAAAAAAAGGCTTCAAATGCCACTACAAAGAGTGAAATAATTTTTCAATGAAGGTACACCAATTCGAAGTCGGGCGATTAATACGAAGGACTATGATTGTAAGAATTGCCCGACTACCGAATTGGTGTACCTTCATTGAAAAATTATTTCACTCTTTGTAGTGGCATTTGAAGTCGGTTTTTTGAAAAGAATTTTCCATTTTATTTTTTACTTTTTAGTGGAAAACAACAAATGCACAGGGCATTGAAAATAATGCCCAAATCGCGTGAAGTGTGCTTATAAAATCTGAAGAGTTCCCTCAGTTTTTCCGAGATCCTATCATCAGAACCTGACTTGATGACTGTAGTCATTAAGTTAGCATCTGCAAGGAAATGCACTAGCAACTCTTAAAAATACCCAAATCGCTTCAAGTATATTAGCAAAATTTGAAGAGTTCCCTCGATTTCACCAAGATTCCATGATCAGATCCTGACCTGATGACCATAAGAAAACCTGGAAAATATTATTCTTTCAAACAGTACCCAAATTGTTTCAAGTATCCATATAAAATTTGAAGAGTTCCCTCGACTTCTCCAGGATCCCATCATCAGATCCTGACCAAAAAAAATGGGACCATCTGGGAAGTATACCCTTTCAAACAAAAAAAAAAAAATTCCAAATCGGTTTACGCGTCTTCGAGTAATCGGTGAACATACATAAAAAAAATAAATAAAAAAAGATTCCGACGAATTGAGAACCACCTCCTTTTTTTGAAGTCGGTTAAAAAGGATTTATTATTCTCATGGGTTCACCCGGGCGAAGCACGGCCGGGCAATCAAAATTGAAATATATTATCTAGGTAAGTTAATACTATCCTCAGAGCTATTATACGTCTTAGTATCCCTACCGTTTACTAAGCAATCACGAATGATGTAGATAGGTATACATGATACTATAATGTGATGATATTATTATACGCGATGAAATATCGTACAATCCGATACCTCCAGTAAAATCTCTACATTGAATTGACATTTAAATTGATATTGACCTATTTTTAAAAGTTTTGAAATCTACGTTTAAAAATAGGTTGTAAAAATCGCGCTTTTTATCGCGCTTGGATCCATTACGTCCAGTCATGATTGCCAGTGCGTTTTAAATATTAATTGAACACCGAAAATACATTGGAAGCAACAGACGTCGGGCCTCGAGAGCAATCACGGTAGGCGAGTTGCCAAGGGTATACTCGTAGTTCATTAGGTCTGCGAGCGAGGAGTCGCGGCCGGCACTGCGCTGCGTCAGCCTCTCCCTCGTTACCCTAATGACAGCGATTTGGTTCCACCCAAGGCGCAATTTCAGTTCCAACCTCCAGTTTGCTGTTACCCTTCACTAATGGCCTATAAGACTTCCTTCTTGCGCATTTATTTTTCTTCCAATTTTTTTTCTCCGCCAAATTGTATTTAATAGTGTCCGATTACTTTACCCTCTCGTAATGATCGTGGTCTCCGGTTTCTGTAGTTGCAATAGGACTCTTTTTGTGCTAATTGCGTGAAGCGGGTGATGTACAGGGAATAAAAAAATATTGCGTGAGTGTTGTGGAATACTCGGCTGGAATATCAGAGAGACACGTGATTTGAAAAGTCGTTCATAACTTCATAGGATACATTGAAAAATTCGTAGCTTTCTAGTATCCTGCATTGGTAGCGGGTAGAGGCGCTCTAATTACAAATAAACATGCACCTTAGGTCTTGTCATTGTTCAAACCTCACCGTGGAGCAAAATTGCTTTTTTCGAAATTCTAATTTCTTGAAAATGTCAAAAACAATGTAATTTGCGAATTGATTGTGTGTCGTTACACAAAAACATTCTAATTCAAACAACATGAAAATTCGGGGATTTTCTTCGTGATAGAAAAATCCTTTTCCTTTCGTCTAGCCCCCTGCGTCCTACCGTCCGAAAAGGAATTTGGTTCCAAAAATTACTAGACGTGTGTATGTAATGTTGTTATTCTGGAATATAAGATTATGAGTGTAGCAAACACAGAGTGGTAGCAAAAGACCAAGTTCATTGTCACCAAGTACAAACTTCTCCCTGTTACCCTTGTCTAAACTTTCCCTACTATCAGGATGCAAGAGAAAGTTTAGAGTTCAAACTTGACGGACTGAAACCTTTCTTGAGACAGGATGACCTCTAGGGGCTCTAAATTGCAATTAATCTTTTAGCCACAAATTATATGGCGGACTATAAAATAACTGTAGCTAACTTGTGGTATCAATAACTTTTCTAAAGCTTTTAGTTAAAATACACTTTCCGATATATGTACGTGGGTCTGAGAATAGGACGTAAACTATGGCAAAACAACGTTTGCTGGGTCAGATACTGAGTAAATAAAGATTACAACTAAGAGACAGATATTTCGCTCACAAGCACTTTTACCGTGAACACAATATACTCTACCACTAATTAACAGTTAACCCACAGAGAAAAGAAGACCAAGTTATTCCCTGGTCTGTGACTTACCCCACGAACATATAACTTAGTAATACTCGTATTATAATATATTCGTTGATATATCTATGCATAATGCAGATGAATCTTTATAATTATTATCATTTCCCAAAACGAAATAAGAAACTTTCATTAATAAAATATCATTGCTCATATTTAGTGACTCCTCAGCCTATTTATAAAAGTGGTTTACTTACTTAAGAGTTGCTACATGAAATGTTCTTTGTTTGTACTTTTGTAGATGGTGTTTTTTCCTTTTTATTCGGTTAGCCGCAAAAACCCGACGCTTCCTGACTATGATTTATTCTGCAGCCTGAAAGCCGTGGGTCACTTTAATAAATGTATTTGGGGAAGGTGGTCTAGGGAAATGGATGGTACTCAGATGTAATAATTTTATACGAAGAAAATTATATTTTTGACCGGAATATATTATTATATAAACTGTCACTCACAGATATTACTTAAATATTTTTTCCTCTCACAGGAATTACTTAGGCCCACTTGCACCATCCCGAGTTAGTGTCTCATAATTAACACGCTAACCCAGAGTAAATTGTTAAAATTGTCCAATGAGAGACGCTGACTCTAGGGTTAAAATGTAAATATTTAATTTTCTTTTTCCCGTTTCGCGCAAGTGGACTTTATGAATATAGTTATTACAAATCACACCATATATAATACAATAATATTTTATTAGGAATAAATTTCCAATTGTTAATTAACCGACTTCAAAAAAAAGGAGGAGGTTCTCAATTCGTCGGAATCTTTTTTTTTACATCATTACTTTGTGTGTATGTTTATTACTCCTTTACGCCACAACTACCTACTAACGAATTTGCCTGAGGGATGGAGATTAATTATTATTATTATTATTTCCACACGTATCTTCTTTACCCCGAAAAAATAAGAAAGTATTTAATGCAAATTGGAAAACTTATCTAATAAATCTAATAATAACTAACTTAACTAATTCAATTCACGTGTTTGACATATCGCGAGTAAGCCACGGGATAAAGCAGTTCCCACGGGACACGAAGGAAGTATCAAGCAACAGCGAGTATTAAATAGATAACTTTTCTTACTTAAAAGCGCAATTTACCTGCCATTAAAATCATGCCCTCCCGCAGGGAACTCAGCAGGGTTCAAAACTAGCAGCGATGTGGAAAGCGCAACTCCGATTACTTTACCAAAATATCATACGAACGCCGAGTATGATGTAAGGTCGTATAGGTATTAATAACGGTGTGGAAGACAGTTGACTAAATAAAAATGCGGTCCTAAGGTAGGGCTGCCAACGATTCACAAGGAAAATAGTTTCAGACGAAGAAGATTTTTTTTTAATAACCGTAAGAGCCGTATAAGATTTGCTTTTATCACAGAAAGCTGTAGATCCAATCGCTTTAATGGAACAAAATTCAAAAATATTTTTGACTGGCTATGGTTGCTTCATTGTGTTTAAACTTCGAACAGTTTTTAACGTTTCAAATAATTATTATTATTTGTATATTTGAGTTATTTATTAGTGTGGTAAGCTGTTAGCTAAATTGGTGTATAACACCAATTTCGCTAATAATAATAATCTACCACGCTGGGCAGGTGCGGAGTTGTTGGGCGTCACACATCTTTGAGAACATTACTATGGTGAACTTTTAAACATTCAGGTTTCACAGTGTTTTACTTCACCGTTCAGAATTCGCTGCGTCATAAACGCAGGTACGAGATTGTCCGAAAAATTTTACGTTATGCGTGCCCTGTATTCAAATCCCCGACCCCTTTACGAGAGACAGAGGTCCGATCCATTGGGCTGTTACAGATAATCGTACCCTTATTATGTAAAAAATTATTCGAAATTTCAAATCAATATTCATTTATAATTTTTTGATACTTATATTATGAGGTATAAAAGCTCCTTACAGCAGCTCCTTAGCAGTTTTAGAGTCCGAAAATAGTATGTATTCGTATGAGTATGGTATGGCATGGTTGGCAACCCTATCATGAGGGGCTGTGAGGAGTCTGCAGGGCGCCGGCGCCAAGCGAGTTGCCGTCGCTTTAGGCAGTTTGTGGCCAGACTCGCCGGCGCCAGCACGGCCGAAGCGACCACGCGACCTCCACACGCTCCGACCTCGTGCACTACGACTACGCCTGCCGATTTCGGCTGTGAGGTGCACCAAACACAGTTGCCAGTGACCATGAGTGACAGTGAACTACGTGTGACCACTTGAAGTGTCCGTGCGAACTTACGATGACAAGCATGTTCCTCTCACGCGACATTCGTGAGGACATTTGCCACCTCCGAAGTTACAAGTTTCAATTGCGACAACTTCAGTGCCACCTAGTTTTTAATCCCGCTTAAGTGAACACTCCAGTGACCGCGATGGCTTCTTTGTTCAGGGAATGTTTAGTACTAATTTTTATAATATCGTGGCAAGTGAGTGACTCGATATCGGCATGTCCAAGAACTTGTGAATGTGGAAATAACTCGACGATATGTGAAATGTGTTCCTACAATGTGACTCTGAAAGAGAATGTAAATAAGTATCACTTAGAAGTTTGCTGCAGAAATGATAAAGATTCAGCCTTGTACAGCTGGTTACGAAACAATCCAAACAAAACTCTTTCGAGAATCGTGATAGAATACGAGATTACATGTAATACGAGCAGAATCGATTTCGACTATCCTTACCTAGATACGTTTTCGATCACGATGAGAAACAACAGCATAGTGAAGTTTCAAATAAATGTGAAGCTTAACAACGTTAGAGAAATTGATTTGTCCTCTAATAAACTACAAATAATAAACAAAGGGATGTTTAATAACTTCACGAACCTACGGAGGCTGATTCTAAATAGAAATCAGATTTCAAGAATTTATGAGAACAGTTTCTTTGGGCTTTCAAAATTGGAGACCTTGGATTTATCCGAAAATAATTTGAATACATTGACCAATGTGTTTTTCCCACTAAAAAATCTTCAACATCTAAATTTGAGCCGGAACAACATAGAGTTTATCCATAACAATTATTTCAATAATTGGTTACTCCAGCATTTGGATATTTCGCACAATAATCTGAGGAAAGTATCGCCGGGCGCTTTGCAGCAATTGCCGAATCTGGCGCGGCTGCTCCTCACAGATAACCCGCATTTGGGAATTACACAGTTGGATACACAACTGCTAGTTGGTACCGGTCGTAGACTTCAGCAGATCGATGCGTCGAGAACTGGCCTATGCCAAGTTCCCGAAGCGTTCACTCATTCTGTCCGTTTTCTGTCCCTCGTTGGAAACAGAATACCATCGATAAGGTGCGGTGATTTAGATAGCTATCCGTTATTGCAATCGCTAGACTTTTGCGACAATAAAATCGCAACCATTGAAGACGACTCCTTGGGAAGATTAGAAATGCTTCTATTTTTAAATATTAATAAGAATCTTCTCTCCAAGGTGCCGAGGTCATTGCCAGATGGATTAAAGTATTTGTCTATAAATGAAAATTTTATCAAAAACATTACCGTACCGGACTTTAAAGATTTACCGAATCTACGGATTTTATTACTAAAAAGTAATCAGATCGAATATATCGAAGATCGCGTCTTTGAAGATTTATTATCTTTGGAAATGCTCGATATATCTCATAACCCAATTAAGGTGCTGTCTCCGAGTACTTTTGATGGACCGTTATCACTTCGAGACTTGAGACTTTGTCACTTGAATATGTCTCTGCCCGAACAAGACGGTTCATTTCCTCTATCCTCACCCGAGAGCGTTCAAATGCTGCATCTCCAATCTAGCCCCGGCTTAGCGAAGCAATTGCTATCTGACTCAGCGGCTTTGGCGGCCTTTTCGCATTTACAGTATTTAGATTTGAGGATGAACAACCTTACTGTAATACGAAATGATTTGCTATTTTATTTAGGTCAGTTGAAAACTTTGAGGTTACATGGCAACAGAATAAATTGCAGTGCCGAGTTATGGTTATCTGATTGGTTGAGCTCAAATAAAAGTTATTCACACGACGAAACCTGTTACTTTTCGACTTTGGAGGCTAAATCTGAAATATCTAAATACAACTGTACGTTCCCAGAGACATTTACCATAAGTGAGAGCCTTCCACCTGTGAATTTGTATAGTACTGAAATGATTAACAAGTTGCTTAGGTATTATGGATATTTAAATAACAGAACCGAGAAAGTAAAGCATAACAACAACATCACTAATAACTTTAAAGATGTCAATGATGTTGTGAATAATAAAATGAATAAATTAGATAACGTTAAACTTCGATCAACTCTAAAAGGCTTTGCGGATGGGAGGTTTTTGAGAAATGATAATAAAATTAATTCAAATGATTACTTAAACGAAACGGCGTTTGTCAAAATTAGAGAATCATCCAAAGTTTTAGACCAGAATAAAATTCAAAACGATCAATTGAATATTGACCATAGATTTTTAGACATCGAGCCCTACATTCCAGTGTCTACCCGCTCGCCCAAAAAAGATGACATAGACACAAGGGAAATTCGAATGGAAAAGACTTCGGGTAAGCGATTAAATACGCCAGTGTCTACAAAGGAATCTAAACCAATTATTTGGTCGACTGAATATCAAATCATTCGATATCCTGCATCAACCGAGGCGTATACTGTAAACCCAAACGTTAGGCTGGAGTATTCATCCTTCAAAGATACAAACACGAGCTACGCCCAGTACATAGGGATAGTGGCGGCTATAGGCCTTATACTGATTTCATTGGTACTGTGGGCGAGTTTTCGTCTCAGATATAAGAGAAGACAAGTTCGAGCTCTGAATATCGACACGGAGGACCAAATAGAAGTGTCGAATATATCCGGAGGGGTATTATGGTGACATCTTCGCGCAGCCGATCCGACTCCTTTTGAATACGATTCTCTTTTAACGTAGCAATCATGTAAGTGTTTACACATAATTATGTATCTAAAATATTATACATCCGTAGCAGAATTTGGAATTCAAAGGCAAACCTAGATATCGTTATTTTCAAAAACATTATTTGGTTTTTTTTTTGGATTTCTAGGGTAGGTCTATATTTTCGCTAATTTCTAAATAGTGCTTTGTTCAGTTAGTCAGTAAGTCAGTTACCTTCCCTTTTGTATACCTACTACGGACATTTAAAAGTAGAGTAAATATGTTCGGATGATTGGTCAGTAGACTCTACTAAGCTCAATTTACTGAAATTTGATCTGTATATCTTAGCTGATACTCAGATTAGCACTCTGACTTCTTTTATCTTCATGGGATATATGTATTTTGAAGCCACAGGAAAACTTACAAGTATAATATTAGGTTTTATTTCATAATAGTAACCTTCCTCTTATATTTATTATCGTTATAAGATTGCAGAGCTATATTTGAACCTCATATTAATTAATAAACATAAAATTTTATATTTTCAGTGTGAGGCGGTCGGCTGCTGGAGCTAAGAAAAGTTTGTGATATACTATTATTACATTGAACGTACATATTTTTTTATGGAATAAGTACAAATAGATATATTAATATAAGCCACTTAGATTTACTTTTATCAATGTAAATAATGTAAACACGTTTAATTAAACTGCCGTAGATTGTATATTATAGTCATACTTATTTTGGAACCTGATTTTGTAAAATACGAAAACACACTAAATGCTTTTTTGTAAATAGTATTACGTATAGAATAAGTTATTCCAACATTTCATAGTACGTACCTACACAAATACCAAATTTTAAAGTCATAAAAAACTACCTAGGTACCTATGTTTTACATCACACTTGCTTGTAGATTCGTTCTATATTTATATAACATCAGTAAAAGACGACCAAATGGCGTAGCGGCAGCGAACCTGCCGTCTGCGTCGGAGGTCGTGGGTTCGATTCCCACTACTGGTAAATGTTTGTGTGATGAGCATGAATGTTTTCCAGTGTCTGGGTGTTTTTCAATATAATATTATATATTTTATGATAAATTAATATGTATGTATATTTATCTGTTATCTAGTACCCATAACACAAACTATCGCTTACTTTGGTTACGTTAGTAATATTATATATTCGTTGCTTTGGGGCTAGATTGCGATGTGTATAATGTCCTGCTATATAAATCATAACACTCGTGTTTTTTATTTTACATCACGTAAAATTACACGTTTACACGTTACACGTGTTTTATGGGTATATCCCGATTAAGTTAAGTAGCCCAAAACATATTTTCTATCTCAATTTGTCTAGAAACACGATTGGGAAGAAAATTCCTCGATAGAAAGTTTTTCCTTACATTGCTAAAATTTTTCATTATTTTTTATTTTTATCGGAAACTGCAGTGCATTTTTTTGTGCCGATAATAATAAAATTTATCTAAATACGGCGAGTGTGTCCCGTTTCTGTAGAATTAAACAGATCTCCATCATAGCCAAACACTTTTTTTTCCTCGCGAGTGTGATGAAAAACGTTTTACTCGTATGATGCGTGTGTGCAGTTCATTATTCCGCTCGCCTGCGGCTCGAGATCATAATGCCACTTCAAGTGCAATGACTAACCTAGCTGACATGTTTAATAAACAATAATGTACTCATGCAATTATGATACGAATTAGATCTGAGGAGTGACGTAATATGAAATGATTCTAATCATAATTATATAAATGTTGAGCCAAAGAATTTGCAAAGATCATATTGTCTTCCCTATAAATTCTTCTAGATTACAGTAACTGCGAATTTCCCATACTTTGTGCCAAATATTTTTTGTAATTATGTAGTGTAGTAATTATTATATTTATTTTTTGGTTTAACAATAGATACTGCTTTTGGCCGGCGTAATATGCAAAGCTGACATTTAGTAGCTTTTTTTGATAAAATTGGGAAAAGCCAGATTAATTTTCTGCATATTTTTAATTTGTGGTATTTTTGTGATGTTGTCGTTTCTAAAAATGTTTAAATTTATATGATTAAGTATCTAGAAGTACATTGAAAGCATTTTTTTCTATATTAATAAATTAGTAACTGTCGAGTTAATAATTAATCGATTTAATTTTTTTATCATGTAAGTACTTATTTAAAATTTATGAAATGAAAATTTTGAAATGAAAATTTATTTTCACCATATGTACATCATTTAACAATGGATTTAATTTACAGAAATAGTGTGTGATACACTATAATACAAAAAGATAATAATTATTGTGTGGTTATTTAAAACCAAAGTTGCAATTTAATCTAGGATTTACATAACCCTCGTTTAATTAAATATTGTTTTGCTGACCCTTTTAGGCAGATGACATAAGTAATAATTTGATTTTAAAAAGGAGTGAATACAAAGATTTTTTTAATTAACCGCCGTTAATTATTGGTCAGTGAAATTGAGTACCAACAGTTTAGGTAAATAATAAGACTTCTGTATTTTTGATAACTATTTAATAATAGTTATTCTTTAGGTTTATTAAATTATTTATTACTAGCTGTTGCCCGCGGCTCCGCCCGCGTGCAGTTCGTTTTTTTTTTACAAAAATGTTTCCCGTGGAATTTCTTAATTTTTACCAAGATAAATGAGTGGTCCCTGGGTTCGATGGACCCGTAAAGGAGTCTTCTTCCAATCTCTCCTGTCAACGTGCTATCTTCTTTCACACAATTTACCTATATCTTCTTTGGTCTTCCTCTACTTATACTCTGTCGAAATCGCTTATGTTACTCAATTCGCATGGAGTAAGACAGAGTGGGGCGTGATATCGTGGATTGTAATATCTATACTAACCAAACTTATCTTATTCTGAGATGATACCAACGCCCAGATATTGTAATTAAGCATTCTGATGCGCTGCTGTGTACGTAGCAACCCATTCCTGCTATGTACGGGTTATCTTGTATAGTTATACCTAGTTGCACGATCAAAAGGACGATTTAAACTGTCGATATTTCGACCCCGTTTTGATTGTGCTACGTAGATAAGTAGCTATAGGTTTTTTTAAACATCCCACGTGTGCTCTCAAATTTTTCAGGATGAAAAGTATCTTAAATGTTGACCGGGCATATTAATATAAAGTAGGATCATAAAATTTAATTTAAATCTTTCACTTGAAAGACGCCTGCTAACTGTTTTTGTAATGTTTTCTTTCCCGCGGGAACTTGATTGGATTAATAAGTTTTACTATATATATATTTTGTTAAAGAGGCAACATAAGGTATCAGCATAACAAATTTTACTAAATTAAGTTCATTAGTTGTTGTTTACAAAGCTGTTAAATTAATTGCAGTTTTTTAACTTTCCCACGGGAACTCTTTATTTTACCGGGATGAAAAGTATCCTATATGTTGACCAGGGACATAAGCTACCACCACACAAAATTTCATTGGAATCGGTCCAGCCGTTCCAAAGATTAGCCCGTACAAACAGACAGACAAACAGACAAACAGATAAACAGACAAACAGACAAACAGACAAACAGAGAAACAAAAAATTTGAAAAAAATTTAAATTAGTCCTATTTCACTTCTTACATCCCCCTGACTCCGTTTTTAGCATTTTTTTTATTTGTACAGAAATTCGACCTCTACAGATTTATTATATGTATTGATTACTCTGTACAAAAGGGCCATGCGATGGTTAAGCCCGCGAAATTCAATTCTTTTGTTTTTTTTCGCAGTTTGAACGCTAATTAGACATAAGAAGCTCTTGACAGTCAAATTGCGGAAATGACAGTATTATCTTCACGATTTCATATAAAAATATTTGTCTAAATATGTCCATTGTAAGAAATTAGTCCGAAGTTTAAAATGAGAAATTCGAAAATCTCGGACTAATTATTATAAACTGGACACTTTCTAACCAAAAATTTTGAATTTTGCGAGCAGACTCGTAGATTTCGCCTTAATATTATTATTTATCGCCGGCATATTATTCAAATTATGCTCACATCATAAGTATTATTCACGGACATTCGGCTTTATTGATATTTCCTGAATACATATTCAATCTAACAATTAAATTAGGGTACGTTTTCATACATCACTGGAACTAAGGTTGTAACTTGATATATAACATTTCGAAGACAATGGTGTGTAGGTATATGTTTTTACGTAACAGTAGTTCACGGTGTACAAACAAATAGCCAAAGGTAACAATAAATAGATTGAAAGAAATATTGTGTTTTAATTCGATTTAAATTAATTAATCGAATAACCATCCTTAAAACCTAGAGTAGGTAGAGATCGTATAAGTACTAAAATGTGAACGCTGTTTATGCTCACACTTTAAAAGAAAAATGTAGTGGAAAGGCATTCATTTTTAAAATAGACGACCTCTACCTAATTAGTCTATTACAATCAACAGAACTATCTATACTTATAATAAAACTGTAAAGGGTCGAATTCTGTACATTGAAGATATTTTGAAAATTATTGTTGGAGGACACTATTTAGTCGATACTGAAGCCAAAACTGTAATTTGTTTAATTTTTGTCTGTCTGTCTGTCTGTCTGTCTGTCTGTCTGTCTGTCTGTCTGTTTCACGACCGGGCATCACGGCTAATCCGCTGGATGGATTTAAATGAAACTTGACATGATTATAGTTCATACCCCGAGGTAGGACATAGGATACTTTTTGTCCCGAAATTCATCATGGTTTCCCTGGAAGACGGCATCAAAGTCCAAACGTTTTTTAGTTATAATTCATTAACGCGTTGTCCGATTCCATTCATTCTTTTTTTGTTAGAAAGGAGGTTCTTTAAAGATTATTCCAATACGAATCTTATCATCATCACTTTTGTAGTTCAGAAATTACAGACATCAGAACCTTTAAGTTCAAGTAGGTAGGTGACTTGAAACTCGGCATGCACAAAGAACCTAGGGCTAGGACGTAGGGCTCAAGTAAGGCTGGAGTACCCTTACAGCCGTAAATAAATAGACTTAGCAGGAGATTTTGTAATGTTTTAAAATTTTTCACTTTTAGGGTAAACAAAAATCATGTAACTGGCGTTATCGCTACGTTATACCGTATAGCGCCATCTCTACAATTTATGTGGAACTTGAATGTAAAACTCTGAGATAGGTACTACCGAATTTTTTTGAATAAAAATTAACTGTCATGTTATTTACTGTTTCCTGACTTTATATTAAGATGGCAC
The DNA here is from genome assembly GCA_963855885.1 of Coenonympha glycerion. Lineage (NCBI taxonomy): Eukaryota > Metazoa > Arthropoda > Insecta > Lepidoptera > Nymphalidae > Coenonympha > Coenonympha glycerion. The sequence goes on along the minus strand of OY979638.1, from coordinate 3,997,366 downwards.
TGTTAAAACAGACATGAACAGATTTAAACTTTTATCCGCAATATGGAAAGGGTAAGATAATGGTTCACAAATATTTTTAACTCTTAGGTCTTATCGATCCTAACCGACTGACTGTCATCTGACATGTCTTTTTATACGTAAGGAAATATATATCCAATGTCCATTCTGATGTTTTGGATTGTATTGAGATGAAGCAAATATTTTTAAAAGACTCTTATATTATGTTGGGCTGGGGAATATTGTTAGTAGAGTAATTTATCCCAGTGGTACCTACCCGGCCGAACTCTGAAAGAAGAGTTCTACCACCAGTACAACTTTTCACATGGTTTAATAATTTTTGACATATTTCGTGGTTTCAGAATAAAAATCACAATGAAAAGGACGATTTTAACTGTCGATATTTCGATACATTGGTACAAGTCGTGGTCACGTAGTGACCACGACCTGTGCCACTGGGTCGAAATATCGACAGTTAAAATCGTCCTTTTGATCTTTCAACTACGTATTAATGAAACTTTATATTTTTATTAAGAAAAAGGAGTTTTCAAAATCACCACAAGATAACCCGTGCAAAGTAAGAACAGGTTTTGTACAACATCACACCAGAATCCCGCGAAAAATCTAGGAATTCCAGTAGGAAGGTATATTATGTAAAAAAATCGTAATTCACGCGGGCGGAGCCGCGGGCAACAGCTAGTATATCATAAAATATGTGATACAACAGAATAATATAGAGTTAATGAACTAACAATTTCATTTTTAGCCTTTGAATTTAAAATAAAATTCAATTGAAGCTTTTTACATCCTCTACAACTTATACGAGTGACTGAAATCTCACCTTTGAGTGTAAAATGAAGATGTAGGAGCAATTAACAAGTAGTCGACGGAGCGTCAAAATGAATGCTTCTGCGATCCTTGCGTCGGTCTATAATATGACCCACTGGTTAGCGGGAATACTGGATACACATTCGCTACCTCCTATAGAAGTCCTAATAATTGCTACTCAGCATCACATCGGGACACTTAATCGCTTGGCGCTATCAACCGCGGTGGAAGACAAGCTACTAGTGGATATCATATCATTCCAAACTGATAAACAGGGTTAAATAAAAAAATACCACCTTCTACACCAAGGCTCGAGAGCTCGTTGCAAAAAAAACCATGTACCTAAAACCTGTGAAAATCAGATACCTATCCCAATAAGTTTATGAAAGTGTGACGTCGTAATTTTCTGCCTTTTTCTTTTGCAAGCCCAGTTTTAGATGCGATAGTCGTAACTAGTGTACCTTCCGCATTAACCAGGAGCGTAGCCGGGTGTGTTGTGTCGGCGGGGGGTTACGCCGAGAGGTTATACAAACAGCCGCGCCGAGCAATGAGTACACCTCCGTAGTGTGTGTGTGCACGCATCCGCTTGAGAAAGCCGACCTGAATCTTGTTTTAGGTCATATTCAAAGGTGTCTACTAACTACGAGTGTTGGTATACCGTTAATGTACGAGTATATTCGGTAAGTATATACAATGAAATACGTCATTTAATACGTCTATGAAATGAAAATGAAGATGAAAATCTTTATTTTCCATATAGGCCTAGCTATAGCATGCTCTAATAGAGCTGATTTTTTAAAGGGTCATAACCGTGTGATTACTTTCAAAACAAATATAATTTTACCTTTATTATTTTAGGTCATATAAATAGAGATATAATCGATATCAGCTGGGTGATCGGCTAAAAAAATATCAAACATTAAAGAACAGTATAAATGTTTTGCATTGAAGAAGTAGGAATACATTTAACAAGTGCGGAAATAAGTAATGTTTATAGAATAGGAGCACAAGCAAATAAAAACCGCCCAGTTGTTGTTACTTTGACTACTATCTGGAAAAAACATCTCATACTTAAAAGCAAATCCTTACTTCCACATGGCATCTATATAAAAGAAGATTTCCCTAAAAATGTTCTTGAAATCCGGAAACAGCTACAACCTAAAGTGCAAGAGGAAAGAAAAAAAGGAAACATTGCATTTATAAAATATGACAAATTGATAGTTACGAAGTCAAATGACCCAGGCCGTGAGAAGAGGAAGAGGGAAACGACGGGTTCACCGAAGTCGCCTACGCAAAAGAGATCAAACTCCCAAATTGCAAAAACATTAACTGCAAATAGTGCTAAGGATGTAATTAAACCTGGTATACTTCAATACATGGTACGAGGGAGATCATCGTCATTATCAGAAATGTCAAAAAACAACTAAGTGCCCTCGACAACCTAAACATTTATAATACTAACTCCATACTAAAACAAACACATGAAAATATCACCCCAAGCCGGTTAGTCACCGTGGGGAAAGCTGACTACTACCCTCCAAATGTAAAAACAAAGCTACTTCAAAAATCACTTCACAAGGATATTCTGCATATTATTACATACAATACACTTTCGTTACGAACAAATGAAAAACTAGCAGAGCTCAGGATGGCGCTGGAAAATATAAAATGGTCCATTATTGGTATGAGTGAAGTAAGGCGTCTGGGAGAAAATATTGAAGACTATGGAGAAAGTATCCTGTACTATAAAGGAGACCTACGCCATATTTTCCTGTACCAGGAAAATATGGCGTAGGTTTTTTAATACGTAAGGAACTGAAGGATTACATCAATGAATTTATAGGCATATCAGAGCGTACAGCAATACTAAACATAAAACTGCCACCATCGGAAGAAATGTGGTCTATTGTCCAAGTCTACTCCCCAACAGAACAATCGGCCATCACAGACATTGACTCCTTTTACTCAACTCTTACAGATGCTATTAGAAATCACACAGGCAAAAACTTAATAGTTATGGGAGATTTCAATGCGCAAACTGGTAATAGAAGAAATGGAGAAGAAATGGTGCTAGGTCCTTACATCTTAGGGAAAAGGACAAGAAATGGAGAGAAATTAATTCAATTGGCGTATGAGTTCAATCTCAAAATACTAAATAGCTATTATAAAAAACGTTCTGGAAACCGATGGACATGGGTATCACCAGATGGAAAATACAAAAACGAGATTGATTATATTCTCTCCAATAGAGGAAAAGATTTCAATGACTGTGGGGTAATAAACAATCTCAACTTCAACAGCAACCACAGAGCACTCAGAGCTAAACTAGTAATGAAATCAAATAAAAGAAGACCATTCAAAGTAAGACCAAAAAACAAGTGTATGCTGTTAGGAACAACTTTAAAGGAGAAAATGAACGACTTCATTGAAAATACAAAGGAACTCAGTACCCAGACTAAATACGATAAATTATTAGAAGCTCTAACAATGACAGAAACACCTGGTGAGCGGAACAAACGATTACCATGGCTATCAGAAAAAACAAGGAACCTCTTAGAAGACAGAGTTAAATTACTTTGTGAGCATAACAAAACAAAAGACATAAGAAAGAGTATAGCCCAAAGAAGTAAAGAAATCAATTTAAGCATGCGAAAGGACAGAGAGAAATATAGGTTACAAACGCTAGAAAACTGCATCCAAAAAACAGGAGGAGCCAAAAAAGCTCTCAAGCAGTTGGCAGAAAAGCGAGATTGGATACCTAAGATGAAAGTCATTAGTGGAAATAGTTTGACCAAACGACCAGACATTAACACATTAGCGACAAATTTCTTTAAAATCTTATATACAAGCCAATGCAATATTCAACCAACAGACCTAGATCTACCTCTGGACATGGACATGGTACCAAATATAATGCTCACTGAAGTGAAGAAAGCCATAATATCACAAAAAAAGGATAAGACCCCTGGCTCCGATAATATTACCAATGAATATCTAATAGCAAACAAGAGTGTAATAGCACCTATCTTTACATATATATTTAACGATGTATTAGAGAGCGAGCTGATCCCAGAGCAATGGACATCATCAACAATAATCTTACTGCACAAAAAAGGGAGCAAAGATGACATAAATAATTACAGACCCATAAGTCTTATAACGAATATTTACAAGATCTTTGCCAAAGTAATTCTCAACCGAATAACAAGAGTGTTAGACGAGAACCAACCAAAGGAGCAGGCGGGATTCAGAAGTGGCTTCTCAACTCTAGACCACATCTATGTAGTAAAACAAGTCTTCGAAAAGAGCAAAGAATTCAACACCATTTTTTATTGTGGTTTTGTAGACTACAGTAAGGCATTTGACTCACTAGAACACGAAGCTATCTGGAAAGCACTTAAGAATCAAGGAGTAGAAAATAAGTACATAAAAATATTGAGAAACCTTTATACAAATAGTAAAGCGAAGATAAGGCTTGAAAAAGAAGGGAAAGAAATCAAGCTGGGAAGAGGTGTTCGTCAGGGTGACCCTCTGTCACCTAAACTCTTTACAGCAGTTTTGGAAGATATCTTTCGGAACCTAAACTGGGAACTAAAAGGTATAACAATAAACGGAGAAAAATTATCGCATTTGCGATTCGCAGATGACATTATAATCTTCTCTCAAACAAAGGATGATCTCGAAGGAATGCTAAACGACTTGGATAGAGAAAGTCGTAAAGCTGGATTGATTATGAACACTCAAAAAACCAAAGTCATGACAAACGGGATAGAAGAACCTATTTACATCATGGGAAATGAAATTGAATATGTCAACGAATATATATATCTGGGCCAAATTATATCCAAAGAAGATCTTACACCGAAAGAAGTGGAAAGACGCATAGGAAATGCTTGGAAGAGATTCTGGAGCCTAAAGGAAATATTTAAAAATAAAGAAATAAGCATGGCCATTAAGAGAAAACTATTCAACACCTGCATTGTACCAGTGCTTACATACGGTTGCCAAACTTGGTCCTTGACCAAAGCTCACAGAAAGAAGTTTGAAACTTGCCAGAATGCCATGAATAGAACAATGATGGGGAAAAAACTGTCAGACAAAATAAGAACCTCAACAATTAAGAACTTCACAAAAACTAAGAATGTTAACATCGTCATAAAGAAACTCAAGTGGAAATGGGCTGGGCATACAGTCAGGGGCCAAGATAAATGGAGCAAATCAATAATGTACTGGTACACAGGTCATATGAAAAGAAAAAGAGGTAGACCGTTCCAGAGATGGGTAGATGAAATCAAGTCTATGGCAGGTGGCAACACTTGGACAAGAAAAGCTTGTGACAGACAGATGTGGAGGAAATTGGAGGAGGCCTTTGCCTTAAATGGGCAAACAAACTAGGTTGTCGAGGCAGAGAAATTGTTACAATACTATATAATACTTATATTGTTTAAAAATGTACTTTATACTGTTCAAATATTGTTCTTTGTTACTCTGTATGTTAGTATCTTAGAAAATTGCAAGTTTAGCGTCAATAAATGTGTAAACCAAGTTTGAATAAAGGCTCTTTTTATTTTATTTTATTTTATTTTTATTATAAATGTTTGGTTTTAGATATATTACTGCAGATAATAGAATTTGCCGCATACGTTTGTATGGAGCAGCGAGTAAGTTTATGTATGGTGCTAACTCTAGTACTTATCAGTTTCAAGCGTTTTTACGACCCTGGCTCATAACTTTGTACGGGCGTCGTTTAAAAAACAAGAGCAATAGCGACCACGCTGGCCAAGTACGGGATTGAAGGTTTTACACGCCTTTGAAAAAAATATGGAAAATTCTCAGAAATCGGTGCAACAGGTGTAAAATGACGCAGTGAGTAATATTCACATTAAAATATTTGAGCAACAACATCTGTTTTTTTTTTTTTTTAAATCTTGCGAGAATCATAAATTTCCCAGGATAAGAGGTGAGTTAATCCAAGGGTAGATATACAATCTATCTTCACATTCCAAATTCCAGCCAATTCGGCTAGTATTATGTCGTGATTCCGTAACAAACATTTTACATAATTTACGAGCAGACGTAGGCACAGTGATATTTCCAAGTAATAAATAATGTCACTGAACATTTGTTATGTGTGTCAAATTCAGTATTATCACAAAACAAAATGGCTCTCTATACACGGTGGAAAAATTCAAACGGGGGGACATTTAAGTTCAAAAATATCAGCTTATATATTTAAAATATGCTGCATACAAATCGTTCATCATTCAAATATCATTAAATAATACGAGTAAAAACAATTTTCAAATATTTTTCAAAAAGTAGCTCTTTCAGGAGTCAGACTAAAATAAAAGACAATAAGCTTAAAATGTTTTTATTTAACTTTATATGATCTACCAGTTGGAGAATCAAAGACGCGCCCCAATCCTTCCTAACTCCTTACGAATCGCATGAAACATATAAGCAATTGGAAAATATATGGGGAGCATTTTGAATTAATTTGGTTTTTGGAGCACAATTTTAAGACATGCCTTATAAGTTAATTACATTAATTGCAGTTTAAACAGAATAATTGGCACCATTGTATTTTTCACTTTTAGTAGGTTGGAGTCTTGGCCCAGGTAAGATTTTTGAAAAATGTCTGAATGCAGATATTTTATATTTAAGAATAAACGAATATTTCATTTAATTGTTGAATATTTAAGGTACGTTTCCTTCATGTAACGTTCGTATCACCCTTTACATTAAAGAAGATTTACCTGACCACCGCTCTAGAAAATGGCCGTAACATGTAAGAAAGAAAATAAATACAAGATAAAACAGATGAGTGTTATCTATTTCTTTGCGCCTTATTGTCCAGATGAGAGCACGGCTCCAGGTTATAAAGCTAAGATATTAGTTTCTTGACCCAACTTATCTTATTAAAAGTTGTTTGATATTACAGAGAAATGGTTGAAGTGGCTAGCCTTTTTGACTGTAGAAAGAAAATCTTATATTCCTTTATTCTCAGCTGTAAAGCTGTTTTGTTCCCTGGCATCCTCTACGATAGAAACCTATCATAATATGATACCACGAAACACTTTCGAATTCAAATGTTTAGTTTTAACATATTGTAAGCTTTTGGAAATAAAGTTTTCGAATGGCAGTATCATTTTCATACCACTAAAACTTAAACAGTTAAAAAATTTCACTTAAAACATGAGCTTGGATTCCGTTTCTATTTCTATATCTTTAACTAAGGCTATCGTCTAATCATAGAGAAAGAGAATTAATTCATTATTAGTAACAATAGCAGCCTATTCATATTCTGTGGGGAAAAAAAATAATATATCTAGTCTTATATTTTTGGATATTTTCTGATTTTAGCTCATATCTCGAAAATCTTTATGAAAAGTTTTGGTTACTTTGCTACATTCGTTCGAGTTCATGACGTCTTTTTAAAAAGTTGCCTCGAAATTAATATCACTTTAACCACAAAAAGAGTTTTTAAAAGAAAGACTTTGAACGAATTAGAATTGTAAATTCGGATGCTTTGATCCGCGTCGGAATATAAATCCCTAACGAATTGAAATTAACCTGTTAAAGGGTCGTTATTGCTTGAAGAACGTCTTATAAAAGGAAGCTATGTGATATATCTATATCTAGTACTAACGTACCTACTTGTGAGCAATAAGGAATGATGTTGTTCATCAATGCTGATTGCCGTCATTATCGAAACTCGATCCCCCTTTATTCTGCAACAATATTAGCAGCGACGACCTAACATCTATGCGCTGATTGGTTAATATTTGCATCAGTTATGCAGCCAAGGCGACAATTGGCTGATGATGACTGCGTTGCTATACCTACCTTCGATGGTTGGCTGATGTACAATTTTATACCTTACAGAATCACACCCCTGAAAGCATGTATTTGTTAGAATTTTCGACTGATCAACGTAGTTTATAAAAGAAATTGGAAAACTAATGTCAGGATGGTTTATGAAAATATCTTTACACTTGTGTTTTTCCTTAATTTTTCTTTTTAAAATTCATTAACTACCGAAATAACAAAGTCTAAAAGTACAAAAGGGTTTGATTGAAATAATGCTGGATCTCGAATTCGAATTGTCTGATCTAAGAAATATTTATGAATCGACTAAATAATAATAATAATCTATCACATGACTTATTATAGTAGCATAGTAAAATAAAACAACTGCAATCAGTTCCACTTTCAAAATGTGTAATTCATTAATTACTTTATATTTAGTACTTTCTAGTTATTTTAAATCAAATGACTTTACCGGTGTTTCACTAAGTTAAATGGTTCGTGGTGGAAAAAGAAACACCGAAAGAAAACCATCTACTACCTTTTTTAAATTGAATATTTTACAATATTATTCATTTACAATATTACTTTCATCAATCGCCTTATTCTAAGTTACACATTATAATTAGTTATACTTATCTTCGTATCAAACCGGAACAGAACACATTACACACTATATAATTTTCGCCTTTAATAATTTTGTGAACAATCAAAGTTACTTTACTTCATAATGCAAATATATCGAGAACCTTAACTTGGCACGATCTCTCACAAACTGAGTGGCGTCTTCCTTATGTCATTGTTTATAACCGTTTCTGTACAGTACATGTTCAACTATTTTTTATGTTATAATGGAACAGGCGGCATTTCTTACAAACAAAATATTGTTGGGAATCATCTAAAAGTAACACAAACACCGACATCGTGTTAAAACAATCGTAAAACGAAAACCTATTCTTCTATTCTTTGCCTATTGTATCTTTAAGCCGAAAGTTTCATAAATATAGCATAATAGGTTTTATGGTCCCTTGCTTTAACAAAAATAAACCGAAAATATTTAAAAGTTGCTATTATATTGATTTATGACTGGGAACGTATCGACACGACTGTTTCTCACGGTTTTAAGATTTATTAAAAAAATAACTCTGGAAAACATGTAATTATAATACTGATAATTAACACAATTATTCATCAAATTTGCCTATATTATAACATATTCATGTACCGTCTAACCAAGTAGCGTCTTCAGTACCTATTGCACAAATCTATTAATTCAAGAATGTATATAATAGGTACAAGTATATGATAGGTACACATGACATTGGATTTAAAAATAAGTTAAATCCGAGGGCTTTTGTTGTTCTAAAAAACACAGGGTGGATACGGAACGAGCTTAATCGTCTAAAATACACGACAGTTATAAATGATTTAGAAAATCCTTCAAGGCAAGCGGTTCCTAAGAGCGGGTCTCTGTTACTGTCTCTATGATAAATTATAAAATACACAGCACTTAATCCTACAGAATGTTCCTAAGGTAATCAAAGCACTACCTATTTAAACAAAGAATTTAAAAATTCTATCTAATATCTATAAAAGCTTTACTTTAATTCTTAAACGCCTATCTAAAGAGACAACGATGTAAATAATCTTGAAAATAATTCATAAAATTATCCACTTTTAATTAATAATATCAAGATATTCTGAATAGGATAACAACGACGAAGCCGAAATGACTCCGCTCTTACTCCGCTCGTGCTCGATTTGCCTAGCGTATAGACCCACCATAATATATTTTTTTTATTACGTCATAACTTCTGAATATTTTTAATACAGATAAATTTTTCCTGTTAATATTATTAATCGAGATATTTTTTATATAAACATCTTTTACTTACATATGCTCTATATTAGTCATATTATGGTTTCACTTTTCTCAATAATAAAGATCACACCGAACTTATATAACAGGATAAAATTAATGCAATACAGGAGTCATGGCGATGATCAAAAGTACGGCCACGTAACTGGAAACTGTACGGACAACAAATTAGCTATCCAACATATTAGCTGCGGTGGAATACGAGGCACGTGCGGGATTAAGATTCTGCTCTGTTAGGCTGCGAGCGTACGCGGCGGTTTTTATCCGCACCGAGTGCCGCAACGTTTACGTCAGGCGATATCGAATGTGGAGCACTTGCTAGGTTCATTGCAGTCTGAAGATCGGAGATTTCGTCTCAAATGTAGTCTTATACCAGCAGCTTTACCTGTTCTATTTCTAAGATTACTTTTGGAACGCTTTTGAAATAAAACTTATGGACAATTCCATACGTTTTGTTCCACATTTCTGTGTGCTGATTCTGTATCGTTCACTTAGTTAGTTAGTAACCCAAAGTGGGTTATTAACTAAGAAAACGGAGGCAAAAATCCTATTTTTGTATTCTTTTTGTACAAGATAGCAACTAGCATGGTATACTGATATGATACCATACCGACCTAGGTTGGTAATTTGTGCAAAAATAGGATTTTTGCCTCCGTTTTCTTAGTTAATAACCCAGTTTGGGTTACTAACTAACTAAGTGAACGATACAGAATAAGGCCCCTGATCAAGAATTAATCTAGTAACTAATTGACGACAAGTATCACTTTTCATATCCTTGCATTTCATTCAAAAAGCGTACCAAAAGAAATGGTAGAATAGGTAATATGGCATCCGAATGATTTACGTAAACCTTTTTCGTACAAGAAAACAGTATAGCGCTATATATCAAAATTATATAGGTGTTTATAGGATAGGTAGCTGGTAGCGTGGCCTTACTGTTGGTGGAAAAACAAGCATTTTTGGCACCGATAAACTGCCGATATTTTTTCGCGCCGTCTGTCCTGACATGGCCGAAACAAGTATCGAGCTGTGCCCTGGAAAAATAAATATTCATGGCCATCGACAAACAGTACGTCATATTAAAGCTTATAATTATGTCTTTACAAACCTTTTTGTTTTATGATCAGAAAACAGGCGAGAGACATAATATCAGCATAACAACTTTCAACAAAATTTGCCTAAATATTTGTTTTGTTTTCAAAATATCTTTATTGTTACAACTAAATAATAAATACAGTCTAATCTCTAGTACTAAGCCTAGGTTAAACAAATATTTGTAATAGCAATGATTTTTTATCAAAAAATGATGCGTATTGGTTATGAACTAATAATTTTTTCATATTACAAAGCTTAGAAAATGCGAGTAAACATTTTTAATTGCAATGATTTAGTAAACAAATCGGTATTAAAAATATTTAGGCGCATTTTGTTGAAATGAAAAATGAAATGAAAAAGTTTATTGGTCATGCACATTAGGTACATATTAACAAGAGAGAAAAAATAAGTAACAGGAAGAACAATGTGCACTCCCAAATGGGCCTCCACTCAGCATAAGCCTTGCTTTTTATGGCAAAGCGCTGGTCTTCCGTGAGGCCCACCTGAGACGTGGACGGCGACATGAAGATTACACAGAAAGAACATAACATAGCAAAAAAAGAAACAACACAAACAGAATTAAACAATTATTATCATATTAAACTACTAATAAATTATTATACATATATATATATATATATATATATATATATATATATATATAAAATATATAAATATAATAATATTATATAGGTATTTTAATTTTATATTAAATAGTAAAACATTATATACTTACACTAGCATTGCCCGCGGACTCCGTTCCGCGTTAAAAATATTTTTGTCCCGGCCCGTTTGTCCCGCATAAGGCCCGGTTTCCACAAAAGCGGAGTGGAATGGAGCTGTGTTTGAATAACTAACCAGATTTCATCATTTCAACATCAACTCTCCCCTCAGTTTCGGAGATGTTAAAATGACGAAATGTGATTGGTTACTCAAATACTTACAGCTCCGCTCCGCTTCGCTTTGGTGGTAACCGGGCCTTATACGTGCTTATAACCACAGCCACGAAACAACAGCCCACAGCGCTGGACGCGAGCGAGGCATTCGCAATGATACTGCGGACTGCCGACAGCCTCCTATCGCCACGCAACGGCCGGGGCGGCGCGTTTTTATTTTGCTAATATCTTTGAAGATATTTGTTTAAAGTGTATAGCGTAAAAGGCACAAATATTCTACATTAAATTTCCATTCTGAAAAACATATTTACAAAGATATAAATTAATACCATATGGGCTAAGTAAGCGTTACAAAATTTATTTATTTTTAATCCACAATTTTAACAGTAAAAGCAGTTATTGTGAGTTACCTGTAAGGGATAGGCATATGCTCTCGCGGACTTTTTTTGCAGATTTTGATACGTTCTTTAATATTGTAGAACATTCTTTTGTTCTATCTTCAATAGTTTCCGCAGCGCACGCGATGAAAGCAATTTTTTTTACGACTTGGATTACATCATTCAAGTTTAAGTAAAGATGAATAATTAATTTTGGAAATTATTATAGCCTATGACACTCCACAATAACGTAGCTTTCTAGTAGTGAAAGAATTTTGAAAATCGGTTCAGTAGATCCAGAGATTACCCCTTACAACGTCACAAACTCACAAACATCGTTACGCTACCTCTTTATAATATTAGTATAGATAAACACATACATATATTATATTAGTTAAAACCAGCCCTGTAAAGTCCTTGAAATAATAATCGACTATGCGGTATTTATTTGTTTTAATAACAGATACTTTTTGAGATTTTTCTTAAAAGTGATTTTGGATTTCCTAATGTCACGCAGCGGCGGGGGTAAATCGTTCCAACATTTCTAAAAGCTCATATCTGTAATCCGTCTGTAATTCCAAACTGTAGTTGCCCTCAAGTAGAATATGCTACGAACATTAAATATCTCGGACTTATCATAGATAACACCTTATCCTGGAAATTGCACATAACCAACTTAACATCTAAAATTAGGAAACTTATATACATATTTAAAAATCTAAGATCTACTGCAGATAAATCAACTATTTTTATGGTATATTATTCAATTGTTCAATCAATACTTACCTATTGCATCTCTGTCTGGGGCGGAAGCAATAAAACCTTAATGCTGCAGTTGGAGAGGGCACAAAGGTCTATTCTAAAAGTAATGACATGCAAACCATTCAGATTCCCTACAATAGACTTGTATAAAGACTGCAAAGTTTTATCGGTTCGCCAACTGTATATATTTCAAATAATTATGCGTAAACACAATAACACTAACTATAATAACAAACCTGAAAAAAAAAAGAATAGATAAAATCTTTTATACCGAAATACATAAAAGCAATCTTGCTGGGAGACAGTACTACATTATTAGCTCTAGACTTTACAATAAAATAAATAAAGCACTAAATATATTTCCTCTTAATAAGAATAAGTGCAAAAACCGTGTAAAAGAATGGCTTCTTACACAATCTTATAACGACACGGAAAAGTTTCTTGAAATCCTAAGTTAACTCTAATTATATATACCTAGTATTTAAATATTAAATTCATTTGCAACAAAATATATATATATATGAAATAACATACAATTAGCGCATTGTCACAAAGATATACTTACATCTAACACACAGCTTTCACCATACCCAGTCACAGCACACACTAAACACACACCCGCAATCACAAACGCTTTATTTTTTTAATGTTCAAAATCTATTATAGGAGAGACACTGCCGCCTGAAATACAGGTTTATTCCTAGCTCAGGGGTAGTGGATCACCACCTTAAATGCTTTCTTTGTTTTAATGAAATATCTTGTCAAATTAAAAGTAAATACATTTTGAAACTACTTAGTTCACGATATAACTTAAACATTTTATAATAAAATATTTGTATTGGTTAAAAAAAAAAAAAAAAAATTTAGTGACGCGGCATCTGGAGAGTCCATACTCGATTCGACCTAGTATCAGTAACTTTGCACCATGACAATTTTTCGTAGAGATAGGCAGGTTGCTGAGACTTTAATACTCCGAAAAGTAATGACGCCAGATGTAAGTTTCGTCTAACTTTCATATTCAGCAAATTGGCTTCGTTAATATACGGAGTAACATGTGTCCTGGGTGGAATGTAAAAACAAAAGCGTGCACATGCATTCTGAATGCGCTGTACCAGTCGCTGTGTACGGACAAGTAACCGCGGACCATATAGGGCATCAGCATAAGTTAGCTTAGAAAGTATCAAAGTCTCACACACCTTGACACGCACATCTACACTTAAATACTTTCGTATTCTATATAAGATTTTTAATCGATAAAAACAGCTTCGCGCGGTTTCTAAAATATGGTTTTCAAAACGCAATTCACTATCCACAAGTACTCCTAAATTTCTAGCCTCCTTAGTGCATTGCAATACCTCATTCTTTATGCGCACTGGATGATCGTCCTGGGATACTTTAGCCAGTGCGCGAGGATAACCAAGTAACATATATTTAGATTTGCCTGGGTTAAGCACTAATTGGTTATCTCTCGCCCAGTTGGCTATACTATCAAGATCTTCATTCAATTTATAGACTGCTTCGCTGTGATTATCTGGATTAAAAGATATATATAATTGAATGTCGTCCGCATACATGTGGTAATTACAGTGCCGAATACTACTCACAATATCAGCGGTATATATAATAAAAAGAATGGGACCCAAAATAGAACCTTGTGGAACTCCTCTGGCTAGCAATCTAGGCGCGGAAGCAGCAGACCACCCTGTAGAATCACGAAGTTCAACATACTGAGTACGGTCACTGAGGTAACTTGCGAACCAATTAAGGGATTCTGCGGAAAAACCATAATATTCCAGCTTTGCAATCAATATGTTGCAAGTTGTTATGCTGATATTTTGTCTCTCGCCTGTTTTCTGATCATAAAACTTAAACGATTGTAAAGACATAATTATAAGCTTTAATATGACGTACTGTTTGTCAATGGCCATGAATATTTTTTTCCGAGGGCAGAATCCGGCCATGTCATTTCTATTGTCATAAATGATTTTTGCGTAATCGTTTCCAATCGTTACGCAGCTCTCGAAAAGGAACATTTTTTCCCCTTTTCTGCAATATTTCTTATCGATACTCCTATTGGTCATAGTGTGCAGTTACATTTGTAGCTTATACCTATAGCCTTCGTCGCTTAATGGAATATCCAACACAATTTTAGCAAAGATTAGCGCGATCAATTAAACAAATTCTGTAGCTTTATAAGTATTACGTGCATGGTTAGAACTCGAACCTCGGATCCGACTGAACATTGAGGTTATAATATAACCACTGAGTTATGTAGGTATAAGCTATCCCCAATATTCCAACCAAACCGATACAAATCCTCTTTAAATTGCACCAGCCACCAGCGTTATTTTAATCTATAAATCAGCGCGGCTAAATCCGTTACATTGAATATTTGAATTGAAATCGCAGCAATTCATGCCGGGGCGAGCTCCAAAATAAATATTGGAAGCGGTCAGCGGCGGCGCGGCGGGAATGTTTGAAGTCTGTTTGTTTGTCCACCGCGGCATGATCGCAAGGGTTGAAATAAATCACTTTTTAGAGTGCGTTACTTAGATTTTTAGTAATGGCAATATTGTTTCTTTTATTCCTAATAAATTAATTATTTCCACAATTGCATTGCTGTTTCGGGAAACACCTGTGTTACAATGGTCGCTGAAAATTCAGCAGTTTGTTCTCATACCTAAATTAAGCAGGGCTTGAAACGAAGAGGGCGGATAATAGCGTTGTCCGATCACACAATTTAGCGAATCATAAATAATGCGAACAATCGCCACTGTAATTAATATACTTAGATGCGATCTGCAATAGTGGGCAGTGTTTTTTAGGGTTCTCAACCAAAGCCATTCTGGCGATCTGGCTACTAAAAAGTGCTTGACTGGGTTTTGAAGATTTTCAAATTTTTAAAATTGAAATACTCGGTTATTTACTTCCAAGAAGGTCCCGTTTAAAGGTCACGATGTGCCCTAAGATAACAGAGCTAATTCAAAAAGATCGACCTCGGGTGCAAATTTTTTGCGGACCAGTTTTTACTAAGGTATATATATATACAGCCATGATTTAAGTTCATTGTAAAAAACTTGGCTTGTAAGTTAGACCATGTTAAATAATAATGAACACTTTGATTTGATAAGTTATAAAAATAATCTAGTCAATAAATGGAATAATTTACGCAGACTATTTTACGTCAAGTTAACACAAGTTTATAGCTGACTTACAAGAACAAATAGGAACCGACAAAAAGCTACTCAGTAAGGAAAAAGTTGCTGATACAAAAAACTCTCGACTCTCTTAAATATCCAGTAAAGCCTTCCGCTTTATACGTACTTAGACTCGGTTTTATAAATATTTTACGTTCTTACGTCCCTGGGATGTAGTTCGAAAATACAGTTTTGTTGAGCATTGAAATAGTAGAGATAACGTTTAATTCTTAACTATAGATACAGTTGATAAAATAGCAGATATCTCTTTAGTTGACTAGCTGTTGCTCGCGGCTCTACCCGCGTGAATTTCAGTTATTCACAAATACCGGAGGAATTAGTTTTTCCTGGTATGAAACCGCGCTTTCAAATATGTCTGTACAAAAAAAATGTTGATCCGTTACTGAATTATGACTTTTATATGAGAAATTATAGACGGTCTATTTCACGCTATCTGGTCTCGTCCTACTTTCTTGCAATATTTATTACTTGACTCCGATTGACGAGACTTGTAGTTAAGTAAAGTAAAAAAACACGTTTGCGATGGTATTGCAGAGTCATATCTCGCATGTAATGTTTTTGGGATTCAAGTAAGTATGTATGTATGCATGTATGTGAGTTTCTTTATTCCACCATAACTTTTGAACGACTGAACCGATTTGGACATAATATGGGATATCGTTAGAATCCTTACCACATTCCGAGTAACATATAGGCTATATTTTTTTGTAAAAAGAAGTTTTACCACAGGGCAAAAAATAAAAAATAAAAAGTTTTATTTTTTTATTTTTTAAATTGTCTTAGGATTCGTTTCGAAAAAGTCGGCAATCGATTTAAGGGGATTTATTGAATTTATTTTTGTCTTTGTCACTCTCACGGATACGTTGATGGGTGCGACATGCAGCGTCGCGGAAGAATATAACAGAAAAACGACTTTTTACCTAATTACTCAAAAACTAAGCCAGTTATCAAAAATCTGTTTCTCAACGTTTTTAGATATTATTATTACCGATACATTAAAACTAAAATTACAATTACATCCATTGTAGTTTCCGATAAAACTGAGAAAAACTGAGATTTTGGAGCAACTTTTGGGAGAACTTTCTATCGAGAAAATTTTATCCAATCGTGTTTCTGCTTCTCAACGATTTTAGATTAAAGACCCAAAATACATGACGTTTAAATTTAAAACTAATTGTCTTTATAGTTTTTCAACAAAACTTCACTAAAGATAGCTTAAATACGGCTTCTAAGCCGTTAATGTCAGTCGCAACGTCAATGGTGGATGGCCAATTCCCTATATAAGGAATCTTTCAAGGATATTTCTTAATCTCGCAGCCAGTCTAGTAATTTCTCTTGCTAAGCATAGTAAAAAATCTTTTTAAAAGCAAATTGGAAGGGTTAAGCCGTTAAAACATAAAATCTTTACGGCGTGGTCTATTTAAATTGTAAATTTTCTCAACCACCTTAAACCCTCCAGATAGCCATAAACACAAACTTAGTTAGAGTATTCCCGGAGGCGGTGCTAAACCTAGCCCCGTAGAAGGATAAATAAATTGAAAAAGGCAGAATTTATGGCAGTTTACGAGTTTGTAGCCCATAAACTGAAAACTGTTTCTGTTCTGACAACCTGGTAATCCTGAAGCTCTTTGAATGAATATACATATACAAAAGTAGTACCTATTGACTAAAAATATAAAGGGAATTTCCCGTGCAATGATTAATTTAGTCTTGCTTAGTAGGTAGTAGCAAATATTAAAAAAATACTGTCAAAAAACATCTAATAAATCAGGGTTACTACACCATTGACGAATTTTTTAATAACAAAGATTCTTGGAACGATAGTGATATGCTTCCATCTCCTCACGAGATATCTTAAAAATATTGTTTCATACTAAGTACTAAAAATTGTATATTGAGACATTTTTTGAAAAGAGCAAGTACCGAGTTTCTTGCCAGTTCTTCTCGGTGCGAACCTGCTTTCCGAACCTGGCGGTAGAGTCTCGAAATTTCATGAGAGCTTATATGTAAGCCTATGTGAAATTGTTACGGGTTTTCATCAATAAATAGCCGATTGTTATTGACAAAAGTTTATTGCAAGCATCTAACTATCCACAATGCTAGAAAACCTAATTAGAAACTAAACTTAAGCCTATTGTTACTATCTTATTATACTATCAGATAATAGGTACTATTAGTTTTGGACGCCAGGAGAGTTTTTCTTAGTGATGGAACTCTGCCAAAACCATAAACCTCGACTAGCTTGACGAGCTCCTCAGGGTTTGCCAATTTAATGCATTACGTCCAAAAGGGCATTAAGCTACAACAATACAAAATTACGTTAAACGCTTTTAAAACAACTATAGGTACAGGTTGCTTTTAATATAATTCTGTGCAACTTACCCCTTTTGGGAATCCAAAGCAGTTAGGTGTTAATCACAAGGATGATTTAGTTTTGACCGTTTTCGGCCACTGTTGTCAGTCAAATATTTATATTCACAAGTCCACAATTTCGTATAATTATTTGTACGAATGGCGCAAAACAATGACAATACTTGCAAAATGAACGTTAAGAATAATCATCACTCATGACCTAATAATTACAATGTGTCTCGGTGGACAGCTGATTTCCTAATGCCGAGTGTCGACCGTGACCTCTTCAATGTCATCTAATTAAGTCGAAGAAATAAAACAAAAAAAGTACGAAAGCCAAGTGAGGTTTGAACTCGGTGCCAGGTACACTTGTATTAGGCGAGCTATTGAACCACTGCGCCATTCGAGACGTTGGTACATTGCGCGAAATTATGAATTGGTAATTGCCATACACTCATTATATTCCCCCAACACAGGGAAGAAAGAAAATATATCTCCGATATATTTTATTTCTTCTTTGCACTGTCACTCCACAATGATTTCAAGTCTTTCGCATGCCAAACACCTATAAATTTGCCATAAACGTTATTTAAGTGGAAAACGTTATCTGAAAGTTTCTTAATTATGATTGCTTTTTCAAATTTGGGTGCCAACTTAGCCATAAATTTAGTTCCAGCTTTAGATAAATACTTTGTTCTTCGCCAAACCACATCTCCCACTTTAAAATTTGATTCTCGGCGTTTTTCGTTGTAAAATTGAGTACTTTTGTCATGTGCCTTTTGAAGCCGTCGTTCAACTTCTTTATATAGCTTCGGTCGAGACTTTAGTTTCAATAGATATTCTTGCATGTCGAGCAGAATTGTTTCATCCCGGGCCAGTGATTGTATATTATTATCATTTTCATTGGATATTTTTAATGGGAATGATGTTTCTCGGCCGAAGAACAGAAATGACGGAGTGTATTCTGTTGTTTCATGAATTGATGTTCTAATTGCATGGGCAAATTCTTGCAAATGTAAGTCCCATTCGTTATGTTTTCTGGAATTAATGTAAGAGGCTATCATAGTACCAATAACTCTATTGACACGCTCAGTGGGATTACTCTGTGGGTGATAGTTTGGCGTATACCAAATTTGGGTGTTATATTTCAGTGCTAAATCCCTAAATAAATGCGAGTCAAATTGTTTTCCATTGTCACAGATTATGGCCGAAACTCGCCCAAATAACAGGAATTGTTTTTCTAAAATTTCACATATTTTATCTGCTTTACCCGTTCTCAAAGGAAATAATAATGTAAACTTACTAAATAAACAAGTTACTACCAGAAGCATTGTATTTAACTGTTTACTTTTAGGAAACGGCCCCATTAAATCCAGGGAAATGATCTGCCACGGAGCCGTTACTTTTCTATGATGACCCATATGACCAAGTGGAAGTTTTTGTGATACTTTAACTTTGGCGCATGTTTCGCATCTTCCTACGTATTGCTTTACCTCATACGACATGCCCGGCCAGTAGTAGTACTGTTTTATCCTATATAAAGTTTTCCGAACCCCAAAATGACCAGATTTTATGTCATCATGGCAGTATTTAAGGATTTCGGCTCTTAGGGGTTTTGGTATTACCAGTTTCCAGTCGTTGCCATGATCAGGATACTGTTTTAAACAAATTTTCTTATAAAGTAACCCGTCTATGGTTTGCCATTCCTGACTGACCTCCTGTCCATTTTCTATTTTGGCTATTTTGTCTCTGTACCAGTCATCTTTATGCTTTTCAAGAATCTGTATATTCGTGTGGCTTTTATTCAACAAGGCACTAACAGATCTTGATAAGGCATCAGGAACAATATTACTTTTACCGGGTCTATGAATAATGTCGAAACTAAATTGCTGCAGTTTCATTGCCCACCGCCCTAGTCTACCATGTGGATCTTTCATGTTGTGTAATGTTTTAAGTGCACTGTGATCAGTAACAACCGTAAAATGGGTACCCTCTATATATGGTCTGAATTTTTCTATCGCATAAACTATACTCAGCAGTTCTCTTTCGGATGTTGAGTATAACTGTTCACGGCTATTTAACTTTCTGCTTAGGTAAGCTATGGGTTGATCAATATCATTAATTTTCTGACATAAAACACTGCCGATTCCTTTGCTAGATGCATCACACTGAATTATGAAACCTTTAGTGAAGTCTGGGCAAGACATGACTGGTGTGGAGGTAAGCAGCGTTTTAAGTTTTAAAAATGCTTTGTCTGCGTCTTCCGTCCACACAAACTTTTTGTTCTTCTTGCCTTTAGTCAAGTCATGAAGTGGTGCAGCTACAAGCGAAAAATTTTTTACGAACCGTCGGTACCAACTGGCAATTCCTATAAATCTTTTGAGCTCAGTTATGTTTTTAGGTCTAGGAAAGTTCATTATCGCCGAAACCTTTTCAGGATCAGTACGCAAACCCTCTTTATCTACTATATATCCTAAAAATCGTAAACTGGATCTCGCAAATTTACATTTATCAACATTTATAGTTAGTTCTGCGTCTTTCAATATGTTCATTACCCGTTTCAAAATGTCTAAGTGTTCATCAAAGGTATCTGAACAGACCACAATGTCATCCAGATATGTCCATACTTTACCTTCTAGTACATGAAATAAAATATCCATTAACCTTTGTTGAGATTGAGAAGCATTTATAAGGCCAAACGGCATTACTTTAAAATGAAAGAGACCTCTGCCTGGTACTGCAAAAGCAGTTTTTTCTTTACTTGTGTCCTCTAGTTCTATTTGCCAAAATGCCGATTTCAAATCGATTGTACTTAAGAACCTTGCATTGCGTAAATTGTCTATGATGGTGGAGACTCTAGGCAGAGGATACGTGTCTCTTTTGGTTACTTTATTAAGCTGTCTACTGTCTAGACAAAGCCTATTACTGCCATTAGCTTTTTTTACCAATACAATGGGTGAACACCAGGGACTGTGAGAGGGTTCAACTACATCTTTTTCTAACATATCATCTAATTCACGTTCTATTTCTTTTCTTATGACGGGAGAAAAATTGTACTGTTTTTGATATATTGGTTTACTGTCTCCCGTGTCTATGTTATGTTTAAGAATTTTAGTTCTACCCAAGCCTGTACCTACACATTTCCTTATTTCTTCAATAGTTTCTGAAAGTTTTTGTTGCTCTTCTAGACTTAACTCTTCCTGACCAATCAAAGATGTGTTATTCTCGATTGTGTTGACTCCTGGTGCTTTTTGAAGTAATTTATTATTGAATTTGAATGAGATGCCAAATAAATCAAAAAAAATCTTTACCTAATATTAATTTTTGTGACAAATTAGGCATTAGGAGCATGGACACATAGTGAAACTGACCATTAAATACGACTGGTACATCAAAACTTTCTGTTATACTATGACTAGCGCCATCTGCCGTAGCGATGTGCATAAATTTTATTTTTTGTATCTTTACTCCGAGATGTTTTAAAGTTTCCGCAAATTCTTTATTGACCACTGTGCATGTGGCCCCCGAATCTAACAAACCATTACAAATAGAATTTAAGATATTTATACGTATATAAGGCCTATTGTCATTTTCTTTTTTAAATGTTAAAGCGGATAAACCATCATGAGTCATGAAGTTGTTTAAAAAAACTAACCAGTCCTGCCACTCTTTATTTTTGCCATTTGGGGATGGTTTTAGTTGGCAGGTTTCGGGCCATCCCCTCTGACGTTTCCCTTACAGGTGCAATCTTTAATGGTTATGCCGAAACGGCCACAACGATAGCAAAATAACCGCTGTTTCGGTACGGGACATGAGCGGAACAAATGACCAATCTCACGACAATTCCAGAATCTCATGTTATTGATGGATTTAATGTTGGCATTTTTTATTTCATTCACATCTTTTGTCTCAGACGCCCCTTCAACATTTGATTTATAAGCTAAATCTGGTTCTAAGGAATTAACATTATTTTTCGGTTCTTGAAACTTGTCACAATTGACCTTAGTTCTTTCAACTATACGCATAACGTTTACTAGATCAGGTATAGATGTAAAAATGTCCCTACATACAGCTCTTTGATAATATGGTTGTAAATTTTTCACAATAATCATTAATTTTTCAGATTCCGGAATTTCCTGGGTAGCCTATTAAATAAATTTTGCATTACTGCAATGAAAATAAGTACGGGTTCGTTTTTTCCCTGTGTCCTAGCCTTTGCCTCTGTTAATAACTCTTCTTGATAATAGGGTGACTGAAAGTTTTGTTTTAATAACAATACAAGCTCATCCCAATTACTAATGAATTCTCTGTTAGCGCGGAACCAAATGAGAGCGTCTCCCTTGAAAAAATCAATGGCATGTCGCCAAAGATCCTTATCCGTTGCATTTCTAGCGTCTCGGAGTTCTTCCACCCTTTCAATAAATGCGTTAACACTAAATTTATTGTCACCATAAAAGTGCACACCCCACTGACTGATAGGCACTAATTTGTGTTTTCTCTCTAGTAGAACTTCATCTACAGTGGTGGAATTCAATAATTTCGATGGTGATGATTTTAAGTTTTCAAAAGTTGCCATGTCAAAATCGTCTCCCGCAAAGCTAATTTTCCTGTCCCCTGAATTTCGTTTCAAAGTCTGACTTTGATCTGAACCTAAAGTTTTTGTTATTGTTGAAGGACCTGGTAGAAGTAATTGTTCCTGACAAGCTCCCTCATCTAGTGAATTTAAAATTTTTTTACTGTCTTCACCTATAGAATTTTGTAACGCCTCTCTCATTTCGGATGTTATAGCATCATCATCTTCTAGGTCATCTTTACCCTCTAAGTCCTTTAGAAGCGTGACTGCTTTATCTAAAAGACCATTTTGTCTATCTGTTTCCGCTGCGTCTGGGGGGCTGACAAATTTCAACCTGTTTACTATATGAAAAAGACGAGAAACCAAGCGCTTGTAAAGTTGTTTATCCGGTTTTTCATTTAATTCAGAAACATAAAGCATTATATTGTTTATCTTATGTGAACAAACATCTAATTCCGCACTGGGCGATTTAAGGGACGAAAGAGGTGGTTTGACTTCGTAAGTGACTTCCATTAAGCTTTCAGCCTCCAGCATTCTCTTTAAGATTTTTTTTAGAGCTGATACTAATCCAGGCTGGGTATATCCCCGGCATGCGAGTTCAAATTCCACTTCATCCTTTAATAAAAATTGTGGGTCCATTATGACGAAAAGATGAAATAATTATTTGCCAAAATGAAAACAAAAGAGGTAAGTGCACAACTCACAATAATTACTAATATCAACAAACCACAATTTTTTTTAACCTATCTTATACCTACTAAGTACTTATTTCTACTAGAAAATAATCCTTAAAATTAATTTGTAGTATACTAATTTTACAATACTAATACTAGAAAACGAACCTTAAATATGGATTATAATATTCACTTTGTAGATTGTAGGTACGAGAATTACTTTATTAACTAAGTTGGTACACTAACATATAATATTGCTAGTTTTTAAACAAGAATGTAGATTAAGTACATTTTATTAACTTGTAGTTTTTGTAATGCTTAAAATTACTACAGCGCGATAAAAGTAGAATGAACTTGGCTTGACACGCTGCCGCGTGTCTAGATACGTCTTGAAAATTATTTTTATTTTCTCTGCTGTACCTACGTTATTACAATATTAATATTTGTATTTACAAAGCAAAGATATGTTTTAATCTGTAAAACCTATGTGAAAAATAATCCAAATAATGTCCCGAAAAACATATTTATTTAGTCGGTACTTAAATGATTTCTATAAGCCGGGTAGTCGGCGCGCTCGACCGCGATTCGAAATACAAAGCAATCGTAACCTAAGTAGGTATTCTTTATGAACGATACGAACAACTGTACCTATTTGCTACAATTATCCAAGCATGTATTGCGTTATTATCTGTCTGGTAATTGATCACTTTATAATTATAAACCCTTTAGTTTTAACGTTGGGCGCTATTTGTTACGGGTTTTCATCAATAAATAGCCGATTGTTATTGACAAAAGTTTATTGCAAGCATCTAACTATCCACAATGCTAGAAAACCTAATTAGAAACTAAACTTAAGCCTATTGTTACTATCTTATTATACTATCAGATAATAGGTACTATTAGTTTTGGACGCCAGGAGAGTTTTTCTTAGTGATGGAACTCTGCCAAAACCATAAACCTCGACTAGCTTGACGAGCTCCTCAGGGTTTGCCAATTTAATGCATTACGTCCAAAAGGGCATTAAGCTACAACAATACAAAATTACGTTAAACGCTTTTAAAACAACTATAGGTACAGGTTGCTTTTAATATAATTCTGTGCAACTTACCCCTTTTGGGAATCCAAAGCAGTTAGGTGTTAATCACAAGGATGATTTAGTTTTGACCGTTTTCGGCCACTGTTGTCAGTCAAATATTTATATTCACAAGTCCACAATTTCGTATAATTATTTGTACGAATGGCGCAAAACAATGACAATACTTGCAAAATGAACGTTAAGAATAATCATCACTCATGACCTAATAATTACAATGTGTCTCGGTGGACAGCTGATTTCCTAATGCCGAGTGTCGACCGTGACCTCTTCAATGTCATCTAATTAAGTCGAAGAAATAAAACAAAAAAAGTACGAAAGCCAAGTGAGGTTTGAACTCGGTGCCAGGTACACTTGTATTAGGCGAGCTATTGAACCACTGCGCCATTCGAGACGTTGGTACATTGCGCGAAATTATGAATTGGTAATTGCCATACACTCATTTTAAAATAAAGTATTTCATTTCATTTCATTTCATTTCATTCGATGCAGTACCAACTTACTCTAGTGCGCAGTTATCATCATGCAAATATTATGTTAGGTACGAGTATGTACGCAAAATGTTATAGACTCAGACTACATTAAATCTGTGGTTATAGAATATCGATTGATTGCTGATCCAAATTTTGACAAAAAGTGACAGGCTCAAATAGATAGAAAAAACAATAAAAATTAGTTAAAAAATCAGTGTAGTCTGTTGTAGCCGAGGAAAAATGGAAAATAAAAGGCATAGACGTCCAAAGAGCGTCTGTATCGCCTCACAATTAGCTCGTCGTCATTGTTGCGAGATAAAACAATGGACTAAAAGACCTTTTTTGTCTACATTTCTTAACCAGCGATTTTATAATTTCAAACGAGGAATACTTAAAAAGAAACGCTTTACGAACGTTTTTGTAAAACCTACAAAGGCACTTATTTTAGGATTCATTAGATTTGAGTAATTAAGTACTTAGATAGTTTTTTTTTGTCCTATGTCATATAGCCCTGTCATGTCACTACTTAGCTCTTCAATTGTTTATTTATAATGAAAAAGTTTTAATCAAAACATTTTCAAATAACGTTTGATTTTGTTTGAATTAGACCTCAATCAAGTAAATTGAGGTGTAAATTGCGAAAGAGCGTTTTAATTATTAAAGCTTCGCTGGGGCCTCGATTGAATGGGGACCGATGATTAAAACACTCCAGAAATTATAATCTTTGTATTCGTCCCCTACAATTATAGTTCGTTAAGTCGTTTGAGTTACGTAGAATTATAAGCCTGAAGCAAGTTAAGGGAATGATTGATAATTTATAGAAAATTAATAAGACTAGCACACAAAACCCATTGTTTGATTAATTTAATTGTATTGTTTGAGAACAATTTTTAATCTTCTAATTATACTCTTCTATACCACTCGTAGAAATTTCTACAAGTGGTATAGAAGAGTTTTAGTAATTGCAACAAAATTGACCCACAATCTTTTACCAACAAAGTGAAGGATTTACGACAAACGTTAGCAAGATTTTATGGTTTGGATTTATGATAATTTGAGCGTAGATAAAGTAGTGTATGAAACTCTACATAATTAGGTATTAAAAAACTCGCCTCGCCTCGGCTCGTTTTTTAAACTCACACTCATGTTTAAATACCCCCCATTATGCATCCGTTTCATAAACTACTATTATTTCACATAGTAGGCCTTTCACGTACAGGCTCTTGTCAAACGTCAATATGATAGCTACAAGTCGAATTAAAAATAAGTTTACGACCTCTATTATTTAGAGGTCCTGGAAGTATTTAACGTTACACCTAAGTATGAATTAAGATATTTCTAAGATTTCTTGATGACGTTTTTGATACCCTATACCTTATCATATCATTTTCGGATAAACAAAACAATTACGAAGCCTAATTCACTGGGCGAAACCGATACTCTGCATTGGGCCATTTTTTCTAAGTGGATATAGGCTTGCGTTTGACGACATGCCAGAGACATCATGCCAGATAATTGGGGTCTAGATTCGAGCTCGCTTGCCCAAAAAATTAACTAGTTTTCACTTCGGTTGAAGAGACCCAGATTAATCAAGTGTTACGGGAATACGTCACACGGCATTTTCTATTTAAACCATATGTCATCTTACAATATCTCGAAAGCTCCGCAGTCGAAAATCGAGTATCGTATGCAAGACGGCAATCTCGCTTGCAGAAGCGATTATTCCCGCCGCGTCGTAAAATCTTCGTCGATATTCCGACATTCGCAATGCACTTCAATAAGGTTTTCGCTTTAATATGGTGTCGAGCTCGCTGTTATCCCGTGCTCTGGAAAACTGATAGCGATCTTAGTTTCTGTCAGATCGCTCAGTTGATTGCACGCGTTATACTTGGATAGTAGGTACGAACTACGTCCAAGGTTGATATCATGGATGAAGTTCTATACGGCGACAATCAGATGGTGATGCAAAGTGATCATTGCATACATGAATCGCAAGCCGTAGCTACTGAACCGATTTAGTTGAAATTTGGTTTAGAGGTAGATTAGGATACCCTGAAAATGAAATGACGCAAAGATTACTTTTGATTCCGAACGAAAAAATTTCAACGGGATTTGCGAAAACCCTAAATTCAGGCGGGCAAATCATTGAAATAAATGTACACATCCTAACAATTGTGAAAATTTTGATATTTATATTTCCTTTGCACGATACTACATTGATTTCGTTAAAATTTTGAATGAAGATATATTTTACTACTTTCACCATAGAATACCAAATAAGTAGCTGTACCTTTTGCTTTAACAAAGAGAAAAAGGTCAATGCTTTTTACTAGGTATTCACAGATCTTGGTTTGCCAAACCTGTGTCCAAAAGTCTGTAGTTTTAACGCGATATAATGAATCATAATTGTCCGGGCAAAGGTCGGTAATCCGGGGAGGTTTTAATCATCGACCCCCATTTAATCCTAGCTCCAATAAATGTTTAATTAAAATTCCCCTCTAATGCCTTCTCACACGTCAATTTACTTAAGGTTATAGGTTGAAAGGGTCAAAAACAAGTGATTTCAGACCATAGTGATTAAACTGAATAGTTTTGGCGAAAATACCGTGTAATAACACAACAAACAAAGTGAAATGGGGATGCTCTCGATAAAAAGGTCAGATGCCTATTTGAATATGGTTATAATAATACAATCTAAAATATAACATTCTTTTGTCACAGTTTCAGTTTTTGTTAGGATGTTACAGGAAATGTATGGAATCAGGAATTCTATACAATTCCTAGGAAATCCATAGAAATCCTAAAATCAGTCGGAAATGTATGTAATAAATTGTATTTTACACATTTCCTAGGATTTCTATATAATTCCTAAACTGCACTAGGAAACGTGTTAAGAAAAACGAACTTCAATAGATTTTTGATTTCAATTAGACTAACTTAGGTTAAAATAGTCCCGTATAGTCATATAGTCATAGAAATAGTCATGGAACCGAACTGCCTAACCCCGATACCACGCAGTCCTGTTTGTCCTACAAGTTTTAAGTCGGAGGCGCGAACGGAGAACAGCCCCCGCCCGCTGTTGTTTGCTACGCAAGGGCGAAGGCTCTGCACTTCCCGCAGCCCTGGAGACGTCACGGATCCGAAATGGTCGCTATTTTGGAGCTGTCATAGATCTGCTTAGGACACTCTAATCCCCTGATATCCCCAAATAATATATAGATAACGGAGTTTGAGAAGATGAAATTTTATTAATAAATACGTAAATTAAAAAATATCTTGAAAGAATTTTCGCCCTTTAAGCTAAGAGGTCTTAAAGAAATGTCTGGATCGATAAGAAACGTAGACAGAAAGGCTCCATTGTTTTATCGAAACAATGAGTAAAGCCGATTGGCTTTGTGTTGAGTTACAGGAGCTTTGCTTTGTGTTTGACTGCTGAAATAGAAAGTAGAAAGTTCACTATTTATAGATTTGAAAAATCACGTAAGTATTAGGCAAGTACTATACTCGTACCACCTACTACAATATCGAATAATGAGAATTAGTCTGAAATTGGGTATTGCATACTGCCTAATTTGATAAAAATAATTACTTTTTGTTAATAATTTATATATATCGGTTCAATAGATACAGCCTGGTGACAGATGGACGGCGAAGACTTAGTAGTAGGGTCCCTTTGGGTACGGAACCCTAAAAACCATCAATCACTAACCAATTCGTAGTTAATAATTATAAAACGGTGGTGCTTAAATGAAAACCCGTTTAATAAGAGATTGACAGTGATTAGAGACACTTTCTTTGACTAAAAGATTTTTAATAGTTACATAAGTTCCGAAGACCCAATGAAAACTTTCTATTGGCTGCTACTTGGCTGCTACCAAAAAATTTAATCCTCTTTATTTTCCTTCATATTAACATTATTTACTCGAAAGTTTCTACTCGGGTCACAGCGAAATTACCTTATCGAAAAGCGACATCACAACTCACATTCTAAATTAAAGACTTTAATCGCACTATAACACAAAGGAATAAAGCATTCATCACCCTACGTAAAGGCAAAGGTTAAAACGTTCCATTTCAAATTGAAGTCCTCTATTCGAACTCGATTAAAATAAGCTCCGTGTAATTCAAGTATCAAAAGACGCCTATCAGTAAGGTAAGTTGCATTCAGCCACATTCAGCCGACCTGAATAATTCATTTGGACTCCGCTCCTGCTGCAGTGTGAGAGTACGTCGCCCCTTACTGAATTACCTGGCTTAAAATTACCAAAATTTGGATTCACGTATGCGAATATGGCACTTAAAAGTGCGCTCGTAGTACTAGAATAGTCTGGAAGGGATTACGGATTATGACCTTTTACGATCGTAAATACGTGAATTAATTAGCTCCTTTCATAGAGTTCAGTCGTATCCCTATTTCTATGTGCAGCTTTGTTAGGTTTTCAACATCACTGTTTGTCTTAAATTTGGTTATGGTATTATAGGAGAAATTATATTTTTTGGCCGAAAATTCGTCGTGAATTTATATACCCTAATTATGTGGTACACTAACTAGCAAATAGGCACACGTTGCATTTTTTTATTATTTCCCTTTTTTGTATTTTATACACTCGAAATCATAGAAATCAAAATGGATCGGTAAGTATGGGCTGGAATGGACTTTTTTCATAATGCATTTAAATGATTAAATGTATTTTTATAGTTGAGTTTTTTCAAGAGTTAAACAATATAACTCCTGATAAAAATAACCAATTCCTCTCAACGATAAGATGTGGGTAAAAGTAATATAATATTAGAAGTCCTTTCAAGTTTTGATGAAAATTCCTCGTAAGTAAGCTTTCCTTATTTTCTTACAACGACAATATTGATCGAATCTGTAGTCTTTTAACGTGTAACCAAAAACTATTATGAGTGTGAGAATAGAAAGCACAAAGTTAAAAACTTGAAATTAAACTAAGAAAAAATGTAGACTAAAGTAAGAGCAAAGAACTCCGGTCTGTCACTTATGACAGACTTTAGTTATGTGCCCTTAATTAATTTCGGTATTTACTTATAAATTAAGATGATCGGTATACTACGTTTGCTGATCGTTGTATACACAAACCTTACGCAAGAATGGACTGTGCGTGCTCATTGGTCAAATCAGATAGCACGCCTTTCCTGTTACACATGTCTATTCCTTTTCCGAAATCCCTCCCACAAGAAATATCCAGCATATTGAGGAAAGATATTAATAACACATCAAAAACGTCAAACATATGAGTAATCTAAGGAAATGATCAGGATGTTAAATAAAGTCAAATAAGTTTATTAATGAGGAAATTAACAGGAAATAAGATACACATGAAATCCCTACTCATCAAAATAATTGCAAATGTTTATCTCATTAATGTTAACGAAGCCAATTTAGGATTATTTCGAAGTAAATAGGTCACACCGCCGCGAGTCGCGCCCGATTGTAGTTCGCATCTAATTTTATTGGCCATTGTTCATATTATTTATGAGCCGCGGAATTATTTTGATCAAACAACCCTGTTATCTGCCCTCGTCGCTTGTATTTCTGTTAATAAATTAGATTCCATTGTAATGCGCTTTTCCTGACTTTGGAATTTCTTTGTGATAAGCTCTGAAGCTCATGATAATACTGCTTCATATCGTAAATAAACTCTTGAATAAAGACTTTCAATGCTAAAGTACTAGCTTACTAACTAAAAATATTGAGAAATTGAGCGTAACCTCTATCTTATACACTTTTACTCTTATCTTGTTACCCAGAGGAGATTGCTATTAGAGACAAAAAACGCAATCGATCAACTTTTTTATTTGTCTTTTCTGTCTTGTGCTATAAGATTTTATGTTATCTTTCTCGCCCACTTTAGGTATAACATAACAGGTTTGACTACGTTGGTACGTCGCACATGTTTATAACCATAAGGATAAACGTATAACATATTATAATACTCGTATGTATTATCATTTTCTAATAATTAAACATGAACGTCTAATGAACAAAGTAATTTTCATTGGTGAAAGATTTAATAGATTATTTTCACAGATTGAGTTCATCCCGTCTAAAACTTACGTAGGTATGAACAGAAGATAAAGCATAAAATTTATTAGAGCGCGTTATCTAAGCAAAGTTGCGGGAGTTAGACAAAGACATCGCAAGTTCTGTCAATTGAGATAAAGGGATGTAAAATTACGGGGACGGTTATGTTGGCAGTAAAGCAAGTTGCTCTGAGACTATGGGCTCGGGCGAATAATCACTTCATAGGCTGAACACAAAAGTTAGACAACAGAAGAATGGTAGAGTCATATTGCAAGTTTTGCTGCTAAAACCGGCTAAATGCGGTGCTGTACAAGCACTTAGACGACGTTGTGCAATCAGTCTTTTTTTTTCAAAGCAAAAAATGATGGCTAGACGTTAAGCCCACTTGATGTTAAATGATACGCCTACCCATGCCCATGCCAGGTTCAGTGTGATCCACAACTTTCCATTTGCTATACGACACACTGCACCACGCTTATCAGAGCCCTTCAAACGGAAACAGTTATAGGTACTAGTCCACAGTAAAATAATAAACAAATAGTGCCAATTCTGTTGTGCAAAATCTATAAACTAAGCTAATTGGATGCGTCTTAATATAGTGCTAAGCTTTTCAAAATGCCCGCCATGGGAAAGATCATTGATTTAGTAATAAATAATCTTTGGCCGTGGGAAAGGATATACGTACGTACGTACTACGTATTTTTAGACGCGTAAAATTGGTTTAGTTACAATTTGTGTCTTACAGAATTAGCGCCGCTGGGTTGTTCTTTTGGAGGAGCTCCACTGCACTATGTCGATCATTCTGAAAAATTAAGATGGTCTTCAGTTCTTTAAACACGTAATTTTGTAGTGGCATTGCTCTGATTCCCACGGTTTGTGCACAGCCTTATATCAGAGGCAGACAGACATCGTGAGATATTTACTGCCTCGCGTTCCGATGTGTACGCTCCCTTTTATTTACCATTCGAGCGATGTTATGCCTAATGAACTGAACAATAATAATGAGATACTTTTTCGGTTTTATCTAGAATTTAATTCCATTGACTTGACGAGAGATCTTAATTAATTAAAGGTAAATGCTTCCAATTGCGACATTTGCTACAAAGATAACCCCTGATTGGCACAGAAGTATAGGTAACTGTGTTGATAAGTCTCCAACTCTTCACGTAATTTTCATCTTTAGCTTTTTACTAATTCTGCGGGATCCGTGAAATAAGTAGCAGCAGCAAATGTTTATCCCAGCAGTAAATGTTTAGCCTTTCAAAGTTATTTTTTTTATATTTAACATAATTATTTGTCATATAAAATAATTATATATCATATAAAAATAAGTTGACCGATCAAATTTTTTTTTTGCCATTTAGGGGTATTAAAAGTAGCTGACGACCTATTTTCAGACCCGAATGTAGAAAATCATTCATACAAATCGGTCAAGAGTTTGATAGCAAACATTGTGGAACGAGAATTTTTATATATTACATTAATTTTCGGCTTTATAATAAGTTTTTCTAATTTACGAATCAAAACCTATGTTCGAGGCCGGCACGGTAAAGGCTCCCCGGGGATGGTCACGGAATATTAACTTCAAATGAGATAAAAATCGGGTTTCCGGCGCAGGTGGTGCTGGCGCTGTGTCCAACGATACAATATATATTTTTATTGAGGTTATCTGTGGGTATAGTTGAATAAGTGCATTGGTACTAGGTTTGGTGATATTGCTTGATATTTAAGTAGGTTTTGCCTGTGAATCCGATCGATCGAATGTCAGTATTTAAGAATCCTGTTTGAATCATGTGTAACGTTGAAAATTTTAGCCAAAAACGGCATTACGGCAACCGTATTTTGGCGTAGTTGATTCAAAAAAATCCAAACACAGCAACTCTCACATCTGTAAAATTACTATAAAGAGACATGTATGTGTACCAAGTTATTCCTCTTATACCTTCTTGACACGTAGTCCGTACATCAAATACTTCTACATACAAAACTATTCATAACTGTTGAAGTTGTGCCTGGATCAATATCAATTTGTTAGTAAATCAGTCATTCAGGCAATCGTCAGACACATTTTCGGTTTATACGGACGGGTAAGTTTATTCTCCAAAAAACTGCAGAAACATTGCAGAAACATAACTTAAATACTAAAGTAGTATCGGATAGATTTTTCATATTGTAACCAAAACTCCAAGGATTATTTTAAGATAGGGGTTTTTAATTTTATACTAGTGGATACTTTATAATTACCGACATCATTTAATTTATATTCTGTTTTCATAATTTAATAAACCCAAACAAAAACATACCAACATCAACGACACCTGGATGGTTGGCATTTCACCGCTTTGTTTTGTTTGACCTTTCGCGAGAAATGTGGGACGGACTTTGTCATGGGATCCCGTAAAATGAAATACGTAAGGGGTTATTCAAAAAAGCCTATAGACAAATACCTTCATAAAGCTAGTAGTTCATAGATAGTTGTCGATAAATAACTCTACTCTTTTCTAGTTACATAGTTAGAACTTAGAATCCCAGGAATAAATGCACGAACCATTTCAAAGGCTTCCTGCAATGATTTCCAGCCCACACGGTTCTGCGCTACTTGTGTCCAGCGCCTTCCCGCGGCTCTTTTAATGTCGCCAGTCCATCGGAGGTCTGCCAACACCGCACTTTCCTATGTGTGGTCGCCATTCCATTTGCTGGAATGGAACGAATAACTTTACTACTAGAAAATGATCTTTACTTCTTTACTAATCTTTACTTCTTGACAGCTGAATCGCGTCGCGCTAGCGATCCTATCGCCTGCATCAGAGGTCGTGGGTTCGATTCCCACAACTCGAAAATGTATGTGCATGAATGTTGTCAAGTGTCTGGCGCTTTAAAAAGCAATGGCTATGCAAAGTAAGTCATTGAATCGAGCCCCTAAACAGTCTAATAGGGGGTTGATTCTTTTAATATAGTGACGTTACATGGGCATGTAACTTATAGCACCTACCTACTTACACGTATTTTTGAAGAATGGTTTGCTAATGGTTTGCTAGTATTTTGTAAAGAGCAAGTGGCATTTTCTTGACAGTTATTTTCGGTACAAAGCTGCTTTCCAAAATTTGAGGTAGAGTTTTGGCTTTTCATAACAACTTGTAAGTTACGAGTATATGGGAAAATTTTATTTGTTTTCATTTTCATTATTAAAGAAACATTTTGCGAGAAAAACAAGTGCATTTTTTTTAATTCAAGTTTATTTATTATCTAGTTATCCTATCTCTTTAGTCGTACCTAAACCTTGCATAGACGCAGACATAAATCAAATGTACCCTTTGTACCTACGTGACTAAAAATATTAACGCAATCTCGTAATGATATAAAATGGAGATAAACCGACGTCGACGTCCACTTGCTTTGAGAGTCGCGCCTTTTTTCAGAACTTCAAAAGGACGAAACCCTCTGAAAATGTTTCCATAACTCTTCGTGAATATGTAATTCAGTGTCTACTCGTAGTTAGAATTACCATACGCGTTTTCAGTTAGCTTTTACGATTTAGAGATTTTTTTTAATTTAATTTGGAGATTTTTTTAAAATTTAATTTTAGTCTGGACTCTGACGTTGTGAATATACTTGTCGCCATAAATATTTACTTTTCATGTTTGAACTTTTCCAAGCATTATAATGAACTACTTAGTTGTGTAATTGCCAGCAGGTGACTGTAATAAATCTCAGGCATGTAACTTGGTTATGTATATTTTCCTTCACCGCTAAGCCTTCAACTTGGATGGCATGCTTATTACTCAGAGTAGTAAGTCTGCTTCTTGGTTAACTTATTTTTTTTTATATATAAATTTTAAAACGGGCTTTTTGGCGCAAGTGGACCTTATAGGCAAATTTTTGATATCTTAAAAAACATTCAAAAAAGTTGGCTACACAAGTTTCAATATTAGGATTTTTTTTATTTTTTTAAAAAAGATAGATTTTTGGCATATTACATAGACCATTTAAGCTGGTATTGTGGGCTTCTTAAAGAAATTTACAAGGACAGTTTCCTGGATAAATATTGAGGTAGTTCATAACAAATAAAACCCAAACAAACAAAAATTAAAAATAACTTTTTTCTTTGTAATTATATCCGTCTAACGCTCTACGGCTATCATAGACACATATTTATGAAGGCTTTTCAAAAAAATTAACTATAATGAGTTCATCGTGATTATCTCTCATCGTGTAATGTATTACTTGAAAACTCATATAACGCGTAAATTAATTTTGTATGCACGCAACCATCGATCAACTCACAAAAACTCCCTCTGTTGTAATGATGAATGATCGAGTGAAAGCCTTGAGTTGATTAAATTTCACCGAAGATTCCTACTAAGGGAGTATTCCCCCAGAGCTTGGGGGGTATTCACGCAACGTTTTCACTGAGTGATGTGAATCAAGAAATAAAATAAATGAACATTAAAAAAATTACTTTACATCTATTGGTTTAGAGTGTTAAATTCAATGTATTTCAACATAGGAAATACAATCTTTCAACCTTATCGCGAAAAGTAAATATTTAATTTCAGTATTGCCGACCATTTTGCGTTCTGATTAACATTCAATTTTACGCTCTACGTCAATAGCCGTAAAATTAATTTCAATCAGTGTTCGCAATATATGTTTAAATTTCAATATCGTCTGCCTATACATATTATACGTAAGTGCCATGACGATTTTAAACATTTCACTTCACGAACTTACTTTCGTGCTGACGCGTTACTTGAATAGCCCTCCTGAACGAAATGTTCACACGACACACACTGTCATTGTAACAACTTGGTAGCAAATACCACAGAGAAAAGAAGACCATAGAGAGAGTATGTGGGCGTTACCCGCGTCGCCACTAGTAGTAAAAAGTGATCATACTTGCTTCACATATACACTCAGTCGCTGTCAACAATGCATACAATATAGAACAACATTCAAAATATTATAATGCCTCAACGCTTTATATTAGTGTGTAAAAATCGTAGCAAGACCCAAAATCGTCTAGTTGGAGGGATAAAATACCATCTGTAACTTAAATTTTACTAGTTTTAAGTATAAATACGTGAAAAATGTGCTAAATTTCTATTGTGCTTCAAGACATTTTAAAGTGATCCTTAAAGTAAAAACCTGACGGTTGATTTCACATTTACTTATAATTTTCTTCTAGAACGTTGTCATTCAACTTTCGCTATTCAGCCAGTACTGTATGATGTAACATATCGATAAAATATTATCGACTTATTAATACGTTCCGCGTATACCTACTGTTCGGATTTTCGTACGCTTTTCAATATTAGGAAAAAATGATTTTCTTCACTACGGGAATATTCTGTAATTTATTTAAGAATTAAAGATTTCTATTTCAGTTTTCCAAGGGAGCCATTAGTAAAAGAAAAATGGATCAAAGCTACTGGAAGGCTTAAGGCGAACTCAACAGGTCTGCCCGCGAAATTCAAATTTTTCGTGGTTTATTGCAATTAGTACGCTAATTACACATAATAGGCTTATGGCAGTCATTTTTCGAGAATGGCAGTTACTTCTTTACATGTTTATATCAAAAATTTTGCATAAAAATGTTTATCCTAGGAAATTAGCCCGAGTAAAGAGTTTTAAGTGAGCAACTCGCAAATCTCGGATTAATTTCTTTAACTCGACACTTTCAAGCAGAGATTTTGATATTAATACGTGAAGATGATCTTGGGTTTATCGCAATTTGACTGCCATAAGCCTATTACGTCTTATCAGCTTAAAAATCGCGAAAAACCACAAAAAATTTGAATTTCGCGGGCACACCCGTGGTGTGCTCCTTAATTGGTTCCCTTCAAAAGCTAAGTACGATTTGCTCCGATCATTTTTGGAAGAAGATTTTATTGTTACACACCAAAAATATCAGTCACATCTAAGTAATTTGCTCGCAAAAACAATTAAAACATATAGAAAGCATGACATTACCATGATCAGCCTTTAGACCTCCACTGCTGGTTCTAGGTGACGGCTTTTCTAAACTTACATCACCACCTACGGGATATCTCTTGCCACTAGCAACTATCTTCAGATCAATAGTTCTGTAGCCTGTCGTACGATATCCAAGTTCCTGTTGTGCCGTACACGGTCTTTACCTCAACATAAACTTACGTATGCCCCATCGGCCGTCAGTCCTCTGATAATTTTATTAAGTATGTGTTGCCCACTGCTACTTCAGCTAGCTATTGGGCTACGTTAATCACTTCGATTTAATTACGTAGATTCCTCCTAAATATAGTTACTTCTTTATATTTGCTTTCGATAATTGTTACAACTAATTACATATTGTTCGTAGGTCGGAGTCTCCAAAAATGAAAGGGATGTATAAAGGATATTTGAATTTTACTTTCCCCCATAAGTTATGGGTCATAACCATAATATGTATTTAAACAAAGTTTTGTATGTAGCAACTTATGATTAGAAAGTTGGCACAAAGTGGATAAAATAGCTTCTCCTTTTCCTGCAATAGTTCTCTGACTGAATGACCCACAATTGTTGTTTTATGATATTTAATGTGAATTTGGTAAATCTTGGGAGAAATTAATTAAACTTGAATAATATTGCTTTTTATTTCAGCTTTATCGATAAGTTTACGATCACGGTTAAGATGCATCACTAAACTTTGACAGTTATCAAATATTGAAGTTTATTCTTTTTTATGGAAATTTTAATCTTAAGGCCATAAAAACAGAGTTCCTAAAAAAAATCTTTAAAATACGAATCAGCTAGCGCCGGTGCGGCCAATAGCGGAACTTTAAGTATATTTGAAGTAAATTTTTGTAATATAAATTTTATAGCTGTGTTAATAAGGTTGACTTTAATGGAAATATATTTTGAAAATCACGTCATATTTTTGACCAATCATAAATGAAGGATTATAGTGTGCGTGATTTGTGAATATGTGAGTTTAGCGACGCTGGTTTCCTAAGAAAATCGTCATCATAGTAAGTCTATTAGTCAATATAAAAACTCATTCGCTGGTCTGTGGCAAATACAACCAAATTCTAAAAAGCTAAGGGGTTTCGGCAACAGGCTGTAGCATAACTTATTACTACCTTGCATCTCTTTCTTCATTAGAACACACTGCCGACTACATAATATAGATAACTCGTCGATGGGAAGCGCCTGGTACTTTTTTGGTACTGTTTGCCGTATACTTAAAAGAGTGTTTCTGGTCTACTCACGTAGCGTAGAACTCAATGATTTTAGCGAGTGTGAAATTCTTCGATGTCACCGCAGCCGCAGAACTCAGCAGTTGCGTACAAGTTGGACCAGCTGGAGCATCGAGCGAGTGACGTCCGACACTGCTTCCAAAGATTTAAATCGCTAGATAAGCCCTAACCTCCACAAACGTCCACGTTTTTGTCTTGCGTGCGACACGTTGTCACTCTCTCTGTCACAAGTGTAACTACAGTATGCTGAGAGCACTCACTCACGTGTTTGTGGACGTTTTCGATGTGCGCAATGTAGGCTCAGGGCCCATCTTGCGCTTTAAATCTTTGACTGCTTCCCGACTGCCCGACAACTGCACTTAATTGAGAAACTTCGAGAACACGGTTGTGAGATATCATATTATATTCTGCGTTCGAAATTTTATTCAGTTTAATTTTGTCTCTCACACCTGAAATAAGATAACTTTGTTTCGTTCAGAATGGAAAAGTTCCTTTAAAAGGGGAACCCTTACATGCAGAACAAGATGGCTATGCATCTACCAACAGAGATCAAGTGGTAGGTATCAGAGGAAGTCAAAGACTTTACATAGAAGTCTTTGGAGGAAGTGGATGGCATGCGTTTGGAGAGCTGAAATGGGCTGATGATGATGATTATCCCTAAAGATTTTTACACAGCATCCCAAAAGTAGGATAACCAGCCTCATTTAGCTGTCTATGATTGCCATGGATTAAACATAGTCTTCGACTGCATCATGATTTACAATCAGAGATCACAGTCAAGTAGGTACAACTTGTAGGTCATAAAAAAAGACACGAGTGTCGTGGGACACTCGGTAGAATCAAAGTTCGGAATAACACCTTAAACAAAACTCCATTTTATATATTTGCTGTGATTTCACCTATCGATCGAAAGATGGCGCTGTCTTCAGCTAACTCAAGCTAACGCGTTCAACATATGAAACCTCTATACGTGATTGCAAGCGTGCCCACTCTGTTGACTAGTAAGCGAAACTATCATTCTAGATTGTCGTAGAATTTTTTCTGACGTGATGCAGAAATTCCATTTTCTTATGCCTAGCCCAGTTTTCGCGATACAGACCGAAAAGAAACATTCTTTCAAAAAATCCGAAACTGCATGAGAAATAATTTCAAGGTATTTGAGTCATCGATGCAAAGTTATTCCCAGGTGTGGCTATCTCTCGCTCCCCGGTCAGCTCAGGAAAGCTTTCTAAGTTGCAGAAACTAATCTAATTAACTCCAGCTCACCGCCACCGAGCAAAGCCGCCGAATACTGGGAATAGATCCAGCTGGTGACAGTACCTACCCCTGCAAATTGTTGTTACTCGATAACACTGTTAATTTAGGTGTTTGTTATAAGGAAACATCGGAAATATTATTAAATAAGGTTTCTTGTCTCAGTTTTGCATATTGCAAATCTAAAAACAATTCCAATTTAGAGAGCTGACTTGTACCTATACTTACTGAAATTCTGATGAGATACATTGTAAAAAATTTTTGGCGTACGAGTATATTTCGTATACTTGAGAATAGGACAAACTATTTTTCTTATCTCTAAGTGAGAAATAATTTATGTGGCAAAACAACGTTTACCGGGTCAGATAGTAGTTCCAATCAATGATTTCGTGATTTTATTTATATCTGCTTGACCGATGATATTTGGCGATGAAGGCTGCAGCAGATGTTATTGTACTACTTTGGAATGGTTTAGTAAACTCTAACGTAACACAGCATCACATCGGAAATCGCTTGGCGGTGCGTCTTTGCCGGTGAGTTTGTAATCAGACCTGCCCCTAGATTGTCTAAGAAAAATTTATAAATCGTTATCGTAATCGTTTACTAATTCAGCCCGTTGCACTGATTGGGTTCC
The DNA here is from genome assembly GCA_963855885.1 of Coenonympha glycerion. Lineage (NCBI taxonomy): Eukaryota > Metazoa > Arthropoda > Insecta > Lepidoptera > Nymphalidae > Coenonympha > Coenonympha glycerion. Next base: position 3,957,194 of record OY979638.1, on the reverse strand, counting down.
TGATTTGCGGCAGCCAATCGCGGGGCAGAGTTCGCTAGCGATTAAGATAACGATGAATACGTTTTTCTTACGCAATCGGACCCTGGTCACTAGACGAGCCAAACAGCGAGTGGAATAAAGAAATTATAAGATTCCAAAGTGCTTTTTCTTTCTTTGTTTCTTAGTGAAATTACGCATATAACCGTAATTTTCGTACGTCCGTTTACGACGCATTTCATACGCGGATTTACCTAAATACATACTTCGTAGAGCTGCTTAAATGGGCAGAATATCCTTATTTCCCCCGGAACACGGGAAATAAAATATGAGCTGCGCTTGACACAAAGTGCGCGGAATATTAAATCTGTAAACACTGAATGTTTTATTTAGGGAAGAACGACTGGAATCATAAAATATGCCTCACATTTTACGTTGAGGAATAAATGGTTTTACATTTGCCTGACTTGAGGCGTTCATCAGAACCTTTTTATACTTGCGTACAAAGATATCTTGCGTACAATACATGAGATTACGTCTTTTACTTCAATGAAAAAATACAATAGTTGTGTTGGCAGAATCATAGAAGAGCGAATATATTAATTTTTGGGGTTCCATACTAAAATGGTAAAAATGGAACCCTTATGGTGAGACTTTCTCCGTCCGTCCGTCCGTCCGTCCGTCCGTCCGTCCGTCTGTCACACTCGATTATTTCAGTAACTATTCAAGCTATCGACTTGAAATTTAGAATAGTTATAGGTAATAGTGACCCGACGTCATCACAATCGTAAAAATTTGAAAATTGTTTTTATTTTTATTTAAAAAGGGGTTAAAACCGGGATGACAAAATTTCAAAATGAGATAACAATATTGAATGGGGTATTATATGAAAGGACGTTACTTGTGTATTCTAAAACTAATTTTTATTTATTTTTATGCCTGATAGTTTTTGAATTATTGGGCAAACTGTCGAAAAAAATACCGTTCCCCCCCCCTTATCTCCGAAGTTTACCAATCGAAAAATCTGAAATAATTATGATCAATAGAAATTAACGTATATTTTACAGAAAAAATAAAATCAACTCGCTGATTAATATAGTTTTTTTGATAATAACAATAATCCGCCAAAAACAAAGTTACGTTTGCGGTTTGCCAACAAAAGTACCTACATGTAAATTATATACTCGTAAATTAATGAACAAAAGTGATTCTTTCAATGTTTTACTTCTTTTATGGTATGGAACCCTCGGTGCGCGAGTCCGACTCGCACTTGGCCGGTTTTTTAATATTAAAATCAGTAGGTAATGGGTACAATATCGATGAAAAAGGACGTATTTTTTGCTTAACAGTGCAAATAAGTTATATGATATTTCATTAGGTATGGCACTGTGTCCCGTTAACTTATAATATACTAGCAAATACCCGCGGCTTCGCCCGCGTTAATTTAAGTTTTCCCCTAAATTAATTAAGGACGAAATCTATCTCCATTCCAACTTTCAGCCAACAATTTTCAATAGTTGCGGCGAGGAATAGGAGTTTTTTTCCCGCATGAATATTTGATTTGCACTATTTTCTTAGAAACCATGAAATTTTTCGGGATAAAAAGTAGCCTATATACTAATCCAGGATAAAATCTATCTCCTTTCCAAATTTCGGTAATATCAGGTCAGTAATTACAGCGTAAAGTAGTATTTTTCGTGCGTAGATATCAGTTTTTCAGTTTTCCCGCGGAAACCATGGACTTTTCCGGGATAAAAAGTAGCCTTCGTATTAGTCCAGGATATAATCTATCTCCATTCCCAATTCCAGCCAAATCGGTTGTGCACTTGCGGCATGAAGATTTTTTTTCCGCGTGGATTTCTGTTTTTCACTATTATCATAGAAACCATGGAATTTTCCGGGATGAAAAGTAGCCTATGTAATAATTCGGGGTAAAATCTATCTCCATTCCGAATTTCAGCCATATCAGTTCAGTAATTACGGCGGGAAGTAGTATTTTTCCCACGTGAATATCTATTTTTCCCTTCTCCTGCAAAACCCATGGATTTTTCCGGGATAAAAGGTACTCTATTTACTAACCCAGGATATAATCTATCTCCATTTCAAATTTCATCCAAATCGGTTGTGTACTTACGGCGTGAGATTTTTTTTCCGCGTGAATTTCGGTTTTTAACTTATCCCACGGGAACCATGAATTTTTTCGGGATGAAAAGTAGCCTATGTGCTAATGCAAGATATAATATACCTCCATTCCAAATTTTAGCCAAATCTGTTCAGTAGTTGCGGCGTGAAGACGTATTTTAACTTAATAAAATCCAAACTTCGGACCCCCGTTTCACCCCCTTAGAGGGTGAATTTTGAAAAATCCTTTCTTAGTGCACCCCTAGACCTCACAAGGAACATGTGTGCCAAATTTGGAGTCTCTAGACCCAGCGGTTTGGGCTGTGCGTTGATATGTCAGTGAGTCAGTTTCTTCTTTTATATATTTAGACTAGCTGTTGCCCGCGGCTCCGCCCGCGTGAATTACAATTTTTTTACATAATATAACTTCCTACTGGAATTCCTTGATTTTTCGCGGGATTCTGGTGTGATGTTGTACAGAAACCTGTTCTTACTTTGCACGGGTTATCTTGTGGTGATTTTGAAAACTCCTTTTTCTTAATAATAATATAAAGTTTCATTAATACGTAGTTGAAAGATCAAAAGGACGATTTTAACTGTCGATATTTCGATCCAGTGGCACAGGTCTTTTCACTGTGATTTTTATTCTGAAACCACGAAATATGTCAAAAATTATTAGATAAACCATGTGAAAAGTTGTACTGGTGGTAGAACTCTTCTTTCAGAGTTCGGCCGGGTAGGTACCACTGGGATAAATTACTCTACTAACAATATTCCCCAGCCCAACATAATATAAGAGTCTTTTAAAAATCCTTGCTTCATCTGAATACAATCCAAAACATCAGAATGGACAATGGCTATATATTTCTTTACGTATAAAAAGACCTTAGATGACAGTCAGTCGGTTAGGATCGATAAGACCTAAGAGTTAAAAATATTTGTGAACCATTATCTTACCCTTTCCATATTGCAGATGATAAAGTTTAAATCTGTTCATGTGTTAACAGTGCCATCTTAATATAAAGTCAGGAAACAGTAAATAACATGACAGTTAATTTTTATTTAAAAAAATTCGGTAGTACCTATCTCAGAGTTTTACATTCAAGTTCCACATAAATTGTAGAGATGGCGCTATACGGTATAACGTAGCGATGACGCCAGTTACATGATTTTTGTTCACCCTAAAAGTAAAAAATTTTAAACCATACAAAATCTCCTGCTAAGCCTATTTATTTACGGCTGTAAGGGTACTCCAGTCTTACTTGAGCCCTACGTCCTAGCCCTAGGTTCTTTGTGCATTCCGAGTTTCAAGTCACCTACCTACTTGAACTTAAAGGTTCTGATGTCTGTAATTTCTGAACTACAAAAGTGATGATGATTAGATTTGTATGGAATAATCTTTAAAGAACCTCCTTTCTAACAAAAAAAGAATGAATGGAGTCGGACAACGTTTGGACTTTGATGCCGTCTTCCAGGGAAACCATGATGAATTTCGGGACAAAAAGTATCCTATGTCCTACCTCGGGGTATGAACTATAATCATGTCAAGTTTCATTTAAATCCATCCAGCGGATTAGCCGTGATGCCCGGTCGTGAAACAGACAGACAGACAGACAGACAGACAGACAGACAGACAGACAGACAAAAATTAAACAAATTACAGTTTTGGCTTCAGTATCGACTAAATAGTGTCCTCCAACAAAAATTTTCAAAATATCTTCAATGTACAGAATTCGACCCTTTACAGTTTTATTATAAGTATAGATAAAAACTAGCTGACCGGGCCAACGTCGTTCTGCCATATAAATTATATAACCTATCCCATCTTTTAACTGCACATGGTGTGCTTTGATTAAAATATTACGGGATTATTAACGGGACTAGAACCCGCATCCCCAGCTATCGCGGCTGGGCGCTTTACCAATTGAGCTATGGGAGCTCCGCTGACATGATAATATCGATACACATTGTTTTCAGTCACAGGCAGACTGCGGAGCCATCTATTGGGAAACATACGGTTTTCTCAATACCATTTCAAAGGCCCATATTTCAAATGGAGCTAGCTTTGAACGAGGGATGTCCACCTTGCCCTTATTACAATTTGTATTTTGTTACAGTTTTTCATATTTAAATATGTATACTTGAAACACAAATTACGATCTATTCTGAGACCTTTTTAGGTTTCCATACCAAAATGGTAAAAATGGAACCCTTATGGTGAGACTTTCTCTGTCCGTCCGTCCGTCCGTCCGTCCGTGCGTCCGTCCGTGCGTCCGTCCGTGCGTCCGTCCGTCCGTCCGTTTGTCACACTCGATTATTTCAGTAACTATCGCAGCTATCGACTTGAAATTTGGAATAGTTTTAGGTGATAGTGACCCAACGTCATTGCAATCATAAAATTTTGAAAATCATTTTTATTTTTATTTAAAAGGTGGGGTAAACCGGGTTGTTGCTATTTCAACATGATATAACATTATTAAATGGGGTGTCATATGAAAGGGCGTTACTTGTGTATTCTAAAACTGATATTTATTTATTTTTGTGCCCGATACTTTTGGATTTATTGGGCAAACTGTCGAAAAAAATACCGTTCCCCCCTTATCTCCAAAGTTTATGGTTCGAAAAATCTGAAATAATTATGGTCTATAGGAATTAACGTATATTTTACAGGAAAAATAAAATAAACTCTCTAACTATTATACTTTTCTTGATAATAACCATAAACCGCCAAAAACAAAGTTAGGTTTCGCCAACAAAAGTACCTACATGTAAATTATACTCGTAAATTTATGAACAAAAGTGATTCTTTCAATGTTTTACTTCTTTTATGGTATGGAACCCTTGGTGCGCGAGTCCGACTCGCACTTGGCCGGTTTTTTTATAGACAGAAAATGCCTAACGCATACCCCTCCGTCAGGGGAAACGGAAGGGTTATGTGAGGCTCGCACCCACTAAAAACTGTCTGTTTTCACGGCGGACCTGCAGGCAGAAGTACGGGATCCACTGTCGGTAACAAACATAGTGTAAGTAGTTAAATTCATGTTATTTGTACCTACTGAGGGTGTAGTTATTACCTGCAGTACCTAGCCAAGTAGGAAAACATATCGCTGTCTGAAGAAGGCCGGTGGCGCGGTTACTTCAAAGCCCGGTGCGAACAATATGGCGGATGTATTTCCCGTGTCGACTAGTAGAATGATAAATCAATTGATTGAGCGAGTGTCCACACTCCGGAGTGACCACGTTCGATACAACTCACGGCAGCGTAATGCTTTCAACCGACTAGCCCGCATCGGGAAACAGTACAGTCCGACAAGGCTCTCTTGGCACTTGAATGACATTGTTAGGGGGCGCTATTTTGGAACAAAGGCCACCAGAAAATAAAATCTCCTCAATTTTACTTTTATTTTAGTTACTATTAAGCAGTAATAACACAACATACAATAGCGATATACCAACAGAGCGAGCTATCAAACAGTATCACAAGATAGCGGCGTTAGTTCCGATTTTGGCCACGCGCCAAAATAGCCTTGTCGTACTGTACGTTCAAGTGACGCGCAGTTCAATCCATTACATAACAAATACCTAGGTTTGAAATCCCATTAAAAGGAAAGGTTTGGTTATAAATCGAAATGTTCAAAATTCAAATCCACTAAATTGGATGGGCTATTTCTAAATCTTAAAAAAGTACAAGTATTTTAGCTCTACACTCGTGAAGTCATGACATTTCTGGAGTGCTAACAGTAGTGAAAACTTGAACAATTACGTGAGGTGTCGGTTACGGTTACAGTGTGAAGTTGTTGGTTACGATAACGTGGTCACATGTTAAATAATTTATTCCCATCTAAAAATGATAGGTCAAGTGCGAGTTGGGCTCGTGCACTGAGCGACACGAAACGTAATACATAAAATTTCAAAACATACAGTAATTTAATATTCAGACATTTTGTACTTAAATAAACAATCCTCTTTCAAATCTTTAATATCTAGAGTTAGTTCAAATAAGCGGCTTTATAAGTCTCTAAATTACCTACGTAATGGAAATTTTGTATGGAAAATTTTCTTTCCAAGAAGCACTCTAATATAGGATTTAATAATAAATAAACCTCAATAACGAATCCGTCTCTACCCAATAAGTAACAAACGGAGGTATTATAAAATATGAAATGAAACATCCTAGTGGAAGATTACGAGTATAATAATAAAACTTAGTAAACTAAAAATAAGTATGAATCAGACCTCGTTTGCATGCGCTTGGATTCGAGTGAAAGATTGCGGGTTTGAATCAGCCGTGCAATTCTGCAAAACAGCGACGAGCGTAAATCTCTGCATCTATGAATTTGTCAGTTGTAATAGAGTACAATTTTGCATGCCATCTTCGGCTTGGCAGCTGTCTAGCAGCTGTTTCAGAGATGACAATTTTGTAGAATAGCACTGCAGATGCGGTTTGATAGGCGGCTTTGGTTGCGGCTAGTTACAACCCTACTGGCAAAGATGTACCGCACTGCCAAGTGATTTAGCATTCCGGGTCTATAATGTGTAGAAACTGTTACGGGTCCAAGTTAGTACAATATCATTTTCAGGTGAAACGCCACTTACCATCAGGTGCGATCATTGTTAAATACTAACTTATCAGTATTGCCATTTTAAACAAAAAAAAACAAAGAAAAACAAGTAAATACTAATTTAAAAATTATAAAACACGACTGCCTTGTGGTTAAACGACTTTTTGTAAAAAGTATAGCCTATGTTACTCGGAATGATGTAAGGATTCTAACGATACCCCATTTGTCGTAATCTATTCAGCCGTTCAGAAGTTATGGTGGAATAAAGAAAGTCACATACATAGATACATACATGAATCCTAAAAAACATTACACTCCTTTTTTGGGCAGTCGTGTAATAATACCTTTGTCAAGTCTTGCATGAACAGTAAGATACCTAAATTAATGCTATGTTAATAAAGTTAAAAGCTACCCAGTTGATAGTGAACGTAATAATGAATGTGTTCTTTAAAGTATTTCAAAGGGATTAGGTATTCTAGAGACGTCAAAGCTGAAAGTAATTAATTTAAAATAACTTATTTACTTTCAATATAACCAGGAACGTAGTTGTCGTAACTTTGTGAAAACAGCGAAAGTTTATTGCGAATTATTTAACGCGGCGAGCGAAGTTGAGACACGAAAACGTGGCTTGAACGTTTTAGAATTATCGAATAAACTCCTCAATGGTGACTGCTTAAAATTCCCAGGTGTCGCTTTGACAAGACAAGCTTCTAAACTTTGCTGCCTTGTTGAGAAGCAGACGCCAATTGACATTCCACTGGAATTTACTTTGGTTTTCTTGTAGACCAGCAGCCTTACCCATATTATAATGACGTATCTACAACCGTCGTAGAAATGTATGACTTATCAAGGACTACTGTTATTCTAATACAAATTTTGAATTTCGTTTCAAATAGTTGTGAATTTTTGAATTTGGTGTTTAGTTTTCTTTAAGTAATACTACTAAAAATAGCTCTCGATAGAACAGAACCCTCAGTGCGTGAGCCTGACTCCATTTGAGTTATGAGTAATTATTATGGCATATTCTCCCGCAATGCTGTCAGTCGCTCTCACCGTGTAGCCACCGAAGTATTCGTGAGTGTGAGGAGGATACAAATAAAACCGATCTAAAGCCTTAACGACCGTTTTCTCCAACACTTTAAGAAACGCCTAAGTCCTTAGGTGACAGTTTTCACTTACAACAACTGTCACCTAAGGACTTAGGCGTTTCTTAAAGTATAAGTAAAAACGGTCGTTATTCTCATAAAGCCCATAAAGCCTCACAATAATGCTTCATAATGATGGACAGGTAGATGGGTGGATGAATATCTGCCACTATGTATGAACCTTTCTATGTCTTCATGACAATGTTCAGTTTCAGAAATAATATTCGTCAACGTATAAGACGCCGTCAAATAACCAAAGAAGCCTCGCAAATTGTATAAGCTGAAAAATACAATTTTGCGTAAACAATCCATCAACCTTAGAAATGCTAATACGAGTAATATTGTTATGATGAATGATTGGGATTTGGATCTCACAATATTAACACCTCGGAGCTCAGACAACAAAATACCGAGCGAAACGAATTTATTAAAGAACCTTTATATTGAAGAATGTTAACAAAACAGTTTGCGGAATAACATGCAAAAGTTATTTTTTATATCGCCTAAGTTACAATAATAATTAAAGTTATCTACCAAATGGTGATAACTATTACACGACTTACAGCTAAGTTTACGAGTATTCTATGATAATAACATCAAGATGAGCCCATCCGAACATTTTATGTAAACCTTCTTCATACAAGAAAATGTAGAGCCATGTGTCGAAACTCTTGCGAAATACTGCGTAGGCTTACAGCTTACTACTGACGCCAGAAGGGGGGTTTTGCTCCCATAAACTGGCGACATTTTTTCGCGCGGTCCGCCGGGTCTATAGTATAGGTGTCTTTGCGAGTATTCCAAACTCTGAACTGAGAAAAAGCTCACACCATTGCTCACAACAAATTCATACATCATCTTGCCTAAATTTCAGTTATTGATAGATCTGTTTTATCATCCATTATATTTCATTCTTTGGAATATAATAGGTCAACCTTTTGAGCTCTACCAAAATACGTAATTCATTAAAGCAGGTTACTAAAACATCCCATTAAAAGTCAGTAGATAACCAAGTCGGTAAAACCTGGATTTTCCCGACGGCAACCTCGCAAATACTTTACTCCTCATACATGTGTTTGGGCTGAGTTCCAATTTTCCAGATAGGGTCAGACTCAGTGGATATTTACATTTTTATTAGCTGAGTGTGGAGAAATACGGTCGTTCACATATAGTTTGACGCGATTATAGTAAATTTTTTGGTTGGTTATAAAAAAAATCCTTTTCTACCAGTAAATTATTTGAAGGTCGAAGATGGTGGCATAGTTACGACAGGACCATAACCAATTAACCAATCGTTGGACTGAAAACATTTGTTTCGACAATTTGTGTTTAAACTAAAATACTCGTACCTACTCGTACTCTTATGTCCATTAAATATTCTGCGATCAATGGCAAAGTTAAATGCTATTGCTATTATTTATTAATTGTTAGATCTCTTGTTTCTTATTAATTTATTAAAGCAAACAGTAAGATGTGAATTTCCTACTCGTTTTATATCACGGTACTTGATGGATACATAAATTATGTTCAGTAATATCTAATCCCATATGGTAGGTAAACCACATTTCTCGTCCCTTGGCGCCCGGTAGCATTGCAACCCCTCGCATCAACCCTTGCAATAAAGCAAATGGAATAAAAATACGGATGAAATCACGATACCTAACGCTGAACAGGTAAAGTTCTGTGGTAACGTTATATCTAGAGTCAAACGTATGAGAACTTTCAACTGGTATATTTACTTCTACAAAATTGATACTAAGTGCATTGTTGAGTTGAATTCTAAAGCTCTCGTTATATATTTCCCTACAAAAAGTTCCAACAAACATTTTGCTGTGAGAGTTTGAAAATGAAGACGATAATATTAGGAGATTCAAAACTCATAGTTCCCTTTGCATTCGGCATATAAAGTAACTTTTAAATATATAAATATAGATATATATAATGATTTCTAAAGTAATCTTAATGAATTCAGTAAGTAAATAGTTGTAATGTTGAGAGCGAATGAATGAGGAGGGGCTTGTAAAATGTTTTTTTAAGGATCCGTGAACAGCATGGCTTGCATTAAAAATTGAATGGAGCTTACTTTATAAGGAGCGCCCCGTTTCGTTTTTTAACCGACTTCATAAAAAGGAGGAGGTTCTCAATTCGTCGGAATCTTTTTTTTTCGAGCACTCTCGAAATGTTATTTTTGAATTTTGCCCCAACAAGCTTAATGACAACATTCACAATTTCCCATTGCAAGAGGACCCGAAACATTCATTTATAAATTAAGGATTTGGGGACAGCGCTAAAAAGTGTTCGAACCAAATGACATACAAAACGCGAAAAGACATACAATCGCACTTCAGTCTCGTGTTTGAAAACTAGGCTGTATAGGTTTAAGACATAAGTTACAATGTTTTAGTTTGTTTATAAAATACGTACCAATCCGACTCAGCCATCACTTATATAGGTTTTTTCGGAACACTTTTTCGTAAATTTTGTATTACACCCGTCGTCCATAGTCGTCATTTATAAGCCCATGACCCGAAGCATTAAAGTCGTTAGCCGTTAAGCGTCGGAAACAGTCTGATGAGATCAAAACGCTGCCTTTTATCACAGGTAACTAAAGAGCTCTTATTTTAGCGTCGGGACGCGAGCCACCTAATTGGATTAGTTAGCAAAACTTCGCATCAAGACTGCAGAATTTCCCTCTTGAATTATGTTTTACCTACGTTTTTGACGAGCACTCAGGAATAACGATTATTCGCTGAGGTTTTGAGATAGATTGGTCTATCAAAACTTAGAATTAACTGAGTTATGCTGATAGATTAAGTTTTATCGGTTTTTCGAGTCTATATTGTTTTTGTTACTATTTGATTACAAGTACTTAATTACTTGAATGTAAGTCGAAGATGTTATCGTGTTAAGTTGGAAGGGCTTACTTCTATCGTTTTCTAAACAAACAGCGTCGTAGCCCAACATCTTAATATATATAAATCTCGTGTCACAATGTTTGTCCTCAATGGACTCCTAAACCACTTAACCGATTATAATAAAATTCGCACACCATGTGCAGTTCGATCCAACTTGAGAGATAGGATAGTTTAAATCTCAATTTATCTATTTTTATTACCCCTAAGGGCAAAACAACGTTTGCCAGGTCAGCTAGTACTATTATAAGTCTGTACCTACATCTTCACCACCACCTGCGCACTTTGCCATATATGACTTAACTACTTACGATAGAAAATTGTTAACCACTCAATCCTTATCTAAATTGAATGAAATTAAAAAAAGTTTGGAATGACAAATCCGATCGACAAATTTATCACGTAGCTTACCTAAGACATCATAATATAGTCAGGCAATAAGCGATTTACATGTTTCTATGGCGATCGTAGATAAGTCATAAATCATATAATTATAGGCTGTTGAATTGAGTCAAATTGTATTTTTAGCCTGTGCTAGGAATCAACTCGAGCTTTGGATCCTACAGGGATTCAAAGTGCTTGAGAAATGTTGCGAAAATTATTTTTATTTTATCTTGAATAAATAAACAACAAACGAAGGCCTTTAAGTCGGAATTTAAAGAATTATGAAATAATAATTCTATGAACGTCGGGGCTTGCTCACATGTAGCAAGATTAAAGCCAACTTTGATTAAAAAATGCCATCAGAAAACCAATCACGAACACGATTCGATGGCTGAGTCGGATTAGTCGATCGCACTTCAGCTTTGTGCAGCATTTACAAATTGTGTTAAAATAAAATGCTCGGCGTTTTCTCTTCCTGAGATTGCAAGTACATACTTACTTAGAGCGCTGAGCCTGACAAACGCTTTCAATAATTGCCAGACTTACGTTTTACATTTCAATCAAGCTGAAACATAAATACCTAAATTTACGAAAGTTGTAGGATTATGGTACAGGCAAACAGTTAGATTGAATGTATTAGAAGTTAGAGAATTAACGGCGTAGAAGCCGTATTTAAGCGATCTTTAGTGAAGTTTAGTTTAAAAACTATAAAGACAATTACTTTTAAATTTAAACGTCATGTATTTTGGGTCTTTAATCTAAAATAGTTGAGAAGCAGAAACACGATTGGATAAATTTTTCCCGATAGAAAGTTATCACAAAAGTTGCTCCTAAATCTCAGTTTTTCTCATTTTTATCGGAAACTACAATGGATGTAATTGTAATTTTTGATTCAATGTGTCGGTAATAATAACATCTAAAAACGTTGAGAAACAGATTTTTGATAACAGGCTTAGTTTTTGAGAAATTAGGTAAAAGGTCGTTTTTCTGTTATATTCTTCCGCGACGCTGCATGTCGCACCCATCAACGTATCCGTGAGAGTGACAAAGACAAAAATAAATTCAATAAATCCCCTTAAATGTAGAAATGACAGAAAACCCCACAGATTGTAAAAGAGGTAGGTATAAAACGGTCCTACCGTTTTTCACCTATACATTTGATGTGACAGTCTTAGTTTTACTGAATTTTGTAGGTCTGGCATACATTGTCAAATCCGGGTTCCCAGTCCACTACATTAACCCACTCGTACCTGAAATTACTTTTTAACTGTTTTTTTCTTTTCTGGTAATTTTTATGAAAAGCTAAGAATATTAACAAAATTTTGAATGTGTTTCTTTAAGTCTTTGCTACCTACGAATACTGACAGTACAATCCGATTTTTTTGTTGATGGATCGATCAGAAGTATTTAAATTTAGTAGACCTAAGTTATTTAAGTCATACTTCAGTTACTTTTGCGATTTTGTATTCAGATATAAGTTTGATCACTGAACATTATCTTCTACTTTGAACAAGGTACCTATGCATTATTAATGTAAGGAAATTACTATAATATGAGAGCAAAAAATGGTCCATATTGTTAAACGTTCATCCTCTGTCAAATTTGTTCATTTTTAATGCAACCGGGATAAAGACGTCAAATTACTGACGTCAAATTCCAGCGGCACCTGCGTTGGGGACCGCCGCCATTTTTATCTCATTCCAAGTTAATATTCCGTGGCCGTCCCAGGGGGTGTAACGGCCTCATGACCGGGTTTCACTTGAAAATCTAACTAGAGATGAGCCAACTACGTTGGAGACATGATGCATGGCAAGGTATTGTGCATGAGTGTTGACGTGACTAGCCTTTTCCTTTTCTAAACCAGATAATTATTTTGTATAACATCACACATGATGGTATTTAAGTGATGAAGCAACGAAAGAGATAATCGTAATGTTAGCTTGGAAGGAGTAAGTAACCCCTAATGATTGCTACATAGTATCGCATCCGAATGCAAATCAATTGTTTTTTTTTTGGTGTTTGGATTTGAATTGGTGGTAACCAGTAGCGACCGAAGCCTCCCACCGAACGAGACCTGAGCTAATTAAAAAAATGGCAAAATGGCAAGACCCGGAAGGGAACTCCCGCTAAATTGCGATTTAACTGCCAACTTTGCCAGGCCGGCCAATATTTGACGTAATTTCTATTAGAACAGTTACCATTCTATTAGTGTGGTAATAGTTTTATTTATTAGAAGTGGTTGGATATATGGGTCGGAGGTAGATTTTGTGATCATGGATGGCTTTGTAATGGTGCTTATTCTGGTTGAAAAATAAGAGATTCTTACCTAAATTGACATCTCTAAAAATAATTCTATTTCATTTCAATTATCAATTGACATTTCTAAATGGCCGTTATAAGAGGGACTGTTCTATTTTTAAATAAGTTTTAATTTTGCAGTTACAGTCTTTAAACCAAAGTAAACACCAACATTATGATTTCTGTAACACGGAGCGTATTACTACTATCTTCTGGACTTCTTCTTTACTTTATCCAAGGATTCAAATCAAACCCATATTCTGGTGATTTAAACCAAAACAAGTAAATCACTAGATCACCGAGGCAGTCCACTGGCACCTGAGGTAGGGGCCGCCGCCATTTTTATCTAATTTGGAGTTAATATTCCGTGACCGTCCCAGGGGCTGGAAGGGGAAAGGCACACTCGCGGCAAGTGACCTATGAATTATTTAAACTATACTCGTTAAGGCTTATTCCCTTGAGAGTACGAATTTGCAACTCGGATTCAGCGAGACTATATCCGATTATATAACGCTCTTGCTTGTTGGTTACAATTTTATTATAAACCCTAACCCCTTTTATTATACCCTTCATAGAAGTATTTATACTTTAGTGGTCGAGATTCGATGGTGATACATACGTTTGATCTTCCTGTACTCCTTCTCCATAAAAAATGCCAAATCTCGTACTCCTTCGTGAACGATTCAATCATAGATTTATAAACGTCGTCGCTGGCGGACCTCTATGGATTCAATATTATGTTCAAAGAAACTAAGTTTTATTTTCAGCAGCTGTATTGTTTTAATTTCTACAATTTCCATACGGAAGTGATGTTTGACATTGGTACGCCACGTCAACCTGTCGACCGGATGTGTCATTCCCATATTTTTCGGTTTTCATCCGATAGCAATAGTAGAAAAAGAATAGACACCGTAACATAACTGTGGACACTGGCTTAATTTAATTACAGGCAGGTAGAGGTAGGTCTCATACTAAGGGTTTAAGTATTCCAATCAGTAATAATTTTGATTGAAAAAACAAATAACCCAAATTCACCCCAAGCTCAACTATCAAAGATACTTAAATAATAAAGCTTGTAAAAATAGATACTTACCTACTAAGCTAATGAGACTGCTACTTCTTCAAGATTATAAATTAAAAAAGGAATACAAACAGAACGGTACCCAGGCAGGGAACTCTCGAAGTAATTGGCATTCCGCATTCGTCAACAAGACAACCCAAGATATCGCGCTGTACCGCGGAGATCCAAACAAGTTTGACCCACTTCGCGGAGCACCTGGGAGTTTTTGCAGCTGTTGTGGCGTTTATTCGACGATCTCAAGCGCTGCGGGTGCTCGTTTCATTAAACGAACAGCAAGTTTCATTAGAAAACCTTAACCATTTCTCAGTTTGTTTGAATTTTTTAATAAGGTTTTTCAACAGCCGTTTCGACCGAGGTTGCGTGCTGTTGTTTGTTTTAGAAAATAAGAGAAGGTTCGTGCAGATTTTTTTGAATTATTATCATCCTCATCACCAACATAACATTCATTGTTGCAGTCACAAAACTTGCCGTTTCGATTTATGAGAATGTTTCTGACGTAGTTATGGAAAATACGTTGGTAATTTATTAACAATTATGTTGTTGATTCCTTTATTTTATGAACGTACAAAATTAGAGGGTTTCGGTCATAGTACACCACAGTGGTAAGGTGCGGGTCAACAGTTGCTATGAAAAGTAAGGGGGTTTATAATAAGTTGTGAACTCCGATCCCTGAGTGTGAAGCCGGAGTTTAACCATATTTTTATCACAGCTTTAACAGTCAACAGTCATCAATCTTCGTCTACAGTTGTTGAATATTTGAAACTCTCAGTTCCTAAGTTTCACCTGCGTTCTACGTCGGGTTTCCCATTTAATATTCCTAAAAAACTTTCACTGGTGCGAATGAGTTGCGAACAAGCGCGCTCGGCGAAGTTTCTTTGCCATTACTTTGTAGTTCAAACATTCTTGGAGTATGTAGAAATACGATGTTTCCAGTTTTGGACAGATTTTTAAACCTAGACTTTAATCTCAACTGTGTTATGAACTAGTAGGTTGTATGACCTGTCCCCTGATTGTGTAAGAAAAACATATTCATCGTTATCGTAAACGCTAGCGAATTCTGCGCCGCGATTGGCTGATGCAAATCAGGAACCCAATCAGCGGACAGAATTTGCTAGCGTTTACGATAACGATGAATACGTGTTTCTTACGCAATCAGGGGGCTGAACTGTAAGGTGATATCATGGTGTGGTATAGCTAAACTCTAGAGAGGTAGTAAGGTCAACTTTTTTAACAATATGGGCTAGCGCTTGACTGTATTCACACCTGATGGTCAGTGATGATACAGTCTAAGGTAAAATGCACTTGCCTAGGAAATGTTTATTCACTCTTGATTTGAAGGCGCCCAGGTTATAGGAGTTCGTAAAGACAGTACCTGGGAGTGTATTTCAGACACTTGTAGTGCGTATCTGAAGCGAAGAATCAAATCGCTTCGTACGTATGTTTGGTACCTATACTTTGTGCCAGCAGCTCCATCTAATCTGGATTAAGAATCTTAATAACGTTGAACGCATTCGTGTTTATAACAGAGTTCTTTATACTGTGATATTATATTGTTGTCATAACACCTCGCCCGCAACAGCATCATTTGTGTGCTCCACACTCTGCGGTCCAATGGCATCGTAAAATGAAACGGTAAGTGGAAAAGATAAAGCCATTAAAATTTACTTATACGGCGTGTAAATGATAAATGCATTGGCGATGTTGAAGGTCAAGCATTGATTATACATAATATTATTGTCATTATTTCGTTCCCGCTTAGTATGATTGATTTCGTAGCTACATTCGTCTTCTTCTCGTTTACTGTCTGTTTACAGTTGGTATTATTTAATATTTAGTAGATTCTTCTTTTGCTCACTCAGCCTCTTGGCAGGGTTATCCTCGTTGTAAGTTAAGAGCTGTTGGTCGTACGAATGGTATTGTGGAAGCAGTTGAATATTAAAACATAAGTCCATCTTGTTCAAGAGAACGTGGTAAGGATCGACAAGTGGATGTGTGTTTTCTATTTCCCCTTGAACTTTGATGGTATTCTTCCTTCTTGTGATATGGCGAAGAACTTAAGGATACGCAGTTGTGTATAGCGACGACATCCCTCATTTATTTTAAGTTCTTTTCACACAATATAATAAGAACAAAATATCTCGTGAGACAAATATAAATATCCCTAAGTTTTTCATAATTCTATTGTCATTTAATTAATTCGATAGCTTTTCTACATTTTGATTATACGCTGGGTTTATTATATTATGGCTCTAGATTGCTTACACCATTGTCCATAAAAAAGAATACATATCTCGATCAACCTACTGCGACGCGCCAACTGCATTCAATGGGCACATTGTACCGTGCTTCATTTTATGGTGATTTACATTTACGGCTTCAATAGCGATTCCGGTATGGGGAGATGGAGACCCTACGTCGGCTTTGAAATTGAACCTTATCCGAAATTGCAGTTCAGGATTTAAGGCACTCTCAAATGGAATGGAGAAAACTTTTATTGTTGAGCTATATGTTTCCAAGATTTACTGCAAACTGTAATTTCATCGTGTTCTATTTTAGTCTAACATACGCTACGTTTTCTTCCAGTGTGTTTTCGGCCGTTTGTTTCTATAAATAATATATCAAAATAATGGAAGCACTTCGAAATATTTTTTTCATCTTTAAACTACGTTCAAACCCTTTTCTATCTTACATTAGTAGTTATCACCATATAATTACTTATATCACAAATATCGTATTGACTGTTTACAAATGAAGAAGTAAAGATAATATTTTGAAGTTAATGCTGGGCACGGATTCCCTATTAAAATGATTGGATTTTCACCAGCAATTAAACAAACCCCAATTTTACCCCAATAGAGATGATATTTTCACAAACATCATCTCATTTGAACTTTTATGTAAAGTCAAACGTATACTAATCACTTTACCATGTGGTCGCATTATCTATAAATTATGTGAATTAAACAGAGTAATAATAAAGAGAAATAATAATATTGTAGTTTGATTCGCTTTGCCTGCAACATGCCGATTTCACTCTCAATTTATGAAATGGTATGAATTTCGGGACAATCGACCTGATGCGATGTTTCAAAAGCGATCGCATCGGGCAAAAACCGTTTCACCATCCACTGAATATATATTATATCCACTCGAATATAGCCCGAGAGTTAGCGTCGCTAATGAGGAGGCGTTTGTACACAATGAAAATCACACTAGGTTATAACCCAGTTGCGATTATGTAAGCAGTGGACATAAATAAAATAATCAAGCGTGACGGACAGAAGAACAAACGGAGAAAGTCTCACCAAAAGGGTCCCATTTTGACCATTTTGATATGGCTAATGGCACCCATTTTCTGTTCTGATATTCTTCTGACAAAATTCTGTTGTGATGTAATGCAATTGGATTTTTAGCTCGTCACATTTCCTTTCAATAAATTCAATTCTAGTAAAAAATTTAGTACAGCGAAGTATAGAATTTGCAGACTTATTTTGCCCAAACATTTTGCGTTGCGTTTTCACCCTTAGTTAAAGCACCCCGTAGGTTAAAACGCACGTCTTGTACTATGATGCAGCCATCGCAATGTGTTGCGTATTCGTCAGGTGATTTATATACAATTCGTTGTCGAACGTGCAATACATTATCAAACACTTCTGAATATACCTCGTGGGCCGCGGCTGCGATAAATGCAGCTGATGGATGTACCTACCTGGCTGGATGACTTAACGCTGCTGTATGGACTTATGGGTAGATCATCATCGTCATCAATAATAATTTGAAGCCATTGAGCTTAATCATCTCTCATAAACCCTTTTGGAAACGGCTTAGAATTTTAAGGTATGCAGGTTTCTTATAATAACTAATTCAATATTTTCCTTCACAATTTAAGAAAAAAATCTATGTTACATTTACTTACACGGGTTCAAACTATCGATTAGGTGGCAGAAGTGCGCAGATATATGGGTCTCTTCAGCCATAATCTATGATTGTCACAGAAATCTGTCGATCGCTTATTCCATTAACTACATATGAAACGAAATCCAATAAATGTACGAGAATGACAGTTACCCTCGATAAGTCACGTGACCAGTTTGTCGATTGGATATGTCATTCACATACAATTTTTGAATTTCTCTATTTAAATATGGAATCAGCGATCGACAGTTTTCTATGAAAGTCGTATACTGATCTAGTTACCTATTTAGCTATGGGCGCTGGTCTGGACTATCACTGCTGTTAATCTTTACAAGCATAAAATAAAAGTACGATTTTTGCACACATAATTACACAAAATTATTTCCGCCAACGTAGAACGCGAGCCAAATAGCGGCACTAAATAACGCGGTATCTGCGGGGTGCGGAGTGCGGGGCGCCGCGCGATAGCATCGGGACGCGCCAAATTACACCCGCGCTGTTTGCAGCTACGTTAATGCTGCTCTGCTCCATTGCTGCTGGCTAGGACCTAGGCAGCATAGTTCATTGCCAAATCAGTCGATCCTTCCTACCGATTCACGTATTGTTTTGACACACTGAATCACTTCACCTGACCCACTGTTAACGCAAACTTAGGATACGGGCATTCGAACGATTTAAGTAAACTTTTTTTTCGTACAAGCAATACAGTAGTCTGTCATTTTCATCTGTCAAAATTCTATAGGTGGCTGCTGAGCGAACTAAAGCGTGGCCTTACTGTTGGTGGTAAAACAAGCCGCCGAGGATCGAACCCGCGTTCATTCACTCGGATCCAAACATTGCCACTGTGCCAGAGATGTCGTCAAAAGGTCAGGGCTTAAAAGTTATAAAAGTCATTTAAGCCCATAACATAGGTATCAATTTTTAACGTAGAGTAATAAAACAGCTATTAATGTCCACTTTTGAACAAAAGCCTCCCTGCGATCTCTCGGGCCTTGGAACAGTGCGCCAATAAATCATACCCTTAATGCCGTGGAGCCGTGATACCGGTTGGCGATTCAATGCCCGCCTCGCTAGACCAATCTGTGAGCTGTTAAAAGGTATCTTCACCCCTTGGAAATACTGATTTCCAAGGGGTGAAGATACCTAAGACTAGAAAAAATTGACTTAGGGCTGATTTTTCAACCGCCAGATAAAATCGTTAGCTAAGGAATAAATATGTCGTTTTGACATGTTGTGTATGGCATATGTTAACAAATTTTGCTATTACATCGCCTGGAAAACATGATTCGGCCAGTGCCCCTGCAGTGGGCGGAATTTGTTTATGATTACGATAGCTGATCATACGTTTTTTTGAAAAACGATTATGACTAATACTGAGTGAATGATAATGAGTATCAAATGGTTGAGTGTATAGATATTTAATATAAATAGAAAAGAAAACGAATAGAAGATTAAAAAATAATTTTCTAATAAAAAAAAACCCCACATTTTTTCAAACCCCTCTAATTCTTAGGGCAGGCTCGTGTCCCGTTGGACATTAAAGGGTTGAACCTGTTACTCGTTCAATGATTTTGTCTAGACATTAAAGTTGTAAAAATTTCACTAGATAAGTAATTTTGATTACTTGTCAGAACATTAAGGCCAGTCATGTAAATGGCCACGGATACTTCATAGTGCGTAATGAATATTTCTTCAAACTATTTACCATCTTAATTGCTCCGATGCTATACACCTGGACTGGCAATCCATTGAGGCTGCAACGTGGGGCGATAAATGTAAATCACCGGGATAATGTCCCCATCGAGCGCAGTTGGCGCATGGTAAGCATAACTCCCTGCTATATTAATGCTGCGATCGCGCCACGTCGGAATACCGTCTCTATTTATTAGTGGTAGGCGGTATCTGTTACTAATGGTGACGAGTTTACGGCTAACTTGATATCTCAATACGATAACTGGAGTCGGTTATTCAAAGGTGATCGATTTTTAATGAGAATTTCGCGGTCTACTTGTGTACCACCTAAACAGGAAGGTCGTTTGAAAGCCAGGAAAAAAATACGAGCCCTTCAATCCAACTTTATAAAATCTGTTACCTCAGGTTCTAAAGGATGTACGAGAGTATCTACATGTCAATGATTTAACACGTTAATCCCACTTTTATAACGATTGTAAGGATTGTAATGTGATGTTTCCACTTTACGGGAGCAGGTGCGTTTTATGTCGCTTTTGTAGAGACTTATCGCTTCTCGATAACACACTTTTCATATACAATTTATTACTAGCTTACCCTGCCCCTGCCTGAATGATCCCTTGAGAGTTAAAGAATTTTCTCCTATATAAAAAAAATGCAAAAATGCAGCTTTCCAGGGTCAACGGTTTGGTGATAATCATGAGTCGTTTTTTACATGTCACCGGAAAAATAGTCATTTAAGGCTGAAGAAGACCTAGGTCAGATAATAGATTCAAAGAATATACAGCCCAGGACTAAGAAGTTGATGTCCGCTGGATGGTAGGTCCCCTGCTGTTCTCTTGGCGGGAGCGCGATGATGCTATGGTGAATCTCGTACTCCCACCAGCAGGTCCGTCCTGAAAACAGAGAGTTTTTAGTAGGTCTAAGCCCCACCTTTACACATAATTTTTCCCTTTCCCCTTACAAGCGTCAGCATTAGTAGCTTATCGTAGACATTTTTTGTCTAAAAAAGACCTAAAAAGTTTGTTTATTGAAAAGGAATAGAAATATTTCCATCATTATTGGAATGAAATTCGCTTAGTAGATATTTTCCTTTGAACATTTACTTAATTTTATCGGGCGATGAAGGAAAAGCCTCAATCATTACGGATTCGCGATAATCCCATTACATTCCAAGTTTTGTCGATTCGAACGCCGCTTTCTGTGCCAATAAAAAGTTATTACTCTGCCCCAAGATGAATGTCTACAAATATTTTGGTATCATTCTGATACAAGTCAGCTATCATCTACGTAATAAATATATTTTTGGCATTTATCTACTAACTTGCAAAATGATCTGTGAATCGATCTTTGTATTCCTTTAAAATGATGATAACCTAGTGGTCTATAATATAAGGATATAAGTTTCGAATTAAAAAAAATTAAATACAACCATTCCCTCCAAGTGAATGTTTCACTGGTACTTATAGGTATAAAGAACAATTTCAATCAATTGCATAAATATCTTTTATGTAATATTTTTTATGTTCCCCATACTGTTGGTTATTTTTTTAGGATTCCGTAGTAAACAAGTAACCTTTAGTCTCCTTTTAAAAAAGTAGGGATCTAATTAAAGCCTTCGTTTTTGAAGTCAAGAAAAAATTCGACACTCCCCTACGCAGGTAAAAAGGGACTGGCTGCGTCATTTTCGGCCATTTGTTATTTTTGAGAGGCGCCGAACACATCGCTTACAATTAAAATAAGTGCTGAAAAGTGCTTACGTATGCTTCACGTGGTGCCTGCTTTACACGTTTGAGTGCGACGGACGCATTTTCAAAGCACCATCTGAAGTAGGCTTCATTTAAAGCTGGCGAAATCTTAATTAAATAAATTTACTCAACTCAAAACAGCGGCTTTTTAGTAACTTTAGTTAACAACCAGAATGCTAATAAAGAGAAAAAGGAACAAGTTTTTGCTTAACTTGAGCCCGTCGCTCGAGTATTTTGTTATAAAAACATTTCAGACTTTACTGATTTTTTGCTGTACCGAGATATTTACTTTTAAAACATTCCAGGATTGTTTACTGTTTAGCTTGAATTTACTCGCGATAAAGTTGATGAATTTAAGCTCTATCTACAGTAAATCTTGGGCTTCTTGTCAGAATAATGAACTAGCGTTACTTACTAGATTTTCTTGGTTGTTTAAGGGTTCTGTACCAAAATAGTAAAAATGAAACCCTAAGGCCCACTTGCGTCAACCCGGGTTAGTGTTTTAATTCAGAGTTAACACACTAACCCAGAGTAAGTTGCCAAAATTTTCCAATGAGAGACGTTGACTCTAAGGTTAAAAATGTAAATATTTAACTCCCGTTTCGCCCAAGTGGACCTAATAGTTTTTTTCTTTTTGGGTGCGTTCGTCGTTTGTTTGTCTCTGTCACAGTTCATTATTCAAATATATGTGAAATTTCAAATACTCTGTACTCCACTTCTACAGTAAAACCTCAGTATGATCAAATTTCATAATATATCATATCACACTGATCAAAATAGAATAAGGAATTTCGTATCACACTGGTAGGTACGTACCTACTCGTATGTTGGTGTAACTTCATTTCACGAAGATAACATTGTTTTCTACCATCTACATCATGTGCTGATAAATATTATAAGAGAAAGGGTCTTCCGGTCCGAGCAGGCAATTTTGTATCTGATCAAACCAAATGTAATAACTGAACAAATATGGAGGAACAATAGAAGGTAAATTAGGTTCTTAGGGGGAGCGAAACTCGATTGTGAAAAGGATCGCCTTCGCTTATCTGCCATGGTCATAGATCAACAGAACGTCCGCTAGATTGAACAGAATCACCATTTTGTCTGAGATTTCAGTCAAGTACATGCTATATGTAAATACCTACTGGACTAAATACTCCGCTAATGATAATGGTTGATCAATGATCATCCTATTAAAGCAAAGCTGGTTGTTTATTCACTTTACCAAAAGAAACCAAGAAAGAAGCAAGAATTAAAACAAAACTAGCTTGTGCTAGGAATCGAATCCGTGACCTTACGTATTAATACCTTTAAATTATCTAAAAGATAGCCTGTACAGAATCTAAAATCCAACCCATCCAGATTCTGACCATAGTTGAAGAACAATATTTTTTTATCATTGTAGATTCTATTCATTCATTTATTTCACGTTCTTCATATTAATAAACGAACGAATTCATAAAAAATAGGAGACAATAATCCTGATACGACTATTAATTTTATCAGTTTAAAATAGAGTTCGGCTGAAAAAACTTTGTCATTTTATCAGTAGTGAGGCGTCGTGAGGCTATAATATGGCCCCAACTCGAAGCAATTTCAAGTTTTAAAACTTCATTATACGCGTCGTCGACGTTCGGGGGTAATGAATATGTATTCAAACACGTATTAACTCTCGTATCTTCGCTGGCACCAATTGTATTATTTATGTGCTCAACTATGACGATAATTTAGCCGTTTATTTCTACACGCTAAAGACAAACAAACAAACGGTGGGAAAATTTGCTGACAACACTTTGTAATTAAAGTATTATTATGTAAGTAAATATTCATAGAGTTTTTTTGTTTAATTGTTTGTTACTCAATTACGGTGCAACTACTGAACCGATTTGGCATGAAGATGTATTCTACCCTTGACTAACATTTAACATATTATAGACAATGGATTTTTGATAAAAAGTATTTTATCAAAAATCCATTGTTCCCATGGAATTTGTAAAAAACTGATAATAATTCGCTAAAACAATCATCCTGCATAACTACCTACAGCTATACGTTAACAATGCATAGGAAACTTCCTTGAAAATAGGTATCATGTTTGGGGAACAGAGTGAGATTGAGAACGGGTTTATTTACCATTCCCTCGGGATCTGTGAAAAACCTAAATTAACCAACCTTAAAACCCAGTAGAATGAATTATTTAAATGATGAACAAGGTCAAGGGTAAAAAAATATCCGCTAAACGAGATAAAAGGTAGCCTTCATTTTTTATTCCACGAGGATGCATCCGGTTCCGCCCGCACCTTTGAATCATTCATGAAAGCAGTCCATATTCGGTTTAGCTTTTTTTAAAACGGTTCAAAAACGGAATCATGCCAGGAAAAGTTCGAAAAAATTCACCTAAATTAAGCTTCTCCGCTGTAAAAATAAAATAATACTGTACTCGTATTGTTAACAGTTTTATACTGTCTATATGTCTCTGCGCAAAAAGTATAGGTATTCCTGCACTTTTTTAAGTTTGTGTTGTGTTCGTGTTCGACTATGGCAACAATTTTCTTTTCATTTTTGAATAAAGAGAAAAAAAATCTTCATTCGGCCTGATGGCGTCATCCGGAGTTATCACTGATCTCAGACTTGTCTACTATTATTAGAAACCTAGCGATCGCTCATTCCATAACTACGCTACGATAATATGGAACGAAATTCAAAAATTCTATGAGAATGGCAGTTGTCTTTGAAAAGTCACGTGATCCGATGATATATGTCATTTACAACTGATAAACGGATAAAAAATTCCAGCCTGCTTTATTTTGCACTGAATCCCCGTAGGTTATACCTAGGAAATAGTATTATGAAGTAAGTAATCTAGGTATTTTTCTCCAATTACCACGATCTTCGGAAACCTTTTTGGCGTATAGTTGCTTCCCAACAACATTCAAGTGAAACGAGTTTCTTGTTCCAAGTGCCGAAGTTACAACGTTTAAACTTAACTCGCATTCTATTTTAAGAACTCTATATTGGAAGATCGAGACAAGAAATGAACCGAATCTTCGATTATATTTTTCCATAAGATCCTAAGATGATGTAAGGTACTAATAATTGTCGTGTACTGGAATGTCTCAAGTACTAACTTCGCAAAGAAATAACTGAAAAAACATGTCAAGCGGTAACGAGCGATGCTGTAGCGCATTTTCTCGTCAGAAATCTGTCATAGCTCCTACAGCGTAATCTTTAATTCAGGAATGAAGAAATTGATTGATTGATTGATTGATTGATTGATTGATTGATTGATTGATTGATTGATTGATTGATTGATTGATTGATTGATTGATTGATTGATTGATTGATTGATTGATTGATTGATTGATTGATTGATAGCCATCCTTCTTCATTTGTTCTATTTTGCATATACCTACGCTTCAAACATGCAACATGCCAACCATTATCAAGGACGAAGTACGCTACGCTAAGAGTAGTTGAAGCCAAAAAAAAACAAATATGGCGCCCACCAACATTTCGGTAGCGCTGACAGCACATAATGTTGTAGCTTACATTAGCGCCATTTTACAGTTTTGACAAATCAAAAAAAAATGCTTTAGAGCGGAGCCTAAAAATACATGCGTGACGCCACTAAGTGCTTTACTATGTTTAATCATTGGGCATTATAGACAGGAATTAAAACTACTGATGTCTGATATGGACAATTAACAGATAAAATATTTAGTATCCTTACTACTTATATTTTATATTATAGTGTTTTCACACACTATTTGAATAACTGTAATGTTTTCAGATAGATGGCGTTAGGTCTGCCTAAGAACGAAAAACAATATGCATCCGAATTTCGTCGTGGTGAGACAGTCTCGCGTAGCTCAGAGGAAGAGCACCTAGCCGCGATAGCTAGGGGACGTGGGTTCGAGTCCCACCGCGAGTGAAATTTTGATGCATATTTCAATTTATTTAGTATCCTAATTTCTGTTTTTTTTTTTACGCTATACAAGTTAGTACTTGACTGCGATCTCACCTGGTGGTAAGTGATGATGCAGCCGAAGATGTTAGCGTACTATCTTGGAAGGGGTAAGTTAAGTCACCCCAGTGGTTTCTACACAGCATCGTACCGGAACGCGTAATCGCTTGGCGGTACGTCTTTGCTGGTAGGGTGGTAACTAGCCACGGCCAAAGCCTCCCACCAGACCAGACCTGAGCCAATTTAGAAATTATTAAATTCCAAAGTGGCACGTGGCGGGAATCGAACCCGCGACCTCCCACTCGAATCCGAGCGTGCGTCCCCTGCGCCACGGAGGTCGTCAAAAATTCTGGTCTGTTAATGGAGGTCTGTTAATTTAATTGAACGTCATTAAAGTAAAATTATTGTAACGAGAAATAATAATTTAACGATAAAAAATTAAAATGAAACTAGAACAGCTATTGAATCCGCTCTAATTCGCGAATCAAAATGGAAACAATCGGAATAAAAGGACTAATTGGAAATACGACTGACAGTAGATAATTGGATGACTGTGAAATGATGCGACCTGACGACAGTCATGTTTTTCAATAATAAAGCTTTCTTTATACAGTGTGTTCGGGATCGAACTAGCGATAATCTAAAAGTTAGTAACTTACAGACAGAATGTTGGTGTTGTTGTATTGCTTAACTCAAAAGCTTTCGACTTACTACAAAAAATATGGTCTTAGCGATCCCGTTTCTGCAAAATTATTTACCAATCACTTAACGTATTAATTTTTTAATTCGAGGCATTTTTGGTTGAGTTATTTTAACGTTTAACACTATTATTAGGTATCCAGCGATGGAGAATATTGTATCCAGTCGAATAAGACCATTTAAGAACATGTGAAGCAACAGACTTTCAATTTATTACTGATTTTGTATGCACATGCCCAAAAAAACGCATACAAAATTGAAATGGCTCTACCGGGGAGAGGGTGAGGGAGCGCCTTCCCCCCCTCCCCCCTTTATAGGGGTTTTTTTTTTTTTGCTTGTAATGAGCTATAGAACACTCCCTTAAATTATAACATATTGTATATAAGTATATAAATTATTTCTCACTTAGGGTTATGAAAATTACTTAGTTTACGTTGTGTTTTCAGATCTTACGAATATACTCACCACTTAAAGAATCGGTCAAGCTGGTTCGGAGGAGTTCTTTCACAACTGACAGATTCGTGGAAGGCTGCTATTTACCATCCTCCGGCACCACATACCATCTAGCGTTTTAGCGGTCCGGTGTGAAGCGCCACACTCTGTCGAACTCCATACGAATCGAAGAAACACAAGCGGTTTTGACAGAGTGGGGCGCGTCTTCGTGGATTGCAATATTTATAGTTAGGTACCGTTAGGGGCTAGTAACCCCTCCCCAGTTAGTACGATAACGTCTTGAGCTGCATCTTCACTTACCACTAGATGAGATTTCGCATTGTTAAGTCAACATCTCCTGAGGATGTCCCGGTGTTGAGACGAAACATGCGCCTAAGAAATTGATGCAAGAATTGTGTGTTGTGTTTTATGTGGGCGGTGCTTCTGCATATTGGACCATACAGATTCTTTTCAAGGAGCGGATTATAGCAAAACAAATTAATCTGTCCTGCTAATAGACATATTACCCTGGACAGGCCGGACGGTGCTAAATGTCGGCAGTTTATCGGTGCCAAAAATGCTTGTTTTGTCAGCTACAGCATTAGACCGTATTCTGTATTTAAAACAGTAAGGCCACGCTGTACTCGTAGTTCGCTCAGCAGCCAACTATAAAATTTGGATAGATGGCGCTACTGTTTGCTTGTACGAAAAAGGTTAAGGTGAATCGTTTGGATGCACACATACTGAATTTTCTTATTACTGATTCTACTGCTTACTAAGTTGTAACTAATTTTAAAAAACATGACTGCTTTCTAGGAAAACGACTTTTCCCAAAAAATATAGATAGCGTATGTTACTCAGAATGATGTAAGAATTCTAACGACACCCCATATTATGTCCAAATCTATTCAGGCGTTCAGAAGTTATGGTGGAATAAAGAAACTCACATACATACATGTACCCTAAAAACATAACACTCCTTTTTTTGGGCAGTCGTGTAAAAATAATGTGGTGTTAACACTGTAACATACGTTAGATAATACGTAGGTAATCTGTAATGTATCAAGGAATCCTTATATACAAATGTAACCCTATACTCATAATAATTAAGAAGATTAATGATACGATGACGCTTCGCTTATGGAGTCAGGTATATCGATGTGGGATCGAAACTGATACCAATTAAAATACGAACTGATAATGAATCTTATTCGGGCGATTTGAGCTACGCCTCGACGATCGCTACTATTATTACTGATATACTAATTTATCTCGAAATAGAATATCTATTAACGGGTAACATATTAACAGGCTAAAACGGTTCTTTAAGCTATTTTTAACCAACTTCATTCAAGATTCATTATTACTTTTAAATTTAAACGTCTTGTATTTTGGGTCTTTATTAAAAATTCTATAAATTAGCTTCGAGGCAGACGCAGCGTTAGGTACAATAGTTATTCAAAAAGTTTCTCCAAGATCTCAATTTTTTTTCGGAAACTACAATTAATTTAATTAGGGTTTGGTGCTGAGAAGAATATCGATTTTACGTATAAAGGCTTGTTTTTAAATATATTTTTAATTAATGATAACTTATCTAATATATAGGATTCACAGTGTAAGTATAAAGTAGTGGCTACCGATTTATCAATTCTCTTTCAACAATCACTATTAACGAATCAAAAACTTAAAATGAACGGGAGTGATATTCGTTATCGATAAGTCACGTGATAAACGGATGAACGGGTGAATAGACATGCCATTCCCATATGTCACACATCAATCGATACGTGTATGTGACAAGCGGATAAAAAAACATTTTGTTGTGAGGAAGCAAAAAAAAAACTGATAATTCTTACATATTTTTTTTCATAAAAGTGAGAGGGGGTGTATTGCAGTGTACACGCAGTATCTACCGCCCACCACCCCCTTTTTACAAAATGCGGGAGAAGCGAGCTACACCTACCGCCACTACACGTTGGCGTTGTTTGGAGTTGAAATACCATTTCTATAGACTCCGATATATCGATCTGTTGACCTGATTATTGTAATAAGTGGCTATATCGATGGTATACAGTATGGTTAGTATAGGTTTTTGTACAAACTCCGAGTTGACTCGCTTCGAGTAAACGAGCGGATTTCTCTATACATCTAAAGCTAGCGCCCCAAGCGGAAACATTGTAAACAGCTTTAGGCGTTTGTCACTTAAAGAAACCTCAGGATATGGACATTCGAACGATTTACGTAAACCTTTTTCATACAAGCAAACAGTAGTCTGTCATGTTTATATGTCAAAATTCTATAACTGGCTGCTGAACGCGTGGCCTGACTGTTTGCGGCAAAACAAGCATTTTGCACCGATAAATTGACGACATTTTTTCGCGCCGTCCGTCCTGTCCAGGGTACATGTCTATTGTCTCAACAAAGATCTTGATTGAATGCCTGGCGCAAAAGTTGTCCAATGTCCAGCGCCATACAGTGGAGCGATGCCGCAAGACTGATAGCCACGTTTGATTCAGGGACAGCCAGGGGTGATCCTTTTGGCAAAGCGCATGCAGATGGTTATCTATAAGATAAGATAAGATAAACTTTATTTACTTTCATACAGAGATAAGAGAAATTACATGCATAAATATTAAAAAAAATATTATTATATGCCTTCGTCTAAATTTTTTTTTCTCAATATATTTTTCATTTTCATGTCAGTTTTTTTTTCATTCTCAGTGTCTTATTAAAAGAATACTTAAATTAATTAAACTGTATGGCCCATCTGTTTGTTGTGCGAAAGTCAAGGCGTGGTGATTTAATTACTTACCTATTTAATAAAACAAATAAATAATAAAAAAAAAATTAAATAACTTTACCCATTTCTCGCTAGAGCGCAGAGAATTGGGTCTTACACTACTTTTGAATTTGATAAAAAATATTACTTTATTATAAACTAGGATAAAAATAATAACGTGCAGTGAAAGAAATATTAAAATCCAACGAAGATTTACAAAGTTACAGGCGTTTAAACTTTGGAGTGGGGGGATCTTCTATCCCTTTCTCGCAAAACGAAAATTTGTATGAAGCCGCACGAAGCTACTATGGCATTGGTAAGGTGTGACGTCACAATTTCATGTTGCTATCTCTGTCTAATCACAAATCTTAAAATGCTTATAACTTTTTTGTTATTTGATCGATTTAATTAGTTCTTTCAGTGCACGTCATTATTTTAATTCTACTTTATAATAAAGTAATAAAAAAATTGGAGTCAAATACCCTATTGAACATAAGTTGCGTACAACATAGTTTATTAAATTTTTGTTCTTCGGCAGTATTCAAGGCGGGGCTCCGCGGAATCCGGCGGGTAATGAGGTTGTTTTAATTCGCTTAACTGGATCCAGGCGCCCGCGGTTTCCTTCGGCTATCCTTTTAACTTGTTAATCAGCTTATCCGACCGCGCGGATTTGTGTTCCGCTCCAAATAGAAAGTTTAACTCCTTCCCAGTGTTGTGATACTAATTATTAAGTGGCAATTTAAATCCTTTATTAGGTCGTAAATATTTTTGTTAGCTAGCCAGAAAATTCGTGCTTACATTAGCTATGAGTATACACAGAGAAGAACCTCAAAGAGTGGTTAATACTTTGGTAAGGAAGAAGTCTCATAGAAAAACGTATCGGCGAACTTCTCAGTTTACCCGAGAAGGAATTTAAAATTGTTTCGTAATTCATATAAACAACTTTTCTTAAAAATTTGGCATCCTCTCTTTTTAAATATCGCTGACCCGTCTTCGTCGTAGCTTCTCCGCCTGAGTGATCAAGTGTGAATTTAAAAAAATCTTCTTTGTCTACGTCATAAAAATAATCTCTGTGCAGAATTGCAGCTTTCTGGTACCAAGGGTTCGGGCTCAACGATGATTAGTCATTGAGTGAGGACTTTTCTTTTTGCCATTTCTGCTATTCTATCAAGTCCCTTTTCTATTTTTTGAGTTATATGGTTACAGCTGCTGATAAGGCTTTAGAATTGTAGAGTATACGAGAAAGGCTGAAAATAAACAAATAAATAAAAAAGTAAACATTGATGCGCAAAGGCGGGTCAGTGGGCCAAACAGTAATATGCCATCGAACAAAACGCTTTGTTCATCCCAATAAACCAGCGAATAATGGCGTATAAACCGCCCTCTCTTTTTTATACACTCAAATTCGACAATAATTGGCAGCGCACCTGCACCCTTAATCAGAAATCGATTGAGGCCCCGGTTCGAGCGATAAATGTAAATCACCTCATTGACTGAAGTATCTGTATTGACTGTCACACGAAGAGGAATGAAATAACAAAGCGTTTCGCATTCACCGTTGAAACAATGGCGCGTCGGATGAATGCTTTGAAACAACAAATACAAAGGTCATTTGTATACGTATTGCATTACATTTTAAACCGACTACCAATAAAAAAATGATGATTATCGATGTTACTCCAAGTAATTATTCATCATCATCACCATCACATCAGCCTGCGGACGTCCACTGTTGAACATAGGCCTTCCCAAGCGAGCGCCACCACACCCTGTCCTCAGCCTTCCTCATCCAGCCGCTTCCCGCCACCCGCTTAATATCGTCGGTCGTCGTGGGCAGGTCACGCGTGTCGTAGGGGCGATGGCCGGTGCAACCGAAAAGTCCTAGAGTGGAGACCGCGTACAAGTAAACGTAGCGTGGGGCGCCCTCCAGCTCGTTGGACCGACGATATTAAGTAATTATTATTGTTGCAACATTATTCTGAATCTAAATACGTCAATCTTCATCATCGATTCTTGACAAATTTCGTGAATTTTTCATAACTCCCAAGAGGTTTGGTTTAGTAGGTCCCTTTTTAAACAAGGTAAACAATTTTTCTATGAGATTGATTTCAGAATCTCTACAAAAGCTCTCTCTCTTTAAAAGCTCTATAAATAAAGTCACAAATGTAATATAAAGATATTCTTGGAAAGGTTTTACATCTAACATGTCCCATTTAAATTAGGTGAAGATTTGATGACCCTGATTTCATTATGTTTTCAATAATCTGGGATTGCATTATTCATTTCTCAGTCCAGTCCTTCCTTCATTGCCGAAGATCGCGGTTTTGGGAATATCGAGCATGTGGTGCAAAATAATTTCTTCCACCGGGTTCTGTGTTTGTATGAATATATTAAAACTGCAGCATTACTGCCCATCCATGAAATTCGTGAAATGCGTTTTCGATTGTCACTTACACCCGGTATTAGGCACTGATTGTTCCCGAAGATACAGCCCGCGGCGCGGCGGCGGCGCAGCGGGCCTCGGGTCGCTGTGGGGATATAATTTGGCGCTCGCAGCGATACTATCAAGGCACATTACCCTACAGATACCGCGTTATTTAGTGGCGCCATTTGGCTCGCGTCCTGCGATAACCAAACAACTATTTTTCCCATTTATATTTGCATAAAATAATCCCAACAGTCAAATAGTCTAGACATTTGATTCATAGCATCAAAATAATAGACATCGTTGTCTTGATGATCTTGAAGTCGTCTTGTCTTTCCGGTGGCCGTAATCTTCTGCAAGCGTTTGCATTTTGCAAACCACGACCGTCGTCTTAGCTTACAGCCAGCATTTGAAAAGCTCTAACTTTTGTAGGTGTTAGCAGTCTTGCGTTCTTGTGGGGTCATATCTTAGATTTCAAAACAGTTAGCGATTGTAGAAATAGGATAAGCTTCTGAGCTAAACCTTCTGAGATTGTCATCATCATCATCATTTATAGTGATCGATAATTACTTTGGTTACATTTGATATCAGGTCAATTTTATTATTTAAATAAAGATTTTATTTGTAGGTATATATTAATTTAGCTAAAGCTTTCGAAACACTTTATGTAGGTAGGTACTTTCTGCAGAAGTGGCGAAGTGGTTTCACTTCAAGGAGAAATCAAATTTCGACCAAGACGATATTGAAACTTTGCAAACTATGGTCCAACTCTATCTAGTATAATGAATAGAATGTTAAAGTATACAACTATTATAGGTACCAAGATTATTTAACTTGAATTGTCAGATTTATATTCTGCTGAAATAAAAGATTTTTACTACATTTTTTATACATACGGGCATTTAATAATATGCTTTTTAAAAGAAAGTAGCTACAATATTAAAAGAAAGTAAGAATAAAGTTCACATTCAAAACAAAGCATTCCCATATGGGAAGCATAGTAGCTTCGTAATACTGTTCTTAATATTTATTTTGAGTTCCCAAAAGCATTCTCATACGTTACAGTAGAAATAAAACATGAATTTTTGCGACATAAAACTCACGGGGCATCATATTAAATAGGATATTTACGGTAGTAGCACGAGTAGGGGGCCGCTACAAAAATATAGCTCTCAGTCTAAAGCACTGAATTATTAACAAGTACACAGTGAATTTAAGAATTTCAAGAAAAGTATTAAAGCTACGTTGTTTCAGATTTTCTACAGCTGATCTTGTGTATTTTCGGACGTACTCTAAAAATATTTTAAATCTATAATTTGGGTATACATGATGACTGATGGAACAAATTGCTGCTGAAAATAATGGAAATAAAATTAGTACTTATTGACTAGTCTAAGACTGAATTTTCAAATAATCTAGTCACTGAAAAATTAACATACTTATGCTGGAGCTGATGTGTGTAAAAAAATATTATTACGAATAGGTACGCCTACTGCCTAGGGTATAAAGTATAAGATTATTATTACTTTTTGAACCAGGCATTCAACAACCATAATGTTTTTTTTTTCTGAGTAATGACCCCAGTAAGAGGAACAATAATAAAGATGACTAACGTCATTATAAATCTTCGTTACGTGAAATCTTGGCCGGGCTCATATTTTCCAACTACCCTCTCACATTCTTAACGCTTACGTTAAACGGATGTTGCAATTTTATGAAAAATATGGCGAACTAAAATATGTCGGGCTGGAAATTGTATCTAATATTAAAAAGCGGTGAAATATTGGCCATTTTACATATTGTATACAGACAGGTAGAGTTGGAATTGTTGTGGAATTAACGTGTAGAGTTACCAGCTTTGTAAGACTTTGTAAGGATTCAACTCACATGTTTTGTTCAAATCTTGCTTAGTCAACTGTTTTGAGCTAATGAGCCCAAATATTCCGATAGCTGTTTTGCACCTAGAAAAACGGATAAGCAACTCGGTTCAGTGACCGTAACATAACAAACACGAATGAGTGGTACGGCTAGGATCATCTCCATATACTCGTACCTAAGTCTCCTAAACTCATGGTCGGCAGTTTACTGTTATCACAGGGAACTCGCCCCAATCATCTGTAATTAGCTGATGCCCGCGCGAACTTCGGTTTTTAACAAAGGAATCATGGATTTTTTTCAGGATGAAAAGTAGCTTATGTGTTACTCCAGGGTATGATCTATCTTTTTGACAACCTCCGTGGTTGAGTGGTTAGCGTGCCGGTTTTCAAGGCGCCGCCATCTCTGAGGTTCCGGGTTCAATCCCCGGCCGGGTCAATGTAGAAAAATAACTTTTCTATATTGTCTCGGGTCTGGGTGTTGTGGTACCTTCGTTGTTTCTGATTTCCATAACACAAGTGCATAAGCTATACTTACTATGGGATCGGAGCAATGTATGTGATGTTGTCCTCTATATATATATTTATTTATTTTTTTCCAATTCCAGCTAAATTGGTGCAGCCGTTTCGGCGTGAAGGAGTAACAAACATACAAATAGACTTGCATACGAACTTTCGCCTTTATTATAATTTGATTATAATACAGTGTCATTCCAACAAAGATATAAACTGCAAATCAGAACAAGATATATTTTTAACGATTAATGAGTAAGGATTATTTTAATTAAAATTAATTCAGTATGATTACAATGGTGCGTAAAGCAGATAAAGATTTTGTTATCGCAATTGTTTGGTTAAATTGTCAGCTACTAAATTATGCTGACTTTACATGCGTAAATGTTTTGAATTCTAATCATAAATTCTACATACCTATAGAATCTCATAAAGTATTTGTTAAAGTAGTGTACCCCCAGTGAATAAAGTTGGATAAAAACTAATATGAATTCACTTATATTATGTTTATGTCCATGTATGAATCCTATACCTTTAAACGAGCAATTGTTGTATACATATATATATATATTTCTACTAGCTGACCTGGCAAACGTTGTTTTGCCCTTAGGGGTACTAAAAAATAGATAAATTGAGATTTAAACTATCCTATCTCTCAAGTTGGATCGAACTGCACATGGTGTGCGAATTTTATTATAATCGGTTAAGTGGTTTAGGAGTCCATTGAGGACAAACATTGTGACACGAGATTTATATATATTAAGAAGATATAATATGGATCTCGGAAACGGCTCGAACGATTTTCATGAAATTTAGTATACAGGGGGTTTTGGGGGCGATAAATCGATCTAGCTAGGATTAATTTTTTATAAAATGTCAAATTTACCAAAAAAAATAAAAATATGACCCCTGCTGCCATTTATTGGCCAGTAGTTAAACTACGGAGCGAAGCTCGGTCACCCAGATATTTAATAAATTACATGAGACTCATAATTATTACATTTTTTATATTTATATACTTATCTTTAAAATCCGTTCACATTATGGATTCCTTATCGTGTTGTACATTGAATAATTTAGTACTAAAATGGATTAACAGAATTACAGAGCACTGAAAAGTTTGAATAAAATAATAATAATAATATAAGATGTGTACTTACAAGATATTTGCAGTTGTTTTAGTTTTTTATAGTATTAATAGAGTGATAGGAGATGTGATTGTTGAAACGAAGTCAGGGAAAGTAGCAGGAATAGAAGTGAAGTCAATAATAGATAATGAAAAATTTATCTCCTTCTTAAGTATCCCTTATGCGGAACCACCTATTGGTAACTTAAGATTTAAGGTAAATTTTACTAGGGGTTTAATTTTCATAAATCCTTTCGTGTGTATGCCGTCCTTTCTGTAATGTGTGATTTAGCTGTGCGTCAATAGATCAATTCACAGATCAGAGAATGAGTTTTTCTGTGGATCAATCGCAGACACTTTTTATTTTAATACTTACTTAATTAATTATACAAGATTTTAACTCTTTGTGTATGTGTGCGTGACTGATAAGGAAATTGTTATTGCCTCTATTTTAGTGTAAATTTTGAAATAATGACTGAATGTTGGTTACGCAAGAGTTCTTTATTACTAAGACTAACGTACATAAAATGCTAACAACAATTAATCAGTAATTAAAATATTGTAGACATACAGT
The DNA here is from genome assembly GCA_963855885.1 of Coenonympha glycerion. NCBI lineage: Eukaryota > Metazoa > Arthropoda > Insecta > Lepidoptera > Nymphalidae > Coenonympha > Coenonympha glycerion. Next base: position 3,920,980 of record OY979638.1, on the reverse strand, counting down.
GGTTGATTAGAACCTGGCGATCTTCTTAGCATGTCTAATCAAAATTTAGTTCATTGAGTTACTAGATTACAACTTACTTTACATTATGCTCTTAATTTTTCAGCCACCAGTCCCTCACTCCGGATGGAAAGACGTTTATGACGCTAAAAAAGAACGAAAGCATTGTGCTCAATATTATATGCCGCATAGGAAGGTACAAAAATATGGTTATTGGGGAGACGAAGACTGTTTGCATTTAAACATCCATATTCCAAAAGTACCAAATAGTGTTAACGAAAAAATACCTGTTATAGTATTTTTGTACAATGAACAGTTTAGAGTATCTTATAATGCCAGTAAAGAATATGGTCCAGATTTTTTAATGAAAGAAGACGTTATATTGGTAATTATAAATCACAGATTAGGATTTTTGGGATTTGGATCGTTTGAAGATAACGTTCTTCCTGGGAATAATGGCATCAGGGACGTAATATTAGCTTTACATTGGCTAAAAGAAAACATACATTTTTTCGGAGGAGACCCTTCGAAAATAACGTTAATGGGCAACTGTGGAGGGGCAGTTATTGTTGACATATTGCTGCAGACACCAAAAGCGGAAGGTTTATTTAATAGAGCAATTATGCAAAGCGCATCTTCTTGGCACCCTTTATACATTGACACAAAGCCGAAGAGAAAGGCCTCTGCACTAGCAAAGATTCTAGGCATTGCATCAGATTCAAGCGAAAAATTGATAAAAAAATTGTCAGATGTAGACGCAGAAAAAATAACGGAATCTGAGCTCGATCTTTTGCACCCCGATGAGACAATGGCTACTCAAAGGGAAATGGTACAATTTGGGCCGGTTGTAGAAATTAACCACGACGATGCAATAATTACTAAGCTACCAGAAGATAACCCATATAAATCTTCAGTTCCAGTAATGATCGGATTTAATTCTCGAGAAGCGATAGAAATAAGTGAACTTTACCTTCACAATCCGGAATACTTAAGTATTGTTGATCGACATTTTATTATGACATTTCCACGAAGGGTCAACTATCGATTTACAATCAATGATGAAACTTATCAAAAAGCTATAAAAGAAATAAGAGATCTTTATTTTGATGCAGGTTCCATTAAAGAAGACAAACCAGGAGAGTTTCTGGATTACATAGGAGACATTGCAAGTTTTTATCCAATAGATTATACTGTCAGAAAATATTTAGATACATCCAATGCACCTGTTTTTTATTACATGTTCGATTACAGTGGCAAATTAAACTTTCGGAAAATTACAACTCTAAATGATGCTCTCACTTTTGATGGAACTCGGGGTGCATCTCTAGGTGACGAGTTATGTTATTTATTTTTATGCAAAAAATGGAGGAAAATATACAAACAACTACTAGAAAAAGAAAATTCAGAAGAGATAAAAGTAATAGGAAACATGACAAAACTAATTGCTAATTTTGCCAAGACTGGGTAAGTTTCAATTTTTCAACCTATTTTTTCACTACAAGTACTGAACAACTGTAGGTGTGCTTTAAGCTTAAGATGGTTTTACCTATATCCATAGTGTAAGACAAATACGAGTTTGCTTTCTTTACGCATATTTGAAAACTTATAGAAGAACAATCAGGCTTGTAGGATAAATCACGATTTTTCCTTCACGATGAAGCACATTTAGTATCCACAATTGCACATAACGACGGAATACAATAATAGTACCATAACTAAAAATAAAAGCGACAGGCAAAGGTTTGAAGAATATGCTACCATTGATCCATATTATTTTCGTCCTACTATCTAAAACTTTTAACTTTCAGAAATCCCACACCTCCCGGAAGCGAATTTATTTGGAAACCAGCGTCAAAAGAAAATAGAGAGTGTTTGATTATTGGCGATAAACTTGAAATGAAATCTAACTTGAATAACGACAAAGTTACGTTTTGGGATGAATTCATTGAAAAATATGAGAAGCTTGTTAAAATGGGTGTGGTCAAAAATAAGACTAAAGATGAGCTATAAATTGACTGAAGTTTTACAATCATTTTAATATTTTGTAATTAAAACTAATTTCCTGTTCACTGACTACTAAATAATTAAAGTACTAAAGCAATTTTTTTTAACAATAAAATGATTCGGTGTAAATTTTGTAGTTGGACGATTTTATTTCGTACCAGCTTTTGCCAGCGGCTCCGCCTGCGTGTATTTTGGTTTTTACTTAATATCCCGTTATAATGATAGCCGCACTTAAAATATAGACAATGTGGTGTGTGTGGTTTATTCAGTACTTTTAAAGAAAACAATTCCGTCGTAAATGATTCCCGTTCCTTGAATTTTTTTATTGATATAGGTACTCCGCTATAATATTGGTCACAGCGTGAATTTATATGGCCTTATCGATAAATTCTCGCGTTCGATAAATTGACTATCCTACACAGAACTAATTTTTAGATTTGGGCCAGTAGTTTCTGAGATTGGTGCGTTCATACAAACAAACTCTTCAGCTTTATAATATTAGTATAGCTTATAGTATATTAACAGTATGCATAGTAGGTTTGTATGCTTCTGTCCCATTGCACCTAAAATTGCTGCAATTAAATAACTAAGAATGTTAAATAACATAATATTTTGTTTTCCGTTAATAATTTCTAGCTGCAGCAATCTTAATTTTTCTAAGATTTGTTTTTTTTTTTTTTTATAAAAGTAAGTTCTGATACAGGATACATGACAGGTGCATTTACAGGACAACATTCTGCACTTATTTGCAGTATTTTAACGCAGGAAAACATTTTAAATATATATTTTTTCTGTCCATTTAACTCTCCAGTCAGTTGCGTTCGATGGAGCACTGTCCAATATACTTCAGTCAATGAGGTGATTTACATTTATCGCGCGACGCGAGAGCCTCCATCGATTTCTGATTAAGGGTGCAGGTGCGCCACTATCATTTGCTGAATTTGAGTGGGTCGAAGTACCTACTCTTTTTTTATCTACAGTATTTATACAAATTGTTTTAGAGCACTGGTGGCCATGACCATTTTGTGTATCTGTAACACCATTTTATTTAGTTACAAGTTGACCTGGCAAACGTGGTTTTGCCATCTAGGGGTATGAAACACAGCTTTCGACCACAGATTTTACTTACGACCTACCTAATGTAGACAACCAATATGGAGCAGTTTGGTTACAAAAGTTACATTAGAATTTTGTATATTAGATTCTGCTAGTTTGAAATTCATTAGCCTTGGCTGTATATAGACTTATTCCATTACTATATAATTATGGAACGAAAAAAAAAAACAAATTAATTATTATGACATCTGTTTTCGATAAGTCACGTGATCAAATTGTCGACCGAATATGTCATGAGCGATTGAAATTTTTTTTTAAATAAGTCTGTAGGTAATGCCTCAGGACGTAGGTTAATTGCTGTTTCTGCCGTCTTTTTCCATAGTCAACTCAAACAACAAACTCATTACAAGGTAAAAATGTGAGGAAAGCGGAAACTTCTTGTGAAATATCGCCTAAGTATCAAAGCATACTTAGATGGTTTATACGCGGCTCTTATTTTAGAGTAGGAAAAAGTTTTAATAGCTTAACTAAAACTTGGACAGTAAGCGCTCTTTTCTTTTGTACTTATTTTTTAGTTTGAAAAATAATTGCCTTCATCTTTGTGGACTCGTCTTGTCTTTGAAGCAAGCCAAATGTTTATTTATATGCTAAAAGGGAGGGCATGATAGGCTCTAGGGTAAGGGATATAATAATTATAGATGTACAATGTACATACCTCCTCACCTTTAACCATGTTTACTATGGTTGTTTCACCAATGACTTAAATAATATATCTATATCATGACGAATATGGGATGATCGCTTCAGCTATATCGTTAACTGTTTTAAGGGTGCAATATTGGTTCCATACCAAAACGGTAAAACTTGAATCCTTATGGTGAAACTATTCCGTCCGTCCGTCCGCTCGTCTGTCACACTCAATTATTTCTAATGATCTCTTTTCTCGAATTGCGCGTAAATATACACACAAGTAGGTATACGTAGCTTTCTTCATAGTTCACAGTAAGAGCCCGTCAGCCGTCTCCATCTGGTACAGGTATGAACTTATGCCTCTTTGATCTGGCGGTGACCAAGTTCAACTGCAGATCATGCTCGACCTATTGGATTTTTTGTTCCTATCAGGAAATTCTGAGTACCAGCCACGATTTTATAAATTGGCAGTGTTTCACACTCTCAGCCGTTACACGTTGAGCCGGCGGTCTTCCGCCTGATCCCTCTTAGATCTTATCGCATTGGAATATGAGAGTGATGGAATAGAGACTGCACAAATGCACACATGAACATCTCCTGCCCAGATGGGGTATCTATACCTACTGAGATTGTCCACTGTGGGATAGATTATTATTTATTTATTTATTTATTTATTTTTATTTATTGTTTATATAGCTTACATGTTTACAATGTTGCAGTAATTGTATTAACATGTGGCCCTGTCAGGGCGTTGCTAACAATATACATAATCTAATCATTATTTATTAAAGTAACGAATCAACAATTTTTAATTTATTTTATAAAAGCAGTGGAATTAAATATGTCAATAATGTAATAATAATTTGTCTAATGAGAACAAATACATTAATAATTAAATTATTAGATCAGAATGTCAATAATGATAATATATGCGCCTCGTAGTCATTATTATTTAAGTCAATTCAAGAGCGTTAATTTACAGTCACAAATTTAAATCAGTGCAATAATTATATTACTTAGTTAACAATTAATAATAGTCAGTAGTTACAAGTACATATAAAATAAAGTGAAAATATATAGTCCATATTAATCAATGCGTATTCGTGCTATTGAGGTCTAGAATTGTGAGGAGGAGTATTTACTTTTGGGGCTGTAATAACTCATTAATGTCGTAAAAGCAGTTATATATAAGCCATTGTTTAAGTTTCTTCTTAAAAGTCTTATCATTTGTTTCGTCAGTAATGTGGTTCGGGATTTTATTATAAATATTTATTGTTCGGTGTAATGGGCCACTATTTGTCATTTGTAATTTGCAGCTGGGATAAACGAGTTTGTTTCTTCGACGCGTACTTCTTTCGTTTTTTGTTGCATTCGCAGTTTTATATATATAGGGATGTTTCCTAACAAACAAAGCCGTCTCCATTATATAAATGGATGGTAAGGTGAGAATTTTTTTGTTCAAGAAATGGGGTCTGCAACTTTCGCGGGGTTTTATATTTACTAATATCCGGATGCATTTTTTCTGTAGGATGAAGATATCCTCTGCGTTGGTACTTCCGCCCCAGAGGATAATCCCATATCTTAACCACGAATAAGCATATGCGTAGTAAGCAGAGAGGGCAGTTTCGTAGTTTGTATTTGCTTTCAAGATACTGAGAGCATACACAAACCTCGAGAGCTTTACACTTAAGTTGTAAATATGGCACTTCCAATTTAGGTGGACATCAATTGTTAGGCCGAGAAGAGTAAAGTCTGCGACCTCTTTTATTTTTGTGATATTCCCGAGTGGCTTTAGATTAAGTGGTTGTTTCTGGTATGGTCGGAATTGAATTAGCTTTGTTTTATTAGGATTCATCTCTAGATTATTGGAACTAAGATAGTTTTGAATTTTTGTTAAGTTTTCCAAGATGTTGTTTTCGCAGTCAGTTACGTTTAGGCACTTGCTTAATATCGACACGTCATCCGCAAACATAACACATGTCGAGTGTGAGTCTATATGGTTGGGTAGGTCATTAATATATACTAAAAAGAGGATGCATCCAAGGACGCTTCCTTGTGGAATAGACCAATTGGTAACACGTACGTCTGAATCGAAATCACTCGTTGCGTTAGCCTCATCATCGCGATATCGTACTTGAACGAATTGTTGTCGGTCCTTCAAGTAGGATTCTAGCCATCGGTGGGCGTTTCCTCGTATACCCGAATCGTAAATTTTATTCAGCAATACCTTATGTGAGACTTTGTCATATGCCTTGGTCATGTCCAGCAATAGTCCGACACCGTACTTTTTTTCCTCTAAGCAGTTAAGGATTTCTTGTACGTATTTAAAGACAGCTAGAGATTATTGAAGCTTTACTTATAATGACAAAAAAAAAATCATTTAATTCAGGCTTCATCCAAAGAATATTCAACATGAACATAGAAGAAACTCTGTTCGACAAATTAAACGTAGGAGAATTGACGTCACATTAGTGTCGGGCATACGTAGCTGCGACTTTAGATCTCGATTGCCAGAACTATAGGACCACAGCAGCATCATAAGTCATAATAATAAACCGTCAAGAAAGTTTTGCTGTTAAATTTTGTTTATGTCCCCATTTAATGCCTCACAAAGGGCAAGATAACAAGCAGCCAACGCAGGGATTGTTATTTTTATGATATCTTATTGCTTTTCGTTAGGGAGACGACGTATTATGTGTTTATTTGTACTGTGTAACGTGGGTGTGTGGTATTGGAATGCTTTATTCTTTATATTTTGATTCTTTATATAACGACTCCTCAAAGTCACCTTACGAAACCAGTTGTGTTAAATAATAAAAGAAGGGCAAATTATCAATTCTTAAACGCTATTGTACCATATTATGTTGTAACCATTTCGACAATGTTCCCTAATCCTTGTTTGTGATAATTTTCGATTGTTTTTATTTTCGACGCTGTTTTTATCCAAAAAAATCATCCAAATTTTTAATGTTTGATGTTTTTTTTGGTGTACAAACACCAATCAGTCTACTGTTTAGTTCATAAAAGCCATAAAGAGTGTTAATCAAGTATCAGATAATATGGAAGGTATACAAAGTCAATGTTCAAATCATTCGTTTCCTAAAATTGTAGCTAAGTCTACATGTCAAATAATTACTCGTCTGTTTTCCTATGTTTCCCAACATAGATTTATCTATTTTTGCCAGTGAAAAGTCAGTCAAAGTGCATGCACACTTTGAGCGCCATGAGTCGAGCTCAGCGGCTTTCCCGTTCGTTTTCCGTTTTAAAAACGCCGAACAAAAGTACTACAGCCCGCACATGGTAATTCTTGGTCTGGAATAAAAAAATAAAAATAAAGGAGCTCTCTAAAATTCTCGTATACTATTTTTTTGGCTGTCTTCGAAATGATGTTTGCACTCGCATTCAGTGTTTTTAATTCCGTTATTAACTTAGGATGGCAATTATTATGCGAGTATATTGTATCTCTAATATACAAAGTATATAAAAAATACCAAATCGCTCTGCGTCTGTAGTTGTTCACAATTAAACAAACAACAACAACAAAAAATGTTATTTCTTTACAGTGACATTACACTGTTGCGCCGCGCCGGGGTCCACGCCGTTGCCACTTGCCGATATGATATTACAGAGTAGGAACAAGTAGAGTATCCCACCAGACCAGACCTGAGCCAATTTAGAAATTATAAAATTCCAAAGTGTTCCCCGTGGTGGGAATCGAACCCGCGACCTCCCTCTCGAATCCGAGCGCGTCCCCTGCGCCACGGAGGTCGTCGAAACCAAAATACATATTATGTATGTATAACGTTATTTAACTTTACAAGTGACCTTCTGACTTCTTTTAAGCTTTTAAATAGTAAATGGCCGTTTTATAGCTCACAGCTCCCACTCTTAAACAGTTTCAATGAGTCGGAAAATAGCACAATCCTCTTCTGCTCCATTCATAATATCCACTAACACGTATGCAGAAACCGTGTTTGGCAAACAACTGAACGGTTGGATAAACGCCAAATAGGCTTTAAAAATGCATAGGGAACGCAACCGTGATCTTTATAATCTGGTAGGATTATTTTAGCTTACCTCTTTACGTAAACATATGAAAATGTTTAGGAAAATTTTAATTACCGGTTTCGTGAAGCGAAATTTTAAAACAGTCATGGCATTTACTTATTTAAACAGACGATATTGAAATCAAAACATTTTTTGCTGCAGAATTAATTTTACGACTATTGACATAGAGCGTAAATTTGAATGTAGTGCAAAATACAACATGATCGACAATCGTGAAATTAAATTTACTTTCTGCGATAAGGTTGACAGATGGTATTCTTATACATTCAATTTTACACTCTAAACCAATAAACGTAAAGTTAATTTCACAGTTTTAATTTTTTTATCAAGATTCACTATGAAAAGCCCTCCAGTTTACAAAAATTTCGTCCACTCGACGGATAACATAGCATCTGTCTAACCCGCACCATCTTTCCCTCAAGCTCCAGACTATTTTAAACTATCTGGCGAGTCTTGTAATAGTGTGATTTTATCCTACAGGAATTGTGGTTTCTTCGAGGGTACCTCGGGATGCCTCAAGGCTTGGCAAGACCTTACCCTATAACTTCTGCGAGCTCAACCAGACATAAAAAGAGACAGAGGCAGAGGTATTTGCATTGAATGCAAAATTCAACGAATAATTCTTTACTATATTTAGAGAGCCTATAAGTACATATACTTTATTTACTTAAGAATTTTAAACAAACAAAAAAAAACAAATAATTTTCGACATTGAAATAGCACGGAAAGTTAATTTCGTTACACAAAACGTATCTACATCCGTTTAAATATTAAATTTCAGGCGGCGTATGAGTAATTATGAATGATTGAAACACGCATGCAAATATTACGAGTAAAATATTCGAAGAGTCTTTGTTATCCTGCATATTAATTTGTCTTATTGGGCATTTGTAAAAAAGGAAAAGATGACTGGCTTATAGTGACAGATGTGCGACCAAATCATTGTTTTTTTTTTGGATTGCGTTTAAATGACCTTGTTAAAATCATATTATAAACATAATTATTAATTATATTATACTGTAACATGATATTCATGGTAATATATAATTACATATTATTAAAAAGTAGCTTTACATTTTTATTGGTAAAACTCAAAAACCTAAGTTTTCATGGAAATATTGATTTTAAATGAGCGATCCTACTAGCTCAAAAAATAGCTAAATCATTTTAGCTAATATGGGTAAAGAATGTTACTCGTTACAACTACAATAATGATTTTTTTATGTTATTTTTCGAGATCCTTAACAAAATTGTAAAAATGGAACCCGTGTAACTGCATTCGTCCGCCCATCTGTCACATCCGATTATTTCAGCTGTAGCTTCCAATGAAATTGCTTTTTTAAGCAAACACGGACAAAGATACATCGTCCATGAATGTTTTTGATATTTATAATTCAAGTAACTTATATTTTCCACACGATATCTGAATAATATAGAATATTCTACTTTATCCTCTTGATATACGTTCAACATTTTCCCTGAAACCTGCACGATTTAATGATCAGTCCATTTCTTTTCAACACGAGTAGAGTGTGTTGAAAAGAACGCAGTGCATAGAAGCACTTGTTAAATGTTAAAATGAATTTCATAGTTCCATTATATTCCTCATTAACATTTGTGGTTTTCAGCGCTTCTCTCATGGAGTCCGCGCGAAACATCCTCATTATAATTATGTAAATTAGAGAGTCGGTCACTTGAGCACTCTCCAGCACTCTATTAAATAAAGCACACTGTTAAAGCTTTTAGAAGCGTTTTCCACATACTACTCGTAGGACTTGTATGTATTCTTTCATTTTCAGTCGGCTATGTGAATTACGTTAGGAACCGCAGTTTTTATTCGACGAAAATATTTCTCAGCATCACGATTACCTCTCAAATATCTGACTGATTACTTACTGCATTCATGTTATTACTTCTTAGGCACTAATTGGTTAAGGAGTTTCGACCCTAATAGCCAGCGAAATTCAAATTTTATATAGTTTTTCGTAAACATTATACTAACTACTTATTGTAGGTTTATAGCAATGAAAATTGTGAGCATAATATTCACTACATGTTTTTAATAAAAACTATGCTTGAAAATTCCCATTCAACTCATATTTTTTCCCGAAAGATAACTTTTTTCAATTTCCCATATTCGGAGCTATCGGGAATCATACCCAATTATGCCAACAATGTATAAAATTAACCCAATACTAGCGAAAAACTAAATAAAATTTGAATTTTCACGCTCGGATGGTACCCATCTCCCTTATTTCCCGCATCGGTCGGGCTGCGTAGGCAATGATTGGTTGATGTTTTCATTGTTTAAAGCCAATTGGCTGTTTATGGTAGCGTTATAGTTTGGGCGATTTACAGTCACAGAATAAAAAGTTCATCACCTTAGTGCCGAATTTCGCTTGCACGGTCTGCAAGAGTCCATTATACCAACATAACAACATATTATGTAACATAGTTTCAAAAAGTAATATATACTTTCGATACGTTCAAAGAATCAAGTTGAAAATCGACGAACCTTTTTATTCCGTTACTATGTACACTGTACAGTAATTTTATTGATAAGAATCACAACGCATTGTTATTTGCAGACGGCGAACGACGGTTCACAATATTTTTTGATTATGAACATTGTGCTATTGCAGTTTCGGGTGAGATTATCCGCAACATTCTATAAATAAAAACACTATGTAAATGACCCCTCGATTTACATCGTACGTAATGGCTCTGGGCGATTGTACCGTATATTTAATTGAAATTGTTAATTAAATCGTGAATAATTTGTAACTCATTGCAGTTGAATTTTCCACTTTAAACATACTTACTTGGCGTTGATCCAGCGGTTTGTTTTAACATAGCAATCTATTTATATAAGCAAATTTGAGAGAGGTCATAAGTTCGTGCAAAGATTTAAAAATAATAATCATACATAGTTGGAGTGGTTTCGATTTCAGAAGTTATAAGAGGCAGCCATGCTCCAGCGGCCGCAGAAATGGACACTTGAGTGGCTTGTGGGCGACTCCGAAACGACTCCCACTTAAAATTGTAATGCACTCGATATTGGCATGTTTTTGAAATAATAATTTCATGAATAGTCTACAATGTCTCCATTCGTTCAAAATAACAAATCATTAGTAATTCGTACATATTTGGATCATGTTGTAGTGTATATGTGGTCATATAGTAATAATCTATGCTCCTGGCCATATTTGGTTCGGAAGTACTTCTTTAAAACGAAATAATAATCAATTTTAATCAAATTTTTTATAACTTTGGTCTAGTTCCGTAATACCAAAAATTATGAATGAAAACTTGTAACTTTCTTTATTAACTGGTGTTTTTCTTTAGCTGGACAATAAAAACTGTGCTCCTGAACTAATGCGGCGTGAGATAGTGTTGTTTTTATTACAAAACAAATAAGCAGAAAACATGTCCTCTTTGACATAAAAATAAGCAAAACTAAATTCGTTTACAATTTCGTTTAACAAAAGTATTTCGGAACCAAATATGACCAGGAGCATAGATTATTACTATATGAACCCGAATAACACCACAACATGATCGAAAATTGCACGAATTATAGATGATTTTAGTATAACGTTTGTATGGGAGACACCGTGGCTGCTCATTATATTGACATACTGTTTAGTATCTATTTAGATATTTTGACGACCTCCCTGAATCACTCAAGTTTGGTGGAAGGTCGCTAATTGAATTCCTACCATGGGCCTCTTTAAAACTATACCTATCATTTCTAAATAGGTTTGGGTCTGGTTTGGTGGAAGGCTTAGGCCGTGGCTACTTAGCACCTTACCAGCAAAGAAGCACCGCCAAGCGATGTAACGTTCCGGTGCAATGCTGTGTAGAAACCGTTTGCTTACCTTCTTCCAAGTTTGTTTTGATAACATCTTCAACTGCATCATCACTTACCATCAGGAGAGATGGCAGTCAAGTCCTAACTTGTAGTGTAAAAATTGTATATACGCATCGAGATATTACTACCGAGGTATTTTATATCTATGAAGTGCGGTTTGGCCCGTAGAAAATTAATTTACAGAATCATTTCTCTTTGTCTTGTATATGATGCAAGTAAACAAAGTGTGCATGCTCAAGTACAAGAACTCATCAATCAGTTACCCAGCAAGTTCGACCAAACAATTTGTATGTTAGAGCGTAAACACATTGTACAGCGGACTCAACTCGATTGTGCAGGCAGTGATCGGTATAAATTGGCAGTGGTCGTATAGTTTACTGCTTGCTTGTCTGAACTTTGATACCAGGAAAGCATGAAACGCTTTGTCTGGTAGAATTCGGCAATATATTCGTGCCACAGCATAATGGTCTTTCTGTGTGAAGACTTTGTTTGCGTCCTCCCTGACACTATTGAGGTGGTCTTAACACTTGAGTCCTGCACAGATCGGCAATAAACTGCATATTCTAATTACTGTCTATTATCTAATGTCTGTTCCAACTTCCAATGCATATGTATTTACCTAAGTCTAGGGGCAATACCTGTATCAGCTTAGCAATAACCGTAACCTTATGCTACGGATAACCTAATAAGTACTCAGTGGAATTTTAACCAGATATTTTTTATGAATTTATAAGTATTATATTATATCCCTAGGGAACCGTTCTTTATCACCGCTTCAAAAAAAAACACACTCCAATTTAACTTTTCAATATAAAAAGTACTAATATCACTTTGTAGGCATAATTTTTTGTAGGTATATCTACATACAAACGCTCTTTCGCACTTATAGTAGTACGTTTAAAAGAAAGTAACTACTTAAGAGTTAAAATAATTATATGAAATGAAATGTCCACCAACCGTTTTCCAGATTCAACGAACTAAATTAGCTTAATTTATCTTCTTAATAGCAAGTGCTCTTCAAAGAATTTTTCATCAGCGAATGCTTGGTAATTTATTTTAATTACAAATATTTTGTGAGTAAAATGTTTTAAGGCGTGGTTGGAAGTTTTGCTTACCTAGGCAGAACTGAGGATTTTTTTTTATTTTGCTAATTTGGAAATATACTGCTTTTCAAGTGACTGGTGGAAATAACGAAAACTCATTCTACTGACAGAGATTATTGCTACTGAAAATTCTTCTACTACTACCTACTACCAAAACAGCTCCTTCTACTTGCATTAACATTCGAGTTCAGCATCGAAACTCATAACCTCGACCACTCTTCAGAGTGAACGACTGCAGAGAGAAAAAGAGACTTCTTGTACTACTTTGGTGTTTTATGCAAACGAAAAACTTCACTAAATATTGCTATTGGACAAATAGAACTTTTACCTATAATTGGTTCGGTCACCATAGGAATTTAATTTGTATCATTTTGGTATGGAACCCTAAAAATCAACCATGCGTTCTTAGAACAAAATATCTTCGCACACTCACTTATTTCCTTAGTTTTTTAAGCTTAAAAACCCACACGAGCTATCCAAATGAGTTTGTAACTGCAATTTAGTACGACGATAATGTGAGCCGTGATCGTTAAGGTAATCTACATAATGAGTGTGCAAGAAATTTTATTTCATGTCACGCACAGTTCACGCGTACCTAACTCTCGAATGTGTGGAGAGCGGGACAGTTTTTGTGTGGAATACGGAATATTCGGTTTTATATAGAGATTTTTATACGGTTAAAACGGGGTACTATTCACGTAACGTTTTCGCACACACTGAGTGATGTGAAAATAGATAAAAATAGTCAAGATAGGCCCATACGAACATTTTACGTAAACGTTCTTCATACAAGAAAATGTAGCACCATCTGTCGAAACTCCTGCGAAATACATGTTTTTTTTTATCTATGTGTCTGTGGTCACCTTGTATTATTAATTAAAACAAAAAAGAAATAGTAATAAAATAATGTCTTTACCTATCTACCTTTACTGACTACTGACGGGGGAGTCATGTTTGCTCCCATAAACTGGCGACATTTTTTCGCGCTGTTCGCCCTGTGGATGTGAATCAAGAATTAACACCGCAAAAATAACTGTACGGCCATTGGTTTAGAGCGTAAAATTGAGTGTATATCATCGAAGAAAATATAATCTTTCAACCATATCGAAAAAAGTAAATTGAATTTCACGATTGTCGACCATGTTGTGTTTTGAACTACATTCAATTTTACGGTCTGTGTCAATATTCGTAATCGTGAAACAAATTTTTGGGGGTTCGCAAAAAATTTTTTGGGTTTCAATATCGTATACGTACGTGAATGCCATGAACTTTTTAAACATTTCACTCCACGAAATGTAGCGAACGCGTTTCGTGAATCGCCTACCAGATTTATACTCCGATGAGAGTTTTTTATAAAAAAAAAAATCGAAAAGATGAAGCTGTTTGTAATTGTCTCAGAAGATATAATATTTTCAATAAAAATGATAAAATAAAAACAGTACACTACAGAATCTACACTTTCTTTGTTTCATATATAGTAAAGCAAATATTATAAAGAAAATAGATTTTAAAAGGACACAGAGGAGAATATTATAAATTATAATACAAGTATCTTACTAAAGCAGTCTCTTGTGGCTCTAAAGAGTATAATAAAAATACAACACAAGGCTTTGAACTAATAAAACTGTTCATTTTAAGACGTACAATAATCTAGCTACTCGTTAAACTAAATGTGATGAAAAATGTGAACTTTATTTTATTCTAGAATACTTAATTTGTAATTAGAATTGTTATCATAATAATATTAGGATGCAATTCTTAAGTTAAGATTTTGTAAGATACCTTCCGCATACATGTAAATCGCTTCTGTCAATGCAAATCTTTTTTTAAGGTTTTTAATAGTAAAGGAAAACTTTTTATCAACGAGTGGAGTTAAATGGAAAAGTTTCCGCGGATTGAGTAAGCCATTGATTCCTCGCCGCTGCGGGCAACATATTGTGGGATTAACCGAAAGGTTAAGCTTAGTGGTTCGCCCGCTACAAAAAAGGAGAATAGGGCGGGTCCGCGAGTGAGGGATTCGCTTCCCCTCGAGCTACTATTATTTGCTTTAACCTGGCGTATGAAGGAGGGTTTTGCTGCTTGACTTGCAACTGATTGTGGTTTTATGAACATTTGGCAAATAAAACTGTATCTTGTAAAGTCACTTATGGAGAAGGGGAAACTGTTCAGACTGGCCATACTTAAGTAGTATGTGTTAATCCGGGTTATAAACTATCTCTGTTCCAAACAGCCAAATCGGTTCAGTAGTTGCGGTGAAAAAGAGTAACAATGATCCATCTATACTTATAAACTTTTGCGTTTATTATAATATCAGTAAGTAGGTAGTACCTAGTAGAATAGATGTGTACAATTTAATTCTCAATAACTTCGCAAAACATTAATCCGTTCTGATCCAAAACAAACAAGTTGTATCGTCTTTCATCCCGCAATATATTGCCTTTGACAAAGATATCCCAGTTAACTTTATTATTACCCGCGGTACCAAATTAGAAACTTTGTTTCACAGAGCCATAGCTATTGCGATATTAATATAGTTTCAGGAGAGTATATGATTTATGAATTCAACAAGTTAGTATTAGTACAATGGAAATGAAATACGGTAATTTTAATTTGGTACTACAATATTTGGATTTTGGCTAACTCGTTACTATTTGCTTAGCCAACTCTATCTCTATTTGAGATACGTACAGCGCAATTCAAATAGGTATTGTAAACTGGACATGAATTTAGTCAGTATTACAAAATCAATACTTACAGTATTATAAATTGAACAAATAATTGTCAAATTTTACAATTGAAGTCAGCGTCTCTACACCCTTGACGTTGCTCGTCCACCTAGGAGAGGCAACACTGCGGTTTTCAGTACCTACGTGGCCGTCATTCTAGCATCCGTAATCCCCCACGTCTGTCGGTCATACGAGCAAAATATGTCTTCCCCATTATGGTCCATTGCTATTTTAACTTTACGATACATTACTAACTTAATAAACATCAGCAAACAACATGACAGACAACTTTACAAACATCAGTAGATAGCTTTACAAACACCAGCAAAAAATAATAACGTAGAGTCTATGTACAATGTATGAATGTAATTGGAAAATTATTAATACATAGATGCCTGAAACTTGCTTGTTTGCTCAAAACGATGCAGTATCAAAGGAAAGTTACTAATTAGCAAATAAAGCGAAGTTTCACTCGCTCTCTGAACATACGGGGTTCGTTATGTACATTATGATCGTTCGCGTTGCATAATATCTCTACTATGAGCACAGCGCAAAGCGCATCACAATCAATGACGAAGAAGGTACGCTACGCTAAGAGGACGACAATTATGTGACGTATGTTGAAGCCAAAAATTTCTCAAATATGGCGTCGTTACCGCCCACAACAGTAGTGTACCGCTGATAGCACATAATACTGTTGCTAACATTAGCGCCATTTTACAGTTTTGAAAAATGAAAAAGGATGCGTTAGGGCTGAGGCTAAAAATACATGCGTGACGTCATTAAATGCTGATCGTTTTTATTATGTTTAATCAATGATGACAATATAAGTATGCGAGTTGCATGCGATATTTCTATCAACGAAGACACGCCCCGTTCTTTCAAAATTATGTTTCATTCGATTCGTCCTTTGACTTCGGTCGTTATATCTACGACTGTCTACAGCTCGCACGTCGACTGTAGGTACCTGCGCTTATACTATGAGCCTGGAGTCTTTTTAAAAGAGTTACAAGCAGAAAAGAAAGATTATTATTATTTTTGAGACATTGAATGTGCATATTACATTTGTTTAAGTTAAATATTAAATTCTACCTTTAAAGGTTATTGTCAAACCAATATCGAGATTTCACTTATTAATGAGATAGTCCACACAGCCAAAAATCATTCTTTGCAACGGATATAGACCTTATCTAGCTACTTATCCTTTGCCAATAATGCGTTTCTACAGTAGAAATTCCATTCCACTTCATAATATAAGCTAGGATCCGCCTGAGAAAAATATTAAATGGAGACATCGTACAATCATTTGGCGTAAGGAAAACCTTCGGAGCGGAAACTGTATTATACTTACTTTCCATATTCACCTTCGAAACGGGGTTTAATGGAAAAAGGTTGCGTAGGCTGAGCGACTCATTGATTTCTGCCTACGTAGGCACGACATTATTGTGATGTATGGCTACAGTGTTCGTTAGATAAAATTAGAATATACCTACTCAGTTCCAGTACTGAATGAGTATTCATTTAATGTATTACTGTATTTATTTAATGTATTTAATGTATTCAACTGGGGAACTATTCACGTAACGCGTCGGCTACATTTCATGATGTGAAATGTTTAAAAAGGTGATGGCATTTACGTATAATATAAGCAGACGATATTGAATTCAAAACATTTTTTTCAAACACTGATAAATTAGTTTTATGACATAGAGCTTAAAATTGAATGTAGTTCAAAACGCAATATAGTCGAAAATCGTGATATAAAGGCTGAAGACATTGACAATGTTCATTAACGATGCTTTTACACACCCGTGCCTGCTGCATAAAACTCGCGTAATCTGAAACGTTAGGATACGTTTAGCTTTTATAACATGAACGTAGTTTAAACTTGCTGAAACATAATAACTCTTGAAAATGACTGTGTAGAGACTCCGAAAATACCTCGCAGTTACGTAACGTAAGCTTAAACGATCAAACTGCAATTTAATGTGACGAAAACGTGAATGTCACGTCGTCGCTGAGGTAATTTGCATAATGAGTGTGCGAAAACTTTCTTATACTTGCGCAAAATTTCACGTATTTTTGACTTTCATTTGGGTAGGTTATTATTTTAATTACGTTTGAATTGAAACAGGTGTTACTTAATCGCAGAAGTCCATGATTTGTAATGATGAAGCAAATTAGTTGGTTTTACCTCGCAAAATTTTCTATGAACTGTATGGCTTCTGGGAGTAGCACAAAATTCCAAAACTTTACATTCGAACAAGTTGCAATTGAGAAGACATCTGAAAATGCTCTGATATTAAATTTAGAGCTAAATGTAATTTTGGCTCCTCCGCAGGCAAAATTATTTTTATTGTCATACTGTCATCTTTTGTTAAAATCCTGGGCGAGTATTTACCATGAGGAACCTTCAAAATTCAATATACCTAATTCCGTTAATACGATAACATCTTCGGCTGCTTCATCTCTTACAGGTGAGATCGTATCATGTACTGACTTGCATAGTGTAAAAAAACTTAAGTTTAATACAGTTTTACAAAAGTATTTACGTAAAACAAAATGACTAACAATCATTCAAAAACTGCAATAAAATTAACTAAATTATACTGGGGCAATAAAATCTCTACCAGTTACCGTGCATTACAATCCAATCAGAGACGCATTAACTCAATGAATGATTGTGCATTACGAAATTTAACGTCCTACCATAAATCCACCATGAAGTCTGAGTTATTGCTAAATCTACGCACTACGAGATCTATTTGACAGGTCACAGGTTGTTTAAAATGCAAGTTTCAAAGGAACTTGTTTTAAATAACAATCATTTTTAAGAACTTGTAAACAGTCAACAAAGAAATCCCTCGTAAACAGTTAAAGCGAATTGAAACGTGAATAAACCAAGTCTTGAAACGAAACATTAATTAAAAAGAAATTGCTAAAGAAGCAAGGTATCTGTACAGAGCAGTGTTTTATGAGGGCAGTCCAGAAATCCCTGGGGTAGAAATTATGCTACGTAATTTTGCAAATTTGATGTAAAAAAAGTCCTGTTCAGTTTTAAATTAGGGTAGCTACTTTGTAATATTTCAATTTGGTATTTAGAAATTTGAATTTTCTTTGACTAGTATGTTTTGATTCACATTTTAAATTGTGTGCTTGTTAATTATGAAATTGAAGTGCAATTTTACTTATTTCTTTTAATTATACTTCTAAAAGAAGGAAAATGAAGAAAATTTTCGCCTTTAATTGTATTTTGTCGTAGTTTTACAATTCGTATGACAATAAAGTGTTAAATTCATGTTTTGATGATATGGCTGCTAAAATATAATATTTTCCACGAGAGGGACAGTCTAAAACTACTTGAATCACAGAATTAAAATTGATGTTGAAATATTGATATTGAATGAAAATTGAATTTAATGAAATAAATATTGAATGTAAATTGATGTTGTATGTTGTTGAATTAAAATTGATGTTGTATGTTTAATTTTCACAGACTTTAAATTGATGTTGAAATTTTGACGAGTAAGCAATGATCAACCCATCACCCACAATAGATTGTGTAAGAAAAACGTATCCATTGTTTTCGTACTTAATCGTTTTTTAATTCTGTCCGCTGATTGGTTCCCTGATTTCCATCAGCCAATCGAGGGGCAGAATTTGCTAACGATTACGATAACGATGAATACGTATTTCTTACGCAATCAGACCCCTTTGTTCGGAAAATTGATCAAATTGTTAAAACGTTAGTAGTCAAATGATAAGTTTGCAAACTTTCGTTGTCAAATAATTAGTTTGTCAAAAATTGGTTGGGAAACCTGATTCATGAATATAATATTAAATGATCACGCATACTTAAATTTTATGGTAATCTAATTTCGTTGTACAAATTTTGCAGTAATCCAGTTAAAACCCGAATTTAAATTTTAATTATGTTCAATGTTCAGCTCTATTTTAAATCTTTGTTTGGTTAGTAAATACGGAGCTTTTAATATATTATGAGTAAAACATTGAAGTTTATCATATTAAAATGTATAACAAATGGCTCAGTTCACTCAATGCAAATATCCTTTTGAACCGTTTCTTGTTTTCGCGTCGCGATGTGTTTAATTAAACGTGCTTATTTCGCAACTCTACGACGAAAACAGGGTGAAAACCAAATACCCGTTAAAGCAGGGCCACGACTTCCAACAATGCCATAAATGCTTTGAAAAATAATTGGTCAGGTGCAAGAGTTCCGTACTACTATTGAAAAAGTAAAACCATAAAAATCCCTTTTTTTGTACCGAACCGCAAACTTAACTTTGGTTTTTGAAGTTAACAAGTTTGAGCCACTATAATTGCCTACAACCACTTCAAATTTCATGTCGATAGCTATAATAGTTAATGTAATAAACGGTGGTGACACATAGACAGAAAGACGGACAGACGGAGAACAAAGTGATCTTATAAGGGTTCCGCTTTTATTTCTTTTGAAGTACGGAACCCTAAAAATGACGATTTTGAAATTACATAAATTTCAAAATCGACCTTTTTCCATTAACAAAAAAGCACGGCAAAGCAAAGAAAATCAGCAGTCAATGCTTTATCTTTTCTATTTCTGCGATTGCTTACGGATCTAAAGCTAGAATGTTCCAAGTGATACATTTATCACGCGACCGGTGACTTATACATAAGTCCTTTTTTAGATTCAATTGCAATCGTACTTATCATAGAAATTGAACAGGCAAGATGACGTGGGTATGGCTACTAAAGGTCTAACCTATGAACACATATGCACTTAACCGTCTTTCATATTAGCCATCGGCAGGATTTATGCTGATGATGGGCCAAAGCCACAATTTTCAGGCCTATTATAAGCTTCTCGTATATCGCTCCTGTGCCAACTTAGTGGCCCTACGATAGAGGTTATTGCGCCGAGTGTTTTATTAAAATCATAAATCCTACGTCAAAAACACCCGTTGTATTCGGAGACGACTGCAGTATCGTATTTTACGAAGAATTTTCCTTTTTTAAAAATAAATTATCTGTTAAATTCGAGTGTAACTTTAGATAATTCACTAACGCAGATTTTGAAAGAATTTTTAAATGTGACATTTTCAGTGAATATTTTTTTGTTACAATGGTGTGATTAGAATGCAATGGACATGTAATCAAAAAACCTAGCTATGACCGACTTTATCCCGCAACGCTAGGTATTACACTAAGCTATAATAATCATATTAACTACTGTTTTTAAGCGTTGTTAAATCACGGGGGTATAAAATGCGTAGTACGGTGACAAATAATCTAATTTCAGTAGCGCAGCGGCCTGCTGCTTTCACAAACAGGGCACAAAGAGCCTCTCGCGTGAAAATGCCGAGCATCAATTATGTAGGACGTGTAGCATCAAATGTACACAAAGTAGTGACGATGTAGCCCGCAAACTGTACACGTACTCAGTACTCTGTAGTGAAAGGTTGGTTAGTCAAAAACGCTCATGTAGAGTTAGTATACCTACTTAGTTTCGTAGTTACTTACTTAGTTTCTTATTAATCTAAAAATATTACAAAAGGACATGACCATACAGTCCAGTGTTATGGGTAGTAGATAACTAGATGAATATAGATTACATTTAACATAGGTACATAAACATATAGGAATAGAAAGACACTAGAAAACATTCATGTTCATCACACAAACACACTAACAAAGGTAAGTGAGGGGTAATTTGGTATGTCTGGTTATTTCGTTAGTTTTTGCTTCTGGCGTAAAAATAAGCAATAAAGACATCTTATTAATAAATTAAACCTGAATTCTGAATCTTCATCATATTACCCGTTAAGAAAATGAGTATGAGAATTTTGGTGAAAAAGCTCAGACCAATACGACTCTTTAAAACCTAAGTTGGCCGCAAATCGCTGTAGTACGCCTGCGCGCTTGTATTTACCGTAAGCTTAAACATCAGACTTCATAAGCTTACAGAAAGACAAAGGTAAGTCTATTTGAATAAAATTTTTTATAGTGTTAATTTGTGTTTCTTGACAATTAATATAATATAGGATAGAGCTATATCCAAGTACTAAATTTTCTTAAAATTGCAATTAATCGACTCACGAAATAGCCGACATCATATTATTCTTAGGTTGCGTATTTCGTATCACTACCGAATTAAGAATTTACGAGTTTCTATTTTAAAGCTCGCGTATTAATTTATCAATTAAGATATTTTACATATGAAATCAAAATCATTATTTGAAAGTAATGAACTTTCTTATGAGCTAAATTCGGTATATGATTTGTTCAATAAAATTCTTAAAATTCGAGTTTGAACTAGACCTAAATTTGAATTTTTAAGGTGAACTCGCATACGTACTAACAGCATGGTTTTATTTATAGTTCGTTTTGCTTCATTTATTTTCATATAATATCTTTATATTCAGACTATTTAATAGTTACTTTAAATGGTTTTTGAGTAATTTACAAACTTAAGTACAGGGCTTTTCCAAAATAAGTATCACGAAATAAAATGCTTTTATTTTAGCACTCAACTTTAATTTCGTGATAAGCAAACCTTCTAAGGAACTTAAACTTTAGTATTAATGTATGCATAATGGTATATCAATTTATGAGTTTTATTGATGAAATATGTCTTAGATTAATAAATATTAAATTCTACATTTCAAGTTTCATTACAAACCTCACTAACTCGACTAAAAATTCTTTGTAACATAAAGAAAGTATCTGTTCCCATCAGATAGCTGCAGGCATTACTTTGCGAAGGTTTGTGATTAGTAGGAAACAAATTAAAGTTGTTTTGTTATGTTTCAGGCACATGGAATACATAAGATATATCGTACAAAAAATCAAATATACATCTTCTGTGAATTAATTGAATCGAGCTTACAAGACTTCAGGCTTGCTTCAATTACTTACCTACTATTAAAGTTGGATAAATTTTTCAAAATTTGTAGTTTATTTTAAAATAAAAGAAGTTATTTTAAACTAAAACTAACACGAAATTATATATAACCAGAAATTTCAAGTTGAAACAAATTCTTTTGTACCGCAAAATCTATGTTAAATCAAAAGTTTTGAATTAACATGGACTCAAATATTTTTTCAAGAAATTGGTATTCGAATTTTGGAGATTCCAATATCTGCTGCAAGTCTTACAGCATATTTTGCTATTGAAATACTCAAATATATCTTAGAGTGTAAGAGATATTTGGGTAATCTCTACAGTATAATATGGTTAGGTATTAACAATGAAGAGTTGTTTTACTAGTGATTACTATTACTTTTAAGGTGATTTTTTTAGTATTTTTTTTATCTTGAAGTTTACTGAACCGATTTTGATATTTTTTCACTAATGGAGAGCTACATTATTCTGGATGGATATAGGCTACTTTTTATCTCGGAAAAATCTACAGTTCCTAGGGTATGCAAGCGATATCGTGGGAAACAGTTATGATTAGGGGACAGTCTGTAATTAAAGCTGAATTTGAGCTTAATGTAACATGTTTTACCCTTAAGTATTGAATATTTTTATTGCTACATTAATGTATTAAACTCATGTTATGATTTTATTTAAAATGTTTTAATATAATATCATGAATTATTGTACAAAATTTTATCCCGAAATAAGAACCCTGAATTCACGAATTAAAAAGTTGAGTCAAATTTTATCACGAAATAAGAGGTAAAAATGAGGTTTACAAATAAATTAATTAAAAAGAAAATTCAAACTAAAATCACTTAATTCATGCACGTATTAGCTGGCAAAAGACCAATATTCTTTTAAAAAAACTTTCGAACAGAAATAAGGTTTAGTTTTTTTATATTAATTTTTGAAGTCGTCGTAGCCTTAGACTACCGAATTACACCTCACTTACCTAATTTCCAGTTGTGGGAATCGAATCCACGACCTCCAACGAAAAGGGCAGGACCGATATCAGTCAGTCATCCTTGTCACCTTTGTTACGTGTTTTACAGTAACGTTTTTAGTTCAGAAACTCAACACAAGTCGAAACTAAAATGGCATTGCGTAGGACACAAAACTTGAAAAACCGATGGTTAGTAGAGTAGGGACCCAAGATAGGAAGTCTCATGTCGACTGTCGACAACTGGCATCTTGGTATTCGTTTGACGACGTCAAGAGAGTTCCGTAGAATAACTGAATTTGTATACCTAGTGAGAATTAGCTTTTTTTTTTTTTTTTTTTCTAGTATACAACATGTATATTATACCCCAAGCACAAGAGCGTTTTTCAGTTCCTGGCTGATTTGTGTTATGACATGTCTCGATGTGATATTTATGAGAAATCCGCGAAATCGAAAAAATGTTTTATTTGTTTTCGCTTCAGTATTCATAACTTCTACCTGAATTAATGAGTTGATGTTTAAATAGCCGGTATAATATCAAGCTAGACCGAGCTAGTTAGATTCCACGAAGTAGGTTACCAATTACGGTAACTATCCACAAACGTAACTTCCTTGCGGTATTATCTGAACCAATAAAGTTTGTTTGCCGGGCTTTCAGATTATCTAAACTTCTAAAGTATCTAGAACTGGCAAACTTGTAGGTACAATTTCGTAGAATATCTTGCATTAGCACACCGAATTATCGATTAGGAAGATCGTCTAGAAATAGTCAAAACCGGTACAGTCCGACAAGGCTCTCTTGGCACTTAAATAACATTGACAAGAGGACGTTATTATCTAAGGCAGCCAGAAAATAACATCTCCTAAATTTTACTTCACATTTAGTTTTACTTTAGTTGATATTAAGCAAAAGCAACACAACATACAATAGCGATATACCGGCAGAGCAAACTATCAAACAGTATCACAAGATAACGGAGTTAGTTCCGATTTTGGCCACGCTCCAAGATAGCCTTGTCGCACAGTAGCTATGGCTTCCCGATTTCTACCTCAGTAGGGAAACAACACTATCAGTATATTATACTCGCCCTAATTGCATCGATTTTGCCATGCTACGAAATAATTGCAATGTTGCAAAGCCGTGGATATTGCTAATTAGACACTATGGCTTTGTCCGGAGTGCTGTGTTTGAATTTTGTCGTGCCAGTACTTCGGTGTGACAGGTACTCGTATCTATTGAAACTGTGTCGCTAAACAGGTTATGATCATACGCCTACAAGTTATATCAGAATCATTTACTGGAATTATCTCAAAAGTCGCAGTTTTAGCACCGAATGTATACAGTATAATATTAATAACGTATTTTATGTAATCAAACTTTTTAAATGGAAAAAAATGAGCAAGGATTAATTTTTTCAAATTATTTACTTGCTTGCGCTTGACTACAATGTCTGATGTACAGAAACCATGGAGCGCACTTGCCTAGAAAATGCCTATGCACTCTTCTCTTGAAGGCACCCTAATTATACTTGGCTGGGAACACAGAAGCTGGAAGGTTGTTCCACACCTTAGCGGTACGTATCAGAAACGTAGACGAAAAACCTTTTGTTCGAGTTTGCTGGGGACATATTAATATCATTTCACGGGTACATACCACGGTCGAATGATAAGCTAGTCCCCTAGCATAAGAATATTGGTCGATAAAAATATTATATCAGGACCTTGTTCATGAACCTGCACATTGGGGAATGTGGATCCAATGATTATTGTTCTAATAGCCGTTTTATCGGTCTCAGAGCTTCGACCAACATCCAAGAACCCTAACTCATCTGTTGAAGAACTCATCTGTTGAATCAAGGGTCCTTTTAGAAAGCAACAGCTCTTTTAGAGCTTCGACCAATATACAAGAATCGACTGTTGAATCAAAGGTCGCTTAAAAAAGCATCGTCTCGAAGCGACATGCATTGTGAGAAGGTCCCTTTTGGAGCCCTGGAAAAACCTCCGTCCATAATATGAGAGTGATGTGCGGTTAACAACGCAGTTCTTGATTTGTTTCTCCGCGAATATGTACTCGTACTGTTTGTAACATAATAATATTTTCGTTCCTTGATCTTTATTTGCGAGCTACCCTTTGTATCGGGCTTCGCAACAACAATGGCCCCACAAACCTAAGATAATGGATATTGCCTTCCTGCGAGACAAAGCCGTCTACTTTGGGGTCTCTCATAATGCGCTTAGAGTTCGCAAAATACGTTATTGCGCCTCAGTGGAAGCATTTCCCGGGTCCCGATGAATATCCGGCCTTTTTCGATAGTTTTATTTTACAACTTTATTTACTCAAGTACGGCGTCTACTCCCAAATGGGCATCTTAATATGAAGTG
Organism: Coenonympha glycerion; assembly: GCA_963855885.1. Classification (NCBI taxonomy): domain Eukaryota; kingdom Metazoa; phylum Arthropoda; class Insecta; order Lepidoptera; family Nymphalidae; genus Coenonympha; species Coenonympha glycerion. The sequence goes on along the minus strand of OY979638.1, from coordinate 3,895,221 downwards.
CCGATAATCTCATGAAGGTGGTTCACCTTTTGTTTTTCAAACGTAGATAGTCTACTTAATATTGGCTCATTTATCAAGTTAACAAGTCACTTAAAGAAGATGAACGAAAATATCGTGGGCTAAACGGTATAAATACTTACCTGAGCGTTTATTTTCATTCTTAAAAGGTGTAAAAAGCTTGCCAATTCTCACTTAGTGTAGACTGTAGTCTTTTTCGACGGAAGGCGTACATCAGTAGCCAATTATGATTTTTTAATTATGAGAAGAGATCCTAATTAATAATTATTTTCAGTAGGTACTGCCTACAGTAATGACGATAAACAAAATACAGATCTCCCTCAAGGAAGCTTCATTGGTCCAACCCTATTTCTGTTCTATATCAAGAGACCCTTCTCATTATATGCACCTACCTACTCAAATAGTGAGCTGTGTATACATTTGGAGAGCGAGATAATGATAATGATGAACGTAATGTATCGAGACATCCACGTCTTTCGTGAAACGGAAATAAACAAAATCTTTCTCCATTACGTAAACGAGTCCCGTTTTATTATTTCATTTAAAAGTTCCCTTGTATTTACACTACCCCATAAAATTAACCCGCTTAGCGTCGGTAACGAGCAATTAACTCAGCAAAAACGACCGCCGCGCTAAAGTGCTCGTTTAAATGTACTGTGAAAGACTTATCCTTGTGTAAATGTAATTGAGTCCGTAGTTCTACACTTAGATTTCAATTTTATTTCTGAGGTTTAGCTTTGATGTCAATAAGTCTTATATTTTTCTTGACAAGTTACTCGACTATTTGTGTAGCAGCCTATTCAAGTACTGAAGCCTTGGGATCCGAATTATTTATATTTTTTTCTGATGTGTGCCTCGCCTCTCACACATTTTTATAGTTATAACAAATTTTATATATCAAGTCCACGCCAAGGGCGGCTAAAACCCAAAATAAAGTAAGACTTACGCCTGTACAATTTAATTAAAGGAGGTCTTTTTGACCTCTTATAGCACTAGACAATTATTAGTAAGCCTATTTTTATGCCACGGAGAACGTGTAATCGACAGGTTTCTGTGAAAATCGTAGATATTATATCATATGGCTAACGTACTGGTTCCAGAGTAGGTGGTACTAGTAGCCGTGGATGAAATAAATCATTAGCCAGGTACTATTATGTATTCCGTGCCATTACAGCGTTTGGCACGATGACATCTACATGACTCATATGATGTGACGTCGTGGTTAAGATAATGGCATGTAATAATTAACAACTTAATTGTCTTGTGGGCGCATCACGATCACAAGGTATTGAATAAGACCATTAACGTATGTTGGCAAGACATACGGTTTAGTACCTAAGACCGTTTATCCACTGAGCCAAAAACGAGATGAACTGGCTGTAAACATAGAAATACATATTATATTGAAATATTTGGAACCTAACACTTTTGTCTTAAGATTGATAGTAATAGATATTTCAATCCACGAAGACGCGCCCCACTCTGTCAAAATCGCTTATTTTTCATTCGATTCTTATGGAGTTTGACAGAGTAGGTCGCGTCGTCGAGTATTGAAATATCTATATACAGTAATATGTGGTTACTTGCATACAACTTTAGCCTTTAAGCTAGGCATGTATTTTTGAGCCTGACTGTATACAGTCCGAGTGAAAATCTGCTTCGATAGCGTCTGCACGTTCAGAAAAAAATCTGAAAAGAAACGAACGGAACCCTCAGTGCACTAGTACTTGACCATTTTTGGGTTTCCATACCAAAATGGTAAAAATGGAACCCTTATGGTGAGACTTTCTCCGTCCGTCCGTCTGTCACACTCGATTATTTCAGTAACCATCAGAGTTATCGACTTGAAATTTGAAATAGTTTTAGGTAATAGTGACCCAACGTCATTCCAATCATAAATTTTTTTTCTTTTTATTTTAAAGGAGGTTGAGGGGATAAACTGGGTTGTTGAGATTTCAAAATGAGGTAACAATATTGAGTGGGGTATCATATGAAAGGGCGTAACTTGTGTATTCTAAAACCAATTGTTATTTTTTTGTGCTTGATAGTTTTTGATTTATTGGGCAAACTGTCGAAAAAAATACCGTACCCCCCCCCCCCCCCCTTATCTCCGAAGTTTATCATTCGAAAAATCTGAATAATTATGATCAATAGAAATAAACGTATACTTTATAGGAAAAATAATATCAACTCTCTAACTATTATACTTTTTTTGATAATAACAATAAACCACCAAAAACAAAGTTAGGTTTGCGGTTCGCCAACAAAAGTACTTACATGTAAATTATACTCGTAAATTCGTGAACAAAAGTGATTATTTTAATGTTTTCCTTCTTTTATGGGTATGGAACCCTCGGTGCGCGAGTCCGACTCGCACTTGGCCGTTTTTTTTTATTTCTCAGCCTTTTTTTATAACCTACGGGATGAGTTCGTAGTTGTAATTGAATAAAAAAATATATCACGTGCCAAGCCGCAGGCACAAGCTCCTATAGTAAAAGCGAGCTCAAATCCCTAAGCCCCTAAGGTCCTTATACTTTTTTGGCGCGCCGTTTTTACATAGCTTGCAAAATTAAGCAATGTAATTCTCGCCCCGGAGACCAATACTGGGTTAATGAAATATCAACATCATCGTACTGTATATTTTCGCGGCAGTTTCTTTTTAATTAACGTTTTGCCTTCACACAATTTATTTAAGCCAAATTACGATTACAATAAATAAAACATAGATATTTCGGTTTAAGGATATTTATTTCTCAAAAAAGAACTCGATAGTTCACTTTATATTATTGAGAAACTAAAATTAGCTTAGTAGGTACTAAAGGGTATTTTCCTGATGTAATTATTTCATGATTTATTTAGAGCAGTATTTGTGAATTATAGTCTAGGGATCTTATTTGAAAAAATATTTTTTCAAAGGCCTTTGTAAAAATTAAATGTCCAGAAATATGTATAAAGCTAAAAAAAACTCTATCAACATGCTTCTACGAACGTCTTATTTCAAAATTCAAAAAATGTAAGAGAATGACAGTTACCGTCGATATTTCACGTAACCAATTTGTCGTTCGGATAAAGTAGTAGTTTATTATATAAAATAGTAGCAGATAGTATAATATTTGATAAAAAGTCAAAATAGCATTAGGTATTATAAAATGTTAACCTTTGCACATAAAATGTAAGCTGCAACAAGGAAACCGAAGCTGTGCCAATCTTGGAAAGGATTTGTACACTGCAGTCAAGGATTTCCCGGGAGAGATAACGACTGGCATACTGGCACTTTTACGTGACAATTATTACTGTTAAACGGAAATTGGATCGACAGAATTCTGGCCAGTTGGAAAGGTTTAAAAGATGTATTTTTCGTCCATTTCTCACATAAATTCGTGTTTTTGTCTGCAATTAAATTAACAGGAAGTAATAGCCTATTGACAAGCAGTAACCCTTCAGCTGTAGCCATGTTAAGAGTACGTTATCTGTTCTATTTCTGCGTTTGCTAATGGGACAAAATTGAAAAAGAAATAGGTATTGATGATGACATTTTCGTAGTTTTACTAAGTGAGGAAATTCGTTTTGTTTACAACCATGACGCTACATACTCGTCACAAAGTTTCATGAAAAGAATGTTACTAAGTACAACCGGCAACTATAAGTGACGAATGCTCATACTGCGGGGAATATGATATACACCCCAATGCTTGCAAGTATGCAATATTTAAATGTTATGCTTTTAAACAGGAGAGACAGATAGCCGATGGGGGTGAGGAAAAACTGAGTCTAACAAATATGATTCCAAGAATGAAAACCAGAAACAATGAGATAGATATGCTACCCTGATGAGGCATATGCAAGGTGTGGGTTAGTTCGCATAGTGTGACCGCAGCTAACCTTTTAAGTTAATCCTAGAAACACAATATCAACGTGATAAGAAGTCCCAATTATCTTATTTTATTTTCAATACAAAAAATTATATACATTAAGACAAATAAAATTAAGCAACCCTAACTGTGACATCAATAAACCTCATATCATTTTCATTATTCCCATTTCATTGATATTGAACCACCTGTTTTAGGGATGTCACTTAAAATGTATGGTACATTTTTGAACTCCCTTTAGTTCCATCAGGATATGAGTTACACTTCTTGTGATATTTTTTCATGCATCTATATATCGTTCCCTTCGTTCGGCTTTCGGCTGATTAGGGTAATTAATCTACACGTTGTATAATGGGGGTAAGAGAAATAGACGAAACAACGGCTTTCCTGATGTTATGCTATCTGCGGTTCCGGGAAGGCCTAGAGCGGTGAGCAGGACTTCGGTTTTAGTCCGTGAGTCCGGGTTCAGTACTGCGCAACCATCAGCAGTGAAGTCGGACATGATAACTATTGGCATTAAGGGAAGTAGTAGCTAGTATCCATGAGGATTTAATCCTACATAAAAAAATAATACAACCAGCGATGTCACGTACCGACTAAGCGTTTTGAAGCAAGGAACTGCACTGCACTGTGTTTACCGCCTAAGTACCTAACGCTAATATTGTGTAAAGTCGGTCAGTGTGGAGCGTGCATTAGTTGGCAACAAATATTTGCTCACTCGAGCTGCGATCACGGGGTGTACACAGGCGATCTAATGTCGTGTGTGTATTGCTAACTCGATACAGCAGAGCTCACCGTAAACCCCTATGCATACTATAGAACATAGCTATAGAGTCTATAGAGTTACAGGACACACATATAGATACAGGATCTCTGCTACAGTTTGCTTTGAAATTGATACTATTATTTGGATAGGTAATTTGTATGTCGATTGAGTTGAGTTAGCATGTCGAATGTCGCATTACAGCCGGGCCTAGGGCGGGTGTTATGTCAATTGCGTAGTAATTTTATAGCGTTATCTCTATGTGTTAATTCGTGTATTACAAACTTTTATTGTCACTAATACTTTTCTGTCACACCTAATATACTATTGTGTCAAGAGATGGCGCTGTTATAACTTACTTACTTACTTCTATCTAAATAAATAATAAATAATATGGTGCCATATCAAAATGGTAAAATGAAACCTTTATGTTGCGACTTCATCCATCCATTTGTATATTGAATCGCATCTAGAGTTTAATTGGTACTAGTCCTCCTTCACCTTTTTACCACAGGTCCCCAAGACGCCGGGAGAAGTGGCATCCTTATGAGATTGATGTCCAGCGAACTCGAACTAAACGTTTTTTTTTCGACGTTCGGTACGAACCGCTAAGGTGTGGAAAATGTTAGGACTTACAATGAAAGCACTATATGTTGTAGACTCTTTAATTAAGTTTTAGGTTTAGGTTAGCACATTACACACAATGATACCGCCATTGTACCGCAGACATCACTCGCAGTGTTGCCACATAGACTATGGGGTTGCCACAGATTCAAATTATCCTATTGCTACGTTCACAGAAAACTTATAGCTTCCATGTTCCCAGACAAGTATGATCTGGATGCCTTCAAGAGAACAATTAATAAGTATTTTCTAGGCATTCTAGTTCTAAAGCCAGCGGTGCTGAGATTCTTGAGCTAAGAGAGGCATTGGTAGATCGCGTTAACTTGACTCTAAGAGAAGTGTCTGAGTGGGGTGACGCTAATCTCGTCAAGTTTAACGCTACCAAAACACAAGCGTGTTTATTCACCGCAAAAAAGAGCCCCTTCACCTTGGCTCCCACTTTTCAAAGTGTATCCGTTCCGATCGGCGATCACATCGATCTCTTGGGTATTAACATCTCCCCCAATCTCAATTTTGGGAAATGCATCGAAGCTAAGGCGAAAACAGCTGCCAAAAAACTGGGCATTCTGAACAAGGTTAAGCGGTACTTCACGCCTGAACAGCTTTTGACACTGTATGAAGCTCAGGTTCGTTCGGGCATGGAGTACTGCAGTCACCTCTGGGATGGATCTGCGAAATATCAGCTCGATGCATTGGACTCGGTTGATCGCCGCGCACGCAGAATAATCGGCAAGGAATCGCTAACACGGGCAAAATTGCTCAGTTTAGAACACCGACGCAAGGTTGCCTGTTTAGCGGTTTTTTACAGGATATACTTTGGAGAGTGTGCTCAAGAACTCCACAATCTAGTACCTCCTTCACCTTTCTACCATAGAACCGCAAGACGCCGGGAGAAGTGGCATCCTTATGTGGTTGATGTCCAGCAAGCTCGAACGAAACGATTTTCTTCCACGTTTCTGATACGTACCGCTAAGGTGTGGAACGCCCTTCCAGCTTCTGTGTTCCCAGCCAAGTACAACCTGGGTGCCTTCAAGAGAAGAGTGAATAGGCATTTTCTAGGCAAGCGCGCTCCATCCTAGACCTCATCATTTCTGTCTATCAGATATGACTGTAGTCAAGCGCAAGCCTATCTATAATAAATAAAATAAAAATAAAATGCTCTATCCTAGACCTCATCCTTGTTATCCATCAAACATGATTGTAGTCGAGCGCAAGCCTTACAATAAAATTACACATATCAATAATAAACAAAGGAAAAATGTATAATATTAGGATTTACATTCTACAAAAAAAAAAACACATACAACAAAATAACTTTGCGCCTCCTTTGCGCTTTGTGCTTTGTGCTGCGTCTAAATCTTAAAATAATCTTCTTGTGAGTAAATAAGTCCTGAAACTCAGTCGAAGCAAGGAAATATTTTCACAGTACAGCAACTTACTTGCGACGCATGAGCGGATTACTGGGCGCTGTGAAGTATAGACGGCTTTGGCCCGTGAGAAAAGCAATATCCATTATCTTTACTATACGGGCCCATTGTACGATTTTCGGGCGTCATACTAAAAGTGCTACAGCTTTGTAGCCATGACGTTATCTTATCTCTTCTATTGTATATCTGTTTTATACCTAACAAATTGATCTAGATAATGTAACTTTGGCGTTGAGCTTTGACGACAGGAGAAAAACCACGTGACCGAATGAATACAAACGAAAGCAGAATTTACTACATATATGCTAAGCGTTGTTCACTGCTGTTACTGTTGCTGTCGCTTGTCATGCGAACTACGCTAGTGTTATCTACAAGGTCTGCGAGAACGCCAAATCGTCGTACTCGATTTTCAAAAACAGCGTGTTTTCCTCTATTCGGTCACGTGGTTTGTCCATACATTTTTATCTACTGCCGTGAATGCAAAACGACTGTTAGGTACTTTGTCTAGCCCCGCAGGAAAGATGCAAACAACTGTTACTTTGTCCCGCAGGAAAATGCACCGCAAAACGATTTAGCGTTCCGGTACGATACTGTGTAGCTACTGGTTGGGGGTAATCTTACTTATTCCTTCCAAACTAATATCATCTTCGACTGTATCTGGGACATGGGAGTGACTTTTGGTGGTTGTAAAATTTTTATACTGAAACTTTTATTGCATGTCCTTTGCATCCCAAGGCCAGTATCGTAATGGAAATTATTTAACTATCTTGAGATATTTCCATAGTACAGCGATGTTATAATGAATAACTTTTTAATAATTATAGAAGTCTGTGAATAAAGTAGGTCAATATGTGACACATTTTGATTTCATAATTCGAACTTTAAGCAATGAGCGTAGATAAAACCACATTTTCTGGTTTTATTACTCATCCTGGTATAGGTACCACAACATGGCAGTCCTGGATAAAATACCGTGCTTTAAATATAAAAAAAAAATGAGTGAGGCACTCGGAGACTGCCACGGTAAAGCTATTGCATAGCATTTTTTATCAACTTCTAGCACGTGGGGGGTGTTGTTAGGTTATTTTCGTTACGGAATTTCTGGATTCGGTCTCCATGCTCAAGGCCCGCGATAGAAGCTATGCAATAGCTTAATAAAGCGTCGTGACACACAGACCGACTTTTTTTCTTTTCCCTTAATAATTCTCTAATTTCAAAATCAGTAAAGGCTGTTGTAGCTTGTATAATATTGTATTACCAGTTTAGCGATTTATTACATAAAATATTGTTTTGCTAATGATTAAAACTAACTTGTATTCGTATAAGATGAACCTATTCTCCATACACCTAGAGAACAGCAGTGTGGGGAAGTCTATTAACTCGGTGCTATAAATTGTTGTCCGCAAAGCGACACGGCAATTACTGTCGCCGCTCATCCGCAACACGATGTTAATAGCTCGCTGATTCCCGCACCTATTTTGCTACCTTAACAGTTTCTCTATGGAATTATATCCAGTATCCACCCGAACAAACATATATTGCAATTTAAATAAACTTTGGAGAATGACGAAAATTGACCCAGATCTAACAAAAATGATGATGATGATGAATGAATGAATAACTTATTTTGGAGTAAATACCATATTTTTAAAAGTAGGGGATTAAAAATAATATACAAAACAAAAATTGTTCGAATGGCAATATTTTTTAAACATGGCAACAAAAAGAGAGAAAATACGGGAAGGATACGGTAAAAATACACATTACACATCAACTTACTTATTTTCTTTAATCTATGTTCACAGTGCTCTAATATCAAAACTGGGTTTTCTACAAATACAAAAGAATAAATTAATTTGTTCAAGTCCAGCTCGCAACTTGTTTCTTTACTCATTATTCCTCTGGTGATTCTATTTAAAATTTATCTTTTTACAATAAGAATTCCTCGCGTCAATTGTTCAACTAATTTGAGAGAAAGAAGACCGGTATATGTGGAGGCTCTTTTCATCGTTGGTCAAGGCGGTCAGAAATATTGCGGTTTGCTGGAAATATGTTCCCAATGCGAATGCCTCGCAGTCAGCGAGGGTTGAGCTCATTCGTTTCCTCTCTGGGGACGTGATGCCGTGCGTAGGTACCTGTACCACAGGGTCACCAACTGCCGTAAAAAACAATATTGAATTTACAAATCCCTATAAGTTAGTCAATTATTATTCAATCAAACTATGTCCTCTAAGGCTGCCAATCCATTGAAGCGGAACGAGGCAGCGGAGTCGAGAAACGGAGAAATATTAACCAATTGGATTGCTCCAATTAAGAGGAGCGGAGTTTTTGTGCAATCCTATTGGTTAATATTTCTCCGTTTCTCCGCTCCACTCCAGTGGATTCAATCGTTAAATATGTCGTTTTGATCCTTATGTCCTAAGACATAATCAGGCCGCAAAATTTAACGGTTACGTGTCTATTATAGAGTTAGTTGAAATAACTGGGCCTTAGACAAAATACTAAAGAATATGGTGATCAGTTTCAGTTTCAAGCTTTCAAACTATATCCCAAATGAGCACTGCCTAAAAATTAAGCCACATTTTAAGTATCATTATCTACAGATAACTGCAGCTTTTATGCAGTTTGGTAATAGTGGTTCCCCACATATTCTCTCCTTATAACCAGAGCTAAACCTAAAGTGCCTGACCTTAAGGTTCCGCCTAAACTGCGGTTTGCCGGTATGGCATTGTCATACCAGCTTCTTAGGTCTAGGTATAATAGTTATCGATCTCAGTAGCTCCGTGCCTATTGATAAGTTTAGCTGGGAAAGTTTATACAAGTGGCGCAAAAAGATATTTGGACGATGAGATCACAACCAGGAGATTTAATAATTTGTTCAAGTATACAATACTCTTTCTGAAAATAAACCACTATACTGTAAATGCCAGCCCTAATTCCGGTACCCTATGACGGCAATAATATGGCTTTATTTATCTAACATTCCAACGTTTGACCCACGGCGCTCTGATAACTTTCTTGACTTGGAGAACGGACCAAAAGTTTTCCGATGTTTTCTTTTCTTTTTGGCAAGTAAGTATGTATTGTTTTCTTTCAACATTTTTGAGATTACCTTTGACTTTATATTTCACAAGGTTCTGCCCGTGGCTCCTTCCGTAAGTTGATTTTCATTGGGAACCACAGATTTTCTCAGAATAAAAGTGGTACAGCTGGAGCATAAACAAAATCCATTCCACAACTAAGTAATCTAGTCGTTTGTTACTTTTTTATCAAACTTGACAAAATAACTAATTAAAAAATTTAAAAAACACGACTGTCCTGTTATAAAACGAATTAAAAAGTTATTTGTTTGACGACCTCCGTGATTGAGTAGTTAGCGTGCCGGTTTCAAGCCGCCGCCATCTCTGAGGTTCCGGGTTCGATCCCTGGTCGGGGCAATGTAGAAAAATAAGTTTTCTACATTGTCTCGGGTCTGGTGTTGTGGTACCTTCGTTGTTTCTGATTTCCATAACACAAGTGCATAAGCTACTTACTAAGGGATCGGAGCAATGTATGTGATGTTGTCCTCTATTTTTATATTTTAGTCGAACTGATAAATTCATATGGCAGTTGGGGGGCTGTTCTGACGAATACCTTCTATTCTAAGAGGCGCTACATACATACATGAACCCTAAAACATTACACTCCTTTTTGTGGTTGGCGTATAATAAATAAAAACCGGCCAAGTGCAAGTCGGACTCGCGCACCGAGGGTTCCATACCATAAAAGAAGTTAAACATTAAAAGAATCACTTTGGTTCATGAATTTACGAGTATAATTTACATGTAGGTACTTTTGTTGGCAAACCGCAAACATAACTTTGTTTTTGCCGGTGCACAGGGTTGCTAAATATTTTTCTAAATAAAATAATATAATTGGGACTTCTTATCACGTTAATGTGTTTCTAGGATCACGTTAAAAGGTTAGCCGCGGGCACACTACACGAATTAGCCCACACCTTGACAATCAATACCTATATCAAATCATTGGAGAGGTACACCGAATGTACCAGGCCTATAAATTATTGTCCATACCAAGGCTACGGTCGAGAGCACGAGCACGAGTGAGCTTGCCACATCACAGCACCAGAGTAGTAAGGGAAACGTCTGTACCATTCGTCGTTGATTAACCGAACCTTTGAAGTTACTGTGACAACATGATTAATAACCGCCTCTTAAGCTCGTCATGTACATAGTTCCACGTCATTTAATTTGCCACTAAAACTCTGCTAACTTACTTTGGACGGCGAAGCTATTTTCATGACTGTTTATTTTAATGAGTAAATAACTTAGGAACGTACAAATTAGGTTTATATTTTTAACTGCGAAGCGATTAAATTTTCACGAGTAAAAAGCGCTTTTCAGAGTAAGTTCCCGTAACTTTCATTTTATTTTTATTATCACGGTGAACTAGTTACGGGAAATTTCCGAGGAAAATTATTAACTTACCTAAAGCAGATTCATTTTGAGGTTCGAGGTATTTTGTTTTAGCTTATTTACAGATACAGTATCAAAATACATAGTGATACAATCATGCCGGTCACGTGCGTATTATTGGCGACAAAAATCACAGGCTGATATCAATAGAAACCCACCGTCCACCCTCGAGCAATTTTATCGACGTTGTTGCCATTTTCCGCAATACCAAGCCTCTGAGAGAAATTCCTTAAGATACTTAGTTTAGGAGAAAGTGGCAAATTGTAAATAAAAAATAAAGCAAAAATATTTGAAGACAAAAAATATCATTAAAATCAGTCAAGCCGTTTCGGAGGAGTTAGTTAAGTACAACATAATATTGTATTGAAGGAGTTCCGAGTGCATTAAAAAAACTAGTCTGCTATCGTGAGCTGTCCGCCATGTTGGATTTAGAATGATGTCACATGGCTAACCATGCATTGTCGTTTAAACTAAACTATTAAAATGAAGTCTGCTGTTAGTGAACCCCCTATCTACAATATTTACCTACACCTATCTTCTACACGTAACTACTTGTACATCCCCTCCAAGTGGCATCGCCGTGGGATGCCCTGGGGCCGTACTACGTATATTACATTTAGTAATACTGCTATAAGAGATGGTGGTATGGCCCATGTTTACCAGGATATTTATGTGTTACTGCTTCTTCAAAAAAGCCACCATCTCTAAATCATCAACGTGTTTTGAGGCGATTTCACCAACATATGATTGCTTCCATTGTAGCCTGTATTGGGTTTAGCGGCAGCTTGAACGCGGGTCACGGCATTGTAATGAAGTTATGCCCCGTGTAATAGAGGCCCTATTGTTTGCCTTATTTGACCTATGAATTCTGTATTTGATACCGCCTCAGTGCGTTTTTGAGGAAATGGTTATAATCCTGCAGTTTATTAAATCAAATGTAACGTTTAATTACTAATATAAGGGACAGAAGACACCCGCTCCAAAAATTAAATTAATGCTTGTAACATTTAATTTCCTTGTCGTAAAAGATGCACCCGAGGGCACCGCAAACTGTCGTCCCACGGATTATGAGAGAGAGAAAATAGAGAGAGAATCTGTGTTGGCGCGCACACACTTGTGCAGTATAATTATTATACTCTGCGGAAAATCTCGGCAGAGATTGACCGCCGAGGCCAGATCGGTGCCATACCGAGCCCTACTACACGTTGGCCGAGGCAAGGCGAATTAGCAGGTATACTAACTTGCAGCCACTCGCCTCTTCTCGACCATCGTGTAGCGCGAGCATAAGGACTTTCCCATACCATGCTCTGCAATTCACTGCAGATGAAAAGTGTTTGGCCATTTACCACCATGCTGACCAAGAGTAGGTTGGTAGGCTCGATAAGTAATAGTCGAACATTGATGTATACTCTAGACGGGGCGGACCGCGCGAAAAAATGTCGCCAGTTTATGGGAGCAAAACCCCCTCCGGCGTCAGTAGTAAGCTGTAAGCCTACGCAGTATTTCGCAGGAATTTCGACACATGGTGCTACATTTTCTTGTATGAAGAAGGTTTACGTAAAATGTTCGGATGGGCCTATCTTGACTATTATTGATTTTCACATACCGTGCTTTGCAATTCACTGCAGATGAAAAGTGTTTGGCAATTTATCACCATGCTGATCAAGAGTAGGTTGGTAGGCTCGATAAGTAATAGTCGAACATTGACGTATACTCTAGCCGGGGCGGACCGCGCGAAAAAATGTCGCCAGTTTATGGGAGCAAAACCCCCTCCGGCGTCAGTAGTAAGCAGCTGTGCTATTCTACAAAATTAAATAGCTGCCAGACAGCTGCCAACCCGAATATGGCATGCAAAATTGTACTCTATTACAACTGACAAATTCATAGATGCAGAGATGTACGCTCGTCGCTGTTTTGCAGAATAGCACGGCTGTAAGCCTAAGCAGTATTTCGCAGGAGTTTCGACACATGGTGCTACATTTTCTTGTATGAAGAAGGTTTACGTAAAATGTTCGGATGGGCCTATCTTGACTATTATTATCAATGCAGTCGAATTATATTGTAGTGGCGAACAAGGGTTCGCTGATTCGCACAAACGACTTCGCGATAAGAAGTTGAGTCGAGCGCCGCGTTTGAGATGTTAGCTATCTCACAACAGGGTTCCTGTTAATTAACTCGCTGAATCGTTAATTTGGTCGCCCGAGCGATTTATATCAGCGGGAAGTGTTTGGGGCTAATTTACGATTCCAATTCTATTTCAATGTTGTGATTAAGGGATGGGTTTTGAAGACAATATAATATTATGAGGCTTATTTTCATGAAGTTACAGTAAAAACAGCAAGACACACTGTACAATACACAGTGCTTATACACAGCACAGTGATATAGGTATAGACATTTCAATCTACGAAGACGAGCCCCACTCTGTCGAAATCGTTCAAGTTTCATCCCATTCGTATGGGGATTGACCTTAGAGAAACTAGATTCTTTAGTCTTAGGGTTTGACAGAGTGGGGCGCGTTATCGTGGATTGAAATATCTGTATATTTTGTATCAATAGAAGCCGTAGCCATAAGAGTGGTCTATAATGGGTCTATATAAGTTATAGACATTTCAATTCTGTCGCTTATGTTTCATTCGATTCGTATGGAGTTAGAAATATTGGTCATTATAAAGTTTGTTGAACAAATTGTCAAAATTCCTTGGTCTGTGGAAATATCTATACGTAGATACATACATTTTGTAATTTCGTACTAAAACGTAGGTACCAAATGCAATGTTCAGTACAAATACCATGCTTATGCAGTATGCAGGTGGAGTTTGCATTGTAGGTTTTGTATACTAAATACATACAAATCTGATATTACAGTCACCAGTATACAATAATAAATAGATATTTATTATTTTATAACAAACACCTATTGCAATTTTATATTTAAGGGTATCAGTAAAGTTCTACACGGTGATATTTACATAAAATATACAACTTAGTAGGTAAGCACAGCCCAATTATTCGAAAAATGAAAGAACCGATGAATTAAATGTAATATGAATAATTGAAGCAAAGGTAAAAGGTAACATAGAATAAATTATTATTATTCCCCGCCGGGAAATGAAGCAATGGAAAAATGTTCCGGAAAAATACCGATCCGTTCACCCGCTAACTCGAAAATGGATTACATGTTTTATTAACGGAATAAAATGTTTTATTTACCGTTTTATTTATTTTGTGGTAGATAAAATGAAATATAAAATTTTATTTTCACAAGTAAATTTAATGTGAGGCATGAGGGATTGCTGAATTGAGATAAGAATGTAAATGTTCTACTGACTATTAACCCCGAGTTGTTCGAAACAAATCCAAAAATTTAATTGGCACCTTATAAGATCACTTTGTCTGTCTGTCTGTCTTTGCTCTTAAAAAACCGTAAAGCTCATTAATATATGCATAATACTAAGGATTTTGGGTCAGTGCTAAAAAGTGTCTGAACCTAAAGAAATCCAAAACGCGAAAAGAGTTCCAATCGCACTGAAGCAAAATTAGGCTGTATAGTAATAATGTGTGGTAGTAATAATATGTGGTTCAAAGACATAAATTACAATGTTTTAGTTTGTTTATAAAAATACACAGTATGTACCCTCGTTTATATAGGTTTTATCGGGACACTTTTTTCGTGCATTTTGTATTAGGTACACCCAGGGTCCATAGATTTATATGCCAATGTTAAAGCTACAATAATTCGCATAGAGCTCATTCTTTCTATATCTTGTTCCATTATCTCACAGTTCGGTAGACAGGTACTTAGGAATCAGTGCAAACGATTCTGTGGTTACACGATTTTTAGAACCAAAAGTGCGTCACAAATTCGTTTCGACGTTAAAAGTTTCAGTTTATAAATTATTTAATACATTATCATGAGAACATTTTCCACGTCCCTGCACAGTGACCTTTTTGGAAACAAAACTCGGGGGAATTCTCAGAATAACCCTCGATAAACATCTCCAACGCGCTCATAGGTTAATTTTACTGACTCTGATTTCCATGAAGTTACTCGTAGGTTCGCAAATATTACGAGTTAGATAAAATAAACGTATGGTATGCTATTACAAACTTTTGGGACTACATCTAAAATTTTAGATTCGGTGTTACGTTTGAATAATAATCATGTTATATCTTGTATAGGTACACAACGAAATAATTTTTATTTACATACTATCGGACCCGACAGACTTTGTCCTGTAAAGAAGATTTTTATTGTTGCAGTTTTTTACTCCGACCTATTTATTTTATAGTCGGGGCAAAAAATTCTCCTGAACAGAACCGTAATTTAACCTCTTGTAATTAAAATTTTGTACCACCACCACCACCGCCACCTTTTTGTAATAGCAATAAAGCACAACTTGACTCTAGGTTTTAGTTAGAAAACGTTTGTATGGGAAAAAGAAAAGGGCTGTTTTTAGGGGTTTTCTCTCAACGTAAAAACTATCCTTGAATTTCAACGAACATTAAAAAAAAAAGAATTGGCCAAATTGGTCTAGCCGTTGTTGAGTTATGCGCTTGCTAGCTTGTACTAAGTATTGCCAGCGGCTTTGCTTGCGTGGAATTCATGGTTGGTTTTTTTCTAAATCCTGTGGGACCATGGGTTTTTCCGGGATAAAAGATATAATATTTTATGTTTCAATGCAGACTGTATTCTAAATATCAGCCAAATCGGTTCGGTAGGTACTTATGGTATGATTGAGTACGCTAAACATCCACGCTCAATAACTTGCATACTTATTCGTAAGTTATTCGTATTAATAAGTTATCTGCGTAACGCATAGCATTAATGGTAACACAGCATTAAGCCTTAATAAAAATTACATATAAGAAGTACAGAACATTACCTACACGTAAGTATATACCTTTATCAAACATTTTAATTTTTTAATAACATTATTTTAGAAAAACCAAAAGCGACAAAATAAAAGAATGTGTAGATGTTCTTTCATAGATTCAAATAAAAATGAAATCGTTTTCAGTATTTATAAAAGCGACGATTGGTTTCGTTGTGTAGAGATTTAAGAGGCACCTCCTAAATGATTTTTTCGGGCCCGCCATTGTGGCCATAACGGTTTAATGACATCTCAATTTCACGCCCGTGCACAGCGGCCTATTGGGAAATAGGCTTGTGGTTCCGTATATCCACTTAGAAAGGAAAGAATAATATATTGTTTAGGGACAACGGAACTATTATCTTAAGCCTCTAAATAACTCTACATCTATTGTAGACAAGTACTTATAGATATTTCAATCCACAAAAACGCGCCCCAATCTGTCAAAATCGCTTATATTTCTTTCCATTCATAATATGGAGTTTGACGGAGTGGGGCGCGTCTTCGTGGATTGAAATATATATTATAAAGTATATCTGAGTGACCTAGCATTGCTCTGTAGTACCTATATCTATCTACACAAATATATCCACCAATAGATGGCAGCAGGAATCATATTTTTTTGGTAAATTCATCATGTTCTAAAAATGAATCCTAGTTAGATCGATTTATCGCCCTCAAAACCCCCTGTATACTAATTATATGAAATAATAATTTCATGAAAATTGTTCGAGTAGGTCTCATTTTTATTGACCTGATAAAAATGATTGATTCGCGATTGTCTATGACTTCGTCATTTCTTCGCACATCAAGTAAGTAAGAAGGACTATTAGGGATTGTATGAAACATTGCCCGTCATAGAAGTCATAGACAATCGCCCGACTTCGAATTGGTGTAGGTACCTAAAATTTAAATAAAAATTATTTCACTCTTTGTAGTGGCATTTGAAGTTGGTTTTTTGGAAAGCATTTCCCATTTTTATACCCAATAGTCTCGTCTGCGTACTGTGCCCTTCTAAAGAAAGACCGTAATTCATTACTGCTTGGCGGAATACTAACATCGCGATGGTATCAGGATGGACTTGCAAGACCTATACCACTATAAGAGTGACGGCAATAATCATTTATGTTTACCCTTTTCAAGTTAGTACGATAAATTCTCCAACTGCACTGAATAATGATTAATTATCCATTACATACCTTCAGATGAGATTCAAGTAGATATACTAACCTTGCAATGAATAAACATAAGTCCAAATGCAAGAAAGAGTCGAACCGCCGAATCCATCTCGGATAGACTCTGACAGCATTTAGAATTCTTCGCGATCTCTCGTCCAACATTCGTCAGTGCCTAAAGACAAAAGTTTTCGAACTACGCCATAAATATTACGAAATAACGAATATTTCTTACGCCGAAATAGATAGCCTTGTCAATATCGGGACCATAATATACATTTCATTCTCAATATTCCGGAAAGCTTCCGAGCATAAATCACGTCCTTTTTAAAGTACTAAGGTGATATGTTACAGTTAGGAGTTACGTATAAGAAACTTTTGAACTTTATAGTTGGAGCATGCATTTTATCGACTCCGGCACCGAGTGATACGTTCTACTGCCGCTTGAATAGCTTTTAATAACGACTTTTACGACTTAGTGGCGGAATATTCATCAAAGCCCCACATTTCACGCCCACTGCGCATATGGAGCACGAGAGAAAATTCACTGCCAGCTATTTCTGCCACCTATTGTAAATTGTATTGGATATCGAGGCGATTTTCGTAAATGGAACTTCGACCAACATCTTTTCTTTTACACAATACAAGTTATTATTTGACTGCGATCTCACCTCATGGTAAGTGATGATGCAGCCAAAGACGTTATCGTACTAACTTGGAAGGGGTAAGTAAACTCACCCCTAACGGTTTCTACACAGCATCGCGCCGAAACGATAAATCGCTTGGCGGCACGTCTTTGCTGGTAAGGTGGTAACTATAGCCACGGCCGAAGCCTCCCACCAGACCAGATCTGTGCCCATTTAGAAATTTTAAAATTTCAAAGTGGCCCGTGGCGGAAAACGAACCTTCGACCTCCCTCGACTCCGAGTGCGTGTCAGGTCGTCAGAATTAAAATAAGCTTTCGCTCGACTGTTGGATCAAGGGCCGCATACAGAAAGCAGTGGTCCTGGAGACGGCACACATTGTGAGAAGGTTCCTCACTCTGGGACCCTGACTACCGGTTGCTTTGGCTCTTAAATCTCCGCGGCTGGGGTGGTAGAGTCACTTTTTAATATTGAAAACATGTGTTTTTTATTTTATCTTTAGGAACATTGTTAAATAAATGAGACATATTTATGATACTGTCAAGTACTTATAGACTTTCAATAACTGGGGATAGTAAGGCTTACGAATACCTACGCCATTCCTTCAGCAGAAGCCAAGGGAAACTCATTTGCAATTATTCACGCCGTAAACGAGCAAAGGTGATGTAAACTGACAGCTACAACTGATTACACGAAATAGGATCGACCCACCTAAAATTTAGTCAGGCTTTCAAGTTTTAACCCATTTACATACCTTAGTTATCAATTTGCAGCTCAGTTTTTCACGTAACAAGTTTTTGTTTTACTGAGAAAAAGGTATGACTATTGAGAATTGATTTGGAACCCTCGTAAACTTAGTTTTAAGTCGACTTGTAGTTATCACCATTCTTATGCAACAAATATCATACCGACGTTTTGCAAGAGCCTGTAGGCCTATGCGAAATAAAGATATTTTGAGTTGAGTTTGAGTTACTATGTACTAACGTTGGTATGACGTATAATACGGTGCATGTCTGCAGTCTGAGAGTTCATATCGTTCAAAGGTATGCGAAGCCTGCTCATCCAGCGTGGTGGACCCGAAGTCCTTCTCAATCTGAGAGCCCCGTGCCCAGCTGTGGGACATGCTCATTCCAACCTTATAAATATATAATTATAGATTTTCTATAGGCATCATAATATTTTGTCATCAAGCGCAAATTTTTTGGGTTGGATGATTTTATATGCACCTATAATACTTGTTGACGCGGCAAAGCTTATAACCTTATTCTTAGACCTATTGAAATGAGAAACAGTTTCATAAAAATAGGTCAAGCCGTTTCGGAGGAGTTAAGCTACAAACACTGTGATACGAAAATTTTATAATATTAGGGATGACCCTCAATTTGCGTGAGTGAAAAGGTCGCAAAATGTGTTTTATATGGGTGATTTGTGTCTATAATATACCTAAACACATTATATAATAGTATTCACTTCTATGGGCGCTCCATTAGGTGTGATTCTCACAATACTCAGTCAGTTGAATAGGATCAACGCCCCTTTCAGGAAATCGATTTTTCTCTGTCACATCAGCGTGGAATAAACGTAAATACCCATATAGAGCTACACCTACAGCTGGAGCCTGTGCGCATTCTTTGTAAAGTCGCCTACAACAATGGGGGATAAAAGTTGTACACGCTTGCAGAAAGCTATTATTGTCGGGGAGCATTGATATATTATAATACTATGGTTTTCGGGTCAGCGCAAAAAGTGTCCGAACCGAAAGAAAGCCAAAACGCGAAAAGGTATACAATCGCACTTTATAGTCTCGTGTTTGAAAATATGGCTGTGTAATAATGGTTTAAGACATGAATTGTTTACAAAAATACACATGTAGCCTCGTTTATATAGGTTTTCTCGGGACACTTCTTTCGTGAATTTTTTATTACACCCGGGGTCCATAGATTTATATGCCAATGTCGGGGAGGCTAAGTTTAGGAAGGGGTTATGTTCAGGTTTTTAAGTTACGATTTTTTACTTCACTCCCTATCGTCTTTAGTCTTTGATCTTTCTTTGTACCTACATTTTGAATGGTATATAGCCTCAAATATTATATCTAAGATTAGGCTTATTCAAAATTAATAGATTAGTAAACATTTTTAATAATAATAATTGTAGCGTCAGCATGGATATTAAGTAATGAAAAAAGGTCCCTTATACACCAGGAAAGTACGAATGATGTCAGTGTGAATAAAGTTACGAAATAAATAAAAAGGTGTAAAAAAATTATGTGTTTTATTCAAGTCAGTTAGTACTTATACTATAGATACTATAACCACCGATATAACGTCACTTTATGGTAAGTAACGTATCATATCTACACTTACTTAAGGTGTTGCGGCCTTACCAGCCCGCGCAATTCTAATTTTATTTACTTTTTCGCTAATAGTAGTCAATCAAATTTTGACGACCTCCGTGGCGCAGAGGATGCACGCTCGGATTCGAGTGGGAGGTCGCGGGTTCAATTCCCGCCACGGGGCCCACTTTGGAATTTTATAATTTCTAAATTGGCTCAGGTTTGGTCTGGTGGGAGGCTTCGGCCGTGGCTAGTTAGCACCCTACCAGCAAAGACGTACCGCCAAGCGATTTAGCGTTACGGTACGATGCTGTGTAGAAACCGTTGGGGTGACATAACTTACCCGCTATTTTAGTTAAGTTTACCGCTTAAGTTAGTACGCTAACATCTTCGACTGCATCATCACTTACCATCAGGTGAGATCGCAGTCAAGTACTAACTTGTATAGCGTAAAAAAATCCTAATGGCAATGAGTTTGAATTTTCGCGCCCGGATTGTACATATCCTCCTTAACCGATTTACCCATTTGAATAGTATAGAAATGGAGATACATAATATTGAAACCAAAACTACTGTAGTCAAATACACACTTTTTTAACATGAGTACCAACCAAGAATTACTTAACAAGTTGTGGAATGCAAATCGGGGCATTTGTGTGAATTACGAACAGCGAACTCGGCAAAGTCAGCAGCGGCAAAACAACTTGCTCCGTTGATCCCTTATCATAACACAAAACACTACGCTCTCACCGACTCACTGTTATTGTAGCGCATCCATTATCTGTTAGTTAATACTAATTGTGTTACAAGTACTTATGTTACTTGTATGCACTCAAATGGTTTCTTGTCTTTAAAACTACTTACAGTTGTTACAGTGTTACAGGCAAAAAAGGGATTTTATTAAATAATCAACGCAAGCAAACGAGCGGGCGGGTCACTTGATGGCAAGTGATCACCGCCGCCCAATGGCTGTCGCTGTAATGTTGTGTTAATGGCTATTGCTGTAAACGTATGGACGTTTACAGCAATAGCCATTAATTGATAAAACCTACAATCAAATTAGGTATTGGCACAAACAATATCTGTTGATTTTTAGTTTTTTAAGTATCCCATATATGTTATTTCATTGTCCCTATTTGTTAATTCAAGTCACAATAAATCTCTGTAGGTACTTAAAATTACAGGCAAGTTTTTTCAGTAGTTTTTGCGGGAAGGAGTAACAAATATACATACTCACATAATATTGCGTTTACTATTGTCAATTCATTATGTTACTAATTAAATTATGTAATTCAATGTCGTAACATTCATGTCCATTGCCCGTATACGTGTAAACGAAGTTTTTCTTTCTTTTGCTTTCTTTTATCCACCTGTTTCCGAGCTATTCAGATTGCGAGCCCTGTTCTAACTGAATCTGTAAATCCACAAAGCGAGAAACAAAAATAATTTCCAAAAAAAACCAAACTCACGAGTAGGTTACGAGGAATGCAATTAGAGCTGGGGTTTTACCACCTTTGACCCCAGCCGCCCGTGATAAGGTAATTATATGCTTTTTAATTTCCCATTTAGCAACTCGGCGAGAATTCCAAATAAAAACGTTAAAAACCATGCGTCAATTTCACCTTCATGGAACAATGGGGCCGGAAGAGCAGTTCAGGATTCTAGTGATTTATTATGACAAGGGTAGAATAGCCCTTCAACGTAACGTTTCATAAATGCCTGTGTTTTACTGAAAATATGAAGTTTCAGGATTTATTTTAAAACGGGCATACCATATTCTTTCACTTCTAGGATATTTTAATTGACTGAATATCTAAGTGTGAACAATAAATACGTTTGACCAAAAATGCCAAAATTGTTTTAACATTTAAATCGATTCTACGATTCCATGTAAAAATAACACTTTAATCAACTATTATTACTAACTTATTATACTATTTAATTAATTATTATACTAAGTACTTTCAAATACATAAAATTCTTGTGTCACAGTATTTGTTACCAATTTTCTCTGAAATAGCTTGACCGATTTTAATTATGAAATTTTTGTCTACGTTCCGTAGGTCTGAGATTGTACGCTATTTCCATACCCCTGAATGGCAAAACCACGTTTGTCCGTAGAGCTAGTATTAGTATCATTATCATAGTTTATAATCAATAATTCTTCAGTGTTATTAGATTAGAAAATCTCTCGTGTGTTGTCAATAATGGTATCGATTAAGCCAATACATTTTTTTGTAGAGCCGAAACGAAATCATTGATTTTGGAGGTCATAAAAAAGCTACTAGATTCTTAGATTTCCAAGATTCATAGAACTTGTATGTTTTATGAATCTTGGAAATAACGGAATTTAACTAAGACTTGCTTTATTTTTAGATGTAAAAGTTGTAGAGTCAAATAAAAACCTGCTAAGTATTCAAATATGCTCGTAGCTCAAGAATCAAATTTTCGAGGGCTTTTACGAAATTACGAGCGTTGAACCAATCGGCACCCTGTCAGCCCTTCAGATAATACAGGTGTTGGGGACGAAGCGAAAGCCTTTATTACAGGCAGAAGTAGTCAGGTTTTCAATAAGACGAAGACGTGATTTGAATATGGAACCCATGGAAATCGTATCTTTTTAATAATGGTCCTCTTTGACAAATATTGATGGAAAAGTTATATTGATTCTATAGGCTGATAAGTGAGGCTGATTTGTAGACTCGCTTTTCAAAAATTATCTTGCTCAAAAATGCTTGGAAATATGAGAATCATTTTGAATACCTTCTTCGAGATTTTCGAAATTTGCGGTCGGCAAATGTTTAGTGGTCGAATTAATTACATACTAAACGCATATCTGTCGTGTAATTTAAACGTGTTCTTTTAATTTCACACATAGCAACCAAGGAGATAGCTTATCGAAGTTTTTTTTTAATTCGAAGCAAATAATAATGAAAGCCAATGAATATTTTTCCAATAAGATTGGGGGTACCAGGGTATCATGACACGCATCAGCCGTATGTACGGAGCTCACAAACAGAAATAGATAGCATCCATCCGTCACCATTGATGCAGAAACTTTCTGCGCAGGCAATTTCATATCTCGCAGTTCAGACCCCATTCAGGATGCCCCCAAAACTCAAGCACTCACGAAATCAGTCCAGATAAGCATCCCCCCAATTGAATAGCGCAGTCACTCAACTTGGGTTTGATACTTTGATCTTCGTTAACTTTGTGAGGAGTTTTTATAGATGACAGATTTAAAACGTTAATTATTAAATTAGGTGCTATATCCGTTATTTTATCGTTTATTTTAGCGTCCGAAGAGAGAAAACTTTGTGTCTCGGAGAAACATAAGGAGTGAGACATTATACAAAGCAATATGATATTTGGAAACTTTATATGAGAGAGAGTACAGCCGTGCTATTCTGCAAAACAGCGACGAGTGTGCATCTCTGCATCTATGAATTTGTCAGTTGTTATAGAGTACAATTTTGCTTGCCATGTTCGACTTGGCAGCTGTCTGGCAGCTGTTTCATTTTGTAGAATAGCACTCCAGAGATAAAACTTCTTGTTCGAAAGGAACAATTTTTTGTTTTTTTTGTATACTTTCCTATATACGACATGATCGACTATCACAAGATAGTCAATAAGCTACCAACATCACAGATTAAATAATGGGAACTAATTTTTTGAGCTGTTATTTAAATATTCGAGATGTTATTATGATCAGTTGGAAAACATATTGAGCAGTTATTTAATTTAATGGCGGTTGATTAATTATTGCGACAGTAAAACATGAACAGTAATAAAGAATCAATTAGTCGGTTATTTTATCATACAATATCAATTCTAAAAATAATTTAGCAGTCCAATAACTGAATGAGCGGTAAAAATGATGGAATGAGCGGTTCCTTTTCTCTTAAAGGTTCTCTGAAGTACGCAGTACCTCCAGTTGAAGCTAAAAACATTCCACTCGGACAAAAAAGGAAGTTTTTGTCCGAGTGGTATTTTCACGAAAGTTTTTTATGTAATACACTTCACAATGTCACTAGCTTTCGTAAATAACTCAAATTAACGAGAAATAATAAGAAAAATTATTATTATAAATCACATTTTTTTAGGTTATGTTTACGTATTTTTTGCCAGTTTGCTAATATTTTTACGAAAGATTTGTATCACACTGTCACTAACTTTCGTAAATCACTGCACAAACGACTTAGGGTCCAGGAGCGAGCGAAGCGAGCTCGGGACTTGAGGGCACCCCGACTCGGCTGGGTTAGGTGACGAAGAGGATGGCGGGGCCTGCAAGGCCCCGCCATCCTTCTGAGTGGTTATTTTCTTTTATGACCACCCAGAAATAGGAGCCCCGCGAAGCGGGGCTCCGTCGACTGGCCTTTAAGAAGATTAAAGACATAAATAATGAGAAGAGGTGAAGATTTTTTAATTTCAAAAAAATATTTCTCGAAAAGTATTAGGCCTCGTACGATTTGGCTTGGGGGGTAGACTCCCCCTACCCCTCCCCTCCCCCTCACCCCCCTCCCATCCCCCCCGCAACGGGTCCCGTGTCCTAGACCTACCATTCCTTCAGTCAAAGCAAAAGTAATTTAGTTTTTCATTACTATTTAAGTACTGTTTTTTTTATTGTATTTTACCACCTCATTGTTTATAGAATTGCTTAGAATGAGATTTCTTACCGACAAATTCCGATTTCTTACTGCCCACGCGTAACCGCTCGTTCAATTTTTTTTACCACCCATTTAATTATTTTCCTGCTCAATTATATATTCACTGATCCAGTTCATTATTTTTTATTACTCATTTTTGTTTACTTTACTGCTTAGTTTTAACTGCTGAACTAGGTTATTAAACATGCCATTTTTAATTTTTAACTTATCAAAACTGCTATTTAGAACTGCCTCTTTAAATCAGTGCCAATGGTAACGTGTTACACCTAGTTTACTCCACGAATACTAGGTGAAAAGCAAATCTTCATTTTAATCAGGTAAAAGACAGCTGCCTCGCGCAGTCGAAACACGTAGGATTATAGCGACCCTTTCCAGACCTATGTCAGAATTAAGTGGGATTACCTAGATAGATTCCCTCACAGGAAGAAAGCTATCAAATGTTTCTAGAGACGCCTAAATTTTAGTTTTTCAAGTTTTTGAATTTAGATTTATCGCGGCAGCAATATTTACATTAATTATTGTAGAGAGAAAAAAAATTGTTTATTTGTTTGATTGGGTGGGTTTCTAATTGTTGGTTTCTAACAAATAAATTTTAAAGTTCTTCACATACTATAGAGGTTCCTTCTCGTACGGATATTGAACATTGTTTTAATACAGGGAAAACAAACATACAGTAGTAGATACGGAACGCGTACAAAATACCTTCAAACTAAAAAGTTCAAAAATAGCAGTTGTTTATTTTTCTAAGTTATCATGAAAAGCAATTACAATTGAAGCTGCGGCCAAACCTGCGCGTCAGTAGCGCGGGACGCGGGACGCGATCCGGGAGCGTCTGCAACGCGAAACTCGCGTGCACACCTACGCGACTACGGCGCGAACCGTGAACTTCATTTGTTAATGAACAGCCACTGAAGACGCGCGACTTTATCCGGTGTAACTAACTACCCGTAAATAGTTGTGCTAATGACATCCTCATACCTAACATCAGAGACCTCTTAGAATAGAAGGTATCCCTCAGAACAACCCCCGACTGCCAAATGAATTTATCTGTAAAACTAAAATAACTTGTTCCTTACTTTTTAGTTCGTTTTATTTCAGGGCAGTCGTGTTTTTTAATTTTTTAAATACTTTTTTTATTTTATATTTTTTAGTGATGGTCAACAGTTAGGGGAAGCAACGATTCAACAATAACCCATAATAATATGTCCAAATGTCATTAGTCATTCAGAAGTTATGGTAAATGGCAATAAACTTACCTACACAACAATCTTTTTTGGACAGTCATATAAAAAAAAAGGTTTTTTGGGTGTACATCATACCTATATAAAATTATATATTAAATATACATATTTTCTGTAACTACTCTCTAATACTTCATTTTGATATCCATATTGTGATAGTTGAAGAAAAAAATTTGTTTTACACTTTTGAAAATGGCGCCTTACATGCGCCATATTGATTTTTTCCAAAAAAATTATAGCCTACGAGTATGTTTCTCGGAAGGATCTAAGGATTCTAACGATACACCATATGTTCAAATATGTTCAGCCGTTCAGGAGTTATGGTGGAATAAAGAAACATCACATACATACATACATGCATACATACATACATACATACATACATACATACATACATACATACATACATACATACATGAACCCTAAAAGCATTACACTCCTTTTTTTGGGTAGTCGTGTAAATATTGGATACTCTCGCACTCGTTCTATAAACAACTCTGTATTATCTCCTGGTGTAGCCATTGTGGAATAAAATAGGTAACAATTATTTATGTGAGTTATACTCGCTTTTACAAAACACACGTCTGACCACTGGACGCGTACGTCCCGCTCTGCCGACGCGTACGTCCCGCATCGCGGTCGCGTAGGTGTGCAAGGCGCCATAAGAATATATGGGTAGCGTCCGCCGCGCGGTAGACGCTCCCGCTTCGCAGTCGCTTTGGTCGCGCAGGTTTGGCCGCAGCTTTATGGTGAAACTATACACTACGATAACTCTTTATTCCATAAATTTCTAGTTCACTGCGCTCTTAAAAGTAGGTACTCAAACCTAAATCAATTTGTAAAAAAAATATTGCGTACTTTTTTAGTATACAGAAATAACGTTATCTGAGTGTATAGAAAAAGGATATTACTTCGTCTGGTTTGGCAGTAAATATTGCTTCGTGTATGGGTTTTGTATGCGGGATGAAAAAGTGTTTGCTCGCATTTGCAATTTTTTCCATCGCACGGGACATGGGGCGCGGTATCGCTGCCATCGCCCGGGGCTATTGGCGCGACATCGTTCGCTCTTAATCAATCAGTTGCGTCCTGGGGTGAGTACTGAAGAGTGATATCACTAGGCATATACTATTTGATGTATATCAAAAAGTATTAGTTTTGTCCACTACTTTTAGGGTATGAATTGCTTCTTTCTGACACCTTAGGAGCTGACGGATATCCTTAAAAAATGGGAAATGCTTTCCAAAAAACCAACTTCAAATGCCACTACAAAGAGTGAAATAATTTTGATTTAAATTTTAGGTACCTACACCAATTTGAAGTCGGGCAATGTTTCATACAATCCCTAATAGTCCTTCTTACTTACTTGATGTGCGAAGAAATGACGAAGTCATAGACAATCGCCCGACTTCGAATTGGTGTAGGTACCTAAAATTTAAATCAAAATTATTTCACTCTTTGTAGTGGCATTTGAAGTTGGTTTTTTGGAAAGCATTTCCCATTTTTATTTTTTACTTTTTAGTGGAAAACAATAAAATGCACAAGGCGTTGTAAAAATACCCAAATCGCTTGAGGTGTGTTCATAAAATCTGAAGAGATCCCTCAATTTCACCAAGATCCCATCATCAGACCCTGACTTGATGACCTGACATCAAATCAGTATCTGCTAGCAAATGCACCAGTAACTATAAAAAATACCCAACTCGCTTCAAGTATACAAGCAAAATTTGAAGAGTTCCCTCGATTTCACCAAGATCCCATCATCAGACCCTGGCTTGATGACTTTAGTCATCAAATCCGTATCTGCTAGCATATGCACCAGTAACTATAAAAAATACCCAACTCGCTTTAAGTATACTAGCAAAATTTGAAGAGTTCCCTCGATTTCACCAAGATCCCATGATCAGATCCTGACCTGATGACCATAGGACAACTTGGAAAATATTACTCTTTCTAATAATACTCAAATAGTTTCATGTGTCCATATAAAATTTGAAGAGTTCCCTCGATTTCTCCAGGATTCCATCATCAGATCCTGACCTGATTAAAATGGGACCATCTGGAAACAAAACCCTCTTAAACAAAAAAAGAATTTTTCAAATCGGTCTACGCGTCTTCGAGTAATCGGTGAACATACATAGAAAAAAAAAAAAAAAAAAAAGATTCCGACGAATTGAGAACCTCCTCCTTTTTTATGAAGTCGGTTAAAAAGGGCAAGCCACGTCTCGAGTGTCACAAATGAACGCAACCGACAACGGTTTGGTCAGGGCCAAACGGAAAACATGGAGTAGGCAGAACAAAGCAAGTACATAATCAGCTTATGAAGGAAAGCTGGAGACAAAGAATATATGGTAGGTATTAAATGTAGAAGGCCTATATCCGATGCTAATCTGCAGTAATTTAAAAAAAAATTCATAACTAGAATTTAAAAATCTCAACTTGCTAACAAATAACCGTTTATTGCCCGTGGTACCCCCGATGGTCCCCCCGGGGTACCACGGGAAATTGTTTTGCCCGTGGTACCCCTGGAGCTTCTAGGGGTACCACGGGTAAAAAAAAATTACCCGTGGTACCTCTGCAAATCAAAAAATACAAAAAAAGGAAAACGCAATTAAAAACCGTTTTAAGACTATCCTTTATGCTTAAATAGAAATAATTGATTAAAGTGACAAAAGAAAACACGAAACTTAAACTAAAGCTGCAAAGTTTTTTTTATAGTTCCTTAAACTTAAATTTTTATTTTGTACTCCTTTTTATTTAAAATAAACAATAACACTTAAAATTAAGACAACTTTTCAATTCCTTTCACACTAAAATATTTGTTACGTAGGTACGAGCCTTTTTATCCTAATATTCCTAATATAATATTATAAAGGCGAAAGTTTGTGTGTGTGTTTGTTACTCCTTCACGGCTCAACTACTGAACCGATTTAGCTGAAATTTGGAACATAGGTAGCTTATAGCCCGGATTAAAACATAGGCTACTTTTTATCCCGGAAAAATCCGTAGTTCCCGTGGGATACTCAAAATACCAATTTTTCTAGAGCAATCTATAGCTACATCTATAGATAGATTGTTCAAGCGAACTTGCTTGAAAGCATGTTTAAAGGTTGGAATAGGGAACGATAACGGGAAAATGACGTTTCCCTTAGGATTCATGAAAAAGCGAATTTGACGCGGGCGGGGCCGCGGGCAAAAACTTATTCTATTATAACTATAAATGTGAAAATGGCCACTATGTAGGTTCTGAACATAGCACTGTACGCATTTAACAAGTGTGTTTTAGTTGAACAAGGGGATATGGGATAATAATGGTATAAATGTGGAAATGGGTACCTATATTATAGGTTCCGACATTACAACTGTTTCACTATTAGCATTTTGTGTTTTAGTTGAGTAATGAGATACAGGTTAATAATATTATAACTATGAAAACGGGTACCTATATGATATAGGTTCTGAACTAACATCTGTTTTGTTACTGACAATGTATGTTTTAGTTGAGCTATGGGATATGGTAGATACCTATAGTAATTAGTAATGCTATAAATGTGGAAATGGGTACCTACCCATAAAGGTTCTGAAAGTACAATTGTTTCGCTATTTATAATGTGTGTTTTGGTTAAGCAATGGGATACAGATTAATAATGCTAAAAAGGTGTTCCTGTATAGTTTCTGATATTAGAACTGTTTCGCTATAAAAATAATATGTGTTTTAGTTGAGCAATAGAATATGTGATAGTAATTATGCTATAAATGCGAAAATGGATACCTATAAAGTAAAGGTTCTGAAATTATTTCACTCTTATGAATACGTTGGTGGGTTAGGTTAGGTTAGGTTAGTATGCAGCGTTGCGGAAGAATTTAACAGAAAAACGTTGTTTTACCTAATTACTTCAAAAACTAAGCCAGTTATTAAAATGTCGTTCTGAGCGTGTTTGGGAATTATTTTTTGCCGATAAATTAAAACAAAAATTACAATTATGTCCATCGTAGTTTTCGATAGAAATTAGAAAAATGGAGATTTTGGAGCAATTTTTGGGAGAACTTTTTGGCGAGAAATTTTTATCCAATCGTGTTTCTGAAGTTGGGTTAACAGATATGCTGTTTTTCCCAGAAAATCCAGGACTCCCACGGGATTTGTAAAACCCCGAAATTCACGCGGGCGAAGCTGCGGGTAAAAGCTAGTTTAAAATAAACTGACTAAACAAACAATTGAACGTAAAACAAAAAGACTTATATTATTTCAGTCTCTGAAACTAAAATATTTTTTAATACTTTCTTTATTTTTTATAGTTTATTTTTACTTTATTTTTTTAATATTTTTTTGCTCAAAAAGAAGACATTTCCATGTACGCGGGAAGAGCCACAGGAAAGCTGCTATTTTTATATATTTAAGGAATAAATAATAAATATTACGGAACTAGAATAAAGTATGTTGTTTTGTTTTAAGTTTTATGGTTTATTTTGTCAGTTTATTTCATATAAAAAAAGTAAGTAAGAAAGTTTGTCATTTCTTTGTGAGTCCCAGTTTGTTGACCCAGGCCGAAGGCGCGGTGGAAAATAAAAAAGGCACTTGTGCAGAAAAGTATAACTTTCCGCACACAATACACAATATCTACTTTAACAAAAAATTAGTTTCAGGAACTGAAATTATGTAAGTTGTTTTGTTTTACGTTAAATTGTTTGTTTAGTCAGTTTATTTTAAATAAAAAGGCTCGTAATTAACAAATATTTTAGTGTGAAAGGAATTGAAAACATAATTTGTCTTAATTTTAAATGTTATTGTTTATTTTAAATAAAAAGGAGTACAATAGTACATTGTGATACAAGGGTGGAAAGTAGGTTTTTGCAAACGAGCTGTCATTAACAAGCCCGAGCCGAAGGCGAGGGTTTTTAATGTCACGAGTTTGCAAAAACATATACACCCGTGTATCACACGACGTTTTTCAATACAGTTGTGAGAATTAGTAAAAAACAAATCAAAGAGATAATATGTTTGCTCAAGATTTTGGGGGCCAATTTCCACCTTGTTTGGTTTTTACCTTAAATAAAATATCGAAGATCGAAATCGAAGGCGACTTCGAATTCGCAATCGAAAAGATAAAAGATAAAAAATAAAAATATAAAAGATAAAAGATAAAAAATAAAAGATAAAAGATAAAAGTTAAAAGATAAAAGATAAAAGATAAAAGATAAAACATAAAAGATAAAAGATAAAAGATAAAAGATAAAAGATAAAAGATAAAAGATACAAGATACAAGATACAAGATACAAGATACAAGATAAAAGATACAAGATAAAAGATAAAAGGTAAAAGATAAAAGAAAACGAAAAAAAAATGCTTCTGTGTCCATCCCATTTTATTGTACAATGAAAACTCCTTGGTATCAAACGTTTTGCAAAAGTAATGATCGAGCTTGTAAAAGTAAGTTACGACCACGAAAAAGAAAGATGCCTGTGCGTAAGATTTAACTTTCGAATACTAATGACAGCCTCTGAAAGTGCGCCATACCATACAACTGTATTGAAAAATAAAAATTTAAGTTTAAGGAACTATAAAAAAAACTTTGCAGCTTTAGTTTAAGTTTCGTGTTTTCTTTTGTCACTTTAATCAATTATTTCTATTTAAGCATAAAGGATAGTCTTAAAACGGTTTTTAATTGCGTTTTCCTTTTTTTGTATTTTTTGATTTGCAGAGGTACCACGGGTAATTTTTTTTTACCCGTGGTACCCCTAGAAGCTCCAGGGGTACCACGGGCAAAACAATTTCCCGTGGTACCCCGGGGGGACCATCGGGGGTACCACGGGCAATAAACGCAAATAACACCAAGAATATGCATTTATCAATATTGTACGAGTACCTTCTACGAATGCCTACTTGTTGTTACTACATAATTGATACGAAAATAAAAGGCTTTTTTAATATTTTATCGAAAGTATGAGACGGGAACTGATCCCAGATTTTTTAAATAATCGACTGTCACAAATTATAGACACGATTTTTTGTATATTATTTTAAAAAGCAGTTAAGTGTGTTTTTGATAATAAATTAATTGAAAAAATAATGAAACTATATTGGACTGAATATTCTATAACTATCCGACCAACATCTCAAGAAGCTTTCGCTTGGCTGTTACAGAAGACTCTGGTCCTGGAGACGGCATCTATTGTGAGGAAGTTCCTCACTCTGGAACCCTGACCACCAGAGGTTTAAAAAGGCAATTGAAGCTCTGCAATCGGTTATTGACTCAGTTTTTTTATATTTTGAAATGTATTTCCTATTAATTTGCTAGATTATTAAAAATATTATTTAATAATTATTGTAATAAAAATAAATGAGAGAAATAAACCATATAAAATGTCACACCTCTATCAACACTTCTTAGGAGCGACACTAGCTGAAACCTGAAAAATACCCTTTTTAGTTTTTTCGCCGCGTTGAAAAGAATTTGCATTTATTTTTTCAATCAAGTTCTGGAATAGGGTAAAGGTAGGTAGGTATTCACGATTGCGATCGGGGCCGGGGCGACCTCTGGGTATTGAATAGGTGTCACTCAATTTCAATCGAACTGTAGGCATTCCTGCCCGGTTTGTATTCAAGTGAGGGTTTATTAAGAATTACTACACAAACTGATCAAGCGTTTTACTTTTCATTCATCAAAATCGCTGGACGGTTTATCGTTGTCATGTTAGGTGGACTTGGGATAGGGCCTAGTTGCCAAATATTGACACCGGATACATCGTAATTATCCTGTATATTAATTAGTATTTCAGATACTCTTTCAGAGAATCTCAACTTCTATGGTGTTCAGTGGTAGGTAGGCTTATAAGTCATTTTTATTTTAACTTATTATACCGTGCTTTTAATATATAAGCTCTTATATATTTTTTAATTTAACTTATATAGTCATTTAATAAAATCATATTATTATAATCATTTCTTACATACGAAATAATGGTCTGTCTTGTGGCAGACGAAAGCGTACCTATATTATGGGCCCTATCTTATTTTTCCAAGAATTTATCACTTAAGAATTCTCATAATATGATCCCTCTAATTCATATTATAAGTGACCCATTTATAGAAATTATTAGATGTTTTTGAGAGTTAATAACCTGTGCAAAGGTAAGTCCAAAACTACACTTACTTAAAAGACCTATGTCTGCAATGAAGAGATGTCTTTAATTTATACCAGCGATACTTGTCCAATATTAAAGCTGCCCCTTTATTTCTTACAAACGGATGGCCAGCCGAGTGCGAACTGTACTGAATTGACACCAGCCTCTGATTCACGTTGCCAATAATTCGCACGTGACCCGCATATCCTGCAGGGCCTTTTCGACCCTTTTCTTAACGTACTGCGTAGATATAATAAGTATCCGTAATTACAAGTATGAGTTAAGAGCTGAGAAATGATTATGATCTAGAGCCGTCGCAATATGACACATTTCGATTTGACAGTTCAATTCGACGGATGGAACGGAATGGAAAGAATGCAAAAATATAAGAGAGTGACAGCTGTCTTCGCGGAAGTCAGGTGATCAATTTTAGTGACTAGATATGGCGTCATATATTTTTTGAATTTTGTTCCAAGGTAAGGAAACATGCCATTTTTTTGGCTACGGTTGCTGTTATCTTTAGTCCATAGTTTATTAATATGCGAATGTCTACTGTCCCTAATCTTGTTGCAACCCATACGTCATCAAATCCTCTTTAGTATTTTATGACACAAAACGTATGGACTCATGAAAAGTTCATATAAATATTATGTTGGTAAGTAATTTGGGATATATTAGTTTTGGAAGCCCGAATATCAAGAGAAATCTAAAAAGTTTGGCCATATTTAATGGAGCAAAACCAATAAATGAACAAAACTTTTTATATGCGGGGGTTTACCTATATCACAAATTCCAATGATAAGCTTAAGAATATTCTCGGATTCTGATATATTGTTTTAAATAAAAAATTCTCGAGATAATATTATCCTTGCTTTGAGGTTTCAAGTACCTACCAACACGACTCACAAGTTTTTTGTATGGAATAAATTACAATGTATAATGTAGGTACAACTATGCCAATAACCGTAAAAATATTTTTTAGTGTTTGCAAAAAATGTTTTCATTTCAATATTGTCTGCTTATATACGTAAATGCTATCACCTTTTTAAACATTTCACATCACGACATGTAGCCGACGCGTTACCTGAATAGCCCTCCTGATCCGTTCATATTATTCTTAACTAAGTAACTAAGTAGAATTTAAAAAAATCTACGATTATAGGACTTGAATTTATCAATGCCTTCAGGATAAAACTACATCAAAATCAGACCAGCAGTGCTATTCTACAAAATGTCCATCTCTGAAACAGCTACCATACAGCTGCCAAGCCGAAGATGGCATGTATAATTGTACTCTATTAGAACTGACAAATTCATATCAATCAATCAATCAATCAAATTATCAAATAATCAATTATATATAGATGCAGAGATGTACGCTCGTCGCTGTTTTGCAGAATAGCACGGCAGTACTTTAGTGAAACCAACTACTAAAACGCGAAATGGATGGTAATACACCCATCCACAAAAATACACAAGCAAACATTTGCCGTGTCGATACAACTAAAGATAATATGGTGCTGTACTTTATGGTTGAACAAGAGTCTATCTGAAGGGTCAAGCATTACAGCATTATCCTTAAAATTGATAAGACGATACTAGTTTACAAATATGGCCCTAACACGAATCTACGCTCAGACCATCATCATGAGGGTTTGAGCGATATTATCATTGCTAAAATGAACCCAATCAAGCCAAGACCACTACCCTCAAAATTGCTTTACATACCTAATAATCTATTGTTAGCAACCTATTGTGTGGAGCTTAGTTGTTATCCATTTTGCCGCACAGTGATTACTGACAGGTCTCCCGAAGGA
Source organism: Coenonympha glycerion (assembly GCA_963855885.1). Lineage (NCBI taxonomy): Eukaryota > Metazoa > Arthropoda > Insecta > Lepidoptera > Nymphalidae > Coenonympha > Coenonympha glycerion. Next base: position 3,860,172 of record OY979638.1, on the reverse strand, counting down.
ATACATTTACATCAAACGTTATAGCGTGGGATGCATCATTTAGATAATAAGCCATTCTGCATGTACACAAATTGCTATTATTTCTAAATATAAAATGGAAACAGGCTACATAACCTAAAGCCAGTTTGGTTATAGGTAATCAACCACGCTCACCAATACGGTAGTCGCCTAAGTATTTTACTAATTTATTTATTGCTTTGGTGTAAACTAAGTTAGAAATAGTGACATTAATATTGAAAATAAATTTTTTATCCTTCAAGGAAATCAAAAGTTACAATACATTTGAATTTTTTGGGAGGGTCTTCTGTCTTGCTCACAAAGCGAAAATTTTTACAGATCTACTATGGCATTTCAGATGGTGACGTCACTGTCCGGTATGAAATTGCTTATAACTTTTTCGTATGTTGTTCGATTTCATTTGTTTTTTTTTTTCAAAATTTTATTTTATGTTGAGTATAAAAATGAATGCAGGTATTTCAATACACGACAACGCGCCCCACTCTGTCAAACTTCATACGAATCGAATGAAACATTAGCGATTTTGACAGAGTGGGCGCGTCTACGCGGATTGAAATATCTGTACTGTTGGTGTGGAGGTTACAAATTATAAATTAAACGCGGGAAAATGAAGCCAGTAGTAGTCCCCACACGAATAATTCAATGCTTAGCTGAAAATAGACGATTTTTCCGTAGGCGGCTTCTCTGTAAAGGGCGCGTGGGAACCCTCATAAACTTTATTAGGTCGAATATTTTTACATCTTCCTGATATCCAACTGATAATATTTTACTAACATTTTTTTTAATCTACAAGTTACTAGACTGCGAACTAGTGGTAAGAGACGATGCCGTCAACGATTTCGACGTACTAAATTGGAAGGTGTAAACATTTAAGCAACCCTTAACATTTTCTACGCAGCATCGCAATGGAAGGCTAAATCGCTATTCGGTGGGTCTTTTGGCAGTAACTAGCCATGGCCGAAGCCTTCCACTAGACCAGATCTGAGACAATTTAGAGATTACAAAATTCTTAAACGGACCATGGCGGGAATCGAATTCGCAACCACCCAATTGAATCCAAAAGCGTGCAACTGCGCCATGGAGGGCATCACGGTGACTTCCCATAAATGCCTGTAAGTTAGGTCTACGTCAAACTCTATAGTTTAAACTGACACGTCTTAAGTATACCATGGAATACATAATAGTCTGATTATACAGCAAGTTCACCCAGTGGTCTGCGTTTATAGTCGCGAAGTTGCCATTCCAATATCTTGGATGTCAAACATCCATCGATCTTCCAAGTTATTGCAGTCAAGTACCGACCAAGGAGTGCAACAGGGAGATGTTATATCCTCGAAGCTGTTAAGCTGAAGCATTGGAATTTGGAGGAAGTCTTTAACTTCTGAATTGTAACGGATATGGAATCAACTTCAACGGCGAGTACATCACTCACCTTCGGTTTGCCGACGATATAGTAGTCATGGCATAGATTCTGGAAGACCTCAACATGATGCTCAATAACCTCAGCAGAGTTTCCCAAAAGGTGGGCCTTAAAATGAACAGGAACAAGACGAAAATTAGATCAAATTCTCATGTTCTGCTCCACTTAGTATTGGTTGAGAACTCTGCACTTGAAATTGACGAATACATATTCCTGGGACATATTATGGTCCAGCAGCAGGAAGGTCCATTTTACGAAAGAACCTATTTAAATAAAAAAGCATCAGTAAACTCTTGCATCTGCATGCCAACCGCTTATAACACTGCTTTGACAAAAAAAAACCGTCAGATCTCGTTAACCTATTAAGTTGTAGCTGCCACTTCCCATTACAGCTCCCCACTTACAGCGTGAATAATTGCAAATGAGTTTTCCCTGAGAGCAAGGCGTTCGGGAAATTTAGTTAGGGCTGCGCTTGCTTTATGCGACTGACATTTACATACCGCGGACGGTGATGTGGATTGAGTAGCCGTTATTAGGACACGTTAGGTACTTCATGTTATAGACTTTTAGTTAAATCTTTTATGACCGCAAATAAGGAACCTGAGGATATGACGATCAGGGCACTTTATGCTAGGCCTCTTCATACAAGAAAATAGTAAAGCCGTGTGTCAAAATTATTCCCTTTTATGTCACAACTAGCTGTTGCCCGCGGCTCCGCCCGCGTGCAGTTCGTTTTTTTACAAAAATGTTTCCCGTGGAATTTCTTAATTTTTCCCAAGATAAATGAGTGGTCCCTGGGTTCGATGTACCCGTAAAGTAGTCTTCTTCCAATCTCTCCTGTCAACGTGCTATCTTTTTTCACACAATTTACCTATATCTTCTTTGGTCTTCCTCTACTTATACACTCTGTCGAAATCGCTTATGTTACTCAATTCGCATGGAGTAAGACAGAGTGGGGCGTGTCGTGTATCGTGGATTGTAATATCTATACTAACCAAACTTATCTTATTCTGAGATGATACCAACGCCCAGATATTGTAATTAAGCAGTCTGATGCGCTGCTGTGTACGTAGCAACCCGTTCCTGCTACGTACGGGCTATCTTGTATAGTTATACCTAGTTGCACGATCAAAAGGACGATTTAAACTGTCGATATTTCGACCCCGTTTTGATTGTGCTTCGTAGATAAGTAGCTATAGGTTTTTTTAAACATCCCACGGGTGCTCTCAAATTTTTCAGGATGAAAAGTATCTTAAATGTTGACCGGGCATATATATAAAGTAGGATCATAAAATTTCATTTAAATCCATTACTTGAAAGACGCCTGCTAACTGTTTTTGTAATGTTTTCTTTCCCGCGGGAACTCGATTGGATTAATAAGTTTTACTATATATATATTTTGTTAAAGAGGCAACATAAGGTATCAGCATAACAAATTTTACTAAATTAAGTTCATTAGTTGTTGTTTACAAAGCTGTTAAATTAATTGCTAATTACTAATTAATTTTTTAACTATCCCACGGGAACTCTTTATTTTACCGGGATGAAAAGTATCCTATATGTTGACCAGGGACATAAGCTACCAACACACAAAATTTCATTGGAATCGGTCCAGCCGTTCCAAAGATTAGCCCGTACAAACAGACAGACAAACAGACAAACAGACAAACAGACAAACAGATAAACAGACAAACAGAGAATTAAAAAATTTGAAAAAAATTTAACTTAGTTTTATTTCACTTCTTACATCCCCCTGACTCCGTTTTTAGCATTTTTTTTATTTGTACAGAAATTCGACCTCTACAGATTTATTATATGTATTGATGATGATATGGCGGACACTGTCTCCATTGAAACGTGCATGCAGATTGACAAGATAGTGATCTGTAGCGGGGACCGCAGTATATAGAACATTGATTTTTAACATTTTAGATTTTAGGCTCCGCCCTAAAGCCGGATTTTTAATTTGTCTAACTGTGAAATGGCGCTAATGTATATGTATCAGCGGTATAAGTATCAGCGGTACCGAAATGTACGACTCGCGACGCCATATTTGAGAAATATTTGGCTTCAACATACGTCACATCATTGACATGTGCGTTGTATTAGAACAAAGGCAGCCAGAAAATAAAATCTCCTCAATTTTACTTAAATTTTAGTTTTGTTTTAGTTAATATTACGCAAAAACAACACAACATATAAAAATGGGAAATGCTTTCCAAAAAACCAACTTCAAATGCCACTACAAAGAGTGAAATAATTTTTATTTAAATTTTAGGTACCTACACCAATTCGAAGTCGGGCAATGTTTCATACAAACTCTAATAGTCCTTCTTACTTAATTGATGTGCGAAGAAATGACAAAGTCATAGACAATCGCCCGACTTCGAATTGGTGTAGGTACCTAAAATTTAAATAAAAATTATTTCACTGTAGTGGCATTTGAAGTTGGTTTTTTGGAAAGCATTTCCCATTTTTATTTTATTCTTTTTAGTGGAAAACAATAAAATGCACAAGGCGTTGTAAAATATCCAAATTGCTTGAGGTGTGTTCATAAAATCTGAAGAGATACCTCAAATTCACCAAGATCCCATCATCAGACCCTGACTTGATGACTTTAGTCATCAAATCAGTATCTGCTAGCAAATGCACCAGTAACTATAAAAAAATACCCAACTCGCTTCAAGTATACTAGCAAAATTTGAAGAGTTCCCTCGATTTCACCAAGATCCCATCATCAGACCCTGACTTGATGACTTTAGTCATCAAATCCGTATCTGCTAGCATATGCACCAGTAACTATAAAAAATACCCAACTCGCTTTAAGTATACTAGCAAAATTTGAAGAGTTCTCTCGATTTCACCAAGATCCCATGATCAGATCCTGACCTGTTGACCATAAAACAACTTGCAAAATATTACTCTTTCCAATAATACTCAAATAGTTTCATGTGTCCATATAAAATTTGAAGAGTTCCCTCGATTTCTCCAGGATCCCATCATCAGATCCTGACCTGATTAAAATGGGACCATCTGGAAACAAAACCCTCTTAAACAAAAAAAGAATTATTCAAATCGGTCCACGCGTCTCCGAGTAATCGGTGAACATACATAGATAAAAAAAAAAAAAAAAAAAAAAGATTCCGACGAATTGAGAACCTCCTCCTTTTTTTGAAGTCGGTTAAAAATAGCGATGTATCGACAGAGTAAACTATCAAACAGTATCACAAGATAGCGCGTTAGTTCTGCACTTAACCACGCGCCAAGATAGCCTTTTCGCACTCTTACTTGTTGTACCAATAAAACTATACTGTCAAAATCGGAGCGCTAGTTCTGAGCTGATTTGGGATAAAGCACAAAGAGACTGATAAATAATTCAAACGCTGCAATGCTCCCTGAGGATCCACGGAAAATGCCTTTATGTAGTGGATTTGCTTTCATCGATACACTGAAGCGTTAATATGTAATATTTATGTATTCAGATTATTCATTAATAACAAAAAACTCCAAAATTCTGCCAAACCTGACAAACAAAATAATTATTTAGGACAAACCTGACAACTCCGTGCCTCGTAAAGCACGAAAAGCCCTAAAGAGGTCCTGCGCCCATACACTGATAAAGTAACATATTAATGTCGAGGATAATATAAACCTTATATCTACTTAAAGCTCTTCCCGATACTCAATAATGTTATTTCCATTCGCACTAGAATCCTCTTCTGTAAAAGTAAACCGTATTTGCAAATCCTATTACTTTGCGCGGATAAATTTAATTCAATATTCATCCGACATACTTTGTCCGCTTGTAAGAATATTATACTTATTCTTGTAATGTTTTCCAGCTTACGTTCTGTAAATAAAGTTGGGCGAAGAGATGTGGATCCACATTGTTTCGGTTTATTGACAATCCTGATTGAATGTACTCGATTTTCTTTTTATATGGAATTTCAATTTATGTGTAAATAATTGTTAGCGTTATGTATTTACATTATCGAAGACGAAACGTCTTACATTTTGCCCGGGAGTTATGTTTGGGATAATTGTTTTGTAATAAACAAACTAAAATTGATAGATAAATGTTTTATAACTACCGAAAAATACAGTTTAATGGTTCCAGACCGTTTAATATAGACTTCAGCCTATAATTTATTATATCTAAAAGTCAAAGATTTGAGGTACGGACTTTTGAGTTTTGGAGTGCATTTGTTTTATGCGAAAATTGCATGACTGATGGATTTCACTAATATTCTGCAAAGAGTGTGTGAAGCCTACAAATTCGCACTCACTTTATTAAGCCGCTTGGTGGGCCATGGCGGTCTTTTCGGGATAATTATATCCAGAGTATAATCTTTTTTCATTAGAGTCAAATCGGTACTCTATTTGTGGCATGAAATAGTGCGGATAGTTGTGAAAGTAATAAAATAAACACAATAAACACAGGGCCGGACTATGAGAAAATCGAATTGAAAAATAAATAACCCAAACGAGCCACAAAAGCCCACGCGACAAAGCGGCTAGTGGAGGGAAAGCAAACGGCGCGAGTGCGAAGAATGTAATTAAAGGCGCGCAATAAAAGAGCACGTTTTGCAGCTTTTGACCGCAGGCAGGGCCGTAGCTAGGAGGTGGAGATAAACATTTCCTATTATAATGCTCATCTGAAACTGTAACGGTTTTGTTGTACGAGCAAAAATCTTGCTCTTGTATATCCAAAGTAATAAAATAATAAATCTCACAAAAAACACTATACTTCTGATAGGTATTTTAAGCAGGCTACAGTAAATTCCGGATTCCTATACTTACTAAGTACCGACATTATTCGAAATCTTTCCAGACGCTTAAATGTATGTAAGGTAAGGTGTGACGTGTGTTTTATTAGGTAACTCGCACACAGACACAATTTAAATTGACCCCGAATTTGTTAACTTTTAACGTCGTTTAATTAATTTGTTTGATAGAATCACCAGGTATTCGCGATTGAACTAATAATTAATTATTATGTTTAATATTAAACTGAGATGCAAGCGTCGAATGCCAGTTTTATTAACATCACCAATAAAAACACCAATAAATTAAAATCACCAATTTGGTAACTGATGTAAGAATGGAATAATCTAATACTTTTCTGGCTACGTCCCCTACAGAGCTATCGCGTTGTGCGAAGCTGAAATTATTATCTGATTTTAAAATTTCCCACTGAGAGAGCGGGATTTAAAAATGAAAACATTACACGTGGTTTAATTTTGCCTCCTCTGAAACAATAGCGCTCGGCGGTTAGCATGCGCATAATACATTGTTGTGCTAATGGTGAAAATGGGTGAAAATTGAGGAAAATTCTTTATTTCATTAAGGCCTAGCATACAGAGGCTCTTATGACAAGTCATTTCATTTCACACGATATCTTTAATGGTAATAACCATTTCACGACTTTAAACTAAGTTTATTTAAACTAAGTTCACAAACGCGACTGCCGTGTGACGTATAAAGGAATTGTTCTCCTTTAAATTTCGAAAAAAAGTCCGCGACCCATGGATGTAACATATGACGGTTCCCAATATTCGATCTATCCATAGTTTGTCTTACTTGAGATAGAAATTTGACATAACTTTTATGGACCCTATGTCAAATTTCTATCTCTAGTAAGGCGAACCATGGATAGATCGAATATTGGGAACCGCCCATAAAGGATGAGCCCTTGGTGACGTCACGCATATATTTTCAGGCTCCGCCCTGAAACCGGATTTTTAAGTTGTCAAATCTGTAAAATGGCGCTAATGTACCTATACGACCATAAGCGGTATGTGCTGTCAGCGGTACCGAAATGTTTGACGCGCGACGCCATATTTGAGAAATTTTTGGTTTCAACATAAGTCGCATAATATAGTTCCTGATCCTCTTAGCGTAGCGTATTTCGTCATTGGCGACACCACATGTCTATCTTCTAAGGTTTACTTTATAACCGGTTATGTAAAAACCAAAATTCATGCGGGAAAAGCCGCGCGCAAAAGGTAGTGTCTGTATAGTGTTAATGCGGCGCCATGTCGGACCGACAACGTGTCGGTTGTCGAATGTCGGTTTGGTGCACTATCGCCTTTTGAAATGATGACTTGCAATAAGTACTTAATTGACAGAATACCAATTTTCTTGCCTAACAAGTAACATTTCATAAATTTCCTGTCAGTATGAGAATATTAAGAGGATTTCACGGCTCGCCCACAAGATAATTAAAATTAAGTCCGAAACAATAACAAGGAACTTATTAACTGAAATTTACTGAAAATTCTTCATAAACGATAGGTAAGTAACTCTGCTAGGACTATTTAAGGCTTTTTGCCCGTGGGTCGATTTGTTAGAGTAGGTATTTCTTAAAATTAAACTTCCTTCTTTGACCTTTGTACGATGACGTGGGTGCTAAGTAATCATTATTTATTAGATAAAGTTGTTGTATTTATCAAAAGTAAACTAAATAAACTATAATATATAAATATAACTATAATATAAAAAATATTTTTATTCTGTGGTGTGTAATAAAGAGTTTATCTATCTATCTATCTATCTTAATAAACTATACACCTCTGCCCACCAAATTCAATAATTGGTCAAGTGCAAGTCGGGCTCACACACTAACGGTTCCGTACTCATTAGTATTGAAGTAAACTAAACACCCCTTTTTTTTACGCTGGGAAAATTCCTTTACGCATCCCTTCCGGAAGCAGGGCAGCTATAGCAACGCCGCTTCTGGAAGGGTATGTGGGACTCACCGGTGACCGGAATGCACTAAAAACTAAAAAACCAGCGATGTTCCTTCGCATCGCCTGGCGACTGAGTCACGGGAACACTTGCGCAATCTTCCGCGACCCAGTCGGCAAAAAAAAAACACTGAACACCCCTGGGCCAAATTCAAAAACGAGCAAAAAATCCTGGTTGTTGTAGGGTCATTAAATATTTAAACTATTTTATTTTTTAGTACTTGCACGTATTACATAATAGTACGCTTTGGGTAGGGAACCCTAAAAAGAAAAAGTATCGTATCGATGACTCTCAAGGACACACTTTATAAACTGTAACACTTTATAAGCTATTAAATAACTAAACGCAATATGAATATATTATTACAGTTAGATACAATATAATATAATAAACATTTTCCTGATTTCCTACGTATTTAATACAAGAGAGGTCCTTACCATAATAGTTTGATACAACCGACTAAAATTACTCGCATGCTGCAAAAATATTTACAATTTTCGACTCTGCATGTATTAAATTAAGGTCTAATTCAGTTCGAGTGAATATACTTCAGAATTTACTGTGGTCTCTATGCATTAGCACAAGTCGCATTAATTTGTAAGGAGTCCGTTTGTTTAGGAAATTTCGGACGCTGCCGGCTCGGTCTGGAATAGAAATCACGGCGTCGCTCGAGATTAAAAATAAAATATTCATAAGCAATTTCAATGTTTATAAAGTCATTAAAATGTCACCTAGATTTCGCATTTTAGCTAATTTAAAACCATTTTTAAAAACTAATGTTCAAAAAAACCAGCCAAGTGCGAATAGGTGGGACCCGCGCACCCCATTGATCTAAATATAAAGTTAATGGTCACAGGAGTGACCTCAGACAAGAATTTATCGTAAGTGCTAAAACTTCCGAAATGGCACATTGAATTTGGCTTCAGTTAAGTGAACCGCTGTTATGAAGTGATCACCCCTTTACTATCTCAATGGTTGCCCTAATATTTAACTGCCTCATATTATTATATTATCAAATAATCGGCTAAGTGCGAGTCAGACTCGCGCACGAAGAGTTCCGTAGTTACCATTCATCTACTCGTATATATAACGTAATATGCAGAAGTCAGAACTCTAAATATAGAATTGAGAGATCTGGACCATCGATCAAAAACGTGCAACAAACCACGTTTGTTGTATGTATCCCTTTAATCTTCATTTTATTATATTATTTTTTAAGTATTTTTGGTTATAGCGGCAACGGAAATACATCTGTAAAAATTTGAAATGTGTACCTAACTATCACGGTTCAAAACAGACAGACGGACGGACGGACGGACAGCGAAATCTCAGTAATAGGGCTCCGTTTTTACCCTTTGAGTACGGAACCCTAATAAACGTAAATAATAAATAAAATAACCCTAGTAAAAATCCCCTGTAACGACGCCAAGATCTCGATTTATAAAATAGTAATAGTATGCATCTTGAAGTATTTTTATTATTATTGAGATAGAATGTCGTCGTTCACTTTAAAATATTCATCTCAGCATAACTATTAGGGACGTCGCCATTACTGCGATGAATAATTTTATAAAATTCTCCTTTCTTCGATTCCCTGCTTTATCGAATTCCTAACTTTATCCTATCCACAGCTAATGCATAATAAGTACCTATAATGTATCATCTGAGGATGAGTAAATACCCCCTCGATTTTAATAAGATACATTATTCTTTAAAACAAAATGATAATTTAATTTAAAACTACGTAGTCTATTACATGGGTACTAACAATCACTGGAGAACTTATGTAATTTCATTATTGAATTAGTTAACGAGTGTTTTAAAAATACATTCTTGGTGATTTGCATAAATCTCAATAAAAAAGAAAAAGTGCCTTTTCATTTCTTCGACCGAAATTGCGAAAGGAAAAGTCGCATTATTACACTTGTTCATTTTTCTCATCCACATACAAAAGGAGGCAAAACACCCCGCGGTATTGAATGGAAAAGTAATATAAAGGAAGACGGGAAATTCGGCTTTTAAGAAAATTGTTGTCTTTGTGATCGAATGCGACCAAGAATCGAAGCGGAGTTCTTTTATTTTCAACATTAGTTCAATGGTATAAGATATGGTTAATCGAACAAAACATGGCCCGAAAATTGAGAAAAAAAATGATAACATATTTGTGTAGTCTCGTTGACCATAGAGTCAAATTATGTACATCTAAAAATTAATTTTCATCTTAAAATTAATAAATAATTATTCAATTTTTTACGAAAAAAAAACAGGTAATTAGTCAATGTTCTTTCTCAAGCTTTAGTCAATACTCATCAAAATCGGTTCAGTGGATTAGGCATGATAGACAGAATTATTTTTACGTAATTTATTTTATTGTACTAATAGGTGGTCAAAATGGTAATAAAAACAACAACAGCAAAAAATATTTTTAGTAAAATGTCCATATTAATTTATTTTTCGTTCATTCAAAAGCAGTTTCCGAAGTGAATTTCCATTGGGAAACTTAATTGAGCGAGGATTTTCCATTACATGAAATATTTCCGTGCAATTTGATATTGAATATCAACAATGTTTTGTTCATAATAATTATACAAAGGGAAGTTAGTTGCTAGTATCTGGAAACACAATATTAATTTCCTATTAAAATTAACTTTCTAGTAAACGCTTCAACAGACAGATTTCCCCTACAGTGCATGGAATTAATAATATTTTATTAACGGAAGGGCCTAAGCACACGGGGCATTTTTCGACTGCCCAAAAAAGGAGTGTAATGTTTTTAGGGTTCATGTATGTATGTATGTAAGTTTCTTTATTCCACCATAACTTCTGAACGGCTGAATAGATTTGGACATATTGGGTATCGTTAGAATCCTTAAATCATTCCTGTAACATATGCTATATTTTTTTGGAAAAAGTTGTTTCACCACAGGGCAGTCCTATTTTATTAATTTTAAAATATTTACTTGTTAACCGTCACAATACACCTTTTCGGCTGACGAATAATAGACATCCCCGCAACTTTCTTAATGTCATCAGTCCACCTAGTCCAGCCACATAGTGTTCAATCAAATTGGCACCCCAGACCTTGGTTGCTCCTGTTGCAATAACATTGCAACATATTTACCTACGAGCATCGATAAGAAAGCTCAGGATATGGGCAGCCGAGCGAATTACGGTACCTTTTTCGTACAAGCAAAAAGTACCGCTGTCTGTCAAAATTCTATAGGTGGCTCTTGAGTGAACTACAGCGTGGTCTTACTGTTGGTGGGAAAACAAGCATTTTTGGCACCGATAAACTGGCGACATTGTTCGGATGCCCATATCCTGAGATGGCTTATCCGGAACCCTAAAAAAGTATCGTTTGAGTATAATTATCACTAGAATTACGCATGTCGGAAACATGTCGCGACAAACATAATAAGGGAGCGGGTTCATTTACGAATCTACCGTATAAAAGCTTTCTGTGTTCTCAGTCGATGAGTGATTCTGAGCTCACTTGTAGCAGAGAGAACATGTATATTTATTATGATAATTTTAAATCCTATGTAGGAAGAAAAAGCTTCTCAAATATTATTACATCTCAAGCTTGGTTATGAAAACTTGTTATTTTCTTCCACGTAGCGTATCTCCTTCGGTTGCTGGAAACACAATGAGCGGGTATTCGATTGCTCGGGGAAAGTTTGTTGTTTATAAAACTTGCTCAATATCTGAAACTTTGGAAACATATTTTCGATCTATTTGCTGGAAATGTTTTATAATAACAGTTTTCCACCAACTCTTGAGTTGTTTGCTCTTGAAGTTTTTTTACCTGAAAAGGGAAAGTCTAACACTGATTTGTAAGGAAAGTATAAAAGGTGGCTTCTGGGCAGGAAGAAACTAGGAACCTTGTCAAGGGCACTAACGGGGCATTGTGGCTTGAACAAACATAATACATTCAACCTTATGCTCCGGCACACATCAGACATTAGACAGTGTAGACTCTGTAATGAAGCGACCTCGCTGGCGCAGGGGACGCAAGCTCGGATTCGAGAGGGAGGTCGCGGGTTCGATTCCAGCCTGGGGCCACTTTGGAATTTATAATTTCTTAATTGGCTCAGGTCTGGTCTGGTGGGAGGCTTCGGCCGTGGCTTGTAACCACTATAGCGGCAAAGAAGTACCACCAAGCGATGTAGCTCTGTAGAAATCGTTGGGGTGACTTTACTTACCCCTTCCAAATTAGTACTGTTTTGGCCAAAATTGACCAAACGCCGCTTTCTCGCTCCCGCCTGCGGCTGGAGAGGGAGATGGGGCGCGCGGCTCCGGGGGCAGCGCGGTAGCCCCCCGTGTACGCAGTCGAGTAGGTACATTCGTTAACAGGTCCGTGCGGCGGCGCCTATTTGCTGCGCGGATCGTCTTTAAGTATATTAGCGTAAGGTCTACTAGTCGCGCGAGACGGCCTGCAAGGGTCCTCTCCCGCGAGCCGGCCGCGACCGTCGCCCGCGCGCGTGCCGTCCGCGGTCGCTCGAATCAGTCCGGTTCTAGAAGCCCACTGAAACGGTCAATACCCAAGGTCCGCGTTGCCCGCGTGAAGTTTGCCGGCCACGCCGTGTCGTTTAGTTTTACGAGCCCGATTTATTGCGCTCCTTCGTGTGCCGTGTTGTCCGCCGGTTCGTTCGAACGCCGCGGGCCCATTTGACTATCCGGAACACTGTTCCTTGTGCTCCCGCGCCATCTGGATACCACGCCGCCGTGGACTCGCTACTCGTGATCCAGTGCCGCCGCCGCGAAAGACCCCTCAAAGGAGGGCGAGTGTGTTCCTTTGCATTTAACACAGCAGGCACCACACACCACATTCCATCATACACGAACACACTCCCCGGATTCCACGTGCGTGCTGTCTCCTGCGCCGGTAAGTACCTAGTAGTAAGTCGTTCTGTGCCGCGGGATAAAACCCAGTGCAAATCGCCCATTTTCTTTTTTTTGGTGGGTCCTTTTCGACCCACCCCGCCGCTGCCTGTGGGAATCCGCTGGCCTGCTCTGATGGGCCCGGCAGTTGCCCGCTGATTCATTGGCACAGGCGCGGTGCGTAATCATTTGGTAGCAGTGAGCGTGGTTTGTCTACACCTCACTTTGCGTTTTGCGCTGGTTTTGCCCGCCGCGCCGTTCATTTTCCGCGCCGCTGGCATAAATCCCGCTTTCCGCCACGCGCCGTGTCGCCCGCCGCGCTGTTAGCGGAAATTCCGCAATCGCCGCCAGTTCCGCTGCGTCAACGCCGCGTTTCGGCCGCGTTCCGCTTATTATAATTATAAGTTTAATTACATCATAATTTGTTTGTTACATTTGTTATTGTTTTGCTTGCGTGCCGGTACCGCCCGCTCGCCACGTAATTTAGCACGCGTATCTACTACGGTCGCGCCGCCTTGTTCATTGCGACTACGGTACGACCGCGACCGCGATACGACTTGTTTACTATTGCTTTAATTTTATTATTGCTTGCACTCGCGCCGCCCGCCGACTTGCCGGCCGCCTTTTCAATTTATTGTTGCTTTATTTTTGCCATTTGTTTACATTTAATTTGTTAGAATGTCCGCGAACATTAAAAAGCTAGCTGTACAGATACAGTCTGAGCTTCGCTGGGCGACGTCCGCCGCGGGTTTGATAGGCCGCGAAGATAGATCCGCCGCCCTATTACACCGAGCGGACCAGGTGCGGACTCGGCAGGCCTCTGTGGAGCAGGCCTTCCAAGACCTGCTCACCCTCGGTCCCGAACAGGAGGTACTGAGGACGGCTCAGGCCGATTACGACCAGTTCTTCGAACTGATGGACTCGGTGGTGGAGGCCGCCCATGGGATCCGGACCGCCGCTGATGAAAGGCGTCGAAGTGGCGCTTTTAGAGACTCCCCCAGCCGACCGCCCACACAGCCGGCATTACTAGGGAAACTGCCCACGATCGAGCTGCCCAAATTCGGTGGGCAGCTTCAAGAGTGGATGGGCTTCCTGGCGTTGTTCGACAGTCTGGTCCACGCCAGGAAGGACCTGTCCCCCACCCAGAAGCTGACATACTTACTGTCCTCGCTACAGGGCGAGGCCCTGGACGTGGTGCGGCACCTCGACCTCTCGGAGGAGAGCTACACCACGGCCCGGGAATTGCTGGCCAGGCGCTACGAAAATGTGCGCCGGTTGGCCGACGCACATGTAGCCCAGCTACTCGCCTTGCCCGCCGTCACCGGGGTGGCCGGCCTCAGAGAGGCCTTGCTAAACCCTTGCATTGTGGCCACCAATGCTCTCCGTCGATTGGATCTCCCCGTCGACCAGTGGTCCTTCTTGTTGTTGCACATAGTGCTCTCCCGCCTGCCGTCGGAGCTTAAGCTCCGCTTCGAACAGCGCTTCGGAGGGGACGGTGCAACCTATCTGCCCCCTTTCTCCGACCTCCTGAAGTTTTTGGAGTAGGAGTGCCTCCAGGCCGATAACTCCGGAGTTACCGGCCCTCGAGTGGCCCCTGGGAGGTCCGAGCATGTCCGAGGGGGTGGGGCAAGGACTGGCCCTTCGGCGGGGACCGGCCCCAACCGGCGAGGCCGTGGAGCCGACGCCAGAGAGGGTCGCCGGGTGTCACAGTACAGCGGGGCCGTGGCCACGAAGCTCCCCCCCTGTGCCTATTGTCGGCACCCCGGCCACCAGGTCTCCTCGTGTTCGCACTTCCTGGCCAAACCGGTTGCGGCCCGGAGAGAATACGTGGCGACACGCCAGTGGTGCTTCTCTTGCCTGGGCCAGCATCTCGCACGAGACTGCCCGCGCCAGCGGCCCTGCCCACATTGCGGCGGTGCCCATTCGGCCCTTTTGTGCGCTAACCGGAGTGGTTCCGGTCGCCAGGACATTGGGTCGCGCACCCCCCCCATGGGCGGGGGCGCTCGATCGCGCACCCCCCCCATGGGCGGGGGCGCTAGTCCTGGCCACCCGACCAGTCCCGTTAGGCGTTCTTCGGTGGACCACCAACCTCCTAGTGGAGGTAGGGGTTCCACCCCCCGGAGGAGGGCTTCACCCCCCCACGGCATGGTCTCATACCCCTCGCGTCATCACGATGGGGATATCGCGTCCGCCCCATTGGGCGTCGTCCCGCGTCGGTTCTCGCCGCCACTACACGAGTGGCCGCGACTGGAGCGCCATCCACCCACCATAGGTCGAGGCGATTCCTACCGGGTGCCGGACGTTAGCCGCATGGTGCGGCCCCAAATGGGTGAACGGTCCCCTGCTGATTACCAGCGCCCTAGGGGCGGTGGGGCTTCACCCCCCCAGGGGGGGGTCACACCCCCCTCGCATTTTTATGACGGGGGTCTGACGGCCGCTCAAATGAGCGTCGAACCGTCTAGGTTTTTGCCTCCCCTCCATGTGTGGACGCAACTGGAGCGCCATCCACCCGTGCTAGGTCGAGGCGCTCCCTACCACGCCCCGGATGCTAGCCGCATGGTGCGACCCCGGGTTGGTTATGCCGGATGGTCCCCACGTTGGGTACCCTCCCCCTCTCTAGCAGCGCCCCAGCCGGAGTACCCCCGTCAGTGGGCTCCCGCTGGTGAAGGCGCGTCGCGCTAGGTGTCCGCCACCCTAGCTGCCACCTAGCCACCTCCCCTGAGACTTTGGATCTACAGCAGTCAGTATGCCAGACCATACTTTTGTCGACTGCCTCAGGGAGGTTAGGGTCTCAGGCTACAGGAGTGGCTCTCCCTTGTGGCCTCACTTCCGAATGTTAATCGGATTTCGATGCCTCGTTGCTTCTTACCGCCCGGAAGGTGCCACGCCAGTCTCCACGGCTTTTGTGATGCGTCCGAAAAGGGGTACGCAGCCGTGGTCTATTTGCGGACTGTCAGTGACACCGGCGAGGTCGCAACCCACCTTGTCTTGGCGAAAAGTAAAGTGGCCCCAATTAGGTCACGCTTGACGATACCCAAATTGGAGTTGTCTGGAGCCGCTCTTTTGGTGCGCCTTCTCAACCATGTGCGTACGTCCCTCCTATCGATCGTTGACCTGACGGACGTGTACGCCTGGTCGGACAGCGAAATTGTCCTTTGTTGGTTGCGAGCCGCTCCCCACAACTTGGAAGTCTTTGTTGCCAACCGGGTTTCCCAAATCCAGAATTCGGAAACCCCGTTGACCTGGAGACATGTGCCAGGGGACCTGAACCCTGCAGATTGTGCTTACCGCGGATGTGAAGCTTCCGACCTTGTCAACCACTCTCTTTGGTGGGGCCCTGACTGGCTGACTCGGAATGAGTCCGCCTGGCCTCAGAGTAGGTTCGCCGAGCCCGACGAGTTACCTGGCTTGCGAGTCGGAGTTGTTGAAGATAAGCCAGCCAATTCGCTGAGCTATCTTCAGGAACGCTACAGTTCCCTTGATAAATTGATTGGGGTGACGGCTTGGATTCAGCGCTTCACCCACAACGCTCGGAACCCACGCGACAAAATGTCGAACCCGGTCTTGTCGCCCCTGGAGAGACAGGAGGCCCGGACCTTTTGGATACGTTTGGTTCAACTGGAGCATTTTGAGTCCGCTATTGAGACACTGAAGCGAGGTTTACCTTTGAAAGGCTCGCTCGCCCGCTTAAACCTCTTCCTGGATGACACCGGATTGATACGCGTTGGTGGACGCCTCCGGAATTCTGACTTACCCTATGGGGCACGTCATCCCTTGTTGCTTCCGAACAATAGCGCTTTTGTAAAATTGTTGGTGACGCATTACCACGTCAAAAATGCCCACGCTGGCTGCAACGCCCTTTCGGCCATATTGCAGCGCGAATTTTGGATTTTATCGGGACGACGCTCCATCCGAAGCGTCATTTTTAAGTGCATTCCGTGCTACCGCCTGAAGGCCAGCACCATGCAGCCCATTATGGGGGACCTCCCCACCGACCGTGTCGTGGCCTCGCGCCCTTTCTCGGCGGTCGGGACGGATTTTGCGGGGCCGTTCTTCGTCAAGAGCTCCAGCCTCCGCAATGCTCGTTCCCTCAAGGCCTACCTTTGCGTTTTTGTTTGCCTGGCTACCAAGGCCGTACACTTAGAACTGGTGAGTGCCCTCAGCACCGAAGCCTTTGTAGCCACGCTAGGCCGCTTCGTTTCACGCCGAGGTTATCCGCACCTGATCCGATCGGATTGTGGGACCAACTATAAGGGTGCCGATAGGTATTTGAAGGAAGTCGTCCAATTTTTGAATGAAAATAAGATAGGCATCGGCACGGCAATGTCCAAGATGGGGATAACTTGGACCTTTGACCCGCCAGCTTGTCCCCACTGGGGCGGGATCTTTGAAGCCGTCGTTAAGGTCTCAAAGACGCATCTCCGACGCGTGATAGGTGAAACCATTTTGACTTTTGAAGAGCTCGCTACCGTTTTTTGTAAGATTGAGGCTGTCCTCAATTCTCGGCCACTCTGCCCCTTATCGTCCGATCCCAATGACCTGGAAGTTTTAACCCCCGGTCATTTCCTAATTGGTGAACCCCTTAACGCCCTGCCGGAGTACCCCTTCAGGGACGTGAAGGTCTCACGATTGTCTCGTTTCGAATTGCTACAGCAGATGACCCAAAATTTCTGGCATCGTTGGTATTTAGAATATTTGCATCTCTTGCAGCAGCGCGTTAAGTGGTCAGACAAGACCGACCCACCTAAGGTTGGTGATCTTGTCCTAGTTAAGGAGCCTAATTTGTTGCCTTTGTGCTGGCGTCGTGGACGCATTCTTAAATTGATATATGGATCCGATGGGGTTCCCAGAGTTGCCGAGGTAATGGTCGGAGATTCGGTTTTGCAGCGAGCCGTCTCTTCCTTATCCCGCTTGCCCATTGGTTAGTGGACCCCAAATCCTTGGGCCCACGGGCGGGGGGATTGTTTTGGCCAAAATTGACCAAACGCCGCTTTCTCGCTCCCGCCTGCGGCTGGAGAGGGAGATGGGGCGCGCGGCTCCGGGGGCAGCGCGGTAGCCCCCCGTGTACGCAGTCGAGTAGGTACATTCGTTAACAGGTCCGTGCGGCGGCGCCTATTTGCTGCGCGGATCGTCTTTAAGTATATTAGCGTAAGGTCTACTAGTCGCGCGAGACGGCCTGCAAGGGTCCTCTCCCGCGAGCCGGCCGCGACCGTCGCCCGCGCGTGTGCCGTCCGCGGTCGCTCGAATCAGTCCGGTTCTAGAAGCCCACTGAAACGGTCAATACCCAAGGTCCGCGTTGCCCGCGTGAAGTTTGCCGGCCACGCCGTGTCGTTTAGTTTTACGAGCCCGATTTATTGCGCTCCTTCGTGTGCCGTGTTGTCCGCCGGTTCGTTCGAACGCCGCGGGCCCATTTGACTATCCGGAACACTGTTCCTTGTGCTCCCGCGCCATCTGGATACCACGCCGCCGCGGACTCGCTACTCGTGATCCAGTGCCGCCGCCGCGAAAGACCCCTCAAAGGAGGGCGAGTGTGTTCCTTTGCATTTAACACAGCAGGCACCACACACCACATTCCATCATACACGAACACACTCCCCGGATTCCACGTGCGTGCTGTCTCCTGCGCCGGTAAGTACCTAGTAGTAAGTCGTTCTGTGCCGCGGGATAAAACCCAGTGCAAATCGCCCATTTTCTTTTTTTTGGTGGGTCCTTTTCGACCCACCCCGCCGCTGCCTGTGGGAATCCGCTGGCCTGCTCTGATGGGCCCGGCAGTTGCCCGCTGATTCATTGGCACAGGCGCGGTGCGTATTCAAGTACGTTTATGCATCTTCGGCTGCATCATTCTAGCCGAATCCCTCTTGAAATAATATCTCCCACAAATTGTAAGGTTCCAGAGACACGCTTACCGTCCTAAAAATCTACGTCTCATTACAATGACAGCTGTGCGTCAATTAAACATAAAATATAGACCTCAGGACCTTCCCCCTGCGTCCCACTCCCCCTCCTTTCTCCTACGTACCCACAATTCAACCTTCCGGGATCTCATTAGGAGAGCTTCTAAATGTACAATTTATTTTGTAACAGACACCCGCCATTGTTCCCCTTACAAGGATCACCACTTACTTACGGTTAGTGTCGTTTTCATTCAATTAGAATTTTAATGTATCGTAGACACCGGCAGAGTAAGGTGGTTTTGTTACCGGTATCGCTTGTGGCACTTTGATAATTAGATTGCGATATTAGGTACTCACACGCATAAATAAACAAGTAAATGTAAATGTTAACAAGGTAGGTGAATCACGTTACACGTTGGCAAAATTTCGTTTAAAAAATTGAAGAGAATGGCATTTACTTACGTATATAAGCAGAAGATATTGTAATCAAAACATTTTTTGCGAAGACTGAAATTTAATTTTACGATTATTGACATAGAGCGTAAAATTGAATGTATTTCAAAACGCAAAATGGTCGATAATCATGAAATTAAATTTATTTTGCGCGATAATCGGCAGAATAAATTCATGATTCACGACGTCGCCTGGGGCCTATCATTACTACAACTATTCCAAACATGACGATATCTTTAATAGTTACTACTATGTTTAATAGTTAGTTAGTTACAAATAGACAGACGAGCGGATGACAAAGTGATCTTATTTTAAGGGTTACGTTTTTTTTCTTTTGAGGTACGAAATCCCAAAAAAAATGAGTACATTATCGGTTGCGGAGCTTTAAGGTCCCGAGCCACCCACCATACCAGAACCCTAAAAAGTCAAAGTAATTCACTTCAGAATTATTTTTGAAAATCCTTAGATTTACATACTTAGATAGACCTCGCCCTATTTATAACAGTTGCAGGAATCGCTCCTATGCGATTGAGGACTTTTTCATTGAACATTCGGGTCGACTGTTACAGTGAGTCTACCTACTTCAAATGCTAAGATGTTTTTACATTTTCCCCTAGACCTTATAAGCCGATCTATGAACGATATTATCGTTTACAGTAACTTGCAGCCACAGGTATAATCGCCAGAAGCTAAGCCACGTTGGGATAAGATTTATGCGATCGCCGAGAGCCACACAATTTAAGTGAAGCCTGTGAGGACGACGTTATTCCTCTCCACTTATCTCCATTAAACTCTGTTTCGCTCCAAGATGTCTAATTCCAACTGAAATGCTTCTTCAAAGTTACGACGTTTGGAATTAAAGCTCGGATACAGTCAACTGACAATAAAATTAGTCAAGTGCAAATCGGGCTCGCGCATTGAGTTCAGTACCTACTATCAAGATCCATTCTCAATAGTAATATAGTAAACTAAACACACCCGGCCACCACAATTTAAATACGAGCAAAAAAGCACGTTTGTTGTATGGGAGACCCCCATTTATAAAGTGAATATAAAACTATATACTTAGTCCGTGAACATTTGAAGCGTCTACCTGTTACCGTTATGAATATCGAGCAAAAACAAGCAAAGAAATCATGTTTGTTGTATGGAAGCCCCCCTAAATATTTAATTTATTCTATTTTTCAGTATTTGTTGTTATAGCTGCAACAGAAACACATAATCTTCTGTGAAAATTTCAAGTCCATAGCTATCACGGCTCGAGAGATACAGACAGCCTGGTGACAGATGGACAGACGGACGGACAGCGAAGTAATAGGGGTCCTTTTATACCCTTTGGAACCCTAAACCAAACCAAAAAATGGGGTGATTATTCAATCAGTGTCAGCGGTGTCCATTGAAATCAATAAACCGTTCACTCGTATCTAATCTATGCCTCTATTACATACGAACAATTGAAACTAACCTGTTGGTTTGTAATTTCGAAAGAACTGCATACAATTGACCACTGTTTTTATGATTTTATTTGAACAAAACAAGGTGGCAAAATTTAAAAAGTTGATACGTTGATAAGTTAATATGTTTCGTAAATACCTATTACCTCAGCTTATTTTGATGGGTCTTGTATATTCGAGTTTAGGGCTGTACAAAGAGCTATCTCTGATACAGTTTTTTAAACTAGATCTAGCAAAACCTCAGAAAAGCCTTAAATACTACGTAAGTAATATATTACAAGGAACTGATTAATATTTAATTCAGGACCATTTTTCACAATCTGCCGTGAATAAGGTAATATTGTTGTACATAAGCAAGCAGTCCGGGTCCCTTGTCACACTCACCTGGCGATAAATTTTAATGACATCGCCGACTGAAATGAACACTTAAGGGCAATGGGTAACATCCGGGCGCGAAAATTCAAATTTTATTTAGTTTTTTGCTCATAGTGGGCTAATTATGCATCGAAGGTTAATGGCAATGTGTTTTGCGAGCACAGAATTTATGCATCTACATGTTTTTCATAAAAACTCTGCTCAACAATACTCATTTACTTCATATTGGTTCCCGATAGCTCGAAATCTGGGAAAATGCAAAAAATTATCTTTCGGGAACCAATATGAGATGAGTGGGAACTTTCGAGCAAAGTTTCTATTAAAAACATGTAGATGCATAAAAAGTAGGCCCGCAAAATGCATTGCCATAAATCTACAATTTGTAGTTAGTCTAATATTTGCGAAAAACTAAATAAAATTTGAATTTCGCGGGCTGGTAGGGCCGCAACACCTTAAGGCCCCTGTATTAGCCAACGACCTTGAAGTTCCGGGCGGAGCTAGAAATTTTCCCCGCGCCGACCGCCTTACCCCCGCTACAATATTTCGCAACTGCGGTGTGCATGCGGGATAGTGTTGCCGAACTATCGATATTTTGGACATCGGCAGTTGGCATTGAAATTCGTCTATTACATCGATATTTCATTGAATATTGAAGTTCAACGATTATTATAGATGTTAGGTATTATTTGTGTATCAAAAATATTGAAAGCCACTTTCGCCTCAACTATCAATTGAGGATTATCGATCGGAAATCATAAATTCGAGCCATGGGTTTCATTTTCAACCCCTAGGGCCTAGGCAAAAACAGAGGTGTAGGAGTATATGTGTGTATGTCTGTCTGTGACATCGTAGCTTTCAGTTGGATTGACCGATTTTAATGCGATTTTTTTATTTGAATGCTATAGTTTCCGTGCAGTTGTTCTTAGCTACGTTTGGTTAATATGGGTCCAGCAATGTAAAAATATCAGCTCTTTTCCGAAATGATGTAAAGAATTTTTTTTACCACTCCTTCAATATAAGTATCAAATGAAAGAGCTTGACTGTTAGAATACTATACTATGACAAAGGAGACAATTTTTAGGCCCTGTAGAAATTGCACGTTTGTACTTTGTTCTAAGAAAATTAAACCACAAGTATGTATGTTGGAAAATGATTCTAGACTTTTATTTCACACCATTTTGACTTTTGTACACCGATCAAAAGACATGAGTAATGACGGACATTGGACATTATTACAACCATAGATTACACAGATGTCAGAACCTAAGTTTTTTTTTTGATACATGATGTTTGGATTCCTGCATTTTTATAATTCATAAACAGGCCCACTGGGAATGAGAGCGTTTATTAATTAAATCATACTTAAAATAAGTAACAGATTTATCATAGTAAACGGTTTTTGATTTCATATAAAAATCTAACCGGATTAATTAAGTCATAAAAAAGAGGTAATGTTTTGATATTCAATGTTCCTGTTCATCAGTTCTTGGTTCTTTTCATTTCCAGTTACTTGATATTACCTATACAAAAAAAGCGTAGGTATATCGAAACGTTTTATTATTTTTCGTTGTCAAAGATAACTGCATTCATCTCTGGGACTTCCGGTAGACACATAAAAAGTCTTCTCAATATTTGTTCGAAAAGAGTTCGAGTTCCCTGTCCCACAGCTCCTGATTTTTATTTATTAGATTTTTTCAAGATCATGATCATAAACGAAATTAGAAGTTTATTGACTTATTGACCTAATACCTAACTACACTTTTATGTTATTCCCGTTTTAAGTATTTCTTTGGAAAATGGATCACCCAACTTCACAACGCAGTTTTGTCAATTGTACTACTAGATTTCAACACAATGTGCGAAAACAATTACTGTCCGAACTGCGAGACAGCAGCAGTAAGTAGGAATAAGCTGAGGTTCACATTGGACTCTCGATATCCGAATATTCCCGTAAATAAGGCTTAGTTGCTTTTTACCATTCTATTCACAAGATCATAAGAATTAAATCAACATAAGTTTTACTAATATACGTGACAATTTTTGGTGGGACTAATCCCCATACAAAAAGTAATTGACTTCTTTCAATCCCAAGGTTGCCGTCGACACCACAAAATAGCGAATAGTCATAAACAAGAATTTTTCATTCATTACATTACATAATAAATAGGTATATAATAACTTATTATAAAGAAGTATCACGTAAAACGTGTAAAGCGAGATGCAAATCCCAGCACTATTAAATTTACTTCAGAATAATTGATATGAATTAATAAACGGCTCCAGAGTAACAAGAAGCGTGACCTTCCCGTCCAACAGTCCGAATCACACTGCCGCCCGTCGCCCGCGCACCGATTCGTCCGTTGATATTTACGTAGAAAACTTAGAAAATTATTTTTAGCCTTATTTTTCATTATTTTGACAAGCCAAACGTACCAATTCTGGAAAAAGTCTCGTTAAATATTTGTGCGAAAGCCAAATACTAAAATTCATTGCCGTTTAGAAGTAGTTACAAGAATTCTAACAAAAAGGACTTCACTTTGAAAATTTTTTTCATTCACTAATAATGTATTTAGAATAATTTCAAACGTTCCAATTAAAGATAAAGGTTCAATATATATCATATATTTTTTCTGTAATTTTACATTCACTCAGTAAGGAAGAGTTACACGGAGAAAACCGGAGAAAACCTCTTGTTTGCTAGTAGACAAGCCTTAAATAGTTTAAGGAAACAAGGGACGCGTGTCGCCTAATAACATTCGTTTTGCTTAGTAGTTGTGAGATTTGTTCAGTTAACTCGTTCGAGTAGGTACCTAATTGCATTGGGTTAAATCGTTGCAACCCCTTTTTTGTCCCACAGCTGGGCCCAGCTCTCCTCTCACAGAAGTATGGTTTTGCCATATCCCATACCGCTGGCCAATACACTTAGATAAACACTAAACAGCAAAAGTTCTACGACTAAGCAAAGACAAAATAAGAATATTCGTATTTAGTAGGCATGACATTGAAATCTAAATAACTATTTTTTGACTCTGTTTTCGATGCAGAGCCTGCATAGAGGAGGATGAAATACTGGCATACGTGCTGCTAAGGTGCACATGGAGTGTTGGATCATCGGGAAACCTACTTGAACTCCAGAGCAACACTCTAAGAAACCCTGCGTGACCTAGAAGGTCTCCTCGATTCTGGATTGAGCTTGGCTGGCTGGAGTGATACAGCGAGGACCCGCATTGGCGACTCCACGCGCCACAGGCGAAGCCTTACCCAATCGTGAAAGAGTCTCAGGAACAGAAGAACTGGCTTTACACACCTTTAAGAACACTGTGGTAAACTTGCAAGTTTCTTCACCATGTCTTCTGCACTGCTAAGCAAATTATATTTAGTAACTCTGAAAAGTCTGAGGGTTGTGCCCGGGACTCAAACCTCCGACCTCTTGATGACAGGCCAACCGATCTTCCTTGTAATCGATTATTACTGCTCGTGCTTAATCAATTAAGAATGATAAATAATTCATTCCCTAATACGCCATGATAGGCTTACAACTGCAGATTGGCTCCAATAACGAAAAAGCTCGACGATAAAAAGCACAGATAAAAAATGTGTTATAAGCTGTTTATAAAAATTATGATCGTTTTCACCAACATTCTAAAAGACATCTAAGCCCTTAGGTGACAGTTGTTGTAAGTGAAAATTGACAGGAGTTTCTTAAAGTGTTGGTGAAAACGATCATTGTTTTTAAATGAGGCACTTTAGAACAGGTAAAGTAAATATAAAAAAAATTGAAATAAAAGCACTTGGCAGTCCTTGTTAATGATGACTTTAGACGAAGTCTGATGGAAATAAACAACAGAATAATTTAAAAAGTATGTCATTCTCATGGAGTTACTAAATATCTGATTTTCTCACAAAGGAAAAACTTTATCAGACGAAGATGAGCTTTCAGAAAAATTAAAATACATCGTATCTTCAAGTCAATCAGCGTTTACTGAAAAAATATTCTCCAATAGAAGTTTATCGAAGTTGATTTAGAAATGTTTCTGATTTGATTTTTTTATTTCGATAAGATTTTATGGAGTTGTGTTAGTTAGTTAGTTGAGTTGTAATTTTAGGGTTCCTTATACAAAGCGTGAAACGGACTCCACTGTTGGCAGGCTGCAGTTATCTCACGAACGTTGATATTTACACACGATGTGTATTGTTACAATAAACATACACAAAAGAAGCGCTTTTTGGCGTATAGCTTGAAAACTACGATCGTACGGCACCCTTCGTGTGCAAGTCATCATTCGCACTTAGCCAGTTTTTCATAAATATCGCTAACTGATAATACTTCTGTTGTGATTGAAGTCTGTAGAATCAGGAATCACGTTCTAAATACTGGGGAAATAGCGAAATGAAAAACACAATAAACGTTTTACGATGGTTGCTAATCAAACATAATAATATCTTTTTTCGACATTAGAAAAATGACAGTATAAAACCTAACAAAGTATCTTATCCAAGTAGGTTTTACAACAACTTCGCTCATTGTAAAAGCCATAATAATTTTACTTCGTAGCAGATTCATGTTTTGTTCAGCTAACTTTACCTATCTTTACATAGATAGTATTGTGATTTGTGAATGTAGATACATTTGTACAGTATAAGTATACTGATATCATGTGCAGTAAACACGTAGTTTAAGTATATAGGTACTTTTTACTTTCTGTTATAATATTATTCGTAACGGAAGTATAAAGAAGGCTGCCAAGCAATTTGGCAGAAGCGACGCGCGTGGAGATACGGTGCTATTTACAGAGGCTATTGGACTGGAGTGTATCGTAACTTCTACTAAATGCCATCCTCCACCCTGCTACTTGTTAACTAGTCTGTACCTATTTTTTTAACTGTGTGTCACAGTTTTTTTTTAATATTATTGGACTAATTTTTTTGCGATCTATCGAACATCTGTACGGCTTAGGGCTAACTATTACCTATAATATGTGGCAGGTAAGCTCTAATAGGAATCTCTATTTTTTTTTGACAACTAAGTATAAGATCCTACAAACTGCTACAAAAAAAGCTGCAATTTTCAGTAGATAAAGTTACCAAGCTCGTAAAATACTTAGGTGAATGCATC
Source organism: Coenonympha glycerion (assembly GCA_963855885.1). NCBI lineage: Eukaryota > Metazoa > Arthropoda > Insecta > Lepidoptera > Nymphalidae > Coenonympha > Coenonympha glycerion. Next base: position 3,833,814 of record OY979638.1, on the reverse strand, counting down.
AGGCAGCAGTGCTTAAAAATATTACTGAATATTGACGTTACAGCTAACTGCTAAAAGACTAAGCTTGTTGCCAACTTATTTTTACCGACACAAATAAAATAAAAATACCTAAAAATCCAATGTACTCGTAGCTTCCGACAAAATTAAAAAGAACTGGAAGTGATTAACTATCACGATTCTAGAGATACAGTATAGTGACAGCTACACGGGTGGCAAAGTTTTAGTAATAAACCTTTTGGATACGGAACCCTAAAAAGAAAGAAAAATAACTTAAATACCACACAACCCGGGTACCTTTAAGAAAAGAGTGAATAGGCATCTTCTAGGTAAGCGCCTTCACCACACCACCTTCCCTCCTCACCTCACCTGTGATCTTCAACCACATCGGCACTTTCCGTAGCCGTAGCCTATATTGATTAAAAAAAAGAAAAAAAAAACATACTATAACATACACACAAAATAACATTGGACCAACGTGGAAATCTAAACTCTCTCCCATTAGACATGAGACCTCGTATATGTAGGAAATTAATAAGCTGAAATGTACAACTATAGAGATGGCCAGGTTCAAGACGCTCGCTCTAATAGCACTATTAAGTTGCCTCGAGATTCCATCCCTCGGGGCATTCGTCTTCCGCTGAAGCCTGAACACACAGAGACAATAAACATTTGTATTTGTATAGTTAATAAGCGCACACATGCGGGCTAATGTCTCGTTACGTATTCATAACCGCCATTGTGTGGAGTGGCGTGCCGTGTTGATTCTATTACCCGCGGAAACGAAGCCTCCTCGCGAATTGTTTGTAACGATCATGACGCGGACCAAGAATAAAAGAGGACCAAATCACTCACTACATTATCAAATCAAATCAAAATCAAATCAAATCAAATCATATCCTATCCAAATCATATCCTATCAAATCAAATCAAATCAAATCATATCCTATACTTTTAAACGAGCAATTCTTGTATATATATATATATATTTCTATATAATCCATCTGGGAAACGATTCGAACGATTTTCATGAATTTTTGTATATAGAAGGTTTTGGGGGCGATAAATTAAATTACTAGGATTCATTTTTAGAAAATGTCGAATTTACCAAAAAAATATGACTCCTGCTGCCATCTATTGGTGGATAGATATACTACCAAGCAAAGCTCGGTCACCGAGATATTTATCATTAATTTACGACCCATTTGACGACCTCCCTGGCGCTGTAACGAGCTTGGATTCTAGTGAAGTGGGATTCTAGTGGGATTCCTATCCCGACACGGACCACTTTAGATTTAATAATTTCAAATTTGGCTCAAGTCTAGTCAGGAGGCTGCGGCCGTGGCTAGTTACCACCCTATTTGTTGTTTCTCAGTTTGTTGTTCATGTTCACTACATTAAAAAAATATTAAGAGAGCTTCTGTGCAAAATGTCAGCCTGCTGAGTGAGTGGATGACTACAGATTTTTTTTGTTTAATATATGGAGAACGTCTGTCACTTGTTTCTTTGGAACATATTATGTGATAAAACAAACATTGTACAAATTCTTCTAAAGCTCACGTCTCCGATTAGTGCTAGCAATATCGTTTTTCAATAGGAGAAAAAGGATGTCACAGTGAATAAAATATAGTAGGTAGGGGCTATTATTGACGGCAAATTACGAGGTTCTATTTATGGTGCGATGAATTTTATTTTTTTATTGGAAGTTTTTATTGTGATATTGGAGGGAAAACCTTGGACCTTTCTCACGATTGATGGAATTTGTTACGCTCATTATATTTGATTGAATCCCTTATCCCTTTTTACTGATTTTTGTCAAAATGGAAGGAATCCGATCACGGTAGTCAATCTCGCGCGGAAGGTATATACGGTATAATGCGCATACATAGGCGCACTCTTTATTCGCCCTCGAGGAGTCAACGATGACACCTTGGCTTTAAGTTTTTAACGTTAAAGTCAAAGCCAAAATGTGGTCATAGTGAAGTATCATAAAACCCATCAAATTGCGCTTGGGATAATAAAGAGGGACGCTGACAGCTCCGCCATCAATTGCCTTTTCATCAAGAATTACTTCTCAAAGCGGCAACTTCCTATTGAAAACTTAATTGAGCAAGGAATCCCCATTAACAAGAATCAATTCAGTGTAATTTAATATTGGAAATGAATCGTTGTTTCAATCATAACACTTTGAGGAAAGTTATTATTTTGTGGGGATATCATTTCTTCCAATATATTTTGTTTTATTGATTGATTATTTATTGTTTTTTATGTTCCACTACTGTTTCGAGTTTTAATTGTGATATTGGAGGAAACATTGCAACTTTCTTATGATTTTTAAAATTTGTTACGTCTATTACGTATATTTGAGTCACTAGCTTACCTTTTTACACGACTGCCCAAAAAGGGAGTTTAATGTTTCTAGGGTTCATCATTTATGTATGTTTTTATGTGAGTTTATTTTTTAATTCCCATATTACTGGTTTACCTTTCAGAATGAGAGGAGTTTGGCCTTAGCCCACCAAGCTATCCAAATGTGGGTTGGCGTTCTTCGTACACCATTAAAAACATAATGGTGAACACTAGGTTGTAAACCAAGGATTGCGTAAGAAAACCGTATTCATCGTTATCGTAATGGTAAGCAAATTTTGCCGTTAATCAGGGAACCAATCAGTTGACATAATTCGTTTACGATTACGATCACGATGAATACGTTTTTCCTACACAATCGCCTAGCTTCATCACTATGTTTTGCTTTCACTGCTAAGCAAGTGATATGTTTTATAACTTACAGGATATTATTTTAAATAAAATATATATAATGTAAATATCATAAAATCTTAGCACAATTTTTTCAGTTTAGTTCACTTTAGAATTAGATGCTAGTTACGTTTTTCTTTTGCTGTCTGTACCGAGTCAGAACGAGATGGATTAAAATATTAAAACAAAAATCCACGTCTCATTAGAGTGACAGCTTGCGTCAATTAAACATAAAATATAGACCTCGGAGCAGTCCCTTTGTCCCGCTTCCTTCCCGTCTTTTACCCGCAAATCCCAGGACGTCATTAGTAACGCTCGAAATGCTCAACTTATCTAGCGATAGACAGTCATTGTCCTTGCAGTAATCAGTGCATGATTTTTTAACTGACTTTAAATAAAGGAAGTAAACTTAATGTTTTATACGGTTTCTTTTCCTTTTGAGATGCGGAACCCTAAAAAAGTAAGCAATTACTATTAAAAACATTGATTACATTGATTAATTTATTAATAACAATACTGTGACCGTGTGACGTTTTTATCAGAAATCTTTGATGGTAGAAGTGAGACAGTTTGACAGTTAAAGGCTAAATCCTTCGGGGCTGGGAAATTCGAGGAGACAAAATCTAAATCTTTGATTAGGTATTTTAGTAGAGGATGTGTTACAAGAAATATCAAGTGAAGCTTCCGGGACCAAATAATGGCCGAATGGGCGGAGCCTAAATGACTTTTAGGGCTAGGGGCCTATCGATAATTTTAATTTAAAAAATAAAAAATATCGATAATTAAAAATATACTCTACCACTCCCGACTCGCACCAACTTTGACCAATTTTTACTTACTTTCGCAGGCAAAAGCTAGTGAATAAAGAAAATCAACTTATCTTAAAAATGATTTATTTAACTGAGAATTATTTCTTAACTCTGATAACTTATGATAAAATGAAGAAAGTTTGGCGGTTGACTGTTGAGAGGGCAATAGGGAAATTTCCCTCCAGGCAGGTGTTGTGCCTGGGGACCGCTTGTGATCCATGCGTGTGACGTCAGAAGTTGTATTTATAGAACGCTCGTCGAATGCTCTGTCAGCGTGTGCTATTGCGCTAGTTACGCCATCTGTCGTTAGCTATCGAAGACCGCCATCGAAGACCGCTACAATCACTCCCCTCTGAGACTGTTGAGTCGTGTGTCGTCGTGGTGCATCTGGTGCGTGTCAACAGCGTACAGCATCGTGGAAGTGCGTCAGCGATACCGGGTTGACTTGGGTGGACTGCGTGCCGGCGAGGTGTGAGTGACCTTCGAACCGGGAGTCCGTTGGTGATGCAGCGGCGCGATCAGTGAGTCGATCGGCGGTGAATGACGTGTCGCGGCGACCAGTGAGTCGGTCGGCGAAGACTGAGGAGTGAGGGTCTGGTGCGAGGGATGAGATTTGCGGTTGCTTCTTCGACATTGTAGCGGTTGATGTGGTTCTTGCGGTTGCGGTTGTTGCAGTTGCGGTTGCGTTGTTTTTGTTGCGTGTTCTTCAGTTGATGTGCGCCCTCTGGTGGTGAATGGTGATATCACGTCGGGCGGCACCACTTTGGCGGTTGACTGTTGAGAGGGCAATAGGGAAATTTCCCTCCAGGCAGGTGTTGTGCCTGGGGACCGCTTGTGATCCATGCGTGTGACGTCAGAAGTTGTATTTATAGAACGCTCGTCGAATGCTCTGTCAGCGTGTGCTATTGCGCTAGTTACGCCATCTGTCGTTAGCTATCGAAGACCGCCATCGAAGACCGCTACAAAAGAAAAAAAATTGTGAATCTATTATCATTAAACCGCAAGCGGCCAGACGCCGTGAGCAGTGGCATCCTTATATTATTCTGTTCGACATTCAAGCAACTTGTACGAAACGTTTTCTTTGACGTTCCTGATACGAACCAATTAGTTGTAAAACGCCCTTCCAGCCTTCGTATTCTAAGCCAAGTACAATCTGGGTGCCTTCAAAATTCAAAGATTCAGGTATATACTTCATTTCATAATACAGACCTAACTCACAGACGCTTTTGATGTGCTATGTTAAAAAATTCAATAAAATAGATTTCCTTTCTTTATTTATTTTGACTTAAAACCCTTTATTTTTCATCAAAGAGCTTATACATAGAAGACTCCTAGAGCTCAAATAATTTAAAAAATAACCTTTAGCAGATTATATTGAGTTTGATGGTTAATCATATGGTATGAAAATCACGGTTTGAAAATTGGATTATTTTATCGGATTATTATAACATAATGAAACAACTTAACCTTTCTTTATTTAATTTACTTATAACCTAGCAACAAGTATGGTAACAAGTAGTAATATTTCGCTTTAACCAATATATATAATGCATGGAAAGGTGCACAGTGAGATTGCGGAGGGAGGGTCGGTTGCGCATGATGTGACGTCATTGAAGCACTGGTGCAGGCTTAAACGCTGGTCTCCTTATATTATTTAGCCATCTAGCCCTTACTTCAGAATTTTTCGGGAATCTGAAATAAAAATAAAAGGTAAAGGTACATTTACGAGTATATACATGCATGATGCATACATAAATACACGCATGGATACGTATATAAATACGTACATAAATTTTCGTAATAAATTAAAACTCGGTTATCCACGTGACACCAACTAAGACTGACGTAACCAAGACGTATCATAGATTATACCATACTTAAGCAACAAATATCGTAATGACGTTTTACAAGAGCCTGTACGTTAGGCCTATGTGAAATAAATATATTTGACTTTTGACTTTAAAGATCTGACGTATAAATACCTCCCTCAACGTGACAAACAGTACGAGTGGTACGTTTTATTTTTATCGATACTCAATTTTTGGTAAACAATACAATCCCAACACTATATTTACATTCAAACAAAAACTCGAAAAATAATCGAAGTTTTTGATTATACCGAATAAATTTGAGTGTTTTGAATTAACTAAAGATGATTTTGAGCTTTACTTCATCGTAAAAAGGCAAAATACTCGCTACAAAAAGAAAAACTAGAAAATTTTATTACTTACCTGTGAAATGAAATTCCTGGTATTTTTCAGAGCTTTTGCTGTTACAGCTTAAAACTGAGCATTTTACTATTCTTTATTGTTCATGAAACAACAGTTAAATTATTTATAAATTTCAACAAAATAACAAATAAAATAAAAACTGACACCGGAAAAACAAAAACGGCCATGATTTGGTCCCAGAAAAAAAGCTTCGTTTGGCAGATCGTATGACGTCATTTAACATTTGCGTATGCATTAACATAATACGCCTGTCTCGTTCTAAAAACGTAACTTTCCATAAATGAGAAAGGCTTGGAAACAGGTCTATTTGTTTCATTCAAAAAATACGTCATTTATCTATGGCTGAGTAAAATGCAGCTGATCCTCTATATATACCTAATCAAAGATCTAAATTGAGTCTGACATTCAATCAGTGAGAAATCAATTAATAACTAATTGATTGAACACAGCGCCTATAATATCCATCTAGAGTTTCGATACCGGAAGATAATATCAATAGAGATTAGCCACCTATGCGAGAGGCGGGTGGAATATGATCTTTTAAAAATTCCAAAAGATTAAGAATTTAATCCAGTATAGTTTTAGTTTGGAGGAGTTACAAACATCCATGAAAATGTCACTTTTAAGACAGAATAGATATTGGTCATTCCCACCCATGTAGCGATTGCTGAACATTAGATGTGTGCGAAAACATCCAAAAACAGAAAAATACATTCAGTAATTCTAGTTTACAAAATACCTAATGTTTCATACGAAATTGGGTAGGTTTTCTGATAAAGCACACAATAAGCCGCAGAACTCAAACAGTCAAAGTAAATAAATGAAACAACTTTCTTTGTCACACAAACAACTCTCTAACAAACATCATGGATTTACAAAAGCCTCTCTGCCGTCTTCAATTTCCAAGTTTCAGGGTAAAAAGTTGTAAAGGGAGAACGTTTTAGATCGGATTAGGAGTCTTGGACGAGCGGAGCTTCGGCATAATGGAGGGAAGTTCCAACAGGCTTGACTGGGATAGTACCTACTTCTAGAGCATCGGCGACAGTATTGACACTTTTCTACTTACCCTATTTATGGGCAAAATAAAATTCAGAACACAGAATGTACTATATAAATGTATAATCCGACGCCGAATGTAAGCAGACTCAAAAATTTGTTAACTATGGGCCCGTTTATTTCTGTAATTTGATATTACATGATACCAATTAATTAGTGAAAGAGTGACGGAGTAGAAGCCTGCCAAATGCCGGTAATGTATGATAGGGTATAGTAGCTATTTGCTTTTCTGATTATCACTGAAATGCTTACTCTTCGTCATTTACCACCAGATCAAGAAGGGATTTGTAATTAAATAAATAAGAACATTATCACAGACGTATTGAATTGACGAACTAATCGATAATGCAAGCCTGTTAAAATAGTGAATACAAACATAACATGTACGAAATGGACCTGAAAATAAAGGCTTTTATTGCCTCACGCTAATTTAAGTTTTTTTTGTAAATAAATAGTAGAAAAACCAGCAAATTAACCACCAAAATTAGCATTTTCAATACCAGAATAACCGGTGTGCAATTTTAGGGTATTTAGCAGAATAGTCAGTAGCAACACCGGCTTTGGAAATCTCTGCAGGGGATTAAGTAGAGCGTTCCATAGTCGTAAATTCACCCGTTAGCTTCTGGTGCTTAAACGTACCACCATTCTAAGCGTCGCCAATATTAGGTTAAATTGTGAAATATTGTTAAAGAATTACTATGGAATACTTTTTGACCCGGTAAACGTTGTTTTGCCACATACATTATTTCTTAAGGTGGTGAAAATTAACGTCAAATTTTTAGTTAATAATCAGACTTTTTAATAGTTTAATAATTCAATGACACCTTATCATTGTGAGATAGGATGCACATTGTACGGCATTGGGATGTTTGTTGTTCAGAAACCTATCAGTTTTTTTACTAAAGTAGGTTTTGCCCCGCCACCGGAGCATCATTTGGAATTTTGACTCGTCAAAGTATAATTATAGAAAAGAAATCTTTACTTTTTTGGGAAAAGATTACTAGATTGAGTTGCTACTAAATACCACTTTTATCTAAAGTACATAATATAAACAACGTTATTTTATCTATACTAATAATATAAGCTGAAGAGTTTGTTAGTTAGTTTGTTTATTTGTTCGTTTGTTTGTTTGTTTGTTGGTTGGTTGGTTGTTTGTTTGTTTGTTTGTTTGTTTGTTGTTTGTTTGTTTGTTGTTTGTTTGAACGTGCTAACCTCTGAAAGTACTGGTCCGAATGGCAAAATTATTTTTACGTTAGATATTCCATTTATCGAGGAAGCCCAAAGGAAGCCAAATATCATGCTATGCCTAACAAAAGCAGAAAATCAAAGAGAAATGTTGAAAACGGGACAATATTACCGTAGCTGGTGCTGCGTAAACAGGTAAAGTTACGCAAAAATCTTTTATGACGGAATTTTTCTCCTTGATAATATCTAAAAACATCCGCGCATTATAACGTGATAAACATATAAAAACTGAAATTCATGCGAGCGAAGCCGCGGACATCAACTAGCATAACATAAGTGTCGAGAGATAATAATGGACTAATGGATGTTTACTCGAGTTCCATCTAATTAATGTATAATTGGTTTATTTGCGCAGAGACAATGTAGACGACGGGACCCGCAATGTAAATAGCAAACGTCTGAGAGGTTGTCTTCTTATGTTCTGTGTAAATAGCCTCGATTTTAGGTATACTTACAAAACTTATTTTTCAGAACCGCGGGATCCTTTTAGGTTCACTTTTTGGTTCGTCTGTTCTTCCGTCTGTTAATCTGTTCTTTACAGTAACGGGTAAAGATATCGAGTTGAATTGGATACTGGATCTTATGTTTAAAAAGAAAAATATTAATTGAATTCCCATACTCTTTTTTCATCTGTATACGCACAGCTTCTGGAATTATAAGATCAAGTAAAACAAAACTAAAACTGAATGAGCCATATTGGCACGAGGATCCAGCCTGCATGTAATTAAAACTTGCACAATGAACGCTTGGGCGCGGAAATACGAGAAACTGAGATAACATTCGTTTTACAGCTACTTTCTTTGAATAATTCTCCTATTTAACACGCTTATTCTTCCCCTATTTTTTTGCAAACTTTTTATGTGGTTATTAAAGGTTTTAATTCACTTCATTATTATCATTTAACTCATTTAATGGTGTCGTTGTGGTGGAACTCCTCAATAGCTCAGCTTGAGCTGGGACGTTTCGTGTCTACATCTAACCTAACCTAACACAAGTAGCCCCCTACCACCTAATCGATTCAATTTCTTTGCTGAGTGAAATCCATTTCTTTGATATTCTTGCCGAGTGTCTTAAAAAATATTAACATTTTGATTTGATTGCTTCGATAGTGAGAATAGAATAGAATAGAAAAATTATTTATTTCATATAGGCCTAGCATACAAAGGCACTTATGACACGTCGTTTTGTTTTACATGGTCACTTTAATGGTGATAACCATACACGACTTAAAACTAGTTTATTAGGGTTCCAAACGCGCCCTGCCGCTGAGAAGAAGCCCACAACAAACTCAGCCGGGTATTTTTTTTATGTTATCACCATTTAACAACAAGTAGTATAAATAGTAAATACTAAATAGGCTCGCAACAACAGAGCAATTCATTATTGATCAATTTCAAGGGCTTGTGTCGCTAATATAGTCCTTAATATTGTATAGTAAGTAAGCCTTATTAATGAGTTTAGGCTTGACAAACCCTTTGAGAATGATAATGTCATCAATAAGTCACGTGCTAAACCTATCGACCGGATATATAATACCCATATTTATTTTGTAGATAGAACTATTTTCAGGCAAAATAATTCTATCTACAACGGTGAAAAAGGACTTTAGGGTACCACCCGGGCGCGAAATTTCAAATTTTATTTAGTTTTTCGTTAATTATAGATTGTAGGTTTATGGCAATGAGTTTTGCGAGCATAACATTTATGCATTTCCATGTTTTCAGTAAAATCGTTGCTCTTAAATACGCATTTAGTTCATATTGGTTTCCAAAAGCTCCATATCTGGGAAACTGTAAAAAATTATCTTTCGGGAACCAATATGAGGGGAATGGGCATTTTCGAGCAAAGATGGAGCATTATAGATGCATAAATACTATCTTGCAAAACTCATTGCCACAAACCTACAATGTGTAGTTAGTCTAATATTTGCAAAAAACTAAATAAAGTTTTAGTTTTACGGACCAATAAGGCCGAAACATCTTAAGAAAAGATTTTTCAAAATTCCCATGAGAACACCTGATCTGCCGTAGGTCAGATATTTAAAAGTGTTTGTTGTGTACCAGCGTCCAATAACCTCTTGAAATTTAGCAGGTTTTTGCAGTGAAATTGTGCTCAGTACACCTCCAGTTGATTGAATACTTACCGCCCTACTCTAGTAAGTAGACAATTAAATCTCTACGGAGTTTAACTAAATATACTTTTTCACAGATCCGAAGCGACGTTAGTTAGGTAGAGAAAACGACAAAGACTCGGGACCGAGAGGAAAAACTGAGGAACTTAATTTAAATTTACAGTGTTAATAAAGAGACTGCGACGGACGAAGATTCTTTGTAGGAAAATTATGAAAGATGACTTTAGAATTGGACATTCACAATTGCCATCATGCACTTGTGATTTTGAATAATTGTGATAGTTTTTAAAACAAAGTTTCTTTTCTGAGGATATATCGCAGGGGGCTGGGCAACAAAAAAATGGATTTTATGCGTGACGAAAATTCCGTCACGAAGAAAATCTACGAAAGTCTAGAATTAAAGTTTCTAGTCAACAGGTAAGCATGCATAATCACGAATGCTATAATCACGAATTTATAACACCAAAAATCATTGATGTACACTAAGTTACGAACGCGCATAAAAAAATTGGCCATGTCCTTTGGCATCGAATTCTTTGCCGTGACAGACAGCGTCATCTATCGAGCGATGGGGTGAAATTGTGCAATTTCAGACAATTATTTTGAAAATGGAGTTTTGATTAAGGTTTTAATTCAAACTTTGTCCAACCAAGTGTTGACACTTACGTCTTTTAACTTTTTAATTAGGTAATAGTATGTTTCATTACAAGTGCGGAAAGGCTGTTATTGCAAAGAGTTCCGACAAATGTCTACCCGAGCCGAGGCGCAGCCGAAAGCGAGGGTTGACAGTCGGAACAAGTTGCAATGACGGTTCCGCACGTGTACTGAACGATTATTTTTAATACAGTTGCGAAAAAATGAAGCAATTTAATAAAATAATAAAAACACAATAAACTCAACTAACTTAACATTTTCTGAAAAACTATTTGCTTTTTTCTCTTCTCTCCACGCAATCAATTCGTCGTATGTAAATATGTAGCTACTTTTTGACTTTTCCGGTAAAATGTTCTCCGAAGCATTTTGTGCAACAAACAACTAAACTAGCAAAGAAAATTTCTGAAAAATGGCGCCAACCGTAGAATATAAGCAGTTTTTTTTTTTCTTCACCCATGATTTAAAAAAAAAAAAATAAAAAAAAATTTGGTCATAGACTAAATAATATTCTGGTACGCAAAGGGAACTATGCCCATACAGCCAAGTCTTCAGTAGAATTTTTTTTATTGATATGAAATGAAAATGAAATTTAATGAGATGAAATGAAACCTAACCAAACTCATTCAATCAAATCTGATATTGAAACAAATTAGTAGCTTCTTTTTAGAAATATACGTATTTGCATGAATCATAAAACCTTCTATGAATTTTTTTAGTAAAAACTTCATGGTTGGTTTTTCTTTTTAATACACATTATTTTGACAGTTGGGAAAGATAGCGCACGAGTTCGGGAAAGGTAAAAAAAAAGCACGAGTATGTAATAGCCCACATCCCGAACGCTATACGTCCCTGCAATACGCCACTTTTTGAGCAACTGTATTAAAAAGATTTTTACTTCGTATACGTTCAATAGTTAGCAGTGAGTCTGCAGATCAAGAGTTTATATGTTTGGTTGCGGTTATAAGATTTTTCAAAAGCACCTAATTCTCAGGTATAAAGTTAGGAAATAACAAATCGATGGATTATTACTTATAATGTTTCCTGACAAGCACCTAATTTTCAGTAATACAGTTAGGAAATGAAAATGACGGCATTTTACATCACGTGCGACTACGTCCTGATAAATTGTATTCAATGAATATCGATAACAGCTGGGCTAGTACTAGAAACATTCATGCCAAGAATACTATACAGTTCTCCATTTTCGATTATTATAGACTGTATGGTGAGACCACCGTGTGAGAACGAATAGATTCGAATCGAAACTTATCGAATAACTTGCACTAGGGAAACACTGGTTCTATTTTATCACTCATGTCCGAAATCGAGTTCGTTCTCAGAATTATTTAATTCAGTGGGTAAGTAGATTTAAGAATTTTGTTTATTTAATCAGTAGGTAGGTATGCCGCATGACTAAATATAAAAACAATAACATAAACCGAAGAAACCAACAGAAGATTGCTTACCTCTTCAAACAAAAGAAACATTATTTTCTCGTATTTTCCGTACCAAACAAGGAGTAGGCGTTGTCATTAATCAGTGAAACAATACACAAAGCTGTCCGTGTGGATACAATTTGATGAATTATAACAGATATTAGATACCCACTCCGGGCGAGAGTTATTTGTGTATTCATTGAAATGTGTAAAGAAATAGTTATTTGTTATGCAAGGGCGCGAAGTGGATTTTTGGGCCGAGTGTCAAATTTGAATGCTGAGCGGCGAAGGATTCTAGGGTTGAACCCTGAGCGCAGCGAGGGGTTCAAAGAATAGAATCCTGAGCAAAGCGAGGCATTCAGAGACACGAGACCCAAAAAAATTTGCGCCCGTCCATAACACAAAATTTTTCATCTCACCACAGCGAGGAAAATCACCAGAAGAACACTTTAGATCGGCATTGCGATTTATGTTAAGTAAATGTTGTTCTTGGTAACTCTGAATAATTTCACTTACTGAAACCACCTTCAATCATCACTCACTTTATTTCAAACTTAAAACAAAAAAATAATGAATAAAGTAATAAAAATATTAGGTATTTTAATTTAATCACGATTGGAAACATAGACAACTAACACTAGACCAGAAAAAAAAATTGAGAAACTTTTTTTTTTTACTTTTTTGTTGAATGCGTTCTGAAATAGAAATTTCTAAGAACCAAAGATAATATAAAATTTTAACAATAATTACATAAACAACGAGGAATTAATCATGGATTTAATTAGATTTATTTTATAATTAATAAAACTAAATAGGAGTTATTATATTTATTGATATTCTAAGAAAAAGTAAAAATATAAAAACTAATGTACCTATACAAACTCTAAGGTCGAACTTTTTTACTGAACGTATGTGTTATTAGAAAAAAAAAATGTCTTCAGCTTTGACATTGACATGTCACGTAATTCGAGTTTGACGTTGGAAATGCTTTTCGGCCCAAGGGCCGGAAGGGATTTTCATACTACTTTGTCTCCCTTGGGAAAAATGAAAATTCTTTGGCGGCCTAGGGAATATAATAGCATTTCCCGCCCGCATTTCGGGCATTAAAAAACGCTTTTCCGAGCGGGTGAGATGAAAATGTATTTTCTCTTCAGCAGTTTATTTTTGTCTTTCTCACTCTCACGAATACATTGGAGATTTCTTTTATTAACAGTAAAATTTTACATAACAAATGAGGCAATCGTTTAACTTTTTATATCTCTACGCAAATTCGGAAGATCTCGTATTTTATCGCAGTCTTAGCAAAGCAAACATCTAGAATCTAGATTGAATATTTTGTATTTGTGTATCTTATAACATATCTACGTAGATTTCTCAATGTCTCATTGAAAATGTCTTCAGACATTTTATGTCTTGTAAGTTTATAGTCGGGGTTTAATAAAACTCTGTCGTTTCGTTGCGGGGGTGAAATATTTTTTCATTTTCTTTTATGTGTTTGTGATAGAACATTTCCCAATGTACAAATTCTTTCCGGCAATAAAAATGTTATACCTAGGTTCAATATACAAATAAGTAGGAACGCCTATACTTACTCGAAGCTACGCATAGTTATTTTTTAATGTACTCGCATGTGCAATACAATATGTAGAGCTAGAGTTAATTTTATTACTTCTTCAATCCATATAAATAGTGCTATTGATATTAATTATTTCATATTTATCTATTAATAAACTTTGGATCGGGGTAAAGTTAAGGAAGGTATCTGGCGGCATTATTTTAATAAAGATAAAAAACTACCAGTATTTGTCATAAAAATAAATCTGTTTTACCTATACCTCCTACCTTCAATAACTTTTATCCCATTTTGGTATGGAACCCTAAAAATAACAAAAACAAAATTTATTTTTAGCACTCGGGGTTAAAGAACAGCAGCAAAAACAAAAATATCTACCAACATAAATAAAAGAGGTTCAGTTTATTGTTGGGCGATTTGAAACGATTTTACAGCAATCGTTACAGGCAGCGGCGGAACCATTAAACCGAGGACAATGGAAACATTTTATACGCGTTTCGCGTCGCAACTCGCAAATGACGAGAAATCGTTGAAAATGGAAACTCATTTATAATACTCATTTTTTAGAGTTCCGTACCCAAGTGATGAAAAACGGTTACGAAGACTTCGCCATCCATCCGTCTGTCATCAGGATCATGTATCTTTCTTTAGAACCGTAAAAGTCAGAGATTTGTCATTTGAAGCTTTCAGAAATGATGTATTTCTGCTGCCGCTATAACAACAAGTACCTAAAATAAATAAATATTTAATGTGACTCCCATACAACAAACGCGAATTTTTTGCTTGTTTTTCTTCGATATTGATAATGGGAATAGGAAGACGCTTGGAATATTCACAGAAATTTATTATAGAGTCACTTTAAAAATAAATAGTTACATTAAAAAAATAAGAGGGTTCCCATACCATACGTGATTATTGCTCGTTTTTGAATATGGTGTTTCGATTAGAATTGGTCTTGATAGTAAAGAAACTACAGTACGCGATCCCCACTCCGACTTGACCAATTATTATTTATGCCCAATTGCCTCAAAATCATTAGGACTAATCCAACAGGCATTTTCATTTTTTTTGTTTATACACTTTAAAATAAAAATAAGTCGGGTTTTCCTTCCTGACGCTATAACTCCAGAACGCACGAATCGATTTCCACGGGTTTGCATTCGTTGGAAAGGTCTCGGGCTCCGTGAGGTTTATAGCAAAGAAAATTCAGGAGAAATTAAAAAAATATTAAAAATTGTTACATAAAAGGAAGCCATCTGGTGGCGGAGTTCGCCTGGTTTGCTAGTACACTTTAGAATTTACCTACTAATTACATATTTTATCTTACACAATCGCATAAATAGTGTAGTTTCTTTAAATTCTTTTTTACACGACTGCCCAAATAAAGGAGTGTAATTTTTTTAGGGTTTCTTTAGAGATTCTTTATTCCACCATAATTTCTGTACGGCTGAACAGATTTGCGCGTATGGAGCACGTATGGGGTATCGTTAGAATCCTTACATCATTCCGAGTAACATATGAGGAACACTTTTCAATTAGTCCATACGCAGATCAACTAAATAACTAGTTTTTTTATACCTTTTTAGTTCGTCTTATAACAGGCCAGTCGTGTTTTTGAATTTTTGAATTATACCTATATTTTTATTTGACCTGGCTATAATCCCTTTAACAGCTGTTTACGTCGTTAACTGCATTGCTGTAATCAGAATATTAACGTGTTGACTGTCGAACGATCCACGTGAATAAGTTATCATCCAAATTGAGTTTCAAGTGAACTGCCAAAATGACCAGCGCATGCATGAACGAGTTAATGGCGCGTTACATTTACGAGTACATGGTTAAATTAATGCGATGTTATTATTGAGATCAATATAACTTTTATGCGAGCTTTACCCCTGGATTTCATTCGCTGTATTTCACAAAAAAAAAAAAGATTCCGACGAATTGAGAACCTCCTCCTTTTTTTGAAGTCGGTTAAAAATACACGTAATTGTGAGAGATTAAAAGCATTGATAGACCCTTTGGTTGATTACCTAAGTGACTCGTCAGGGAATCGGGTATACGAATCCAGGGTATTGTTTCTCAATAATTTCTAAAAAAATAGCTGATTGCGTGGGAAAAACGTAATCATCGTCATCGAAATCATTAGCGAATTCTGCGCCGCGATTGGCTGACGCAAATCAGGAACCCAATCAGCGGACAGAATTAGTAAACGATTACGATAACGATGAATACGTTTATCTTAGACAATCTAGGGGCAGTTCTGATTGAGGCTTCGGCAGCTGTTGGTTACCACCGCCAAGCGATTAAGCGTTCTAGCGCGATGCTGTGTTGCAACCGCCAGAGGGGACTCTCTCATAGCAATAGAGTGGGAAAACATCTATGTATCGTAGCTGCCTTCAGACTACAGTCAAGAACTAATTAGAAGTACGTTAAAAAATATCTTTACCGTCGGTAAAGGAACATATCGTTAGGAAACCTGCATAGCTGACAGTTTCCCAGTATGTCGTCATACTTAAGTGTGTGGTAGGTACTCCCAACCCAACTTGGCCAGCTTAGTGAACTATGGCCAAACTACTCTCATTCCCATCCCCTGTGGGACATAGAAAAGTGATGAAATAATAATAATAATATAAAATATATTTGGAAGAGTAGTAAAATCCTATATATCACGATGTTTTGCCGCAATTTGATTAATCTAATAAACTCTTTAATAATAATAGGTCACAAGTCACAAGATAGAAAACGTGCGAATACAGCAACAAATGCTGAAAATGTTGTGGAGACATTACACATGCAGCGCACGTGCCGCACGCGGCGTCAACGGAAAAATACAATTAACTTCGGATTTGAATAGTTTTAGCTGCGGAGAATAAAGCAGGAACCATACATATACATAATGCTTTACCAGGATAAAAAGTTGCATATTTATTAATCCAGAATAGACTTAGGCCCTTCGCACGCGGCTTATAAGCGTAAGTATACCTACAGTTATGACGCTACGCATTACAATATGACAATTACGCCTCCTACGATTCACTGCTTCATTTGTAGACATGTTTGAACATGTTCGTGCTCGTACTGCTCTCCTCGTACACGCGGATTACGCTACGCTTACGCTTACGAGTCGTGTGCGAAGGGGCTAAAGGATGATTCAGCTACAACGTGTCGCCACCGGGACAAACATTATGGTGTACTTTTTGTATGAAGGCGTACGGCCGGGGCACGGCTGGGCCACGGTCAGGCATGAATCGCTTCATACAAAAAGTACACCATAATTGTTTGTCCCGTTGGCGACACGTTGTGGCGTGAATCATCCGTTAAGCTGTCTACATTCCTATCTATGTCGGTAGAGCTGTTGTGGCATGACTGAGTAACAAACATACAAACTCGCAAACTTTCACAGACAAAATTTATAGGATTTCGATTTACTCGTATTTTGTTCATCAAAGGAGATCGATCGAAACTATGCAGCTATTTCAATGTTACAACTTACAAAGTCGATCTTATTGTGTACATTAAATACAGAGTATCACTGACCGCTATAGCTATCTCTGTCTAATCAGAAATTATTAAATTGCTTATAGCTTTTATTTGATCGATTTAATTAGTTTTTTGTGCAGCTTTAGCTATTCGTGCTCCAGCTTCCAGTCTAGTGTGCGAGCAGCAGCGCCTCGGGTGTCATACGGTGTACCGCGTAGAGAAATGCTCGAAGTCTTCATATGAAGTTAATTGGATTTTTTCCGTTCCCCGGCGCGAGTGCTCTAAGTGAATAATAAGTCTCTTTAATAGTGTTTTCAGTTCCCGGCACGTCTCTATGTGACCTTGCTGTAACGCTAATTCAAAGCATCTGAATTGAACCTGTGTCTTGTGGCATATATGTGCAGCTTCAGCTGTCCGTGCTCCAGCTTCTAGCCTA
This sequence comes from Coenonympha glycerion, assembly GCA_963855885.1. Taxonomy (NCBI): domain Eukaryota; kingdom Metazoa; phylum Arthropoda; class Insecta; order Lepidoptera; family Nymphalidae; genus Coenonympha; species Coenonympha glycerion. The sequence continues at coordinate 3,816,006 of OY979638.1, read as the reverse complement.
ATGTGCGAGCAGCAGTGCCTCGGGTGTCATACGGTGTACCGCGTAGAGAAATGCTCGAAGTCTTCATATGAAGTTAATTGGATTTTTTCCGTTCCCCGGCGCGCGTGCTCTGAGTGAATAATAAGTCTCTTTAATAGTGTTTTCAGTTCCCGGCACGTCTCTATGTGACCTTGCTGTAATGCTAGTGACAGACTCTATATATATGAAAGTAGCTTTCGTAATAAAAAATCCGAATTACGAATGTTTTAGTGTATAAGCAGTGGTAACATTATTATTATTTGGAAGTCCAAGGTTATTTTCCAGATACCTTAGATATTCTCACAGCTAAAATAAATAAATAAAAATTCTTAACATCTGTGACATTCTTGAGGAGTTCTTCAGGGTTCAGGCATAATACAAATATACTTTTTCGTAAAATAAAATGATACTTCGGTGATTCAATTTGAAATTGTAATGAAATAATCAGGATCCGAACAATAAAACTTCGACAATTAAATATAAGTCCTTGGCATCGGGACGACGTAGATAAGACTCAATAGCGCCCCTCACTTGGGTACTTTTGCTATTACGAGGGTGTCTCGACCCGTGTCAACTGGTGAGACTCTCCTGCAGACTATAGCGTAGGTTAGCTACGTGTAATGAAAAAAATTGTTCATTTGTAAATATTAATTTTCTACCTGATACCTAAAATGATACGTTTTTTTTAGGGTTCCTTACCAAAATGGTAAAAATGGAACCCTTATGGCAACGAATATATGATACTAGCTGTTGCCCGCGGCTCCGCCCGCGTGAATTACGATTTTTTTACATAATATATCTTCCTACTGGAATTCCTTGATTTTTCGCGGGATTCTGGTGTGATGTTGTACAGAAACCTGTTCTTACTTTGCACGGGTTATCTTGTGGTGATTTTGAAAACTCCTTTTTCTTAATAATAATATAAAGTTTCAATAATACGTAGTTGAAAGATCAAAAGGACGATTTTAACTGTCGATATTTCGACCCAGTGGCACAGGTCGTGGTCACTATGTGACCACGACTTGTACCAATGTATCGAAATATCGACAGCTAAATTCGTCCTTTTCATTATGCTTTTTATTCTGAAACCACGAAATATGTCAAAAATTATTAAACCATGTGAAAAGTTGTACTGGTGGTAGAACTCTTCTTTCAGAGTTCGGCCGGGTAGGTACCACTGGGATAAATTACTCTACTAACAATATTCCCCAGCCCAACATAATATAAGTCTTTTAAAAATCTTTGCTTCATCTCAATACAATCCAAAACATCAGAATGGATAATGTCTATATATTTCTTTACGTATAAAAAGACCTTAGATGACAGTCAGTCGGTTAGGATCGATAAGACCTAAGAGTTAAAAAAATTTGTGAACCATTATCTTACCCTTTCCATATTGCGGATGATAAAGTTTAAATCTGTTCATGTGTTAACAGTGCCATCTGAATATAAAGTCAGGAAACAGTAAATAACATGACAGTTAATTTTTATTTAAAAAAAATCGGTAGTACCTATCTCAGAGTTTTACATTCAAGTTCCACATAAATTGTAGAGATGGCGCTATACGGTATAACGTAGCAATAACGCCAGTTAAATGATTTTTGTTCACCCTAAAAGTGAAAAATTTTAAACCATACAAAATCTCCTGCTAAGCCTATTTATTTACGGCTGTAAGGGTACTCCAGTCTTACTTGAGCCCTACGTCCTAGCCCTAGGTTCTTTGTGCATTCCGAGTTTCAAGTCACCTACCTACTTGAATTACATGTTCTGATGTCTGTAATTTCTGAACTACAAAAGTGATGATGATAAGATTTGTATGGAATAATTTTTAAAGAACCTCCTTTCTTACAAAAAAAGAATGAATGGAATCGGACAACGCGTTAATGAATTATAACTAAAAAACGTTTGGACTTTGATGCCGTCTTCCAGGGAAACCATGATGAATTTCGGGTTAAAAAGTATCCTATGTCCTACCTCGGGGTATGAACTATAATCATGTCAAGTTTCATTTAAATCCATCCAGCGGATTAGCCGTGATGCCCGGTCGTGAAACAGACAGACAGACAGACAGACAGACAGACAGACAGACAGACAGACAGACAAAAATTAAACAAATTCCAGTTTTGGCTTCAGTATCGACTAAATAGTGTCCTGCAACAAAAATTTTCAAAATATCTTCAATGTACAGAATTCGACCCTTTACAGTTTTATTATAAGTATAGATTGCTAACGTACTTACTTATGGTAAGACTTTTGACACTCGATTATTTTACACTATACTCGTACAAGTTAGTAATTGACTGCGATCTCACCTGATGGTAAGTGATGATGCAGCCGAAGATGTTAACATTCTAATTTCGAAAGAGTAAGTAAAGTCACCCTAACAGTTTCTACACAGCATCGCACCGGAACACTAAATCGCTTGGCGGTACGTCTTTGCTGGTAGGGTGGTAACTAGCCACGGAAGCTAGGCCTCCCACCAGACAAAAATACGTATGAAAATCTTAATGTTATACAGAAGGGTTTTTCTTGTTTCAAGTGTTCTCATACAAGCTTTAATCTTAAAATGAAACAAAAGATGCTGCAACAAAAGTTTAAGGTGTTTCGAGCCTACCAGCCTGCGAAATTCAGATTTTATTTAGTTTTTCACATAAATTAAACTAACTATAAGAATTTTTCGGGAATAATATTTATGCATATACATGTTTTTAACATAAACTTTGCTTGGAAATTTCCACTCACCTCCTAATGGTTCCCGAAAGATAATTTTTTTGCAGTTTCCCAGATTTCTAGCTATCGGGAACCAATATGAAGTAAATGAGTATTGTTGAACAGAGTTTTTATTAATAACATGTAGGTGCATAAATGTTTTGTCAGCAAAAATCATTGCCATAAGCCTACGATGCATAATCCATCCATCTAGACAACATTTCTCGGTTGTGACGAGAATCTATCAAACGACCTATCTAAGATAGCAAAAAAGGTTCTACCAGAGAAGTTTATTATATGACTTGTTGAATTAAACTAAAGCTTTGTATATTATTATAATAATTAATAATTTAATTGTTTAATTTCACAAGCAAGAAAGTCGGAAGAATCCTATATTCTCCATAAAAGTGGTTACTTCAGCCACCTTAGTTTTAATTGGCAAAACTTGGTGAACGACGGCTGTGGACTCCAGACAACTTTTACTTATGCCTCTATAATTGCTTTTATAGCTTAAATTGCCATTATAGAGATAAATTACACTCTTTAATTATTTTCAGAATAATTTTAGAAGTATCGTGCGTAATAAAAATGTAGGTAAAATGGCTTGCTTTATATAGAACAAGCGACAAGACCTGTACTAACTACTAACACCCTATTTATTTACCATGACATTTACTGTCCTCTGTCACAGTGAAATGATCCCTCTATAGGTCGTATTTTACTAGCGATCTGGATGAAACTTAGTAAAGTTTTTTGACAACGGAGATATGTATGATTGTCTTTCAGATGGCGGCGCAAAAGCTTGCGGGAGTGCTGTAAATACGCAAGTGCATCCCGTACTCACGCCAACGTCGAGCCGCGTAGCCACTGATTGGTTAAAGTTTACATTCGCTGTGCACCGACCGGCTGCGTTGCTATGGTTACCGGTGATTGTTGTGCAATACAATTTCATTCAATAGGATCAACTCGCAGTATTTTCTAGTTAATGTAAAACTGTCAGCATAACACTAATAGCTTATTAGCACAGACTTGACAGGTATACTAAAGAAAGGGCGAACAGCGCGAAAAAATGTTGCCAGTTTATGGGTGTCATTAGTACCAACAGTATAAGGCCACGCGGTAGTTCGGTCAGCGGCGGCGGCGGGTATTTTGACAGATGACGCTACTGTTTGCTTGTATGAAGAAGGTTTACGTAAAATGTTCGGGTCGGGCTATCTTTACTAATTTTATGTATTCTTATTAGTCACAATTAGGTACTACACTTTCACAGATAAGCTCAATCATCCTTCATAGAAACCGGGTAAAAACAGAGCAAATCTCCTTTCATTGTCATCACAGTGCCATTGCGTCATGGTTACTCGCAAGCGCCCAAGCCTCGCGTTTAAACGTCCCCATTTTTCTATAGTTGCGGGAATCGACGTATACACAGGACCCGGCGGTGCGCGCGAAAAAATGTTGCTAGTTTACTGGTGTCAAATATGTTTGTTTTGACACCAACAACGTCAGTTATACGCCGACCGAAGTATCGTCTATCGACCACGGTCCACGCCACAGATCATTAATTACACTTGTTATTAGTCCGCAGTCCAAGTTTCCACACGGAGGAATAGGGTATTTGACTCCAATTTTTTTATTACTTTATTATAAAGTAGAATTAAAATAATGACGTGCACTGAAAGAACTAATTAAATCAATCAAATAACAAAAAAGTTATAAGCATTTAAAGATTTGTGATTAGACAGAGATAGCAACATGAAATTGTGACGTCACACCTTACCAATGCCATAGTAGCTTCGTGCGGCTTCATACAAATTTTCGTTTTGCGAGAAAGGGATAGAAGATCCCCCGACTCCAAAGTTTAAACGCCTGTAACTTTGTAAATCTTCGTTGGATTTTAATATTTCTTTCACTGCACGTTATTATTTTTATCCTAGTTTATAATAAAGTAATATTTTTTATCAAATTCAAAAGTAGGTAGTGTAAGACCCAATTGCGGCGTATTAGCGATGGCAAATGGCGCTACTTTTCTTTTTTTCTTGTATGAAGAAAGTTTACGTAAAATGTTCCGATGGACTAATCCTCAGGTTCATATCGGTGGTTGCGGGTAAATTGCCCCCGTATTTCCTTACATGTCCTTTAGCAAGCCCTCGCATTTCCTCTCGGAGACAACGAGATTATCCACGGGGAAATAAAGCGGGGACATGAGTATCATCAATCTCCATCGTCTTATTCCTGTATGGAGGTAATAAAGTAGATGTATTCATTTCGTGATATTATATTGACAGGATTTATTCCGCTAATATTGTTAGGGTAGGGATGTATGCACAGACTGTTTAGGAGTATTATATTCTGGAAAAAGAGAATGAAAGCATATAGATCATATAGATATATATAGATGGAAAAATGGAACCCGACTTCTTTAAAATTATTAATTACTTGTGTATTTTTATTTCACGACTGCCCAAAAAAATTTATCTGTTCAACTAAAATAACTTGTTTCTTACTTTTTAGTTCGTCTTATAACAGGGCAGTCGTGTTTTTTAATTTTTTTTAATTTTTTTTTTCAGTTTTTTGGAACTTACTCTTGATGCGATATGGAGTTATTATGTCCCAACAGTAAAGTACCTTACGACGGGGTTCGCGGTATATTTTGCCCCGTAACGAGGTACAAATAGCCCTGGATGCATTTAGGTCAATGATGAAATACGCTTCGCTAAGAGGATGGACTTATGTGACGTATGTTGAAGCCAAAAATTTCTCAAATATGGTGTCGCGCTTCATACATTTCGGTACCGCTGACAGCACATACCTGTCGGTCGCATACATTAGCGCCATTTTACAGTTTGATAACTTAAGTATCCGCCCTTAGGGTGGAACCTAAAAATGTATGCGTGACATCAGTAAGTGCTGATCCTTTAATAAAATTTTATGATCGTACTTTATATGCCCGGTCAACATTTAAGATACTTTTCATCCTGAAAAATTAGAGAGCTCTCGTGGGATAGTTAAAAAAACCTATAGCTACTTATCTACGTAGCACAATCTAAAGGACGATTTAAACTGTCGATATTTCGACCCAGTGTAATTTTGATCGTGCAACTGGGTATAACTTTACAAGATAACCCGTGCGAAGCAGGATCGGGTTGCTACACAGCAGCGCACCAGAATGCTTAATTATCTGGTTGGTACCCTCTCAGAATAAGATGAGTTTGGTTAGTATAGATATTTCAATCCACGATGACACGCCCCACTCTGTCTAACGCCATGCGAATCGAATAACATAAGCGATTTTGACAGAGTGTATAAGTAGAGGAAGACCAAAGAAGATATAGGTGAATTGTGTGAAAGAAGATTGCACGTTGACAGGAGAGATTGGAAGAAGACTCCTTTACGGGTCCATCGAACCCAGGGACCACTCATTTATCTTGGGAAAAATTAAGACATTTCACGGGAAACATTTTTGTAAAAAAAAACTAACTGCACGCGGGCAGAGCCGCGGGCAACAGCTAGTCCTTTAATATGTTTAATCAATGATCTAGATACGGATCATTTGACAATTAAAAAAAAGGCGTGTGGCACTCGGAGACTGCCGCGGTAAAGCTATTGCATAGAATTAATTTAAAGTTATTTTTAGTTTTGCCATCAATAAAAAAGTAGAACTTTTGGTACCAGGCTAGCGTTTTTAGTTTGCCATCTATCGAAAAATAGCAGAACTTTTTAATATTATTAAAAAGTTCTGCTGTTTTTTGATAGATGGCAAACTAAAAACTAAAAAGTTGTGGAGTTGCGCTCCTTGCTTTCATGCTAGCCTAGTACCAAAAGCTCTACTTTAGGAGTGCCAGGTTATTTTCGTTACGAAATTTCTGGATTAGGTCTGCACCGTCAAAGCCCGCGATAGGAGCTATGCAATAGCTTAAAAATATGCCCAACTGTCTCTTAGGTAAGTACTTCATCGTTGCCTACTTCAATAGATGGCGAAAGATTTCTTCTCAATACAAACTTCTCAGTTCAAAAAAAGATTTAATAGTATATGCATAACTTTGTCATAGGTACCTTCAGTTTATAAAATGAGTATATCTGAGAGATTACATCCGTGAATATTGCTGTTAATACAGCAAATGGCAGGAACACCGGCATTATCTGCGATGTGTTGTGTGCAGCGATACGAGATCAGCGCCATGCTAATGAGGATCTGATAAACCGGAATTTACGAGCGCGGCGTTAACAGTAACACCGCCCTGCTCACTGCGAATATGCAAAGTACAATTATTATTATTCAGGGGAGAAATAAAACAAATTGGTTAAGTGCGAGTCGGACTTGCGAACCGAGAGTTCTATACTATAGAAAAATTAACCATAAGAATCACTTTTCTCACCCAACCACAAACTTAATTAATTTGAGGTTAATTGTTAATATCAAAAAACTCTCTCAAACCAATTTCCGGTGGAAGTTTGCATGGTAATGTGAATCATATATTATTTTTAGTTTTATCATTCTCTTACTTTAGAAGTTACAGAGGCGGCACACATTTTATCACTTTGGAAGTGTCTCTCGCGCAAACTATTCAGTTTGAAATTGAAAAAAATGATATTAGAAACCTCAATATCATTTTAGAAGACCTTAATATCCACAGAGATACCCCATATGTATGGATATCTGTGGATTACGTAAGTACGGGGAACACCTAAAATTGATATTCTCTATTTTCGTGTGAAAATCATAATGTGGTTCACATCAGAAGACATCTATTTACCAAGTTTCAACAGTATAGTCCTTATAGTTTCGGACTGTAGTATGGCTGTGTCATACGGACGGACGACAGACAGACAAGCATAACGCATCTATAAGGGTTCCGTATTTTGCCATTTGGCTACGGAACCCTAAAAATCATAGTACACCTATTGTGATGTCCAAACTTGGCAGTACAGTTTTGACTTTTTAAGTTAGGCCCACAAGCCTAACCACAGATAACTCAAAAGTTATCTGTGGTTAGGCCTATGTAAATAAAAAAATCAATGATGGGTAAGTCAAGTGACATTAATCCAAGTTGATAACACAAGACTTCCAATTTATGAATTTTTCACGGCTGCAAAAAATTTGAAACACATTTTCACAAAGAATCTGCCGGCGTTGGCTATTTTTTTGGTTGAGCTTGTTATTTTTCAGACATAGCGAATCGGGTCAGCGCACTTCAGTCGACTTGAAAGTTGTTATTGTCATGTTATTTTTGCACCAACTACACTGAAAACATATTTTGGTCACATTTTTTGTAGGTTTTAACTTAGCTTCTCGATTCTTTGTGAGATATGATTTTTGGAAACAACCGACTAGTAAAAAGCTTCTTTTTCTGATTTCTGTCTGAGCCTTTTCCGATAATTGGTTTATCTTATCTTTCTTATCCTTTAAACGAGCAATTATTCTTGTATATATATTTCTATAAAATCTGGATCTCGGAAACGGCTCGAACGATTTTCATGTTATTTAGTATACAGGGGGTTTTGGGGGCGATAAATCGATCTAGCTAGGATTCATTTTTAGAAAATGTCGAATTTACCAAAAAAAAAAATATGACTACTGCTGCCATCTATTGTCATTGCGAAGCTCGGTCACCCAGATATTTAACAATTATTCGAATTATTATTATTATTAGTCTGTTATTTTTCTTTTAAATCTTTTTATGTACATATATTTAAATTTCTGTAATAAACTCGTTTTTAGTAAAGATTTAATAAATTATTCGAACATTTTCTTCGTAAAATTCTCGTGCCAAATTTTGTTACCAAACTCCTTTGAAACGGATCGACCGATAGTTATGAAATTTTCTGTGTATGTTTGGTAGATCTGAAAGGAGGTCTTAAGCTATTTTTTTTGTATCCCTAATGGCAAAACAACGTTTGGTGGGCCACTCAGTTAATAAAAAATCTATTTATTTAAATATCTTGGAATCGTACTCATCAGTCGTATGCGCTCAAAAACTAACTAAAGTTTTCCATGCAAGATATACTATGTAAAGTCATCATCTTCTGAGGATGATCCGGTGTTTAGACAAAACCTGCGTCGAGTATAATGTTAAAGTTTTTGTGGTGGTGCAACTTGCAAGTTGGTGGTAATTGCAACTACTTACTTGCTTGGTGGCTTACTTACTTGTATAGGAACTTATAACATATACACTAAGAAGTAGGTAAATAAGAAGAAAATTCTACATTCTAGATAACCCGTGGCCGCATTTCTATTAGAATCACCTATATCCTACCTCTATAGGAATAACATTTCGATTTATCCCTCACACAGTAGATGAGAGGCCCAGAAGGCTCGCGTCATTTGTCAACGTCAGCTATAACTCGCCGCAAAACATAATTTCTTAAAGACATCCTTGTTACGTCACCGTTCCATTTTTTCCGTCTGTTTTTGTCATCAAGCCTAATCTGATAATGGTTATCTAGGGCAATAGGGATGAGCTCCCGAAAATATTATTGTTTCAGCTTATAAGGCTCTTAGAAAAATTTAGTGTAATTTGAGGAAATCTTGCTGCCCATGCTGAAATAAAATGGGCATCCTGATGTCTGCGCTCTCTCTCTCACACTTTGCAGAATCTTGTCGGAGCAACAGGCGCTGTCCATGTTTCCCCATTTTATTCTCCCGCTGGCAGCGAGAGCCTTTGTCGTTTGTAGGTCGCTTGTATGTACGCCTCCTTTATTTCTATTAAAGTTGCTAATTTATGCGGATGTCAACTATGATATTGTATTATTTAATATTCGAATGTTTATTTTAGGTATACACTTATTGGCATACCCTGTTATAATTGATTACAGCTAACATGTGTCCTAGTCACGTATTCACTGCACAAACTGATTAGGCAAATGAGCGTATTATGCGCAACTAAGCCTTCTATCGTATGATTTTGTGATGATTTCATTACATCATTTAATAAACAGGTTAAAACCGTTATTGATTTTCTATTTTGTACAATGAACAACAAGTTTATTATTAAAAATCGCTTCCAATCCATTTAACCGCGGTGTAAATTGACCAATGCCGCTTCTTATGACATGCTCAAAAAACTTTACGGCCTAGCTGAAATTATCGTAGGGTAAATTGTAATCCAAATGATGAGGTATACCAAAATCATAATAAAACGTCAATGAACCTTCAAGCCTTACTGAATATATCTTCAGGAATTAAGACAATCAAGTATTCAAGTCAGGATCCTAGAGTTGAGTCAGATGTACGCACTCTCCGTGGATTGCTTAACCGGGTTGCTCAGTTAACCGAATTTATATTGCCGATGGGGCGGTAGGGCAATGGCGTAATTTGGTTGTTTAAACGCTCTATCGATAAAATATTCTAACTACTTATATATATCGGCTTTGTTCTTGTTGTCAATAAAATATTAAATTGCAGAAACAACTTTTTGTTGGATTCGATTCCAGGGTAAGGTCGTAAATGGAAATGAAGCGGCACGCCCCGCAGGAACGATGGCTTAAAATTTTCACATAATATTAAGTTATAATACATACTTATTGTAGAAATAAAAAGTTAAATTAAAATAAAATAAAAAAAGGCGTGTGGCACTCGAAGACTGCAGCGGCTATTGCATAGAATTTAAAGTTATTTTTAGTTTTGCCATCAATCGAAAAGTAGAACTTTTGTTACCAGGCTGCCATGAAATCAGGGAGTGCAACTTCACAAACTTTTTAGTTTTTAGTTTGCCATCTATCGAAAAATAGCAGAACTTTTTAATGACTTTTTGAAATATCACGAAGTTTGTGAAGTTGCGCTCCCTGCTTTCATGATAGCCTAGTACCAAAAGCTCTATTTTAGGAGCGCCAGGTTATTTTCGTTACGGAATTTCTGGATTCGGACTGCACCGTCAAAGCCCGCGATAGAAGCTATGCAATAGCTTAAAAAATTAAGAGGGGCTCCAATACAATCAACGTGATTTTTATGCTCGTTTTGATTTATTGGGCAGGGGTATTTATTTAACTTTAATGATGCTATAGAGAATGGGTCTTGATGGTACAAAACCCTCAGTACTGGGCCCGGCTCGCACTTGACCAATTTTTTTGTTCTAATATCTAACCAGTCCAAACTTCTTCAAAAATGATGCAGAAGCTTTCAAGGTAATATGAACTGAAGTTTAGTTTCCTTACTTAACTTTAACAAATATCACTTGTTGAATATGAATTCTACTAACGTCAGATATAATATGCAGTATTGTAAACCCCGAGTTGGTTTGTTCATAATAATGAAAAGCTTGTTTCTCCCGACCGCGCACAAAAAGCTCTGCAGCTATTCTAACGAGATAGCAGCTATCGTATTTAGTTAAACTTTGCGCATAAAGTCCACTGTACTGTAATGTAGTAATGTATTAGCATTTGAATCGTAAAGTAAACTTTTCCATGTTTACGACTTATTTGCATCAGGCCGCGAACCTAATAGAAGTTAGAAAGCATAAAACCCGGAACACTGTTTTGAAATTTCGCGGTAAGCGCACCATAAATTTAGCGCTTAGGGCGAAGTTAGGGAATAATTTTCGGTGTCTCTGTTTATTATAAACCGCGGGAGTTAGGAACAAGTTGTTTAAACAATCAGCGATTTACTGATTCCGAAGCTCTCCTCCCTATCCTCTTGGAGTTGGAACAATGAAGTTTAAAACTTAGGTACCTGCTTGTTATCTTAGTTGCGTAACTATCGCTTAGTCGTTCGGTTATTCCATATCCAAAAAGTAAAATGGAACCACAGAATGGAACTATCATGAGTAGGTATGCGAGTTTCTATCATGTCACAGATAGATTATTTCATTAACTATGGAAGCTACTGACATTAGAATAGTTGTATAGAATACTTAGTAACTCTGTTGGAACAAATTATATAGACATCTATTAACTAAAATTCATTAATAGGCGGCAAAGCAGAAACACATAAATGTAACATTAATGTATTAGGTATGAGAAATGTCGAAAAAACCTTTCCCCTCAGATGTCTCTAATAGCACCCCTGAAATTGGAAAAGATGCATAAAAGTCATGGTTTACTTGTAAAAAATATATAAATTTATTCATGTTATTAATATGATAACGAACCATTTACTCGGTATTTCACAATATTTGGCTGCATAAAAATATTTAAGATATTATACTGCGGCAATATTATATTCCAATTTATAGGCCGGACCTTATCGCCGAGTTTCCGGTCATTGGAGCGCGGGCCGATGAACGGGGTCATAACCGTAGCTCAGCATTACCTTTCTTTATGTAAAATTTGTGAAGGTAATCAGTAAATTTTGTGTACAGAACCCGCCCGTAAATATTACGCTCACACTTGGCCGATTTATAGAGTTCCGTACGTAGAGCTGTAACTCTGAAACCGTTATCTTTAAATACCTACTAGAATTTTCACTAAGTGAGTAATCGCTAATGGCTCTCTAGGTACAACAATTTTTTTAAATGAAAATTAACAACAACAAACTTGTGTTTTGTTTCCTATGCAGGAAACAAAACAAAAGTTTGTTTCCTGCATAGAAAGAGTTCTTTACTTTCCAGTTCAAAACTCTTTGTATGTACATGAGTTCGAATCCCACTTGATCGTTTGCTTTATTAACGAGAATCATGCCTGATGGAAAGTAATGATAAGGTATAGGTTGGAACGCGCTTGCCTACTAAATACTTATTGACTCCGTTCTTGAAGGCTTCTTCTTCGTCGTGGCGCTCTTGACAGAGCGGTCGTGGTCGTCAAATTAGGAGCTGACACTGTTCGAGGCCGATGTTATTGTCCTCACGAGCATACGCCACTTCTCCCTGCTTGCTGTCATTCTGGTACACTCATGCAAGGGACCACCAACAGCAGTCTTTATTTGGTCTTGAAGGCACCCAGATTGTATTTACATGGCTCTGCATATAGAGACTGGAAGAGTGTTCCACACCTTAGTGGCTCGTATCAGAAACGCTGAAAAAAACGATCGAGTTTGTTGGATGTCAACCACATAAGGATGCCACTGCTCTCGGCGTCTTGTCGTTCTATGGTAGAAGAAGATACGAGATTGTGAATTCATCATGATCGATCGGATGAGCTTACAAAGAAATTAATCCGGAAACTCAGCGTGCATTTCCATCCGACAAGGGTAAGCGATGTCATCGAAAGGAAGCTGCCATTAGACAAATGATCCCTCCACGTGACCTGTCGTTTGCACAGAACTCACCCGCGCGCCGCGTCCCGCTGTCAAATTAATGCCGTCTATCACCCACCCGACCCTACGGAGCCGTGACAATAATGTATTAGTGTTTCCGATTTGTATGTTTGTCTAGTAACGAGGCAGGAACTAATGAGTTTTGAGTAATGAGGGGGCCGTACCACTATCTCTTAATGCAGTAATGCTTCAGTATTTAATATTTTCGTACAAACATACTATGATAAGGTCAAAACAACAGCGCCAGCGAAGACGTTTATAAATCTATGACTGCAACATTTACGGCCCCAGGTTTTGGTTTGGCCGTTGCGTCGGTTTCCGTACGCCAAAGTTGATAGCGGTTATCTTCCCCACGTTGACAGCCATCCTCCATTTGTCCAGCCACTTCGGTGAGATGTCTAGAAGACGTTGTATTCAGTTGATAGTGACTTTCTGATTATTACTAACTAGCGGTTGCTTGCGGCTCCGCAAGCGTGAACGTCGGGTATACACACATACATCCGGCTGAAACAAACAGAAAAAAGTTTTAATGATAATAAAGGTGCCGCGAACTTTCTTTTAGAACTTTCAAAGGAGAATAATCCTGTCATACAGCGCACGCAACGAACGCTTCCCCATTTTTGCAAGATTTTTCATTGTTGTTTCGCTCCTATTGGCCATAGCGTAATGCTTAGCCTATAGCCTTCCTTGATAATATTCTATAGATTATAGGCTATTCAACACAAAAATAGTTTTCCAACTTACTCTCTAGTATTTCCTATATTAGCGCGTTCAAACAAACAAGCAAACTCTTCAGCTTGATAATAATATTAGTGTGGGGAAAAGATTTTAATAATTGAATTATTAAACTTATTAGAACTATCCATTATACAAATATTTTTTACACGACTGCCCAAAAAAGGAGTGTAATGTTTTTAGGATGAACCCTATGTATGTATGTTTGTTTGAACGTCTGAAGAGATTTGGACATAATTATGGGGTATCGTTAGAATCCTTACATCATCCCGAGTAACATAGGCTACATTTTCATTTGGAAAAAGGCATTTTACCAATAGGCAGAGTTTTTTTTAAATTATTTACTTGTTTCAAAAGATGGCGGTGGTGCATGTTATTCTCGAGGAACTGATTTTCCGTGCAATTTTCAATTACGGCCTTTAATTTTTCTAAATACGTGTTTTATAAGTTTTGCTCTGTAATCAAAAATCTCCTACTTTCAATATACTATCACCACAAATCTTCATTAGCTACACTGTGGTGGCTGACTCGAAATAAAATAATAGTTGGATACTTACTAAGATTCAAACGCAATCTTGCAAGAGGTAACGAATCGCCGGGGACCGCCGATGATTAGTTTCCGAGCCGCAAGAGGGATCGCCTCACATAAAAGTAAATTGAATTGTTCTCTTGGCTGTTGTGCGATGCAGGTTTCACAAGCAACTTACGTGACTCTAAATTTTTCAGTTTTTATGGCTTATCCTACTGATTTTGGTTTACAAGTTACTTACATTTTCCAGCCGACTACTTAGGTTGCTCTTTTATGGCAATATTTAAGGATAAGAAATATTTTTCATTCAATAAAATATATTATTATGTACAGGTTTAATTGATCTTCTCTTGGAAGGAAAACCATGAATTTTTCTACACCATATCATACATAGAAAAAGGACTGGATAGTGGGGTTTATAAATTTGTGAAAGCCACTCCCAGCGAAACGCTTTGGTTAATTTGCAAATGTAGATCGTGTTGTGGCACCTACAGTCTACTGCAATAAATGTACGGTTGTCGGTCGAGCGATCTTGTATGTGATGGGACATTGATAGATTGATGTATGGACCCCTAATCCGTGGAGTTTTTGAAAACCGTTGTGCCGCTTCGGTGAACGAGATTGCATGTCTACTATACTACGAGTATACTGAAAGCGGACATTTAGTTCAGTTCGTTTCACACGATTTTGTAAAACAGGCCAAGTGCGAGTTGAACTCGCGCACTGAGGGTTCCGTACTACTATAGAAAAAGTACAACCATCAGAATTATTTTTCTTACCAAACCGCAAACATAACTTTGTTTTTTGAAGTCAATTGTTACTACCATAAAAAGTAATATAGATACAGGGTTATTTATTTTATTATGACTGGAGCTGCAGACGTTCTTGCCAATGAACTTAGACCGTGCAATGTGGAAACGGCTAAGCAGAAAAGAAAACCTTGGCACAAATCTGGATAAAATTAAGAATAAGAAGAACGCCTATTGGCATATTATGACGTCTTATTTCAAACTAGGCAGGTAGGTACATCAGTAGTTTTCAAAATCGGAACTCTATTTCGGAGCCGGTTTAGAATGAAGTACAAAGAGACTGATAAATAATTCAAACGCTGCAATGTTCTCCCTGAGGATCCACGGAAAATGCCTTTATGTATTGTGGATTCGCTTTGATCGATATACTGTCGTGTTATAACATTATTTTATTTCAGTACTCTTCATTTTAGGACTTCTTTGACATTTTCTTCCGAATTATGGCGTTTGAGGTATTAGACCAAGATCCCAGAGCGTTCTGACATTATTTATTTTCACATGGTTAAAACCTTAACGACTAGTAGCGTCTAGTTTACTTTAAATACCTGCGAATTTGTGGAGCTTGCTTTTTGACACATGGATATGTACTAGGTGGGAAAGGCGACTAAAAATATGATTCATCTAACTTAAATTTGTATGGCTGTAGAATAATCTAAACTGGTATCACAAAGTGCCAAACACTTTTCATGGACCAAAGCTTTTGTCAGACGATTTAAAGCGCGTTAAAATAGCTTAAATGGCTATTAGCTGATTATATTTATAAAATTTCATAGATTAGGATTATACATAGCAGTAGTTTAGGATTATATATAAACCAATAATTAATAATCTTTGATATAAACAAAAGCTCTGGATGCTAATTTTGGGATCAAAACTTATAAGTGTTATCTTAGTGGCTATATTGTTAAAATACACGAGTAAGTATAATTTATAATTAACTCAAATGTTCGCTAAAACAAACAAAGGCTTCTGTAAAACAATACCCATTTGAATTTTGTAACAAAGGACAACTTTACTCAAAAATAACGTCATAAGTACGGCGAATTCCTGGCCCCGTAATTGAGACGCCTCTGCAATACCTCGTGAGAGTCGAGCGCTCTCCGTGGCCAAGTTTGAAGCCTGTTAAAGTTATTTTTCCTGCTTCTCAGTTAATTTTATCACAATTTCAATTTTGAAGTCAGTATTATTATCATGTTTTGAAATAGCGGTTTTGTTTGGTTTTTAATTTAAATGAAAATTTATGCTATTTGGTGCGGTGGCAGTGGACAGTATCAGATACAACCTTGAAAGATGAATGGCCAAAGGTGGTAAGTATCAAGTTTTCTCACGAACCAAAACTTAAATCCTCTAGGAAAATGAACAGTATTTTTCAAGAACCAATAAGAACTAGGAATTTGATTTTTCATACAAAAAGAAAAAGTTACTTAATTTTCAATTCACATTTCCTGTCATACAAATTTTATTGAGAAGTACGATTTGTATATTTGTCCATAAATGCGGGTGGTTTAGAATTTAGATTCACCCATTTCAACGTTATACTATATATTCGTTGGTTATACTCATCCAACATCTTATTGACCTTTTAAAAGCGCCAGTAAGTGGCACTTTGACCACAGAACAGGACAACTTTGTTCAGTAGCTAGTATCTAATAAAATGAATGATAAAACAAGATGAGCGAAGGAAATAGTAGTCTATCTATCACTAATGTGGGACATCGATCCTACTCCAGGACACCGATGACGACGTACATCGAGTTGTCTCCTTAATAATTCAAATGGGATTAGGTATACCTCTTCTGTACATACCTTTACCTGCCATAGTGATTTATACTAAGCTTATAAATTTCATTTCTCTTATAATGAACTTGTTTAATGTTTTGATCTAATATTTTTTATATGATTAAGATAATAGTCAGTAAATATTTTTTAATATACTGGAAATTCGCACAATTGGTGCAGAAAGTTATTCTTTTCCACATTAGTGCTTTTTGTTTTCCTGCTGCGTATAAAATTCAGATGCGTGAACGAGATTTTTAGTAAAAAAGTATTCATTTGTTTTATTTCAATGCCTGTTTTAAATGTATTATAATGCCTATTGAAAATGTCATTCAATACACTAGCGGAATTGTCATTTCTATGCGTCTCTATTACTGACCTGACCAAACCTGCGCAAACCGGGTCTCGTAACGAAATGACCTACTTTCCACACTTGTATCAAAATATATAAATCTCATTGCGTAAAACTGTGAATAAACATTTCATCCGGTTTTCATCCTTATATTATTTAGCCAGCTGTCAATCAGGCTATACAGTCTGTCGTACAGCCTTCAGCCACAAACTGTAGTAAACATCGATGTTCAAATTATTGAACAAACAGTAATACATCACACGCTTTTGTGAAACGCGTTGAAAAATATATTGTTAACGTATTCTGCAAAAAAAAAACAATTTCATATTGTTATTATATTTTGGACGTGATAAATTGTATTAAAGTAAAAAATTCAATTTATTACTCCCCTGATAGAATTTATGGAATGCTCATGCTTGACTGATTATTTCATTACGCTTTTATTTTTCTCATAATCTAAAAGAGACAAAGACATTTCAGGCGACATATTTTCTGGTTCAAAAACTCCTGAGGATGGGCACAAAATCTTTGTCCCAAACTATAATAACTTCGCATAGGAGACAGCTTTAGGAGAAGAAACATTCATTTAATTGAGAGTTTGGGACATTGACAGCTATAGATGTTTCAATCGACAATGACGCGAATACGAATCGATGCGATTTTAACAGAATGGAGCGCGTCTTCGTGGATTGAAATAGCGAAATGTATGAAGCGCGACGCCATATTTGAGAAATGTTTGGCTTCAACATATGTCCCGTCCTCTTAGCGTATAGCGTATTTCATCATTGGTTCAAACTGATCCAATCTGCAGTATCATGCCGATTGAACGATATAATGAATGATGTAATAATAGCCAGTATAAAGCTGCTGTTGCCTGTTAATCATAGATTAACATGTGATGACGAGTATAGCATAGCTTTGGCTCCGCTTACGCTCACGCAATGAGCCCGCGGCCTACGGACATCCGTTCAACATTCGCACTTTTCTGCCCCATTTATCCCAACTACTCATTATAAATGAAGATCATCTAAATCGGAAAGACTAACAGTCATTATTCTCGCCGGGATCAGGGCAAGGATAACGGAGGGTTGTAATTCGCAGGGTGAGACAGTATGGGGTGTTAATTCCTGCGAGTGACAGGCCACGCGTCCCCGGGGGTATTCCACTAATAGGCGTTTCTGCTTAACGATATCAATTAATACGAGATGTCGTAGACTTTGACGTGTGAATATCTGGTCTTATTTTAGGGTTTCGTACCCAAAGGGTATAAAAAACGGGACCTTTTAATCCTATTATTAAGACTGCGTCGTCCGTCCGTCAGTCTGTCGCCAGGCTGTATCTCCTGAACTGATAGTTAGAAACTTGAAATTTTCGCAGATGTATTTCTGTTGCCGCTGTAACCAACAAATATTGGGCTAGCATAGCTCATGGTGGGCAGGGGTGTTTAGTTTACTTTATTATATTGAGAATGGGTCTCGGTAGTAGGTACTGACCAATTCCCTCCCGATGGATTCCAATCTTGTCGCGATGGGGGGGCTCAGTAGCCGTGGTTGGGCCCCACGGTGAAGCCAAAAGGAATCCAGGAGGGGACGCTCGGAGTGGGCCTGGAGATGGGCCCGCTCTGGATGCGTCCATGCGGGGTGCGGGGTCAGAGTTTTCTGTCTCCTGCAGCCAGGAGGGGTCGCGGAAGGAGAGGCGTGTCGGTGTGTCGTTGCCGCTCGCCCTATCTCCCGCGACCAAACGGTGGCGCACCGTTAGATGCGTCGGCGGCGGGGCCGCAGGGGAAGAGGAGTGTCGGTGTGTCGTTGCCGTTCTCCCTGTCCTCTGCGGCCGTTTGGTGGTTTGCGGCGGAGCCAAAGATCAGATCCGCCGCGGGGTACGGGAGGTCGATGCCTGCGAAGTGCAGGAGCAAGCTTCGCAGGTATCGGCTTACCCGTGCCCACGGCCCCTGGGTGGCGGTCCCGGGGGGGTCCGTCGCCTTACGGATGGGCGCCGAGGAGGTAAGGCCGGCTTAGGTGTTTCTGGCGGGCCTTGCTGTTGGAGGAGAGCTCCATGCTCCACCTCGTGGAGGGGCCGCGCAAGCAGCCGGGCACCGGCGGGTTCGCGGAGGTTTGCGCAAGCGTTCCCGTGTTCCCGTCATACGGTGCGAGGAGGAAACACCGTGGAGTTTAGCCGGTAAGAGTCCGGCATAACCCAGCCGCTCCCCCGGGCGACTGGGTATCCATGAGGATTCCCCACGATAAAAAAAAAATGGTACTGACCAATTATTTTTGTGTTTAAAAACCTATAAATAAGCATTGGCAGCTAGTCTGGGTATACTGCACATAATTAATACTCCGTTATGCTCTAGGCACATTTTTTGGTTTTATTGTTTTTTTTTTGGTTTTGTTATGCAAAAATTATACATAAGTAATAAACACTTGAGACTTGAATTAAAAACACGAGTATGGAAACAAATTTTAATATGCTATTTTATTTAAAAAATGTTTTTGAGAAAGAGAAAAATTGCAAGTAATCATACAATGACAACATAACATTTTACAAAATTAAAACTCTATTTAAATCATATTTTTACCAACGAATATTATAATATTACTAACGTACTTTTACTTCGTATTACGACGTAGGTCATTATGATTAATACGGATTATTTAATGTTGGTTTAATCTGTATTCACGTTAAAAAAATAAAGCATCGGCTTCATTATTATGAAAAAGCTCATTACCAGAGTAAATTTGGTCGGACAAGGCTCGAACCGTGTTCAACACACAACATTCTGCATTGATGCCAAAGTAATTACTATTAAACTTAATTAAACGAACCATTAACGGATTTAACTACGTGCGTGTATTTATGTTGGTATGCGGATGAGGGAAATGTTATCATCAATCTACCAACCAAAGACCAACTGGCCAATGTAATACCAATAAAAATAGTAAAGATAGGCCGATCCGAACATTTTACGTAAACCTTCTTCATACAAGCCAACAGTAGCGTCATCTGTCAAAATACCCGCCGCCGCCGCTGACCGAACTACCGCGTGGTCGTATACTGTTGGTACTAATGACACCCATAAACTGGCGACATTTTTCGCGCTGTTCGCCCTGTCTTACTTTACAAGTCTGTGGTAATACCACATAAACTAAGAAGAGCAGAAGTGCGCGAAAAAATGAATTCAGGTACAGAAGAATGATCAAGTTTTCACATGATTAATTACATTCAATTTTACGCTCTATATTAATAGACGTAAAAATTATTTTATCAGTGTGCGCAATAAAGTTTTGATTTCAATATTGTCTCCTTATACTATACGAAAATGCCATGACCTTTTTAAACATTTCACGTCAGGAAATGCAGCCGACACGTTATGCGAATCACCTACCTTGACCTTGTAAGGATGTCAACATTTAAAAAACTTCTATTAAATTTTCTTAATCAATTTAAGATTTTCTTAACAAAACAATGTATTTGTAATACAATATTTCAACTATAATAGTACTGCTATAAGAGATGGTGGTACAACCCCAGGTTTTTTTACACGATACAAGTTAGCACTTGACTACAATCTCACCTGATGGTAAGTGATGATGCAACCGAAGAAGTTAACGTACTAACTTGGAGGGGGTACGCATAAAGTCACCCCAACGGTTTCTACACAGCATCGCACCGGAACGCTATATCGCTTGGCGGTACCGTCTTTGCTGGTAGGGTGGTAACAAGGCCAAGGCCGAAGCCTCCCACCAGACCAGACCTGAGCCAATTTAGAAATTATAAAATTCCAAAGCCCGTGGCGGGAATCGAACCCTCGACCTCCCACTCGAATCCGAGCGCGCGTCCCCTTCACCAGGGAGGTCGTCGAAGTATTAATATAATAATAACACAGCTTAACAAGTACACTCCAGACAAACAGACAAATAGACTCCAATCAGTCTTGTGTTAACACAGCGCAAGTCGATATTAATCAGCCGCGGTAATTTATCAGGGAACTCAGTTTATCGCTCAGATGTTTATCAAGTCATATTTAAACGGTGGAGTTATTAATAGTTTCCGAACCCGAATTAATTGCTATTTACCATACGCTTCGTTGAGTTCCGGGTAGGCTGTTAGCTGTTTATAATGTGACTAAAAGACTGCTTGCAAAGCTTCTGCTGAACCAAAGATTTTGCTGAACTGTTTATAAGAGAGCTAAAATATGATGACATTAGTAAGTTGTAAGAGAAGTATAAAATATAACGATACGATCTTTAATGTCAAGTCAGATAACGTCAGATGTCATCATAACATAGTCATAACATGGTACCTCCAAGGTCATAACATGGTCATAACAGGCCGCCCACCAACGAATATATAATATTACTAACGTACCGCCACCGACATAATATATTGTACCTATCAGGCCGCTATTTGATTATTTCTTAATAACAAGTTCAAAAGTCTCAAGAAAAGCTGTGGAAATTGGAATAGTTTAATCATGTCCTTCTCTGTCATTAATAAATTATTTGACATACGAAAGAAAAACAATTCCACAGCTACTCATGCCACGTTTATTTTGTGGGAGAGTTTAGTTTTATTTCGTTAGTACAATTATTGTTACAATGACTTTATTTAAACGTTACGAGTTGTTATTAATGACTTAAACTCCGTTTAATGACTCCATTTTAATGACTTAAACTCCGTTTACAAGTAACATTTATATATTTGTTTTAAAAATGTACCTATCCAACTATATTTACCTCTTTGTAATAAATGCAATTGTGCTAATATAATACCCTTCTTTTTTCTCCCTTGTCACCGCCCTACGGCAGACGGCGTTGGAACAGTGTTGGAACTCTTCATGTGGGGCTAATTGAATTTTTCTGTTTGCCACCGAGCGAGGCGCGTGCCCTGCCTTAATAAAAATCTTTTAATAGTGTTTTCAGCACCCGCTACGTGATATTATCTAAATTTGTTGTAACTGTGACTGTAATAAACTAATAAAGATTTTATTAACTACTAGCTGACCTGGCAAACGTTGTTTTGCCCTTAGGGGTAGTAAAAAATAGATAAATTGAGATTTAAACTATCCTACCTCTCAAGTTGGATCGAACTGCACATGGTGTGCGAATTTTATTATAATCGGTTAAGTGGTTTAGGAGTCCATTGAGGACAAACATTGTGACACGAGATTTATATATATTATAAGAAAGATTAAGATAAGATAAGATAAGATAAGATAGTTCTTACTTTTTTTTTTCACGAAAGTCTTCTAAGGATAGGTACTTTAGTATAGCTAGGATCTAGCCTAAATACAATATTGAGTGTTTACTAATTTTATAAATAATAGTTTTTGGTTAATTGCGACTTTGATTTGTACAAACTATTATAAGCGGGCACTATTGTAGCTTTTATCAACATGAAATAATGCGTCCAACCAATAATTTTCGAACGTTTACATAACTTTCGCTCCATGGAGTCCAATAATGGTTGCCTGCAGCACATTTTATTCATAAGCGTGCTTTTATTCTGAACCTAATTTGTAGGTTAGTAGAGTTCAGTTTAAACGATCGTTTGTTTGATATAAAACAAATTTAGTTTCCATCGTCGTGGCCATCACCTGAGGTTCACGCGCCGCTAGCTGCAGGCAGTGCACCTAACATGGTCTGTTATTGCTGTGATTTCAATTAAAAGCTGACCATTCTGTTTTAACATGACATAACTTTTTTTGCATAATTAAAATGTTCCTTTGTTAAAAAAATTAAAGTTTTATTTAGCATCCTATTTTCAGTAGACTAACACTAGTCAAGGTCAATAGTCATATTACAACACTTATTTGGGAATAGAAACACTCACGGAACTGTTGTTTTAAGTAGGGCTCTATCTAGACGGAGCGCCAGCGACGACCTATTAATTAATTAATTATTAATAAATCTATGATTTTCACGACTATTAGGTTTATTATTTATAAGATCAAGATATATCTGTAATAATATACGTTAATAAATTAACAGAAAAACCGACTTCAACTCTCATCAAAGTACTGTTGAATACATCATGTCCAATGAAAAATTTAATACTTATATGATTTTCTCATAGATGCCAGTATCAAAACTGGACTAAATTAAAAGCGAGAAGCGTCAGCTTTCTAATGAAATGAAATGAAATATCTTTATTTCACATAGGCCTAATATAAAGGCGCTTGTAAATGGTCCTTATGATATTTGTCACATTTGTATGGCGATAACTCCAAGTCGACTTAAAACTAAGTTTACGAGGGTTCCAACGCGCCCTGCACTGAGAAGAAGCCCACAACAAACTCAGCCGGGTTTTGTTTTCTGTTATCACCACTTCACAAAAGCTTTTAAAACTAATTGAGCTAGTATAATTACAGCAGTTCATTCATCCCCAAGGATTTGATTCTTGTAAGTAATCCTTAATACTATAGTAAGCTTTATTAATGAGCTTTCGTTTTACAGCGACTTTGAACTTATTGAGGGATAAGTTTAATATTTCATTAGGGAGTTTGTTATAAAAGCGTATCCCATTGCCTTTAAATGATTTATTTATTTTCTCTAGTCTTGTTTTATGAACTATAAGTTTATTTTTACTTCTAAGGTTGATAGCATGGAGATCGCTTTTCTTAACAAAGTTATTAATATTTTTATGCACATATATCAAGTTATCGAATATATACTGTGCATGTACCGTCATTATATTAAATTCTTTGAATTTTTCTCTTAAAGACTCTCTTGGGCCCATTTTATAAATGGCACGAACAGCCTTCTTCTGCAGCACGAAAATAGTATCAATGTTAGCAGCATTACCCCATAGCAAAAGACCATAGGACATAATGCTGTGAAAATAACTAAAATATACCAGTCGAGCAGTCTGGACGTCTGTCAGCTGCCTAATTTTTTTTACCGCGTACGCAGCAGAACTAAGCCTGTTCGATAAATTATTTATATGAGGGTCCCACTGCAGTTTAGCATCTAACGTTATTCCTAGAAATACAGTTGTGTCTACAAGATCCAATTCCTCTACACCTAGTTTTACATTCGTTTGAATTTGCCTAACATTAGGTAAGGTGAATTTAATACATTTTGTTTTTTTGCTATTGAGAAGCAAATTATTAGCTTCAAACCAATGTACTACTTCTTTGAGACAACTGTTTACATCGTCAAAATTTTTTTTCTGTCGATTAATTTTAAACAAAAGTGATGTATCATCAGCAAACAGTACTATCTCATGCTTGTCCTTAGTAAGGTAAGGAAGGTCATTGATGTAAATAAGGAACAGGAATGGACCCAAAATAGACCCTTGAGGAACTCCCATCTTCACAGTCGACCCAGAAGATCGTTTCCCATTGACATCTACTTTTTGAATGCGACTGCTCAGATAGGAGCTCATCAAATCAAGAGCTGCACCTTTAATTCCGTAGTGGTGTAACTTCCTGACCAATGTTTCATGCTCAACACAATCAAACGCCTTGGATAAGTCACAGAAAATGCCCAGCGCATCACGTGATTCCTCCCAGGCTTCAAATATATGTTGTATTAGCTCGACACCA
This sequence comes from Coenonympha glycerion, assembly GCA_963855885.1. Classification (NCBI taxonomy): domain Eukaryota; kingdom Metazoa; phylum Arthropoda; class Insecta; order Lepidoptera; family Nymphalidae; genus Coenonympha; species Coenonympha glycerion. Next base: position 3,791,349 of record OY979638.1, on the reverse strand, counting down.
GCATCGGTAGTCGAGCGACCCCGCGTAAATCCGAATTGTTTATTATGTAATAATTCATTTTTTTGAAAGTAAGTAAGCAATTGAATCAGTATAAGTTTTTCAAAAATTTTACTGAAAGTAGGCAGTACAGATATTGGTCTAAAGTTAGTGGGGTCATTGGTACTACCTGATTTAAACAGTGGAATTATTTTACTATGTTTCATTAAGTCAGGAAAAACACCACAATCTACACAATTATTAAATATTACTGCCAAATCTGGTGCAACAATATCAAGCAAAGATTTCACAACATTGACAGAAATGCCCCATAAGTCATTGGTTTTTTTTATATTTATTAATTTAAATGCTTTAATAACATCAGAGCTAGTAACATGGCTGAAGGTAAAGATGCTATTACATTCAGGCACATTATCTTCTAAAAGTGAGAGGGCGATAGCTGGTGAAGAGTTCAGTGATTTTGTTGTGGAAACTGGAATGTCCGTAAAGAACCCTTCAAAAGCAGTAGCAACCTCAAGGTCTGACGTGATAGATTTATTGCCAATGTCAAGTTTAATGGTACTAGTACGCTGTTTAGCTCTTCCAGTTTCCTGGTTTATTATATTCCAGGTCGTTTTTGTGACATTGGCGCTATTTTTAATTTTATTTTGTATATACTTTGACTTTGATGATATACAATCATTTTTAAACTTTTTTGACATCAATTTAACGCGCTCTCTGAACTCATCACTAGTATTGTATGTACGTTCGGCATATAGTTCATATAGCTTTTGCCTATCTAAATGCAGTTCGCTTGTTGCCCACTCACTGAAAACTAATGCGTCAGTAGTCAAGACCGTTTTGCTTGTAAATACTGAACTAAAAATGGAACTAAATTTATCAAAAAATGCATTATACATCTCGTTTGCATTCATAGTGTCCGGTAGGAACGGTAGTCCCTGCACTAGCCTTGCTCTTGTTTTTTCTATACGGTCAGATGATACTGGCACAAAAGTAATTTTTCGCTTTTCTACATTTCTCTTAATTGCTTCTAATTTAATAAATTGGCCACAATGATCAGAGTCTAATTTGTTTATTATTTCACTGCTAACTGGTTTTACATTTGTAAAAATATTATCTAAACATGTGGCACTGTGGGAAGTTATCCGAGTTGGCTCCATAAAGACATTAATTAAATTGTAAGTTTTAAATAAATTTAATAACCTGACGGCTGCAGGGCAGCTTTCCAAAATATTAATATTGAAATCGCCGCAAACAATTAGATTTTTATTACCTTTTGATATTTTGAATAAAACTTCATCAATCCGTTTTTCAAAAAGTTCAAAGTTAGATAAGGGAGGTCTATATACACAGACGATAATGAACTGCTTTAATTCAACACAGGCTAGCTCGATTGTCCGTTCTACAGAAAGGCTCACTATGTCATTACGATTTTTAAATTTTAAATTCTTATTTATCAAAATTAACGAGCCACCATGAATGGAATTAGTCCTGTTGAACGAACTACCAACTTGGTGATTACCAAAATTAAACATATATTCATGCGATTTAAGCCAATGCTCAGTAATGCAAAGAATATTAATATTACAGCTATTTAAGAATAATTCTATTTCTAATTCCTTATTCTTAATACATTGAATATTTTGGTGCACCAAATTGATATACTTATTATTTTGTTTATCATTAAATACACAGCATGTGTTTTTACATGATTTTTTTTTGTCACATATTGTAATTTTCTTCAAACAAGAGAAAACTTCTGTTGACTCTTGGTCTAAGCAAGAGAAAAACTCTTTTGTCTCCTTAACTAGTTTAAATTAAAAGTACTTGGAATTACTTCCAAGGTCATCTCGTCAAAATTACTACTCTGCTCAATAGAAGCAGTTTGTTCAACCAAATTTTTTCTAGAAATGTAAAATAAATATGATAGTGAAATAACTATCTGTCGCCTAGAATAATTTGATAGATAATACCTATCTTGGTAAATATTATATTTAATATCAATACATTTATTTAAGTCAATTATATTGAATTTTTTATTGTACATACATAAATTGTACAGTGTCATATTATAATTATACCTAATCAAATTTTCTTGATGTGGCAACTTCTTACAGTATGGAAGTGTATACACATATATACTTTTTAAGTTTAAAGAATCTAAACATTCAAAGGATTTAATTAAATCTTGTCTATTTACATTCCCTCTATTTCCTAATAATATTATTATATTAGTATTGTGATCATATAGTGACCTGTTGCTCAGGATATCAGTAACAATCTTGTTCAAGTCTGAGCTAGGCTTACAGCTGTTCATTATAATGTGATGGTTTAAATAAGAATTTAGTAAAACGCCCATGTTAATTCCAACTTCATCGCTATACATATAAGTTTTATAAGTTTGTTGTATATGATGGTTAGTTGAGGAACCATTTGTATTCAATTCAGGGGTAATGTACCTGTCACACACCTTCCCCTGATGTGAGGGAGATGATATAGGTGACACAAACCTCGGATGACTGCCCGCATCATCAGAAATGCACTGTGTTTTAGGCAAGATATTATTGACTGGGTAATGTCCCGTCTGTAATTTATCTTCACCCGTAGTCTGTGTACACACAGATACCATTTTGTTTTGGTAATAAAAGAAGAGTCATCAAAATCAATTCATCCAGTCAAAAGTTATGATGAGATTATTATAAACATAAAAAGAACAGTCGAAATGAGAAACTCCTTCTTTTTTGAGGTCAGTTGAAAAATGTGACGGTGAAAAATAAAAGATTTATTTATTTTTGCTTTCGATCCGATAGCAATCGTAGTATTACAATAGATAAGGTAACATGGTTTCGGCTGCAGGGTGTGTCAGCAGTAAAACGCAGCCGCGTTAATGCGGGCCCCGTAAATCGAGCTTTATCAGCGAAGCTCATTAGTATGCCGCGTAACGTGTTGATCTTCTATCGCAGTGTACACAACAGCCTGCGCAAATATACCGGCGAATAAACGCGCAAATGTGTGCCATTGACGAGTATTAGTTACATTTAAAACAAACACCCTCGCACTGTATTACACGTAATATACTTTTTCACGTAGTAAATTTAAACGCACTATATCATACACACTGTATTACACACATGTAACGGTTATCTACCGTACCACATTGTACCTTATAATACATAGTATCTTACAATATGTCATACTTAAGTTTTATAGTGTAGGTAACTTACCGTCACATATACATTCTAATTCATTTTCTCACACACAATTATAATTGTCATACGCATATTATAGTGTAACACCTTATTATAAATACTATTGAATCCGAATCGTACACAGTACCTTACACAGTGTCTTATGTATAGTATAGCCATTTTCAACCTGGGTGAATCTGCCAGAGTTGATTCAAATGATCCTAGATGGGTACATGTTTGCGCTGCTTATTGTCAGACAATAGATAAAAATAGTAAAGATAGGCCGATCAGAACATATTTTTACGTAAACCAGCTTCATACAAGCAAACAGTAGCGTCATCTCGCCGCCGCCGCTGTCCCAACCACAGCACTCTCTCAACTACCTGGTGGCCTTATACTGTTGGTACTAATGACTGCCATAAACTGGTGACATTTGTTCGCGCGGTCCGCCGGGTCTAAAGTATAGGTGTCAATATGTCAAACATTTCACGTAGATAAACGACACGGGCTGTCTCGTCAAAAGTACTCTGTGGTTGGATCTGTAATCTGCACTATTATATCTATAATATAATCTATTAATATATCTAGATGTAGATGGGTCGTCAAACATTTGCAAACATTCAAATGACCCCAGATGGGTACATGTAAGCGCTACCGAGTGCCAGACATTGATAAAGGTACGGTCTAGCATGGTTGGATCAGTAATATTGCAAACCTAGTGTCATTATAATCTGGTATTAAAACTATCATAATTACTGCAATTATTATACTTTAGTATGCTTTATTATAGTTTAGTATGCTTTGATAACTTTGACGTTTAACCTTAACGACGCCGCACCGGAAGGCTGGGTAGATGTAGATGGGTCGTAAAACATTTGCTTGTATTCCGCTGCCGAATTCCAGATTTAATGTCTGGAAATAAAGAATCATTATTATTATTAATTATTATATTTTAGTATGCTTTATTATAGTTTAGTATGCTTTGATAATTTTGAGGTTTCGCGTAGATGTAGATGGGTCGTCAAACATTTGCAAGTATTCATGACCCTAGATGGGTACATGTTTGCGTTGCCGAGTGCCAGACATTGATAAACGACACGGGCTATTATTCACTATCAGATCGATCTGACATGTTTACCTTCCTTACTCATTTGGGTATATATTTGGGTATCTGGGTGTGGGTGGGTTATGGGATATGTCCTAATAATTACGAACTGACCCAGCAAACGTTGTTTTGCTATATACAAATATTGATTATTATCTCACTTAGGTGTATGACAAATAGTTTGCGTCTTATTTCACTAGTAGTACTAGTAGTTCTTATTATACCGTATCTATACACAAAATAAATTAGTTAAGACGTTTTGTAGAAATTGTGTTACAAGTATTTTACACTTACAAAAATGATTGTCTATTCTGTGAAAATTAAACTGCTTTCGGATTTTTTCCTTTACTTTTGTGTTATCAGACTTTGCTTCTTGACTTTAATGACTCTAAAAACAATGGGAAGAATCCCAAGGGTTTTAGTTTACGAGCCGTAAAATTAACGAGATAAGTGACCGTAACTTTTGATCAGATTGAATTTAGAGCCTTGAACTTTTAACGTATCCAAGGGATTTTAGAAATCTCAATTTCAGTCGTCGTTTAAAACTATTTTAGTAGACAGTACACTTTACCATGTTTTTTTAGGCGTGCGGAAAGTTCTTCTTTTCCGCACTAGTAGGTTTTTTTTGTTTTACTCCTGCATTTTACATCTAAATTCTAAATGAATGAAGGAGGTTTTTAATAAAACAGATATTGGTGTATAAATAAATAAATAAATAAAAAGAAAAATATATAATATAGTATAAATAATATCAATACAATATATTTTCAATGATTTCCTTTTATTTTTTCACAAAAGTGTTCAATAATATTATCGCAAATTGTATTACAAATAGTCGTTCATTGCACCTGTCATTTCCATTCGTCTCCATTTTTAACCGGGACACGTGAAGAAATAATATACTTTCCACATTTATATCGAAATGGAGTTGTCAAATGATAATAATTCGTCGACTTACAACGAAGGTCTCATAAACTCTAAACTTTATACACAGTATATTCCTAATTTCAAATCCTAGTTGTTGTCAACTATTACGGAACTACATCCTAACTCCAGCGGTTCATAATAAACATACACATGGCGTTTTATCCGCACTAACTTTACTCCGCGTGAGTGTTCGCTGAATTCATAATGCGCCTCATTTCTGAGTTTCTGAGCAACATCCAAATAGATCCGTTCCACCACATCGAACAACACAACTCATATTTTTTTACACTAGGTTTACAAGTTAATGTACCTATGTAATGTGAAAAACGTTACATATAGACTATGATACTGATCTTTTCCAATGAAAACATATATATTTTAAAAAATCACTGGCGGTATACATGCGGAGTTCATACTTGTTGTAAGTGTAAATAGGCGATTTAAAACGTTTCAAACCAAATTTTGAGGTTTTAAACGAAAATAATGGTATACGATATAATATTTAGTGGCGAATCCACTCATGTCATTAGAACTCAAAAAACTTCACTATTAAAGAAAATGTAACTCTCTATTGTTATTAATAGCAAAAACAACAGCTGTCAGAGGTGTTAATTCTTGGAGCCCTTGTTATTTTCCATGTTTAGAAGCAGGTCAGTACCCTTGACTTGACGGCAAAGCCTTGTTAAATAAGCCCTGTCATGCACTTCTAGTATTTTCGTTTTAAGAAGCAAAGTTTTCTTTTGCTAAAAGAATTGCTAGCTATTCAAAGAGAGTTTGACAGTGATCCTAAAAAATTAGTTTATCGTATATGTGACAGTGCGTCAGTTTGCAAGTATGTTTGGTCCTCGATTACGCCACAAGTGCCGATGGACATCAACGATTCCCGCGTATTGTAGGATAATCCGAAAGAAAAATGACCCAAGGTGGTATCAAGTTTTCTCATGAACCAAAATCAAAATATTCTAGGGAAATAAAGAACCATTGGCACTAGGATTTTTTTTTTCATATCCGGAATTTAATTTTGCATACATTTTTTTAATAGTTATTTTCTTTTCAATGCACATTTACTGTCATACAGATTTTATTGAGAAGTACAACTTGTTTATTTACCTATAACTTTGTAATGTTGATGTTAATTAAAAAAAAAGTAAGAATAAAGTAAAGTAGGGACCGTAATCAAGTTTAGATTTAAATCAGCTCGGTACGGGATTTCATATATCTATGGTCATTTTTCTTTGCCATAGAAATCATACTTACTAAGCATAATATCAGAAAGAACATTCAGGTTCTTAAGCAAGGAATGAGCACGAGAACTTGGCACGAGGCTTCTTACTGAAAATCCCCGATCCTTTTTAAATAACTTTCTTTTTACTCTGCTTTAATCATATATTTAAAAAAATATATGTTTCTCTTCTTGCTTTTAAAAATACAAGAGATAAGAGAACCTTTAGTTTCCTCGAGAAAATGCTGACACATCAAAACAGTTAGTAGGAGCTAACGTGGAGTATAAAGGACAAATCCGATTGCCCGTAATGCTAGAGGAAGGAAAATACTAAGCTGTCTTTAATACCAAAGTGTCAAGCGCAATCGAGTGTGTAATCTAAAGCCTTGGTCAGACTAACTTGCGATTGCAGCAATTTTAATATAAGACAGCAGAAGCTTTCATTGTATTTAATGATTAAACCATAGAAACTTCATAACTACAGTATTAGTTAAAGATAAGGGAAAATTAAGATCATATATTGTTAAAGGTTACCTTAATAAGTATCCAATCTTAATATATATAAATCTCGTGTCACAATGTTTGTCCTCAATGGACTCCTAAACCACTTAACCGATTATAATAAAATTCGCACACCATGTGCAGTTCGATCCAACTTGAGAGATAGGATAGTTTAAATCTCAATTTATCTATTTTTTATTACCCCTAAGGGCAAAACAACGTTTGCCAGGTCAGCTAGTATTACTATATATATAGCTGCTTGTGCTGATTGGCCACTGACTGACTGATTGATCACCTCTCCTGAACAATTTTGTATGAAAAATATTTTTTTCAAGGATGATGTCGTATAGAGGGGAAAAATTCATGAGGAGGAAAAATACGGAGAGAGCTGATGATTGAGGATTGAGGAGACGGGTGAAGAGCACAGCGAAAGTATTGAAGATAGGTGGGGGGTGCTCGACCAAATGTCATTCGAAACGTCATGCAATTGGCAGTGAGCTGAAAAAAGTTCAAAATGGCGGATTCAAGATGGCCGCCATACAAACTTCTTCGGTGTCTATCTCGGAAAGTATAAAGGATGGAAGAGTGGTTTCTTGACAAGAAGTGATCAGCACCCGAAGGTCTATTTGACGGATAGAAAAAAATCCAATATGGTGGAATTTTTTTTTTTCAAAGAAAATGTATGGGGAATTTTAAAGCGGTTCTATATAGGCGGAAAGACAGCACGCGGGCCACATGTGGCCCGCGCCCCCACGCGCCCTACTAGTTAATATATATATATAGCTGCTTGTGCTGATTCAACACTGACTCACTGACTCATTGATCACCTCTCCTGAACAATTTTGTATGAAAATTTTTTTTTTGAAGGACACTGTCGTATAGAGGGAAAAAATTCATGAGGAGGAAAAATACGGAGAGAGCTGATGATTGAGGATTTCGAAGACAGGTGAAGAGCACGGGGAGGGTATCGAAGATAGGTGGGGGGTGCTCGACCAAATGTCATTTGAAATGTCATCCAACTGCCAATGAGCTGAAAAAAAATTCAAAATGGCGGATTCAAAATGGCCGCCATACGAATTTCGCCGATATCTCGGAAAGTATAAAAGATGGAAGAATGGTTTCTTGACAAGAAGTGATCAGGACCCGAAGGTCTATTTGATGGATAGAAAAAAAAATTCAAAATGGCGGAATTTATTTTTTCATAGAAAATGTATGAGGAATATTGAAGAGACCAAGATTTGTAAAACATGAAGTGCTTTGATGCGGTTTTTTGGAAGACTACCAGAGAAAATATGGAATGAGGTGATGATTGAGGATTTTAAAGACAGTCAAGGAGCATGGGCAAGGTATTATAGTTAGGTGGGGACTGCTGAAACAAAAAATACTCGGAACTTCAAGCAATTGGCAGTGAGCTGAAAAAAAAACAAAATGGCGGATTTAAGATGGCCGCCATACTAATTTCGTGTTGTTCTATCTCGGAAAGTTTAAAAGATAAGAGAGTGGTTTCTTAGCAAGAGGTGATCAGGATCTCAAGTTCTACGGGATGCATGGAGATAAATTCACTGTGGCGGAATTTATCTTTCCATGGAAAATGTACATACTATGAGAAGAGATAGTGATCTAGGATTTGGATGATGATTGAGAAGCACTGTCATGGTTTTAAAGATAGTTAAGGGCAGTTCGAACAAAAAAATACGCTGAACCTCATCATGAGGTTCAGCGTATTTTTTTGTTCGAACTGCCCTTAACTATCTTTAAAACCATGACAGTGCTCCTTGGTAATTTTTTCAGCTCACTGCCAATCGGATTTCAATGGGCGATGGAGATGTTGGCGATACCTTAATGGGCGGGAAGACAGCACGCGGGCCACATGTGGCCCGCGCACACACGCGCCCTACTAGTTATTATACTATATATAGCTCAATTACCACTGACTGACTGATTGACATAATTGTTCTCCCAGAAGGAGACAGAAAACGATATAATGATGTACGGGAGATGTGTTCGGGTGCGGGAGTTGACTAGGGAAAAATTATGACATTTCAGAAAAACAAGATGGCGGCCGACGTGACTTTCGTAACTCTTTTGTTTTCCAACCGATTTCCTTCAAAATTGCAGTTTCTTGAGGCAATGAGTAAATGGTTTTTAGAAAAATTGGAAAAATTTTGAAAAACAAGATGGCGGCCGAGCTGTGGTGTTTTAAAATTTTTCATTTTTCGACCCCAAACCGCGGCACCACAGATCCTAAACGGGGTGGTTGAGGATGTCAATTTTTTCTTGTTTCGCCCACAATTATCCTGAATTTTGACAAAACGGGAGTAATTTTTCAAAATCCAAGATGGCGGCTGTTCTGGCGGCCAATCAGTGTGAGGTATGAAAAATCGCAATTTTGAAAGTCAAATTTCTCGCAGTTGGCATCATCGGAGCGTTTCGACATCTATTGGGAGATTGTGTGTATAGACTCGAAGTATAGAGTGGGGGAAAAAAAATTACCCCATTTCTCGGGAAATTTCGAGATTTTCCCCAAAAAGTAAAAAATCGAAATACGGACTTTTTGCAAAATCCGAGTATAAGCGATCACGTGTTTTACTCATACAAATGACATTTGAGTATTTTTGTCGCCGAGGACTGGCAACACTGGAATCTATCAAAGTAAAAGTGATTTTCGACATGGTCACTTTTCAGGGGCTATTGTGGCGCCTGGGTGCGAGCGAGATGAAAACTTGAAACGTCATCAGGGGCGGTATATCCTGTAGTTACTGGGAAAAATACGAAACTGTGTAAAATATTTACCGCAAATGAGGTGGCGGCCATTTTGTATTTTTTTCTGTTTTTGAAAATTTTGATCGTGTTTTTGAGGCACTTGGCAACATTTCGGAAAGTCGACATGTATGAACCGACTGTGTAACTCGACGGGCAGTATCGAAATATATAGAAAGTGTTGCCACATTTGGGGTAGTTTTCGTGATTTTCCCCAAAACGTCCTCCTGTAAAATTTTGTATGAACAATTTTTTTTTCTCTTATGGCTTCGTATAGAAGTCAAGAAATGACTCGGCGAAAAATATGGAGAGAGCTGATGATTGAGGATTTCAGAGTCGGGTGAAGAGCACAGCCAGGGTATTGAAGATAGGTGGGGGGTGCTCTACCAAATGTCATTCGAAATCTTGTGGAGTTACCAATGAGCTAAAAAAAATTTCAAAATGGCGTAAAAAAGATGGCCGCCATACAAATTTCGTCTGAGTCTATCTCAGAAAGTATAAAAGTTAGAAAAGTAGTTTCTTAGCAAAAGATAATCAGGACGACAAGGTATATCTATTGAAAGAAAAAAAAATTCAAAATGGCGGAAATTTTTTTTTCATACTAAATTGTATGGCGACTTGGATCTATAAGAAAATTGGCATTGTTCTCCTAGAAACAGACACAAAACGATACAATGATGTATCGGAGATGTGTTTGGGTGCGGAAGTGTAGTAAAAAAAAATTATGACATTTCAGAAAAACAAGATGGCGGCCGACGTGACTTTCATTACTCTTTTGTTTTCCAACCGATTTCGTTCAAAGTCACAGTACTCGAGGAAATGAGTAAATGATTTCTAGAAAAATTGGAAAAATTTGGAAAATCAAGATGGCGGCCGAGCTGTGGTGTTTTAAAATTTTTCATTTTTCGACCCCAAACCGCGACGCCACAGATCCTAAACGGAGTACTCGATGATAATAGTTTTTTCTTGGTTTGCTTACAATTATCCTGAATTTTGAAGAAATGGTAGTAATTTTTCAAAATCCAAGATGGCGGCTGTTCTGGCGGCCAATCAGTGTGAGGTACGAAAAAACGCAATTTTAAAATTAAATTTTCACGCACTTGGCAACATCGGAGCGTTTTGACTTCTATGGGGCGATTGTGTGCATAGACTAGAAGTTTTGAATGGGGCAGAAAAAATTACCCCATTTCTCGGGAAATTTCGAGATTTTCCCCAAAAAGTAAAAAATCGAAATACGGACTTGTCGTGAATTCCGAGTATGAGCGATCACATGTCTTACTTGTAGAAATGACATTTGAGTATTTTGTCGCCGAGGACTGGCAACACTGGAATCTATCATAGTAAAAGTGATTTTTGACATGGTCACTTTTCAGGGGCTATCGTGACGCCTGGGTGCGAGCGAGATGAAAAATTGAAACGTCATCAGGTGCGCTACATCCTGTAGTTACTGGGAAAAATACGAAACTATGTAAAATATTTCTGTGAACTGAGGTGGCGGCCATTTTGTATTTTTTTTCTGATTTTGAAAATTTTGATCGTGTTTTTGAGGCACTTGGCACATTTCGGAAAGTCGACATGTATGAACCGATTGTGTAACTCGACCGGCAGTATCGAAATATATAGAAAGTGTTGCCACATTTGGGGTAGTTTTCGAGATTTTCCCCATAATGTCCTCCTGAAAAATTTTGTATGAACAATTTTTTTTCACTTATGGCTTAGTATAGAAGTCAAGAAATGACTCGGCGAAAATTATGAAGAGAGAGCTGATGATTGAAGATTTCGGAGACGAGTGAAGAGCACAGCCAGGGTATTGAAGATAGGTGGGGGGTGCTCGACCATATGTCATTCGAAACCTCGTGCAATTGCCAATGAGTGGAAATTTTTTTCTAAATGGCGAAAAAAAGATGGCCGCCATACAAATTTCGTCGGTGCCTATCTCAGAAAGTATGAAAGATAGAAAAGTGGTTTTTTTAGCAAAAGATGACCAGGACGAAGAAGTCTATTTATTGAAAAGAAAAAAATTTCAAAATGGGGCAATTTTTTTTTTCATAAGTACTAATTTGTATGGCGATTAGGAGCTATAAGAAAATTTACATTGTTCTTCTAGACACAGATAAAAACGATACAATGATGTACGGGAGACGTGTTTGAGTGCGGGAGTCGAGTAGGGAAAAATCATGACATTTCAGAAAAACAAGATGGCGGCCGACGTGACTTTCATAACTAAACTCGCCGGCATATTTAGCGGAACATAAAAAAAAAGTCCATAATTAAAAAAATATGGTTTTATTTTAAAATCTACTTACTACACTTCTTTTGTTATTTAAAGTTTCATTTGTTTTTACTTAAAATGAGATTACATTAAGAACAGATTTTGCGAGTAAAGGCTATTTGTGAAAAATGGTACATTTTTGAACTTTTCATGTAACCTTGAAAAGTGAAATTTAATATTAAAATTACAATTAATTAAATTAGAAAAATAGTGATTAATATCGCGTATTTCCTCCACGTGCTCTTATTAAAGTTTCTACCCGTCTAGGCATACTGAGAATGATGTTATCGATGGTCTCCTGGGATAGTCTCCGCCATTCCTCAACTACGGCGATTCGCAGTTCTCCCACGTTGGCAGGAGCTGGAATTCTGGACTTAACTTTTCTTTTCAGCAAGTCCCAAATGATCTCTATCGGGTTCATATCCGGTGATCTCGCCGGCCACTCCATAACAGTGATATTCATATCATTAAGATAAGCTTGAGTTACCCGAGCGGTATGCGGCAGAGCATTATCCTGCATAAAAACAAAATCGTCACCGATATATGGGGCAAACGGTACGACATTTTCTTCTAAAACTTCTCTGATATAGCGGTCTGCAGTCAGACTCCCTCTGTCAATCACTAACAAGTCTGTGCGAGCTCCCAAACAAACGCCCGCCCAAACCATTATTGATCCACCACCGTATGCAACTGCAGTTTCAAAATTTGTCTGAATGTATCGTTCTCCTTTGCGTCTGTATATTCTTTGCCTGCCATCAATTTGATTTAAGAGAATTCTTCACTCATCACTAAACAATACCTTACTCCATCACTAAACAATACCTCACTCCGCGTTCCAAAGTCGATGTTCCTGAGCAAAAGTTAACCTGTTTCTACGATGATTTACCTCGAGCCTTGGAGCCTTGGCGGGCACAAATGAACCCAAACCAGCTTCTTCGAGCCTTCTTCGTACCGTACGCTCACTTACGGTTACACCCCGCAATGCTTCTAACTCATGTCGGGCTTGGACGGCCGTCAAACGGGGGTTCCTACGTACACGAAGCCGAATGAAACGATCATCCCTACTCAAAGTGCGTCTTTTTCTGCCTTGTCCTGCTCTTCTCACATAAGTACCGGTCTCCCTGAACCGTTGGATACTGCGATGGATCGTTGAAACTGGTCGATGAAGATCTCTGGATATCACTCTGTAGGTTTGACCATTTCTTCGCATTTCGAGTGCCCTGGCAATCTCCGTTGGGGCTAAGTCAGGCATAATTCAGTCATCAACTCCAGAAAGATACGCGATTAAAAAAAAACTAACAAAAAACAGTATTTCAATGAAATTTTAGATCAAACTCAGAAGGAAGAAATACTCGAAGTTCGCTCCAGATAAGGTGTATTTGAATAAAATTAAAACAATTGCATAAAATGTGATGTTCAGTTGTTTTCTTAATTTGAAAATATTTCTTTTTAAATTAAATAAGGTATAAACCAACCAGCAACTTTATATGATACTGATATCAAACCTTTTTTTTATGTTCCGCTAAATATGCCGGCGAGTTTATTTTGTTTTCCAACCGATTCCGTTTAAAAGCGCAGCACTCGAGGAAATGAGTAAATGGTTTTTAAAAAAATTGGAAAATTTAGAAAAACTAGATGCGGCCGAGCAGTGATGTTTTAAAATTTTTCATTTTTCGACCCCAACCCGCGGCGCCACTGATCCTAAACGGGGTGGTTGAAGATGTTAATTTTTGCATGGTTCGCCCACAATTACCCTGAATTTTGACAAAACGGGAGTAATTTTTGAAAATCCAAGATGGCGGCTGTTCAGGCGGCCAATCAGTGTGATGAACAAAAAAACGCGATTTTGAAATTCAAATTTCTCACACTTGGCAGCATCGGAGCGTTTCGACTTCTATGGAGCAATTTTGTGTACTCGAAGTGTTGAGTGGGATAGAAAAAATTACCCCATTTCTCGGGAAATTTCGATATTTTCCCCAAAAAGTAAAAAATCTAAAAACGGACATTTTGCAAAATCCGAGTATTAGCGATTATGTGTTTTACTCGTACAAATGACATTTGGGTAGTTTTGTCGCCGAGGACTGGCAACACTGGAATCTATCATAGTAAAAGTTATTTTCGAAATGGGCACTTTTCAGGGGCAATCGTGGCGTCTGGGTGCGAGCGAGATGAAAAATTGAAACGTCATCGGGAGCGATATATCCTGTAGTTACTGGGAAAAATACAAAACTGTGTAAAATATTTCTGTGAACTGAGATGGCGGCCATTTTGTATTTTTTTCTGTTTTTGAAAATTTTTATCGTGTTTTTGAGGCACTTGGGAACATTTCGGAAAGTCGACGTGTACAAACCGGTTGTGTGACTCAACAGGCAGTATCGAAATATAAAAGCAGTGTTGCCACATTTGGGGTAGTTTTCGTGACTTTCCCCAAACTGTCCTCCTGTAAAATTAAGTATGAACAATTTGTTTTTCACTTGTGGCTTCGTATAGAAGTCAAGAAATAACTCGGTGAAAAATATGGAGAGAGCTGATGATTGAAGGTTTCGGAGACGGGTGAAGAGCACAGCCAGGGTATTGAAGATAGGTGTGTGCTCGACCAAATGTCATTTGAAACCTCGTGCAATTGCCAATGCGCTGAAAAAAATTTCAAAATGGCGAAAAAAAGATGGCCGCCATACAAATTTTGTCGGTGTCTATCTCAGAAAGTATGAATGATAGAAAAGTGATTTCTAAGCAATAGAAGATCAGGACGAGAAGGTTTATTTATTGGAAGAAAAAAAAATTGAAAATGGCGGAAATTTATTTTTCATACTAAATTGTATGGCGATTGGGAGCTATAAGAAAATTGACATTGTTCTCCTAGAAACAGACATAAAACGATAAAATGATGTTTGGGAGACATATTTAACTGCGGGAGTAGAGAAGGAAAAAATTATGACATTTCAGAAAAACAAGATGGCGGCCGACGAGACTTTCGTAACTCTTTTGTTTCCAACCGATTTCGTTCAAACTTGCGGTGCTCGAGGAAATGAGTAAATGGTTTTTAGAAAAAGAAGAAAAATTTAGAAAAACAAGATGGCGGCCGAGCAGTGGTGTTTTCAAATTTTTCATTGTTCTACTTCAAACCGAGACGGGTTAATTCAAATTTGTCACATTTGGCAACATCAGAACATTAGGACGTTAATGGCGTGATCGTGCTGATAGACTCTGGGTGTAAATTGATGAAAAAAAATTACCCCATTTTTCGGGAAAATCAAAATACGGACTTTTTGCAAAATCCGAGTATAAGCGACCACGGAAATTGCTCCAAGCAGTTACGCGGTCCGCTTTAGCGGGCCGCGCCCCCACGCAAAAAACTAGTTATAATATATATAGCTCAATTACCACTGACTGACTGATTGACATAATTGTTCTCCCAGAAAGAGACAGAAAACGATATAATGATGTACGGGAGATGTGTTCGGGTGCGGGAGTCGACTAGGGAAAAATTATGACATTTCAGAAAAACAAGATGGCGGCCGACGTGACTTTCGTATCTCTTTTGTTTTCCAACCGATTTCGTTCAAAGTTGCAGCACTCGAGGAAATGAGTAAATGGTTTCTAGAAAAATTAAAAAAAATTGGGAAAAACAAAATGGCGTCTGAGATGTAGCGTTTTAAAATTTTTCATTTTTCGACCCCAAACCGCGGCGCCACAGATCCTAAACGGGGTGGTTGAAGATGTCAATTTTTGCTTGATTCGCTCACAATTATCCTGAATTTTGACAAAACGTGAGTAATTTTTCAAAATCCAAGATGGCGGCTGTTCTGGCGGCCAATCAGTGTGAGGTATGAAAAATCGCAATTTTGAAACTCAAATTTCTCACAGTTGGCAGCATCGGAGCGTTTCGACTTCTATGGGGCGATTGTGTGTAAAGACTCGAAGTATTGATTGGGGAAGAAAAAATTACCCCATTTCTCGGGAAATTTCGAGATTTTCCCCAAAAAGTAAAAAATCGAAATACAGACTTTTTGCGAAATCCGAGTATAAGCGATCACGTGTCTTACTCATACAAATGACATTTGAGTATTTTTGACGCCGAGGACTGGCAACACTGGAATCTATCAAAGTAAAAGTGATTTTCGACATGGTCACTTTTCAGGGGCTATCGTGGCGTCTGGGTGCGAGCGAGATGAAAACTTGAAACGTCATCAGGAGCGGTATATCCTGTAGTTACTGGGAAAAATACGAAACGATGTAAAATATTTCTGTGAACTGAGTTGGCGGCCATTTTGTATTTTTTTCTGATTTTGAAAATTTTGATCGTGTTTTTGAGGCACTTGGCCACATTTCGGAAAGTCGACATGTATCAACCGATTGTGTAACTCAACGGGTAGTATCGAAATATATAAGCAGTGTTGCCACATTTGGGTTAATTTTCGAGATTTTCCCCAAAATGTCCTCCTGTAAAATTTTGTATGAACATTTTTTTTTCACCTATGGCTTCGTATAGAAGTCAAGAAATGACTCGGTGAAAAACGTGGAGAGCGCTGATGATTGAGGATTTCGGAGACGGGTGAAGAGCACAGCCAGGGTATTGAAGATAGGTGAGGGGTGTTCGACCAAATGTCATTCGAAACCTCGTGCAATTGCCAATGAGCTGAAAAAATTTTCAAAATGGCGAAAAAAAGATGGCCGCCATACAAATTTCGTCGGTGTCTATCTCAGAAAGTATGAAAGATAGAAAAGTAGTTTCTTAGCAAAAGATAATCAGGACGACAAGGTATATCTATTGAAAGAAAAAAAAATTCAAAATGGCGGAAATTTTTTTTTCATACTAAATTGTATGGCGACTTGGATCTATAAGAAAATTGGCATTGTTCTCCTAGAAACAGACATAAAACGATACAATGATGTATGGGAGATGTGTTTGGGTGTGGAAGTGTAGTAAAGAAAAATTATGACATTTCAGAAAAACAAGATGGCGGCCGACGTGACTTTCAAAACTCTTTTGTTTTCCAACCGATTTCGTTCAAAGTCACAGCACTCGAGGAAATAAGTAAATGATTTCTAGAAAAATTGGAAAAATTTGGAAAATCAAGATGGCGGCTGAGCTGTGGTGTTTTAAAATTTTTCATTTTTCGACCCCAAGCCGCGGCGCCACAGATCCTAAACGGAGTACTCGATGATAATAGTTTTTTCTTGGTTTGCTTACAATTATCCTGAATTTTGAAGAAATGGTAGTAATTTTTGAAAATCCAAGATGGTGGCTGTTCTGGCGGCCAATCAGTCTGAGGAATGAAAAATCGCAATTTTGAAACTCAAATTTCTCACACTTGGAATCATCGGACCGTTCGACTTCTTAGGGTGATTGTGTGTATAGACTCGAAGTATTGAGTGGGGGAAAAAAAATACCCAATTTCTAGGGAAATTTCGAGATTTTACCCAAAAATTAAAAAATCAAAATATGGACATTTTGCGAAATCCGACTATAAGCGATCACGTGTCTTACTCGTAAAAATGACATTTTGGTATTTTTGTCACCGAGGACTGGCAACACTGGAATCTATCAAAATAAAAGTGATTTCGACATGGTCACTTTTCAGGGGCAATCATGTCGCCTGGGTGCGAGCAAAATGAAAATTTGAAACGTCATCGGGAGCGGTATATCCTGCAGTTACTGGGAAAAATACGAAACTGTGTAAAATATTTCTGTGAACGAAAGTGGCGGCCATTTTGTATTTTTTTCTGATTTTGAAAATTTTGAACGTGTTTTTGAGGCACTTGGCACATTTCGGAAAGTCGACATGTATGAACCGATTGTGTACAGTGTAACTCGACCGACAGTATTGAGATATATAAGCGGTGTTGCCACATTTGGGGTAGTTTTCGAGATTTTCCCCATAATGTCCTCCTGTAAAATTTTGTATGAACAATTTTTTTTTCACTTATGGCTTAGTATAGAAGTCAAGAAATGACTCGGCAAAAATTATGGAGAGAGCTGATGATTGAAGATTTCGGAGACGAGTGAAGAGCACAGCCAGGGTATTGAAGATAGGTGGGGGGTGCTCGACCAAATGTCATTCGAAACCTCATGCAATTGCCAATGAGCTGAAATTTTTTCAAAATGGCGAAAAAAAGATGGCCGCCATACAACTTCGTCGGTGCCTATCTCAGAAAGTATGAAAGATAGAAAAGTCATCTTTTGCTAAGAAACCATCTTAGCAAAAGATGACCAAGACGAAGAGGTCTATTTATTGAAAAGAAAAAAATTCAAAATGGGGCAATGTTTTTTTTCATAAGTACTAATTTGTATGGCGATTAGGAGCTATAAGAAAATTGACATTGTTCTTCTAGACACAGATAAAAACGATACAATGATGTAGGGGAGACGTGTTTGAGTGCGGGAGTCGAGTAGGGAAAAATCATGACATTTCAGAAAAACAAGATGGCGGCCGACGTGACATGACTATTTTGTTTTCCAACCGATTCCGTTCAAAAACGCAGCACTCGAGGAAATGAGTAAATGGTTTTTAAAAAAATTGGAAAATTTAGAAAAACAAGATGCGGCCGAGCAGTGGTGTTTTAAAATTTTTCAATTTTCGACCCCAACCTGCGGCGCCACTGATCCTAAACGGGGTGGTTGAAGATGTTAATTTTTGCATGTTTCGCCCACAATTACCCTGAATTTTGACAAAACGGGAGTAATTTTTGAAAATCCAAGATGGCGCCTGTTCAGACGGCCAATCAGTGTGATGAACAAAAAAACGCGATTTTGAAATTCAAATTTCTCACACTTGGCAGCATCGGAGCGTTTCGACTTCTATGGAGCAATTGTGTGTACTCGAAGTGTTGAGTGGGACAGAAAAAATTACCCATTTGCGACATTTTGCGAAATCCGAGTATTAGCGATAACGTGTTTTACTCGTACAAATGACATTTGGGTAGATTTGTCGCCGAGGACTGGCAACACTGGAATCTATCATAGTAAAAGTTATTTTCGAAATGGGCACTTTTCAGGGGCAATCGTGTCGTCTGGGTGCGAGCGAAATAAAAAATTGAAACGTCATCGGGAGCGATATATCCTGTAGTTATTGGGAAAAATACAAAACTGTGTAAAATATTTCTGTGAACTGAGATGGCGGCCATTTTGTAACTTTTTTCGTTTTTGAGAATTTTAATCGTGTTTTTGAGGCACTTGGCAACATTTCAGAAAGTCAACATGTATGAACCGATTGTGTAACTCGGTGGGAAGTATCGAAATATATAGAAAGTGTTGCCACATTTCGGGTAGTTTTCGAGATTTTTCCAAAAATGTCCTTCTGTAAAATTTTGTATGAACATTTTTTTTTCACTTGTGGCTTCGTATAGGAGTCTAGAAATGACTCAGCGAAAAATATGGAGAGAGCTGATAATTGAGGATTACGGAGACGGGTGAGGAGCACAGCCAGAGTATTTAAGATAGGTGCTCGACCAAATGTCATTCCAAACCTCGTGCAATTGCCAATGAGCTTAAAAATTTTTCAAAATGGCGTACATAAAAAAGATGACCGCCATACAAATTTCGTCTAAGTCTATCTCAGAAAGTATGAAATATAGAAAAGGGGCTTCTTAGCAAAAGATGATCACGAGGAGGAAGTCTATTTATTGAAAATAACAAAATTTTCAAAACGGTGGAATATATTTTTGTCCTACTAATTTGTATGGCAATTAGGATATTCGATTGATGAATATATGAAAGAAAGCAAAATCGGTCCCCCGACCATTCATTAAAAAAAACAGCAACGCCCTAACAGGGTCTCATGTATTAAGAATAATATTTTGTGCATGAAAGCTGACAATAAATGAAATGAAATGAAATGAAATGAAATAGGAGCTTTAATAAAATTGTCATTGTTCTCCTGGAAATAGATAGAAAACTATACGTATGGGAGATGTGTTCGAGGGTGAGATATGAAAAGGGAAAAATTATGACATTTCAGAAAAACAAAATGGCGACCGACGTGACTTTCGAACATTTTTTGTTTTCCAACCGATTTCATTTAAAGTCGCAGTACTTTTGGATACAAGTAAATAGTTTTTAGAAAAAGTAGAAAATTTGGGAAAAACAAGATGGCGGCTGAGCTGTAGTGTTTTTTAAAATTTTCATTCTTTCTCACCACATACTCCGATTCCGGGACACCACAGATCCGAAACGGGATTGTCGAGGATGATAATTTTTTAGTATTTCACCTACAACTATTCTGAAATTGACAGAACGGGGATAGATTCGTCAAAAAAAATTACCCCATTTTTCGGGAAAAATCAAAATACGGACTTTTTGCAAAATCCGAGTATGAGCGACCACGGAAATTGCTCCAAGCAGTTACGCGGTCCGCTTTAGCGGGCCGCGCCCCCACGCAAAAAACTATTATACTATATATAGCTCAATTACCACTGACTGACTGACTGACTGACTGATTGACATAATTGTTCTCCCAGAAGGAGACGGAAAATGATATAATGATGTACGGGAGATGTGTTCGGGTGCGGGAGTCGACTAGGGAAAAATTATGACATTTCAGAAAAACAAGATGGCGGCCGACGTGACTTTCGTAACTCTTTTGTTTTCCAACCGATTTCGTTCAAACTTGCAGTATTCGAGGAAATGAGTACATGGTTTCTAGAAAAATTGGAAAAATTTGAAAAAACAAGATGGCGGCCGAGCTGTGGCGTTTTAAAATTTTTCATTTTTCGACCCCAAACCGCGGCGCCACAGATCCTAAACGGGGTGGTTGAAGAAGTCAATTTTTTCTTGTTTCGCCCACAATTATCCTGAATTTTGGCAAAATGTGAGTAATTTTTAAAAATCCAAGATGGCGGCTGTTCTGGCGGCCAATCAGTCTGACGTACGAAAAAACACGATTTTGAAATTCAAATTTCTCATAGTTGGCAACATCGGAGCGTTTCGACTTCTATGGGACGATTGTGAGTTTCGACTCGAAGTATTGAGTGGGGGAAAAAAATTACCCCATTTCTCGGGAAATTTCGAGATTTTCCCCAAAAAGTAAAAAATCGAAATACGGACTGAGCGACCACGCGTCCTACTCGTACTAATGACATTTGGGTAGTTTTGTCACCCGGCATTGGCAACACTGGAATCTATCAGAGTAAAAGTGATTTTTGACATGGTCACTTTTCAGGGGCTATCGTGTCGCTTGGGTGCGAGCGAGATGAAAAATTAAAACGTCATCAGGTGCGCTATATCCTGTAGTTACTGGAAAAAATACGAAACCTTGTAAAATATTTCTGTGAATTGAGGTGGCGGCCATTTTGTATTTTTTTCTGTTTTTGAAAATTTTGATCGTGTTTTTGAGGCACTTGGCCACATTTCGGAAAGTCGACATGTATCAACCGACTGTGTAACTCAACGGGTAGTATCGAAATATAAGCAGTGTTGCCACATTTGGGTTAATTTTCGAGATTTTCCCCAAAATGTCCTCCTGTAAAATTTTGTATGAACATTTTTTTTTTCACCTATGGCTTTGTATAGAAGTCAAGAAATGACTCGGTGAAAAACATGGAGAGCGCTGATGATTGAGGATTTCGGAGACGGGTGAAGAGCACAGCCAGGGTATTGAAGATAGGTGAGGGGTGCTCGACCAAATGTCATTCGAAACCTCGTGCAATTGCCAAGGAGCTGAAAAAATTTTCAAAATTGCGAAAAAAAGATGGCCGCCATACAAATTTCGGCGGTGTCTGTCTCAGAAAGTATGAAAGATAGAAAAGTGGTTTCTAAGCAAGAGAATATCAGGAAGAGAAGGTATATCTATTGGAAGAAAAAAAATTCAAAATGGCGGAATATTTTTTTTTTCATACTAAATTGTATGGCGATTAGGAGCTATGGGAAAATTGTCATTGTTCTCCTGGAAACAGATAGAATAAGATACAACAATGATGTATGGGAGATGTATTTGGGTGCGGAAGTGTAGTAAAGAAAAATTATGACATTTCGTAAAAACAAGATGGCGGCCGACGTGACTTTCGTAACTCTTTTGTTTTCCAACCGATTTCGTTCAAAGTCACAGCACTCGAGGTAAATGATTTCTAGAAAAATTGGAAAAATTTGGAAAATCAAGATGGCGGCCGAGCTGTGGTGTTTTAAAATTTTTCATTTTTCGACCCCAAACCGCGGCGTCACAGATCCTAAACGGCGTAGTTGTGGATGTTAATTTTTTAGTATTTCACCTACAACTATTCTGAAATTGACAGAACGGGGATAGATTCGTGAAAAAAAATTACCCCATTTTTCGGGAAAAATCAAAATACGGACTTTTTGCAAAATCCGAGTATGAGCGACCACGGAAATTGCTCCAAGCAGTTACGCGGTCCGCTTTAGCGGGCCGCGCCCCCACGCGAAAAACTAGTTACTATATATATAGCTACTCGTGCTGATTCACTGACTGACTGACTGATTATCACCTCTCCTGAACAATTTTGTATGAAAAATTTTTTTTTCACGGATGGGGTCTTATAGAAGAAAAAAAATCAATCCGAGGAAAAATACGGAGAGAGCTGATGATTGAGGATTTCGAAGACGGGTGAAGAGCACGGGGAGGGTATTAAAGATAGGTGGGGGGTGCTCGACCAAATGTCATTCGAAATGTCATGCAATTGGCAGTGAGCTGAAAAAAAGTTCAAAATGGCGGATTCAAGATGGCCGCCATACAAACTTCATCGGTGTCCATCACGAAGAGTATAAAATATGGAAGAGTGGTTTCTTGACAAGAAGTGATCAGGACCCCACTGTCTATTCGATGGATATAAAAAAAAATCAAAATGGCGGAATTTATTTTTCCATAGAAAATGTATAAGGAATATTGAAGAGACCACGAGTTGTAAAACATGAAG
Source organism: Coenonympha glycerion (assembly GCA_963855885.1). Classification (NCBI taxonomy): domain Eukaryota; kingdom Metazoa; phylum Arthropoda; class Insecta; order Lepidoptera; family Nymphalidae; genus Coenonympha; species Coenonympha glycerion. Next base: position 3,768,508 of record OY979638.1, on the reverse strand, counting down.
TGCTTTGATGCGGTTTTTTGGAAGACTACCAGAGAAAAATATGGAATGAGGTGATGATTGAGGATTTTAAAGACAGTCAAGGAGCATGGGCAAGGTCTTATAGTTAGGTGGGGACTGCTGAAACAAAAAATACTCGGAACTTCACGCAATTGGCAGTGAGCTGAAAAAAAAACAAAATGGCTGATTCAAGATGGCCGCCATACAAATTTCGTGTTGTTTTATCTCGGAAAGTATAAAAGATAAGAGAGTGGTTTCTTAGAAAGAGGTGATCAGGATCTCAAGTTCTACGGGATGCATGGAAAATAATGCACCGCACTGTGGCGGAATTTTACTTTCCATGGAAAATGTGCATACTATGAGAAGAGACAATGATCTAGGATTTGGATGATGATTGAGGAGCACTGTCATGGTTTTAAAGATAGTTAAGGGCTGTTCGAACAAAAAATACGCTGAACCTCATCCGATGAGGTTCAGCGAATTTTTTGTTCGAACTGCCCTTAACTATCTTTAAAACCATGACAGTGGTCCTTGGTATTTTTTTCAGCTCACTGCCAATCGGATTCCAATGGGCGATGGAGATGACGGCGATGACTTTATGGGCGGGAAGACTGCACGCGCCCTACTAGTTACTTATATATTATTGCTCGTTTTCACCAACATTTTAAGGTACACCTAAGCTCATGTGTCCCTTAAAATGTTGGTGAAAATATAAGAATAATATGTTCGTGCCAAACGTGTTACGCGTGTATAAAATAATACTTCAAATGTTCACTATAAATCATGGCCACTAAATGCATATCATTGAATGCCTAAAAAATAACAGCGTGACAATATTTGTTTTTTTAGTAGAATTATAACAATTTTTTATATTATTGTCCAGCTGCCGTGTTACACTGCTGTGGTTGTGCTGTGAACCATAAGATCCCACAGTCCTGCTGCTGTTTCGCGTCCCGTCTGCTCTCTGACCAAGGCTTAATATCGCTAAGACAAGCAAAGCGGTTCGGGACAGTTTCGTTTAATTCGAAAGCAAGGCCACCCTGTTAATACAAAAGTATTCAGCTAAAAGTGCTATTGGATCCTATCTCGTGTCTCCCAATGCCGCTGACTTACATTTGATTGCCGAAGTTTTATTGACATCCCACAATACCTACTGCTGATGTTTCGCGTCTCGTCTACACTCTGACCAAGGCTTAGTATCGCTAAGACAAGCGAAGCGGTTCGGGACAGTTTCATTTAATCCAAAAGCATGGCCACCCTGTTAATACCAAAGTACTCAACTAAAAGTGCTATTGGATCCTATCTCATGTCTCCCAATGCCGCCGACTTACATTTGATTGCCGAAGTTTTATTGTCTGAAACTTGCTACTATTTCGTCGTAAACTGGTGTAACTTTTAACTGTATCTACCAAGTTATGTACTGTCTTTGACATGAAGACGTTAAAGTTTGGCCCAGCTTCTTTTAATGAAATATCTAGTTAAAACTGGTTAAATAATATTTAAAATTATTTCTTTTAATTTATTTTGTTTTTCGTGATTTGTAAGCTTGTAGCACAATATAGGCTTCTTCTCTTCTTTTCAGTGAAAAGAAGACATAGGCTTATTGCTAATGATTTAAGACTTATTTCGTGGTTAGAGAACATATTGTTGTGTTTAGAACGGGTACATACCACGAGGTGCTAAAATGGAATGGTCACAAGCCTGTTAAGAACGGAACTCGTAAGCAGAGGATGCGTCCTTCGGAAGCACAAAGACAGATGGCCTACCTACCTTTTGTTAAAGGGGTGACTGACAGAATAGGTACATTGTTGAAGAAACATTACAATATCAAGACCGTGTTCACTCCTTTACAAAAGGTTGCTCAGATGATGCGTTCTCCGAAGGATCGCCTGCCATTCCAGTGTCCAGGAGTGTATAAAATCGACTGCAGCTGTGGCAGCTCCTACATAGGTCAAACCAAGAGACTCATATCTACCCGGGTGTCTGAACACATAAAAGCGGTAAGAAACAACGACCCACAGAAATCTGCGATCGCGGAGCATGTTCTACAGCCGGAAACAAATCACTGGATTGAACTCCACAACCCCCGAGTTCTGTCCACAGACCGCCACTACATACCTCGACTAGTGCGCGAAGCGATAGAAATTCGCAAACACCAGAATTTCAATCGTGAGGATGGTTTTAAGCTAGCCAGTATGTGGAATCCAGTAGTAGAATTATGCAAACCAGGACAGCGCCGCATGAAATCAAAAGTTAAAAGTGACGTTGTTAGTATATTTTGCCGAAATTTTCGCGAAGTTCCTGTGAAGAGAACGAGAAAGAGGGTAGTTCGCTACTGCCTATGACGGTTCCAGCTACACACCTCGCAACACCGCAGTCCTGTCGTGACCACGATCCATTTAACTGGGTCGAAATATCGGCACATAAAATCATCGTGTTATATCGTGGTATGTACCCGTTCTAAACACAACAATATAGGCTTATTGCCTTCTTTTCCCTGTAATTTCAATTATTTATGTAATATTTATTTTAAAGTGTTTACTTTAGGAAATTAATCTATTTTACATCAAATTCGACACTCTAGCCTACTATTTTCTAATGCCAAAATTGTTTCCGCAAAAATTGCACAAATGCCATGATCCTTTTTAAACATTTCACTTCACGAAATACGGTACGTGAATTATAGACCCCCTATCGCCCCCCCCCCTGTATACTAAACTTAAAATCCACACCGCGAGCAACCACACAGATACCTACTAGATGCATGTGTGTAGCAACATTTGGGAGAACAATTCAATTTACTTTTATGGAAGGTGATCCCTCTTCCACGGAAACTAATCATCGACCCCGCGCGACTCCTTATCTCTTTGAAGATCCCCGCACCGAATTCGCAGTGGGTGAGATGATGAAACTGAAAATTCAATTCGGTGCCGTAATCGCATACATCATCCGCCTTTGTTTCGTTTTTTTTTGTAATTTGTGAAATGTCAGTGACAAAGATCAAAGGAATTGGCTCCCTTCTTTTGACTCCCTTACATGTGAGACTGCTACCAAGTTGAATGCACGGTAAAAGTCACTGATTAAATTTATTGTTCTGTTAAAATCTTATTTCTCCTTCATTTGGCTTTGTATTTTCACCTTTTTTCACCTTTCTTCCAATATGGAAGGTTCTGAGTTTCTGACCACTGAAACACTTATAAGGGTTATACACAGTGATCTTATAAGGGTTCTGTTTTTTCTTTTGAGGTACGGAACCCTAAAAAAAGGAAACTGCTCAATGCTTTTTACCGCAAAGATGAAAACACAAACGACTGATCGTACTTTTGCAACGCAAGAAAGATCCCGATATTTTTATGGCTCGGACACCGGTTCTCGTGGACCTATGTAAATTTGATCGGTTCGCTGAACAAAGACCACGCTGTCCTATTTCCGAGCGATTTTCTTATTCAGCAACATTTAAAATATTGTAGGCTCACTCCAAAAATATCGGGAAACTTACATAATCCAATAAAAAGTTAGAAATCCTTCTATTCTACCTTAGCGATTTCGAATATCATTAAGAAAATAGAAAGAAGTGAGAATTTATTCTGTTTATTTTTATATTTGTTGAAGCAACAGAAATATGTACTACATCATCTGTGAAAATTTCAGCTGTCTATCACGGTTCAAAAAATACAGCCTAGTGACCTAGCCGGATGGACGGACGGACGGATGGACAGCGAAGTCTCAGTAATAGGTTCCCGTTTATACGCCTCGGGTACAGAAGATGGCTCATTATTATATAGCTCTATAATCCTAGTCTAAAAATCTGTTCCAAAAATAAATGTTTCCAGTCCAACTCTCCCCGAACTGGCAATTAGCGCTCATTACAGTGTCTGGAAAAAACACACCAAATTATTCAGCACAAATCTAGTCCATATGAAAGAATTTCCAGTTTGACAAAAAATATTTTGAAACAAGAGCGCAAAACTTTAATTATTTTTTACTAGAAATTTAAGGGAACAAAATATTTTAAAAGCGAAAGTGTGTATGTCTGCATGTACCTAATCTCCTAGTTTATTTGTCTCCATGTCCTGTAATAACACATATTTTTCTGATTTAGCGGAATTCCAACGAGGTCACCCAAGCAAAGCAAGGTCTAGCAAGTTTGTTTTTAATCACGATAAACAAAACAAAGGTGCCTTCATGCACCAATAAAACAAAAAAAAACTTGAAGCATTAAGAATATTAGGCTCCAAGTAAAGGTAGCCGTAGCATGTTACTCTTTGTTTACTTTTCTATTTCCATCCGCAACACCGCAAAAAGTGGCTTCGATAAAACGTAAGAAGATTATAGGAAAAAAGGATCCGACCGCTCTTCCGTAGAGAATCATTTGTCACAAGCCTCGTTTAAGAGCCTTCGTGAAGCCAAGGGCGGAAATCAAGGCACCTAACAAGGTGTTTTCTGAGCAGTTCACTCACTAAAGGAAATGTTTACCATAAAACATTGTTAGGTACTCTTTTCCTTCCCAACTTTAATAATACAGTGGCAGGTGTCTTAAAGGTTTTTTTTCGGTTTAGTTTAAGCTAGGCAAGTATTCTCAACAAATTCTAGACAACTATAGATTTTTAGAAGCCTGCGGTCAATAACGCGGTAAGTTGAAGTGATCTGAGTTTGTAAGTATGGATGCATGTATCTTTGTTACTCTTTCACGCCACAACTACTGAACAGATTTGACTGAAACTTGGACATAGATAGCTTAGAACCCGGATTAACGTATAGGGTACTTTTAATCCCGGAAAAATCCATCGTTCCCACGGAATTAGCGAAAAACCGATATTAAACCGAAGGTAGTAAATAATAAAGAAGAGAGACAATATTTGAAATATCAGAATCAAAACAATAAAAAATTAGATCCCGGAGGTCTTTTGACATCATAGCGAAATGTTTTCGCCTTTAATAAATAATAAATTACAATACCAAACAAATCTCGAATCAATGCGAAAACGTACGCATTGCAAAAGATCCCCGAATAAGCATTCCCTCAGAAAATCAAACATGTGAAAACAATGCCGAGCTTTGTTTTGAAGAACGTTGAAATTTACATGGGACAGCGATACAAAGGTCAACACGAGGCAGCTCATAAAACATACATTCCCATCTCCCCCATAGGAAATTTATAGGAGATTTTTCCTCTATTGATCAAAGATTTAAATCGCTAGATTAGAGCTACGCCTCCAAAAATGTCCACGTTTTTGTCTTGCGTGCGACACGTTGTCATCTTACACAAACAGCGACATAAGAAATGGTGATATAGTGACGTTTTATTTACTCTTATACGAAATTTGCACTCGCGCTCTCTGTCACACAATCATGCTGAGAGAACTCACTAAGCATATTGTTTTTGAACGTTTTAGATGTGCGCAATGTAGGCTAGTAGGTAGTGCTCATCTAGCGATTGAAATATTTGCTATCGATGACAGATTCCATTTCAAATGTTAGATTAGAAACATTTTCCCTTTGTTTTCTCCATATAGATGAAAGAAATGCTATTAAAAATTCATTGTTTTGCCCATGGGTATATAGTATCTACTTTTCATTCAAGGGAGGGAAGGTTATCTTAGTTAAAAAATTAAAAAAGGATTTTATTTATGATTACAATTGACGCCCATCGTTCAGACTCTGGAGTAACAAACTTTGAAGGTCCATATTGACTAATATAGAGAGATAGACAAAGTTAAAGGTTACATTACACCAAACAAGGCGTCTAATGTACACCTCTATTTGTTAGCGTCGAGCGGTGGGGTCTGGGTAAATAAATTGTGGCATTGTGGCTCGGAATGGACGTGAGATGACTCTGAGCTGGGGTGCTCCGTGTGTTAAATCAGCTGAATTTTAGCTCTACATTTAACTTATTGTGAAACTGGATAGCTACTGCGCATTCGTCAAAGAAGTCCTCCTACTCCTTTTAGTACTTAAGTATTAATATATGTAGCATAGACTTATAAACGTCGTCGCTGGCGCTCCTAGGTTTGTTGTTTGGCTGAAAAAAAATGAAATTTTGTTTTGTGGAAACCCTAAAAAACGTAACGAAATTCATTGCTACCTACAGAATGTAGAAAACATAAACAGCTCTAAATCCATTATGCACCTGCAGGTTCTTTTATGCTTTTCACTGTCGCGGCTAAAATTCATTATATCAAACGTGGTGACAAGCGATATACGTCGCTAGATTGCTTCAGAAAGGATGTGCACAGTAAGTTAGTTAACAAGTGATCCTATCGCGACGTAGTTTGCGCTGCATTCGGGAACGTAATCCAGTTACGTGGCGTTGTTGGCGGCAATTGGGGCCGCAACGCCTTGCAATGCGATTAGTCGCCCGGCACGCCCCGGCTGAATTCCGAACTAAGCGGTGAGACAATAATATACTCCCTGGATACCTATTTGGCTACACATCTGGGCAATATATTACGGCAAACGCTTACACAACAACGTATAACCAGCAAAGACGCATCGCCAAGCGATTTAGCGTTCCGGTGCAATATGCTGTGTAGAAACCGTTACTTACCCCTTCCTAGTTTGTACGTTAATATCTTCGGCTGCATCATCACTTACCATCAGGTGAGATCGCAGTCAAGTACTAACTTGTACCTATAGTGTAAAAATAAGTATTGGTTGTCTACTCGAATATCGAGCTGTGAAGTAAATCTGAGATCAATCGCCGATTAATCGAAGAACAATCAACGAGCAATCAAAGTTAAATCGAAGATCATTTGAAGCCTTTTCTATGTCCCACTTCACAAATGAACAGACACGGATCTCCTTTCAGAATGAGAGCTGTGTGCCATAGCTCACCAAGTTGAAAAAGTGTTTGGGAGGCTTAAGATCTTTTGCTGCAAAAAGTAATTGCAGCTATACTTGCAAAGTTATAGTGGGCAGTAGTCACTTTTTGTGAGGCTGTAAAAACAAAAAAGGAGGCTGTTGAACGAAAGATTGCGCGAATTGACCCAGCTCGTAGGAGACATGGTGTAAGGCTGCAGCTACAACCACCGCCCTCAGCGTCCCTTTATATCACAGTCCCGACGAAGGGACTCAAGACGAGCTCAGTAGATGTTGAACACGAGAGAGGCACCGGTGTGATCGCCACAAATCCCAGGACCTCTCAATATGCGTAGAGGTAGGCCCTCGAGGAGGTTTTAGTAGGTAAAAATCCCACATGCCTCGTACCTTTCACTAGAGGCCGGGTATCTCATGAAGAGATTTATGAATCGCTTCAGGAGTTGCACAACTAAATGGGAACAAACAAACAAATTCACGAAGACAGAAGTATTAATATATAAGTAGGTATAATATTTAGAAGGCTAGATTTGTATTTAAATAGGCAGGTACGAGTACATTAGTAAATTGTGCGCTCTGTAATACAATAGAGTGCAGCACAGAGCTCTGCGTAAATCGAGAGGTCATTTTGCTCCCCTTGTTTGTCTGTCAACACAAATATTGGAAATCCATTAACAAACGCTGCGAGAGGGCACTGTTAAAAAATAACAATTCAATCCACTCTACTTTGAACTTGTCATAGGTACCTAGGATACCTAAACTGTAAGCTTTTTTTATATAAAGCCATCTGCTGCAACTACACCTCTGCCCAAGTGGATTTCGGTTTTCCGAAAATCCCCTGAAATCTATGGATTAATCCAGGATATAAATATCAAATGTGGTAATCTAGGACCTAGATTAGCTCTTTTGATATTTCAGAGGTACATTTTGAAGGACGTACAAATCAGACAAACTCTTCAGCCTTATAGTATTCGTATAGATAATTAATCACAATAACTATTCTAAATACTGTTAGTGCTAACTGCTATGTCAGCTATTCACATGGGCACTTTAAACCGCCAGATTCGCCGGGCGCACCGCATCCCGCTCGGCTGTGGCTCAACTCTTAATTGGGGCGACCACAATGCAACAATTTATTTTTAGAAAATCAGCTTTCCACTACGTCCCGGACTCGAGTAAATTGAGAATGACACCGGGTTTAAAAATGCAGCAATGCTCTACTGTAAATAGAGGTAATTATAATATTTTTTATTTTACTGCTACTATAGTATAGTTTTGAATTTTTAAAAAGTTATGCTATTGTAGGTTTATTTTAAGCAGAAAATATGGTTGTTATTTGAATTAGGAATGCAAAAAATCCTATATGGTGATTCACTGAGTGCAGTCAAACTATAAAGTTATTTACAAAAACCCCAATTTATGCTAACATTTACTGAATAACTAGGTATGTTATAAGAAACAATTTTACACACAAAACACTCCAAGCATTAAGATTTTATTTAATATTACACTACAAAATTATATTAGGTATAAGAAATTATTTTTTGAAACGATATGAGGACAAATATTTACATTTAAATACAACATAATATCTTAATACAATACCTACACTCTACAGGCTACATAGTAAAACACAAGTTACAATTGCATAATTGAAGCACAAAGACAACTATACTATAGACCCGGCGGACCGCGCGAAAAAATGTCGCCAGTTTATGGGAGCAAAACCCCCCCTCCGGCGTCAGTAGCTGTAAGCCTACGCAGTATTTCACAGGAGTATATATATATATATATCACTATATATATATATATATATCGCGATACATGGCGCTACATTTACTTGTATGAAGAAGGTTTACGTAAAATGTTCGGATGGGCTCATCTTGATGTTATTATCATAGTTGCAGTATTTTGGAAGTGAATATTACACAAACGCTAAAGCGGTATTTTGAAAAACGGTTAATTTATTATTACTATGTGATGATTAATCAGTTTTTCCTTTATATGTTTTGTAATAAACAATTTGAGTTGCGCTCTGATTAATTAAGTCACAATAATTTCATTAATGTCGGCGGAATTTGTGAAAATAGGACACCGGGCGAATCGAAAGGTCACCCCCTGTTTGTCCGTCAATACAAATATTGAGAATCCATTAGCGACTGCGGGGAGGGCTGTATTGAATACTTAACAATGGACACCGGGTTCTTTATTAAAAAGAAATTTGAATACGAGTACACTTCTCAATATTATTGTTATCGCGCTTTTTTTTTTGAGTAAATTTTAATAAGAAAAGGTATTTTTCTTCATATTCCGAGTTTTTTCATCCTCGGATCTGATATGGATAAGTAAGGATTTTAATTGATTTCTGAATTCTATTTCACTTTGCGGCTAATTTGAAGGCTATTACTCTAAACTACCTTTCAATCGTGTGATTGAAACAATCCCGATAAAAAGTTTTCCCAAAAGTTGCTGCAAAGTAGGTAGGTATAGGTAATTTTAAATTTTATCGGAAACTATAACCAATGTGATTTTTTTTATAACTGGTTACATTTTATGATAATTAGGTAAAACCAATGACGAAATAAGCTACGCTAATACGACGGCAAAGATGTATGTTGAACCCAAAATATTCTTGCGCAATGCTGCTTGTCGCATCCATCAACGTATTCGTGAGAGTAAGGATCATTTTAATAATCTCGAGTAATAAATTTGAGGGCCATTTAATTTCAAATTATGTAGATGTATCTACTCGTTGAAGCAGAAATATTCCAAATCAGTTAACATTTATACAAACAGAATTCAGCTTTCAGGGAATCATTCTGTTTAATTAAAACGCGATCGACCAATATTAATTAACCCCAAATTGAAATTTAGCTAATTTATATTGCTGCCTCGCCTTTGATTTATAACAAACAAATCGGTATTGAAGATATTAATCTTTAATAAGTCTTTACACTTCGTTAATAAATCACTTATTTCCATTGAGTTAAGTACTATGTACTAACGTTATTACGCTTTTTTTGAATACCTAGCCAAAGGTATATCTGACCAATGGTATATTCAGCAGGTCTATCTTCTAAATGGCTTGATTATATGGCTTGATAGTTGTTTCGATAAAGCTATTTAAACCAAGTAAGTTTTGTCTTTGTCATTACAAATACAAAACCTGATGAGAATATTATTAGAATGCGAAGCCTCTTAAGGATTAATTATTTATAACCATTACTAGCGGACGCCCGCGGCTTCGCTCACGATTAACCTCTGCTTTACAACCTCAGGCGTTTAATTACCAAAATTCCTGTCTTAACTGCTATTTATTTTAATAATTTTGACGACAAATTCTTTCTTTGTACTTGCTGCTAAAGTCACTTATCGATTTTAAAATATGAGGTCGTTACAAAAGTTTAATATAGTTCAATTAGGGTTCCGTACCTAAAGGATAAAACGCGGGAACTAAGACTACGCTGTCTGCCCGTATGCCCTTCCGTCCAGTTTCAATGTTTTCTTGGTCAGATACCGATTTTCAAAGCAATCGGCCCAGTAACAAAAAAATTCAAAATGGCGGCCACTTTTTTTATTTTGACCATAAATTCGTTCTCTATGCTTGCTGCGATACTCAGATATTGATTTTCAAAGCAATCGGCCCAGTAACAAAAAAGTTCAAAATGGCGGCCACTTTTTTTTAATTCTGACCATAAATTCGTTCTTTATGCTTGCTGCGATACTCAAATATCGATTTTCAGAGCAATCGGCCCAGTAACAAAAAAGTTCAAAATGGCGGCCACTTTTTTTTAATTTTGAACACAAATTCGTTCTCTATGCTTGTTGCAATACTCAAATATCGATTTTTAGAGCAATCGGCCCAGTAACAAAAAAGTTCAAAATGGCGGCCATATTTTTTAATTCTGACCATAAATTCGTTCTCTATGCTTGCTGCGATACTCAAATATCGATTTTCAGAGCAATCGGCCCAGGAACATAAAAGTTCAAAATGGCGGCCACTTTTCTAAATTTTGACCATAAATTCCTTCTCCATGCTTGCTGCGATCCTCAAATATCGATTTTCAGAGCAATCGGCCCAGAAACAAAAAAGTTCTAAATTTTAAAACTTCAAAATTTGTATTTAAAAAATCCCCGAGAAATCTGAGTACGAATTGATTTTGTTACCTAAAAAAACCTAGCTACCAAATTTCAGATCTCTACAATTTTTAGTTCTTCCGTAATTCCTGGAACAACGAAAAAAAACCACTTTTGTATGGGAAAATCCCTTAAATGTACGTTTTTTACCCCTTAAAATTTGAATTTCTGAAATCCCCGTCTTAGTACGAATTCCTGACCTAAAATCAACCTAGGTACCAAATTTCAGATCACTACGACTGTTAGTTCTTCGGGAATTCCTGGAACAACGAAAAAAAAATCACTTTTGTATGGGAAAATCCCTTAAATGTATGATTTTTACCCCTTAGAATTTGAATTTCTGGAATCCCCGTCTTAGTACGAATTCATGACCAAACATCTACCTAGGCACCAAATTTCAGACCTCTACGACTTTTAGTTTTTCGGGAATTCCTGGAACAACGAAAAAAATTAACTTTTGTATGGGAAAATCCCTTTAATGTACGATTTTTACCCCTTAACATTTGAATTTCTGGAATCCCCGTCTTAGTACGAATTCATGACCTAATATCTACCTAGGCACCAAATTTCAGATCTCTACGACCTATAGTGTAGACGGAATCCGTGGAACAACCAAAATGCCTCATTCTTTTTACCCACGACGGAACGGAGTACGGGTATATGCGTTTAGGGTGAGAGACCGTTTGTACATTAGTTGGTTGATGAAATTTTTTGATTGTTTGTGTGTTAAATTGTTCACAGAAAACGTATATCCAATAAAAAAAATGTTTGTTTGTTTGTTTGTTTGTTTGTTTGTTTGTGCACATCCAATGTTCCTATTTATTTCCACAACGGCTGAACCGATTTAAATTCAGTTTTCTGTATAATGTTTGGTATTCATTGGCGATGGTTCGTAGATAGTTGTTACGAACATCGATCACCAGGGGGCGCCATAAAAAACATTTATAGTGCAAACGAATGTTTCCATTTATTTCAAAAACGGCTAAACTGATTTCGATACAGTTTTTAATAAAATATTAGTGACTTATTGGCAATGGTTCGTAGATAGTAGTTACGAACATAGCTCACCAGGGGGCGCCACAAATACATTCGGAATGCAAACGAATGTTCCCAATTTAAGCTTTTGGAATATAAAAACGACCGAATCGATTTGGATACATTAATAGATAGTTGTTACGGAAATCACTCACCAGGGGGCGCCACAATAAACGTTTCTTTAACATTTGGTAGCGAAATTTTCTAATGTGTCTTATAATGTTTCTAGTAAACTCCTAGTGTTTGAGATTGTTTGATATGTTCTAACGAGGCTCACACATTATATTTGGTGAAGAGGACATTATATCTGATGATGCAACTTGGGATTGAGTGTTACTCAACAATCGTAACTATTAAAATACTTGGAGCTTGGGACCCATTAGGTTTCGTTTAACTATTCATTATAACACATTTGTTCTGATGACGAGGGTCAATGATGCCTTCCGACGCTGCATAGAGGAGATAGTGGCTAGTTTAAAAATTAATTTTTATTTTGTAATAATATAATAGGTACTTATACTAATTGAAAAAGTATTAAACAAGTGGAAAATTAAAAAAATTTTAAACACCCACGACTCTTATAGACTTGAAATTGAAAAAGGATTAAATAATATTTTTAAAACTCCCCGACTAAAGGAAAGTAAGAACTACGAACCTATCAGTATAATTACAAATCCAAGAAAATCCGTCGGAGCTGCCATAGACATTTCTGTTTCCAATATCAATTCATGCAGTTAGTACCTATAGGTAAGCTTACCGGTAGCTTATTAAAAGAAGTATCAAGAAATTGAATTAGTTACCAAATGAATAAAGTAAACACACACACTGGTAAACAGCAACATCTTGCACCATCAACACCGGCACAGGCAGAACATAGCAGCTCCGGCGGATTTTCTTGGATTTGTAATTATACTGATAGGTTCTTAGTTCTTACTTTCCTTTAGTCGGGGAGTTTTAAAAATATTATTTAATCCTTTTTCAATTTCAAGTCTATAAGAGTCGTGGGTGTTTAAATTTTTTTTAATTTTCCACTTGTATATATATAGATTAGCGATTTAAGTACCAACCTATTCTTAAATTATTAAAATTAAGTTACACCACTCATTGATGAATAAACGTATGTAACATGCAAAAATATTCTAGTAGATACTCGTGTTAGCGTCAGTCTTTTATAATAATAATAATTTTTATTTACTAGGCAAAAAGACCCATATACATTTGTCATTACAAATTTCACTTATAGTATCTACATAATTATAAAACTATAAACTTACAGCTAACTGAAATGGTTAATAAACCTATTTCAGAGGTCATAAGTCACAGGTTTGTTAGGTACATTTCTATTTACGGTTTCTGTCCTGGTGAACAGACAGCCAATAGTCAAGGATTGGATTGGGCATGCTGTTGCAAACGACTCTGAGTATTGCATTGCTAGAGCCCCGCAGCCGTTCCCAAAAGGATGCTACGCGAGCTCTAACTATGCAATAGAAGTCAGGTACCCTCGATTCGGCAAACATTGTGGATGCACTGCAATACCGTGGGTAGCCCATAAGTATTCGGAATGCATCATTATATTGCACGCGTATTGCAGTGAATGATTTTCTTAAGAACTTGGTCCACAGCTGGCACGTATAAAAGACTTGGCAGTAGGCATTAAATAACGTTACTTTGACATCCCTACTGCACTTGCCAAATCTACGAGCCAGCATATTGCACCGAATCGAGAGTGCCCTTCTCTCCCTCTCAATGTCATTGTCATCCTTCAGGTTTTCTGTTAAGATGTGCCCGAGGTATTTAAACTTATGGACAACGCGAACTGCTTTTCCGTTCAAAGTTACTTCTGGGATTTTCTCCGGACCTTTACCTGCCCTGAATACCAGCATCTCTGTTTTGTCAGGATTATACTTCAGCCCATGAGCATTGGCATAATGCTCACAGACTGAGAGCAGTTTTCTGAGACCTTTAATAGAGAGAGAGAGAGAGAGACCTTTTGTCAGTATAATTAAGATTCTGATTACTGGCGGAGGTTTTATTTTGCTGACTATCGTTAGTGGTTTCTACGAGTTCAGACGTGCCATTAGTGGCGTATAGGTACAACTGGGCGTAGCTAGAAAATTTTTCCGGGGTGGGTTATTACTTTATACATAGGTACATATCTGATTTTATGTACATGATTTTTCAAAAACATATTATATCTGTGGGCTCATATTAAGAGAATGGGCAGATCCCCCCCCCCCCTCCACTCCCCATTATCCACCGGTGGATGGACGAACGATCAGAAGAGTTGCGAGGAGTCAGGGGGAGGGAGAGTCATAAGATGCAAGTTTCCCAGGTGTATGTTGATTGGCGACCTATTCACTTCTCTATGGCTATCAAACTATTAAAGCCACCGATATAATTTCTACATCAGCTTTTATACATCAGAGTCATTTTCATACATTAAAACAATAATAATCAGAGGCTTTCCTTTACTTATCGACATCGGAATAACCCGCTTTGTCTAACGTATTTTGGTGCCTATGTCCGTTATACATTTTTCCACCCGTATCTTCATCCTAAGCTACGTCCCCGTGCAACTACAAGGGCAGAAAGGCTGATTTGGCACACAGGACGCGTTACAGGTCATCTCACGTTTCGAGAGACCACAATGTCGCAATTTATTTAGGTTACCTACTCGTTTATTTGGACTTTGTCGACAAAATAGCGTACTATTCATGCCTTCAAGGTTATTTGCGAAAAATATCGTAATTTTGTAACAAATTTTACTCCTAATTTATGATTTTACTGTACGCCCTTTTTACAAAAACCTGAATATATAATTGGACGCTAGAAAAGAAAAATACAGACTACTTTTAATAAATTAACAATGAACTCTCTGAACTTGTTTCAAAGTAAAAAATTATAATTTTACGAATATAATTTAATAAAACCTACGTAAATTAAAGTAAAACTTATTATAGCAAAAATAAATACAAAAAAACTTAAGAGCGAAAGCCGTACCAATCCAAACAAATCATAAGTAGATTGCCCGTATCTTGATTCCTAGTAGATGAAGTAAAATAACTTACTGTTATTACTTAGTATTATTCCTAGTAGATGAAGTAAAATAACTTATTGTAACAGACTGACTATTCTTTCTTTTTACTATATACATTTAGAAACGGCTTCAATTATCTCTTCAACATCTGTGTCTATTATATAGGTAAGGAAGCTTTAATTACGTTTAAGGAGGGTAGTCCCAAAAAACTTGGACCTAAAATGCCAATCAGACTTAATTAGAGTGTCTGGACGAACTGAAGATAATGGTTGCTAGTAATTGTTAAATTATTCTTGAACTAATTAATGACTCTCATTACATTACAAGAGAGCTTGTTCAAACTTTTTTGCTGCTTTATCTTTTTCATAGATAAAGTAATGGTTTGAATAAATTAACGCTAAAGCTTTGCGGCTTAGGTCACGAAAGGTTTTTTCAGTTGGGGATATTTAAATCCTATTTTCATTACAAAAAAATAAGTAAATATCTTCGTTTTAAAACCTGTCCATCAAAAAACTAGCATTAATCTTCCATACAAAAAATTAACACAGTGAGTATCTGTACTAAACCTGGGGAAAAACTATATATTTATCAAAATTTTGCCAACTCGGTTCGTTAGGAAGTGAAGGAGTAACAAACAAACATACATACAAACTTTCGACTTTATATGATTAGTATGCTACAAAATTTCAAGAAGATCATTTGCCTGCGGAACTCTAAAAAGCAGGTAATTAGAGGGACTGAAGGAGCAAAAAATCTTAGATACAAAAAAACAAATATAAAAAAATTGTTACGATGAGTGATATCGATAGTTGTCTTTTTTGTATCTTTATAAATGGGTAATAGAAATAAAAACACGTTTATACACGCCGAGTCTGCGAGCTTAGATTATAACAGCAGCACTACTCGTACTTATAGACTTTAGTCCTATATAGGTATGCAAAATTACTCTCTGAACACGTGAATGATAGGAAAATTATCATTCAGCTATATGCTAGCTAACATTGCTACAGAATACTGCAATAATAAAGATCATTTATTATTATAATCGAAATGCAAAATTATTTCTATAACACCAATGTTTTCAACAAAACTTAAACTATAAATTTAATTAACGAGTGTATTAAATTATTGGTCAAACGCACAATAATTTAAATACTATTCATAAATTAAATGACGTATCTGCACCAACCAAACCATAATAATTTCAATATATTCAAAGTGAAACTGGGAGCCAATGTGTTATGAAATAGATATTGGCGAGCACGAAATATAGCGATAATCGTGTTTTCGAAATAGCATTTTTGATGTATTGTATCAATAAATCAGAAACAAATACAATTTCGTAGCTCTCTATGTGAATTTTTTATGACTTCATATATAAAAATCTGAATAAATCATTGTCGTAGCGTATTTTAGAAACTTTGACTGAGGAGCAACTTGAATTCATTCATCCAATTGCAAGATATCTGTGGTATTACATAGAAGGTACTACTCCTCACTCCCTCTCATAGGTTTTTCAATTACTGATATCACTTTCTTCTACAAAAGGAAATCGTTCGTGAAAGACATCGTTTTCATATATATAAATCTGATTTCTTTTTCCAATATTTAGGTTCCACTGTAAAATACCTGGAAGGTATTTTTAAGAAAGAAAGATTTTAGTATGAATGATTTGCTATATTTGTCACGTTGTTCTTCTTACCCTATGCTTCGCCGCGCTACGTCTCAGGCTACGCCGCGCTCCGTTCAGGCTACGCCACGCTACGCCACAGGCTAAGCTATCGGAATGACGCTAAACTACGTTATGAGAACGACAAAACGTAGTTAAGGCAACGAATATATAATATTACTAAGTTAAGGTCGTATATGGTATCATTTCAAAAAAACTTTCATTGTGATTTATAGGTATTCAGTAGTTCAGGTAAAATTCATTATTTCCTAGGCAGTTATGTCTCTGCTTGTAAATGAATAATTGTTTTTTTTCAAAATCTTAAGAATTCATAGCTACTTTAAAAACTATTTACACACTAGTAAGTTACGTATTTTCTCGAGAATGCTTTAAAGTAGATACTTACTTATTCACTCAGCAACTAAGTAAGTATTCTGAGAAAAGTAAATCGAGTATGTTGTAGGTTATATGTGTAGGAATAAAATGTAATCTAAGAGAATAAGAAAAAAACCTTACTGTGCTCCAGGGAGAACGACTTCTCAGACAACGTTCGTTCCCGGCTTACAGTGATTCACCTGGGGCGGGACCGAGGTAACTAACAAGGTGCCTTCCGTCGTAATGCGCTTAGAGGAAAGAAAATCTTTGCTTTCGTAACGCTTTTTGTATGAGGAAGTCATTTATAACCACTTTTCTTTATTCTCCCATGATGCCATCACAGAAGGAGGTTCAGTTCGAAGAATTTTGCATCCGTCTTTTACGCAAATGAAAAAGTGTTTTTTTATTCGTTTTAAATAATAAGCAATATGTTACCATGTATTTAATTAGAACTTCAGCTTCCTTTTCGTTCAAGGGGTTTTTTCGGTGCAAAACAGCCCTTTGATTCTGCTAAAATACTTAGGTACTCGTATAACAGCGACGAGATTATATCTATGCGCTGATTGGTTAATGCTTGCATTGCAATTATGCAGCTAAGGTAACAATTGGCTGGTGATGGCTATGTTGCTATAGTTACCGTCGATGGTTGGCCGACGTACAATTTTATATTCTCAAGAATCACACTGCAGCTTTCCGAACGTTGCGGTAGAATCTGACGTTGCATGGGTGCCTTTAAGTAAGGCTTATATGAAGGAATAAACATTGTGTTTTCCAAATATTTATTTTTAATTATAGTGTTTTAAACGCTTGGGATGTTACTCCTATTAGGTAATTTAAAACTCTTAAAATAATTCTATAAAAAAAGTTCTGTGCATCTGAAGTTCGTTGTACGTTAGTAATATTAATATCTGGGTGACCGAGCTTCGCTCTGTAGTATTACTACTGGCCAGTAGATGGCAGCAGGAGTCTTATTTTTTTTTTGGTAAATTCGACATTTTCTAAAAATGAATCCTAGCTAGATCGATTTATCGCCCCCAAAACCCCATGTATGTGCAGTTGGTAAAGAGCACCCAGCTGCGATAGCTGGGGGACGTGGGTTCAAGTCCCGCCGCGAGTGAAATTTTAATATCGAAATTGACATTTGACGATCAATGTCACTTCCTATATAAAAATCTTGAGATCTCACAGACGTTATGAATACACAGAAGTTACGAGATATTGAATGTAGATAAGATGCTCTACAGCTCTAGCAATCAATCAATCAATCAATCAAACAATTTATTTGCATACATGTGTCAGGTATAGATTACATAAGAATAAGAAGTCAGAGTTTCAACATGTTGCCATATAGGCGTGCAAATACATTAAAAAGGTAAGTAATTATAAAACTATAGACTAAATTAATCAATTAACATACTTATTTCAGATAAATTTTATATTTGTATTATATTATTCTAAGAATTCTTTAATGTCGTAAATTACTCTTTCGGCAAGGAATTTTTGAAGTTCTGTTTTTAATCTCAATGTTGTACAATTTTTTATCTCTTTTGGTAATTTATTGTATATTTTAACAGCCATCACGCAAACACCCTTATCAAAAAATGTGGAATTGTGAACGGGATAGCGAAATTCCTTACAGCGCTCTCTATTGTATCTTTCAAATAAGTTTTCGTTGGATCTCAAGAACAATACCAATTCTAATATATTCTAATATATATAGCAATGCAAGCTAAGCCCCCGGACCCGTGCCATTGATCTCTGTCGGACACAATCGCAGCGCCTGAGCTGGCGGACAGCCAAACACTGCAGGATACGTTGGCAGCTCACCAACGGACAGGATTATTTTGCTCTAATAGCGAATGTCGGCTGGAGGACGAATCCGGTAAAGATACTCGTAACACTGGCTATTAGCAAATCAAGCGTAAATCACGTTCCCTTCACCCTTGAACTGGTCTAAGGACGTTGTTGTAATTTTATTTTGTTCAATCAGCAGTCCCTATGAAGTGGATATCTGTCTCATTTAATTTATTGCCCTTTAACTCTTCAACGTATGATAAAATCATTATGTAAGTAAATGATTCCTTCATTAATCCTATACCTTTAAACGAGCAATTCTTGTATATTTACATATACTTATAATAAAACTGTAAAGGGTCGAATTCTGTACATTGAAGATGTTTTGAAAATTTTTATTGGAGGACACTATTTAGTCGATACTGAAGCCAAAACTGGAATTTGTTTAATTTTTGTCTGTCTGTCTGTCTGTCTGTCTGTCTGTCTGTCTGTCTGTCTGTCTGTTTCACGACCGGGCATCACGGCTAATCCGCTGGATGGATTTAAATGAAACTTGACATGATTATAGTTCATACCCCGAGGTAGGACATAGGATACTTTTTGTCCCGAAATTCATCATGGTTTCCCTGGAAGACGGCATCAAAGTTTTTTAGTTATAATTCATTAACGCGTTGTCCGATTCCATTCATTCTTTTTTTGTTAGAAAGGAGGTTCTTTAAACATTATTCCATACAAATCTTATCATCATCACTTTTGTAGTTCAGAAATTACAGACATCAGAACCTTTAAGTTGAAGTAGGTAGGTGACTTGAAACTCGGAATGCACAAAGAACCTAGGGCTAGGACGTAGGGCTCAAGTAAGACTGGAGTACCCTTACAGCCGTAAATAAATAGGCTTAGCACGAGATTTTGTATGCTTTAAAATTTTTCACTTTTAGGGTGAACAAAAATCATGTAACTGGCGTTATCGCTACGTTATACCGTATAGCGCCATCTCTACAATTTATGTGGAACTTGAATGTAAAATTCTGAGATAGGTACTACCGAATTTTTTTAAATAAAAATGAACTGTCATGTTATAACTGTTTCCTGACTTTATATTAAGATGGCACTGTTAAGACATGAACAGATTTAAACTTTATCATCCGCAATATGGAAAGGGTAAGATAATCGTTCACAAATATTTTTAACTCTTAGGTCTTATCGATCCTAACCGACTGACTGTCATCTAAGGTCTTTTTATACGTAAGGAAATATATAGCCATTGCCCATTCTGATGTTTTGGATTGTATTGAGATGAAGCAAAGATTTTTAAAAGACTCTTATATTATGTTGGGCTGGGGAATATTGTAAGTAGAGTAATTTATCCCAGTGGTACCTACCCGGCCGAACTCTGAAAGAAGAGTTCTACCACCAGTAGGTACAACTTTTCACATGGTTTAATAATTTTTGACATATTTCGTGGTTTCAAAATAAAAATCACAATGAAAAGGACGATTTTAACTGTCGATATTTCGATACATTGGTACAAGTCGTGGTCAAGTAGTGACCACGACCTGTGCCACTGGGTCGAAATATCGACAGTTAAAATCGTCCTTTTGATCTTTCAACTACGTATTAATGAAACTTTATATTATTATTAAGAAAAAGGAGTTTTCAAAATCACTACAAGATAACCCGTGCAAAGTAAGAACAGGTTTCTGTACAACATCACACCAGAATCCCGCGAAAAATCAAGGAATTCCAGTAGGAAGGTATATTATGCAAAAAAATCGTAATTCACGCGGGCGGAGCCGCGGGCAACAGCTAGTATGTATATAAATTTCTATATAATCTGAATCTCGGAAACGGCTCGAACGATTTTCATGACATTTAGTATACAGGGGGTTTTGTCGAATGTCGAATTTACGAAAAAAAAAATATGACTCCTGCTGCCATGTATTGGCCAATAGTCATACCAAGTAATACTACCGAGCTAAGCTCGGTCACCCAGATATTTTTATTTTACATGAAATAGGTAGGTACTTATGTAATTTTGTGACAATTTTATTAGTATAATTTTTTTTTTATATGTTTATTAATCTTGGTTCATCTAAACTTCTGAATAATTGTCGTGGCTGATATTAGATTAAAGACGGAGCATAATATCTTGGATTAACGTAGTTTTTTTTGTTCATTTAAAATCTACGGGTTCGGCGGGATTTGATAAAACGATAGAAATTAATACCTATTATTACCTTTAATTGTATTAACTTGATCAAACCATTAGAAATGAGGGAGATTACATTGTCCATTACACACACTACTAGTAGGTAAACTTTGAAAAGGAAGCAAGGATATTGGGAAATAGGTACCTAAATAGGGATAATTTCTAATTTCGCGGAATTTGTTATAAAACGAAAACCTCGAGAGCGTAGCCTCGGGCAAACCAAATCCTATACCTTTAAACAAGCAATTCTTGTATATATATTTCTATATAATCTGGATCTCGGAAACGGCTGGAATGATTTTCATGAAATTTAGTATACAGTGGGTTTTGTGGGCGATAAATTGATCTAGCTAGGATTCATTTTTATAAAATGTCGAATTTTCAAAAAAAATGACTCCTGCTGCCATCTATTGGCCAGTAGTTAAACTACCGAGCGAAGCTCGGTCACCCAGATATTAAAATTTAATATAGTGTAAACTACAATTGTTATAGCAGACTTGGGGCCCTATAATGCGGGTACCAACTAACTATGAAGAGTAAACCGTAATATCTAGAGCAACGTCAAAATATATACTTACTTTTTTGATGGATCGTAGAAATAAAATTGGGCTGAAAAACAAATAAGATAGATATCTACGTCCGGTCACGCTTAAAAAAATAACTTTGTGAGTGTACGGTGTACCCGATGCGGTCCGATCGATTTAATTGCTAGCGCAGCAGAAATTACACAGGGCACTCTCCTCTATTTGCTTCTGCATACTTCTCTTTGGTGGACGATCACTCGTATATTGAACGGGGCCCGAGTTTAGAGAAGTTGAGAGCAATAAACCTAATTGGAATTCAAAGTTCACAAACTAGGTTCTATATTCTACATATTTATTACCTTATTTTGCGTAATAAGTAGGTACCTATGGAACCAATGGGGTGCTTAGCAAATTCGGTCACCTATATAATAAACTAATTATCATGTACAGTAATCTAGATGAAATCGGTAAAGTGGAGATTAAAGTTTTGAATTTTAGATTTTAGATAACATTGAATCTTAAATGAAAGTATTGCAACTCCGCCCGCGAAATTAATTTAAATTAATTTGAAAATGAATTTAATTTTTTAATTAACCCCGCAGGAACCTTGATTTTTTCTGGAATAGAATGCTTATCTATCTAGGTAGGTACTTGTTATTCCAAGATATTGATCTCCAGTTTCGATTTCAGCAAAATCGGTTCACTAATATTGTGACGTAATAGAGTTGATTAGAAACAATACGATACGGACATAAGAACCTACACTTACTGTAATTTCGGTAGGTCTGAGAATGGGATTTAGGTACGTACCTACTAAGTATTTTTGGTACCCCTAAGTGTGAAAAAAAAATTACCCTATATGGCAAAACAACGTTTGTCAGGTCGGGTAGTGAATATAGTATACATAATAGGGTAAGGAGTGGACATTACACACCACCATCCTTCCTGAGGGAAGGATGGTGGTGTGTACCACCATCCTTCCCTTACTTACACTTTCTATGCAGATTCTGCACTATGCAGAATGAGTTCTGCATAGAAAGTGTAGGTAGAAAATAATTTATTTAAATACTTATTTTGAATAGAATTTTACAACGAGCAAGTCAGAAAACAAAACAAACTTGGAAAACAAAAGCCGTAAAGGCGGTAATACCAACTCCTTATTCAAACAAAATTCCGCCAACTCCTAACTAGGTAAATTAAATTTTCATTGTAATGTTGTCTTATTTTGAAATAAGCCCGAGAAGTTAATTGTATTGATACTTACTCGAGTTAAAAATACAAGAGCAGAAATTATAAGACATCTCTTCCCTTAAATAATGTATGGTTAATATACTTACCTGTACATTAAGTACCTCAGTCACTGATTCAGTCCTAATGTTTTTTATCAATGAGGATAGATCAATGCATTTTATGAAGAAAAAGTTTATTTCTCTAAAAAAATTGTCAATTGTCTCAAATGCTTAGTGCGCGGAGCCAATACGCCAAGAAAAAAATAAAGAAGTTTACTGTCAAAGTCATCCGAGTGATTTCGCGGGCTTTTATGTGTCAATGCAAAACAAAAACGTCAAAAACTTTTATGTCAAACTTTGTAATTCGAAAAAAAATTTGTATTTTGAATTTTACAAACTTAGGATTTAGGAACTAAACTGAGAAATGATTAGCATAATTGCTTCAAATAAACAATAATTTATAAGTGAAGTGATATAATTTCAGTGTTAAAAGTGACGATGAGCTCGCTGCTCTCTGCAGAACTTTCAGCGACTTGCAATGCTTTGGGAACATTCAATAAAAAGACTGGGAAATATCTGATAGACGACTTCACCCTCAACACAGTTAAGGACCTAATCCGGTACCTTAGACGCGATGGCGAAGATCATGAAATACGCAGGCACTTTGGTCAAACTAAAGTTGTTCAGACAGACTTACTGCCGATGTTGATAGATCATTGGGAAAAAGATGAACTTTTTGATGTAACACTAAGGTAAGTCTTTTTGCTGTAAACTTTAGATACACATGATTTTTTTTTCAATTAGTGGACACCCGCAGCTCCGCCTGCGTAAATTTTGATTTTTCCCAAATCCCGCGGTAACTCATGGATTATTAATCTATCTCCATTCCAAATTACAGCCGAATTAGCTCAGTATTTTTTGCATAGGGGAGTAATAAACAACCATACATCCATACAAACTTTCTCGTTTGTAATATCAAGCAGAATATATTTTGACTATGATGTAGTAATTTAACTACTAAAACTTTATTAATAGTCTGCTTACCTACGATGTCTCCCATACATTTGTAGAACCAAAATCATTTGTAATTGAAATCGGAAAAACATCATGATCGAAAAGATCGAAATATGCACGAATTACAAATGATTTGATATTACGTATGTATGTAGGTGAGCGGATTCTTAATAATACAGAAATAATTTTCATTTTAAATTTCAAATGGATGGATATGGGTTAAAACATGACATGCAATGGTTCCTCTTAAATAGTTTCCACAGCATTTTTCCAGGACTATATCATGGACCAAAATAAGGATTCCAGGCATAACAAATCCATATCACCAAAGTTTCATCATTATCAGTTAAATCGGTGTAGGAGTAGTATAGCATAGCATAGCTAATTTTGAATTTAGCGCAAATATTTTGATGCTGTGAATTTCCAGGCTGATTGTGAACCTGACGAACCCAGCGCTCCTGCTTTATAGAGAAGAAGTACCAGTGGAGAGATCTGCTCGACATAACTACTTGCAAATACTGTCACATCTTCAGTCATACAAGGAGGAAGCTTTTACCAAGGTTGAGACCTGGCAGGTGTTTGCCAAGAAATTGGCCAAGATATTGGAAATTGTGAGTACAAGCAATACATAACTCATTTTATCAATATGTTTATAATGTGTTGCTTATGTTTTCATTCTTTGCTATGATAATATCTACATAAGGTTTACCTGCTGGTAAGTTTTAAATACACCTGCCCAATAGCCATATGAGATGCAATGCATAAATACGACTATTCCCAAATATTAATTGTGTATCATGCAAGTTTATTTCAGTTTTGACTTGACTGACTTGATCTTGACTCGGGAAATGCTGACAGAATGAAAATACAAAAAGAAACAAAAATGCCCAACATACTAAAAACTTTTAGAACGTGTGTGGTAACGCTGTCGTGAGTTCAGTGATTTTTCCCCCTTTCAAAAATGTCCAATGCATCATACAGAGTTAAACAGCAATATTATGGAAAAGTTGATCATTTTAATTTTATCTTAACATCATATTATCTTTCCTAGGACTGGTCGGAGAGAGATGAAGACACTGGCCTGATCATAGAGAGGATACTGATATTGATCAGAAATGTGTTGCATGTACCCGCAGATTTGGATAAAGAGAGACGACCTGAAAATGATGCTAGCATCCATGATCAGGTTCAAGAAATGTTAATTTTACTTTATTTATTTTTTATTCTGATTATCTCTTATTTTTAATCACTTTTCACCATCATTTTATAGATTCTAATGTGAATACGAGTATGTTTTAGCTGTCCTTTAATTATTTATTCAGTAAACTGATAATGACTAATTGAGTGGTATTTCAGCTAAATATCTATCAAGGGAATCTATTTAACTACACACCCTAATAACTTACCAAAGAATAAATTTCATTACTATATATTTAAAACACATTTCAAATACAAATATACATAACATTCACAATTTCTATGAGACAGCTACCTGGTGCAGTAGAATTGGTACTATTTTACCTGTTTTTCTTAATTTTTAACAGGTATTATGGGCCTTGAATCAAGCAGGGGTCTTGGACATAATCCTATACATGTCATCAGAGAATGAAAAACAGTATTTTATGCATATCTTAGAAATTATATCACATTTGTTGAGAGAGCAAAACCCAACCAGTTTGGCAGATGCGGCTTTGCAGAGGAGTGTGGATGAGAAACTTAGAGATGATCAGGAGTTGCTCATGATGAGAATGTCAGAGACCAAAGAAAGAATGAATAAGGTTAAGCAGTATTCTGCTACAAGGTACAGGATTTTACTAGAATTAAAAATTTAAATTAGCCAATGCCCAGAATTAAAGTTAACCTGCTTAAATGTTTAAAACAACCAACTGTAATACTTGTTTCACGGTCATGTGAATTTTGATCTGTCGCACATTTTTTTTCCTCCTCTCTACTTAGTTTGGTCATTAGTCTTTCTTGGCAAGAGTTGTGTTGAAAATCGTATTTGATAAAAAAAAGCTTATTATCTGCAGCTTATGACCAGTTCAGCTGTGCTATTCTACAAAATGAAATAGCTGCCAGACAGCTGCCAACCCGAATAAGGCATGCAAAATTGTACTCTATTACAACTGACAAATTCATAGATGCAGAGATGTACGCTTGTCCCTGTTTTGCAGAATAGCACGGCAGTAGCTGGAACATTGCTGCAAATGGGACGATGCTACCAGCATTTTGAGAACTCAGCCTTGTTGTCTTGGCTTCAGTGACACCTAAATTATTGAGGTTTAATAGGAATTTATGAAATCACTTTTGTGCATCTAATTTGACCTTGTCCTAAAAAATCACCATCTTTATCTGGTCTGGTAATCCTTGACTGTCAATTATTGCATTATTTTAGATCATAACTAGTAATTAAGTAATAATAATTAATTTTATGTTTAATAACAGCTCCAGCACACAGAGCATCGTGTACATTGTGAATTGTGATACAATATTTAAATAACATAATATATTAATTTTAGACATTCACGTTTTGGAGGTACCTATGTTGTGCAGAACATGAAATCTATATCAGATAATGAGCTGATAAGTCTAAAGCCACTCAATAAAATATCCAACTTTGACTTCAACGGAAGCAAGAAATCCAAGCTTGTCAAACCAAAGAATAGGAGGCCTGTTGAAAGTGGATTTTTGGAAAGAAGATCAGCTTTTGCTATTAGGTATGGTACTATGCAACGCATGCATATAATAATTGACTAACAGCCGTTTTCACTAAACCTAGGAAACGCCTAAATCGATGCTTAAGCCGATAGGTGACAGTTTTCACCTACAACAACTGTCACCTTAGGATTAAGGCGTTTCCTAGGTTTAGTGAAAACGGCTGTAAGATAATTTACATATTTTACAAGCCTTTCTTGATTTTTAAAAGCTTTTAAATAAAATATATTTTGAATGATAAAAATTTAAACGTAAATAGCACAGATACAATAGTAAATAGGTTTGTATTGGACGTTAATTATTTTTAATATAAAGAAATGATGTGTAGGAAAATCCATGCTTGAATAAGCATGGATTTAAACACCTATTCACTCTAATCTTCAAGGCTTTAATTTAGCAGGAAACACGGAAGATGGAAGTGCGTTCCATAATAATGCCCGTACTGTACGAGTTAACAGAATAAATCGTATCATAATATGAGTTTATTTTATATCTACTTGATAGAAAAGTAAAGGAGTTACAAGGTTGTGGAGAGGCCAAAGGTTGAGCACATTCTCTAAAGTTGATTTTGTAAAAATATTGTTACAGATTATTCCTCAAAGAGTTTTGTATAGAGTTCCTGAACTCATCATACAACCCATTGATGCATTATGTCAAAGATGTACTTGTACGAGCGAAGGCTCAACAAAACGATGAATCCTACTATTTATGGGCCATGAAATTCTTTATGGAGTTTAACAGGGGGCACAACTTTCAAGTTGGATTAGTCAGGTATGGTTAAATAAATTATTAATTCCATTAAAAATGTAACTTAGGGTACTTTTGTGGAAAACTTAGATTTTTTTAGAAATTTTTGTTAATTAACTTATAGAGACAAGCATTAACGTACCATATTATTCTAAATATAAAATAGTACGTGCGTGCGTGTGTACGTGCGTGCATGCGTGTATACGTGCATGCATACGTTACGTACTTTGCGTGGGTGCGTGCATGTGCATGCTTGCAAGTGTGTATGTAATATAATATTGAAATTTATAGTGAAACAATGTCCGTGCCAATGTTCCACTACGTACAGCAACAACTTGAAAAATATTATGACATGATAAAAATCGAGAAAAAGAAGTTCGCGCCATGGGTCCGAAGACTGCACCTCGCACTACGCGCTTACAAGGAACTGCTCAACACTCTCCTAGCGATGGACAAAAGCAACGATGCTGGCGTTAGAGAATCAGCCAAAGTGTTGAAGAGTAATATATTTTATGTGTTGGAGTATAGAGAGTTCATTTTATCTATTTTCCTGAATTATGACGAAAATAAGATGCCAAGGTAAGATTCATTCGACCTATATGCACACATTCATAATATTTCGAGTGAGAAGTTCATGTAAAGCAGTTAAATAACATTTTATAAAACAAAACTCCCAAACGAAATATTGTATTTTTCCTGAAACTGCAAGTTAATAGAAGCTAATTTGCAGAAATGCATAATTAGCATGGCAGATTATCTTTTTTGCTATAATACACTTTAGAATCTGTAGCTAGCTAGTGGCAATAGCTAGTTGGGTAACTTGA
Organism: Coenonympha glycerion; assembly: GCA_963855885.1. Classification (NCBI taxonomy): domain Eukaryota; kingdom Metazoa; phylum Arthropoda; class Insecta; order Lepidoptera; family Nymphalidae; genus Coenonympha; species Coenonympha glycerion. The sequence goes on along the minus strand of OY979638.1, from coordinate 3,740,386 downwards.
TGGTTCGTATTTGGCCAATGCCATCATAGTATGATAAATGAAATCAATGATATACTTTATAATCAAAAGTTTATGGAAAGTAAATGATGAATAAACGCCTATAAAAAATGCAAACAGGTTCTAAATTGGTTCAGAAACATTCTCGTTTAAATGCCCAAAACGACAACGTTTCTGAACCAATTTTATGTATGTGGTATCATTAGAATCGTTAGCTTACGCCAGGTGATATTAGCTAGTAGAACATTTTAGTACCACATTCAGGCAAATATAATTTTTTAATTATTTTTTAGATTGTGTCTTGTATGAATATTCGATATGGTATAAAATTTACAGGTCATATTTAGTAGATTTAGTAGAAACGATACATCTGTTCTTGAAGATGCTGGAACATTATTGCAAAAAAACTGGTCTCATGGTGCAGAAGAAAGTACGGAGGAAGGCGAAGAAATCTAAAAGTGAGTACATATTTTTTGATCAAAGAATGACAAGATGATTTTTCTTAAATTGTAGTTGGAAACTGCAGTGTAGCAAGGTGGTGGGTACATCAGACTCTGCAAAAAGAGTCCTATAAACCAGTAAAAGTGTTATTATAACTTTTGAGTTGACTTGTTTTGGCAGACGTGAACTGATGCTGGGATAGGTTTCATGCGAAAACACTCAATAAAAAGATCTTCAGGTACAATAATTAAAAGCAAAATAGGTACGTCTTTTTGATGCCAGGCTTCAACCCAAAGGTATAGACTACGTTAATCGCTTTCTCCATTAATAAAATTCCATACATCCTTCCCACTGCTAATTGCGGTCGCACTATCGAGAGAGAATTCAATACCTTCGGAGAAATTAATAGAAAAAATGCAAGCTCCCTTACGTCCCTAGGCGATATAAAAATATAGACGAAGAATATGTATAGGTCATTCTTTTCACAATATCATATTGAATACAGAAAAAAACAACTGTATATACTTCTACTGGTGTTGCGTTTAATTCCTATACTGAACAATAGCTGTACTAGCAACAAACTCTAATAATTAATAAGTCATACTGTAAAAATATTTCTAGATCGATCCCTGATTCTGGTTATCTTGTCAACAGAACCAAAACCCCGCGCCCCAAAGTCCAAACCAATAGAAATAGCCGCTTGGGAGGAAGTCCGTCCACAGCTTGCGGCTGTTTTGAGCGCGGGACTGGATCACTACCCGCCACCTTTCGACGCGGCGTCGGATGTGCCCATCGACCAACAGAAGTATGTAGTGTAGATCTTACGTGTGTGCATGCGTGCGGACGGGCATGCATGCTTGTGCTCGTGCGGGCGCGTATGCGGGCGTGCGTGCTTGCGTGCGTTCGTGCGTGTGATATATTATGGGTTAAAATGTGACTTCTTATCGAGAATAAATAAGGTTACGGTTATACATAAACAGCAATAATTTCAATGTGTATACTGTGTATGTTTCATAACCAAATATAATAATAAAAGTTAGGAAAGCTACTACACAAATTATTGGTAACAAACATGATTTGTAATTAAACCGTCCTGTGTGGTTTACTGTGTTTGTTTAAAAAGTAACAAAATTGTGTGGTTGCTTATTAATGATTGTATCATCATTTTTCAAGTGTGAATATAGGTGGTTGCTATACACAAGTGATCATCCTTCTATTTCACTAATTATTTATATTTATACTGTGGTTATATTTAACAAATAATATTTATAATTATGTTACTGGTTGCAAATAATTATATGATGTATTTCATCGTAATTACCTTTATAAAAGTTAAGAAAGTCAAGATACTGATTGTCTGTACAATCACATTATTAATTAATTAAAATATTATTAATTTAATACTTTAATACATGAAGAATAACATTATTACATTAATGACAAACGGAACTTAATTTGCATTACGTTTATTGAAGTTGGGGAAGTCATTATACCAATTGTGTATAACCATTATCATTCTGCTTCCATGGGTTTGTGTATTTCTGTTCTTTGAGTAATCTAATGTTTAATTGCAAAAAATAACATTAAACTATCATTTTTTGTTATTAAATGAGAATGTTGACAATTTGATTTGTATTGGTAGGAAGTCATCATACCAATTGTTTGTAAACACTATCATTCTACTTCTATAGGTTTGTGTGTTTCTGTTCTTTAAGTAATTCAATATTTAACTACAAAAAAAATAACATTTTAAAACAATATAATCATATGATTATTTGATAATACTGTTATTCTCTGTAAATTAATTAGGATATTGACAATTTGACTAGTGACGGTAGTTAAATAAAGAGAGGGATCTCCCACTTGTTGACTCGATAGTATAAAAGCCTCGAATCTGGCAGTCTGGGGATTATTCTATTCCTGACCGTAGTACCGGACAGAGCTGTTGGGGCACTGCAAAAGCTAAGTATTTCTTATAACCTATAATTGTTATCTATCTATTTATTGTTAACTATATTTTGTAGTTGTCATTTTGAATTAATTAATCCAGTTGATGTGGCTTACATATTGCTGAGTATAATAATTGTGTTCTATAAAGATTGTTAAATTACTGTGGATCGATAAATAATATCATTAGATCTCAGCGACCATTGTCGAGTAACTTTGTATAAATTAATTAGTGATTATTGTTACCAAGTTACTTGTAACATTGCTTGTACAATATATATTTTGAAAAGATCAAGTGCTGAGTTTCTTGCCGGTTCTTCTCAGTGCAAAACTTGCTTTCCGAACCGGTGGTAGATTCATTTCAACAATTAGAAAAGATAAACAGTTTAAAAATAAATTAACGTTTCGAATAAAAGTTTTAACAGAAAATAACCTCTTTTATTTTAAACACTTCTGGTGACCACACCCTTAACCCCAAAATCTGTCATCAGAAGCGGGATCGGAACCTATTTTGCTAATACAATATTATCTTATGTTTCAGAAACGGTGAGCGTGGATTCTGTTGTGCCAACCTGAACTATAGTTACATCCGAGATATTGATGTGGTGCTGATACAGAAGAATTTCATTTGTGAATATGGAAAGAAGTGAAGAATGTAGCCAACATCTGGCCGCGAAATTTCGTCATTGGTATTAGTCTCAACGGATGTATACCTTTTTAAGGTCAGTTATTAGAACCATTTACTATAGTTTTTCTTAAAATTATAATCAATATGAAAATATTTGTACATTAAATGAAAATATCGAAACACATAAATACAAATTATATTGTGAAACGTTAACAAAGCATCCATAAAAAAAAAAGGGAAACAAGACTTAGTACGTATTAAGGAATTGAAGAAAATCACTTATTGTGAGAAGGATTCGTTTTCATTTAAATATCAGGCTGTGAGTGTCGTTAATTTATTCCAAACCAATCACAAATAACTAAGCTAAAAAGTGATGTTTTTTTAGACAGTGTACGTGTCTGAAGAAACTATTATTTCTCTGCATAAATCAAGTTTTTTTTTTTTTAATATGAAATAAGTTATAATAAATGAAGGTTCTTATCGGCCATTCACTAGAGTTTTCGCGATTGATATCTTTGATAATGGGATGTCACGCTAAATTATATACCCAAAATAGCAACTTAACTAAAATTAAACTCAAACTAGGTGTCAATTACACAAAGAAAATAATATCTACTTGTTTAGTAATCAATTGGACTAACAGTAAATGACCCGAATTATATTTTTTTTTAATTGTGGCGTTACGTGTGACAATTATTGCTCAGTAAAAAAAAAAAAAATCACCAACAGAAAGGAGACCGGCGGACTCGTACATTTCTGGCCCAGACTAAAATCCACTCCAATCCACGTTCAGTTATGAATCTTCTGATACTTGTAGTACTCAACCGGGCTTACAAAACTGTTATACAAAGTCAATCAAATAAAGTAGGGAGAAAGAAGATATTCACATTATTGTTGAAAGTGAGGTTAGGGTTAGATATATTTCATTGTTTCCAAGTGAATAATTTTACTGCAGATTATCTGAAAAAGCCAGAGAAATCCGTTCTCATTCTGAAAGACCCGCGTTTAGTAATGGGTCGGTGATAGGTTGACTTTTTGTTGCCATATAAAAAAAAAAATTTTCGCCATACTCCTTTCCTTTTCCATTTTAAAAGTAAAAAAAAAAAAAAAAAAAAAAATCTAATCAATATTTCGTTTTATGCAAGAAAACAAAAAAAAAATATAATATAATTTGTATAATATGAAGGTAGTCGTACATTAATGGTAGTGACAGTAATTTTTAATAATTAAAAAGAAAATCCTTCTTATACTTCTTCAGGATTAAAAGAAATATTAATCGTAATACCCCTTCGATGTTGCAACGTCACTCGAGCACAGACAAGCCATTGTTAGCGATCTGAATATATTTCAACATAAATAAACATTGGTAAATGAGTCTTCAAAGTAATAACATAAAACTGTTATTGATTTTAGGTTTATTAACATTGATTATGCTACATGGTGTCCAATCATCATTGCTAGATTCGTGTTTTTGCTACAACCAAAATTATTTTATCTTTAACAAGTAAACACCATTATAATATCCAGTTTCGCCTTGACTACAGCCAAGATAAGAAATAACTGTTTAAAACTAATCACGAATATTTGTTAAATGAAGATATTGAAAATCAAAATAAAGTCACATTAAATTTGTTCCATAGCAGATGAATAATTCCAAAACTCATAAACAAAATTTCGCCTTTATCGCTAATAGATAATTCTGTTCGTACAGCTACTTTTTCTCTTAATATCTCAAGGAGAATTATCAAGAATCCGTTTGGGATTTCTATTTATTTTTGTTCTATAAATTAAACAATATAAATAAAAACTGAGCTTTATAATACAGCATAAATAATGATAAAATGAGTGTTGTTAGTTTACTAACCCCTTTTTAATTTATTTTTATTTTATTTATTAGGGTTTTCAAACAATGGCTCAGTATGTCTTATACAAACCACGTTATAAACTAAATACATATTGAGTAGACAGTTTATTGATTTTTAATTTATGAATCATTTTTTTTTAAATAAGGCAAAAGAGACGAAAAAAAAAACACTTATAACAACACTCTTTTCTTTCATCAATTCAATTATGACAATCCTTGAATTTGATAGTTGTTCTGACATCTTTCAATTTGAGTTTCACAGTTGTTAATTTAAATTAAAATTTAAAGTTAAATCCTGTTTTTCAGGTATCATACTGAATTAAGTTCTGTTTTTATTATTATTACACCTAGGAGAAAACTACTGAGGCTTCTATTAGAATTATTATTTAAAGCCTAAATAACCGTAAAGAATAAAGAAACACTAGTTGATAACATCGTAGTTTCTAAGTACCTTCTTTATAATAATCTATGAACAAATAATTGAAATAATTGTAACACTAATGAGGAAATATAACACAAAATCTTAATTTATTTGTTCATTAATAGAAAACAATCGGTGGGATAAGTGATCTAACATGTAGTCCCCGACCATTGGCATAAGACTGACTTTACCAGTAAATCTCGTTCAGACTTCCCACATAAAAAAATACATAAGAATAATATATGCTATTAAAATTTTTCATTCTTATCCCATTCTCTGTATTATATTTATTTTTGTATATAATAATACAACGTATAAAAAGGAAATGAATGGTCTTAGGACCTTTGCGACCAAAAATTGTTTGTCAGATTAGCCGAGCGATTACTTTTATTTTGATATTGGTTTGAAATATTTTTGAGCTACAAAGTCTGCAACGAAAACATAACATTCTTTAGTGTAACATCAAAGTATATTTTTGGTTTGGACTAAATTTGAGAAACACAAAAATAACTTGTTCTAAGCGAACAATAATAAGCTTTTGTACAGTCTGTTTCGTCTTTGGGATGCTTTGATTTATTATTTGAGGAAATTAATCCATAAATGTTTTATGTTCAGCTGTCATAATAATGGACAATTCTTTTGATGGAAATCTGTGTGGAAATGTATTGTATGAAGCAAAGGATTGTTTATAAAGAAAAAAATATGGTACATGTTACAATAATCAACATTACGGAATAAAATGCCAAAGAATATGTGGTATTAGAAGTATTTATAAAACATTGTTATTTGATCACAAGAAGTTATTGGAAATTGCCATCTAAAATGACTCTTACTGTTTACTATGACATAACTTGACTATGGTATAAATACCTCCAGTGGTTGTAAGTAATATAGAGTTTACCATTAATGAATGGTGTGTAAAGCCCACTGGATGGTATGGATCCTAACTCTAACTTTGACATTTACTGTTGACTGGTAAAAAAAAAATAATAATGTAGTTTTGTGATCTGGAGTCGTTTGAAGTGAAAAAAATATGGCTTGGTGAAGTATTGTGGCATTAACGGATCGACCGTGATATATTATTTTATTTGATTATTGTAATGTTGATTGATTTGTAACTAAGCCAATATTGTGAAGATTTATTTTTTTTTTCTTTTATCAGGGAAACATACACATAATACAGATCTGATCATGTTAATGGATGGGTTTGGTGGAAGTGTTAAAGATGATGGGTTTGCCATACACAATGGAGTTCTGTACTCGCGGTCGATTAAGCTTCGGCGTCAGCGCGTGGGACTCTGTTGAGACTCTTTACATTGTCATTTCGTGGCATACTTATTATCAATAACGGTGCCTATATGTACGGGATAAGGAGTCACAAAGAGAGTTGCCGCGAAAAAAAAAAAAAAAGTCGCGATGTGTTGGTCCCGCGAAAAAAAAAAAAAATAATGTCGCGGATGCCGCGAAAAAAATAAAGTCGCGATGTGTTGGTCCCGCGAAAAAAATAATGACGCGGATGCCGCGAAAAAAATAAAGTCGCGAAGTGCATAGGGCCCCGCGAAAACAATAAAGTCGCGGATGCCGCGAAAAAAATAAAGTCGCGAAGTGTTGGTCCCGCGAAAAAAAAAATAATATCGCGGATGCCGCGAAAAAAATAAAGTCGCGAAGTGTAGGGCCCCGCGAAAACAATAAAGTCGCGGATGCCGCGAAAAAAATAAAGTCGTGAAGTGTAGGGCCCCGCGAAAAAAGTAAGGTCGCGGATGCCGCGAAAAAAATAAAGTCGCGAGGTAATAATGTAGAAAAGTCGAAATAAAAATAAAGAAAAAGTTTAGAAATGGGGGTGGGTACTTCGAGAGCGAAGTACATGTCAGTTTGGCCGTGATATATTATGGGTTAAAATGTGACTTCTTATCGAGAATAAATAAGGTTACGGTTATACATAAACAGCAATAATTTCAATGTGTATACTGTGTATGTTTCATAACCAAATATAATAATAAAAGTTAGGAAAGCTACTACACAAATTATTGGTAACAAACATGATTTGTAATTAAACCGTCCTGTGTGGTTTACTGTGTTTGTTTAAAAAGTAACAAAATTGTGTGGTTGCTTATTAATGATTGTATCATCATTTTTCAAGTGTGAATATAGGTGGTTGCTATACACAAGTGATCATCCTTCTATTTCACTAATTATTTATATTTATACTGTGGTTATATTTAACAAATAATATTTATAATTATGAAAAAATTAAAATTAAAATATTATTAATTTAATACTTTAATACATGAAGAATAACATTATTACATTAATGACAAACGGAACTTAATTTGCATTACGTTTATTGAAGTTGGGGAAGTCATTATACCAATTGTGTATAACCATTATCATTCTGCTTCCATGGGTTTGTGTATTTCTGTTCTTTGAGTAATCTAATGTTTAATTGCAAAAAATAACATTAAACTATCATTCTCTGTTATTAAATGAGAATGTTGACAATTTGATTTGTATTGGTAGGAAGTCATCATACCAATTGTTTGTAAACACTATCATTCTACTTCTATAGGTTTGTGTGTTTCTGTTCTTTAAGTAATTCAATATTTAACTACAAAAAAAATAACATTTTAAAACAATATAATCATATGATTATTTGATAATACTGTTATTCTCTGTAAATTAATTAGGATATTGACAATTTGACTAGTGACGGTAGTTAAATAAAGAGAGGGATCTCCCACTTGTTGACTCGATAGTATAAAAGCCTCGAATCTGGCAGTCTGGGGATTATTCTATTCCTGACCGTAGTACCGGACAGAGCTGTTGGGGCACTGCAAAAGCTAAGTATTTCTTATAACCTATAATTGTTATCTATCTATTTATTGTTAACTATATTTTGTAGTTGTCATTTTGAATTAATTAATCCAGTTGATGTGGCTTACATATTGCTGAGTATAATAATTGTGTTCTATAAAGATTGTTAAATTACTGTGGATCGATAAATAATATCATTAGATCTCAGCGACCATTGTCGAGTAACTTTGTATAAATTAATTAGTGATTATTGTTACCAAGTTACTTGTAACATTGCTTGTACAATATATATTTTGAAAAGATCAAGTGCTGAGTTTCTTGCCGGTTCTTCTCAGTGCAAAACTTGCTTTCCGAACCGGTGGTAGATTCATTTCAACAATTAGAAAAGATAAACAGTTTAAAAATAAATTAACGTTTCGAATAAAAGTTTTAACAGAAAATAACCTCTTTTATTTTAAACACTTCTGGTGACCACACCCTTAACCCCAAATCTGTCACGTGCATGCGTGTGTGTGCGGGCGTGCTTGCTTGGGTGCATTCGTGCGTCCGAGTATATAATGTGTACCTATATATTACGAGGTTTTACTTCCTACTTATCATTGTCTCAATGTCATAGGATACTTATTACATAAAACCGTAATGGCCATCGACTGACAATATTAAAATGATTACCATTTACAACTAAAATGTAAGAGCAGGTTACCTTTTCGGAAAATAAACTTCGCCAAAGCTGGCGCGCGGGCTCCTAATTTATTAGGGGAATGGAAATACATTTTGCTGATTAAAATATTATCCCTTTATAATGTCGGAGGTTATAATTTTGAAAGCCCTTTGAATAAATTTTCTTTAAATTTATGAATTAAATTTACGAAAAGAAGTCATGCTAAAAAAATTGCGAATGACTCCCACTTCTTAACAGAACGGTTTTATATTTTTAATCTCACGTTAAATATTCTAGATGACTGATAGATTTCATCATTAAATCCTATGTAAAATTTATTTATTGCCTTTAGGAGAAGCTTTTAGCGGCGCGCCCGTGTCTAGACGTTTAGCTTTGAGTCGAACAAAGGATTCTAATATGACCTTTGAATAAATTGATTATATTTGTCCATTTTACGATCTTGGGGTTACGTGTTAAGTTTCAATAACAATGTTACATTTCGTTCCATTTCTATACGTCGCAGAGTAACGCTATTTGTCACTTAGCTAAGGCAGATGCTCTTGAATTCCCGGTTGACTCAACTACCCTTTTCGAAATATCATTGAAAGGGTTTCACAGTCCCATGGTCTACTCGAAAGGGCACAATCATAAAGCTTCCCATCAAGAGCTTTCATATTCACGTCTCTTGGCCTGTTCAGCGTTGGTATACATATTTCAATCCACGAAGACGCGCCACATACTGTCAAAATGGCTTATGTTTCATTCGATTCGTATGGAGTTTGACTGAGTGGGGCGCGTCATCGTGGATTGAAATATCTATAGCAGCCGTGGCTTGTATTTAAATTTTAAACTTGACTTAATTAATAACAGGGAGGACTGCATGAAGAAAATACAGAAGTTAATGCTAGATCACAAATACGAAGACGCCGTGGGCACTTTCAGGGCTGCGCGGTAAGTCATCTTTCGCTTTAGATCTACTTTAGACTATCAAAATCACCGACGTATATTGTACCTATGGTCGGTGATCAGAATAATTGCCAAGTGCAAGTCATACTCGCGCACCGACGGTATCGTAATACTATACAGAAGAAATAAAACCATAACAATTATCTTATTATATTGAACCACAAAAAAACTTACTTATGAAGGTGTATTATTAAAAACAAAAAACTGAGCTAAGAAGTTAGTGTTCGTTATAATTTTCCTGTAAAGCATTTAACACATGTTCAGATTTTTTCAAAATTTTCGATAAAGGAACAGTGTTTTTTTTTTCAACATAATGCACGATAAATCAAAAATAAATAAATTTTAGTATTTAACTTGTTTATTAATTATTTTCTACTGTACCAGGGAAGTATGGCCCGAGGAAGGTATATTCGGAGTGGAGGGTATACCAGAGGACGAAGAACTAGATATGCTTGAAACTGTCTACAATACTGATCTAGGAGTGGAAGTGACTGGTAAGAAAACTTCATTGGAACATCAAGAACACGAAGAAGAGAATATTTTTTGATACTTAATTTACAAAAAAAAATCGATTTTGGTCATAAAAAAGTTATTGTATAATAATTAAGCGCCCATTTTGTTTATGATCGTACAGTTTCTTTGAAAAAGGCAAAATTTCTCAGGATTGAAGTTCTCCTAAGATGGTTTACGTGTGACTGCAGTAATTGTTAAGGTAGCTTTTATGTCTCAAAAATGTAATATATTTATTTCCTGTTTTAGACAACAACGAAAACGATACACAAGACAACTCAGAGTACGATGAAGAAGGTAAGTAAAGATATTATATCACTCTCTCTGGTGCAATAGAGACGGTCTCGGGTTCGGTTCCCGCCAAATGCCACTTTAGGACTTTATAATTTCAAAAATGGCTCAGGGTCCGTACCGCCATCGCTTAAACAGTAGGTAATGCTGGGGTACTGTTTTAATGTTTTTATACAAACTAAGTATGAAAACGGCAAAACAATACTAAAACATAACTAACTGCTTTAAGAGATGGCATCGAACGTGACTAGTTATCACTCTTCCAACAATTACGCTCCGCTAATTGATGTAGGGTTCCGGCGCCTTGCTGTTTAGAATTCGTAAGGGGTGATTTAATACTTGAATTACCCACTTACTCTCGTCCAAGTAAATAGTATAACATCTTCGACTGCATCTTCATTTGCCGTGAGATGGGATCCCAGTCAAGTACTAACTTGTAGATGGTAAAAGCGGATGTCCACTGTTGGACATAGGCCTTTCCAAGTGAGCGACACCTCGTCCTGTCCTGAGTAGTCCTCATGCAGGTGTTTCCTGCCACCCGCTAGGCCCCTACGTGACCAACTACGAGGTCAAGCGTGACCACTGCCACTTCAACTTGACAATAGTTTGCCCTTTGGGGGAGATGGGTACTATCCTGCGCGAAAATTAAAATTTTATTTAGTTTTTCGCTCATAATATTGGGCTAATTTTACATAAGTTAATGGATGGAAATATGTGGATAACTTTAGCATAATGTTAGTTTGTTTTTCTAAAGTCGTTTCATGTTGGTATGGGATAAAAGGATTTAAAAAAGAACGCGTAGATCGGGGATCCGAGGGAACCGGTTAATATCTCGCTAAGGGGCACGGCACAGCTCGTTAGAGCTCTCGACTTTTATATATACTTTTTGCTACTAAAGGCGTTGTCACACTTGCGATTTAAAGTTTAATTGAAGCGAGACGTCGATGGAAATGCTGTCGCAAGTTGCTAGTTTAAAACGCCCATAAAGAAATGTACTTGAAGTTGGATATACTGCGATGCAGGCTTATATTATGTCTGAATGCATATTAATACTTTTTTATTAACTTCACCTGTGTCTATGTATCTACATAAATGTTAACGGAATCTTTGAACGTGATTTTAACTTCAAAGCGTCTGATTTAATTGAAACTTCGCACACTTATCAAGGATCGAAGGCAGATTTATACAAAACTATTGACTATTATATATTATCTTAATATATATAAATCTCGTGTCACAATGTTTGTCCTCAATGGACTCCTAAACTACTGAACCGATTTAGTTCAAACTTCGTGAATATCTGTCATTTGGTCCAATTTAAAAGATAGAATAGTTTTTATCCCACGTGGACGAAGTCGCGGGCATCAGCTAGTATTAAATATAGATATTAACGTTTATTGGTTTGCCTATTTGATACAAAAGCGTGATTACTGATAGAGTGATCTTAACTGCCGGACAGACGAAAACTTTATCGATGCTTGACCAGTCTCAGATATATATCATAGTAGGTGAAAAAATATTCATCGTTATCGTATTCGTTTACCAATTCTGCCCGTTGATTGTTTTCCTGATTTACGTCAGAATTCACTAACGATTACGATAACGATAATAATAAAAAACGACGATACGACGATAACGATAAAAAGAAAAAAAGAAAAAATCGTCAGTGTGCCTTTTCCTTTTTCCATGTGGATTCCTGTGACAGTGGAAACGCAGCTCGATATAATCGCGAGTCCGTGTGTGATTTTTGTCCAGAGGATTATTTGAATTCTGCCTGTTACGATATATTGAATTTGGATTTCTTATTAATGCCATCATATTAAATACGAGAGGATCATTACGATTACTTTTTATATACGCCACATTGGGGATGATTATTGTGACGAAAGTTATTTGAGGAGTTAAACTTTAGCACATATAAATTTAGAATTATTATAGTAGGACAGATTAATTTGTTTTGCCATAATCCGCAACTTGAAAAGATTCTATATGGTACAATATGCAGGGACACTCTATATGAAACACCACACACAATTTTCCAACACTTTTTTTCGAAGCACGTTTCGTCCCGACACCGAGGAGAGGACAACCTCAGGAGATATTGACTTCACAATGCGAATATGAAATTAGAATTATGAAATAATTATAGTTTAGCTGCATATTATGAAGGATATTATTTAATAGTTGATTAATTTTCAGATGAGGAAGACGAGGAAGAAAAGTCAACAGCTATCGTGGAAACCGACTTTGACTTTAAAGATTTTGTCTCGAGGTAAAATTTGTTATTTTTTTCCAAAACAGGCATATTTTACAAGTCATAATAATAAATCGCAATATCGAAAGCTAATTCACGCGGACATTAATTAATGGTGTAATTTCAAAAAATATATTGAACCGTCCACTTGAATATGATAATTTTTTTTCTTTTGTTAATATACGATAATATATTAACAAAAGAAAAAAAATATCTAATTATTATTAAAATAGTAATGACTATGAACTATGAATAGATGTGTGGTGCTTTTATTTTATGTACATTTTTGTATTGTATTCATGTATTCTCCCTCAGAAACTAAATGTATTCAAAAAACTGAAATTCATAAAACGTCCCCGTTTCCAAAGTCCAAAAAAGATAACATTCAAAAGCGATTCTGTAAAGCGAGTCTGTATGCTCAACATCAAAAGCGGTGTAGGTCACAGACTACATTAAATAAAGAGTGTAGGTATTCCACGAACTAAAACTGGATGCGCTTTCAGATTCTGTCATCCGCGAGTCGTGAGCGCCTGTGTGAGTTTGCTGGAGCGTTACGACAAATACCTGCCATACACCAACCACTGTATCGTGAAGATGCTGCACACAATCGCCTGGGACTGCAGCCGACCGACCATGATGTTCCAAGCGACGCTGTTTCTGATATTTCAGAGGATACTGCACAATCCCGTGCCCCATTTAAAGGTAAATCCATGTGTGTTTTTATTTGGAGTTACGACAAATACCTGCCATACACCAACCACTGTATCGTGAAGATGCTGCACACAATCGCCTGGGACTGCAGCCGACCGACCATGATGTTCCAAGCGACGCTGTTTCTGATATTTCAGCGGATACTGCACAATCCCGTGCCGCATTTAAAGGTGAATCCAAGCGTATTTTTATTTAAAGTTACGACAAAAACCTTCGTACAACAACCAATGCATAGTGAAGATGCTGCACAGAATCGCCTGGGACTGCAGCCTATCGGCCATGATGTCCAAGCGACGCTGTTTCTGATATTTCAGCGGATACTGCACAATCCAGTGCCGCATTTAAAGGTGAATCCATGTGTGTTTTTATTTGGAGTTACGACAATAATCAGCCGTACACCAACCACTGTACAGTGAAGATGCTGCACAGAATCTACTGGGACTGCAGACGACCGGCCATGATGTTCCAAGCGACGCTGTTTCTGATATTTCAGCGGATACTGCACAATCCCGTGACGCATTTAAAGGTGAATCCAAGTATATTTTTATTTAAAGTTACGACAAAAACCTGCGTACAACAACCAATGCATAGTGAAGATGCTGCACAGAATCGCCTGGGACTGCAGCCGATCGGCCATGATGTCCAAGCGACGCTGTTTCTGATATTTCAGCGGATACTGCACAATCCAGTGCCGCATTTAAAGGTGAATCCATGTGTGTTTTTATTTGGAGTTACGACAATAATCAGCCGTACCCCAACCACTGTACAGTGAAGATATTGCACAGAATCGACCGGCCATGATGTTCCAAGCGACGCTGTTTCTGATATTTCAGCGGATACTGCACAATCCAGTGCCGCATTGAAAGGTGAATCCATGCGTGATTTTATTTGGAATTACGACAATAACTTGCCGTACACCAACCACTGTACAGTGAAGATGCTGCACAGAATCGCCTGGGACTGCAGCCGACCGGCCATGATATTCTAAGCGACGCTGTTTCTGATATTTCAGCGGATACTGCACAATGCCGTGCCGCATTTAAAGGTGAATCCATGTGTGTTTTTATTTGGAGTTACGACAAATACCTGCGTACACACCAACCACTGTATATAGTGAAGATGCTGCAAAGAATCGCCTGGGACTGCAGCCGACCGGCCATGATGTTCCAAGCGACGCTGTTTCTGATATTTCAGCGGATACTGCACAATCCCCTGCCGCATTTAAAGGTGAATCCCATGTGTGCTTTTATTTGGAGTTACGGCAATAACATGCCGTTCACAGTTCACTGAGAATCGTGCGAATGTTGCACGAGGTAAGATGACATTTGAGATCATCCCTGTGTCGCATGGAATTGACCCCCAGACTAACGCTTTCCTGCCTTAAATTCAGAGTAGGCGCGGCTTTTGAAAGTCTGGAGTCATCCATACGTATACGACATGCTTTAGCATAGCTTGTAGAAGCTTTAATCCCAGTTAGAAAACCCACTGCAACACTGCCGTAGGTATTCTTTGCTGACATTTGACGCAAACCGTTGACGCAAGACGTTAGCGTCGAGCGTGGAATAGGGTATTTGACTCCAATTTTTTTATTACTTTATTATAAAGTAGAATTAAAATAATGATGTGCACTGAAAGAACTAATTAAATCGATCAAATAACAAAAAAGTTATAAGCATTTAAAGATTTGTGATTAGACAGAGATAGCAACATGACATTGTGACGTCACACCGTACCAATGCCATAGTAGCTTCGTGCGGCTTCATACAAATTTTCGTTTTGCGAGAAAGGGATAGAAGATCCCCCCACTCCAAAGTTTAAACGCCTGTAACTTTGTAAATCTTCGTTGGATTTTAATATTTCTTTCACTGCACGTTATTATTTTTATCCTAGTTTATAATAAAGTAATATTTTTTATCAAATTCAAAAGTAGTGTAAGACCCCATTAGACCGTTTAGGTTAAATTAAGTTACGGTTTAAACTGTCCAAACTTTTAATTATTAAAACATTAATATCAAAAGCATGTTTTATATCAATATTCTCGCTGTGGTTGCAAAATATTTATCCTCATTTCGATGCGAAATAATGTTACCATCAATATCTATTGTCTGTATTTTCTCTTTTAATTTTGCTTTCATAGATAATGGAGGGTTATGTTGGCGTATTTTATTTGTGTAATGGATTTATATAAAACGAACGCGGTTAAAACATGATTAAAAGCTTTTAGTTTCGTATTGAAAAATCCGTGTTTGTATCTACTTTTTATGTATGTATCTTTTGGTACTTCTTTTAATTATTTCAGAAGCAGCAATGCATAACGAATCATCGACAACAGTGATTGTCACTAGAAGTGTCAATTTTACAGAAGACGGGCCCTGGGCTAATTTAGGAAAACTATTCTAAAGTGGTCCGTTGCGAGAATCAAACCCGAGACCTCTCACTAGAATGCAACGTGCGCCATTTTGCCGAAAAGGTACCATCTTCTATACGATTGATTAAACATATTAAAGGATCAGCACTTCTTAACGTCACGTATACAATTTTAGGCTCCGCCCTAAAGCCGGATTTTTAATTTGTCAAAACTGTAAAATGGCGCAAATGTATGCGACCGACAGCGGTATTTGCTGTCAGCGGTACCGAAATGTACGACGCGCGACGCCATATTTGAGAACTCCTCTTAGCGTAGCGTATTTCGTCATTGTTCGAAACACACTTTGCCGTCGTGAAAATAAAACGTTTAAATCTCTTAACAAATAAATAATCGAGACCCAAAACTCTCTCAAGTGTTCTATATCTTTTCAAGCTCTCATTATACTGGTAACGTTCAGTGAAACACTCATTTCTAAGACCCCGCCTATTACCGTTTTATCCAAATAAGTCAGGGAAATGCGCAGAGGGGAAGAAATTGCAGACGAGCAGTCTAGCCAATTGGCAAATCTGCGGAAATAGAACAAATCCGATGTGGTGTAAATCCAATTACGTACTATATACAGTTTATGGCGGTGTTTGTACGTTATACGAACGTATATACTAGCACCGAATACATAATATTACGGAGGTTCATTTATTTTATTTATTTACTAGCTTTTGCCCGCGGCTCCGCCCGCGTTGAATTCGATTTTCACTAATCCCGAGAAAAACTTGAATTTCCTTGATAATCTTTACACCTACTTTTTAAGAAAGATTATTTATTATCAAAGTATACCCATAACTGTAGCTAAAGATTGCCTTAGAAAATTTAGGTTATTTTAAAATCTATGTTTGAAGGAGTATACCTATGTGTGAAGGAGTATTTCCCCGCGTGAATATCGTTTTCACAAATCCCACAGAAACCTATGTATAGTAATTCCAGGATATCTTTATTCCAAATTTCAGCCAAATCGTTTCAGCAGTTGCGGCATACCAATGCGGTAATCTAGTTGTTCCCGGATATCGTCTATCTCTACTGTTCCATGTATTTGTGTGATTAGTAGTCCATATCCTATTGCTCAACTAAAACACAAACAGTGATAATTTCAGAACCAACAAAATGCCCATTTTCACATTTATGTTAACAATCATTAGCTTACGCCCGCGGCCCCGCTCGCGTTAAATTCGACTTTAGACAAATCCCGAGGGAAACGTGATATTCTCGTTCCCATTCCCATAACCTACCTACCTGCCTACCTAATACCTCCTAAAGCAATTTTCCTATAGAGGTAGCTATAGATTTCTGTAGAAATTTTGGGTTTTTTCAATATCCCACGGGAACTGTGGATTTTTCGGGATAAAAAGTAGCCTATGTTTTAATCCAGGTTATAAGCTATCTATGTTCCAAATTTCAGCCAAATCGGTTCAGTAGTTGAGGCGTGAAGGAATAACAAACATACACACAAACTTTCGCCTTTATAATATTATAGTGTGATTTTATGGAAAGAAGTAACGTGGCATTTTTATATTTACTCATCGGATATAATTTATCCGTACTTTTGAGTAGGTACGTTCTTCTTCTTCAGATTTTCGTTTACACAGAATACTACTTACAGAAATTCGTTTAATTTTTACTTATGATTTTCGTGTAAATTGTAGCTCTGCTTTGGATCTTACACTGCGATAACACTTGCTCGTATTAAAAGTTTTATCATGACTCGGTATACGACAAACAAGTTCGCGAAAAGATCGCGAGATTATGGTAAGGATTTACTTTAAAGTGAGAAGTTTCATATCCCGGCAGAGGCCCGGATGGAGTTCGTGATTCGAGAAGTAGCCGGATTTAATAACGACTAGCTGTTGCCCGCGGCTCCGCCCGCGTGAATTACGATTTTTTACATATACTGTAGAATTCCTTGATTTTCGCGGGATTCTGGGGTGATGTTGTACAGAAACCTGTTCTTACTTCGCACGGGTTATCTTGTGGTGATTTTGAAAACTCCTTTTTTTGATAAATAATATAAAGTTTCATTAATACGTAGTTGAAAGATCAAAAGGACGATTTTAACTGTCCATATTTCGACCTCGTCGTCCTTTTCATTGTGATTTTTATTCTGAAACCACGAAATATATCAAAAATTATTAAATCACTAGCTGTTGCCCGCGGCTCCGCCCGCGTGAATTACGATTTTTTTTACATAATATACCTTCCTACTGGAATTCCTTGATTTTTCGCGGGATTCTGGTGTGATGTTGTACAGAAACCTGTTCTTACTTTGCACGGGTTATATTGTGGTGATTTTGAAAACTCCTTTTTCTTAATAAAAATATAAAGTTTCATTAATACGTAGTTGAAAGATCAAAAGGACGATTTTAACTGTCGATATTTCGACCCAGTGGCACAGGTCGTGGTCACTACGTGACCACGACTTGTACCAATGTATCGAAATATCGACAGTTAAAATCGTCCTTTTCATTGTGATTTTTATTCTGAAACCACGAAATATGTCAAAAATTATTAAACCACGTGAAAAGTTGTACTGGTGGTAGAACTCTTCTTTCAGAGTTCGGCCGGGTAGGTACCACTGGGATAAATTACTCTACTAACAATATTCCCCAGCCCAACATAATATAAGAGTCTTTTAAAAATCATTCAATTTAATTAATATTTGTGAACCATTATCTTACCCTTTCCATATTGCGGATGATAAAGTTTAAATCTGTTCATGTCTGTCTTAACAGTGCCATCTTAATATAAAATCAGGAAACAGTAAATAACATGACAGTTAATTTTTATTTAAAAAAATTCGGTAGGGTAGTACCTATCTCAGAGTTTTACATTCAAGTTCCACATAAATTGTAGAGATGGCGCTATACGGTATAACGTAGCGATAATGCCAGTTACATTATTTTTGTTCACCCTAAAAGTGAAAAATTTTAAACCATACAAAATCTGCTAAGCCTATTTATTTACGGCTGTAAGGGTACTCCAGTCTTACTTGAGCCTTACGTCCTAGCCCTAGGTTGTTTGTGCATTCCGAGTTTCAAGTCACCTACCTACTTGAACTTAAAGGTTCTGATGTCTGTAATTTCTGAACTACAAAAGTGATGATGATAAGATTCGTATTGGAATAATCTTTAAAGAACCTCCTTTCTAACAAAAAAAGAATGAATGGAATCGGACAACGCGTTAATGAATTATAACTAAAAAACGTTTGGACTTTGATGCCGTCTTCCAGGGAAACCATGATGAATTTCGGGACAAAAAGTATCCTATGTCCTACCTCGGGGTATGAACTATAATCATGTCAAGTTTCATTTAAATCCATCCAGCGGATTAGCCGTGATGCCCGGTCGTGAAACAGACAGACAGACAGACAGACAGACAGACAGACAGACAGACAGACAAAAATTAAACAAATTACAGTTTTGGCTTCAGTATCGACTAAATAGTGTCCTCCAGCAAAAATTTTCAAAATATCTTCAATGTACAGAATTCGACCCTTTACAGTTTTATTATAAGTATAGATTGCTATATCTGACAAGGACACAGTACTGTATGTCTTATTCAAAGGTTTTATATGAAACGATTACTACCGTCACAGGATTACTACTAGTGATGGTTTTACTCGTTATAAGTTCTGTATTCTGTAAAATTTTTATGCGAGTGAAAGGTCAATATTTGTTATTATTGAATGCGTATCATAGTTATCGCACTTAGCGGATGAACCCGCGTCCCCCAGCTATCGCTGCTTTACTAATTGAGTCTCAAAAAGCTGACATTTCCATGTGTGTTTAGTGAGCGGAAAGTGATTATTTTCAGCACAAGTGCTGATATTATTCAACAGGAATTCCTATTCTTCTTCAACAGGAATTGGAAAAGTTCGCCATATTCATTCTAAGAAAATTCTCCGAAATAGCTTCGAGAAGCAGCAAAGTTTTCATCGAACTTTTGTTCTGGAAAAATTCAAAAGACGCCATTGAAATCGAGCACGGTTACGATGCTTACAGCGACCAGAGGTGAGGTACTTTTTTAATCCAATGTTTTTGAGCCATAAATAAATAATATGTATGTACTGTTATTCCTCATGTTGATAGCTTTTATAGTCACTGAAATAATTGACGGTGTCAGACGGACGGACGGATGAAGTCGGTGTGGTAAGGTCCGGTTTCCACCAAAGCGGTGAATAACAAATCAGATTTCGTTAATTCCACATCTCCGCTTCGGTGGAAATTGATTAAGCGCCGATAGGAGATGTTTCATTTATCTATTACAATTTTGTGCCGCGGGCTACCAGTAGAAATAACCAGACAGTCGAAATAACCAGACAGATAGCGCATCTCCTCTCCGTTTTAGTTGAAACTGGGCCGAAGGGTTCTATTAATACCACTTAGATATTATGGAACCCTAAAAAATGCTACAAAAATACGATCCGAGCAATTTTAATAAAATACCAACTTTGTTATCATTAAAAATGTCCTTTGTTATCAAATATCCAACGTTGATGGACGTTTAGCGGCGGATATCAACCGCGGAATGGAACTCCCGCGGTCCCGGGGGCTCTGTCCCCGGCCGCCGAGAATTTAATCACAAGAAAGACGGAGCAAAGAAAATAAAAATCCCATTTGGAAGTTCTTTATTGACCAAATTCCTAATTAGTGTCAAGCGTCGTCGCTTCTCTCGTAAAACTTTTGCACCTAGAATAATTTTTATTAGTGAAAATATTTATGCAAGAACATTTGATATGTTTTTAAAATAATGATTATAATCGGCTTCTCTTTGTCTCTTATTTTTTAAGACCTTTTTTTGAGCATGAACCACGCTAATGAGAGAGATTTGGCCATAGATGCCACGCCAAGTGTGGGTTGATGGGCTTTAAGAACACTGTGGCGAGCAGGTTTCCTCTCGATGGTCCTTAACATGACTCCGAGAACTCAAACAAGGGATTCGAACCCTAGACTCCCTGAAGAGAAGCATAGGTCTGAACACAATGGCTATTGCTATTGCTATTCGGGTAGTAATCAGTTTATCAGAGCAAAAATAAGAGAACCAGGATTTACTGTTTAAGCAAACTGTCCCGATCGTGCGATGTAGCTTCTATCAGATAAGCTTTCGTCGCAAGGCTTACGCGCGAAGCAAAACCGAGCCAATTACTGACCGAAGCACGGAAAAATGTTTAGCCAACAACTGTGGCGCCTTTTAAAAGTTAGCAAATACGGACTGCGGCGGTTAATTAATAAATACCAAATCAAAGGCGCCAATGTAGATTTTTGGTTTTAAGTAAATGTCCAAACTAAACTTAACTGACAGCAGGTATTTTATCATGATATATATAACTTTGATTTAATTAGGAAGAATATTAAAACTTTGAAGACGTATTAACAACTTCCACAATAAAAACAAATTAACCTCCAACACAAGATAGATACTAATGTGTTAGGAACCATAATTTAGTTGCAAAACTCATTCTCAATTCCTTGAAGAGAACTGGCGAACCAGTCGAAAGTTTCGCCTGTAGGGAAGGTTAAACGGTGATTAATTGTGGAAACCTCCCAGGGATAAGCTCGGGAAGGGGGTCTGGAGCGAGGAGCAGGAGGAGGAACTGCGGAAACTGTACATGGAGAACCAATCCAACCCCGAGACGGATCAGGGTGAGTGCTAATTAATTTTAATATAATCCCCCGCTTATTTGTTGTATATTTAGCCGAGTTCCCACAAACTTTTTTAAATTTAATTAAAAAGGAAACAGTTTCCATACTGGACCGTTCTTTTTAGGGTTCCGTGCCCAAAGGATAAAAACGGGATCCTACGGGACTTCGTCGTCCGTCTGTCACCAGGCTGTACCTCTTGAACCGTGATGAACTCTTGAAAATTTCATAGATGATGTATTTCCGTTGCTGCTGTAAACAACAAATACTAAAAAAGAATAAGCTACTGATTAAAGCTAAAAAGTAAACTCTGTCAGAGTTTGGCAGACTCTTTAAAAATCGAAAGATCTCAGATCTGGGCTGTAAATTATACGAGTAATAAATAGTATAGTATAATATAATGAATACTTCGTGTTTCATAGTTATGGTGTATTAAAATTGTTTGTATCCCAATATACGTATTTGTAAAGGGTTACGCTGTTATTAAAATAACTTTTGGGTATAAGTTGTAAATCGTAGTGGGCGTTTCCCTATTTTCCATCGGGTTATAATATTTCCCTAAAAACGAATAAACTGTTGTCTATTTTACACAATAATCCAAAGACAGAATGGGTATAAAAGTTAACAGGAAATCAAAGTCTTTAAAAAAGCTGCAGGTTACTCCTCAGTACCATGAATTTACCAGAAATCTGAAATCTGTGAAGACAAAGTCGCGTGAAAGAGCTAGTTTACAAAATAAATATTTAAAGTCCCAATTTTACAAACTGATTTTATCCGAAAATTATAAAAAAAACTTGGATACACGTGGCACAAACGTCATGAAACGGTCTAAATTATCTTTTTGTCTGAATCATTTCTTTATTTATAAGCTAAGTATTACGTTAATTTAATATTTGAGAATCGTAAATATTATTGGTTCCGTGTTTAATTTCCAAAATTTCATAATAAGTATAGGTACTGACTATATTGCGTGTGGGTAAATATAAAATGCATGAGGGCGCCACTTTCTTTACAGACATTTTTTGCTAAACTAAAGTACATAACTTTATAGTCCTTATAATAGAGTAGGTCATACATTCCTGTAAAGGCTTCACGAACAAGACAGATTTTCGTTTTCAATAAAGTAGTTAACACTTATAGGTACGTCATCTTAATATAATATTTTATGAGAATAAGCTGCGAAATATTTCATATTTTATTATCCTGTCAGCTTTGGAACGAAGGTTTCTTCGCTAGAAATATAATAAGTAACTTGACTTATCTTCATGACAAAGTGTATATTCTGCAATTCTTTTCATTTATCTGTATTGGATTTTCTATTTTGTTTGTATAGAAAACCGTAGAAAGTTTTTCCCGAGCCTATGTATTTTCTAAAGTATTACGATACGAGCAAGACTCATTGTCTTAAATATTTCCTATCTGGCTCCTCGTCTTGTCCCCAATTGGGGACATATGGGATTTTTTCCCGTATGGTGCCGAATTGAATTGAATTTGTATTTAGAGAATTTGGGAATATTTTTAACCATTACTACCACACGTTTGCACATTACACACATTTGCATAAAGTGTGTAACTCACAAAATGGTATGCGTTTAGTTGCGCTGAACTGTGTCCCTACTAGGTTCCTACACATTAGTAATGTGACTTACTAACTCCACATTCAAGTTCATTTCGGGGACAAACAAGATTTCTTTTCATAGGGGTAAATCTGCCTTCCAAGTCAAAATAATAACATCTTAGGCTGCATCGTCACTTATCTTCAGGTGATACTGCACTCAAGTACCTACTAACTTGTAGTGTATAAATTACGCGTCCCGATGTTTGTCCGCGATTCACTCCTCAACCACTTAACCGATTTTAATCAAATTTTCACTGATCTAACTTGAAGGATAGGATAGCTTAAATCTCAATTTATCTATTTTTATATCCCTAAGGGCAAAACAACGTTTGCCAGGTCAGCTAGTCATTTTATACAGTCCGACAAGGCTCACTTGGCACTTGAATGACATTGTCAGGAGGGCGTTGTTATAGAACAAAGGCAGCCAGCAAAAAGTCTCCTCAATTTTACTTCAATTTTTTTTTTATTTAGTTAATACAATACAACGTACATTACCGATATACCGACAGAGCGAACTATCAATTAGTATCAAAAGATAGCGGCGTTAGTTCCGATTTTGGCCACGCGCCAAGATAGCCTTGTCGCACTGTATTATATTTGTAGATTTTTTCTCGCATGCAATAAAGCCCATTGTTTTTCGCAGACGTAATCGACTGGATTCTGGACAATTT
The DNA here is from genome assembly GCA_963855885.1 of Coenonympha glycerion. Taxonomy (NCBI): domain Eukaryota; kingdom Metazoa; phylum Arthropoda; class Insecta; order Lepidoptera; family Nymphalidae; genus Coenonympha; species Coenonympha glycerion. The sequence goes on along the minus strand of OY979638.1, from coordinate 3,716,540 downwards.
GATCGACCAAACGCGCACGCGGCGCAATGTGATCAAGAAGCTGAAAGAGATGGGCCTCATATTCAAAGCACCCACCAAAAAGAGTAACCGGGAACGGAGAGAGAAGATTCCTAAGAACTTCAGCGAAGAAGAGGACGAAATGTTAATGGAACTATGGAAACAGTATGGAGATACGCTAGGTGAGTTCAACTTAATGTTAAATTATCAAGACTTAATCGGATTTAAGTAATAATAAGTAATTCAACTACACGCTTGTCAAATCGTAATTTATTTATTATAGTTTTCTGCTCTTCTTCTCCAACTGCAAGTACTTAACCTCACTGACTTCAACTACATATATGGAAAAATACGAAAGACTTTCATCAAAAAAGGATTTTCAAGTAAAGCAATCACTATTACTAGTGATAATTCTTATAGTGATTTATTAGTAACCGAACTTCGATCGGCTTCGACCGTAATTTATTAGTAACAATTTTCTGCTCTCCTTCTCTAATATTGCTATATTTTTAGTAAATTCGTGTTCTTGTATAAAAAGGTACTAAGGTAAGTGAGAAATATTTTAAAGAAAAATCTACCAATTAATTGTAGACTATCTACAAACATAAGAGTCTGGGATCTAGATCTGATAAAGTTAAAAGTATCCTCGAGTCCGAACGAACGCGAGAAAGCACTGAAACTAATCTATTTTATAGCAAATTGGATTAGAACATTAATCAAAAAAACGAAACCCTAGTAAATTCCTCGACTAAATCTACGGCTCGTTATAGAAAAAGCTCTAAAGGAACTTTAAATGAGTCCGCGAGATAAAATATTTTATTTACAGGGTTGTCACCTGCAAGTCAATTCACTTTTTACTATTTTTAATTTTCCTAAGGACAAAGTTTTCTACCTACCTACCCTTATAATTATTATTATTATTCTATGATTCTTTAATTTGAGCTATTTATAAGTTGACTAGCAGATACCCGCGGCTTCGCACACGTAAATTTTAGTTTTAACTATTCTACGGGAACCATCCATTTTCCGGAATAAAAAGTACCCTTTGTGTTAATTTACATGAAATCTATCTTCATTTCAACTTTAAACCAAAAATTTTCAGTAGTTGTGGCGTGATGGAATAAATTTTCTCCCGCATGAATATCTGTTTTTCCCTATTATCACGAAAACAATGGATTTTCCCGAGAAAACGTAGTTGATTCTAGGATATAATCTATCTCCATTCCAAATTTCAGCCCAATTAAATTTTCCGACATGAAAAGTAGCCTACGTATTCAATCCAGGATAAAATCTATCTTTTTTCCGAATTTCAGTCATATCAGTTCAGTAATTACTGCGTGAAGTAGTATTTTAACCGCGTGAATATCAGTTTTTCAGTTTTCCCGCGGACACCATAGATTTTTCCGGGATGAAAAGTAGCCTTTATATTAATCCAGGATACAATCTATCTTTATTAAGAAATTCAGCCAAATCAGTTCAGTAATTACAGCATGAAGGAATATTTATTCGTGTATTTCTGTTTTTCACTATTATCATAGAAACCATGAAATTTTCCGGGATGAAAAGTAGGCTTTGTAATAATCCGGGATAAAATCTATCTCCTCTCCGAATTTCAGTCATATCAGTTCTGTAATACAGCGTAAAGTAGTATTTTTCGCGCGTGAACATCAATGTTTCAGGTTTCCCGCGAAAACCATGAATTTTTCCGGGACGAAAAGTAGAATATCTATTAATTCTGGATATAATCTATATCCATTCCAAATTTCAGGCCAAGTTCAGTAATTACGGTGTGAAGGAATATTTTCCCCGCGTGGATTTCTGTTTTTACTATTATCATAGAAACCATGAAATTTTCCGGGATGAAAAGTAGCCTATGTATTAATCCAGGATAAAATCTATATCCTCTCCGAATTCCATTAATATCAGTTCAGTAATTACAGCGTCAAGTAGTATTTTTCGCGCGTGAATGTCAGTTTTTCAGTTTTCCCGCGGAAACCATGGATTTTTCCGGGATAAAAAGGAGCCTTCGTATTAGTCCAGCATAAAATCTATCTCTATTCCAAATTTCAGCCAAAGAATTTGAGTAATTACGGCATGAAGGAATATTTTTCCCGCGTAGATTTCTGTTTTTCACTATTATCATAGAAACCATGAAATTTCCGGGATGAAAAGTAGCCTATGTATTAATCCAGGATAAAATCTATCTCTTTTCCGAATTTCAGTCATATCCGTTCAGTAATTACAGCGTGAAGTAGTATTTTTACCGCGTGAATATCAGTTTTTCAGTTTTCCCGCGGACATCATAGATTTTTCCAGGATGAAAAGTAGGCTTTGTAATAATCCTGGATAAAATCTATCTCCTTTCCGAATTTCAGTCATATCAGTTCAGTAATTATAGCGTTAAGTAGTATTTTTCGCGTGTGAACATCAATGTTTCAGGTTTCCCGCGGAAACCATGGATTTTTCCGGGATGAAAAGTAGCCTTTATATTAATCCAGGATACATTCTATCTTTATTCCGAATTTCAGCCATATCAGTTCAGTAATTACGGCGTGAAGTAGTATTTTTTCGCGTATGAATATCTGTTTTTCTTTTTTCCTGCAAAAACCATGGATATTTCCGGGATAAAAAGTAGCCTTTTTATTAACCCACGATATAATCTATCTCTATAGCCAAATCGGTTGGGCACTTGCGGCATGAAGATTTTTTTTACGCGTGAATTTCGGTATTTTACTAATCCCACGGGAACCATGAATTTTTTCGGGATGAATAGTAGCCTTCGTATTAATCCAAGATATAATCTATCTGTATTCATAATTTCAGCCATATCGTTTCAGTAATTACGGCGGGAAGTAGTATTTTTCCCGCGTGAATATCTGTTTTTCCCTTCTCCTGCAAAACCCATGGATTTTTCCGGGATGAAAAGTACCCTATTTATTAATCCAGGATATAATCTATCTCCATTCCAAATTTCATCCAAATCGGTTGTGTACTTGTCGCGTGAGATTTTTTTTCCGCGTGAATTTCGGTTTTTAACTTATCCCACGGGAACCATGAATTTTTTCGGGATGAAAAGTAGCCTATGTGGTAATGAAAGATATAATATACCTCCATTCCAAATTTTAGCCAAATCGGTACAGTAGTTGCGGCGTGAAGACGTATTTTAACTTAATAAAATGCAAACTTCGGACCCCCGTTTCACCCCCTTAGAGGGTGAATTTTGAAAAATCCTTTCTTAGTGCACCCCTAGACCTCATAAGGAACCTGTGTGCCAAATTTGGAGTCTCTAGACCCAGCGGTTTGGGCTGTGCGTTGATATGTCAGTGAGTCAGTCAGTATCTTCTTTTATATATTTAGATATAACAATTTATATTTACAAAAAGAAAAAAGTAATTAAACATGTAAGTGTTAACATAGTTTACTTAAGGCCCACTTGTGATTGCCACCCTGGATGAGTGTTTTAACTCAGAGCTAGCATGCTCAGAGAAAGTTGTCAAAATTCTCCAATGAGAGTAAATATTTAAATCCTGTTTCGCGCAAGTGGTCCTTTCTTACAAATAGGCAGTGAAATTAGTGACAGTTCGAAGCAATTTTAGTCTGAATCTGAATTACGTTTTATAAACGAAATATCGATTGTCATTTGATAATATTTCGTTCTATTGCTCATATAAATTAGACTAAACTTAAAACACGAATCACAATGTATGCATAAGTCTCAGATTACTAGCAAAAGTGAAAAAAATCTATATTGTTAAAAAATTATCTTTAAGTCATGGCCAGATCTTCGAATTGATAATTTCATGATATGGCTGACAATTTCATGAAATGGCTATGTTTCGTCTTGGCCCGATCATTTCATGATAGGGCCGACCATACAATATGAAATTGTTGTTGTTCGAATTTACGAGAAAAATTTCAAAAATTGTTGAGATTTTTTGCTCAGGAGATGTTGACTTCACAATGCGAGATCGTAGAGTAACATCTGATTTTATTGTGATGGTGTCTGGTAACAGCCCTATTACACCTACGGTTCTGGCTGGGACGGACCGGCACAATACTTCCATTCAATATTTTATTTTTATCCGCGTTACGGGCTTAAAATGTTCTCGTTGCATGCCACGAATCCTTTTTGTCTCTATCGTTTAAAACTGTACTTAAATTTATATGCACATTCGTTAGTGTCTGTCACATTTATAATACCACAACTAGCCGACCCGGTAATTTTGTTTAGCCATAACCCTTTTCTCACTTAAGGATATGAAAAATTGTTTAGATACGTCCTTTTCTCAGACCTACCGAATTTACAGAAAAATATTAAATTCGAATGATTTGTTTCATATATAGGCTTTATTTACGACACTAATTGATAGTCAGGAAATACTTTTAATAGTTATTAAATAGACTAAAAACTATTCATAAATATCGATCAAGTCGTTTCTGTGACATCTAAGTTATGTTTTACCTTCTTCGGGATTTAATTTTCTCCTTGGATAAAAAATCACACTGGATAGAGCCATGAGACGTTGCCGCTCTGACGTTCGTCATGTAAACACATTGCCATGCTTCTCTTTCTTATACACGGATCGTAATGTAGAGTCAACGAGACAGCTATTGTAAAATTGGCAACCTCGCATTGTGCGTCCAGTTTTGACCGAGTACTAGGCCATAACATTGCTACGCTGCTTAGTTAAATTTTAAATAAAACAAAAATGTCGTATTAAAAGGTGAATGTTTGAATATGTAGTGACATTATGTCGTGTTGTGCTGTGTTTTGTCGATCAAGAACAACCAAAGAAGGAATAAAAGATCCAGAATTATCATTTCACACGTAAGTCTTTTGTTGCATTCAATACCTAAAATTACCACTTTCCAAAGCTCAATCTTTATTCAGCTTATAGAATACACATCTTTTTTGTCATTAACTATCAAATATAGTTATTATATTATGAATTATAGCTTTATTTTAAGATAAATTATATGTATTGTTTTACGAATGCCTGCTAGTGATGTACCTACAACTGTCCATTTCAAACTTTGTCGATATTGTCGACATCTATATAAATATACACTTGTGTATAACCTACATAATATTAAAGTTATGTATAACAAGCTAATCCGCCACTGTTTTGCCTGAGTGATCGCGCAATAAAAAAACGTTCCTTACCTCATGTTTACATCAAAAAGGCAACCTCTTTTGAGCAAAATTTTCAGCTTTCTAGGATCAAAGTGATGATGAGTCACCTTTTGAGTTCGAGTGAGTGAGTGAATGAATAATTGAATGTGTCCGAACTTTTCTTTTTATATGTTGAGGAGATACGTTAAATACCTACTTACGTTAGAAATAAGGGTCTCACTCGATAGCAGTGCGGTGAACAGGTGATCCCAAAGTCATTTTGAAACGAAATAACTACTTTAACACTATCAAGATGGAAACAGATTTGAAAACGAGGCTTGATATTTTATCAAACTATTTATAAAAAACTGTTCAGTATTAAACTACATTAATGAAAATTAATTATTTTGTTACAGATTTCCGGAGATCAGAAATCAGTGGATAAAGGCTGTTAGGCGCGAAAATTGGGAGCCAACTAAATACTCCCGACTTTGTTCAAAACATTTTGAAAAATCCAGTTTTATAGCTGGGCTGTTAATTAAAAAACTTAAAACGGATGCAGTGCCGGTTATCTTCGAAGACTATCCTGAATATTACAAGCCATCAGTGGCCAAAAAAAGGAAAAAGTTGGAACTGACTCCAAGGAAGCGAAAAAGAATAGAAGCTGCTGGAGTCAAGACTGAAGATCTTCCTACAACTCCTCGGCGAGCAATAAAGTTTTTAACAACTTTATCGAAAACACAGAGAACACTTCTGGTGGAGTGTCAAGTCACCGTAGTATCATTAACTTTCGATGGCGCTCCCAATAATATTGCAATGGCCAAACATCTTGGCTGCGATCTGGATCTTGAAAATCTCAACACGCAATTTGAACATAATGGTCATAAAATTTCTATTCTGCTGGATCCTTGCCATTGTTTAAAATTAGTACGTAATACTTTGGGAGATGAAAGAAATATATATGATTATAATGGTAAAGAGATATCTTTCAGATACTTCGAGTTACTTCACCAACTCCAAAATGATGAACAGATGCATTTAGCAAATAAATTACGACAAGGGCACATTGATTACGTCAAACAGAAAATGAAGGTTAAATTGGCTGCGCAGCTCTTAAGCCAATCAGTGGCAGATGCGTTATTATTTTGTAGAAATAAAATGAAACTTGCTGAATTTGCTGACTGTGTGGCAACTTGAGTTTATCAGTAAGGTAAATGATGTATTTGATTTGTTGAATTCCCGAAATCTTAGCTCTTATAAAAACTTGCAAAAACAAATTGTTTGCGAGGATTGTTTAACAGCATTAAAAGGTACAAAAATGGTTTCATTGACATCTTTCAAAGATAAGGGAGGCTTAGTATACCCTAGTAATGACGTCTATTCCATATGCAAATTATGTGAAAAAAAATTGCGTAAATCTTTGGCATGTGACCATTACAGCAAACTTATTAACAGAGATGTATTCAAAATGATACGTGACGTTATACTGCATGTAATGCATTCAACAAACTATAAATATATTTTTCGAACTTTGAATGAACATCAGCTGGAATTGGGATTTTTTGAAGATCATAAATATTTACTCATAAAATCTATTTGCGAAAAGTATTTTAAACTAAGAATCCATTACATAATGAAGAACGTAGTGGTAGAAAATAGTGTCAGAAATTTTTATAACAAATTAGTACTCTTTAAAGGGCATTAGTAAATTAGTTTTAAGGGCGATGGGTACCATCCGGGCGCGAAAATTCAAAATTTATTTAGTTTTTCGCTCATAGTGGGCTAATTATACATCGAAGGCTAATGCCAATGAGTTTTGCGGGCACAATTATGCATCTCATGTTTTTAATAAAAACTATGCTCAACAATACTCATTTACTTCATATTGGTTCCCGATAGCTCGAAATCTGGGAAACTGCAAAAAATTATCTTTCGGGAACCAATATGAGATGAGTGGGAACTTTTGAGCAAAGTTTCTATTAAAAACATATAAGTAGATGCATAAAAAGTAGGCCCGCAAAATGCATCGCCATAAATCTACAATGTGTAGTTAGTCTAATATTTGCGAAATTCTAAATAAAATTTGAATTGCGCGGGCTTTAAGGCTTTAATTTCTTAAGTGATTTGTTTTGTATTAATAATAATATAATATGTGTATTCAATAAATGACTTATTTATGTCATACATTGGTTTTTTATTTTATATATTATGTTACTTGATGCTACGGAACCCTTCATGGGCGAGTCCGACTCGCACTTGGTCGCTTTTTACATTTGTACATTTACGTACATAGGTACGTAGGTAGGTTGTGCATAGGCACAATACAAGACACGTCTATGTGTACCTTTTTATCGATAGATTCTGTACTAGCAGTCACCACCCTACTCACGCACACTCATGCAATTCCAGACACGCACACAAACACAAAACGGACACGCTCTCAAAGCATTCGCTCCGTCCAGTGTGATTTTTCGTCCAAGATTTTCTCACTGAAAATCTAAAATTCAATCCTTACGTCAAATAGCTTCTTACTTCATAAGCTATCTGTATACAACGTGTAGATTACCCTAATTAGCCGAAACCCTAAAGTAGAGAACGATGTATAGATGCATGAAAAAATATCACAAGAAGTGTAGCTCATATCCTGAGGGAACTAAACGGAGTTAAAAAATGTATCATAAAATTTTGTATTGAAAATAAAATAAAATAATTGGGACTTCTTATAACGTTAATGTGTTTCTAGGATCACGTTAAAAGGTTAGCTGCGGGCACACGATACGAATTAACCCACACCTTGATTTTTCAGGACGTAAACTATATCTATTTTTCATTTTCCTTGAATGAGAAATAATTTATATAGCAATACAACATTTGCCGCATCAGCTAGTACTCGTACAAATTGCACAAAAAGTAAGAAAAATGTGTTTTGGTAACGTTTAGATCCTATGGCCCTAATAGTGCCACGAATGCCTCGTAAGCGGTCCAAGCGCAGTTTTGTGGACCGGCTGCTAGAGCTGGGAGCAATAGGGGACAGGAAACAATGCCGTAAGAAGAAACAAAGGAAAACCAAAAGTGCTGCGGACGGCGACAAATCGAACGGTGAGTTTCTAAGCAATTGAACTTTGTCCAATGACTTTGTACAGCACTACCTTCGACCCTTATGACGAGTTGCTCGAAACGTAACTACACTCCGAGTTTTAATTCGATGCAGTGAAATGACGTTTTTAACTGCCATTTGGTAGATTAAATAAACAATAAAATAATCTCACATAACAGTGACTTTAGAAATAGTATAGTGAATTTTTCATAACTCGGGGTCTCAGGGTGAGATGTGTGGTTTGTATTAAAAAATACTTGTTTTATTGGACCGATTTGAGATAGAGTGTAATAGACATGCACACTAATTGAATGGAGTATCAGTCCTATTAGTCGTTTTCAAGTTCCGAAATACTTAAATAACGTTCGAATGAACATTACTCCTTTTTTCAACCCGTATGTTTCATTAAGAGCAAGTTAGCTTTGGATAAAATTTCTCGACACCCGAAAATGACTTTTCGAACCGGATGTATAAACCTGTACTAAGGGTACGGTTTATTATATTGCATTATTTTATTTGCAGTACCAACTTATTTTCATTTTGAAACTTGAACGATTTCTGATAAAGTTTAGCTGTTTGCTATGGAACATTTTGTTCTAGCAAGTCTCTGCTTTGAAATGTTAAACGAATCACAGATTTTTATATGACCGAATTTAAAAAAGTTCTACAAGTTAGTACTTCACTGCAATTTTACCAGATGTTAAGTTAGAATGACGATGCAGCAGAATATAAATTGTCGCACTAACTAGGAAGGGGTTAGTCACTCCTGGCGGGTTCTACACAGCATCACACCGGAATCATCTTCCCACTATATACCAGACCTTAGCGAATTAAGAAATTATTCAAATTATAATAGTGGTCAATAGCGGGAATCGAATCTGCCACTTAAATCAATGCACGCCAATTGCTCCACGAAGGCCGTCAATAGCACTTTATGTAGAGAAAAGATTATCCTAATATAATATTATAAAGGCGGAAGTTTGTGTGTGTGTATGTTTGTTACTCCTTCACGGCTCAACTACTGAACCGATTTAGCTGAAATTTGGAACATAGGTAGCTTATAACCCGGATTAAAACATAGGCTACTTTTTATCCCGGAAAAATCCGTAGTTCCCGTGGGATACTCAAAATACCAAATTTTCTAGAGCAATCTATAGATAGATTGTTCAAGCGAACTTGCTTGAAAGCATTTTTAAACGTTGGAATAGGGAACGATAACGGGAAAATGACGTTTCCCTTAGGATTCATGAAAAAGCGAATTTGACGCGGGCGGTGCCGCGGGCAAAAACTGAATCTATTATCACTAAAAATGTGAAAATGGCCACTATGTAGATTCTGAACATAGCACTGTACGCATTTAACAAGTGTGTTTTAGTTGAACAAGGGGATATGGGATAATAATGCTATAAATAATAATGCTATAATGCTTTAAATAATGCATAATGCTATAAATGTGGAAATGGGTACCTACCCATAAAGGTTCTGAAAGTACAATTGTTTCGCTATTTATAATGTGTGTTTTGGTTAAGCAATGGGATACAGGTTAATAATGCTAAAAAGGTGTTCCTGTATAGTTTCTGATATTAGAACTGTTTCGCTATTAAAAATATGTGTTTTTGTTGAGCAATAGAATATGTGATAGTAATTATGCTATAAATGCGAAAATGGATACCTATATGGTAAAGGTTCTGAAATTATTTCAATCTTAAGCGGATAAGTTGATTTTATTTTCGTCCTTCTCACTCTTATGAATACGTTGGTGGGTAAGGTTAGGTTAGGTTAACACATATGCTGTTTTTTCCCAGAAAATCCAGGACTCCCACGGGATTTGTAAAACCCCGAAATTCACGCGGGCGAAGCCGCGGGCAAAAGCTAGTGAGCAACATAAATTTAAATTATGTTACAATGTCGACTGAAACTACTTCACATTGAATTGATTTCCCACATTTGCTGTTAAAAAATTGAGGCTATTGTATTTTTTTTAATTCAATTTTAAACTACCTATAAATTTAAAATTGGTCAATATATCTGTTGATTCCAATGTTTTGGTTTATATTTTAGAAAGTTCTTCACAATCAGAGAGCGAAGCGTCAAATTCCGACAGTGAAAACGACAAAGCCGCCTCCCCGCCCCCAATAAACAAGCCGAAGAGAAATAACAAAAAGGACTCGGGGAGAAAACAACAAATTAAAAATAAAAAGCCAGCTCAAAGTGCGGAGCTGAGCGCCAATGAAATTGCAAAACTGCTGGTGCAAGCTGTCGATGAGGGTAAGTTCTCTCGTATTTCGCCTTTTAATAATGCCGTTATTGCTATTTTCAATTTTCGTCCCCCATTAGGTAACGAGGTTTTTATGGAAGTTTACTTTTATACCTGCTAAGTTACGTTTACTGTTTTGTGAAAATATTGTTTGGAAAAATAATTTCTAATTACGACTTGGGAATAACCAATTTTTCATTACAAAAAACCGGACAAGTACGAGACGCACTCACCCACCAAGGGCTATGTACAGTCACGGAATTAAGAGGTTCGTCACTACACTTCAACTAGTATTGCAAGAGTCCATTATGCCAACATAACAATCTTGTTACATATGGCAGTTGGGGGCTGAACACCTTTGAATTTATCTGTTCAACTAAAATATAAATAACTTGTTTCCTACTTTTTAGTTCGTTTTATAACAGTCTTTAGTTGGCCAGCAAATGTATGGGAGCTGGCCATTCATGGCTTTATTTTTTTATAATTTAATTACAAATGTATAGTTACATTATAAATGGATTATTATTATTTGTACAATCATTTCTAGTATTTACACCTTACCCGCAAGTTTACCGTCCATAAAAGTTTTCTCACACTCAATAATTAGTATATTCGCTTAGAATTTGTCTTTACAAATACAATATGCACATGGTTAGCGTCGTTTGATGTCCTTTGAGAATACCAACGCCGCAACCGGCCGCGCGACAAAATGATAGCGAATAAACTATATTCATTCAAATGGTTCAGGCTATACCGAAGCTCTAAGATGGCTAGCGGAGAATCTGGAAGAAGTAGCATTAGACCAGGAGGCCGAGGGTTTTGACCCTCATGCAGAGGGCACGCCGCTCGTTCCCATATCGAGTGAATCCATCGAGGCCATGGATAGTGCGCTGTTCCGTAAAGTGCTGAAGAGTATTGGCGTTCTACCGCCCGCTGATGAACAAGTAAGTTTGATGACCGCTTCGGCCGTGGCTAGTTACCACCAAAGTTACCAGCAAAGACGTACCGCTAAGCGTTCTAGCGTTCCGGTGCGATGCTGTGTAGAACCCTTGGGGTGACTTTACTTACCACTTTTAAGTTAGTCGGTTAACCATACCGCTTACATTTAATCCTATTGGCAGATATAAATTTTTATGTTTGTAAATATTACTCCTTCACGCAATAACTCTTAGAGTGGTTTTCCAATTCCTAATTTGGCTGAAATTTGCAATGGACATTGCTGATAGCCTAAATTAACACAGACTCTCAGGCAGCATTTTATTCTGGAAAACCGATGGTATATGCGTTTCATTCCAGAAATTAGGTTAGTACTTATAGTAATGAAAAATATAATATATGATTAGAAATCTCGCGTTTCTGAGAGTGTGAACCTTTCGATTCTCACTTGGCCATTGTGGTAGGTTATGACCATGACTTCGTCATTCTAAAAGGGAAATCTAGTCTCTAAAACCTTGTATAATCAGCTGAGCAGTCTACATTGGTTCGACTTACTATGATATCATCATTATTTTTTCAGGAAACATACTGGAGGATACCAAGCAACTTGCACTATGATACAATACGTAAAAGACGAGAAATCATCATAAAGGCCGTCAATAAAGAACTTATCATAGACAATACAAATGCAAATGACACTCAAAATAACACAGAATTAGAAAATAGTGAGGAAAGAACAGAGAATAGGGAACAATCAAGCGATGACGATGATTTATTCGATAACTTGAGAAAAATGCGTGATAATATCCAAGATGACCCATCGAGTTATAAAAGCAAATCGAATAACAAACGCGAGCCGAATAATATAATCGAATCGAATCGTAAGCGAAGTCGCAGTATCGATTCAGACGATGGTAACAATCGAAAGATGCCGAGGATAGATGAAAATGGAGACGAAGAAGATATTTTGTCATTTGCAAAGAAAACGCTGCAAACAGAATTACCTGATACTGAGGACATATTGAGTGCACTCCCACAACACAGTGGTAATTGATTTCCTCTTTAATTTTACACGACTGTCCAAAAAGACTTTCCTATCAAATGGCCTTTTTAGGATAGTTCCGTACACAAAGGCTAAAACGGAGGGCTTTTATTAAGACTCCGCTGCCCGTTCGTCTGTATGTCTGTCACTTGAAACGTGATAGTTAGACAGTTAAAATTTTCACAAAATACTCGTATTATGTATTTCTGTTACCGCTTTAACAACAAATACCAAATAAAACAGAATAAAATAAATATTTAAGGGGTGTACAAACATGACTTTTTGCTCGTTATTGAATTGGGCGGGCAGAGGTTTTTAGTTTACTATTGAGAATTGGTTTGGATAGTACGGAACCCTCAGTGATCAAGCCTGACTTGCACTTGGCCAATTTTTTAAACTCAAGTTCGTCTAAGTACCAAAACATAAAACACAAATACGCAAAATGCATCCGCAAAACAATCAACGATAAATTAAACGTCTACATTTTCATAAATTGGCTTTCTACTACATTTTTGTTCCACAATAATATCCCTACAATTAGTATGGAGATTGGAGATTCTCTTGTAAAGAAAAGGATTCCGCAGTTCTTCAACTGTACAAAGCCCAGTTTACACTTTATCGTACGTACAGCTTTACTTCATTCGTCTACGCTTCATTCTATAATCGCCATTGACATTATTTCTACTTAACTATTGCGAAATAAAAACCATTTGCAGAAAAATTCAATGTTAGCCATTGAAATTTTGAAAAATTGAAAAGAAAAAACAGCGATGAAAATAATCTCTATTCTACTGAGTTTACAAATTCTACACAATTTTCGAGTCATGAGCCAGATTTGGTTCCTGAGGTGGCCAAAACTATTAGGTATAATAGAATACCTCCAACTGTTAGTTTATAAGTCTGAGTTAAGTTACATATTTGTAAGGAATGCAAATCTTCGTAAAATTCGCACAATTGTAGAAATTGTAAAACTACAAAATTTAATAAAGAAATTGAATATGTAGATAAGCATCTGCCCCCAGTTTCCTCAGAAACCAAAAAAATCCCGCGATCGTTGCTGTCAAACTACATTTTTGTAATGTTAAATGACCATTTGTTAGCAACCATCACGATACAGCGGGTCGATTTTAAAAAAACCTCGTCCCGATTGCCTGTAAACTGGCTTCGCATCTTAATTAAAAAAAGAAATGAGAAAGTTATCTCGTTTGCCTCAGATGACAGCGAGCGGGAAGACGGCGCGAGTGGCGCGGCGCGCGGCCGGCGCAAGAAACTACGAGTCATTAGCGACGACGAATCCGAGTGAACTATTAATTTATTAAAATCTCTTTAATTATGTGACCGTTTTGGTTTTTTATTTTACTGTAATTTTCCATTTTAGTTGATGTCCATAACGTACAATTTATTATTTTATCATCGTGAAACGTAGGTACTCCGTCCGTCCTTATATTTGTTAGGTATTCCGTCAAATCACCACAACTACTCAACCGACTTGGCTGAAATATGGATTGATTAATCGCGGAATTTCAAAAAACCAAAATCCATAAAATATAAATATAAATAAGACGTGACGTCACACACTCGGTAGTTACAAAGTTTCACCCATCGCTCGATATATGGCGAACTAAATAGTTAGCTCGCACTAGTTCAAATAAACGTGTAAGTTTGTAAGTAGAGAAGGATGGATTTTTGTTACTCTTTCACGCCGCAACTGCTGAACCGATTTGGCTGAAATTTGGAACATAGATAGCTTATAACCTAGATTAACACATAGACTAGGTACTTTTATCCCGGAAAAATCCATCGTTCCCACGGGATTAGCGAGGCTGATTGATGCGGGCGACAGCTAGTACCAAATGAGTGATTGCATGAGTGTCCATTCTGTTTACTAGTAAGAGAAACTTTCATTCTAGATTTTCGAAGATTTTTCTTTCGGCTTGTTGGCGATACCCTCCGAAAAGAAAACAATATTTTCCGAATATTGAATACCTAGGTACTTACCTAGCTAATTAATGTATAATTATTCTAGTTTAAGGAGAAACCTCGAGAGCCCTTTCTGTAATTTAATGTTAACGAATTGCTCTGGGCAGGTATATAACTAACTAGTTATTTACTCGTAGTAACAGCTGTTGAGAAAAATAATTTGCTAAGAATTTCTTCAACGTTGTGAATTTAAAGAAAATTATTACGGTTCTTAACACATTAACGTAGCATTTTATAAATGAATGCTATTTTCATACATCAATTGCAATATTTTATGAATAAAATTGGGTAGTTGACTACATTTTTATGACTTTTTTTATAAATTGGGATAAAAATAATGACGTCCACAAAGAATAAAATTGAAATTAAACAAAGAAAAATTAGTAAATAGGTTTCAGAATACCCAAATAATAATTCTACCAATCAAAATAATCAATAAATCAAAATATCGGGCATAAAATAATTAAAAATCAGTTTTAGAATACACAAGTAACGCCCTTTCATATGATATCCCACTCAATATTGTTATCTCATTTTGAAATTCCGACAATCCGGTTTACCCCCATTTGCAAATAAAAATAAAAAAGATTTTCAATTTTTTATGATTACACTGATTTATTACATCTACACCCATTTTAAATTTCATGTCGATATCTTTAATAGTTACTGAAATAATGGGTCATGAGACACAGACAGACAGACAGACAGACGGACAACAAAGTGGTCTTATAAGGGTTCCGTTTTTTTTTTTGAGGTACGGAACTCTAAAATTGGTCCTACGCACGCACATCCTAGCCCCGCTAGTGGGGTGAACCAAATCTGTACTCCCAGCATGAGATTATCAGGCACTTTCTCTAAGCCCCCATGTTTGTTGAGGAGCTATTATTCCGGAGGGTAACTTCCCCTATTCGTTTTAGTTAACCTATCGTCGAATCGTCGGAATTAGCAAAGTTTTTTAATGAGGCAGCTTAACGCTTGATGGATGTGTGGTACTTGAAGCATAAATGATAAATTGGCACATATTTATTTTATGTAAGAGTTTTTTGATCTTAGGAAAAAGGTAGAACTATGAACCTTGGACATGGCACGTATGGCAGTAGAACGTCCCGTGAAAACTAATAAAAGCATTCCTATAAACTAGCTTAAGCTACATAACTTAGAAAACTTGGTCAATTTTATTTAGGACCAAAACTCAAAAAATATATGGGAATCACATCTGATCAATTAATTCATCACAAGACTTAGGTATATAGTCGTATATAGGAGACAACTGTCATTCTCATTTCTCATACATTATGGATTTTGTTCCATATAGTTATAGAATGAGCGTTCGAAAGCAGCTGTATGTTCTGTTGTTGTCGATGTCGATGTTTCTGCTTGTTTTTATAACGAATACAAAGGTACTTTAGTAGTAACTCTACTTATTATAAGCAGGATCTTACCAAGAAACATTGTAGGTTACTTACTCATTTAATGTTAGGGTTTAAGTAGATACTGGAAAAGCTAAACTAACAAAGTAGGCAAGTACTTAAAGTGCGAGCTTCTGCTCGTTCTTACCAACCTGAGGTAAAGACCAAATTGAATTTAGCTTCGTACCCTCACGCAAATAAAACGGTATCGCGCAAATAAATCTTCACCGCCCTCCGAACCTTACCCGAACAACCGAACGCAAAACAAAGTTTAATAGAAAAGTAAAGAAAGCTCCGGAGTTAAAGCGTTGAATGTCAGAACTCACAATGGATAAGTAAGTATACGAAAGATCTTTACGCTCTATCTAAATTCAGACTATCGCAATCGGCATTCGCTGTGTGGGAGTAAGTAGTGGTCTGCAGGTTCGATGCTTAACGGACCAATTAGGGATATTTTAGGCTATATAGGATTAGTGGAAGGTCGCAGGTTCGATGCTAAAGGGACCAATTAAGTAGGGATTTCTGAATCTAAATTGGCTCATTTTTGGTTGGGTGTTTAGTTTTTGCAGCTAAGTAACCAATCAATGTGTGGAATGAAGAGACTCATACTCGTATTATGTAAGTGTTTTTATTTTTGATTTTTATCAAATTCGGAAGGAACCGTATGTTCTTTCGTAGTAAAAATGAGCATATATAATACGTGCCACGAAACATACGATGAGAAGTGCGGTACAAGTCTCTATATTTTGTGGTACCTTACCTTCACATCCCAATTTCAGCCAAATCGGTACAGTAGTTGAATTGATAAATACACAAACATATGTACCTTTCACCTGTCGTACCTTATGTCGTGTATTCAATGCTTACTCAATATACTACAAAAAATACGCGTAGGTAGGTACTGGAAATCGTCCTTTAACTCGCACAAAAATACCTCAACGCGATCAACTTCGCCCAGTAACGTAGTGAAAGCAAATCGTATAAGTTTCCATCACCAAGTCCCCGCTTAATACTCTCCACGCGGCAACGTAAAGAAGTCGATATCAGATACGTATTTGTAGTAAGCAGGAATTTCAATATTCAGCCCTGCAACAGCAATACACTTTTATGGCACATTTTCCGGTATTTTCCTTTCATTGCAGACTGCAGCTGGCGCGGCCGTGCATCCAATAAGTATTACACATATCGAGCAATATCACCAACTCTACTATTGCCTAGGTATGCGGGAAACATGGATAAAAACATAAATATAGAAAACCGCCAAGAGTACCGTTTCAAATGGTACTATGCTAAACCCGAATATCGCCGAATATGCAACTCAAAAATTACTTAAGTACTCTTAAAATTTTTTTTTAGAAACGAAATTTCTCTTCAGCCGTGCTATTCTGCAAAAATACTTAAAGCAGCGATGAGCGTAGGTACCTACATCTCTGCATCTATGAATTTCTCAGTTGTAATAGAGTATAATTTTGCATGCCATCTTCGGCTTGGCTGCTGTCTGACAGCTGTTCAGAGATGGACATTTTGTAGAATAGAGGGGGCTAGGCGAAAGTAAGTGTTCACAAGTTTATAACTCTGGTTTACTTATTGTGTCACTTCGGCTGTGCAGTCGGACGTAAATGAGCGTTCAAGATAGCTAAGATAGATAAGATAGTTATTATCCGAACCAGCTAAGCAAAATTAAAACAAAAAATACATCAACTCCCCCTAAAATATTCAGCGAATCGCGATCTGTAAAAACATCTACGATGTTTATTCTCTAATCACAACATCCTCGCGCCTATTCAGACATTCAGCGAGCCATTTCAATGTTTAAATGAGGAGCAATCAATCTTAGCGAAGCCGTGGGCACCAGGACCGCCGCATTAATGCACCCTCGCGCAATTATCCACTCGAATAAAAACGCTTTAAGTGTTAAATTAACGATATCTCGCCGTTCAGTTGTCAGCCGGGGAGATTAATACGTTACTTTGGGTCGTTACGCGTTTGCGAAGATGTTTTAATGCTCTTCATGAGGCGCCTATAATATTGGGTATAGACCACAAAATGCTTATGTCTCGTCGTTTGCACACTCTTAATAAATACCTAAATATTATTACCTATTCTAGCTACCCACAAATAACTTAATTAGATAATATGTACCTAGGCCAAAAAATAAGCATTGTCACTGACCTCTACATAATATTTTTAGACTAAGTACGTAATACGTATATACGTTGAACTTCAGACTGTCAACGTAAAAATGAATGCACTTTATTTTCGCCATTTTGGCGCTCATTGCTGCGTAAGCAAGCGTGAGCGTCCATCGAACCAATATAAAATATCATTCAAAGCTACGGTCAAATTTCAAATATAAATATTGTGAATTTTGTACCATCAAAGTGTAGAAATTGATTGCTGTACGGCAGTTTCACATAGGTACCTCTATGCACACTAATCAAAACCCTCTTGAATATCTCATATTTTCCTACACCGTTAAAGAAAGTGATATTTATTTACCTCAATGCAAAGACAGCAAATTCTTGACTCGACTGCTATGAACTTTGAAATAAGTTAAGAATTTTTCATTATCTTAGTCACCTGTTGCAGAAAGAGGTATACCCAGTATTCCTCTGAGCAAGGTAAAACCATTTTAGCTGAGGATAATTAAACAAAGTCCCTGCATTACTCTCTTAAGCGTAATGTCCGTCTCCGTTACTCACCCTAGGGATGTGCAAAACTCTTCATTTTAAAAGAGGAGATGCTCTTTTGAAATAATATGATTTTATTATATCGCTCTTCATGTCCTGAAGAAATGGCGCAGAATACAGATCCTACACAAAAGGCATTTATTAATTCCTGTAAGTAAGTAGATAAATCTTATAAGATTTATTTAATTGGACCATTATAAGAAGTGTAGTTTAGACTTGTCCTTTTAGTAATTAGGTAGTTAATCGTACATTAGTAGATACCTATATACTTACTCTAACACTAAATGAGTAAATTAAACCAAAGTAACCCCTACCACACAATATGATATTCTGAATTTCATCACCTAACCGTTTCACAAAATCATTAATAGCTCTAGGTTAAGTCGCATCAGCCATCTAAGGTCACTTACTACAGCTACTTGCCTCTTTCTATCGCGCAACATAATATTTAACCTCATGACAGTATAATAATAAATTATTATTAAGTACCTACATACCGTGCTTCGTTTGTGACTGTACCTAATACGAATAGTCGAATAACACATACGTTAAGAGAGTGAACGAAAGATAGATGCACATACCATGGATATACTTAGTTCATTTTTATCATTTATTCGTTGACAACCCAAGTGCGTCGTACCTACTCATAATTTAGAGCGTCCAGCTTTAAGCAGGACAAAGATTTTAATTAAACAGCGGTTGCATGTATATTAAACATTTTCACTGGGAATATTATGGCGGGATCTCTAATTATAGTAGCTGGCCCTACCTAAATGGTTTTAGAGTAATATTTCTAAAGTATTATAGTTTTTCTTGCTTTGCATAACTGCAGATCATATAATATTAGGCATGATAATAGTCCACCTGTTATATTCATATAAGTAGGTAGATGATAATTATAACCTCTAGTAATTAATTAATTACTCACCTTAGATATTATTTGTTGTAATCTCAGAATATACAACAGATAAGATAATATCTAAGGTGAGTGATATATAATAATAGTAGTTAGCTCAGATGTAGTTAGTTAGATAGATAGATTAATGAAAAAGGGGTCAGAAAAAAAATTATATTAGTCACTGCTTACTTTATTTTAATCAATTATGTACTTACTTAGTTACAATTTCACTCGTAGCAATTTTGACCCTCTCTCTGCGTCGTTTTCTTCATTACTGACGGTCGTGATCCCTTCCACTGACGAGTTTCTTCCGGACGATGTCCGGCTCCGGAGGATTTTTATAAATACTTTGTAAACATGTAGTTTGTAATATTTTATATTAATTATCATATTTGCTTGTTTTGGGACAAAAAGTAGTTACATATCTGTACTATCAGAACACAAGTAAATAATAAAATAAAAAAACACGACAGCTCTGTGGTAAACGACTTTTTTCCAAAAAAATATAGCCTATGTTACTCGGAATGATGTAAGGATTCTAACGATACCCCATATGTCCAAATCTACTCAGCCGTTCTAAACTATGGTGGAATAAAGAAACTCACATAGGTACATACATACATTAACCCTAAAACATTACACTCCTTTTTTGGGCACTAGTGTAATAAAACCAAAAAGCATATATATTCCAAGTGAATCTTTCCGCAGATACTTAGTTTTCATTTCAGCAATGTTTCGAAGCGCGTAACTATTCACAGTCTCCTCACGTCCGAAGCCTCGAGGCCATCTCCTCTGGTTGTTCAACACTCCAACCTTTTGTTTAGCCTCGGGTGCTGTTGATTTAGTACAAATAACACGCGGTCCACTACGCCGCATTTAAAATCTACTGACCTGGGTAGTATGTATTCGACGGTCTTCGTTCCTATCTACCATGTTCGTTGAACTAAGTATTCGACTTAAAATATAGGGTCCCCGCGCCATAGTCACGGGGAGTTTTTCGCCCGATGGAGAATGATAATAAACGCTCAGAAATGCCGGATTCTTTACGACGTTTTCGTTCACAATTTAAGCATTTGATATTTAGTTTCCTAAAACTTCGAAAAGTCAAAGTTTAGTGCGAAGGATTAATCAAACACCCGACCTCTTGAGGAAAGGTACAGGTCTGAACCAATGGGCTGTTACTTCTTTTCATACATATAATTTACGTCATAAGTCATAACATAGGCAAGTGTCTTAATAACTAAGAAAAAATATGAACTTGTGAACCTACATACGAGTATATACTACTAGAACTTCAGCGTAATTGTCTAATACCTGATTAGGTTGGTTGCTGTCGCTACCTCACGTAGGCTCAAAGCAAGCAAAGACTAAGGTAGATAAGCGTCTTTATGATTTTTCGGATTTTTCATGTGTTTAGAATACTTTCGTCAGGTCCATGAATCCTGACATGTTACAAGTACGTTTCCAGCCTAATCTTTATAAACGAGGGCACTTAAGGTACTGGGCAGGCGTTTGGGACATAAATGGGTTTTTATTATCTTTTAAAGAGGTGCGATACCAACGTTTATTTAGCCTCGAAATGAAGTGAAGGTGAGGTGTCGTGAGTGACGTAACTGGCTATTAGTACAGTTATAAAATATCCATGTAATATCTAATCCAAAAAACGATTTATATAGGAAAAACTTAGAAATAATAGTGACTACCTGCGGGCTGCGGCTCCACGCGCATGAATTCTGAAATCACTCCTATCCTAATCATATTATTCACCAATATTAGTGGAGCCACGGATTTTCTAGATAGAAAGAAAGCTGTTTCTTAAATACCAAGTTTTCTGCCAAATCAGTTCAGTAATTATGGGGTGAAGGAGTAGAAAATATACACATACACAAACTACTGCCTATAATTGTGATAGCTCTAACACGAATTTAAGGATTTCATGAGAACGCTTTGTTTTTAGGGGTTACTCTACTATAAGGCGGTGGTCTGAAACAGGCGGGTTATAGGTCGCGTCCGACGCGACGTAACGCTGTACAGTGTACGCGGCTTACAAATGCTTACTATGGAAATGTACTCGAGTGGTCTCTCTGACACGGCTGACGCGGCCTTTGGTTTTTCTGATATTTCGATAGTAACACTCGTACGCCGCTTACAGCGTCACGCCGGACGCGACCTACGACGTCTGTTGCAGACCACCGTCTCATGCTGCTAACACAGCAACAACTTCGATTTAACGGTTAAGTTTGCAGTGAACAAAGAAACAGATGCTAAAGTAGACATCTTTATAAAGGATAATTACTTTAACTAGGTATATTATTATGATAAGAACGTAATACTATAATCTTCGAGCCTTAGAAGAGGGTTCAAACCCTAACACTACCAAGTTGAAAATCACAGTAGGAAATGGCCCTCGAAAATTAAATTACAACCCCGTAATTCTGAAACTACCGGCCATTTTATAAACAAGTTCATTAACTACGATAGGGGTTGAGCTACACCTGTGCGTACTCGCTACCACAGTATTACAATATTAAAAAACAAGGAAATAATTAATTAAAAATTAAAAAACACGACTGCCCTGAGGCAAAACGACTTTTTCCAAAAAATATAGCTTATGTTACTCGGAATGATACGTAAGGATTCTAACGATACCCTATATGTCCAAATCTATTCAGCCGTTCAGAAGTTATGATGGAATAAAGAAACTCACATACATACATATTACATACATGAACCCTAAAACATTACACTTATTTTTTTGGGCAGTCGTGTAAAAAATATTAACGCGTGTTATCAGTTAGGACCAGCCGGACCGTAGCATTTTCGTAGCTTGCTACGCATGCGGCCGTCCGCCACGCCGCGCCGTAGCGATTTAGATTGTAGCTAGAACTTACCAGCATTGTCGTAGCTGTTTCAAATCAGTGATCGCCCGCCAACATCAAACTTTATAATATTTTTGTAGTAATTGCCACATTTCAGATATGATATTCATAGAAGTCCAAGAGACCGCACTCGACTTCAGAAGTGTGGCAAAAATACTTTGTCCAAATTGGCAAACCCGAGTCGTCGCTACACAATTTTTCACGCACACTAGCATCAGCGCACCATACAAATTTCAAATAGACACACTCACACTACAAGAAAAAGTTGCCGCACACAGAGCTGTCGTTATTAGGAAGGGCCATATCTAGTCGGAGCGCGAGCGATGACCTATTATAAATCTACAATTATTATATTATTAGATTATGTTAAGGTTAGGCATATTCTCAAAAATCTGGGTAACTGACACCTAGCCCATCGCGTCTGTTTTGTTTTTAGTATGTTTATAGAGGTATGTATTCGCAAAATGATTGCTTTCTTTGCTCTAGGCATTCTATCAATATCTTACTTAAGGAGCACACCACGGGTGTGCCCGCGAAATTCACGTGTTTATATAAAAATCTCTGCTTGTAAGTGTCGAGTTAAAGAAATTAATCCGAGATTTGCGAGTTACTCACATAAAACTCGATAATCGGACTAATTTCCTAGGATACACATTTTTATGCAAAGATTTTGATATAATCCTGTAAAGATGATACTGCCATTCCCGTAAATTGACTGCCATAAACCTCTGATGTGTAATTAGCGTACAAATTGCAAAAAAAACATGATAATTTTGAATTTCGCGGGCAGAGTCGTTGATTTCGCCTTAAAGAGACGATAAGAAGTTGGTAAATAGATACAGAATAGGCATCACCCAAAGCGCTGACAAGTAGAGTTCAACCTTTAAAGGGCAGCAACGAAAGCGTGTTTAATGAGTCGGTAAATGCACCGTCAGTGTTACGTTTCAAAGCCTAATTGCTAAGTAAGTCGTAGAGCGAAGCCTCCAACGGGCGTTACTCGTTTGTAGAGGCAAGTGGGAAATAGAGGATATTTGAACAGCCCCTTGATTGTGTAAGAAAAACGTATTCATCGTTATCGTAATTGTATAGAAACTGCCGAATTTACGTCAGTAAGGCGGCAGAATTTGCAAATGATGATGATGATAACGATGAACACGTTTGTCTTAGGCAATCAGACCCCTGGTAGGCGATTCACATAACGCGTCGGCTATATTTCGTGAAGTGAAATGTTCAAAAAGGTCATAGGCATTTACGTATTAAAGCAGACGATATTGAAACCAAAAAATTTTTTGCGAACACTGAAAAAATAATCTTACTTCTTTTGACATAGAGCTTAAAATTGAATGTAATTCAAAACGCAACATGGTTGAGAATCGTGAAATTAAATTTACTTTGCACGATAAGGTTGAAGGATTGTATTTCCTATATTGAAGTACATTTTATTTTAGACTCTATAGTCTATACCAACAGATGTAATTATTATTTTTATTATTTTTATTATTATTCTTATTCTTGATACTCAGTGTGTTAAAACATTGCGTGAATCAACCCCCAGGAATTAATTAACTATAAATTATAATACTTTTGAGGTTGAAAACTAATTAGCAATTTACATTTTCAAGAACTTTAGGAAGCTTACCCATAAATATCCGTTTTTATTATTCACGTAAAAAGCCCGTGTCGGCTTTACGCATTTTGCTGAAAAGTAGCAGTGCGAAAATTACTGAAAATGAAGTAAAAAATTGCCGGCTTATACACCGCCAGCGATTTATTCAAACGACCAATAAATATTCAACAGTAATTAACCACCCGCTGTGACCGCCTACCGAGCACTTCCCTTCGATACAGAGGGGTTAGTACAGGTTTTTGTACGAATTTCGAGTCGACTCGCATCGCACAATCGAATCGAATGACTTCATACATTTACAGCCAGCGCCATCTTTTGACAGCCGCATGACCAATAAATATTCAACAGTAATTAACCACCCGCTGTAGCCGCCTACCGAGCACTTCCCTTCGATACAGAGGGGTTAGTACAGGTTTTTGTACGAATTTCGAGTCGACTCGCATCGCACAAACGAATCGAATGCCTTCATACATTTACAGCCAGCGCCATCTTTTGACAGCCGCATGACCAATAAATATTCAACAGTAATTAACCACCCGCTGTAGCCGCCTACCGAGCACTTCCCTTCGATACAGAGGGGTTAGTACAGGTTTTTGGACGAATTTCGAATCGACTCGCATCGCACGAACGAATCGAATTCCTCCATACATTTACAGTCAACGCCATCTATGGACAGTCACTGACATGCAGCTGACAATAGATGGCGCTGGCTGTAGATGTATGGAGGCATTCGATTCGTTTGTGCGATGCGAGTCGACTTGGAATTCGTACAAAAACCTGTACTAACCCTTCAGACAGGTATATTCGCTGAAAGCCGACTCGATATATCGAATCTTCACTCAGGTGATACAGGAATACCTACCAGAAACTTAATTTTTAGAATCATGACAGAGCATCGCCAGCTTTTTTAACCGACTTCTAAAGAATCAGGAGGTTCTCAATTCGTCGGAATCTTAATTTCTTGTATGTACCTATGTTCACCGATTTGGAATATTATTTTTTGTTTAAAAGGGTCTTCCCAGATGGTCCCATCGTCACCAGGTCATTACCTGATAATGGGGAACCCTACAGATTTTATGAGCACACTTCTTGTGTATTTGTTGATTTCCACTAAAAAAATGAAAAATTACTTTCATAAAAACCAACCTACTTCAAATGCCAAAATTGAAAAAAGAGTGAAATAATTTTTAATGTACACCTATTCGAAGTTTTTTGTTTCGAGTCCCTCGTTTTTATACTATCGATATTATAGACAATCGCTGGAAGAAAATCCAAAATTAGGATTAAGTTGTTGCTTTTTGTACCTTTTTGTGTGCAATAAAATAATAAATAAATAAATCGCCCGACTTCGCCTTCCAACTCGAAACTCAGAAGGCCATTGGCCTTGCAACTCTAAACTCGGACGAGTGTCGAGTTGCCAAATCGCTGAACAGAATGGCTTGGCAGATGGAATATTTTTCGCGCTGGGGGAAGCGCTAGTGAGGCACCCTGCATTAATCCACGCAAGGTGGGCTAACGGAAATGAGATCGTAAAATATTTCTGTGAGCTTTGGCTTTACGCAATTCAAATTAAGTAGGGAAGAACATCATTCTAATTATTATTATAATGAAGGTAAAAAATAGACATACCTAGGTAAAAAATAGTACCCTGGACAAGACGGACGGCGCAAAAAATCGGTGCCAAAAATGCTTGTTTTGCCACCAACAGCAAGGCCACGCTGTAGTTCGCTCAACACCTAGCCACCTATCGAGTTTTGACAGATGGCGCTACTGTATGCTTATACGAAAAATGTTTACATAAATCGTTCGGATATCCACATATGAGGCAAAACCATGTATCCTTTTTATATTTGGTAGTTGGTAGTTTGGTTTTGGTAACTATTATTCAGTAGTTGTTGTGTACTAAGGACCTTGCATGCCTGAGGATTTCCCATAATGTTCTCAAAGGTGTGAAGATTTAAGCCACGCAATCCATACTTGGGCATCTTGTATACTTGGATATAACTAACTTATTATTGAGGAGGGGGAGGTTGGGGAAACCGCTGGATGCAAGCGACACAAAACTGTGTAAGTAAAAGATTTCTTCAGAAGTTCATATCTATGGTATGGACTTCAGCTGAACTGAAGAAAACAAAAAAGATATATTTTTTAATGTTATTCATAAATCTTTATACTTATGTAAGAAATGTTTAAAATCAATTTACAAAGTAGGTAAGAACCATTTCTGCGAAGATCGGCTACGTACTTAATATATTTATCTGCGAACCAATTTTAAGCTCCCCCTCATGCATTAGCCCTGCCTTATTCGCTATAATGTATCTCGAGGGAACTTTATTGTAATGTATACGGCTTCTGTTTAAGCTGTAATCAGATTTATAGAGATTGACTTTTTAGTACCATTACACGTTTAGACCACAGGGCAAAGTGGTACGCTATAGTATAGATAGGAAATCGTATTCTTAATCGTATTCCTTAGAGAACTTTCAACAATAGTTTCATAAACTGATTTTTACAACATCAGGACCCCAGCGACTCGTTTGATGTCGTCTGTCCACCTGGAGGCTCTGCAAAACTGCTTTTCGCGGCACTTACAGTTTTAAAATAAGTAGGTATAGTTACTTTAAATAATTATAATAATTTATATACTCACACGTATTAAAGTACAATAATAATAATAGCAACAAGTAACGCAAAATGGTATTTTTTTCGTTCTAGAATTGTTTTTATATTTTTAATACTTTTTTGCTTCTTTTTGAACTCAATTTTCCGAGCAAACATGGAAGCGATATTGAGAAATAAGTCCCCATTATGAGTGGACGTTTCGACGATTTAACGAGCTCTGCTGCTAAACTTTACTCAGTAAACCTAGTTTATGTAGTTCGCATATTTTCCAATTTATCATAAACTCTCCAGTATATGAGAAAAAGTTCAACAGTGAAGCTGATTTTTCTACTTCAAGTGATCTTATTAGGGTTCTGTTTTTTTTCTTTTGAGCTAAGGAACCCTAAAAAAAGCTTGGTTCGAAAGAAATGAATGTTTATGTTTATTGTGGAGTAAAAAACCGAAATGACACCCAAGTAACATTTTAGGTAATAGAAAGGTTATAAAAAGGTTCTAGAACCTTTGTATGACAATCCGATCGTAAGTCTTAGTAGGCACAACAACGTCACAGTAACGTTATATTAACCTCCTGAGTGCTAAAAGGGCCCACGTTTCAGCACCTTTCTGAGAGCTACAGCAAAACCTTTAGCTCAAATTCAGAACCTTTTGAACTACTTACACAGAACCCAAATATAACCTTCATAACTTTAATTTAACGTAAATATAACCTTGCGAGGCAGCTTTTGAGTTTTAAAGTAGTCTTGGATTTAACTTTATGACAACTTATAGCATCTTGATGGATATGAATAAATGCTTTTCTAACACTTTCAGGTTATAAAATGATACTGTTAAGGTTTTTAATATAGAAATATTAAAATTAAAGACATTAAAATGATGGCGCCATTCTCTGTTATTATACAAAGTTTCAAAATGGCTACATAGGTAAATTTGTTCATTTAAAATAATAAGCAGCTTGTTTTAGTCAGGAAAACTAAAACATAATGCAACTGGCACTTTATCGTGAAACTTTAGGATAATAGTGCTATATACGAGACGGGCCTTACGTAAGTTAAAAATTTTAAAGATAATTAATTAAGTAATTACAATAAGAAATGTAAACTTAATTATTTTATCGTTAGTCACATTATAAATAAAACTTCTTTTCTTATATAAAACATGTTATATAAAAAATCGCATAGCACATCGTGTATATAATTTTACTTTATCAAATTAAAATGTTTCTTTTTGTATCGATTTTTTTTATTTCATTGAAAAATATGGCCGGCGTTAGGAAATTACTAGAAAGAATTAAAATTAACCTTTTCAGAACTGTAACAACTGAAAGATCTTAATGTTTGCCAAAATATGAGCTAAAGGTAATCTCGCGGAGCTATTTAAAACGAAAAAGCTGTTTTCGCAGCTTTAAGGTTATTGCCAAGAGTAGTTCAAGACTTGCCAGTCGCGAAAACAACCACTGAGCACAATTAGTTGCTTACGAGTTCTGGTTAGAGGCCGTGCGACGTTCGACGGATCGACTTATTAACGTACAGATACAGGCTGCTCTTTTGATTTCAAGTAAGTACCTACTTATTTTTTTCAATTATGTTTGCTAGGTAGGTAGTAGGTACCTATTTACCTAACTTTATCCGTTACTTTACCTTACCTTACTTTACTTAAGTATGTCGGGACTTACCCATAATAATAATAATTTATTCAAGCACAATGGCGTTTGTCTATTTATTCGATTCGTAGGTATTTTGAACTTTTTTTGATATTGGACCGAATTCTTTCAAAATCGGTATTCTAGTAGCTATATCGCTATATTCAGCGATATAGAACACCAAATATGTACGGTATTGACGTTAGCCTACGTTACGCCATAGAGTTAGCTAATGTCAATCCCGTACATTTTTGGCATTCTATATCGCAACATGTATGATGTAGCCGATATCTATAATAGAATAAACTTTGTCTAGGTCCATTGATCGTGTCAGCAAGCTTATAGAAATGATTCGTAATCATAAAAAGAAGCCTTTTAGAAAGGAATTTTGAAAATTAAACTCTGCTCATCGTGAGCGAAACCGTGGTAAAATATACTACTTTGACTTCTGAACTCCTGATAAAAACCTAGAAATGCCGAGCGGTAAACTCTAAGTACCCACATTACATAGGTACTCATATATCGGCTACTTCATAAAGTTGTGTTCTGTTTTCAGTATGCCGTATAAAATAGTACAAACCATTGAAGGAGGCAAAATATGCCTTTCCGTAGTTCCCAGCAAGTGGGAAAAAGAGGGCACTTTATCGTGGCCCCCCAGGTCTGAAGCCAGCAGCATGCTGGATGAAAACTCAGTCCCCTCAAACAGTTGGGCAACGTATCCATGTATAGTAAAACGCAGTTTCGATACGTATAAGGCGGCTCAGCGTGAGATGAGAAGAATGCAAAACGAAACAGATACAGAGGAAGATGCCACTGGAACACTTCAAAAAGAAAGTGATTGTATTTTTGATTTAAACAATTTGTGTAAGTTTTATTACAATTATGAATAAAAAGATTTATGAGTGTACTTTTAAATGCCTTTAATTTTATGGGTTTAAAGTATGCAGTAGTGGAATAAAAACAATATGATCATTACATGAAACTTTGACTAATTTGCATTTTATGTCTGACAATTTAAAGGTACTTTCGCAAGACATTATATCATTTGAATCTACAATAGATATAAGGACACAGTAAATATTTAGTTTAGATGAATCAATAGGTGTTCTAAAGAAGTTCGAGCAGTGTTTCATCTCTCTTCCACTGAAAATAAATTCTTCGTTAAGTTTACAAAATGCATTCACTCGAACAACACGATTATTTTTCGTAAGTATCCAACAATTTTCTTCCTTTCTTCCAAAACAAACATCCTTTAATATTAGCATATGGTAAATAGGCGTTGAATTATCCTTAATCACACTACTAAGATGAGAATTGCTGGTGACGTATTTCAATTGTGGATAGGTATAACTTTTTACATAATGGGGTCTTACACTACTTTTGAATTTGTTAAAAAATATTACTTAATTATAAACTAGGATAAAAATAATAACGTGCAATGAAAGAAATATTAAAATTCAACGAAGATTTACAAAGTTACAGGCGTTTAAACTTTGGAGTGGGGGGATCTTCTATCCCTTTCTCGCAAAACGAAAATTTGTATGAAGCCGCACGAAGCTACTATGGCATTGGTACGGTGTGACGTCACAATGTCTCTGTTGCTATCTCTGTCTAATCACAAATCTTTAAATGCTTATAACTTTTTTGTTATTTGATCGATTTAATTAGTTCTTTCAGTGCACGTCATTATTTTAATTCTACTTTATAATAAAGTAATTAAAAAATTGGAGTCAAATACCCTATTTTGCCCATCGTACTGAGCTTTTTGAATCTCTGTTAGCCTGTTTGCTATTTGAGCTAGAGGCTTATTACCGCTACGCAACATATTTTTGATCTCATACAATTTTGACTCGAAAGGATACGCACTGAATTTTGTTAGATTTCCCAAATTTTGAACATCTTCTGTTAAATGGAGCAAGTTATGGATATTACTTGTAAGATAATGCTCTCCGTAAATTACGCAATATTGATCTACAAAGTGTTTCAAAAGTTTAGTTGCAACGACATAAAATCGTTTGTAATAATCTGTCGAACAAATTGTAATTGCACAAAACAAAATCAGAAAATGTTCAAACACGTCAGCTCGTAACACGTCTTTGAGTACAACAATTCCGTAATATAATAAAAAATTTCGGTATTCTAATGCTTTCCAGAATGATAAACAATCCAACCCTCTTATAGTTCTGTGTAGCTCTTTAGGCAATTTAATGGATTGCATTTTTAAAGACAAGTCTTCAGTTGTTTTACTCGGCCATTTCAACAACTTATTTTTGAAATATCCATCGCGCCATCCAGTAAGAAGTCTTTTTACGATGCCCAGATCTATTAAGTGCAATGAGTCCCCTACTGGAAAAGCGTCAATCATGTTGATCGGAAGTTTCAAAAGTGGGGAATCTATCTTATGGTGATATTCATCTACTTTATTGCGGAATGTATCGTTAGTCCTTTTCGCGAAGATTTTGTTCGGGTAATAATTGGTGTGGGATACGTGCGAGTACTCTCCCTCTATAGAGCATTTATGGCAGCCATGTTGAGAATTGAAGTTTGCCACTCCTGTAAGAAAAAACATTAGGGTAAGTACCTACCTAGTATTTAAGCGACTCTGAAACCTGACACGGAATGCACTGCATTTATATTTACAACAACTTAATGTCTTTCGCAACTTTATTCACCAATCACCACATAGAAGTTGATTACACTTCAAAATCATTTAAGTTAATGAATAACGCACCGGCTTTTCAAGTGCTAATTTCTGTTTAACTTGGCCTAAAATTAAATCATAATTGTTACCTACCAGGAATACCAATATTATACTGTCTTAGTACTGACAAAAAACAAGCTAATAATTTTACAATTCCTATCAGTTACATGGTTATACCTTACCTTTGATGAATGACCTTGCTGGGGAATCACATACGAAACATTTTAATGTCACTGCTATTGTATAATTCTCAATTTTGATGCCCTGTTTTAAAATTGTATTGAGTTCCTCAACTAAGGGTGACAGAAATTCTTCGAGGTTTTGTGGTTTTCCTTTTCCATAGTAAATACCAATAATCATTGGTTTGGGGCACAAATTTTCAATTGTAAAAAGTATTGGCCAAAATTCGTTTTTTGAAGAATTAAATATGGGTAATCCATCAATGTTTATCGTAATTGATATTTCGTGATCATCTTTAATATCCTGGAAAAAGTCCCTAAGGCATACTTCAAGCCCATAGTGCCAGTATTGACCGCCTTTAACATTTTTTATGTGTATATCAGCAATGGGAGTATGTAGTAAGGTCCTAGGATCTTTAGGAAGTTTCAGATTCGTCCGTTCGTTTAATATATCCAAAAGGTCTTTCAGAGCAACATGATTAATTTTATGTTTCAAAGACCACATTCTCAAATCTCTTGTAATATCAACACTTGTTTCTACTGTATGAGCTTCAAAGTCTTCACTATCATCAGATAAACTGTTTTGCAATTCCACAAATATTTCAGACGGTGTCGGGTCATCTATGGTTGAAACTGAAGGAGTTTCAGGCAGTCGTACATCTTCAATGTGGTCAATGATCTGTAAATATAGGTACTTACTTACTGAAAATTGAACAGCTGAACAGACTTATTATTTTTAATCCCTAAAACCCCATGTTAAGATGAACCAAGGCTCTTAACGGGTTCGGAGACGGTCAACGGTTGATAGAGTTTGTCGGTGGCTTGACTGAGCTATGCTTAGTAAAGCCGCGTACGAAAATTACTTAACTAAGCATAGCTCTGTATCTACTATACGAACGTTGTGACACGCAAAATATTATAAAAACGCATCAATCACCGTCAAGCATTAAATGCAAGCACCAAGCAAACACTGTAAACGGTCCAAATGCTTGGCTTTAGCAAAAATCTACGTGTTTGACGTCAAGCCACTTGACCTCTCGCAAGCCCCGATCTGCGACGCGGTCGTTGACAATGATCACCGACTCGTAAGAGCCCTAAGTAGTCTTTACCAGTAGGTACAAGACCTTATGCATCAGCTAAGAAAGGATTAAACAAAATTAGGTACATATAGATAAGAGGGTAAAGTGCAGGGGTGCAGATTAAATATGAAAGTCGTACCTATGAAAGGTGATATGAAGTTTGGCCACAGTGGTGTTCTTAGCGGTCCATCACATTTGATAACAAAATAACTTATGGTGAGACAGTGAAATAATAATAATAAAAAAAACTTACCGATGTATTAACTATTTGCAAGTATTTTTTACGAACTTTACGTTTAAAATTTCCACTCCGTTTTTTTGACATCATCCTGTATTAGTTTATACTTGCGAGCGTAATGTTGCTTTGAAGTTGCAAGGCCAACTAACATTTTTGGAGGATGCCTCTAAAGCTTTAAAATATTCTCGTAAGACTTGAATTATTCCTACAAATCATAAAAATAACTTATTGGTTTGGGTTTTCACCACGCAGTCCCAATTTGTTTAAATAGACAACTCAAATAGAGCCTAAAGGTTTTAGGTAGGTTTTAAAAATTACTTATGAGCAATTTCAACATTCCAATACTATAAGGTTATATCTAAGTTAAAAATTAAACCTTTAGATCTCACTTTAGCATAATGGTAGCCTTTTCAGAACTTAATAAGGAGTCTACGACAACTATAAGATCCTAGGACTATAAGCTCTTGAAACATAGGTCTAAATAACGTTAATTTAAACTCTTGTCAAGGTCTCTAAGGTTGTAGCAATAAATAAGTAGTTTTAGGACTTTCTAATCATTCTCAAGTATTTGATATGACCAGATAGCAAAGCATTAACCTTTTTACGACCCTCATAAAACCCAAAGGTATTTTTCACAACCTAGGTCCAAATAAAATGTTACTTGGGCAGTGTTTAATCCAAAGAAAATTAGGTATAATATTGATTATCACAGAGTAAAGATACTGCCTGTTATGAAGTAGGCACCTATTACACAGGTATGTAAGTTTAAGTACGAGTACCTATACTGAAGAGTCTTCTAATATTATCGCTTTGGGATTTCAAAGTTACCGGAGCCCACCGGAGCGGGAACGAGTAAGCTCGAGATATTTTGCAACGCTAAGTAGGACACTACAGTGCAATCTAATCCTTTTGTGATTACTTTGTCTCCCCCAAGGAAGAGCTTCTTGGAAATATAATCCGCTGTGATGAAGTCTATTATTACCTGACCGTAGAAGGAGATTCTTTGGCAGGTGTAGATAAGCAAAAAGTAAATGAAAGTCCTGACTCATTCATTCATTGCCATCAAAAATAAAAGACGAGGAATAAGGAAGGATTAGTATTCCAAATTCACGTATGTGAGTGTTTTTCAGATACACTGCGAGTGACGACCTACTTTTAAATCTACAAATATCATACACAACACACTCAAGCCAAATGTCAACCAAATTGGTTACTAGTTCTAGAAATAGTCGAAAGCCGTCCGCGTTAACCAACTTAGTTAAATTACTTTTAGACTATCTTATTCTGGAATTGTTTACTAAACGGCACCGAATCTAACTATCGATAATAGACACCATATGAAACACATAGCTACTAATGTATTATGTGGAAAAATCCATCCATCCATCCACAGGCTTTGTGGAAAACCCAAAAAGTCCACATTCAATCCAATATGTCACGGGAAACAGTCATTAGTTATGACGATAAGCTCACTTTTTCTTGAAGTACATTAAAAATAGCAGAAACGAGCTAGTTTTTACTTACAGCAGGAAATACTTACATGGGATGCCTTTTTAAGAGATGTACGGCGGAAGCAGCGATGTCTGAAGGCGGGGACATGACGATAAATCTCCGGCGACATCGACATGGAGTGAGCCTGCCAACGCACTTTATGTATACCATACTTATTGTAATAAAGGGTACAAGGCTTGAAAGGCTCTAGTGAGCGAAAAACATGAGCTTAGAGATTCTCAGAGAGGCGTAATCTTCTAAACGGTAGGTACCCAAAGTGTTTTATTTAAATTTTTTTTTTAACAAGGAACGAAAACACTTGTTTCGAAATCGATGCTTACTGAAATGCTGTTTGCCGTCCTAGTCTGGGAAGACGATTGGCCCACTGGCCATATTTATGGTATGGAACCCTAAAAAGGGTTTCATACCATAATGGTAAAAATGGAACCCTTATGGTTAGACTTTCTCCGTCCGTCCGTCTGTCACACTCAGTTATCTACACTAATATTATAAAGAGGAAAGATTTGATTGTTTTTTTGTTTGTTTGGTATATTCTTAGTAAGTATTCATTTTCAATTTCTGAAAATATCAATTCTAATAAGAACAGACGGCCTTCTGTACTAGAAATCGTTTGTGCTTGGCTCGCATTATAATCTCTTATACTGTTTTCTATGTCCCACTTCTGGGCACGGGTCTCCTCTCAGACTGAGAGGAGCTGGCCAAGTGCGGGTTGGCGGGCTTCACACACCTTCGAGAACATTATTGTGAACTCTCAGGCATTCAGTTCTCACGATGTTTTCCTTCACCGTTAAGCAAGTGATATTTAGTCTCCTAATATTATACTGTTACAATAATACAAATCTATGTCAACCTAACCCCTATATACGTATGCAATATGCATCCGGCCCAAAAAAACTCCCTACGCATTTAAATACGAATCCAACGCATCCGTGGAAATCTCTCATGCGTATCGAGTAGAATATTTCAGGTTTTGTTTTATAATATTTTGCGTATAAAAGCCGGGTAAAGTGGCGGATGTTTTTACGAGAGCCTTTACAGTCGGCGTAGCGTGACGTCATGAAATGTAAATGACGCTCGCACGCGTAAAATTCTCTGCTCGATCGGTTGGCGTGGCGCGTAACGTAAAATTTTATGTCTCCTTTCTGTACTTACATTAAGATGTAACCAAGGAGATTAAAATTTTACCGCCAAACGATTTATATATTTTTAGAGCTAACGATATCGTTGCCGTACCACGCCTTACAGTTATCGTTTACAGCCGTGCTATTCTGCAAAACAGCGACGAGCGTACATCTCTGCATCTATGAATTTGTCAGTTGTAATAGAGTACAATTTTGCATGTCATATTCGGGTTGGCAGCTGTCTGGCAGCTATTTCATTTTGTAGAATAGCACAGCTGGTTATAGCTAAGTAAGCTAAGAACTCCTTTCAATATAGTGCTTACATCTTCTGATGCATCGCATTCGCCACATGAAATGGGATCGAAATGAACGGTTATTATTATTTTCGAAACACATTGGTGGACGAAAAATGGTACCTACTTATTTATAAATACTGATGATTGGTATAGCTTACGGTTCTAGGATAAAGGAACAATCAAAGTGCCTTCTACTTACCTTACTACTAGTGCCTTAGTGGTAGGTATCCTTACTTATTAGGTAGTAGTGGAACAGAAGAAGGCCGACAGCGCATTTTCAGGTCTTTGCGGTGCCTATCAAAAGGGAAGAATATACTTAGTTTGAGTGTTAGATAAGAACAATATAGGTAGGTACATATTTTGACAACATCGGACTATTAAAAAGGGCTATTGCAACGCCTGGCGTGAAAACCTCAAGAGAATATCTATCACAAAACGTTATGGTGCAATTCTAACTTTGAATGTGAACTATAGATCTACAGAGGTTAAAGAATAGCCTACCTATTCCTGACAAACGTTTGTAAAATGCACCATTTGTATAAACTTGGATTGAAACATGAAAAACTAGTAGTCACGTTAACATTACATTTACAGTTAAGAAGAGGTCGTTTGAATTCCTTAATTACATGGCTGGGTTGAAATCCATACGGGTCCGAACCAAAGGTCTTTCCTGCCGACAAATTCATCGGACAGGCATTACGTCACCGTTATATATGGCGGCCATACGTCTTCACGGCGATGACCATTCGTTTGCTATCGCTGGCGGAGCGCCGGCCTCTCAGATGGATGGCTCCTGACACACCTACGACTTTATGGGTGAATCAAATTATTCCAATCTCTGGATTTTATTTACTTGTTTCAGTAACGATGACTTCCTTATAAAATTACGCATCTTTTTCTTACTTTAGGTATGTGTTGGTACATATCTGTGTATTCCTAGCGCGGTTGGCAATATTATCAGAGGGTGGGAGATTTTTTTATAACAATAATATAGGCTACCGCTTGACTGTGATCACACCTAATGGGAAGTGATGATACAGTCTAAGATGGAACGCGCTTGCCTTGGAAATGCCTATTCACTCTTGATTTAAGGCGTCCAAGCTGCAGGAGTTGGGAAAGACAGTGCCTCATGCCTGGGAGTTAATTCCAGACCTTTGTTTTGTAGCTAAAGATCCCGGGTTCGCAGTTTGAAATTTTATACTTTCTCTATAATTTCTAAAATTACTCAAGTCCATTCTTCTATTCGTCATAATTCCATCAACTCCAGCAGAGACGCATCTGGCAAGCACTTTAGCGTTCCGGCGCGATGCTATGTCGTAACCGTTACTTACTAACCCCTTCTACGAGTAGGTAAGTTAAGTAAGTACAGTAACATCTTTGGCTGCATCGTCACCATGTTGCACTTAACAGGTGAAATTTAAGTCAACAACTACGAGTAACTTACTTCAGCATATATCACTCTGTAAATTACAAAAATTAAATGGACAACGAAGGATCTAGGTCAAAAGCATAGCAAGAGTAGTTACCTATATACTATAGAGGTCTGTAAGTTAAAGTAGTGCTCCCAAATCTCACTCTATACCTTATCCAACTGCAAGCAACTTGATACGTATAGCGACAATGTAGGAACATGTCTATGGCTCACGTTTCTAGGTCACTCTGTGTATGACACTATACAAGTTGTACTGACACAATTTCTTTGTTAGCCGCTGTAAAGAAGTGTAGACTGTAGACGCGTTTGAGAGACGAGGTAGGTATGCGGCGACTTATTTTTGTATGATAGATGAAAGAAAAGTTGAAAGCATATTGGTAAAGTTGTTTTTAAGCTATTGCATAGCTTCTATCGCGGACCTTGACGGGTGGACCGAATCCAGAAAAACCGTAACGAAAAAGTTAAGCCAACCAACAGGCCAACATTAAAGTCAACCTTATTGTCACAGGCATATAATTTATATTGCAAAAATTGACTTAAAATATACCTATAGTTCCGCTTTTGCCCGCACCAGCGCTAGTTGATTCGTATTTTAAAGATTTTTTTAGGAACTCTGTTTTTATGTAATTAAGGTTAAAATTTCTATGGCAAAGAATAAACTTTAATATTTGATAACTGTCAAAGTATAGTGATGCATCTTAACCGTGACTCGTAAAATTATCGATAAAGTTGAAAAAATCAAATTTAATTAATTTCTCCTAAGTCATAAAAAATCACATAAAATGACATAATGGGACAATCAGAGAACTGTTGAAGGAAAAGAATTTACTATTACCTAATTTGAGAAAACTTTTTATCATAAGTTGCTACATACAAAACTTTGTTTAATCTTATGTCTTCAAACGAGCAATTCGTGTATATATTTGAATCTCGGAAACAGCTCACACGATTTTCATGAACGGTATACAGGAGGTTTCGGGGACGATAAATCGATCTAGATGGGATTATTTTCAGAAAATGTTATATTCACCAAAAAATAAACAGAGTAAAGACCGATTTGAAATACAAAACATTGTTTTATGTAATATTATGAGAAAAAGTAAAACTCAAATATCCTTGAAACACTGTCACTCAAGTGTCAACTTTAATTTAACACTGTTGGGAACATGCCTAGAATCACGTGATTCTAGGCCTGTTGACTGTGACTATACACGCACCAGTGCGCGATGAATTAAAATATTTTTACGTGGTTCCGCTCCAGTTTTATAGGTATATATTCTTTTCTTAACAATAAAATCCTTCTCCAAAAAATGATCGGAGCAGATTGTACTTGTTTTTGAAGGGAACTAATGTAGCCTTCCAGTAGCTTTGGTCCATTTTTCTTTTAAAATTCTCCCTAAAGAAATTGAAATAGTAAAATCTTTAATCAATCAATACATATAATAAATCTGTAGAGGTCGAATTTCTGTACAAATAAAAAAAATGCTAAAAACGGAGTCAAGGGGATGTAAGAAGTGAAATAAAACTAATTTAAATTTTTTTCAAATTTTTTGTTTCTCTGTTTGTCTGTTTATCTGTTTGTCTGTTTGTCTGTTTGTCTGTCTGTTTGTACGGGCTAATCTTTGGAACGGCTGGACCGATTCCAATGAAATTTTGTGTGATGGTAGCTTATGTCCCTGGTCTACATATAGGATACTTTTCATCCCGGTAAAATAAAAAGTTCCCGTGGGATAGTTAAAAAACTGCAATTAATTTCACAGCTTTGTAAACAACAACTAATGAACTTAATTTAGTAAAATTGGTTATGCTGATACCTTATGTTGCCTCTTTAACAAAATATATATATAGTAAAACTTATTAATCCAATCGAGTTCCCGCGGGAAAGAAAACATTACAAAAACAGTTAGCAGGCGTCTTTCAAGTAACGGATCTAAATGAAATTTTATGATCCTACTTTATGTATATGCCTGGTCAACATTTAAGATACTTTTCATCCTGAAAATTTTGAGAGCACCCGTGGGATGTTCAAAAAAACCTATAGCTACTTATCTACGTAGCACAATCAAAACGGGGTCGAAATATCGACAGTTTAAATCGTCCTTTTGATCGTGCAACTAGGTATAACTATACAAGATAACCCGTACGTAGCAGGAACGGGTTGCTACGTACACAGCAGCGTATCAGAATGCTTAATTACAATATCTGGGCGTTGATATCATCTCGGAATAAGATAAGTTTGGTTAGTATAGATATTACAATCCACGATGACACGCCCCACTCTGTCTTACTCCATGCGAATTGAGTAACATAAGCGATTTCGACAGAGTGTATAAGTAGAGGAAGACCAAAGAAGATACAGGTAAATTTTGAAAGAAGATAGCACGTTGACAGGAGAGATTGGAAGAAGACTCCTTTATGGGTTCATCGAACCCAGGGACCACTCATTTATCTTAGGAAAAATTAAGAAATTCCACGGGAAACATTTTTGTAAAAAAACTAACTGCACGCGGGCGGAGCCGCGGGCAACAGCTAGTTCTTAAATAAATTTACTGTAATCTATTACCGCAATGAAAAGCCATTTTTCTACTATTGCTAAGCGTACAAAATCCTTACAGCAGTGATAAAACTTCCTAAGATTACTCTGA
This sequence comes from Coenonympha glycerion, assembly GCA_963855885.1. NCBI lineage: Eukaryota > Metazoa > Arthropoda > Insecta > Lepidoptera > Nymphalidae > Coenonympha > Coenonympha glycerion. Next base: position 3,677,151 of record OY979638.1, on the reverse strand, counting down.
ACAGATTCGTCTATACGCGGAACATTCTAATTAATGTCGATAATGTTTTATCGATATGTTATGTGCAGTACTGGCTGAATAGCGAAATTTGAATGTCAATGTTCTAGAAGAAAATAATTAGTAAATGTGAAATCAACCGTAAAGTTCTTATTTAAAGGATCACTTTAAAATGTCTTGTAGCCCTATAGAAATTTAACACAATTTTTCACGTATTGCCTTTATCGATGAATAGCAGAACGTCTAATGACTTTTTGAAATATCACGCTTGTCTCTTTAGTTCTGCAAATCGCGTCTAGGTGGCATTGGTTGTATCTATATGCAATAGCTTTACCGCGGCAGTCCCCGAGTGCCACACGTCTTTTTTTTTTAATTCCGATGTTAGGTACTTAATAAATACTTTAAAAATGTTATGAAGCCATAGAAAATACTTTACGCATCTTAATATCTCATGCTGTTTATTTATGTTCGTACGAACAACAAACAGTATAATAATACAAGGTTTATTATTTTATTAATAAATAATACATTAAATACAATGTTTATTGGTACCGAACAAAAATAAGAGCAAACAATAAAAGGAAATGTTCAAAAAAAAAACATAAATATGCGTTAATGTGTTTGTTTTGGTAGGCTCGATTTCCGTCGCCATTGATTTTGCTACGAGTATGGATATTATGAACTTCAGTCTTTCAGGACTTCTTTATCCCGTATAATATTTTTTTAAACGACAAGATGCACAAAAATCCTTGGATGGATTTTGGTCCGTCTTCACGGCATAGCTCATAGAGAGCTCGTTTTGCTCGGTTAATTCTGACCGGTTAACCGCTTCACTGAATATAGATGGATATTTTGCGAAATCCTTCCTTATTCCTTATCTCTATTATAAGGGAACTTTTCCGCTGAGATATTGAGTCAATCAGTGGAGATTTTTTGTTTTGGTTTGTAAGTGCCATGATCTTTCTAAACAGGTTCAGTAGTTTTCAGGATATGAACTAACAAACTCAAAACTCAGTTAAACTAAACTCAGTAAGTTAAACTCAGTGAGAGTGAGTGGTGTGGGTAAAACTCAGTTTAAACTGAAAACTTGTCCCAGAGACAAGTTTTCCGTTTTTTTTGAGAACGAGATTGGGAACAATAAAGTGAAACTCAATTTCGGACAAGGTTTATTTGCTTTTTACAATAGCTTTGCGTTCCCCTGTCCACGATGGACGCCTCGTGCTCCATCGCCCATGAAGTAATGCCATTTTCTACGATAAGTACTTGATCGCAATGATATTTTTTCATGCTGGAAGCATCTGAGCGGTGGTTTCTGGGTTCAATTTCCGGCTTGAACCAATTTAATATTTTATTTCCATGCTTTTTGCCGCTAAGAACAGCTGCAGCTTCTTTGCTGAAAGAAGTTTGGCATCTACTTGGTCTAGTATGAAAGTAATTTGTATATAAATATAATAATTAGACATTAGAAGTTACCTTCATTATATTTTTGAGATTAATTACGTAAAGCTTCTCTAATTAATCGTAATCTTTAAACAACCGGTCTTCAACAAGAAAGAAACAGCTTTAATTTATGTCTCAACTTGCAAGTAGCGTTAGGAACAACAAGAAACTTTTATTACCTACGACAGTTTGCTTGTTTTCTCTGAAGAAAGTAAGTAAAATATGTGCCTGTATTGAACCTTTTAAAGTTTGTACAGGTCTATCTATTATACTAGTAGGGCGCGTGGGGGCGCGGGCCACATGTGGCCCGCGTGCTGTCTTCCCGCCCTTAAAAAAAATCTTCCAAATTTCGCCATACATTTTCTATGGAAAAATAAATTCCGCCATTTTGATTTTTTTTCTATTCATCAAATAGACCTTCGGGTCCTGATCACTTCTTGTCAAGACACCACTCTTCCAACTTTTATACTTTTTGAGATAGACACCGATGAAGTTTGTATGGCGGCCATCTTGAATCCGCCATTTTGAATTTTTTTTCAGCTAACTGGCAATTGGATGACGTTTCGAGTGACATTTGGTCGAGCACCCCACACCTATCTTCAATACTTTCGCTGTGCTCTTTACCTGTCTTCGAAATCCTCAATCATCAGCTCTCTCCGTATTTTTCCTCCGAATGAATTATTTTCTTCTATACGACATGATCCTTAAAAAAAATTTTTTTCATACAAAATTGTTCAGGAGAGGTGATCAATGAGTCAGTCAGTCAGTGAATCAGCACAAGTAGCTATATATATATTAACTAGTAGGGCGCGTGGAGGCGCGGGCCACATGTGGCCCGCATGCTGTCTTCCCGCCTATAAAGGTATCGCAACCCTCAGTCATCTTTTCCCATACATTTTCTATGGAAAAAATAAATTCCGCCATTTTGAATTTTTTTTCTATCCATCAAATGGACCTTCGAGTCCTGATCAGTTCTTGTCAAGAAACCATTCTTCCATCTTTTATACTTTCCGTGATATGGGCGAAATTCGAATGGCGGCCATTTTGAATCCGCCATTTTGAAAAATTTTTCAGCTCACTGCCAATTGGATGACGTTTCAAATGACATTTGGTCGAGCACCTCCCACCTATCTCCAATACCCTTGGCTGTGCTCTTCATCCGTCTCCGAAATCCTCAATCATCAGGTCTCTCCGTATTTTTCCTCCGAATGAATTTTTCTCCTCTATACGAAATGGTAATTGAAAAAAAAATTTTTCATACAAAATTGTTCAGGAGAGGTGATCAATGAGTGAATGAATCAGCACAAGCAGCTATATATATAGTAACTAGTAGGGCGCGTGTGTGCGCGGGCCACATGTGGCCCGCGTGCAGTCTTCCCGCCCATAAAGGTATTGCCGTCATCTCCATCGTCCATTGGAATCCGATTGGCAGTGAGCTGAATAAATTACCAAGGAGCACTGTCATGGTTTTAAAGATAGTTACGGGCAGTTCGAAGAAAAAAATACGCTGAACCTCATCGGATGAGGTTCAGCGTATTTTTTGTTCGAACAGCCCTTAACTATCTTTAAAACCATGACAGTGCTCCTCAATCATCATCCAAATCCTAGATCATTGTCTCTTCTCATAGTATGTACATTTTCCATGGAAAGATAAATTCCGCCACAGTGAATTATTTTCCATGCATCCCGTAGAACTTGAAATCCTGATCACCTCTTGCTAAGAAACCACTCTCTTATCTTTTATACTTTCCGAGATAGAACAACACGAAATTTGTATGGCGGCCATCTTGTATCCGCCATTTTGTTTTTTTTTTCAGCTCACTGCCAATTGCCTGAAGTTCCGAGTATTTTTTGTTTCAGCAGTCCCCACCTAACTATAATACCTTGCCCGTGCTCATAATCCATCTTCAAACCCTCAATCATCGTCTCTTCTCATATTTTTGTCTAGTAATTCTCCGAAAAACCGCATCAAAGTACTGCATGTTTCACAACTTGTGGTGTCTTAAATATTCCCCATACATTTTCTATGGAAATATAAATTCCGCCATTTTGAACTTTTTTTTCATTCATCGAGTAGACCTTCGGGTCCTGATCACTTCTTGTCAAGAAACCACTTTTCCATCTTTTATACTTCCCGAGTTAGACACCGATGAATTTTGTATGGCGGCCATCTTGAATCCGCCATTTTGAACTTTTTTTCAGCTAACTGCCAATTGCATGACATTTTGAATGACATTTGGTCGAGCACCCCCCACCTATCTTCAATACCCTCCCCGTGCTCTTCACCCGTCTCCGAAATCCTCAATCATCAGCTCTCTCCATATTTTTGTTCTTAATGATTTTTTCCTTTCTATACGACATGATCCTTGAAAAAAAAATTTTTCATACAAAATTGTTCAGGAGAGGTGATCAATCAGTGAGTCAGTCAATCAGTCAGTGAATCAGCACGAGTAGCTATATATATATTAACAAGTCTCCGAAATCCTCAATCATCAGCTCTCTCCATATTTTTCTCTAGTAACTCTCCGAAAAACCGCGTCACAACCTTGCATAATTACCTTAGTCTCTTCAACATTCCCCATACATTTTCTATGGAAAAATAAATTCCGCCATTTTGATTTTTTTTTCTATCCATCAAATAGACCTTCGAGTCCTGATCACTTCCTGTTAAGAAACCATTCTTCCATCATTTATACTTTCCGAGATATCGGCGAAATTCGTATGGCGGCCATTTTGAATCCGCCATTTTGAATTTTTTTTCAGCTGACTGCCAATTGGATGTCATTTCGAGTGACATTTGGTCGAGCACCCCCCACCTATCTTCAATACCCTAGCTGTGCTCTTCACACGTCTCCGAAATCCTCAATCATCAGCTCTCTCCGTATTTTTCCTCCGAATGAATTTTTTTATTTTATACGACCCCATACGTGAAAAAAAAGTTTTTCATACAAAATTGTTCAGGAGAGGTGATCAATCAGTGAGTCAGTCAGTCAGTCAGTGAATCAGCACGAGTAGCTATATATATATTAATTATATTTATGTAAACTGTGATGTATGCGCAAATCAGAAATTAATGAATAGTACATAACAGTTAAATATTCATCTGGAAATCTCTGTAAACTATACTGTAAACCTGCTTATAAGTGAATTAACAATACTTTCTAAATAGGAGTATCCGCTCTGAGCAGCGAAGCTGATTCGTTACCCGTCTTCGGCCGCGGCTAGTTGCTACCCTACCACCAAAGACGCACCTCCAAGCGATTTAGCGTTCCGACGCGATGCTGTGTAATAACCGTTAAAAAATCTTTATTTTATATTTTGTTATAGCGACATCAGAAAATATATCATCTATGAAAATTTCAAGCGTGTAACGTAACTATCACGGTTCAAGAGATAGACGGATGAACGGAGGGCGAAGACTAAGTAATAGGGTCCCATTTTTACCGTCTGTGTACGGAACTCTAAAACAACGTACTAAGTAGCTAAATCAAAATCCATAACAACACTACTGTGCACCTCGCGCTGTGACGTTATATAGGTAGCGGGAGAGGTGTCGCATTCCAGCGGAGTGCACAGTTAATTCGTACGGGTGTAGTATTTACGAGTAGTTAGACTCCGCCCTATCCGGAACTATCCAAAACTTTTATGACGGATTCAGTTACGGTTACGGATATTTTTTTATTTCGGATACCCGATAGTTTCGGTTACGGATATGGATATCCATAACAACACTATTACACTACATCAAATATCAACTCCCATAGCATGGGAAAGGCAGCTTGTCGTCACAATATCTGGACCGCGCTCGTCTCCACATGATTTATGATGATGTATGCTTCACTCCACGACGCGGCGGATTTCTGTACACTGTGTACAGTACAGCACTGCACTGCACTAGCACTGAGGCGACGTGAGATGATTAATGCGAACGTCGCTTAAACAGCGCACATTTTAGTGCTCTAACCCCGTTTTAAGACTACAGCTCATATTATCCGCTTGTAAATGGGCTGTACTTGAACACTTATAGATCTAGCACCAAAGACACCTATACTATAAGACCCGGCGGACCGCGCGAAAAAATGTCGCCAGTTTATTGGAGCAAAACCCCCTCCGGCGTCAGTAGTAAGCTGATAAGCCTACGCAGTATTTCGCAGGAGTTTCGACACATGGCTCTACATTTTCTTGTATGAAGAAGGTTTACGTTAATGTTCGGATGGGTTCATCTTGATGTTATTATCATAGACCTAGCAGTTAGCACCTAATTATTGTGCTAACATTAAAAATAGATCAGGTGCGTTCCGGAATGACGACGTGCACGCAGAATTAAGTATATTGGCATGAATCGCTTACATGGGTAAAATTGTTCAGTTTAGAACGCCGACGCAACGTAGTCTGTTTAGAGGTTTGTTACAGGATATACTTTAGACTCTAAAGTTGAGAGAGTACGTTCAAGAACTTCATAACCTAGTATCTCCGTCGCTTTTCTAAGGATACTACATAGAAGTCTTGGCCTTTCTACCATAAAACCACAAGACACTGAGAGAAGTTTGCATCTTTATGTAGTTGATGACTAGCGAACTGAAACGAAACGTTTTTCTTCCAAGTTCCACTTCTTCCACTGTTGTTATGTAACTTTTAACTGTGGTTTTTCCCACATGAATGGCGTGTAGGCGTTTTCCATTTTTTTAATTTTTCTTCTCATTTCATAAATTTCGTCGTAATTTCCTTTTCACGTAGGAAAACAACTCTGTATAACAGTCACAGGGGTTGGTTTCAAGACTATGAACAGCCACAGGGGTCGGTTCCGCTGATTCGTTGACAGGAAGCAGCCGACTCACGATATAATAAATGTTAACGCGAGTTGCAGATAAATGTAACCGGCGACATTAGCGCCCCCTGGCGGCGCTGAGTGCCATTTTTCACCGCCCCAACTGAGGAAATTTATATCAGGGTACAGCGATTTTTCTAGTCCCATTAAGCACGTGGTTTTATGTTTAAAAGGGGGATTTAAGATTTGAAGGTATTTTGAAAGAAATTCACCCCTGAGGTTTGGCAAAAAAGTTATACTTAACTCATCTCTAACAGGAAAGCTTATAATAGCCAGACCATGCTGGAGCAATATGAAATATAATTCTATTATTACCAACAAAAATAAAAAATAACTTCACAAAAATTCACAGCTGCGGTTTCCGATAAAAATTATGTGAAAAATAGGAGTGATTGCTGGGAAAGCTTTCTATTGAGAAATTTTCCAATTAAAAGCCCAAAATACTACTTACGAAGAAGTTTAACATGATACTTACTTAGTTTTTCACGTCATTTAAGAAAAAAGTAATGCTAATTGATCTCGTAGCTGATCGCACCCTATCTATCTGCTAGTGAGGAATCCCGGGGCTTCCCACGCGTCCTGAATAATGAGCAGGGTTCAAGCTCAATCTTCAGGTAAGCGCTAAGCCGACACGTTGGGCCTCACGAACTCTGCGACTAACAACGGAGACAGCAAGGAGGGATTTAGATACCTACCCACTTATTATAAGACTACACGTTTACCACCAATTTCGCGTAAGTCCATGTTTCTGCTGAGAATGCACAATGGTGCCTTCGAGTGCAAGAAGGGTTCGTGCTCGTTTTTGTGCATGTATTATCATTAAATTTGGGGTCTCAAGAAAATAATGAACAGGTGACATTTCTAGAAAAGTTATGAACCTCCGTGGCGCAGTGTTGCGCGCTCGGGTTCCAGAGAGAGGTCACGGGTTCGATTATACCGCCACGGGCCACTTTGGAATTCTATAAATTCGACTATAATCTGAACCATTGGCTGCAACTTCCCTATACCTTACGCTTTGGGGGTCATGATCAGTTTATTTAATTTCATTAACTTGTTTTTGTTTTCATATATTACTAATACTAATTTTAATGTAAATTGACGTTTGTTTTATTTGCATAAGTATCTGGCGATATTTTTTTTAATTATAAATGCACCGATAAGAAACTTCAGGATAAGGGTAGCTGAACTATTTCCAAAAACCTTTTTCGTACAAGCAAACAGCAGCGCCTGTCATAATTATATAGGTGGCTGCTGAGCGAACTACAGCGTGTTGGTGGCAACACAAGCAATTTTGGCACCGATAAATTGGCGACATTTTTTCGCGCCGTCCGCCCTGGCCAGAATACCTATATGTTTATTCTTAAATGTCATTTTAATTTTGTTATTGCATACTTTTCGTCTGATAAAGTTCTCTTTTAATAGACAAGCACACGATTGTATTGATGGATATTTAGATATGATTGTAATTGTTTGTAAAATAAATAAATAAAAATACCCCGATTCAATACCATTCGGTCTAGTGGACACATGTGGGCACATGTGGAACAACGAACAAACACATCAAGCAGCCGTTACAGCCTGCGAGGGTTGTCGCCTGCAATATGTGCGGATTAAAAAATAATATCCTTCGTGTTTGCCGACACATGCCACTCATAGCCGAGCCACTGTTTACGCTCAAAACACACTGCTGTATAACCGGGGATTTATAGACAAATAATAGTCACTAAATATTCTTGAAATATACTGGACATATTTGATGATTAAATAAATGAACCTCGGTCAAAGAATAGGAACCTCAATATCAAATTTCTTTATTGCGAACTTGGTTACAGAAAATCTTCATGCACTACCTATAAATTGTATAGGTAGTGCATTCAAGTTCCACCACATGGCATGCAAATATACTTACAGACTAAGGATATCTGAGACAAGACCACATATTAGTAGGAACCAACACAAGACAATAAAAATAAACCTCACACAACGACATGCGTGTACGAATGACTAAGGAGTAAAACGCCCTTCCAGCCTTCGTGTTCCCAGCCAAGTACATTTTGGGTGCCTTCAAGAGAATAATTAAAAGGCATTTTCTATTTATATTTTCTCATCATTGCTTTCCATCAGGGATGATTGTCGTCAAGCGCAAGCCTATCTACAATAAAAGCCGGCCAAGTGCGAGTCGGACTCGCACAACCATACCATACTATCAAAGAAGAAAAACGTTAAAAGAATCACCTTTGTCCCTTGAGTTTACGAGTATAATTTACAAATAGGTACCTACTTTTGTTGGCGAACCGCAAACCTAACTTTGTTTTTAGAGGTTTATTGTTAATATCACAAAAAATATATAAGTTAGCGAGTTGATATTATTTTTCTTGTAAAATATACGTTAACTTCTATTGATCATAATTATTTCAGATTTTTCGATTGGTAAACTTCGGAGATAAGGGGGGGAACGGTATTTTTTTCGTCAGTTTGCCCAATAAATCAAAAACTATCAAGCATAAAAATAAATAAAAATTGGTTTTAGCATACACAAGTGACGCTCTTTCATATGATACCCCACTCGATATTGTTATCTCATTTTGAAATTTTGATGACCCGGTTTTCCCCCTTTTTAAATAAAAATAAAAAAGAGTTTTCAATTTTTTATGATTGAATTTCAGGTCGATAGCTTTAGTAGTTACTGAAATAATCGAGTGTGACAGACAGACGGACGGACGGACGGACGGACGGACGGTCGGAGAAAGTCTCACCATAAGGGATCCATTTTTACCATATTTGTATGGAACCCTAAAAAGAATAGGAACAGACTTATTTAACCAACTCTCAGTGCTCTATTAATAATATCCCAGTAAACATTCAGCCATTCGTCCTAGTGTTCTCTATGTATTTTAATTACGCAAAGCAAGAACAAGTCTAGTGAGCAATTGAGCACAAAAACAAGCTGCATGTCTCTTTCTTTATAAGGTTTTCACGCTACGTTTGCGATGGACTCGTACAATTTTCCGCCTTGCAGATCCACTACCGGGCTGATTTTTATTGCTGCCAAAGCAACTCAAAGAAGACAACGCTCGGTTGCATCTATTCTAAAAGACGTCTTTCATGTTATACGTCATGGTTGATTAACTCTAGCTTTACTGATAGCTAAACTCAATTTAGTATTATACGATTAATACTTAAGAAGAAAAATAGAATACTCATTGCTATATGCAATATGTTGCGTGATAAAAAAGGAGAGCCATTGAGTTTGATTTTTGCATTATTGATTGTTTTGCTTTATTGGTTGATGTTTGATGTTTGAATTTGAAGAAGAGAGAGGGATAAACAAAAAAAAATTGAGCCGCTACACCGCTACCGCTCACATGCTGTTTACTTTGAGGCTAGATTATGATGTGTAGGTATATCCTGATCTATCTAAATATACAAAAGAAAAACTGACTGACTGACTGACTGACATCAATGCCCAGCCCATACCGCTAGGTCTAGACTCTAGAGACTCCTTTGGCACACAGGTTTCTTATGAGGTTTAGAGGTGTATGAAAGTATTGTGGTGTAGGTGACTACTAAACCGATTTTACGGAATGGAGATAGATTGTATCCTAGATTAACAAAACCAAAATTTACGGGGGTGAATCCAAAGATATTAAAAAAAATAGATTGAATCATTTCTCTCCATCAGACACAATTATCGTCAATCCACTAAGTAATACCCCACCACTACGTATAAGTACAAGTATAAAGATGTACCGGGTCACGCGTAGTGCATAAGGTTTCATAGTAGACACCATACTTGGTGCCTACCCAAACGATGATCCTTTACATCCACGTTATAGCATTGGAACGGGCGGCGATTAGGCAGAGCTCACCGACGCGTGGTCAAGCCGTTGCGGTTTCTGCCCCCTGCCGTGCCCGCCCATTACCATTGCGAGGAACAAATAAAACAGGGACTGTGCACCTAGACTGTTGCCTAGACACAGACGAGCTGCGACCACGCCGCACCGGCTGGTGTGCAGTCACGTAAAGCCTGCATTCACTTTCCTAATTAAACACCAAATTATACGAGTATACGTAAGCAACAAATTACATTTTGACGTTTTACATGAGCCTGTACGTTATAGCTTGGCAACTTCGTGCGGGATCCTCCTGCGGGATGACAGACGGCCGAGGACATGGACACATACATGCAGAGAAGTGTCCCCTTCCCCGCTACACCGCCCAGACATCTAAGTTCCTTGGCTCCCACACAACTGTCACCCTGCAGGAGGGTCCCGCTCGAAGTTGCCAAGCTATATGCCTATGTGAAATAAACATATTTTGAGTTAAATAACATTTTAAGTAGATACTGGCAGGCGATTCGCGTACGGTAACGCATCGGCATATTTTGTGAAGTTAAATGTTTAAAAAAAGTCATAGCGTTTAGGTATAACGGACGATATTGAAAGTAAACCTAAGCTGACACTTCAAAAAATTATTTTATTACTATTGACATAGAGTGTAAAATTAAATGTAGTTTAAAATTATTTTAAATCGTATTATGTAGAATCTTCATGAGTTTGTGCTAGGAGAGTAGATTAAAGCTCATTTTTCGGGCACTTCAGGGCCGGAATTCGGATAATGCGAGAGTGAGAGCAGTACCTATAAAATTAGCTCAAGTGTGGATTTTTTGCCGTGTAGAAATACCTTCTTAAATATTAATGGGATCGACACTCGTTCCAAATGTAAATTGGCAAGTAATAGATAAGTATGTATAGCTTAAGTCCCTGAAAGTTTTTTCATCAAAACTTTGTTCTTTTTTGGTAAGTTTATCTATAGCTACAGACATCCGTCGTCGTAAATTGTTTTAATGGTCCAGACTCCAGTCCATTGACTCTCAACATCAACAACAACTCAACATCATCATGTTTGAAGGAATAAACATCAGCATTATATTACATAGGTTTATTTATATCCCAAGAACAGGATAGGTGTATTAAAATCAGAAAGATCGTAATATCTTACAAGTCATTAATATGATTTAAGCTTTTTTATGAACTATACTTTTGAATAAATCAGTATCACAAATTAAGTAAGTACCAGTGCCAATTTACTTTCCTCCGTGCATGATAGTACCTTTATTACCGTACCTTATACTCGTATTATAATAGATGGGATTAGGTAGGATTTTGGAGTCTAGAAGAATGACCAAGTTTTCTCATGAACCAAAACCAAAATATTCTAGGAAAATAAAATAGTATTTTAAGAACCATTGGCACTAATAATTTGTGTTCATATCCGGAATTTAATTCAGCATACAAAATATTGGTTTCTTTTCAATGCACATTTCTTTTGATACAGAGATAACTAAGGTGTTGCGGCCCTACCATCCCGCGAAATTCAAATTTTATTTAGTTTTTCGCTAATATTAGACTAACTAAACATTGTAGATTTATGGCAATGCATTTTGCGGGCCTACTTTTTATGCATCTACATGTTTTTAATAGAAACTTTGCTCGAAAGTTCCCACTCATCTCATATTGGTTCCCGAAAGATAATTTATTGCAGTTTCCCAGATTTCAAGCTATCGGGAACCAATATGAAGTAAATGAGTATTGTTGAGCAGAGTTTTTATTAAAAACATGTAGATGCATAAATTCTGTACCCGCAAAACACATTGGCATTAACCTTCGATGTATAATTAGCCCACTATGAGCAAAAAACTAAATAAAATTTGAATTTTCGCGCCCGGATGTTACCCATTGCCCTTAAGACAAGAATTACTTGTATATTTTCGTATAACTTTAAAATCCAGATGTTAATGAAAAAAAATAATAGTTGTAGGAGTTAATATGGAAATTGAATAGTCTATGAAATAAAATTTGGATTCCATTTAGCTTCATTCAGGAGTTTTAACATGAAACATGTTCATGTTCATGTTGAAGAAACATGATGTCTTTGACGTCATGTTTCTTCCCGCAAAAATGACTTGCCGATTATAGTCTGTACACACCTCGTTATTTGCGATGACGAGAAAGCTAAGTCAGCGATTTTTCAGTTCTTAATAAAAATAAACGCCATGTTTGAAAAATGACTACGTCATAAATCTGGGATGACGGCAATAAATCGTAAATCCCACTCGCTGTACAAAAATCTACACGAAATATAGGTAAGTATATGTATGTATACTACGAAGTGGAGTGGAAACGGCGGACGCTAAAGTCTACCTACCTATAATGTAAGTTTAACTTAGTACCTATGAATCTTCGTAACTTAGATACCTATCTAGAATCTTCTTCTTTTCTTCAATACGAGTAAACATCAAGTACCGTTAGTAATAATAGTAATTAGTAATAGTGACGCTTATATAACCTAGAAAACGGTTCGACTGATTCTAGTGTACATTTGTGTGTTTAGATTCACAAACGCACTGCAATCATATGTCTGATTGCGTACGAAAATCGTATTACGAATCCTGCCCCCGATTCGTTGACGTAACTCAGGTAGGTACCCATTCAGCGGGCAGAATTAGTAAACGATTACGATAACGGTGAATACGTTTTTCTTACACATTCTAGGGACTGGTCTACGGATTGGGGACACTGGAGGACAAAAAGCCTCTACCTACCTGCCACCGTCCCTTGCATGATTAATTAAAGGAGCTTCTATATTTCTAATTATTTTCTTTAAAAAGGTTAAAAGTTCTCTATATCTCAGGTGCCCCCGCTCACGTCGCCCGCGACCCAATTAGAGCAAGTCTTCAAATAAAATGGTTTAGTTCACAGTTCACACGGCGCGGCAGGCTGAGATCATCACAAGTTCTGCTCAGTACGTGCCTCGAATGTGAACTCACCTTAACTAGGCAGGCTCCTTATATCGATTTGGCATTACATGGGCTGATTCTGTATAGATAGTAACCCTCAATGGCTTATCAACTAACCTGATCACCGGGGGGGGGGGGGGGGGGGGGGGGGGAACGGTATTTTTTTCGACAGTTTGCCCAATAAATCAAAAACTATCAGGCATAAAAATAAATGAAAATCGGTTTTAGAATTACAAGTAACGCCCTTTCATATGATACCCCACTCTATATTGTTATGTCATTTTGAAATTTTGACGACCCGGTTTTCCCCCCTTCATAAATAGAAATAAAAACGATTTCCAATTTTTTATGACCGCAATGGCGTAGGGTCACTATTGTCTATGTCTATTCCGAATTTCAGGTCGATAGCTGTTATGGTTACTGAAATAATCGAGTGTGACAGACGGACGGACGGACGGACGGAGAAAGTCTCACTATAAGGGTTCCATTTTTACCATTTTGGTATGGAACCCTTAAAAATGAAAAATTAGGACCTTGGCTCCGTTTTCACAGTTAATAACCCAGTTTGTTGAGGATTAGCGGAGTAAATGGCGTTACTTTTTTCTTGTATGAAGAAGGTCGACGTAAAATGCTCCGATGGGCTCATCCTCAGATTACAGATACTATATCGGTGGATCCGATAAAGACCCGAAAGATTCCTTGTACCTACTTACTACGAGTATGTATGTTATGTCTGTTTCGTGTATCTGAATACACGAAAATAGTTTCAGTTTTCACTCCACTGGTCTGCAAAGCGTCGCTCTATGAAGCAGATGTTAGGTCCCTTCAGCTATACACCGGCATTATGCGAGGCATTCAATGATCTTGTTAGCATTGAGATTAGATGAATGGCTGGGTCAGTGCCGCACCGCAGCGCTCGATCAATAGACGCCCGGTGTCAGGACAGGGCGATCTATTAGCAGTCATTTAGGATATTAGGTAGGTATCTGTTAATCCACAGACATCCTCTTTCCACAAAGGGCTCTATGAGCTCCTTTGATGATCGTTCAAAGCAGTGTCTACAAGCAGTGTATGTATTTATGGAATAGCTTTGTATTATGAGACCACTTTTGTCAAATATATACCTAATTACGAGTATGTTGAAATTACGATAAAATTAAAGATTTCATTCTTATATAACCAATACATACGCTTATAAAAGTTGCTTTATTCACATGTTTCCCACCTGATTTAATTTTGTTTATTGCTAAATTAACTCCAGAAGTAGCAATGGCAGCAAAACAAAAAATGCTGAAGCAGTGATAGATAGCTCCAGATTCTCAAACTAATTTCGTAAAGCGAGCAAAGATTTTTACATAACCCTTTAAATTTTAATAAAGATCCTGTTATTTACATTGACATAATATAAATCTATATATCAATGGTTATTTTTACCTTATAAATTACGAAAAACTTAATAAAATATAATTTTATATGTTCAGTTGACCTTATGATAAGTGTTCCTACGAAAAATATTCCAGGATTGCTGATAGAAGAGAAAATTCAAACATAAGTGTTGTTGGTTATGTTAACAGTGGCGCGAGTTCAATTGGTTTTCCCATCTCAAAAATGTTCACTTCAACAACGAGTTGGTGAACAACAATAAACATGGTTGCCATTTTTAGGTATCGGACTTACAGGCTCGTGTTGATATTATTCTTCGTGTCATGTATTGGGGCGAGGGAGGAGTGAAAAATTGCAGCGTGTACCGGTTGTGTCGAGCGAGTGTTAATATGCCGAACACCATTTATATTGTGCATGTTGCAAGGAGCAGTCAGGCAACTCCCGGAGAATATATCTACGCGACTGACTCGATGTTGAAAATCGATTTTATAATCTATCATCATTCCAAACAGCCAAATTGGTTCAGTAGTTACGGGATGAAGGAGTAACGACATCACCACGTTCTTGCAAAATTTCCATATATCTGTGAAAATTTCAAGTGTGCAACTGTCACAGTTCAAGAGATACAGCCTGATGACAGGCGGACGGACGGACGAATGGAGGGCGAAGTCTCAGTAATAGGGTCCCGTTTTCACGAGTACGAAACCCTAAAAACTATAGGTACTAGAAGGCGCTCGCTACTGGTTTTATTTAAAAAAAATTCTGAAGTCTACATTACTCCATGTACGTGATACTAGCTTTTTAGGGTTCCATACCAAAATAGTAAAGATGGAACCCTTATGGTGAAACTTTCTCCGTCCGTCCGTCCGTCTGTTACACTCGATTATTAGGGTTCCTTACCAAAATGGTAAAATGAAACCCTTATGGTGAGGTGGGTGAGACTTTCTCCGTCCGTCTGTCCATCCGTCTGTCACACTCGATTATTTTAGTAAGTTTAGCTCAGATTTGATAGATAGATAAACTCTTTATTGCACACCACAGAATAAAAATATAAAAAAGAAATAAACAAAAGACAAAATATGAACTTAGGAGTAAAATTTGGCGGCCCTATCGCTACATAGTGATTTCTACCAGGCAACCAATGGTATTTAAAATCGGATACGCGGTAGGTGGTAATTAATGATTTAATGATCAATCAGGTAGTTCCTTTTCCTTTTACATTAAAAAAATATTTACAGTTTAGTAAGAAACGTATTGGCTTAACGGTGAAGGAAAACATCTTGAGGAAACCTGCATGCCTGACAGTTCACAAAAATGTTCTCGATGGTGTGTGAAGCCCGCCAACCCGCACTTGGCCAGCGTGGTGGTCTATGGCCAAACCCCTCTCAGTCTGAGAGGAGACCCGTGCCCAGCAGTGGGACATAAAAAGGGGTTGAGATGAGATGATGATGAAGAAACGTATTGAAGAGTACCTACGAAAGCTATAAAACGAGAAAATCCAAGTTCGCGCAAGTCAATTCATCTTGTATGGCATCGGGGATCTACCGGACGGGTTAATAAATTGCCTCGATTGCTAGCAACTTGATCCGTGAATAACAACCTGAAATAAAGGGGAATATGGAGTGCCTACTTGAGGGATTAGGGGTGGTTACCTGCGTGCGGGGAGCGCAAATATCTTACCTTAAATGTAGCCATAAATAATGCAGCACACGTTTCGCGGAGTCTGTGAACCTTTTTTTTATTTATTGCTGGTTTGTAAGTTGACCTAAATCTTTGGATAGGTAGGTATGTCAAAATCTTAAAACATTTTTGCAATTAGGTACCTGTTTTACACAGGCGCCATTTTTTGATTATCTGTACAACTCAATGACGAAATATGCTACACAGAGAACGGGAAAGATGAGACGTTGAAGCCAAAAATTACTCAAATTTGGCGTCGCGAGTCGTACTTACATTTCGGTACCGCTGACAGCACATACCGCTGTCGGTCGCATACAATAGCGCCATTTTACAGATTCGACAAATTCAAAATGATGCTGCCTAAAAATGGCTACGTGACGTCAGTAAGTGCTGATCCTTTAATCAATCAATCAATCAATCAATCATTTATTTTTGCTTGAATATGGTACATAATAATTGAGGTCTTAAAATATAGTACAAGTTCGACATATCCTGCCAAAATGGCGTGCAAAAGTACAAGATGAGCTAGGTACATTTGAAGTTTTATAAATTATGTTCATTATCAAAAGATGTCACAATTCAGTAAATATTAATAAAATAAAAAATAAACAAGATAACAATACTACGATTCGTCACATAAAATTGCATAATAATGAATGTCAGGAAAAAAAAATTAGAAATAATAATTAAATGCGTCCCAATTTAAAGAAATCATCCACGTCATATACTGTTTCTGCATTAAGGCGATTGAAAATATGTCTCCTAAAACTTGTAAAAGGCATTTCTTTGGTTTTGTCTAATAAATGATTAAATATTTTCACTGCCATGCAATACACATTCTTTTGATAAAGTGATAGTCTCTGCACAGGTATTTCAATTTTAAACTTTTCACGTCTACTAGTTTTAAGTGGAAATAAATTTATATTTTTTTTAACGAATAGGCATATTTCAAAAATGTATAGAGCAGGGAGTGGCAGAATTTTCTTCCTTTTAAAAAGAGGCTTGCAGCTGTCAAGATAATTTGCTCCACATATAGCTCTAATACAACTTTTTTGTGATCGAAATGCTCGAATGTTATCCACAGAATTACCCCACAATATTAACCCATATCGTAGCACAGAGGCCACGTATCCGTGATACGCCATGGTAGCAGCTGCTTCAGATACAGTTTTACGAAGTCTGCTTAAGACGTAGGCAAATCTATCTAGTTTCAAACATATTTTATTAATTTGTTCTTTCCAATTGCAATGCTGGTCTATAATAATTCCTAGAAATGTCGCACTTTGGGTTTCCCTTATATTTTCTTGATTATATGTAATTTTGAAAGGCATTGCTTTTTTTTTATAAGTTTTAAAACTGATGAAGTGTGTTTTACTTAAATTGACTGTAAGATTATTATCATTTAGCCAACTAACCACATCTTCTAGCGCTTTGTTTGTTTTACTCTCGAGTGAAAGATGATTATTGTCTTGAATGACTAGAGTGGTGTCATCAGCGAACAAGATAGTTTTATGAAGGGTACATTGAGGCAAATCATTGATATATATCAGAAAGAGAAGGGGACCCAAAATACTGCCTTGAGGTACTCCTACCCGGTTGTATCTTAATTCTGATCTGAAAGTTTTTTTATGGTTTTTAACAAGTTTAGTTAATTCTACGTACTGACTTCGATTCATTAAGTAACTTTTGATCCAATCATGGGCATTTCCCCTAATACCATAAGCGTACAATTTGCTTAGTAGAGTTGGATGGGATACATAGTCAAATGCCTGACTCATATCAAGAAGTATAGCTAGGGTTGACATATTATTATTTAAACTTCTAGTAATACTTTGAATTAAGTCGAAACAAGCCAGAGTTGTAGATCTATTTTTTTGGAAGCCATATTGGTGTGCACTCAATATATTGTATTTTTGTAAAAAGCTATATAATTTATCATATATGAGTCTTTCGAATACTTTTGAGAGGACAGGAATTAGTGTTATTGGCCTGTAGTTTTTAACATCTGATTTTTTGCCTTTTTTGTATATTGGTTTGACGATTGAGCATTTAAGTTTTTCTGGAAAAACTCCCTGTTCAATTGAAATATTTATAATATGACTAAGTGGCTTAGCAATGTGATGGGCGCACAACTTGATAATTTTAGTAGTTAATTCATCGCATCCAGTAGAGTTAGTATTTTTCAATTTTATTATGCTTTTGTACACATCTATTTGATCTACAGGTGATAAAAATATAGTATTAACATTTTGTGTATTGGAAATTAATTGATTTTTATTATTTATATTAGTATTATTCTTCTTTGTAAAATAGTAATTAAATTTATTAGCAATAATGTTTGGATCACTATAAGTAATGTTGTCGATGACTAGATCCGTAATTTCATTTTTGTCAGTTTTTGTCTCGCCTACACTACTTGAGATTATCTTCCAGGATATGCCAGCTTTATTTTTTGACCTCGCGATTGTAAGCAGATTGTTACGCTTCTGACTTGCTTGTATACATGCTTTTAGAATTTTTGAATATTTTGTATATAAACTATGGTTGATTTTTTTGTTAGAGCTATTAAGTAAGTAATTTGTATACATGCGTCTCTTAACAATACAGCATCTTTTCAGTCCTTTTGTAATCCAATGTCTTTTAAATGGTTTGTTAGTATGTTTAATAGTGACGTATGGGAAACAGAGATTATAAAATAAGATAAAAGTGTCTAGGAACTCATTATATGCTCGGTTTGTATCTGTTTCAGCAAATACATTATTAAAAGATAGAGATGAAATGCAGTTTTTAAATTTTGCCATGTTTTCTTGGCTGTAAACTCTTTTCTTTTCAAACCATACACGTGGTGTTTGTATGTTTGACTTCAAATTTGGTTTGACATAAGTTTTCAGAATTTGCCCCGTTTCATGATCAGACAGTCCTAATATTTGATTTATCTGTTGGCTATTTGATATGTTGCTTGCAAATAGGTCTATGCAAGATAGTTTTCGGGTAGGTTTAATGGAATGTATGACAATATTATAGTTTAATAGAATCGATTTTAATCTTTGCGTTTGCTTGTTGTCTTTTGTCATATCAATGTTCCAGTCTCCGCATAGTATAATTTTATTGTTGCTTTTTACCGTTATATTAAGTAGGCATTGTAGTTTGTCATAAAAAATTTTTAGATCTGAGCTTGGTGTTCTGTAGATGCAAATTATACTTAGGTTATATAAAGGAATTTTAATACCACAGCACTCGAAGTTGTAATTTTCAGATAAGTCAGTTAGATTTAATTCTTTGCATTGAATATTACTTTTTATTAGAATGCAAGATCCGCCTCTTTTCTCATTTATACGACAAAAGGATGCACCTGTTCTATAGTTACCAATTTTAATATTTGAGATACACCCCCTTTTGATAAATGTTTCACACAAACATACTAAAGATATTGTACCAAATGTTTCTTTTATCTCCTCAAGCGCACACTCAAGGAAGTCGCTTTTGTTTAGAAGACCAGCAATATTTTGATGGAGTATGATAAGTTGGTCCTCATTGGGCTCGAAAAAACTCAGCTCGCGGGGTTTTGCTATTATTTAATTCTGGATTTTGGTCTTTAGTTGATAGTTTGTTTGTCATTATGTTGAAGAAGTAAGGTATTGTTCCTTTTTTGTACGTATGTTTGGAGTTGGAGATTTTAGTGTTTTTAGTAGCTGTTAGCCTCTTTCTTATTATATTATTAGAATTATTGAATGTAAGATACATATTTTCATAGTCACCGTAGTCAATATTGAAATTAATTGAATAACATATTTTCATTAAGAGAGATTTGTCTAAGTAGCTATTTTTCAGCTGAATATGCTGACAATTGTCATAAGATTGAGTCAAACCTGCAATACTATTGTTTAACAAATTGATATTTAAATAAGGATTATGCAGGGTAGGTATTATGTATACTTTTGTATTACGAAGTTTCTTAAGTGCGCAGCACAGTTCTCCTAAAATAATATTAGGGTTCTTGTCATTTGCTCCAAGAAGTAGGACGACTCTGTCTTTCATAGTTAGTTCGCTTTGCAGCACATCACAATGTTTCAGTACTTCTTCACACGAAGCATTCGGTTTTATAATAGATGATATTTTATAGACATCATTCCACAGGTTCTGGCGTTCTTTTCTAGTGTCTCTTAGTTTCATAGCCAGTCCCGACGCCTGTTGATGACCCAGAATAAATATTTGTTGTTCCGTACTTGTTTTAATAAGTGATTCATGTTGGTTACATGTACTATTCGAGTGTATAATTTTTTCATTAGCTACCTTATTCAGCTTTGTAGGTGAAGTTGTCTTATGGTTATTTTGTGTTTCAGAATTGGTATCACTAGGTAATGACGCGGCTCTTTGTAATGTTTTTTCACACGATCGTTTTTCAGAGAAAAAATCGGAGGACACTGTTTTATTCCTTTTACGATGTAGCTGTTCTTTTGCACTTGTCGAAGATGTATTAAGGTCATCAATGCGGACGGACTTATATATTTTTAATTTAAGTTCATATTGTTCTAATATTTTTTTTAGACTTACATTTTCCAGGTTGAGATTCTCTATTTCATTGTTAGCAGACTGCAGCTGTTCTTTCAATAACTCGATTTCGTTGTGGAGATCCTCGACAATACTGGAGTTTAGACGAGTTCTTTCATTTGGTAAGCTCACTGAGCTCAGATTTATAGAATCCGATTCATTATTGGGCTTGTCGAGATCCGATTTGTTTTTCTTACAGTCAAATTTTCTTCGCAGCGTTACTTTTGAGTTGTTTGTGTAAGTATCAGTATGCCTGTCAATGTCACTGTCAATCGGAGATTGTTGTTGACATTGATCTATATTTGGTTGTTGATCAGAGGTTTTTGGTCCAAGACCAAGAGTTATTATAGATTGAATTTCGTCTGACGTATTTGTGCGACACAGGACAGTTTCGCCGGATAGTGACAACTGTGACAGTTGTTGTTCAAAAGGTTGAATTTCGCTTGGGCTCTTTGTCGTTGTGGTAGAAGAACCTTCTAACACTTTTGTTTGAGGAGTAGATGTCCTAGTTTTGTTCGATATCACACTACTGCGTCTTTGTTTTGTTATGCATACTGTACACTTCCATTCCACAGATTTGAAGTTGGTCTTGCTTGTCACCTTCGCCACAGAAGAAGAACTCAATCTGGTTTTATTTATGTAGACACACTGGGTATGGAAACTATTTTTACAATCTTGACATGCTATTAAATCTTTCTTGTATATCGACTGGCAACACTTTTTGCATACTTTTTGAACCATCTTGCTTTTTATAATTTCGCAAATGTAAATTAAAATGGAAAAGTAGAAATTTTTAAAATCGAATCGCTGGGGTTTGAACCAAGGACGAGTCGCTCGAAGTAGACTTTTTCCCAGCAGCGCTATGCAGCACTTACTCCAACCGTCGAAAATAACGTCCGTGTTCTTTATATTGTGACTTCATTGTTTTAATTATCTGCTCTTTTATTTAGCTACCGCCACAATAATTTATAACTTCCAATGTGATATTAGGATGTTTGAAAATTGTTGATTTTACGATTTTCGCAGTATTTTCGTTAATTTTCGTTAATTTAAACCACTGTGCAAGTAATATAATCACTGTTTTGGAGGTTCACATTGATGATTGAGCACTGTTTATATTTCAGTTGGTTTGACACATTTTTAAATCATCTTGTTATTTCGGGTTGTTTTGACCAATTTCTGTTTTGAAAACACTTTCACTAGATATTTGCACTTTTCTTAATATTATATGACGTGGGATAATGTTTATTTTCGACGTTTTCTAATTTTAATTTAGCTAAATACGGGGACTATACCAACTCAGGTGAATGACACCTGTCATTCTTTTTTTCTTTTAATATCTTTAATCAATGGTACAACTATCCGAAGCACTGATACATAATAGTACCTAACGGTACAGATGGTTCGCTCTGCAAGTACGCTGACACAAAAAAAAGTGCAATTCAGTTTTCAAAAGCGCCTGGCCCCGCCTCCGCTATCCTCCTAAAGCTGTGCTCTCTTTCTATCGCGTAACTGTATCTCTTTCGACGTTAAGTAAGTACAGTTGCTTCGTAATCTGGTGCACGCAGCGCGTGAAATAGACCCACGAACTAACGCTTGCAACCTAGCCGACGCGCGGCGGTCTTGTGATTCAAAACGTCTAGACGGCTACCTGTAGCTTCGTCGATCATGTGATACTGGTATAAGTGAACATGGCCTGCCTGAAGCTAGAAAATTATACTCATAATATATTCCGTGATGAATCTAGGTCAAAAGCCACCTTTTGATAGTAATCGAACCTTATAACATAACCTATAGTCTTAATCTGGACCGTTAATTTGCTAACTACAAAAATGCAAGCAATTTTATAAAACTGATTTCCATCGAAATAGAAAAGCTTACCAAAGCTTCCGATATTAATTCTACAAAGGTAATTATTTCATCATTTATATATTTTTAAATAATCATTAGTTTTATTAATTCTAATACCAATTAATAGTTTCTCTTTGGAGGAAACCATATTAATAAGCTTAGAGCTGACTGCAGTGCTCTGTGCTACACTAGATCAACCGCGTAATCTCTGCGGCAACATCAAACGGACTGCTCAATCCGATAATAATTAATACTAATTTGCTTAGGTGGGCGAAAACTCACAGTGCTGTGGCAAACTAATTAAAAATTAGTTATCCCCTTTTATTTGATACCCATATTATATTGGACTGCACTGAAAATTATTAATCCGCCATCTTGGGGGGGTCGTCATGTAGCATGCATGCCTTTGCCAACCTTTGCCATGCATTGTTAACCAAAAGGTTTATACAAAATTTCAGTTAAATCCATTGAAGATTTGTAAATCTGTTTCATCATTAAGTTGCAAGATTACTGTAGGTACCTACTGAATTACTGATAGTTACATACTTACAAGTTACAAGTAAATACATTGCAAGATAAATAAAAGCTTGTAATAAAATTAGATAGGACAGAGCAGCCGCGTGATTTCTTTCCTTGATTCTGGCTCTTCTTTGAGTTTTTGATAAATAAAAGAACTGACGAGTAGATAGAATTATGATCAGGTAGTATCGTCGGTGGAAAAATTATAGTAAGGTTTTCTGTTGTACTTTAATTTATAAAACACCTGTCTATCAATCTTTTTTGTGTTATAAAAATTATTGTAATGACGTTGGCTAAGTAGGTACCTACCTAGACTTTTTTGTTACGAAATATGTATTTGTTACCAGTATTTTTTTAATTGCTGGCTTGGTTTTGCTCCTTCCCTAAGGTAGCTATTCATTATACAGTGTGTTTTTTAGTGAGGAATTTTTTGTACAAAGCCATAATAAGAAATCTTGCCAAAACTTCTTCATTAATATAATATTAGCGTTGATAATATCTTACCATCTAATTCTCTCATTCCAATCGGATCAAATAATGGGGAAACGTGTTTAGTCTACAAATAGAGGCCCATTTTCCGGAGTGGTCAAACAAACTTTATACTAGGGCTTGCATTCGGATATTCGAATTACAAATTAGTTCGAATTTCGAATATTTTATTTGCGATATTCGAATATCGGATTTTATGGTATCTACTATCTACAATACTAGACCTACATTTCTGTAAAGTTAATTTAAAGCGTTTTTTGTCCAGCAAATGTATTTTCAGCCTCCACGATGTCTAAACTATAGCAGGACCTAGTAAACAGACACCAAAATTTTATCAAAATGAGTGCAGCCATCTCCGTTTGAGTTCTGCCAGTGTCTGTATCTTTAATGTTGTTGATGTATGCCCATAATATGTCTCAGAAAATTACTATTATCTATACTTCTATACTAATATTATAAAGAGGTAGCGTAACGATGTTTGTGAGTTTGTGACGTTGTAGGGGGTAATCTCTGGATCTACAGCTGTGTTATTCTACAAAATGAAATAGCTGCCAGACAGCTGCCAACCCGAATATGGCATGCAAAATTGTACTCTATTACAACTGACAAATTCATAGATGCAGAGATGTACGCTCGTCGCTGTTTTGCAGAATAGCACGGCTGAACCGATTTTCAAAATTCTTTCACCAATAGAAAGCTACGTTATTGTGAAGTGTCATAGGCTATAATAAATTCCAAAATTAGTCACGCATCTTTACTTAAACTTGAATAATGTAATCCAAGTCGTAAAAAAAATTGCTTTCATCGCGTACGCTGCGGAAACTATTGAGGATAGAACAAAACAATGTTCCACAATATTAAAGAACGTATCAAAATCTGTAAAAAAGTCCGTGATAGCATATGCCTATCTCCTACGGGTAACTCACAATAACGACTTTTAGTGTTAAAATTGTGGTTAAAAAATAAATAATTTTTGTGAAGCTTAGTTAGCCCATATGGTTTTAATTTATATCTTTCTAAATATGTTTTTTAGAACGGAAATTTAATTTAAAATATTTGTGCCCCTTACTCTATATAGTTTAAACAAATATCTTCAAAGATATTAGCAAAATAAAAACCTTGCGCACTGCTCCGCCGCGCCGCCGCGGGCCGTTGCGAGGCGATAATTAGGTAAATATAGGCAGTATCTATTGCGTCGCATTCAGGCGCTGTGGGGGAAGGGACTGTGGGTATTACACGGGACAAACGGGCCGGGACAAAAATATTTCTAACGCGGAACGGAGTCCGCGGGCACTGCTAGTTTTCCAATATTTGCAAGCCCTACTTTATACCGTATCGCCTGTTTACCGAATACCCGAAATCCGGCCATTGGTTATCGGTGCGACGTCCTGTGAAACGCGACCTGACGGACTGGCTTTTAATGGGACGAAATCATTGGAAACTAGCGAACCTCTATTAATCCCTGTGTTACTCACTACTGTGAACCGTACAACCGACGCCCATACAAATATTCCGATTTAGAACACTGATATCAGATACTGACTAGTTGAACATCATATTCACAGACAGACAATGCAAGAGGCGGTCTGCTGCCCAATTTTATTTTCCCCACGGGCAGCGACTGTTTGTTTGTAACGCGAAGCGATTTATCGTTCCGGTGCGATGCTGTGTAGAAACCAACCTAACGTACTAACTTCCAAGTTAGCATTTAATATCAAGTATGTGGTAATGAATAAGTGTACCATAAAATAAAATTGGATAGAAGTTTTATTGAACATTGAAAATGAAATTTTAAATTTAACAAAAGCACATACTTACACCTAAGTACCTATATAAACATTTTGCAGATAGGAATAAATTAGGATGTAGGTTCTTTTTACAGTTTGTGATTAGCATTTGCGTCTATTCTGGAACTTGAGTGTTGAACAGTACTTACTACATTTTTTCAATCTTACATTATGAGTCATGAATATGACATTGCAGTAGGAGTTCTGACGCTAGTCAGCATAAAATTCGGAGTCAATTTTCATCCTGTCCCAAAAGAAAAGTAAATTTTAATAGAAAGACGCGTACCAAAGTAAATTGCGAAGGTAAAAAGAAAATTAATTTTTCGTTCGTACCTACCACTTAAAATTGTGTTTTTTTATAGCGGCTGGCGTACAGGCGTTTTTGCATACTGAAGAAGGATCTATCCACAGATTTTAGATCTATCAGTATCATATTTAGTGAAATAGTTAGGTATACTAAGTGCATGTACTTTTAGCACACTAAGCTACACTTAGCGACACACCTGCGTGGCTAAGTATTTTTTTTCTGATTTTTGTGATTTGAAAAAAGTTAAAATACACTTTCATAACTTTGGACCTACTAGCAATTTATTTTAAGGCCATCAAGGCCAAGACGGCCGCCTTCCTTTCGACTCGACTTCGACTTTCCTGGAAGTCGGTTAAATATAAATAGACAAGTACTACGCTGGAGTTGTCATCTGCAATACGGCGGATTGAAAAATAACAGCGTGTGTTTACTTGGGCTCATACCTAGGAATTGTTAGCTTTACTCTAGTTTACCCGCTCGGAGTCTGCGGCAATCCGCAATCTTCTATCTCGGATAGACTCGGTTATTCTTTTATAAAAGGTAACAAACAACAACAAACATAGGTAGGTATTCCAAACAGAAAAGTTCGCATAATATTATATTAGCTACTCAAACTTGAAAGCTATTTTTTATATCACAATTAGTAAGGTCCACCGAAGCGGAGCGTCACTTCTCCTCTCCTATCAATTTCGGAGAGGTCGACATCACGAAATCTGATTGGTTACTCAAATACAGCTCCGCTCCGTTCCGCTTTGGTGGAAACTGGGCCTCAAGTAGGTAAGTGCTTGGCTGCAATCTCACCTTCCACTAGATTGTGTAAGAAAAACGTATTCATCGTTATCGTAACCTTACGTAGCCAATTGGGGGGGGGTAGAAATTGGTGACGATTAGGATAACGTTTTAATACATTTTTCTTACGCACAGACCCCTTTTACCAACGTAGCGTTCTGGGAATAGCTTGCTGAACCCTAAAAACCACAGGTAGTTCATAAGCAGTATGCATGCGGCACAGCCTGACTGCCTGAAGGCAACGTCCTGCAGCTGTTTTGGTCAACTTCTCATTTCGAACTCGTTTTATTGCCATTTTATACGAGGTAACATTTTTACAGCTGCAATAACTTTACATTTTTGGCGTACAGCTTTTTTATCCCTTTGTGATTTCATATTTTGATTTTTCCTGCAGTGCTTTCTAGTTTTTATGTACTTTCACCAGGAATTTGCGAACGAAAGTAGAAAAAAACTAGTTTAAAGTCAAGATAAACTCGGGCAAACTTATAACTGACTTTTGCATTTTCCTGCGAGATTTTTCTCGGCTGAAATTAGATTTGGGATTTATAAAATTCATTTCTATTCTAGTTCCAGACTATTCACCACTCTTCGTACGTCCTCAGCCTCTCCACTCATAGTTCCGTTTGTGGCCCTGGTAGGTAGGTACATAAAATGTAGTTGAACAGACCAAAAGATCGCACGTTCGATAGGCTTTGATTGGTCCCGGGGGGTATTTATTATGTTTATCTAAACTTTCAAATGGTGATAAGATGCTCCTTTTTCCATTGACAATGCAGGCAGTCATTATCTAATATTAAATATCTCCCCTGTCAGAGGATAAAATTAGGGAATAATTTTTTATCCCGAAAGTTCTTACGACATAATTATT
Organism: Coenonympha glycerion; assembly: GCA_963855885.1. NCBI lineage: Eukaryota > Metazoa > Arthropoda > Insecta > Lepidoptera > Nymphalidae > Coenonympha > Coenonympha glycerion. The sequence continues at coordinate 3,649,863 of OY979638.1, read as the reverse complement.
ATAGAAAATTTTGATATGAATTTCCTTTGCTGGCACAGACAGTTATTACGGTAATGATTTTTCTGTACAATATTAGCAGACTCTCTCGAGCCAATAGAGTGCAGTTGTAAATAAAAGAATATCTACAGCGCAGCCGATGTAGAGAGACAAGACTCATAAAATATTTGTATATTCTCCGCACACTGGGGCGGAACCGCTGGAGTGGTAAATTTCACTTGTACCAACAACTTTTACGGCTTTCTTAAGGCATTATGCTACTACTCCTGGTGTACTCCGTTGATATTAGACACCAAAGATAGAAAGTCAGTGCTAGCATACCGAAACAGAGTTATATAGCAATCCAAACCTTCCTCAACCCAAGCGTTCTCATCAACTGATTTAATTGTTCCGATTTTTTAAAGCGTAATAGAACAAACGGGCCGGCGGGTTACCTGAAGTTAATTAGTGATCATTGCGACCAATGGATACTTGCAGCCCCAGGATTATTGCTAGCGAAAAAAGTGTTTATCGATCCGCTCACTACAATAACCCCATGTAATTTTTTTTTTGAGAACACTGCTGCTGGCAACTGGTTCCAAAGTTTGCAAGTTGATTTGAAACCCAGGTATTGATGGATCTCGTTTCTACGCCGAAGTATAAGGTTATCAGTTAACACACACAGATTATGTGAAAAATTGAATCACCACAAACAGCTCCCCAGAGCACGGCCAGCTCCCAGGTTCCCTGTAACCAGCCAAGTACCTCACCTGTCGAACTACCCGCTTTATAATGCGGACAATAATAATTAAAAGCAGCTAAAATATGAGGAAGAGAATGGACCTGTTACGAATGGACAGAGATGGATGCTGAACTCAATGCGAGGCCGAAGTTGTACTTTTCGACGCCTTTGTTTTCGGCACAAAACAGTACGTTACTAGGTACACAAGTAGTAACTCAATGTTGGCCCTGAGTTTCTTGGCGCATACAAGGCAAAAACCGAAGACGACGATGGACGTATTTAATCAGCATGTAGACAATTTTTATAGTCGTATCGATTTATTATTGAAAATGATTCAAAAGGTTTTAAGTAGGCTAATTTACAAGCGTTCTATCGTTTGAAATATTATATCGATGGTGTACTAATAAAATTTTCCGTTGTTCAAACATCGTCTGTGTATTTTTTAGAGGAAAGGAAACAACAGGCTCGCGCTCGCTTCGATGCGTTTGAATGACGTTATCATACGTCTGTGTTCATTGTTTCCATAAAACCTATACCCAGTGGGTGTTTCCAATGGAATGTAGGTATACTGTAAAAAATTACTCGAATGATTATTACAATGCAATAGTTTTAATATTTAAAAAATTTAAGTGATAGTAGGTACGTAATTACCATTTAGGCGTCCTAATACCTATATACTGCCTCTAGTTTAGAAGCGACTCCAAAAATATGTATACGTTCTTACTTACACCTTTCTACATAGGTACCTACGAAGTAGTACGAATGTACAGTTCAAGTCCTCAAAAAATACTGGTTCGGTAGTGGACCGGATTGTAGAAAGTTTGCGATGCACATTATTACATAATATAATGTAAATTATTATATGCAAACTAGCAAGAGTGCGGTGAATACGCAGTAAGTGAATCCCGTACGCCCGCCGAAGTCGTCGCCTACAAACAGTTTTGAGTGGGTGCAAGTCCCACGTAACCCATCCGTTTCCTCTGTCATGCATGAGACATTTTTTGTACGAGTTAGTAAGTACATAAATATACCCAAACCAATATATTATTTTCTCAAGCACTAATATATTCTATTGGTCTGATACATTTACTTACTGAGATGTAATCGATCCGATACATAATACGGCCATCTACAAACATGAAGGTAATTACAAGGAGGCCACTCTGTCTGCATAAACATGAAAGGGCCGCTCAATCGAGTCTTGTACAGTGTACACTGTGGCCGGAATTAATTTGATGGCGCCACAGATGAGGAAAAAATCAGAAATATTTACGTCCAAAGTTCAGGCGATAGAATAGGCAGTCAGGAGACTTTACAGAATTTTTTTTCTTATGGAAAAGAGTAATGAGATATGGAAAGTATGGATTAAAATACATATTAGGTATATAGTGCAGACCGACATAGGTCAGCGTATCGTGAAGTTGAAGTGGCAGTGGGCCGAGCACATAGGTCGTAGAACCATTGATTAAACATATTAAAGGATCATCAGCGAAATGTACGACGCGCGACGCCATATTTGACAAATTTTTGGCTTCAACATACGTCACATCTTTCCCGTCCTCTTAGCATAGCGTCATTGCGTAGAACCGACGACGGACCGGACGTTGGTGACCCAAACTGACGGACCGGAGTTTCCCCGAACGTCAAAAACAAGCTCGTAGGCCTGTCAATACGTAGGTATTGACAGGCCTACGAGCTGATGAAGTGGAGAGTCGCGGGATGTCGCTAGATATAAGTGGCGCAGGACCATGTAGGTCAGAAATCATTGCAGGACAACTGGACGTCCGCAAGGAGTTATAGTATTATTCTGTGGACGACCGTCTGCTGAAACGAACGAACGGTATCGATATCTGTAAATGGGCATAACTCGAGCTCTGACGTTTTGTTTATAGTGTTGCATTATAATCTACTTACTTGTTTATTAGGTACGTAACATATCAAAGGACAAAGCCCTAGTCATGAAACTCACGAGGGGATAAAAAATGTAGATACATAGGCACTCAAAAATATTTTTAACCCATCATAAATCGGTATCAGCGAGTTAGGGCGGTAAATTGCAGTGGCTGCACGGAAACTGAGGGCGCTAATGTCGCCGGAAACATTTATCATCGACAACATTAACGATATCGAGACTTCGCCGGCTTTTATCACTGACTCAGCGAAATACATCGGCTGACGGCTCCCTATATATTTACTTTAGATTTTTCTTGTAAATAACGAGGGTAAGCTTTGGTAAAGCTAGACTCGGTTTGACAGGTTTGATTTCTTCAAAAGCTCTCAATAAATGTCGAGCAGTTGAAAATTGTTATTTCCACAATCTATCGATTTGTTTTTTTGTTTCGAAAAATAAAAAAAAAATGTATGAAAATAACGTTTACGTATAAAATCAACATTTGGAACGAATACCTAATCATTATGTTATGTCAGTATAGTAGTTACTTTTATACTTATTTTTTTAAAGGAGTTTGAAATATATATACAGGAAAAAATAAACTCGCATATTTAATTTTGTGAACAACTACAGCACAACAAAAGTGAGTCTTAGGTATCGTTTTACTTTTTCTGTAGTACAGAACCCTTGATGCAGAGTCTGGCTCGCACTTGGCCAGTTTTATCATACTCGGATTAAAATTAGGACGATAATATTCTATCGAGAAGCGTTTCTGCACAGCGAATTTAGATCAAAGACCCAAAATATATGACTAAGTAAAATTGTCTTTACAGGTTTTAAACAGCAGGTCACTAAAATCGCTTTACGTCTTTAATATCGTTTTCACCTTTGCCACGATGTAAAAGGAAACTTTCGATTTTATACAAGTAGACTTATGACTAAATAATTGAGATGTTCATAATATGGCCGTTAACAGAACTATTGATTGAATATTGCTGAATATTGCTCACCCCGGGGACCTTGTAATCCATTCAGCTAATGCTAATGCGAATCGATCATTGAATCAGCTTCCCGAGCGATCTGAATACTAAAAGCCCTGCTCATAGGACTTTAATTTGAACACACCCAGTAATTGGGTATTGTTGCTATAAATTCTATTTGGCTGATTGATTTGGTGTGACGTCTTATTTGAATTAATTAGACATTTATGAGGTCACAATAACCGTATACCTACTAAGGTACAGTTATTCAATATCACTAGATATTTAACGGATACCTACAATGGTAGAATGGTGGTAATTTCTTTAGAGCGAGTCTAAAGCGCATATAAAATAATTGGTCAAGTGCAATTTTATTTCATTCTAATTTTCTGTATTTTTTGTTATAACGGCTATTTTTATAATTTTGTTAACAGAAATACACTCCCATTGAAAATTTCAAGTGTACCTATGTATATGTGTACCTATATATATACAGGGTTATTTTAAAAATACCAAATCGCTCTCGGCCAGTAGTTATTTACATTAACACTAACAACTTTTGTTCTACGACTTTTTTTTAACTCGATATTTTGAGAAATATTAAATTTTCAACATTTTACACAGATACTCTACCCGTGACTACTCTTTACATTGTACATGTATACCTACGTGCTACATTAGCCACGCGGCCGGCGCGCGGCGCGTGAATCTCGACCCTATCGTATGGTCACTGACCCGAATACGCGACGTTGTTCATAATGATAATACATACCTACTATATGGTTGTACACAGTGTAATGCCACTTTATAGAAATAACATGAGTTATTATTTTTTTGTATGAAATAAAATATATATATATGTATAACTATCACGGTTCAAGTTGTGGTTCAAGAGATACAGCCTATAGTGACCGACGAACCGATTGGACAGACGGTAAATTCTTAGTAATGGGGTCCCGTTTTTACCCATTGGGTACGGAACCCTAAAAAACAGAAATCAAACTCAAAAAAGTTTTTACTCATTAAAAAACATGGCGTTTCAAGTTGAAACTCTCAAACAATAGTCTGTGAATTGCTACTTAGGTATGAGTTTTCCCCAAAAAGCGGGAATGAGCCTGTCTCGCGCGAGGTTATTCAAGATTATTATTTAATATTATTTATTCCCGCTAAAATCGGAATGTCTGGCAACGCTGGTGGCGACAAGCTACCGTCGAAGCCTTCCACCAGACTTGCAGACCTGGAACCTTACCACTAACTCTTATAGCAGTATTATTGTAATATTGTTTTAAAATTTTCCTACTGACATTGTATGAAAATGTCAAAACAATATTACAATAATACTGCTATAAGAGATGGTGGTACGGCCCCTGACCTTAGCCAAATTAGAAATTATAAAATTATACTCCACTTCGTCCGAATATATTATCAGATAACCACATGTAGTATCGCCTAGCGATCGCCATTCGCACACTATATTGAGGGTAGATATCTTCCTCAACTTTTTATTGTAAATTTATTTTTATTTTTCTTTATGAGGGTAGGACACTCTAACCTGTCGGCAACACGCCCCGCTCCGCTTCATTCGCGTTTTAGTGCTCGGCCAGTTCGCACGATCTTTAGGCAAGTGAAAAAACAGTGCTAAGTGTTTAAAATATGCCTAAAAGGAAGCATAGTGATGTTGATTACGAAAGTTTACGTAAAAAACTAAAGAAAATTGAAGAAATGCTACATCGCAAAACGACGGTTAAACGTCGTAAACGTGCTATATCGAGTTCGTCGTCTTCGTCACGGGATTCTTCCACGCAGCAGTGTTCACAATCAGAAGGTTAGTTTGTTCATTATCATAAAGTGTTCCTACTTAACCTACCTACCTATACAAGTAATTATGATTTGTTGTCAACAATATTGCGCAATGGCTAGTGGGCAGTTTTTAAGGGCTGTTTCGTGCCAGACATGGTGTTGTGGATAGCTTATTGGGCTATTTCCTCACTATTAAACTCGTTATTTTAACGAGAGCAATATTGTGCCACGTGTTTTCTTCAACAAGGATTTATACCTACACCACTTGATATTGCACAATGGTAATGTGGGCAGTTTTTAAGGGCTGTCTCGTGCCACAATATGGTGATGTGGATAGCTTACTGGGCTATTTCTTAACCATCATACTCATTAGTCATAGTGAGTTTCGCAATAATAGATTGTACTTTAACGAGTTAAAAAAGAGAATAAGAAATCGATTTTATCGATTCCAGATCACGAAATCTCCTGTGACGGTACACGAGCCCGATAACTTGCTTGTGGAGCCTGCGCCTGATCCAGTTGCCATTCCGACTGAATCAAACCCTGGGATTTCGGGAACGGACTCCGGCCCTACAGGAGCGAACTCCGGACCTACAGGAGCGAACTCCGGACCTACAGGAGTGGACTCGGGCTCGCCTGCAGAAGAAAATATTCTGCCCGCCGAGGATGCTGACCCCACAGTCCTTGAAGAAACTGTGGCCTTAGACTCTGATATATTGGAGATCTTAGGTGTCGATCCGACCGATACGAACAAGTATGGCAAGGAGTTACAAAAGGACCTAGCGGTGCGTTTTGAACATATCGCCACTACTGGCCTGACTAGAGAAGCTCGCAAGGAACTTACAGGGAAGTATCTTGTCCCTTCTAACTGCAAGCTTACTGATGCACCCGCTTTAAACCTAGAAGTTAAAGCTGCCTTGTCAGAAGCGGTGGTCAAAAGAGATAAGGCTATAGAATCAAAGCAGAAGGTAACAGCTGCAGCACTTTCGAGCCTTGGTGAAGCCATTACATATGTATTGTCTTCAAAAAATAAAGACGCCGAACTGCTACGCCTGCTAATGGATACCGGACGCATGCTTTGCGATTCTCAGCATAACGATTCCTTGACCCGCCGAAATTTCGTTGTCACTTCAGTTAAAAAAGAGATGAAGGACTCACTTCAGAATACTAAAATTGATGGATATTTATTCGGAACCAATCTAACAGACACACTTAAAGCTGCCAAAGCTATAAGCAAGTCAGGCGCTGAGTTAAAAGCTCCTCCTGCAAAGACAACTTTTAACAAAAACAATACTCCAAGCACGTCAAAAAACTGGAAGAACACCGCTGCTCGCAAGACAGCAGCGGCATCATCGAAGAGCAGAGTGCCGATGACACCTGCAGCGTCGAAGAATCAGCGCGCCAGCTCCTCCAAGCAGTCCAGCAGTCAGCGCCAGCACCGCAGTCATCGCTAGAGACGCCACCGGTAAATTATGCTGGCAGACTTTCTACGTTTTATGATCAATGGAAGCTTATTACACAGGACCCTATATTACTTTCATACATAAAAGGGTACAAAATACCATTTAGTAAGCCGGTGACTCAGCACCTTGCCCCTCCTGTTCATAATTACTCTAACGCAGAACAGGCTCACTTTAGTAAGACTATTAGTGAACTTTTATGTATTGGTGCTATATCCCAGTGTAATCCTTGTGAGAGGCAATTTATCTCCAGAATTTTTTTAATACCGAAGCCAAATGGCAAAATGCGTTTTATTTTAAATTTAAAACAATTAAATAAGTTTATTGAAACTAAACATTTTAAAATCGAGGATTTTAGAACAGCCTTAAAGATGATAACTAAGGACTGTTATATGGCTAAGTTGGACTTGAAAGATGCCTATTTTTTAATCAAAATTCATCCTGACTATAGAAAATTCTTACGTTTCCAATTTGGAAAGAACCTATATGAATTCAACGTTTTGCCATTTGGTCTCAGTACGGCACCCTACGTGTTCACTAAGGTGATGAAACCAGTCGCCAAACTTTTGCGTACCGCTGGTTATTTATCGACTATTTACATTGATGACTGGTTTCTGGTATCCCACACATATGACCAATGTGTAGAAAATGTCGAAAAAACTAGGACACTTCTCACATCTTTAGGATTTATTATAAATAAAGAAAAGAGTTGTCTAAAACCAAGCAAATCTTGTACATTCCTTGGTTTTAGAATTAATTCTGAGAGTCTCCAGGTCAGTTTGCCATCAGATAAAGTACAGCGTATAAAAACAGAAATACAGAATTTTTTTACTGTCAGAAGATGCAAGATTAGAGATTTTGCACGTTTTGTTGGTTTGCTTACGTCTGCATGTCCAGCCGTCGAGTACGGCTGGCTTTATACAAAGTTATTTGAACGAATTAAATATTTAAATTTAAGACATGAAGAGAATTATGAAAATTTCATGAACATTCCTAATTCGATAACCCCTGATTTAATTTGGTGGTATAACGCAATTCAAAATTCTGTAAGTAGAATAAAATACGATAATTATGACCTGGAAATCTTCTCAGACGCCTCAACAACGGGTTGGGGGGTCGCCTGCGGTGATGAGAGAGCTAGCGGTCAGTGGAGCGTCCAGGAACAAGAGCAACATATAAATTACCTGGAAATAAAGGCAGCATATTTCGGTCTAAAGGTTTTTGCAAAAAAATTATCTAATACTCAAATCTTACTACGAGTAGATAATACTACTGCTATCTCTTACATCAACCGAATGGGAGGTATCCAGTATCCTCACTTAACAGAAATCACAAAGAGATTATGGCAATGGTGTGAATGTCGTAAACTATTCGTTTTCGCTTCTTATATTCGCTCCGCTGATAATAAAGAAGCAGACGCAGAATCCAGGCGCTCAATTCATCCGGATATCGAATGGGAATTAGCACAGCAGGGTTTCCAAGAAATCGTTGAAAAGTTGGGTACCCCTGACATTGATCTTTTCGCGACCAGGTTAAATAATAAATGTAAGAAATACGTTTCCTGGCATCGCGATCCGGGGGCTCACGCTGTTAACGCGTTTACGATTAAGTGGACACCCTTTTTCTTTTATGCATTCCCACCATTTTCAATGATCCTTAAAAGCTTAAGAAAAATTATATCTGATAAAGCTACGGGAGTTGTAGTTGTCCCCCTATGGCCTACTCAAGCGTGGTACCCGCTTTTTAATAGTTTAGTTGTCTCTGACAAAATATTTTTTAAACCGCATAAAAACGTACTTGTTTCTCGTCATTTCAGCAATCGCGACATTTACACCAAGATTACCCTGGTTGCCGCAGTGTTATCTGGTCATCGATGCTGAAAAGAAACATTCCTTCATCCGCATTCGATGTTATGATGGCCTCTCTGTCACGCAGTTCATATAAACAATATGATGTATACCTTAAAAAATGGTTCTACCATTGTTTACGTAATAATATTGATTTGTACGATGCTACGATTCCGAATATTATTGATTTTCTCACTAAGATGTTTAGTGAAGATGCCCAATACGGTACTCTCAACACCTGTCGTTCCGCTATAGCATTAGTTGTTGGAGATCATGTCGGAAACGACAATGATATTAAAAGGTTTTTTAAGGGAATATTTCGGTTACGTCCGCCAGTACCTAGATACGACACGACTTGGGATCCATCAGTCGTTTTAGTTTCTTTAGAAAAAATCTATCCCCACGAAAATGTTTCTTTAGAACTACTTTCGAAAAAGTTAGTTACTTTGCTTGCTCTTATAACTGCTCATAGAATGCAAACATTTTCCAAAATTACCATTGATAATATTAAAATATCGAGTTCTCAAATTTCTATCAAAATTACAGAAATGATTAAAACCTCTCGTATTGGATCTAGTCAACCTTTACTGGTCATCCCCTTTTTCAATCAGAAACCTGAAATATGCCCGGGAAAAACTTTATACTCATACTTAGATCGCACTTCCAATCTGCGGGGCAACACTAAAAGTCTCTTTATTGGGTTAAAAAAACCGCACCGTGCGGTTTCATCGCAGACTCTCAGCCGCTGGGTGAGAAGCACATTGGAAGCGAGTGGCGTGGACGTGGCGGCGTTTGGCGCGCACAGCACGCGCCACGCCGCCACGTCCGCGGCGCTGCGGCTCGGCGTCAGCGTGGACGTCATCCGCCGGACAGCCGGCTGGAGCGGAACTTCAAATGTATTCTTTAAATTCTATAATAGGCCTGTTCTAACTAACGAACATGATGATTCTTTCGCTCAAGCCATAATTACCAATCAATCAAGACTATGATAAATTAATAAATATCCTTTTGATTATGTCGTAATTAATTTAAGAATATTTATACTGAATCAGTTTTTTGTATGTACACAATAACTAATGTCAAGAATAAATTTAATAATTTCTTGCAAGCAATATTTTACTCATGATTCAATATTTCACGAAGGCTCTAAAAGTCTACATGTGGTTATCTGATAATATATTCGGACGAAGTGGAGTATAATTAGTGATTAAACGAACTTACCTGTAAGTGAAGTTCTATCATAATTATACGAGAGCTTCGTCCGAATATATTAGCATCCCACCCTCCCTCCCCTTTAGGGTAAGAGGTTCTTACTAATCGTGAAATATTTCATCCTTTTTGCCCTAAACTAAATGAAGCGGAGCGGGGCGTGTTGCCGACAGGTTAGAGTGTCCTACCCTCATAAAGAAAAATAAAAATAAATTTACAATAAAAAGTTGAGGAAGATATCTACCCTCAATATAGTGTGCGAATGGCGATCGCTAGGCGATACTACATGTGGTTATCTGATAATATATTCGGACGAAGCTCTCGTATAATTATGATAGAACTTCACTTACAGGTAAGTTCGTTTAATCACTAATTCTAACGTGACTCGTGGCGGTAATCAAACCCACAACCTCCCAGTCGAATGATGGCGGAGGTCGTCAAAAAGTTTATATTCCTTTTACGATACCTTGGTATAGGGATAGCACTTCTTCTACTCCTTGTGTGTTATTCCTTTTCACAGAAACCGTTGTGTAAGAAATAGCAATAAAACCAAATCGCTTGCATTATTATCACACTAATATAGTAAAGACAATAGTTTGTGAGTATATTTGTTTATTTTTACCTCAAAAATGCATCGTTCTCGCACCATTTGAGAAAAATAAAAAGCTCCTATTTAATATAGCGAATAATTATTCATTACAGTAGCTCTGACGTATACAGACTCTTGCAGATAAATCTTAGTTTTAAATAATAAAAGTTTTTTAGTTTAAAATAATAAAAATAGGTATAAATCTCCACTTCAATGAAAAGCGCCAATGTCGCGCCACTGGATTGCAATAAAGCAATATAACTCACCGCATAGTTAACGGCAGGTCGATCGGCTAACTTTTGTCAGTATCTCATATCCATTAGGACTATGATTGCAATAGTCACATTACACATACAACCGGTATCACGTAAGCTTTTTTATCACTGTAACTATAGGTGACAATCGACATAGTGTTGGGATCTATCTACATATAATCCGACTAATTTAAATATCCATGGTAACCTAACGATTTATATGGACATAGTAGCCTCCTAAATCTGACTGCGTTACCTATTGAAATAAGCCGTATTACTTGTCTCTGCCCCGTTCTACGACAATCTATGGTTATTATCTTGGCTCCGAGCGTTGAGCTTTTGGGCCATGAAAATATTTGAATGAATGTATTCTAAATTCTAATGTCTGGGTATTTTAATTATTTAGCACCCATAAAACAAGCTTTCGCTTACTTTGGGGGGCTAAATCGCGATGTGTGTAATGTCATCATCACTATTTGGGCGCGAAAATTCAAATTTTATTTAGTTTTTCCCTAATAGTGGGCTAATTATACATCGTAGGCTTATGTTAATGAGTTTTGCGGGCACATCATTTATGCATCTACATGTTTTTAATAAAAAGTGCTCGACAATACTCATTTACTTCATATTGGTTCCCGATAGTAGGTAATTCGAAATTTCGGGAAACAATATGAGGTCAGTGGGAATTTTCGAGCAAAGTGTATTAAATATTATGCTCGCAAAATAAATTGCCAAAAACCTTCAATGTGTAGTCCTTTATTTAATGTAGTCTGAGGTATAAATTGCGAAAAACTAAATAAAATTTGAATTTCGCGGGCTGGTAGGCCCGAAAGATATTAGTAATAATTATTAATATAAGTTCCTTTTACACATATACAGAGAAAAAACTTCTGTAATTACAACAATTATAGTGCTAACTGCGAGTGTGAATCCTCAAAAAACACACTATTTTAATATTTAAATCAACCCTACCTTAAGGTAAGAATTTAACCCCAAAACTTTGAAAGAAAGAGTCAATACCTTTGTTATATTAAAGCTAGGTTACGCAAGAAGATATTTTAACATTTACCTTTGTTTTTCAAGTTCTTTAATTGCCAAATTAGTTAATTAATTGAAGCTATACACCTTATGTCAACGCTAAATAACACCTCCCGCTATGTATCAATGAAAACACAGTTTGACGTGACTTTTGTTAAGGTCCATATGCGATATGAAACTTCAAAAGTCTTACGTGAAACCAATTTTTGTATATCGATAGAGTACTGCATCAATGCAAATTCGTATTTTGTCTGCATTGGTTCTTTAGGACCAGTCTCAATCTTACGTGAAGCCAAAACCATGGTTTGACATGAGTAATGTTCGTCAATGATAGAAATATTTCTTAGCCGATCGACCTGCGGGCTAATCCAAACGTTAGTATTTTTGGGTCTTTAATCCTATACATACCTTTAAACGAGCAATTATTCTTGTACCTATATATATTTCTATGTAATCTGAATCTTGGAAACGGCGCGAACGATTTTCATGAAATTTAGTACCTATAGGTACAGGAGTATTTGGGAGCGATAAATCGATCTTACTAGGATTCATTTTTAGAAAATGTCGTATTTACCAAAAAAAAATATGACTCCTGCTGCCATCTATTGGCCAATAGTTATATATTATTATTTAGAGGTCTGCCCGCGAAATTCAAATTTAATTGGGGGTTTCGCAGTTTGTCAGTTAATAACACATTTTGTGGGAATAGAAGTATCATCTTCAGATGTTTACCAAAAAAAAAACCGGCCAAGTGCGAGTCGGACTCGCGCACCGAGGGTTCCATACCATAAAAGAAGTTAAACATTAAAAGAATCACTTTGGTTCATGAACTTACGAGTATAATTTACATGTAGGTACTTTTGTTGGCAAACCGCAAACATAACTTTGTTTTTGCCGGTTTATTGTTATTATCTAAAAAAGTATAATAGTTAGAGAGTTGATTTTATTTTTCCTGTAAAATATACGTTAATGCCTATTGATCGTAATTATTTCAGATTTTTCGGCCGATAAACTTCGGAGATAAGGGGGGGAACGGTATTTTTTTTTACAGTTTGCCCAATAAATCAAAAACTATCGAACATAAAAATAAATAAAAATCTGTTTTAGACTACACAAGTAACGCCCTTTCTAATGATACCCCACTCAATATTGTTATCTCATTATGAAATTTCAATACCCCCGTTTTCCCCCCTTTTTAAATAAAAATAAAAACAATTTTCAAATTTTTACGATTGCTATGACGTCGCGTCACTATTTCCTACAACTATTCTAAATTTCAGGTCGATAGCTTGAATAGTTACTGAAATAATCGAGTGTGACAGACGGACGGACGGACGGACGGACGGACGGACGGAGAAAGTCTCACCATAAGGGTTCCATTTTTACCATTTTGGTATGGAACCCTAAAAATACTGAGCAAAGCTCGGTCACCCAGATATTGTGTAATCAATCTAGTTAGTCAACTTAACTACGGTTTACCACATACTATACGGTGCCACATAATAGAAAACTAAGGTTTTCTTATATGTGCCATCCAAGGGCCGACAAATCACGACTCACGAGAATATTTTTATAAACCATAATACTGTTATAATTATACGAGTAGGTAAATAGTAAGGATTAGGTAAACATTTCTGCAGGATTATGGAACATAAAGGCAACATTTTATAACTTCTTCCCTTTCTTTTACGCACAGCAGTCCTTGTTCCATTCCATTTTTACCTTTTGCGATTAACGTGAAAAACTCTTATTCCGAAAAATATTCATTCTCTCTGTATCGAGGCGAGGTGCTCGGCAGGATGCGGTAGTTAATTACTGCTGAATATTTATTGGTCGTTTGAATAAATCGCTCGCGGCGTATACAGTGTGTAACAAAAACCCTTTGGTCCCTGTGAGCTGCGTAAGTAGAATCGATATTCAAACTTAAAAAATCAACTCATTTGGAAAAACTAATAAATTAAAATATTTAAATTAAATATTAAATCATTATAATTTGTTAATTGAAAATGATTTCTGACCCCTGCAAACTAGGGCGACGAGAAATGTGGGAGGAGGGAGCTACTGGTGCGGCATTTTGTAAATACAAAGGATAGTAGAGGGCGGGCGGCACATTTTGAGTGGGTCAAAGGACGCCGCCGCTGCCGCGCCGCGTCGCCCCTTTGAATTTGGAGGTACTATCAGATGTATGAAACATTTTTTGATGTGTCTATTGTATTAGCTATTTTGACTATGAGCCATAACATGAACCAGTATATGATTTTTCAAGTAAGATGTTCATTAATGGTACACCTACATGATTATGTATAGGTACCCAAAAGGGCCAACAGGGTTTTTGTTACACACTGTATAAGCCGACAATTCGAATTTTATCTATATCTCCCCTCCTAATGTACCTATATCTATCTCTTTTCAGTATACTAAATAAACAATCGTTTTACAGGCCTGACTGACAAAAATAACTTATACAAAGTTTGTTTAACAAACAGTAAAATAAAAAAAAAAATTGTTCCCTTGTTGTTGTTGGCACTTCTTCGGTGAGGGTTTATTTTGAGTTCGGTTTTTCTAAAACTGTCCAAACTCGGTCAAAACTGTGAAAACACAAACCAAACTGACAAAACACCAATATCATAAAAATATCCGAAACTATCTGTACGGGTAATTTTGGCTCAAATTTGGCTTTAGCTGGGTTAGATTGGGCTTTATAATATACTAGTAGGTCGCGTGGGGGCGCGGGCCACATGTGGCCCGCGTGCTGTCTTCCCGCCCATAAAGTTATCGCCGTCATCTCCATCGCACATTGGAATCCGATTGGCAGTGAGCTGAAAAAATTACCAAGGAGCACTGTCATGGTTTTAAAGATAAATACGCTGAACCTCATCGATGAGGTTCAGCGTATTTTTTGTTCGAACTGCCCTTAACTATCTTTAAAACCATGACAGTGCTCCTCAATCACCATCCGAATCCTGGATCATTGTCTCTTCTCATAGTAAGTACATTTTCCATGGAAAGATAAATTCCGCCACAGTGAATTATTTTCCATGCATCCCGTAGAACTTTAGATTCTGATCACCTCTTGCTAAGAAACCACTCTCTTATCTTTTATACTTTCCGAGATAGACTATACGAAATTTGTATGGCGACCATCTTGAATCCGCCATTTTGTTTTTTTTCAGCTCACTGCCAATTGCGTGAAGTTCCGAGTATTTTTTGTTTCAGTAGTCCCCACCTAACTATAATACCTGCCCCTGCTCCTTGACAGTCTTTAAAATTCTCAATCATCACCTCATTCCATATTTTTCTCTGGTAGTCTTCCAAAAAACCGCATCAAAGCACTTCACGTTTTACAACTCGTGGTCTCTTCAATATTCCTCATACATTTTCTATGGAAAAATAAATTCCGCCATTTTGATTTTTTTTTCTATCCATCGAGTAGACCTTCGGATCCTGATCACTTCTTGTCAAGAAACCGATCTTCCATCTTTTATACTTTTCAAGATGGACACCGATGAAGTTTGTATGGCGGCCATTTTGAATCCGCCATTTTGAACTTTTTTTCAGCTCACTGCCAATTGCATGACATTTCAAATGACGAAATTTGTATGGCGACCATCTTGAATCCGCCATTTTGTTTTTTTTCAGCTCACTGCCAATTGCGTGAAGTTCCGAGTATTTTTTGTTTCAGTAGTCCCCACCTAACTATAATACCTGCCCCTGCTCCTTGACAGTCTTTAAAATTCTCAATCATCACCTCATTCCATATTTTTCTCTGGTAGTCTTCCAAAAAACCGCATCAAAGCACTTCACGTTTTACAACTCGTGGTCTCTTCAATATTCCTCATACATTTTCTATGGAAAAATAAATTCCGCCATTTTGATTTTTTTTTCTATCCATCGAGTAGACCTTCGGATCCTGATCACTTCTTGTCAAGAAACCGATCTTCCATCTTTTATACTTTTCAAGATGGACACCGATGAAGTTTGTATGGCGGCCATTTTGAATCCGCCATTTTGAACTTTTTTTCAGCTCACTGCCAATTGCATGACATTTCAAATGACATTTGGTCGAGCACCCCCCACCTATCTTTAATACCCTCCCCGTGCTCTTCACCCGTCTTCGAAATCCTCAATCATCAGCTCTCTCCGTATTTTTCCTCGGATTGATTTCTTTCCTTCTATAAGACCCCATCCGTGAAAAAAAAAAATTTCATACAAAATTGTTCAGGAGAGGTGATAATCAGTCAGTCAGTCAGTCAATCAGTGAATCAGCACGAGCCATTTTGATTTTTTTTTTCAGCTAACTGCCAATTGGATGACGTTTCGAGTTACATTTGGTCGAGCACCCCCCACCTATCTTCGATACCCTGGCTGTGCTCGTCACCCGTCTCCGAAATCCTCAATCATCAGCTCTCTCCATATTTTTCTCTAGTAACTCTCCGAAAAACCGCATCACAACCTTGCATAATTGTTAGTCCCTTCAACATTTAGTCAATTAATAATAACCAACTGTTAGTCTCTTCAACATTCCCCATACATTTTCTATGAAAAAATAAATTCCGCCATTTTGATTTTTTTTTCTATCCATCAAATAGACCTTCGGGTCCTGATCACTTCTTGTCAAGAAACCATTCTTCCATCTATTATACTTTCCGAGATATCGGCGAAATTCGTATGGCGGCCATTTTGAATCCGCCATTTTGAATTTTTTTTCAGCTTACTGCCAATTGGATGATGTTTCAAATGACATTTGGTCGAGCACCTCCCACCTATCTTCGATACCCTCCCCGTGCTCTTCACCAGTCTCCGAAATCCTCAATCATCAGCTCTCTCCGTATTTTTCCTCCGAATGAATTTTTTCCCTTATATACGAAACGGTAATTGAAAAAAATTTTTTTCATACAAAAGTGTTCAGGAGAGGTGATCAATGAGTGAATGAATCAGCACAAGCAGCTATATATATAGTAAAGACATGATTATAATTCGTTGAGTCCAGGGGCCGTACCAGTACCACCATCTCTTATAGCAGTATTATTGTAATATTATTTTGTACGTTTTCATACAATTTCAGAATGAAAATTTTAAAACAATATTACAATAATACTGCTATAAGAGATGGTGGTAGGGCCCAGGTCAAGCAACTAATCTGACTCGCATTTGGTATATGGTATTGGCCTCTATAGGTAATCTCAAAATGCCAACGTTTGTAGATGGGCTCGGGCTGTGCGAGGAAGATAAGTAGCTTAGCTTCGCTTTGCCATGGCAACAATGGCCATGGCTCATGGCTGCAAACCATAATAAATTCCATTCTGAATGGGCGCCATGCCAGACTGAACTTTTGGTACTCTTAGCTCAGACAGAGCTAATCTTAATAGTAACTTAGCCCTGTTCAAACTGGAAGTATCTAGGTATTCAGGTACTCCCAATTTATTATTTATTGAACCCTAATTACTTACTTATTTAAATTTTTCTATTGGTAGGTAAGTATCTTAGGTAAGTGTATTTTTTTTTCATCATTTACTTAATAATGCGTAAAAATAAATAACAATCCGTCAAAGACGTGCCCCTAGATTATGGAAGAAAAACGTTTTCATCGTTATCGTAGTCAACAAATTCTGCATTGGTTCCCTGATTTACGTACTCAGCCGGGGGAGGAATTCACTAACGATTACGATAACGATGAATATTTTTTTCTAATACACAATCAGACCTCGTATCTCACATGATAGATATATACATATATCTAAAATCTAGCTCACTTTGAAATTTTGCCCGTTTTCCCCCTTTTTTATTCCAATGATGTTGGGCCACTAATATAGGTACCTACATCACTATAATTATCATGTCAATATCTTTTATACTTAGGTACTGAAAAAATTTAATGTGACGGATCGACGGACGGTTAACGTCAAACACCATAAATAAGGGTTCTACTTTTACGATTTAATTTTGGTATGGAATCCTGCAAAAGATTATGTGATAATAGATAAAAATAGTAAAGATGGGCCGATCCGAACATTTTACGTAAACCTTCTTCATACTAGCAAACAGTAGTCATCTGTCGAAATACCCGCCGCCGCCGCTGCTCGAACTGCCGCGTGGCCTTATACCTACTGTTGGTACTAATGACACCATAAACTGGCGACATTTTTTCGCGCTGTTCGCCCTGTCTTTATTATATAAGTCTGTGTTTGTGATGGTCGATGTTGAGTCCAGCAATTCCTACTAATGATGGTTCGGTTGATTCGATGGTTCGAAGTTCTTGTCTCATCTTGAACTTTTAATTGATCCGTCATTATTTCGTTTTCCTCCCACGCCACACTTCGCCCGCAATTCGATTGTACGATCCCTTTTAATTATATTGCCATTCGCCCGGCTCTCAAATAAATGATCAAACGAAAATTGATAAAGTTGAATTAAGTTTGCAAGAAACATCTTTAACAAAGCAACTAAAGATGGTCCATAATATTTTAAATGACAATACCCTATTATTAACTTTAGCGAAATTAGAAGTTCGTCGGTTCGTTAACGTGAAATCAACGGGTCTGCCCGCGAAGTTCAAAATTTTCGTGGTTTTTTTGCAATTTGTACGCTAATTAGACATGATAGGCTTATGGCAATCAATTTGCGAGAATGGCAGTATCATCTTTACATGATTATATCAAAATCTTTGCATAAAAATGTGTATCCTAGGAAATTAGTCCGAGTATCGAGTTTTATGTGAGTAGCTCGCAAATCTAGGACTAATTTCTTTAACTCGACACTTTTGAGCAGAGATTTTTATATAAACACTTGAAGAAGATATTGAGATTATCGCAATTTGACGGCCATAAGCCTATTATGTCTTATTAGCTTAAAAATCGCGAAAAACCACAAAAAATTTGAATTTCGCGGGCACACCCGTGGTGTGCTCCTTAACTTTAGCGAAATTTAGAAGTTCGTCGGTTCGTTAAGGCATTAAGGTTCATCGCAAAGGTCAGTAGGTAAGTCTGTTTCGTGACTGTGTAAGGCCTAAGGCTTGTGACGATAAAATTGCTGGAATGGCAATATCCTATCGTAACACGTTAACACTTATCAAAATCTTTAAGTACTTAAATTGCCCAGTAAAAGAAGTTAGTCTGAAAATCTACTATTTTATGTCTCTGATTTCTTTGAATGTACCTATACTGTAAAGCAGCGATATAAACATGTACCTACCTAAATGATACTGCCATTCCCGCAAATTTACTGCTACCTATAAATAAGCTTATTAGCTTGTCTTATTAGCTTAAAAATTGCGAAAAACAAGAAATTTAAATTTCGTAGGCAGTCAAGTTGAGTTTGCCTTAAGGGGCCTGTGAACTACAATGTCTCCATTCATTCAAAATACCAAATCATTAGTAATTCGTGCATATTTGGATCATGTTGTGGACGTTGTGGTGTTATTCGGATTCATATAGTAATAGTCTATGCTCTTGGCCATATTTGGTTTGGAAATACTTCTTCAAAACGAAATAATAATCAATTTTGATCAAAAATTTTATAACTTTGGTCGAGTTCCGTAATACCAAAAATTATGAATGAAAACTTGTAACTTTCTTTATTAACTGGTGTTTTTCTTTAGCTGGACAAATAAAAACTGTGCTCCTGAACTAATGCGACGTGAGATAGTGTTGTTTTTATTACAAAACAAATAAGCAGAAAACATGTCTTCTTTGACATAAAAATAAGCAAAACTAAATTCGTTTACAATTTTGTTTAACAAAAGTATTTTGGAACTAGATATGGCCAGGAGCATAGATTATTACTATATGAACCCGAATAACACCACAACATGTTCGAAATTTGCACGAATTACAAATGATTTTGGTATTACGTTTGTATGGGAGACATCGTGGGTCAGTAGACTCTTAAGAGCTATGATTATAACATCAAGATGAGCATTTTACGTAAACCTTCTTCATACAACTTACAAGAAAATGTAGCGCCATCTGCCGAAACTCCTGCGAAATACTGCGTAGGCTTACAGCTTACTATACTGACGCCGGGGGGGTTTTGCTCCCATAAACTGGCGACATTTTTTCGCGCGGTCCGCCGGCTCTATAGTATAGGTGTCTTTGCTTAAGAGTTAAGAGATAAGTAGGTAGGTATAACTACTCGAAACTAAGTAAAACCGTTTTGATCATCGGTTTTGATAGTCTTCCGAATTAGTGAAAATCTAAACAATTATTTTTTTCATTAATTCTCGCCTAAACCGGTTTGTAGCCACTTTGACTCCTGCAAAATGAAAAGTTTAAGTAGTAAGTAGGTAGGTAGGTACTTAGGTACCTAATACCCAAAGATGCGGTTGCTAATACCTATACCCTCCCTACTGGATCAGTATTATTCGTCGCCAACCCAGTTCGAAAGCACTGCCGATGCAAAATATAGACCGGGTGACGGAACAAGTCATTATAAGTTAGACGGCGAAACGTTTGCGAACGTCGACAGCGAAAGAAAGTACGTTGACAAAAGAGATTTTGCTGTTTTCATTTACTTTCCATTATTCTTTTAACTCGTTTGTCATTCTTTTCACTTGGTCCGACGCGTAAGGAAGAGGAATGACGCTTGTTTATATTTTGTTAGGGTTGCTGCCTGCTGGTTGCTCCTAAAGTGTAAATAAAGCTTGAGATCAGTCATGATTGTCATACTGGTAGGCACAGTATCCGCAGTGTGATCAGCTAAAAATATATCAACCATTAAAGAACTATAATATCAATATCAAAACATGGGTTTTGATCAATCACAACACTTGAAAATCACGTTTTGACATTGATGCAGTTCTTTAATGATTGATATGTTTTTAGCCGATCGCCCTGCAGTGCAGGATTCTGCGGCATTGCGATAGTTAGTAGTTACGAGTACCTATGTATAGTGCCGAATACGCGAGGAATAAGAATTCCAAATACTTACGAGTACATTAGTAAGTAAGTACTTAGTTTCGTCTGACCAAACTAAAAAGGATAAAATTGACCTTCTTAAGTACTTATGTTCTTACGTAAACAAAATGCAATGTTTCGTGTAATGTTAACGTTGAATTTAAATTGACTAAGTACCTACATCATTCATCATCAAAATCTTTTCAGTAGGTAGTTTAACTATGCCAGAATAAATAAAGAAGGGTGAGTATTCCCCTAGGACACGTTCGACGCAGAAAAGAAGGCCGAAATCGGAATTCGACAAAACAGAAAGGCTTTCAGGCGTCAAGGCTCAAGCGGCAACCCTATGGCCATGCTAAGTGACTAGGGCTGGCAGTTGGGGACTGGAAAGTGGGGGCAGAAATAAGAAACATTCAGCGCGTGAGATTTCCGCGATTGTTGTTTGTAGACGGGGAATCCGACTCGCAATTTCTGATAATGCGAAATGTGTGCGAAATCAGAATAAACGACCCTTGGAAAATGTTTTTCTCATTCGGATCGGGTGCTTAAATCTCGTTTACGTAATGTATTTTGCTCTATACTTCACTTATTTACTTTCGACGTGTAGATTACTTACTTTATTAAGACAGCAGTCACGTAAGTAAGTAAGCTACGTTCGTGTAGGCAGCAGACATGGTTTATTTCACTTAGGCCTAACTTACAGGCATATTTTGGAAACGTACACGAGTTCTTATATTATTTCGATCGATATATACCTACCAAATGAATGGTAACTACTACTTCAGACTAATTCTAGATTTAAGTTCAGGTGCAACACACGGCCTTACGTGGTCACAGGAGTACACCGCAAATTTTCAATTCGTAATAAGTTGGCATCGAGTTCTGCAATCATAGCCCATTGGTTACCTCCGTGGTTGAGTGGTTAGCGTGCCGGTTTTCA
Source organism: Coenonympha glycerion (assembly GCA_963855885.1). NCBI lineage: Eukaryota > Metazoa > Arthropoda > Insecta > Lepidoptera > Nymphalidae > Coenonympha > Coenonympha glycerion. The sequence continues at coordinate 3,628,246 of OY979638.1, read as the reverse complement.
AGGCGCCGAGGTTCCGGGTTCGATCCCCGGCCGGGGCAATGTAGAAAAATAACTTTTCTACATTGTCTCGGGTCTGGGTGTTGTGGTACCTTCGTTGTTTCTGATTTCCATAACACAAGTGTATAAGCTACTTACCTACTATGGGATCGGAGCAATGTCCTAGGTATGTGATGTTGTCCTCTATAAGTATTTTTATATTTATCTATTTATATTGGTTCAAATCTATGGCTCTTGTTAGGGGACAAAACAGTGGTAACTATTTCATGGCTATTATTATTAAGAGGATAAGTAAGTATTTATTATTATTGTAATGTAAATGGTAGGTATTAATAAATATTTATAAGTATGGTAGGTACCTATGTTTTACTTTCATACCTATGGAATTAATACCCAATATTGCTGGCCCGATGCCAAATTATTACCTACCAACCATCTAGTAATTTCAGCTGGATTATCACAGCATTGTCATAATTTATATCGTTATTGCCACATAATTTCTGGTATAGGCAGGATAATACTAATTAATTGTATTACATATCTCTATAGGTAGGTAGGTACTTAATATAATTAATATTAATCACTGATCGGTGTCAGGACGAAACGTGCGTCGAAGAAAGTGATAGAAAATTGTGTGTGGTGTTTCATGTGGGTAGTGTTCCTGCATACCTATTGCACCATACAGAACCCTTTCAAGTAGCGGATAGTAGCAAAACAAATTAATCTGTCCTGCTAATTATGGATTTTCTGCAAAATAACGCCTGCTTCCATTCAATATTTAATCACTGATATTATGAAAACTCAGGATATGGCCATCCGAACGATTAACGTAATGACCTCTTTCGTACAAGCAAACAGTAGCGCCATAATTGTCAAAATTCTACCTATAGGTGGCTGCTGAGCTAACTAGGTACGGTCTACAGCGTGGCCTGACTGTTGGTGGCAAGTGGCAACCCTTGGTGGCCACAAGGTAAAACAAGCATTTTTAGCACCGATATACTGGTGACATTTTTTCGCGCCGTCGGCCTTGTCCAGGTTACCTATATGTCTATTAGATTAATATTTTACGTTTCTAATAAATGTGACAAGAATGTGTTAACTAGGTTAACTGTTATAAATGAAAGCATCAATCATTGGTGCCATTTCAGTTGTGCAAAATCTATAACTATGAGATATTGTTTCAAGTCAATGTACATAACTACCTACCACATATAAAGTTATTCCTTGATCTGTGGTACATAGTACATACATAGGTACCTACTAACAGTCCGACAAGGATCTCTTGGCACTTAAAGGACATTGTCAGGAGGGTGTTGTTATAGAACAAAGGCAGCCAGAAAATAAAATCCCAGCAAAAACATTTTCATGTAAAATGTTGCCAAGACGAGAACATGTGGCTCACACTATCAAAAAGTTATCAGATCTCATGTAGAGCAAGACTTCTAACTCTACACGCCCTAACTCTATAAATCCTAACTTTATAAACTCTACACTTTAGTCAAAATATATTATGTCTTGGCTGTTTCGGTACCGTCACATGGGCGTAAAGTGAAGAATTTATTCACTGTTCAGTACTTTTCTAATAGAGTTTTGCAAGTGGCATAATGGACCATGCAAAATTCAAGAAATTTCACATTAAAATTAAATGGTATCACCATTGTTATGGGAAAAAACTTCCATTTATTAAAAATATCCTCTAAAGCAAAGGAACACACTTTTGCAAAGTGTGATGAAGTATTTGAAACCAATGCAGTTACTAAAACCTAAGTGCAGTTTCTGAGGAGACTCAATACCTATCTAATAAATAATCGTTACTACAGAAACTAGGTATTGTATATCAGAAAAGTACAAAGTCAGTGAATAATATTTTTACTTTACACCCATGTGACAGTAACGAAACAGCCAAGACATAATATATTTTGACTAAAGTGTAGAGTTTATAAAGTTAGGATTTATAGAGTTAGGGCGTGTAGAGTTAGAAGTCTTGCTCTACATGAGATCTGATAACTTTTTGATAGTGTGAGCCACATGTTCTCGTCTTGGCAACATTTTACATGAAAATGTTTTTGCTGGGATTTCACTTCTTTTTGTAAGTTGTTTACGACTATATTTTTTATTTGGTTAATTTCCTTTTCTTTGGTGTATTTATTGAATATCATTGCAAGGGTATACAATTGTAGGTCATCCCAGTTATCTACAACATGTCGCACAATAGCAGTCCTGACTTGCAACGCCACCTCAAAGTCAATTTATATGTCAAGGAATGGAAGAGGCAGGAACCATCTCCCGGCATATGAACCACGTGATGAGGGCGGGGTCCCAGTTCTACTTCTAGTGAAACTATTTCACAAGCCATTTTCAAACTAAGGAAATATAATACCTATTACCTACCTAATATTATTTACCTAACTATACCTAATTACTTATTTAGAAAACCTACCTAATAACGTAGATACTATATTACTTACTAAATTTATTTAAAAAACCAACCTTAAAACCTAATTTTATTTACCTATTTAAAAAGCTACCGTGTCTTGCGGCCTTCACTAAAACAACCCTATATATACCTACTAAACTAAGAAATAACATTCAATAAAATCATAATACAACTAGACAAGACTAGAGATGGGCGTTTTTAAAAGAACGTTGTTGACCAACGATGTCACTATATGATGATGGCATCCGTTGCCAAAATGTAGAACAACGGATGGGACTACCATCCGTTGGACACCGAAATTCAATGTGCCGAGCACACAGACAAGTGACAACAGTAGAGACTAGAGACAATAACCGTCAACGACCGATGTCGTACGAACGTGGCAGCCGAACGTTGGCCGAACGTTACTAGTAAATTTTTAAATTTTAACTCATATTTTTTATCTAAATAATTTCTCTTTATGTACATAATAAGTATACTTAAAATTATCTTCAAAAAATATTTTGTCCATTTAGTTGCATCAACACTTTTATTATTATTTCCTTAAATATCTTCCATTACGTTGAAGTTCGATGGCATCGCATTTCAATATAACAACGTTTATGACAACGTCAACAGAACATGTTACTAATACGCTAGCTGGACGTCTAACACCGTTGTCAGAAACAACGATGTTAACAACGGGTGACGATATCGCAACAACGTTGCGCAACGATGGTGTCTGGTGAAAAATAACAAAAACGCCCATCTCTAGACAAGACAATACAAGACAAGACAAGCACAAGACAAAACTATCAATCGATTTACATGTGACGTAAACCACATCCGCGAAAAGGACTAAGTTCATCGTATATACATTCTGTAAAATGAGAACTTACAGCGCGAGTTAACTCCGTACAGCGCCATCTGTCGAACGGTAGAGGAATGCGCACGGGCTCAAGCAAACAAAATTAAAGCAATAATTAGCATAAATTAATGAAGTCTAAAAGGAAAACTATCACGGTTAAGTAACGAGTTAGCGAGTATTGGCCTTAACTTATAAAATATACTTGAAAATAGTAAGAATTTCGTTATAATTCCATGGAAAATATTTATCAAATACAAGATGCATACCTACAGTGTCTATTATTTATACTTTATAATGTATGACTGCGCGTGGCCCTTTTTTTAGAGTTCTACTCGTATATTAAAATGTTAAAAATGCAAACTTTATGTTGAGACTTCCTCCGTCCGTCCGTCCGTCCGTCTATCACAAACAATAGAATATTTCAGCAACTACCTACCTACTTACGCTATCTACATGGAAATAGATGTCGGCGTTAATGGCCCAAGGTCATTGCAAAATCACCCGGAGCAATATTTCAAGAACAAAATTCCCAGCTCTGAACTTGCAAGTCTTTCTATACGGGCATGGGCATTGGGCATAATTAATATCATTTTTGAAAATACCTACTCGCTTGCGCTAAGTCACTGGACGATTTTTTTTAATAATCCACACGTGCGTTTCCACAGGGTCGTCACTAGACGATACTTTTAAGTTTTGTCCGAGTGCAGTCTGCCATTTAAATGAGAGAACTTAGTACCTGCCTACTTGGTTCTTGTAGTTCTACGTAGGTAGGTATGTAACGAAATTTTTGAACGTGATTTTAACCCACTTTTAAGCATCGGATTAAATTAAATGCGTGCGTTTGGGCACTAAGCAGGTATTTGAGCGCTATATAACGCTATTCAAAATCAGATTTGACGCTTGGCACGTTCGACAGCTCACGCTGGGCACTGGGCACTCGGCTCAATGTGGGTTTTTGTCACTGAGCACTGGATCATGGTCACTCGACGTGCAGTGAAACTCGGCTCGTTAAACATGAAATGCTTGGAACTTGGGCTTGAAACGTGTAATATTACTGGGCACGTGGCACTGGGCACTTGGACGCTTGGCCGCTTGGGCACTGGAATCAGTGGAAAAATTTACGTGTTTTCCATATGTTTACTAGCATTACTAGCAGATATCTAACATGAAATTAAGTTTTTATTATACCTATATACTTATGGGAAACCCATACGAACTTCCAACCCCCTAATTTTATGGATGTGGGGTGATTAAATAAAAATCCTGAAACACGTATTTAATTGTTTATTACAAAGAGTCCCTATATCAATTTTGAGACCTCTAGCATCAATATTTGCGGTAATTTCATACAAACTTCCATCCCCTATTTTAAGGGGTTGGGGGGTTAAATTTCCAACTTTTGGAATTTTTTTGTTGGTTGTGTGCTAATACTAGCTTATATACCAAATTTCAGAAATTAAGTTTTTATTATACCTATATACTTATGGGAAACCCCATACGAACTTCCAACCCCCTAATTTTATGGATGTGGGGTGATGAACTAAAAATCCTGAAACACGTATTTAATTGTTTCTTACAAAGAGTCCCTATATCAATTTTGAGACCTCTAGCATCAATATTTGCGGTAATTTCATACAAACTTCCATCCCCTATTTTAAGGGGTTGGGTGGTTCAATTTCCAACTTTTGGAATTTTTTTGTTGGTTGTGTGCTAATACTAGCTTATATACCAAATTTCAGAAATTAAGTTTTTATTATACCTATATACGGGAAACCCCATACGAACTTCCAACCCCCTAATTTTATGGATGTGAGGTGATGAACTAAAAATCCTGAAACACGTATTTAATTGTTTATTACAAAGAGTCCCTATATCAATTTTGAGACCTCTAGCATCAATATTTGCGGTAATTTCATACAAACTTCCATCCCCTATTTTAAGGGGTTGGGGGGTTAAATTTCCAACTTTTGGAATTTTTTTGTTGGTTGTGTGCTAATACTAGCTTATATACCAAATTTCAGAAATTAAGTTTTTATTATACCTATATACTTATGGGAAACCCCATACGAACTTCCAACCCCCTAATTTTATGGATGTGGGGTGATTAACTAAAAATCCTGAAACACGTATTTAATTGTTTATTACAAAGAGTCCCTATATCAATTTTGAGACCTCTAGCATCAATATTTGCGGTAATTTCATACAAACTTCCATCCCCTATTTTAAGGGGTTGGGGGGTTAAATTTCAAACTTTTGGAATTTTTTTGTTGGTTGTGTGCTAATACTAGCTTATATACCAAATTTCAGCTTTCTAGGTCTTCAGGAAGTACCTAGGAATTTTGATGATCATCAGTGAGTCAGTCAGTCAGTCAGTGACGAAATTTGGGTTTTTTAGACGTCAATAAAATCTAAAGTATAAGACCTATAAAATTGAAACTTTATAGGTTTAATAAGTTCACTGGCGACATCATTTTCCGAGAATTTTGATTATCTGAAATAATTCAGGCCTAAGTTATAAGGGTTTAAAAATACGGCGAAACACTTCGAGAAAAGATAGGTAGTGCCCTCGCGCTTCGCTTGGCTCGTCTTGGCGGGGACACTACCGTGTCCCCAGATCTCCTGAGTTTTATGTACTTCAATTAGTTTCATTTCAGTTTAATATCAAGCAAAAATAAACACAACATACAATAGAGATACACCGACAGAGCGAACTATCAAACAATATTACAAGATAGCGGCGTTAGTTCCTATTTTGGCCACGCGCCAAAATAGCCTTGTCGCACTGTATACCTATAGTTCTCAGATCTCTAAAGGAAAAGGGTGTAGGCAAATGAAAAATCTAATCATAAATTAAAAACAGGTACATTTTATTGAAAAAAAAAAAATATGTACACAGCAAAACAAATAAATAATCTTATGTTGTACAGTTATTATAATCTATAAAACATTAATTTCCATGAAATAGAATACTATACATAACTACAGTTAGAGAATATTTACATTTAATACCTTCTCGGGGAGCTGAAATACTCGTACGACTGGTTGATAGACCAGTCGTACGAGTATTTATACCAGTTAAATGCATAAACAATATGCATTTAACATTTAATATTATGATATCTTGGGGACATCTATTTTATAGGACAATAATAATTAATTAAGTAGAATCCCTATGTTAATCAGCCAAATACTGAAATGCTCCCTTATATCATTTACTCCCTAACAAGTAAATAAACTTTGAATAAAAGAATAGTTATACATACTCTGTTTTGTCTAATTATTATTTAGGTATTGATGGCAGAAAAGACCAAACACAGTTTAACTATTACACGTTTATTTGTTATAGTTTTATGTTACTGTAGAAGGTAACGCGTACAATAGATTCAAAATTTTTCCAGAACAACCTAGGTCAAAGCCTAAATTATGGTATCTTTATTTTTTTTTATTCAATTACTATAGATCCGTTTTATTATGTGAGCCTCCCTAACTACACAGCTTTTTTTGGTCATAGTTTATTATCAAAAAATTTTGCGACGCCAATCTTTTGTGAGGTTTCTGACGCAAAATGTGTTTTGAAGAGTAACGCCTATAATACAGGGTGATCGAGTAAAAGTGTATCAATCACTAAAGAACTGTATAAAATGTCAAAACAAGAGTGTTGACCAATCAAAACACTTGAAAGTCACGTTTGGACATTTTGCAGTTTTTTGATGACTGACACATTTTTTCGTACGCGACCGCCCTGCGAAATTCTACCTTAAAGCTTAGTAAGTTTAAGGTTATATTGGAAAATCCGGGATTTATCGTACTTCAAGTTTTACAGTAACTTGAAATGGCCAAGACAGCAAGTTTGTTTGGGAACACAAAAATATTAAGTGTCATTTCAGTAATTGGATGTATATTGTTATATAAAAACAGTAAGCTATTTATTAAATCCTTGATATTATAATATAAGTTACTTTGATTGATCACATATATAAATTATAAATTAATTTTACACAATATTACACATTATCTAACATCTTCGATAACAATTTTTCCTATCAAAATTTCATGCGTCTAATAAATCTAGCTACGATATTTAGAAAAAAAACATTCATTACCTATTTTAATATTATTGTAATTATTGTGATTAAAGAAGCATTTTATAAATGTTTTAAGTTATTAAAATAAAAATCCCTTGTACCACAGAATATGGAAAAGTTACCAACAAACTTCAAGAGCAATGTTATTTGTGAGCAGGTACATTAGATAGAGAGACGAAAACTATAAATTGATAAGAAGTTCTTTTGTCTTTTTATCACTGTTCCGCATTTGACTGATATTTCACTCATTAAGTAAATGGAGTTTCTTTGTGTTGAATAAATCTACTCACATAGCTTTGATTATATCTTTCTAATGCCAGCCATACACCATCCTTCCTAAGATGTACATTGCATATGAAGGATGGTGTATAGCCAGCATAACGCATCCATCACTTGGACAATGATTGGTCTTTATTTCCCAATAGTGGGTAAGCTTTAGGCACCGTTTTAGTACTTAGCGTAGTGTAATATTCGTAATATGTGCCATAATACGAGATAAAATATCTTTCTTTATTTCTTATATGGTCGTCTCTCTTGCACGCTCTGCTTTCTAACTACTTACTCACAACATAACATGTAATTAAAATTAATTTCATAAATAAAATATATCGAGGTACAAACTTGTGATGATTTGTTACAATATCAACTTAAGATACACGTTTAATTCTCAAAATATGTTATTATAACTCCTTTTTATTCATAAACTCTATCACAAATAATTGATATTTTTTTGTTCAAAATAGGTGACAATTTTAAATTCATATTGGTAGAGTTTCTAAATTCAGAGCGCCTAAACATTTATTACCCCTACCACACGTACACCTGGTATATCCCATAACAGGTAATATTACTCTAATTTGGGACGTGTATGAAAAATCGGTTGTAAATTGAGAAACATAATGTAAAATCTCAAGCATATTAAGAAAGGACGTCAAACTGTTGCAAATTTAGGTACGCTTTAAGCATAAAATATGATATATGCGTTATTTTAGTCAGTTTTCACAGGATAAGTTAATTAAATAAACGTCGTATTGCACTGTATTTAGATAAATACGATGCTTTAAAATCTCCCTGTGATTGTATAAACCATGTTGCTTTTAGGTAGAATATTAACAAATTGACATTTACTACCGAGTACCGAATTTAGAAACATACTTATCTATTGAGTCTTTAAAATTATTAACAAAAAAGCGACAATAATTTCAATGCAAAAAAATATTATAAGCGGATAAGTATAGCGTCTCTAAATTTAGCGCATCTAAAAGTCTACACTGTTTCAAAATATATTGCTATTCCTTTTCAACATTACAGTAGTAAAAGGGATGGTACTATTTATAGACGCGTAAAATTTAGAGGCTCTAAAACCGAGTAACTACATTCTCCCGTAAATAAATCGCTTATCGTAGAAAGGCATAACAGCCGTGCTATGCACAGCGTTTAAGACCTTCTCACTTAGGAGACTGAAAATAAAAGTGAAAATTGGCAGAACAAACGTACTTACTTAACGCAAACATTCGCAAGATCTTTTACGCATTACCTTAGCTAAGGAAAACAGACTAAAGTAAATACTGCATTTATTATTAAGATAAAAATATGTCGCCAGGCCCGTTTTATTGTCAAATATATCTTCATCCGCGTTTATCTACAATTTCACATGCTCAATATTTTGACTAGAAATCATATTATGTATATTAATTTATTAAAAGAAAAAACAAAACGTAAAAAATGTACACAATATTCATATAGCACAAATCTTATTTCATTTACATGACGTTAATTTTACAAAATTGTAATTGAAAATTGTGATGAAACATATATTTTTCCAGAAAAGATTAACATAATTACGAGTGGCATATAAAGATAATTCCTCAAAAAGTGGTCAGGTGCCCTATTATGACCGAGAAAATAATGCCGGACATACATCATCCTTCCTATCGTTCAATTGCCATGACGCTGTCGAATGGTGTATGGTCGGCATTAGAAATGATCGAATCCTTAACTGGCCACAGATTGATACTTTACTTTTGAGTGTTAAAAAAGGTTTTTTTTTTTCACTGAGACCTGTAGCTTTAGATCTGTGAAGAATTCTAGATGTATTTCTCCCGACCAGATCAAAATCTGGTGAGGTTATAATTTTACCCAAACAAAAAATAACTGAATGCAATAATGTGTACTCAAAAAAATGTACGAAACGCAATATCTAGAGAATCTCATTGAAATAATAATAGCCTGATTCCCTACTATGTAAGGCAACAGGCAATTATTGTGTTTTAATATGCAAAACAACATTTATATAGAAAAAATCTCTTAATAACATTTACGCTTTATTTTAATCCGACATAGATAAAGCTTAGCCAGATCATCTTAGTCTAAATAATATGTAGAGTCGCTTCCGAACCGAGTGGACGCCCAATAAGATTGACACACTTTGAAAACACCAATCCCCTACGATAGTGCGCTAAATTGAATTTCTTGTCTTTATACATAGGTACAACTTTTGCTAGACACCAAAAGAAATGCTGTAAGACGCTGCCGATTTGATCAGCCCCCAGATTGTAATAAAAGGTATTCATCGCTATTGCTATCGTTTACTAATTCTGCCCGCTGATTGGGTTCCGGATTTGCGTCAGCCAATCGCGGGGCAGAATTCGCTAGCGATTGCCATAGCGATGAATACGTTTTTCTTATGCAATCAGGGGGCAGTTGCCGTGTGTAGGCGATAATTGGCACCTATCATGCCAATCCTCGCCCACACACGGTCAGTTCTAACTGAGCCAATCGGCAGCGTCATGCTGTTTGGACGTAGGATGGTGTATGGCTGGCGTTATAGGATACATAAAAATTCGTGAAGGATTTTTTTTATATACAAAGACTATATAAGACGACCGCAATACCCATCATTTTGTTATCGACCACATGATACCTTCTTTTACTTGTATTAACACAACTTAATTTTTTTTCATAACGTTTAGTAAAACGTTATGAAAAAAAATTAAGTTGTGTTAAGACCCCAAAACAAGATATTGTCAGTAGACAATATCTTGTTTTGGGGTCTTTATTACAAAAAAAAATATTCATGTATTGAATATTTTATTTAGTTATATTATGCCGGCCATACACCATTCTTCCTCGTCCAATTTGCAGCGACATGCCGATTGGGAAAAAATTATATGTATAAAAATGTTTATGTGATAAAGGTTGGGTTAGAAAAAGGTAATTTAAAAATGAACACCCCTCCTACAATATTCTTTCAACATCTAAACGAAAATACATGGAGGGACATTCATTTTTAGATAAGAAGATCTATATACATACTATGTAGTAATGTCTGGATGAAAAATTCTCGTTAGTTATGGATAAACAAGACCCGTTTAAAGTCAGTCAGTCAGTGCGACAGCAACCATTGTGATTGAATCACAGCTACTAAACTAGCTGCTAAGTTTCCATCGGATACCTATTAGTATTGAAAAACGTTGGAATATACTCGTACATTATAAACATAAACAAAAATTGAAATATTCAATTATTTATTAATTTCGAAAATTCAGAATTGGGCGTGTCGAATGGATGCAAAACAAGCGACATGACTATCAAGAGGCCTTATATGGTTTATATTATTTGACATAATATCCCGCTGCATGAGGTGCAACAAAATAAAGAAAGAGACCGCCTTGTTTTACGTGCAGCAAGTCAATTGTCTCGATTTATGAGTGTTTTAGAAAATGGGTAGGGGACCTTATGGCAGACCATACGGCCTTGCTTGAAAAATTCAAAATTTAGTTTGGTTTTATGCAATTTGTAAGCTCATAACAAACTGTCGTTAGCTTACAAATACGTATGTACCTTATAGTACACCCAAACAAAAATTTACAAAAACACGTCGGCCTATGGCAGTCAAATCGCGAGAACGGAAATAACATATACACATCACTGTCTAAAATTGACACCTTTAAAAAAAGATTTATGTTTTTATACCTAAAAATTCCAAAAAACCAAATAAAACTGGAATTGGGTGGGCATTCAACCTTATATTTACACAATAAATAATGTAAGTGGCAGCTGCATCACCTAGCATCATATACAAACCTAAACCATTAAGTCCCAAGATGGTTGGGTCTTTTAGTAGTGAGCCCCCATCCAAGACCCGACTTTGATAAAATCCCAAAAGATGGACAGACGACATCGAAAGCAGAAGGAACAAGATCTATGGTCCAGCATCGGTTGAATAGAATTATATTCATATCATATATTGAAATTCACATAATTATCATACATCATAATATAATGACGACCATACACCATCCGTCTTATCGTCCAATCGGCATGATAGGGTGGATGGTATATGTATAGCCAGAATAAATTAACTAGTTACATAATTTAACTTTCGCATTCTACTGGTTAAAAATTATTTACAATAAGGTTAAAACTCTCGGACTTAGCGACGAAATATTAATATTTTCAACAATTATTATTTATTACATCGATTATAATTATTATCATTATGACTACAGCTACCAATATTATTATAATTATAAATTAATATTTTAGGCTTTTTCACTATTCATATTTTAAGATAAAAAAGTTTTAATGTTGTATATTAAATTCTTAGAGGAATCTCTACGTTAAAACGTTTTTTGATAAAACAACTTAAGTCGTTTACTTGTACAATATTAATACATAATGCTAACATCTATCGAACTTGATTCTTATGTATAAACGACTAACTATAACACGTAGATGCCCGAAAAATTACAATTTATTGTACTACATTATACAAATGGCTCACTATAGAAAGTAGTTTGTTCAAGTTCAATTTTTGTACGTCCAAAATTAATAATTGCAAGATTGCTTTTGTCATAGCTTGTATTTCGTTAAGTAATACAACGCGGAAATATCAAGTAAACGCACCGAAATGAATCTAATGAGCCTATCTAAATATTTTACGTAAACATACAAGAAAAAAGTAGCACCATCTGTCAAATTTGCCGCTAATACTCCACACGTCGGAAACCCTGTCCCTGTGGAAACGCGCGTGCGGACTAATAACAAGTATAGTGATCTGTGGCGTAGACCTCGGTCCATAGACAATACTGCGGTCGGAAGTTAGGTGCGGTAAGAGGTTATGTTTGCAATTTTCACACGTATATATGGTTTAATAATAGACAAGAAGCTGGCGAACCGCACAAAGAAGTCTCCTCGCTCTTGTGGGCATTTTACCGGTGTCAAAGATGTGGTGTTTTGACACCGACAACGGCAGTAGTAAGCCGACAGCAGTATTGTCTATAGACCGCGGTCCCGCCATAGATTGCTACCTTGTCAATAGTCTGCACGCACGTTTCCATGGCGACGGATTCCGCCATATTGTGGCGTGTTGGTGGGAAATGGGACGGCTCTACTATTTTTTGTATGTAGAAGGTTTGCGTAAAATGTTCTGATGACCAAATCCTCAGGTTCCTTTATCGGTGGGTCTAACATAAGTTATCTCTCATCGAAAAGTGATGGCAGATATATCGTTATGTCATCGCGAGCTCCGTAAGCGGGTTCCGTCTAATTTGGCCGGGTTCTTCTTGTGTTTGCTCTTCAGTTTGTGTTGTGTTTTGGTCCGTTTCGGCGTCTCCGTGATGTCCGTGACGTCACCACCCTGCTCTTCCGTGGTTTCGGACTTTTTGTCAAGTTCCGCCATCGCTTCTTGTATCGCGTTCTCTAGGAGTGTGTTCAGTTTTCGGCTCCTGTGCAAAAAAAAGTTTTATCATGTTTATATCCTAAATTAGGTTTTGCTAGGCATCAGAGTGAGCTAAAATTTGACATTCAAAAAATATATACAGAGGTTTCTCTATGGCTTTCTACTCAATTGAATGACGATGACAGAAGTTGAGTCAATCCATTATCCACCCAAAATATTGCGGCGAGGATCATTTTTGGTTCCATAGAATTAAGAATTTTGAATAAAATCTCTTTGGGTTGGGTTAATTTCACATTTTGGATAAAGTGGATGTTTATTAAATCTAACAGTAGATAAGTGTGTCATAATAAGATTTAAATATATTTATGTTATGCTTTTACAGTTACAGTCGGCAAATACATCAAGACGTTTCCTGCAAAAACTGATACAAATGTAGTTACATATATCAGAAATAATGAAAATATACAATTTTAAATTGATTTACACCGAACTGCAATTATAAGATACGCTACTATATATACACCGGAACTCTAGTATATTGTAGAGTGCATTGACTATTTGAATTCAGCGGAGCAGTGACAAGTGGGATTTTTTTGACATAATAATTATTTTTAAGCAGTTATTTTTAAAGTATAGTTTACATTAGCAAGAACACTTGCAGATGACTTCTGAAAGCAATGTAAACAGTCACGCAAACTACTAAATTAAAGTAGAAGTTAACTTCTGCAAGTTTTGTTGCTAATCTAAACTAGGTTTTATAGATAGGCTGAATGTCCATTGTTACAAAGTTTTTCTCAACAAGTGCTTATGTTGCTCGCCGTCGAGCCTAAATTTTAATCGGTTTTTCTCACATTGAAAAACCGTTATAAGCTAAACAAAAAATTGGAAAAATCAAATAAAATTTTAAAGGTAGCCGGCAGTTGCAGTGTGTATGGACGAAGTAAAAAAAACACACGTAAGAATAACATATCATAAACGTAACAACAAACGTAACAACGAGTAAATAATTAAAAAATTAAAAAACACCACTGCCCTGTGGTAAAACGTTGTATGTAAGTTTCTTTATTCCACCATAACTTCTAAACGGCTGAATAGATTTGGACATATGGGGTATCGTTAGAACCTTTACATCAGTCCGAGTAACATAGGCTATATTTTTTTTGGAAAAAGTAGTTTTAGCACAGGGAAGTCGTGTTTTTTTAATTTTTAAATTATTCACTGGTTGGGCAGTCGTGTAAAAAAGTCGTCGTCGCACTCACTTCCTGTGACGCATTCTGGCGGCGTGGTGCGCTTCCAGACCCTCGCAGAGCGTCAGCAGCCTCGAGTGCTCCACCTCCCCCGGGGGGCGGTCCCCGAACCAGCGCACGCTCCACAGCGTCTCGGAGACGCGCGCCCGCAGCTTGCCCGGCCACGACGCGTACCCCTTCACTGGACCCCACACCAGGTCGCCCACCTCCAGCCTCCGCGCGGACTTGTCGCTCGACCCGTCCTGCGAGCGGTCGTCCGACTCGTCCTCGCTCTTCGAATCTACCGAGCGAACCTCGTTTTAGCTCCCGATTGCAAGTGCGAGCCGTCACCGATCCCATCACCGCTGTTTTAAAATACACCGTGTAACGAAAACCCTGTGGGTCCTTTATCCGACATACACATTACACATATTAAATTTACAATATCTGGGTGTTAACTACGGCCCAATAGATGGCAGCAGAGTCATATTTTTTTTTTGGTAAATTCGACATTTTCTAAAAATGAATCCTAGCTAGATCGATTTATTGCCCCCAAAACCTGTAAATCTACTAAATTTCATGAAAATCGTTCGAGCCGTTTCCGAGATCCAGATTATATAGAAATATATATATATATATATATATATATATATATGCACAAGAATTGCTCGTTAAAGTTATAGGATTCATTCGTTCGTCGTTTAATTCAGCCGACGGACGTCCACTGCTGGACAAAGGCCTCCTGCAATGATTTCCAGCCCACACGGTCCTGAGCTATCTGCATCCCGCGACTCTTTTAATATTGGGCAAAACCCAACATTTACATTCATCAAATTAGCCATAATAAACATAAATGCAAACCTTTTTACAATTTTGGGAACAGATTATCGCATAGTGACCGGTGTTTTTGTGCCTTGGCTCCGAGGCACTGTCGCGGCGGGCTTTTGATGCAATTGCAGCAGAGTTCTTACTATTTTCGTTTCTAATTAATAATTTTATAAGTAACGATTTTGACAAATAAGTTGTATTTTTACGTTTGAATATCTGCGACTTGGAAGTCCCGCATTGTTTTCGTTATACAGTGTACCTATATATTATAGCTGACCAGAAAAAAACGTCTGCTAAATACAGACAGAGTAAGTTAGTTCCATTTTTGTCCGCAACTTGGTGAGATTCTTATTTTCCTGGTCGGCTATAACAATAATTACAGTTATCGCATTTTTTTTAAACTACTTAGATACAAGAATTTTATAAATATAATAACTTTCAATGGTAAAAATCTTTATTAATAGAAAAAAAACTGGTAAAGTGCGAGTCGGACTCGCGCACCGAGGGTTCCATACCATAAAAGAAGTAAAACATTGAAAGAATCACTTTTGTTCATGAATTTACGAGTATAATTTACATGTAGGTACTTTTGTTGGCAAACCGCAAACATAACTTTGTTTTTGGCGGATTATTATGAAAAAAAGTATATTAGTCAGCGAGTTGATTTTATTTTTCCTGTAAAATATACGTTAACTTCTATTGATCATAATTATTTCAGATTTTTTGATTGGTAAACTTCGGAGATAAGGGGGGGGGGGACGGTATTTTTTTCAACAGTTTGCCCAATATATCAAAAACTATCAGGCATAAAAATAAATAAAAATTAGTTTCAGAATACACAAGTAACGTCCTTTCATATGATACCCCACTCAATATTGTTATCTCATTTTGAAATTTTGTCGACCCGGTTTTCCCCCCTTTTTAAATAAAAATAAAAACAATATTCAAATTTTTACGATTGTTATGACGTCGGGTCACTATTTCCTATAACTATTCTAAATTTCAAGTCGATAGCTTGAATAGTTACTGAAATAATCGAGTGTGACAGACGGACGGACGGAGAAAGTCTCACTATAAGGGTTCCATTTTTACCAAATTGGTATGGAACCCTAAAAATATGGAGCAATTGACATTTTTAACAATGAGTACATAAGCCGTTTTGCTGTAGGTAAGTGGATTAAGCAGTTATTTACAAAAAAACAATCTTAGATCATTTTGAAAACAAAACAAAAACAACCTGAGATTATAAAAGCTGCTGAAAGTAGGAAAAATACTATCAAAATACGTAATTTTTTGTATTTTTCTTTTATAATTTTTTACAATTATTACATTTTTTTAAGTTTCTATAGCCGTAAAATAATATTTTTCACACCAGTCAGTAGAGAAGGTTACAAGTAACATGAAAAAAATGTGCTTTACTTACAATGATGGACAGATAGAGTGGTGGCTTTACAATGATGCGTTAGTAATGTATCCCAATGTGTGAGCCAATTTTTGTGTTACTTCGATGGTGCAATGGAAAGCGACAGAAAGCCGTCTGATTAGTTTCCAGAACACCTTAATGAACAGCTGTATCTTGTATTAACCCAACCAAAAGAAAACCAATGACCAATATATCGCATTATGTAGAAGCTGAAATGTATTATAATATACATGAGTACCGCATAGACTGTAGGCAATGTTCACAATTTGCATCTGAAATATCGCAGGGCCATAGTTCCACTTGCCATCGGCCACTTTGCCAAATAGCCGGCAGGTTACAGCGGGGCCAGAGCTTTTGACTATGCGGAATATGCATAGCGGTAATTTCTATTCATTCATTCATTTCTTTTGTCACCTTTCATTGGTATATTCTGTCATACAAAATTTCATCTTGAGATAGAAAAGAGGAAAGATAGTCGTAAAATTCTAAGTTTGATAGTGTTGTGAATATTTGCACATAGAATATTGTGGGCATTATAGCATAGTGCTACACAAAGAGATTAGAAATGAAGATTTTGTACGACAGAACTGTCAAAAAATGTCGACAGTATTGAAATAGGTGACAAAATTAAACGCATAGAAATAAGCACACGAAGATTTGTGGTTTGTACGCTCAGAT
The DNA here is from genome assembly GCA_963855885.1 of Coenonympha glycerion. Lineage (NCBI taxonomy): Eukaryota > Metazoa > Arthropoda > Insecta > Lepidoptera > Nymphalidae > Coenonympha > Coenonympha glycerion. Next base: position 3,611,042 of record OY979638.1, on the reverse strand, counting down.
AAATTAAGATATACATACAGGGGCTTAGACAAAGTGAAATTCTATTAACGAAGTTGCTAATAGAATTTCAAAAATGTACGGGATTGAGGTTAGTTAACGCTATGCTATAGCGATAGCTAATGTCAATCCCATACATTTTAGACTTTTCTATTCTCAACTTAGCGAATAGAATGTCACTTTGTCTACAGGCTCAGTCTGTTTGCTTCTCGCTCGTACACTTTTATTGGTCGTTGAGTGTGAGCGAGAGGCCAACAGAATTGTTCCTTTTTTCCTAAGCAGCATAAAATTTAAGTCGTCGTTGCATATCGCCAAAAGCTATGTCCCCTAAAATTTATGTGCGACGGCTAACGGAGTATCGACAATCCAAAACCAATACAAGACACAACATTAGAATACGAATTTAGAATTTTGTTAGCTGTGACTAAAGCGTGAAATGGTTCTGTACATATTAGTAGATTTAAGCTTTAGAGTGACACAAGTTTTTAGGGGTAACAAGAAAGTTCAATGCATATGTTTTGAATTGTGTAATAATCAAATACTTATACAGTGTGCGGGTCGCGGGGCGGCCGGTGTGCGATCGGCTATACACGATACGATGTAATGACTCGCATCTTGAGAATTCGCCTATGGTATTTTCTTGAGTATGTATCATTATCCACGTCGCAAGATTAATATTATCATCTTGTGTAGCGTAATTCACGTCAGTCTCTGACAACTGATTAGTAGAGTGCACTGATCCCTATTATATGGATCCACAGTGAACCTAGCCTGAATTGTATAGAATGTTTAATTCATAGAATAGAGATCAGTGGTTGAGTAGCTCCCGCCCCGCGTCCCGCAGACCATGGAAGGGCCAAGTTTATAGCGGTCTAGCTATAATACATGCTCCCACAAATCTAAATCAAGTAATTAAGTAGCGCGTCATTTCAAATTAAGGTGTTGCGGCCCTACCAGCCCGCGAAATTCAAATTTTATTTAGTTTTTCGCAAATATTAGACTAACTACACATTGTAGATTTAAGGCAATGCATTTTGCGGGCCTACTTTTTATACATCTACATGTTTTTAATATAAACTTTGCTCGAAAGTTCCCACTCATCTCATATTGGTTACCGAAAGATAATTTTTTGCAGTTTCCCAGATTCCGAGCTGTCGGGACCAATATGAAGTAAATGAGTATTGTTGAGCAGAGTTTTTAGTAAAAGCATGTAAATGCATAAATGTTGTGCCCGCAAAACTGATTGCCATTAGTCTTCGATGTATAATTAGACCACTATGTGCGAAAAACTAAATAAAATTTGAATTTTCGCGCCCGGATGGTACCCATCGGCCCTTAAACAAGCTCTAAATATTTGACCGCTACTTCGGCGTTCTCTGCCAGTTCTCAGTAACATCCTGCGGGGCTAGTCAAAGAAAGTTGTTTAGCGTTCACGACAGTAGATAAAAATGTATGACATGTACAAACCACATGACTGTAGAAAAACCACGTGACCGAATAGAGGGAAACACGCTGTTTTTGATAATCGAGTACGACAATTTGAACGCTCCCTGGCGTTCTCGCAGACGTTGTAGATAACCTTTAGCGTCCTTGGCATGAAAATTGACAGCCGACAGTGAACAACGCTAAGCATAGAGACGATTCTGCTTTCATTTGTTTTAATTTCTTCGACTGCATCATCACTTACCATCAGGTGAGATCGCAGTCTAGTACTAACTTGTATAGCATAAAAAAAAAATCGGTCACGTGGTTTTTCTACTGTCGTCAACGCTTAACGCGAAGTTACTTTGCCTAGCCCTGCTGGTATCGTCAGCGGTGGACAAACTGCCTTAGGGTTATTATCAATGAACTACGATATAAACTTACCGTTATCGGAGCCTAAATGTCTATCAAACACTTTCTGAATGGATGAGCTTTCAGAATTGCTGCCAGAAGGCGAGAAGCGCCGTTGCTTATCTTGACTCATAGACATACTGTCGTAATCCTTCGGCAAACCATGGACCATGGAATAGTTCGAACGCATTATTTTGTCGTTCCTGTAAGTCGAACCGTCCCCGAAGTCGTTTTTCCTCTTATAGCTTTGCGGTCGGTCGTATAGAGTGGATGTCATTGGAAGAACGTGTTGGCTGTTGTTGGATGAATTCATGCTTTGGTTGTATTGCATTTCACTCGACTCCACCGAGTTGTGAGCGCGATTCATACGCATGAGGTGTATGTTTGACATCATATCTGAAAAGGTGCAAAAAATTGAAGAGATTAATGCAAGCAGTGAATAATTAAAATTAATTTTACCTTCACAAAAATCATTCAAAAACTTATTTTCAATTAAAGTAGCTTCACAAAATACATACATTCGTTTACACTTCAAAACTTATTGTCGGCTGGCTTATTCTCTGATCTATGAAGTCTAGTATCACATTCTTCACGCTCCAAGCTCCTCAAAGACTCGGCGGTACCTAATAATACTGTGTCCAGAGCGTCTGAAGTCCGTGTGATCCTAGACCCTACAAGCTGGTGGTTTTTTTGGGTGCCATACCCAAAGGATAAAAAACGGAACCCTATTAATGAGACTTCGCTGTCCGTACGTCCGTCCGTCACTGGCTGTACCTATTGATAGTTATACATATAATTTTCACAGATAATGTATTTCTGTTGCCGCTATAACAACAAATACAAAAACCACAGAACCCTCAATACTATTCTACTTGAAAGTTCTGTCCCATTACTGAATTTGGTGGGAAGGGATGTTTATTTTACTTTAATACTATTGGGTCTTGAAGGTACGGAACCCCTCAAAGCGCGAGTCAGACTCGCACTTGCCCAGTTTTTTTGTGTATTGCCTCACGGAAGGCGACTTTTTGTTATAAGAGTAGTATAGTAGTCTATTTATACGACCTAAATCTCAACTCAAATACTCACTTTGTTCGGAATCAGAGCTGATGTCGCTGCGGGGCGTTGGCCACGCGCGCTCGCGGGACTCCGCCATGTCCTGTTCACTGCTCGACACGCATTGCACCATCGCCTGAAACAGCACATCGAATACAATGCATTAAGGATTATATTTACAAGCTTTTATTTAATTTACAATGTTCCGGTCAAAAATCGCCACTGAATTTCAATTTTCAAACAGAATGGGATTAAAGTTTGCATATTATGACGTATTTAGTTTTTTGGTTAGTTAATTGACTTCTTTATAAATTCAATATGGCGGTGGCGGACTAGTTATTTTTGTGCACGTCTATGATTTGGATACCGAAATACGATTGAAATGGCATATTAAATCTTGATTTAATGTTGTTTTTCAAAAGAAGGTTGTTTCTTTGGATAAAATTCGCAGAAGGGCCCTATAATAAAGAGACAGAGAATAGTTTCTTAGAAGTTATGCATTAGGATAATTTTAGCCATGTAAAAAAGGCCCTTCTCACAATGCAAACAAAAACAGCGAAAAAAAGAACTGTTTATATTTTTAACATATCATACATATCCATCAATTTCAGCCAAATCGTTTCAGTACTCCGTCACGCTATTAACGCGTACATCGCTTCTTTAACATAGGTATAACGAAAAGAACGAAAGAACTCACCGAAGAATGTACATCCGCGGGCTCCGGCGATTTAGTAGTAGTGTCAGCGTAATTAGACGCCGCAGCATAAATACGCGGACTTGGAGCCGCGTCCAATGCGCCCAGGGGACTGTGTGTCGTCGTATCAGGAGGAGACCCGCCGGCGGTGTTCGGAGACTTGCCTCCACGCTGGCCCAACGTCTGCGTCGACACCGAATGCCTGACACCGCCCAACTCTTGCATCAACCGAGCATACTCCTCAGAACCATCAGGTTTATCGTCCTTAACCTCATGGTTGAACGATACCGCCTTGTCATCTTTCACCTCCAACTGACTACTCTCTCCTATCAACTGGTTGAACCTTTTCGGATTCGCCACCGGTTTCTGATTAAGCAGAATGTTAGGGTCTATACTCAGTCTTGAATTCCCGCTCTGCATGTTCATACTTTGGGTGTTGTGAGAGTTGGACACTAAGGTCGTTTGCTGCTGCACTATGGTCGTGTTCTGGACGAACGTCGAATTAGTTCTGTTGTTCGTAGCGGATATGGGAACTTGTTTGGGAGACAGTGGCACCATTAGCGTCTGACCCATCTGATTGGTTTGAATGAACTCCTGCGTTTGAACGTTCCCTGATCGCACTTGGGGACTGGTGTTGAAGGCGACGTTAGTGGGGCTCAAGTTGGTGAGCAAAGGGCTTAATTGACCGTTGAAATTGGGGCTGTTCATCATTACTTGGCTGTTTGGCGAAAGGAACTGCGCACCGGGACTGTGCTGCGATTGGATTATCTTCCCTTGCTGGTTCTGTGCTCTTATAACTACACCGCTGTTGGTCCCCGTGGTGAATAACCCAGGGTTCTGCACCGGCGTAAGCACGTTTTGACCGTTGACCGTTTGTAACTGGAGCTGCATAGGCATTCCAGTCGAATTATCTTGTATCAAGGCCGTTCCGTCGGCCGTCATCACCATTCCACCGAGATTCGGTAGGATAAATTGTTGAAATGCAGGAAAGTTGGACATCACATTATTTGCATTATTGATCAAGTTGACAGGTTGCAGTAAATTTATTTGTTGTGATGGCGAAGTATTTGTGATTATCTGCTGCGATGCGTAGTTGTTCGAATTCCCTTGTCCGTTCATCACGATATGCGCGGGTGTTCCCGACTTTCCGGGAACTATAGTTAAGGCCTGCAACATCGGTGTCGGTGATATATTATTATTCGGCGACAACTGGAAGCCTCGAGGAGAAAATTGAGGACTAGTATTGTGTTGCGGAGAAGAGTGATGCACCATTATGTTATTGGGGTTTTGTTGGGGTGCTGCTATTTGAAGGACATTCGTTATATTCGGCGCTTGAGCCTTTTTCTTTTTACTTCTCTTCTTTAGGCTCTCCGGTGATAACATGGCTACGCCTTGTACGTAGCTCTGTCCGTTTTTGACTTCAATTTGTCGCGGACTTTCGTTCGGTTGTTGCCCGGGTACAATTCCACCGGTGACGATTTGAGGCATCACTGTGTTTTGTTGCACCACCTGCCCATCTACCGCCATCATAGGAGGCTGTATTACGAATGGTGTCGGTAAAGTGTTAACCACCACCGCTGATTGGTTCACGATTGGCTGAACTCCGCCAACGGCTGGGACCACTTGTGTCACGGAAGAAGTTCCACTCGTCGCGACACTCGAACCCATCTGCGACATTGCTGTCGTGTTCTTTGGAGGCGGTGGTGGCATTTGGTTACTGGATACAAGCAATTGTCCCGTGGAAGAGATGAGTATCTGTCCCGGTGTGGAACAAGCGCGTCTCTGAGGTATTGACGTCGATTGCGCGTTACTCGTTTCCGGTTTCGACGGTAGATTAGAAATGACGTTCTGGACCATTTCTAGGGGTGACTTCGATATCATATTCTGAGCAGTCGTGCCAGCTATATGCAGCGGGTAACTCGTGGGCAAATTAACTGAATTTATGAAAGGATCCGGCTGGTTGTTTGGTATAGCGTAAGTTGTTGCTAAGTTGACGCTGGGCGGTGGCGGTGGCCTTATGAAGTTTGCTTGGGATGCATTGATAGATGTAGTCGCCGTGTTGGCTTTGCCAGCTAGCACAGACGTTACAGTGTCTCTTGTGACTGAAAAGCCACTGGCCATAGTCGTGACAAAGGTCTGGATGTAACAAGCTTGTATCAAGGAATGAGCTGGCCCACCTCCTAAATGCGGTGGAGGACAGTATCCGGGCATATTATTTTCCACCCTTTTCTTTGGTTCCAATCTCAAAACATCCTGCTGATTTCTCAGTCCAGGTCTAACTCCGACCATTGATATGTTGTCCACTTCCATTAGATTTTTGTTGACGTTGTGGTTCGATATAAAATGCATCACTTGATTGCCTGACACGGACTGGGTGCTAGGCGGCCCGGGTGAATTATAGGGATATGTGTGATTGCTGCCCGGCGTAGAGGGGTTGCTGCTATAATTATCTCTGTTAGAGCCGGGATTCGAGTAAACGGGACTCTGCATGGGGAATGTGCAATTATTTTGTAGCTGCGAATTACTTCCGCCACTGTGAGGCGTGTCCGTGCAACGAGAGCTGTTCGACGGCGTCGGTGATGGCTCCGGTTGCTGTAACGTTTCATTAGGCGATACGTTGCTTGTACTAACCACACCAGCCTGTATCGGCCCACAGTTATCGTTCATCATGATATTCCGCTCAATGTAAGTGGACGATGTGACCGGATTGTCGTCCAACATATGTTTTGGACTAGATGTCGTGGCTACCCCACTTTCTAAGTCTCTTCCGTAAACGTGTGGATGTTGCTTCAAGAATTTTGGTCGCATGTGATTTTCCGAGGCTTCTATGCAGTTCCCCTTGTAGGGCACGTTGCAGCCTTTGCAGCACTGTGGCATGTTATTTTCAATAGTCTTATCTGGTACGAGACTGCTATCTGGCGTATTATTGGGTGAAGGCGACGGGTTTGGTACAACATTACTCCGAAACACATTTATGTGTTCACCCGGTTTTGTCATCGGCTTACAATTTTTATCTGGCAAGTTCATAGGTGCACTCGAATTGTCATATTGATTGACATCATACTGATTACTCATGCCGACCTGTCTTGATATTGTATTATTAAGCAAAACCGTCTGTTGCGCTAAGTAACCATTGGGATCGTCCATGAAAGACGGGACTGTATTTCTAATGATATCGTCGCCTGGTTTCGTTTTTTCCTGTAATTGTCTGATTCCGTTATTGCCGTAAGTAATAGGTTTGTTCTCGTTGAGTGCAGGTTTCTTCTTCGGTGCTTTATTGCACTTAATCTTTTTCTTATTGAGATCTACGCCAGGCCATTGCTGCCCCATCATGTTGTAGTGTTGAGGAAGCGGCGGCACACGTGAACACATAGCAGGGTTCATCTGTTCATTACTGGCGTAAGAACCTGAAGAAGACGAAGAATCCTCAAACGTGTTCATACTAGGCTCATCGTAATCAATATTTTCTAGCCTCTGCAGTTTCGGGCTTGGACACATCAATGAATTTGAAGGATTAGAATCATTCCTCTTAACTTGCCATGGAGGTGTTTTGGCAGAGTTAGTTTTAACGACAGCTCCATTTTGTATAACCAGTTGACCCTGAGGGACATATTGATTTTGAACAGCTTTGTTCTGGTTCATGTTATCGGCCATTTGCGTTTTATAACCCTTCATGACTTCGATTTGTTTCTGGTTACGCTGTATGAATATTTGCTGTTGCTCATTGATCTTTTGCATCACCTCAGGCGTCAGAGGTTGGTTCAGGCCGCAGAAAATCTGTGACTCCTCTTCTTTGTGTTGTTTATTAGCCTGCGGATCTTTTTCGTCGTCTTTATGATCTTGTTCCATGAAGTTTTGTTGGGGTACGTTCAATGCACTTTTAACGTTCGTGATTTGCTTATTGTATCCCGTGTTTACGCCTATAACCTGTCCGTTTGTCCCCAAAACGGGCTGTCCGACGCTGATTGTGTTACTGACGGATCCGGGTAAACCATGATTTGGTTTAGGGCCCGATTCCATTTCTGGTTGTTGTGTAATCCAACCGCTGCTAACGGTGAGGTAGTGGGAACTTCTCTGCACGAGAGTTTCTTGTTTGCCATCGTCGTGTACAACGTTGAGCATGTTCTGCTGCGAGTAAGGAAGACAAGATTGTGTGCCTGTTCGTTGGGGCATCGCTCCGGGCGAAGCCGTGCGTTTTTGATCATTATCGGACTGAAAAGGAAAAAAACAAAAATTGGAGAATATAAAGAATTTTACTATAAAAAATACCAGTACCAGAGATAATAGGACAATTTTTACAAGGTCCGCTTGGATGAATGAAATATGAAGTGAATATATTCGCTGGTTAGTGGTTTCAATTTTAAGGGCACTGTTGAGTGTAGTCGAAGAAATTACTGGGCTAAATGAGACATAACAACTGATGTCTCAGGATGACGAGGTCATTGCAGTGCTTCATATAACATTGCAATTCCAAAGCGTCCTGAGACGCTTCGAATTGAACAAAGGCAGGCGTGTATAACTTAACATTAGGAGGTTACGTGTATGAATGACATTTTAAAGTGGATAAAGATAATATTGTGTCGGAAAACAGAGCTCGCAAAGTAGGAAAACATTTAGTGCAAGAACACATTGCAAAGTGCTCTTTAAAACCGTAGTTCAGACGAACAAGTACATGTTTTTTAAAATCCGTTGCTACATTTGCGTCGGATAATAAGTGTGGTCGCAGTAAGTTTCTGGCAAGGGTTCAAACGTTATCGCCGCTATGAATACGTAATACACACCTTGAACTCGCCGAGGGGTCTCTCCCTTTGCACCATCATTTGCGACACGCTCATGGCAGGCATGAAGCCGGGACGTTTCTTCATTTTCTTCTTCGCAATCTCGGCGCCCGACACTGGAATTGGAATAACAAAAATTGTACGTTATTAACGACCTCCTTCACATTTACTTTTCTTTTTTTTTAAGTTTTTACTTTTTTGAGTTGAATGTTTTTTTGTGACATGAGAAAAATTCGTTGCCTTGAAAAAAGGTAATTGGTGAACCTCAAAAAATGTTACAAGTTTTTTTAGAGACCAAAAAAAAAGCTTTTTCACACTAACATATATAATTTACATTCAAGTCTTCAAACAGGGTAAGTAACAATTATTTAAAATTATTATAGACTTACACTTGTATCGTAAAAAGCAACAATAAACGTACTAACGGTAACCAAATTTTTAAAGATTTTAAAATTAAAAAAAAAGTTAAACGTTCTCTACGAAAGAGAATAAATACATTCTACAATAATACAGAAAATCCTTTCATTTATCTCAAACAAGTACGTTATCTTTAGGAGTGCGTCACTCTCAAGAGGTCCATTTCACTTTTCTCGGTGAGATCAGAGAAAGGTCGGAGGCGAGCGACCGCTTGACATTTTCGATCTCTAGACGACCTATCAACTTTAACAAAGACAATACGCGCAGTCGTTTACTCAGCAGTGTCCTTACAACTGTCCTTATTAATACAATGACTCCAATTAATCTATACTAATATTATAAAGAGGAATCGTAACGATGTTTGTGAATTGTGACGTTGTAAGGGGGTAATCTCTGGATCTACTGAACCGATTTTCAAAATTCTTTCACCAATAGAAAGCTACGTTATTGTGGAGTGTCATAGGCTATAATAAATTCCAAAATTAAAAAAACGCATCTTTACTTAAACTTGAATAATGTAATCCAAGTCGTAAAAAAAATTGCTTTCATCGCGTACGCCGCGGAAACTATTGAGGATAGAACAAAACAATGTTCTACAATATTCAAGAACGTATCAAAATCTGCAAAAAAGTCCGCAATGGCATATGCCTATCTCCTACGGGTAACTCACAATAACGGCTTTTAGTGTTAAAATTGTGGTTAAAAAATAAATAATTTTTTGAAGCGTATTTAGCCTATATGGTATTAATTTATATATTTGTAAATATGTTTTTCAGAACGGAAATTTTATGTAGAATATTTGTGCCTTTTACGCTATACAGTTTAAACAAAATATATCTTCAAAGATATTAGCAAAATAAAACGCGCCGCCCCGGCCATTGGTGGCGATAGGAGGCAGTCCGCAGTATCTATGCGAATGCCTCGCTCGCGTCCAGCGCTGTGGGCTGTGGCATACTATTAGGTGTTTCGTGGCTGTGGTTATAAGAAAATATAAGGCCCGGTTTCCACCAAAGCGAAACGGAGCGGAGCTGTGTTTGAGTAACCAATCAGATTTCATCATTTTAACATCTCCGAAACTGAGGGGAGAGGTAATATCGAAATGATGAAATCTGGATGGTTATTCAAACACAGCTCCACTCCGCTCCGCTTTGGTGGAAACCGGGCCTTATGCGGAACAAACGGGCCGGGATAAAACTATTTTTAACGCGGAACGGAGTCCGCGGGCACTGCTAGTTATGTATATTCAACGCTGCTGTATGAATGGAGTACTTTGACAAAAAACAAACAATCTTTGCAAATAAGATATCATTATTAGGTGGACGGGCCATTTGTAACTCTTAATCCTAGGCTAAGAATTTCTTTTATAGTTCCCCATGTTTTTTTAAATGTTTACCAAATTAAATTTTCAGGACAATAATAATTTACGGTGCAGGGCTATCTCAATTTCGTACTTCAACCTAATCGTTTCAGTAGTAATGGTAATAAACATTTCCAGCTGAACCTTGACAACAGTAATAGTAAATAGGATAAATTTCACCTATAAGTAAACTACATGCATAATACATATCGCGACCGCAGTGAAAATTCGCCATCATGACGTAACAATACCCCTCTCTCAATCAAACAACGCGCGCCCCGCTCCGCTCTGCGTCTAATAGGCGTAAAAAGCCTTTGAGGCGAACGACTGTTTAGCGAATAAGCTCTGAATAGACTCTTTAAACAATAATTACTGCCTCGAGTTACATGGACGTGTTAATGTGTGCCCGTTTAAGGAGATCACTAGAAGACATTAGAGATAAAGTTATAATGGTTAAAAGTTACATCTACGAAAAAAATCATGTTTGAGGTTTAACTCTAACTATCGTTTGATTTTATTTTTGTGTATGATAAGACTTTTTTCAAAGACTAATTATTTATTTATTATGTAGACTTGTAGAGTATCTACAGTAATTTCCAAGAATTTGAAATGACAGAGTATTCTTGAGTTATTGCTATTACAGGTACAACAAATGAAAAATTTCTCCTCTTACAATTGGTTTCGCTGACGTAGTTACTCATTCGAAATACTCGAAAAATGACTTCAATATTTCATCTCACTCCAAGATTTACTTGGGTACAATTTAAAAACATTTGCAAAGTTGTAATTGGATAGCGCTAAAATAATAAGCGAGCCGAGGTATAATGGCGTTATCTATTTGCGCATTATCTGGCAGATTTGCAATTAAAATACGAGTTGTGCCCCCCTCCCCACTACCGGGGTGGCCGCCCGGCGCCTGGCGGGGCGCAAGGCACTAGGCAGATCAATAGTCGGCAGGGAGCGCCCACTGCCGTGCACCGATTGTTTCAAATTACGCCTTTGTTCTACCGCTGATCGAGTCGCCAACGTTTTTGTTTGCCTAAACGGCCTACTTCCTTTACGGTAATTACGCAATACTGCGGCCTCAAATTTTCCCAACTTCCCAGTTCGCACTGACTGCTTTGTCCCGCTCGAATGTTAATCTATTTCCCCGGGTTTATCAACTTGAGGTTTTTGTGAAAACGGTCGTATTAATTATTTTATGGGGATGTTAGAAATTTTCAGGCAGTCAACAATTTTATTTGAGGCAATCTTTCCGTAGCTTTGGAACTTGGAAGTACCGGGGGTTTGTAAACTGAATTAATTGGCCGGTTTTTTGAAGACTTATTGTTGGTGAAGTTAAATTATGAAATGTTTCGCGTTTGCTAATATAATAATCATTGACTTCCTCTCTTTTCCATTTGACAAAGCGTGTTGAAACTAGGAATTTAATGACAAAAAAAAAACTTTTGTTACAAATTCAGTTTATAACTAAAGACAATTATTGAGTCTTAAAAAATGTTATGTTTTTTTTGTAATTAGGCTGCTTGTTTTTGTACCTGCTTTGTCTTTACGCCTGATTTTTGCTTGCCTGGTGTTTTGAGTTTTACAACGCAAATTTTTTTTTTACTTTGCTGTTTGTTGGTTTATTAAGGCTAATTGGATTTATGGGATAGAAGATTTGTAAAGCCTACCCACTAAAGTTAGAGTTTGACGAAAAAGCCTCATAATATGGGTCCTAATAATTAATCAGGATTACGACATGATTTAAACAGGTAGGTAATATCTTCTCGAGCAGCCAATATTTGTTCCCGTAAACGGCCTTCCTTTATGGTAATTACTAAATCCTGCGGCAAGTTTCCCGGATCGCCCCACTCCAATGTTAATCTATTTTAATGGGCTTTTTATCGCATTAAGCTTAGCGACTTAAGGTTTTTACGAACCATTCTTGACACGCTTTTATGGGCACTAAGAATTCGGGCGAGGCGTAATTTCAATGGAAGTTGTTTTTTTTTATTGATTCTACTTTAAGGACTTCATTGTAGGTCTTATTCTCCCACGTACTCCACGAATTTAATTTTTTTGTATTCTACGTAATCTGTGTCTACGCACATTATCAAGTCAAGAGTTATTAATGTCACCCAACCTTAAAATCTATTACCATTAAAACATAATTTTAATGTTATTTGAGTTAATATAAGTATTCGAAAATTATTATTTTATTTGTTTTAGTATAATAAAATTAACTACTTATGAGACATAATTAACAGCCAAATCTCGTTTAATAAACAGACTAAGGTTAAATACCGCCTAACTTGGAAGATCGAAAGGGAGTTTCTATTATGATAATTTTAATTAGTATAATAACAAACCTTTTTGGCGTACCCTCTCGTACTTTCATAATATGTGCACACGAAAGTTTTAATTTCCATCTGTTTGTCCTAACTGAATGTTCCTTTTGTTAATTTATTAAATCTTTTTTTCTAATGAAGTTTCTAATATACAGGGTTAACTTTAGCTCTCAGCTTTGTAGTTCCTATCATTAAAACTAACAATTTAGTTATTCTGGGGCCGTAGCCCCATTTCTTATAGCAGTATTTTTGTAATATTGTTTTGAAATTTTCATACTGACTTGTATGTACGATATTGCATGAAAATGTTAAACAATATTACAATAATACTGCTATAAGAGATGGTGGGTACGGCCCCTGTTGTTGCTTTCTTGTTTTACTAGGCTCCAAAAATGTTCATCGACGCCTTTTGTAGAGTTTTGATTATTGTAAGAAAATCCAATATTTCTTTTGGACCTTTAAACTTCAAGAAAATAACAAAGGTTGAGTTTTTACTTTTTCTTTAGTATAAAAGATCATGCTTCTCTTTAGTGTTTTTTTTAAAGTTTAGAGTTTTCTTTCTTTTTTCTTTTATGTTTCAATTTATGGGCATACTTACTTATTGAATCTCGCAGAATCAACTTTATAAGGTTTTGATTTCTGCGATTATGCAACTCTGCTGTGGCTTTCCTAACGATAATATCCTTAAGAGAGTCTTTAATTGCGATCTTACTCTGCAGTTTGTGATCGTTACTTAGAATGGGTCTTATAAATCCTCAGTTGTTTATTTAATAGATTTAATGGACTTTTAACCGACTTCAAAAAAAGGAGGAGGTTCTCAATTCGTCGGAATCTTTTTTTTTTACTAAATCGTTTTGTCACGTATAAGGTTTTATTTTCACAACGCAAATTAATAACATTATATCTGATGAAAATGTTCGTTGTTCATTGATAAGGCTGCTTTAGAAAAGTATTAAAATTTGTTTCAATGATACCAAGCATGTAGATATTTTCCGTTTACCTAAAGCGAGAAATCCTCTTCAATTAGACGATTGAGGTATGTAGAAATTTTCTTTACTAATAATTACTATTTAATTTGCTTCAACGATACATTACTATACTTTGAATTAAAATCAAAAATGAAAACGGATAAATAAATTGAGTGACTCTTGAGCTACTGACATGAAAGAAACGCGAAAACTAAAAGAAAGGGGCTCAGTGGGGTTCTTCAAGCGATATCGTGTGTGTATAAAAAAGCAATAAAACTTCGCCCGCTTGTGTTGAATAACTAGTGAAGTCACAAGTTTCATTAAACACGGAACAGCCTACTCGTGTCCCGGGAACATCGCCCGGCAGGGGAGGTTTTCATCTCTCTAAAGAGATTACGTTGCACGCTGTTATACCTGGTTTTCCGATTAATTAAAGCTCCTATTTCCCGAAATAGTGTAGGGATACTGTGCACTGTACTCTAGGTACTCTAGGATAATTATGTAATAATGAGTAAGTGCTTTTCTATTTTGAAATCAAATACAAACAAAGGTGAAAATGCAAAAGTGGAAGGAGTATATTATGACAACTATTATGCGCAGAGAATTAGGCAACCTTCTTTGGTCATTTTTATGTACGTCAGCTTTTTGGATTGACCACCAGAATTCATTTTATAGAATAACACTAAAATATATTAAAAATAATGTAATTGTGCCGCCGGTATGGAGAGGAGTGGTTGATTAGGGAGTAGGCATAGTTAAAGTGTATATGAAAACTAATGCAGAAAGCTAGTTTATAAATCAATGAAGAAAGCATGGCATTTACAAAAACTATGGTCGATTTTTAAGCAATGGGTAGGTACACGTCCTACTTACATTGGTAAATTCATCAGCTGAAAAAGGTGGATTTGTAAATATTATAAAGCTATAACATTAGTTATTCAAATGCGAGTTTTCTTAACGTTTCTCAGCAGTCAACTCTTTTCACGAGTTTCCTCCAGCTCCATTAAAGCCTTTCGAATACAAGCGCGACGTTTCATTAGGGGGGTAATGCGCTCGGTTTACGAGTGGAGTCAAGTCAGACGAGTCGTTCGCTTTAAACTATTGAGACTGTTTTTATTACTAGTCGTGAGTTACTAACTTTATGGACGAGACCAAATAGGTTGTCATTTGGTTTGAATAAAATACAGCGATTTAATATGACAACGCGCTTAAATCAGCAAATTAAATGCTTTCGGAAACAAAGCATGACGAGGCAAAGATTTTGTGAAATTCTCGTTATGGTCAAGTCCCAAGTTCTTATTTATATTTATGTATTCCCAACTAATATTTCTGATATAAACAAATTCAAAGATGTAGGTAGACTCTAAGGAAATAAAGCATAAGAGACTCGTTTTAAAGTGAAAATAATTTCCTTGAAATGTTGGTTTTGGAACCTCGGATTTAAATGGTATTTTGGTTTTTCGAAAATACTACGTTAATTATAATCATTAATTATACTATTTTGATAAATAATAATTTGAGAAAAATTTACTCCTACCAAAATCGAGAAAAGCGTAGTGTTGGTCCTATTTTATGTATTTACTGAGTGTACAAATTAATGTGACTGAACAGGGGTATACGAGTACCTACTCACAAATCCTAAAAATCTCAGCGCTAAGTTACATCAACTCTCAGTTCAAATGTATCTAAACCTCAGCATCCTAATAAAAAGCCAGGCTACATACACTACAGGCTATTAAGTTTCTAATGGTAAACGGTGACAATGTAGAGAAATTAGCATAAGTGAGCAAAACCAAGGGTGGTGAAGTTACGAGCGCGGGTGTCGGGTGGATGTGGATGTCTGGTGACGGGTGACGGGTGACGGGTAGGGTGCAATGCAGGTTGTTACACCCACGGAGTACAGTTGCCCGGGTATCCCGCTACCCGCCTGCCACTTAACAACAAAGAGATCTACCCTCTTTGTGCGAAGTACGACTCAGCCCGTCTTCCACTATCCACTGTCGCTACACTTTTGTAAATAGACAATTTAACTAGCTCAGAGAGCGCTCGCTGTGTTATATTCAAGTTGGTTTTCGTCTGAGCTCTATTAAGGACTCCTTCTTTATATAAAACGTCTACTCCATTGTTATGGAATAATTTATTGACTCATTAATATATAACAACCAAAATGACTTCCACAGATACGACAGTTGTTTACTCAGTGTTCGAGCAGCGTGTACACAGGTAGGAAAAATCTTTGTAATTTTATCAATCAGTGAAACAAACAAGCGATGTCTCTAATTAACTACGTCGATATACTTGTTGAGCTTTCTGCTACTCATTTCATCTCTTATTTTGCAGAGAGAATATGACTCTCTCACCAACAAATATACCTAATATAATATTAGATACTAACGAACCCTCACATTGTTTTATAACAGTCAACCTATAAGCTCTAAAATAAAAATCCAGAAGGGCTGCGCCAAGTAAATGTCAGTAAGTCAGCCAATGAAGAAGAGGTATAAAAGATTTACGAGTAAAATCTGAAGCCAGGTTGAGTTCTATAACCGAGTTAAACAAAGTCGATTAACTCCGCAGGCATTATAATCGTCGGTGCGAAACGCGAATGAGCTTTCCTGTGCAATATCCGCACTGGTCCCTCTTCATCCAATTATCCGGATGCGAAACCAATGGGATTACCTACTTCAACAGGAAATGGAAGCATTGATCATGGCGTTCGACATACCACTTTTATCAGAATGTTGTAATAGCCGATACTTAGCTACGTATGTTTTTATCGTGTCGAAATGTATCATACCTCACTAGTCACTAGAGATTTAACCGTTTTGGTTTTCATCAATTGATATTTGCCTGTGTTCATTAACGTAAACACTGAGTGTACTATTTATTTACTTGTTGTAAGTACCTTTCACGTTATATACACAATTCACTAATTTGAGCTTTCTGCACACCTTGATTTTTTGTAAATTCATTTGTTACCTCTTCATTGTTAACTCCCTGTATTCATACGTTTTAATTAATAACATAACTCCCTGTATTCATATGTTTTAACAATAACTAGGTGACGGTTAATGTAACGCCGATCGGAAACGTAGCTGCCGTCATAATGTCGCAGCAAAGTAGGTAACTGCACTCAGGTAATCCGCAGAACACATATTCCTTAACAATATTAACCGCTAAGCTTGGTGGCGAGTGGCGGCTGCGCCAGGCGAGACGTCCCAGCGCAGGCGGCGAACTAGTCCCGTTTCATCCAATTACACGAGTGTTAGCTCAATGGGATTTCACCTGTGTGACGGCATTCCATAGCGCTTACCGGAATACTGGAATGCACATATTTGCTAATTAGTGTGCAGTGTACACGAGTTGATAATGATGAAGTAAGTCTGGCTACAATGTTACAAATATGCACGTCTCAATGTATATGTTAATCCTGTGCGATTTGGCTGGGAAAAAACTTTGTAATCGTACCGCTTGCTTTGTCTTTAAAAGAGTACGAAAAGGAGTAATATGCTCCGATAAAGTTATTATCCTTTTTTTCACATCTGACTAGCACTCTTGTTAGCACATTGTTATTATTTCACAAGTTAGCAGTTGACTGCGAGTGCGATCTCACCCGATGGTAAGTAAGTGACGATGCAGTTGAAGATATTATCGTACTAACGTAATCTACACAGCATCGCGCCCGAACGCTAAAAAGCTTTACTTTTAGGGCGGCTGAAGCCTCCCACCAAACCAGACCTGAACCAAATTACAAATAATGAAAATAATAAATAATTCTTTAAATCTCTACAAACGTAGAACAATTTCGTAATACATGAGTGAACTTTGCTCATAAACTGGGTCAACGAGTAATTGCTTTTGTATCTAACAGCGAACATCCAGCTTTCTCTAATGAGAATTATTTATTATTTTCATTATTTGTAATTTGGTTCAGGTTTGGTTTGGTGGGAGGCTTCGGCCGCCCTAAAAGTAAAGCTATTTAGCGTTCGGGCGCGATGCTATGTAGATTACGTTAGTACGATAATATCTTCAATATTATCGTACTAACGTAATCTACATAGCAACTCGTGTACGATAATATCTTCAATATTATCGTACTAACGTAATCTACATAGCATCGCGCCCGAACGCTAAATAGCTTTACTTTTAGGGCGGCCGAAGCCTCCCACCAAACCAGACCTGAACCAAATTACAAATAATGAAAATAATAAATAATTCTTTAAATCTCTACAAACGTAGAACAATTTCGTAATACATGAGTGAACTTTGCTCATAAACTGGGTCAACGAGTAATTGCTTTTGTATCTAACAGCGAACATCCAGCTTTCTCTAATGAAAATATACCTACTATTGAAGGTAACCAGTGAGTGTCTCGTTTAATTTCTAGAAAGTTACCCTTCACTGTCTATATTGTCAACACGATTTCTATAACAAGTTTGAAGCGAACGTAAAGGTATAATTTAGGGTTGAATAATAATAATTTTATTGAAAAAATCTAAAATTCGTTTCATATGGCTTTTTCGATTATTTTCAAAGACGCAATACCTACCCCATTTTAGGCTCTCCAAATATTATGCTTATCTTTTCTACTTTGCATAACTTATTTCAACAATTCGGTTCCACACCATTTTTTAAATATTTTATTTAAGTCATGCATTGGACTAAACAAGTGATTTATTCCAAGGCAGGGCTTTTTCAGACCTATCACTCAAATATGTCCGATAATAATTAAGGACTAAACTCAAATTACTACGATATAATATTTATTTAATTATATGTATAAGGGGTTTATATTATAGGTATTTTAACGCTTCTGAACAGACTCTAAAAATCGGTCTTTCTCTTTAACCCGTGAACAAAGTCGCAAAATACAAACAGGCTGCTGCAGAACTAGTGTAAAGTAATAATAATAATATTTTTCTTATTAAAAAACTTAACCTTATTATAACACTTATTAATAAACGACGATTCTGGAACACTGTGACCTTTTTTCAACAAATATAACCAAAGCAATGGGAGATGTTTCGACAGTTGATTGATTAATGGCCGCGAATTCAGTACATCTCGACGTTTTTGGGTCAACGGAGTTACCTTCGCGCTGCTACTCGCAGAATCGATTACTGTGACAGACAATTTATACGCGTACACGTCGTATCTGGGCATGACAAGCTTACATATTTTTGGAGCTTCGTATAAGTACTTACTACGAAGAATCCTCGTAGTTTTACTTGTAGTTTAAGATACTATTTGTGACAAAGCAAGGCGCTGCAAAAAAGCAAAAGCAAGGTGCAAATATATTTGCGGAGTACCTAAGTCTAGGTATAGTAATTCGTAAAGGGATCTCCAACTTGCAAGTTTTGCTTAACTCCTCTCAGCAGCTCCTTTTGTCCCTAATCTTATTCAATTCGATTCAAATTATGTTTATTTGCGATTAGCTTAGCAGTCAATTTAAGGAAGGAGGGATGCCAGTATAACACTGCTTTTCCTTTTCACAGAATCCTAATTACCTAACTTCCATCGGTCTTACGGCCTATGTATACCGCACAATATACCTACCGTCAAGTGGGCTTCGGGCTTCGCGACAATCTGATGTAGACTATCCTGTCCATCAGTGGTTGTATGGCACTGTTCTCTATTATAGTAGACAGTTAATTTTTGTGCCGGTACTAAATTGACATTTATTGCTAGTGAGCATCGTTTTGAATGTCATTTTATTTTAGTTCTATGGACGCTCACGCTAGTTTACGCAACAACCAGCGCCAAAATGGCGATAATCAAGAATCTTCTTTTTACGAGTACGTTGACAGTCTGAGGTCCAGCGTACTAGTACATTAGAGGTCAGTGCTGTATGGCCTAAATAAGTTTCAGAAGCCATTTACCTTTTTTCTGGTCTACAGTCTGCGGGGGCGGCGTAGCGGGCGACTGGACTCGCGACTGCAGCGACGCCAGCAGTTTCCGCTTGTGGTTGCACAACTTGGTCAGCTCCGCGCCCGCTGCCACCTGGTACGGCTTGCTCACTACCTGCAGGACAACAAATATACATTTATAAATCCATCATTCATTTCATTCATCATTCATTCACAACTTTTTTCTGGCCTAATCTTATAGCTGTACATAGTATTAAAAAATTTTAGACGCTTTCTATAATGTATAGGCTTGCGCTTGACTACAATCATGTATGATGAGATCTTGGGTGGAGCGCGCTTGCCTAGAAAATGCCTATGTTAGTGGCATGCAGAGTCGTTACTGATTACTTGATAATAATTTTCTCTTCACGTACATAACAAGCACCAACCAATTTTATTGGGAAAATAACTCCAAGGATATTCGTAAATAGCCAACTCCAGCCAAACATTGGTGTTTCGAAGTGTCATATCCATTCGTCAAACAGATCTCACAGCGTCCAATATCTGCAGCCAACAAGCGCTTTGTGGAAGTGTGATTGGGTTCGCCATACATTATGGATGTTCGCACACACAAATTGCGACGTCCTCTCTGGCAGAGCCGTTTCACACTGTTATCACAAATAGGTGAAACCGCTGTGCGCTTTGCTTTGTGTGTATTAGTAGTTTTTCATCACAATTGACAATAGGTAATGCTGTTTCGGTAAAATTTATAATGGAAAAATGGTGAATTTGTTTTGTTCTTATCTATCGGTCAAGACTCAAGAGCGTGAAAGAACGTCATCGTAATTTGGTAAATACTTACTCAAAACAGATATTTCTAAATGTTTTGCATAAGTGTATGCCTGTGCTATAGCTGTGAAGTAAGTTGCAATATACAGATATTGACGATTGTTGCAATAACAGATAGTCGGGTTTCTAAATAATATAATTTAACCTGATTTGTTACTGCTAAAGCTAGTGTTATCTTCTTACGCAGGGTCCGCTGTATACTCGTATGACAGAGTAAGTACCGACTAAGTAAAATTATTTAGACCTGCTAAAAAAGTTTAAGCACCATTTTCTTTAAAATTTACAATGCAAGCAGTAGTGCGAAGTGACGTGACATCCGATACAAGTAAGTTTGCCTTAGATATCTGTGAGTTGTTTGAAGAAATTTGAAATGTTCCAGTTATAAACTCCATACATTTTTTGACATTCCTTGTGATTATATTAGTTTAAGTATCACCTACATATTTTAATTTGTTTCACATATTAAAAAAAAATATAGGATAGTCAGTTCAATAGCACTTCAGAGCCCATCCAGTACACGCATCACAATCACTGACCAGCGAGTCGACATTGTTGACAGCCGCGCGATGACACATTACCGAAGTTAAGTGCATCCTATGCATGGATGCACATTGCACACGTTAAGTGTCGGTATCTGTTGAAAGCATTCGTTACCTATTGTAGGTACCTACTTCATAAATAATTGTAGTGCAGGAAGTATCGTTGTAATTCATTGAGCCATTTAATTTTTTTAAATTTATTATACTGACAGCGCAAAGACATAAAGAACGAATACTTAGCTTGCAAAAATTTTTTGCTGAAAAAAATATACTTAGTAAAAAATTAAAAAAAGGTCAGGTTTGGTAATGGGTCACGAGTATACAGTGTGAAACATTAAAAAAAAATTGTGATTTTGACAAACAAGGAATGAATTTTAGCCAATTTTTTATTAAACAAAGGATAATTTGCAGGGTTTGCAGGCTACATAAACTTACGAAAATTATCCATATTACCGTTATTTTTGTAGCCTCGATAGAACCACGAAGACGCGTCCCACTCCTTGTGAAAAGTTAGGGTAGCTTCCTGGATTGAATTACTTACCTATGAATTAATTAATTTTACACTACTAAAGAGCGTTGTAGTGTAGCTAGATAGAAGGCGCGATCTCGTTCGGCATACATTACGGATGAGCGCGCACTGTGCGTGTGCACGGCGGCGCACGCAAAATTACTTCTCTGCTGCTGACACAGCTGTAGTCATTACTGTACCATGGTAGCAAACTCACGCCAACCACTGCTTGCACTGTGCAGTGTGTTCACATCATTGGTGTACTTTATGCATATTTCACTGGTGTTTTCCACAGTGTCAGTTATTTGACTGTAAAGCAGTAAACCTTTCCATTAGTGTATTTCGGTTTGAACATGATTATTGGTCAAAATGAGACTACGTCATACCCACTGACCTCCATAGAGTACATAGAATATACTCTGGATAGCTGACTGTCATCGTAAAAATGAAGACACTTGATTTTCGCCATTTTGGCGCTGATTGTTGCGTAACCTGGCGTGAGCGTCTATGGAACTAAAATCAAATGACATTCAAACGACGGTCCACTTCCAACAAATGTCAATTTAGTATCGTGGACGCTCGGGGGAGGCGCTTCAAATCGGCACAAAAAATGAACTGTCAAACGTATGGAATCACGAATCCAGAGATACATATCAGTGGTCATACCTAACTGATGTTTTTGGAGGATTGAGCGTAGTATAATATTAATTTTAATGACGAGCGTAGTATAATGGTAATAAAATTGATAATGACGCAAGATCCTGGAACATACTTTACAAGTTCTAGTAAAGTTGTTCTTCGTCTCACATATTTGCTATAAAAAAAATTATATACCCAAGTGTATTAGCTTATAAGATAATGTCTCGACGAGCGATACGTTCATCGTATGTGAGTGATACGTCTGTCCATGGCAGATGCAATGCGTCTCAGGATTTGCATTGCAATGTCATAAGACGAATCTGAACATAATCAAGACAGTAATTTCAGTGCTTGGTGTCAATTCTTATCAATGATTTGAGTTCTATTTAAAATCTATCACGTCTCCTGTTATAAAATATAACTTACTTTGTACTTTTTGCACGCCATTTTGGCAGGATATGTGAACTTATTATATTTAAGACCTAATGTACCTAAGTACCATATTCATGCAAAATAAATGATTTGAATTTTGAGATATTTCCTTTAATTTGAAATGTTTCGCTTATTACAAGTAAAGTCAAACGGTGGCCTTCATAATTCATTAACTGTAAACTTGAGTTCATTCTTTAACCGAACTCGGTCAGTGTGGGTTTGTTTTAGTGTAAGATAATGTTAATATGCCTGCAAGCTGCAACCGTTGCAGTTATTAAACAACAGACCATTTTAAGTTAACTTACAAACTTCAAAGTCTGGTAATCATCAGCTAACACCCCGCACTTGTTTAGCTGTTTACACCCATTACTTGGGCGTTGCGTTTGCGCGCTCACTTTAAACGCTTCTGTGGTTTACGCCATTCGCTCCTTGACATTATGCACTTACGAACTTATCCCAACAATGTTTATTGTATGCGAAAAACGTGCAAATATGCAATTTAATAAATAACCGGGAAAGCGAGGCTCGGTTTCGTTTGCTTCGTAGAGAAAATTGGCAACAAAATAAAAACAACACGTTTGGTTGGCAAAAATCTCTGTAAACCTATATGTCTCCAGTCTCTACACCAAAGGAAACTTAGCATCTTTTGTATCCCAACATTTTGGTGTAGCAACTGCCGACATAAAAGAATGAGAAAGGAAAAATGTATGCTGATCATCATAAAAAGGTGCTTATACCTAAGTGTCATATAATAAAAAAAATACTTTAGAAATTTCATTAACTATAGTGATGTGTGAAAAAGATTCGTAGAATGAATAAATTATACTAACGGAGAAGTAAAATAAATAATTAATTGTGTAATTTCAAGGTATTCATTGCCACATAAACTTGATTAAATAATATGTTCTTAATTAAGTACGTATGAAAATTCGGAGAAGTAGAAAGTTGCTGTTTTAGGAAATGCATATTATAATGCAGCAAACTTTTAAGGATTCCTAGGTACGTAGGTATTTGAGGACGCGAAACCTTACAAAATAACAGGGATCACTGACCGCGACGCGATAATTTCAAAGAAAAGGAAATGCTTCTTTTTATTCGCGAGTTCAAAAGTACAAGAATTAAAATACTGCAGCCGCATTTTGTCGCATTATGATTTAAGAACTGCATTCGAAAAGCGCACTTATGACGAGTGCGGTAAAGTCGGTACACTTGCAGCGCGATTTAAGAGTCCACGCCACTTATTCTTTTAAAATCAACTGACAGGAAGCTCGGCCAGAACTTTATTGGACTTCACTTTCTTGTACGTATTTAATGAGCTGCCATTTTTATTTTACAACGTTTTTAATAAAATATTGGCTTTGTAAAGGCAGAAGATTAAATTTTTAATCAACGGGACAAAATGTTGGTGAAAAATATTTGCTTCTCTTTTGAGCTATTCGTAAAGGGACAGAAAATAACTTTTCATCACTTTATTTAAAAGCTTTGTTATATAATATCCCTGTTATGATAGATTTAATGAAAACTATAGCTTTCATAAAACTGTTATTTAATGTTAATTTTTTCTTTGATTGCTAACCATACTAAGGCGCTAAGCGACTATAATATTGAGGTCAATTTATAGCAACCTATGATAAAGTTAACACGACGTTTTTCTTTGTCTACATAATTAGCAGGAAATGTCTTGCCTCATTCGTAAATTCATTCACTACCGACTTCGTCTACTAGTCCAAACCGCTGGACGCAGAAATCCAAGATTTTGCAGAGGTTTCCTATATAACGTAGAAGAAACTAAGGATTTGCTAATCTAGGCTAGGCATATTATATCAATTAGAAAACGTAACCATTATATTGGTTATTATACACTCTCTCGTTAATTATCTTATTTGCATTTATACCATGTCATTTATGCGAATTAAATCAATAAACTGAAGTAAATTGGTTCAGAAGCAGAAGCCTAATTAATAGTCGGGGCATGTACAGCTATTAGCTACGCATAACGACGCATAGCCGTGAATCTATGTGCATTGTTCACGCTTATACCTTAATTTACTACTAGAGGGCAACGCAGTTTGGCTCGCGTGATCTCGGTACCCCCTTCTGATTGAATTTTCTTTCTTAGCGAAAGCCAAGCCACATGTAAATGGTGAGCTGATCTGATGATGGAACCGGAAGTTAGACATAAGAACTCAGTAGTTAAACGACACAACCCGAGTCGAGTTTGGGCTCGTTTGATTTGTCTCGATGGGTAGGTACTTTGGTCCTAGATGGTAACCAGAGTCTGCTGATGGAGCTGGAACATGGCCATAGGAAGTCGGTAATTAAATGACATAACCGCATCGAGTTTGGAACCTTTGACGAATACATAATTTGGTGTTAGATTGTTACCAGAGTCTAGTGATGAACCTGGAAGATGACCATAGGAATTAGGAATAGGATCTCAGTGATTTAACAACATAACCGCATATAGTTTGGGCTCTCTTGATTAGTCTTGACGAGTACTTCGGTGCTAGATAGTGGGTGTGGTGCTGAGAAGAATACGGATGAAACGTGTAAAAGTTTTTTTTTTTATGATATTATAATTGAGAGTACAGTGTTGTACACAGTAGAACCCTGACGCATATACTTAGGGAACCTGACCTTAATCTAGATAGACAACTCATAGTCGAATGCATCAGTTAATTTGCGGGATTCATCAGCGTGTCATGTTCAGAGAAGGCGCGCCTGGCGTGGCGTCCATCAGGTTGATTGTTTCCGGATAATGACAATACCCCCCATTCCCCCACTCCCTTACCACCACTACAGATAACAGAGTATACCAACCAAGGTGCTCCGCTCTCCCCATCTAAAAGTTTTATTAATTTTACCATAATCAACTTTGTCCTAACTTTGATTTTATTGTTTACCCCTTGAAACTTTAAGCTTTATTAAATCTTATCGTTAATCGACAAAATAACAAATGACGTTAAAATGGAATACTATAAATTGTGACTTACGTAATACAACAATTTCAGAGATATATTAACACAAGACGATTCGGAGTCTTAATTTAAAAGCGATGGGTCACAGCTCTTTTTATTGTAGATTGGCTAGAAATATCTTATTCACTCTCCCCATGGAGGCTCCATAGGCACTAGGTCAAACTATCGGTTTAAAGAGCTTTATTTCTCAAACTATGTGTCAAAGTATCTCTATTATAAGGCAAACCATGGATAGATAGAATATTTGGTACTGCCAAAAGACAAAATACACGCACACATATCACACCGTATATTAACAAGGCGGGCCTTTTGAAAATGGAGGCACGTAGAAGACTGCACCTTGCCACGCTGCTCTTCGGAGTGCTGAAATCCGGAATCCCAGAATATCTGCGACTAAAGTTGATGTGGCGTAGTGACAGGTCAGAACGCAAATCTAGATCCGCAAACTTGTCAATGCCAGTTCATAAAACATCAGCATTTACAGGAAGCTTCAAGTTTGCGGCTACTAAGTGCTGGAATGACTTACCGCCACCGCTTAAAATGTTGGGACTTTCTGTTGGGACCTTTAAATACAAACTTAAAAGCTATCTCTTAGCCCAACAAAAGCTGATAACATAGATCAGTCCAGCACTTATGTACGTATTTGCTACTGTACTGTAAATTTGTGTCTCATTGCGCCGTTAATAATATTATCGTTTTTTTATTTATTTATTTTTATTTAATCTTTTTTTTTTAACTTTAATAATTTAAATGTTGTTCAGATTGTTATGCATGCCTTTTTTTTTGAGTATTTAATTGTTACTATGCTTTTGTTTTAACATTTAATATTTTGCGGGGAGTCGTGGATTGCGGGTCTCGTCCGTGACCGCACCCATCTTAGGCTCCACTGAAAATCAGCGCTGCAGCTTGCTGCAGCTTAATGCTGAGTGGAGACCTATGTTTGGTCACGCCCTTGTGTTAATTAGTTTTTTAAGTCTTTTCTTATAGTACTAAGTATTATTTTGTGACCATTAAGTTGTGACCAAATAAAAAGTATTTCTTTCTTTCTTTCTTTCAAAATACTCGTAAGTTTAATTTTCATGGATAGCGGGAACCCTATCTATTACCATCTATTGATAATAATGTGTTTCCTGCGAGTGTAGGTATATTATGCATAGCTTATATGCGCACAATCGCACTGATGAACGTTCCAGCAGATGCGAGTACCTACGCAACCGTGTGCCATGTGCCATGTGCCGTGTGCTCGCTGCTGTAATGGCTGTCAGTGCTGCCACTAATTAATAGATACATTCCCTCGCTGAATAATTCATTGTTACACGAAACACGTATCTGTGTGCATCGCCCGTGAATTATTAGGTTTCTAATCCGATATGTGTAGTTGGTTTGGTGACTGTTTGAAAATTACTAATAGCTCAACTGAATAGTAGACAGTAGCAGATTGCTTTACAAAAGTCTTCCATACTCAATGAACTATAGAGAAGGCAGTAAATACTTGAGTGGTGCTGTGTACCTACTGTGTAGAGTCAAACAGATTCACTTGATAAGTTTTGTGGAGTGCAGACTAAAGAGCGAATAAATGTTTTGTTCATTGACTAATCAACCACATTGCAGGTTTGGTCCTCTCATAAATGAAAGAAACATCACCACAGAATATCAAAATTATGACCCTACATGCAAGACAGGAACCCAGATACACAGTATCGTAATGGAAAAAAGTTATTATTATTAAACTGCCGAGTAAATCTACGAGTAACTGTGTATACTTACTTTTGAAGTACTACTTATTTGCCGACTCATGTATGTCATTTGTCACGTATGCCTGGACATTTAACCACAGATGCCATTGTTTCCAAAGCGTTACGAGGTCGTAGGTAAGGTTGGCTTTATGAATTATGATGTCTGCGCTCCTCTATTAACAAGCAAGTTGCGAGTAATTTTTATACAAGCGGCAATACAGTCAGTAAGTCGTTACTAGCTGGCATAGGAAATTTAAAGAAAATAGTATGCGCCAGTTAATCCAGCAAGAGACTACGAGCCTGTCACTTCGATTTTAATATGATATATACCTAATTTTTAACTATTTCATTAGGTATGAGCCAATGACGAAGTACGCTGTTTAATCAATGGTAAGAGCCATGAGGACACTGACATGATGTCTAACCCAAGTCAACAAACCACGTTAGTTTCTATATCATTAGATATATAGGAGCATAGATTATTACTAAGTATATGAACCCGAATAACACCACAGCATGATCGAAATATGCACGAGTTACAAATGATTTGGTATTTTGAATAAATGGAGACATCGTAGTTCACAGGATTTATTTCTACAAACTTTATGTGGGACAAATTATAATCGGTTAACTAAATTAACAGTTCAGTCTGCTTTCACCGAATGGTTCCCGTTTTCCTCTAGTTAAGTAATTAGGTTAGATACTAGATGAATAACATCTTCGTTTATTCCACAAACTTCAATGATCCCGTTTATCTTGTTAATGCGTTTGTTGGGCGCTAATTAAACGAAGTAATGTTTACCGGTACTCTAGTTTTTTCTCTTTATGAAGTAGGCACGCTGAGCTAACATGATAATCGTAAATCAATGAACGTGTTATTAATTGCCTAGTATATGAATATCGCCGACTTTTAATAACATTATGTTAAGGAAACGCATGCTACCAAACTTTTATTTAGTACTCTATCATTAATTATTATTATCAATGCCGGTTAAAAGTATGCATAACATTAGGTACATCAAAAACTTGTAGCGTGGCAAAAAAAAGGATAAAAATATGAAGGCGCCACTTTAGCATTACAAATTCAAGCGTAGGAAATATAGCTATTCAAGAATTCAAAATATTTAATGATAATATTCTATACCTACTGAGTATAAAATAGGAGCATAGCAGTTTTATTTTATTGTAACTTGTATCATAACAACAAAAATTAGTTACGTTTCAAGACGCCAAGCTACAACCAAGGACCAACTTGTTTTCGAAGAGGCGTAAAAACAAATTTATTTCAATGCAGCGTATACAGGCGTGTAAATTTTAAATAAAAGACCTCCCGAATTCCCGATCCAATTTAGCAGGTGTCCGTTACACAAGTTAACACTATAGGTACACTACACATGCCACAATAAAATGTGTTTAGAGACAGTTGGCAGGACACGGTCCGCCAATCCGATGGCGAGATAGGGGCCCGAGGCGGCTTCGCTACCTTTTGTTTATTGACCATTGTGAGATCTACCGATGCCAGAAGAATGGCGCAATATACAATGAGGCATATCGCATGAGAGCCCAGAGCTCCTTCAGATTGTAAATTGTAATTTCCCACCGGGTATAATCGACAGCGGATAGTGTGAGGTAACGGTAGTAACTATAAATTATTCTCAAGTATTGGGAGCACGTTAAAAGGAACATGGTTACGATATAAATAGAAGGAATGAGTATCCCTACTAATATTAAAAATGTTAATGTACTCGTAGTTACGATTTCACGCCTTAACCACGGGACCAATTTATATGAAATTTGGCATAGAGATAATATAGACTGGAGCTTGGGTAAGGACGTAGGCAAAATCCATAATACCTGTGGGATTTTTAAAAAACCCTATACACCAAACAGTAATGTATAGCGACAGCTATGGCAGATTGCTTTGGCAAACTACGTTGAAAGTAGGTATAAAGGTTGGAATAGGAAGCGGGAACGGGAACATGAAATTTTCATTTTCATCGTGATTACTGAAAAACAGAATTTCGCGCGGGCGGAGCCGCGTTCAAGAGCCAGTTATATTATAAAACGCTTGTCGTTTTTGATGCGAACAAACATGGGAAAACTGAAAAACGGATATACTATAACTTTACTACCTAGAATAAGACCAAAAACGCTTTTAGTTAGAATACTCAACGGAGCCAAAAGTATTAAAAATTATTTTTTAAAAAAATTGAACCGACTTCAAAACCACAAATAGGCACTCAAAAGCGAAAAATAAATTAATATAATTATTATAACCGCTACTACCCACTCATCTATTTTGAAGTCGGTGCCAGCGAAGCGACTTCAAAATAGATGAGTGGGTAGTAGCGGTTATAATAATTATATTAATTTATTTTTCGCTTTTGAGTGCCTATTTGTGGTTTTGAAGTCGGTTCAATTTTTTTAAAAAATAATTTATTTTACCCTTTTTAGTGCAAAAAAGTTTTTAAAGACAAGCTTTTATGATCTAGTTGCCACGTTTTAACCAAATTTAAAACGGACTATCACAATAAAATGCATGTACAATAATCACGGAAAATCCTAAATACCGATATAGGGATTAAACAGAGAACCTCTTTTTTTGACGTCGGTCAATTAAAACATATATTTCAGTCAACTTGAGAATCTCCTTCTCTTTTGAAGTCCGATAAAATCTACACTGTACACTATTATACCGATCGCAAGCGATTTACTATTTTCCGTTGAGGAGTTCCGCTCTCCATCTCCGAAGATATTCATTAAATCTCGACGAAATTAAATCGAGTCTACCTGTGATGTATGGCCTATCTAACAAAAAAAGAATCATCTAAATCCGTTTAGCTGAACTCGAGATAATCGCGAACAAACTTAAATACAAATATGTCGATCAAACTAAGAACCTCTTATTTTTTTAAGTCGGTTAATATACTAAAACCTTCTCCAGAATGTAACAAATACTTTCCTGAAAACCGCATCAAAATCGGTTCAGCCAAACGTGAAATAATCGCGGACAAACATACATACATACATACATACATACCCACATACATACATACATACGGGTCGAATCTTTCTTTTTTTGAAGTCGGTTAAAAATAACAGATATTATGACAAACAAAAAAAGTCGATATTTAAAAAAACTGTATGACATTTGAAATGTTTAATGTCAAAATTGTGCTATTCATGAACGATTTAGCCATTTCCTTTTCAATTTGCGAAGTACGTAAGTTAAACGTTCAGTGGGCGACGCAATGTTTGCACGTCGTTCGACCAGAATGAAGATTATCCGGAGGGGAAAGTCGGACCTCTTTGTGGCCACGTATCTTTTCAACAACAAGATAATTACGACTGCTCTTGCAATTTGTGGTAACGTAATAACTAAATAATATATTATACTCGTTACTCCTTACATGCATAGTTAGTCGTATTAGCTCCACTACACTTTGAGCAGTTGTTACACGTGGTATCCTTACGTTGGGTTCTGATCATAATAATCATCGGTAACAAGAAGTTATTTTGCGGTTGTATGTTATTGACTAACCATGATTTCCGTATAGGTATGTGAAAACCTCTAGTTAATTGGGCTGATTTTTTAATCGCCAGATAATAATCTTTTTCAAGGAGTATCTACATAAAACATATTGACAGTTTTGTATGACATAACATGTTTCTTTATTCCTTAGATTCTTTTTCTGGCTTTTAAAAAATCAGCCCTACACAGTTGTTATTTGGAACGAAGACTCGGGGGTCACAGAAGTCATGCATGAAATATATACTCAGCAATCAGCACACACAAGTAGAGACAAGTTTGGCACCAATAAATGTCACCATTAATTAGTGGAGTGTTCATGAGTCGGACAAATTGCACAACGCTGCGTCGCGTCCGCTGCACCGCGCACGTCACGTCGAATGTCGAGTTATGCATATTTAACGAGTTATTATGAATGGGGTTTTGTATCCCATTCAAAATTAACACTAACATTTATATGAAAAAAAATAGCAAGCCACCTACTCTCAGACCTACTGAATGTACACAGAGAATTCCATAACAATCGCTCCAGCCGTTTCGGAGGAGGTTAGTCTTTAGGATATGCACAAGAAGTTGGGAGGTACTTAGATAAAAGAAAATCCAAATAAACCATGATACAAGGAGGTAAAACGTAAAAAGTAAAAGGAGAAAGGTGAAAGAAGTTGGTACACAAACTAGAAGTGATGTGCACTTCTACTTCTTTCACCTATTTTGAAAGATTTTGAGTCTTATACTTAAAAATAGATAACAATAGATCTTATCAAAATTGTAGAGATACAGTAAAGTTAAGAAAAGTATCAGACGCGTTTGATTACATGTAAATAACGTAACGAACAGTAGGTAATCATTCAGCTAGTTGAAAACCGTTTTTAATGGCTGAGAGACATAAAATGATAATACGTAATAGCTAATCTGATTTTCCTGTTCATGAAGATATCTGCGTTATAGCTAGTTTTTATAAGACAAGTTAGTATAGGTATTCTGGCATTAATAATGTGGCATCAGCACTGCGCAAATTCGTTTTGCCATTCTAGGCGGATAAAGGAGAGGTGAAACATAAAGGTCATGATTTATTGAAATGTACACGATCTTTCTCGTTATTATATTAAACTATCCTTGTACTTTATCTGATCTAAATATACAACAAGCCCCTCAAAAGTTTGAAATTGGTTTTTACTTTTATAGATATAAGGATTAAAATTATAGGAAATTGTATCTCGCTGTGTGGTCCACCGTACTTTGCTAGGTCGCCACTTTCACCTCACTCTATGAGAAAGTCGCCATCGGCGATTAGGAACGTGTTAAAAACAAGTTTTAAGCTCACTATATCTATACCTACACTGACTGAGATATTGATACTTAATTTGTTTAAAAAAACCTGTTACCTATAATCTTATGATCCTCGACGTTAATATAGTTATCGAACCGCTCAAAATTATTATCGATAACAATATTCACGAAACTGATTCATATAACAAGATAAATAATATTTCTCATCACATAAATCATTTCAGAGATAAAAATAAGGCGATTGACGTTGCATTATTTATACAAAGCATTGTTATTACGGAGTCACGACGAGGAACCAAATACGATTGACCTCGATCGATCTCTTAAATGTCACTTGAAAACACGTTGCCACGCGGAAACGTCAGACCTTAAGCGAGAGGTCAACGGAGAAATGCCATGGTAACAATGGCGGACCTTTCGCCGATACCGATCATCCGAATAAAAAAATAAAATGTTCACAGGTAAAGACATCACGACTCTGTGTTGTTTCGCAAAAAATATAAGACAAACACCCTGTTTACGATGTGTATTTTGTACAAGTGCAAAGTGTTGCATAAGGTATAGTATCGGGTGCAGTAAATAATAAAATAATGGTCTATAAACGTCCGAGTGAGGCTGTGAACGTGTGGCTGAGATGATATCGCAGACACTCGGAATCGACGACTGCCTCACGACTGTCCGCCACGATGTTGATGGAGCTGACAATCCATTGCAACACCTACTCAACCTACTGGAATTGAATCCCTTTTTATGCACATACATTTGATAGTTTTTGTCCTGGAATTTCTATTTTCCCGACATGGTTTCATAAACTTTTTCCCAGTCAGTCTTTCTAGAACCAAATACCATTCAAATCTTTAGACGCGTGAATGTTACTTAATTAAATACACATTCTCTAAACGTACAAAATGAGCAAGTATCTACTTCATTAAAATTGTACCTACAACCTGAATTCTCAAAATCAGACCTAAAATTAAAAATCATATTGTAACAATTACACCACACACGCTTATTTACATTGTGTAATATTGTAACATTGGAAATTAGTTACGGACTCTTTAAATCCAGCATAACAAGTTGTTTATTACAGATTTAATTATTGAAATTGGATTATAAGAAATATTTATAGTTATACATTTCAGCAATTCTTGAATACTTATAGAACCCCACTTTGAATCTGAATGGTGCTCGAGCACCTCTCCGGTGTAGCGTCGAAGGAATT
The DNA here is from genome assembly GCA_963855885.1 of Coenonympha glycerion. Classification (NCBI taxonomy): domain Eukaryota; kingdom Metazoa; phylum Arthropoda; class Insecta; order Lepidoptera; family Nymphalidae; genus Coenonympha; species Coenonympha glycerion. The sequence continues at coordinate 3,578,047 of OY979638.1, read as the reverse complement.
CTATCCATCAACGACAAGATAGAAAGAGACACCGATGAATCGATTTAACGTTACTGAATGTGAAATCGAGATCTCAGCGAATGCATCTCAAGACGAATGCTCCGAACAAAGAGGAATCGATGAAAACGGGCGAAGGGGGGGTGTCGGGTGCACCGACCTCCTCCCGGCCACGGTGCAATTTGTACATTTCAAGTGCACACAAAGCCGAGGCGAGGAGGTCGCAGCAAGCTTTGACAGAATTAACTTGTCCGTAGCAACTAGCAACTAGCAAGCGACTAGGTAGGCATCACCTATATTGAATATCGCGGCCGAACGAGACGGAATCTTAGATGCATGCATATTGCAACTGCATTCAGCGCCTCTACTCCCTATAGTACAATGGCTTATGGCACCATAGAGTATAGAAACCTTCTCAGAAACATTCCTTGTTGAATTTAATTTGATCCTAAATATTCACAGCAATTTCCAATTTGGTTAGCTATAGGTACTTAATGGTGAACGAAACTTGAACTTAATTAGATTCATAAGATTCAGTTAATGACGAAAAATTTACTTACGAAAATTTTCAATTTACAAGAGTTAAAACTGTAGCATCTAAAACACATGATAAGTACACAAGCTTAGTAGTTTACATATGATCAAGTGCACTGGTTTCGTTTTTAGCACTATGGAAAAGCGTTAAAACCCAGACTAACAATTTAAAATCATTACGCACAGGGTGTGATTTGTGAACAACATTTTTAAGATAGTGATCTAAAATTAAATACTTTGAGATACTATTTTGATATCAAAACATTTCATAGCATCCAAGACATTGTTCTTAGTACCTAATACTCAATTATTTTGTTCTTACGAGTAATAAGTGGTAGATAGTACCTACTTCAAAAATGTCCATCGAGATGAGTACGCGCGGTAAAAATGGAAGGATAAACATGTTTTGGTGAGATTATCAAAACAAACAAAGCATGCGTGAGTTGCGTTGCGAAGCCATATGTAAATACAAAGATATTTAAACGATAATGCATATTAGTAATGACGTGAATAAAGACGAAACCGTTTGTAAATCAGTACAGAGAATTTTCATAAACTGTATTATTTTGTGCCAGTACTTTTAATTCAAAAATACTTTTAACTCTTTCTAATAGAATTTGACATATAAATAAATCTGCATAATCTTCCAATGTACTCGTAGGTAGATAATAAAGCATAATTATTTTCGATAATGTCCTACTAAGATAGAGTACGAGTATACGAGGTACTGTCCTGTTATTTATGACTAGCTACCAGATCTTAGAACAAATTGTAAAATATTTTTTTCAGCGATTTCTTTAGCGACTCTACATTTTAGACAAATCTCTAATCTGCAAGCCAAAGTAGAGCAAGCTATAACCACGCATTCGTTAGGCAGTGAGTGTGCTCTGAATAACTATACAGAAGAATGCCTACAAGGGCCTTTTAATAGGGCACCGCAATTCCATAAAAAAGGTACAATCAAGTTAATATAACTTCTTTCAACATAATAACAGCAATACATTTTTAATATCTGCCTAACCTACTTCAATAATACGTATACTAAATATAAAAAAGTTAATGATTGATTATAATTTATTAATTAGAATCAACCATTTATAACTACACAAACACTACAAAAAATCTTTGACTTTGAAATCATATGATTTATTTTTGTTCATGTAATTTATAATCATTATGCATCTGTGCCTTATTGCTTAAATTGGTTTGAAATTTGAGGCATTTTGTCAAGGTGAAAATTAAAATTAGCTTATAAATTTTAACATCTTAACTTTATAACGAAAATGGAGCATGGATCCCGACTGCGTAGTGCTCACGACATTATAATAAACAAACCACGAACCGCATATTACGGTAGTAAGAACATAACTTTTGAAGGAGCACTTATGTACAATAAATTACCTAATAGTATCAAAACAATAGAGAAATTTAACATTTTTAAGAAAAAATTAAAAACTTTTGTAATTGATAACATTTGAGTCCGTCCCTGGCGAGCAACTATTGTAGGAACGAACACTGAACATCTTTTGTTATGCCTACCCTGCTTTGCAATTTTTTACTGTGTACCGCTAATTCCACTGACTGTGTTGCTATCGCTGTCATTTCATATTACCACATTTGTATTTTTTGTTAATATTTCTCATTAAGTGAAATGTATATAATTTCTTTTGAGAATAATAAAGTTCTTTAACCACAATTATTATATATGAAGGTACGCGTTTTGAAACTGACTTGACAAAAATGAATATTTTTTTTAATATAAAAAATTGTGAAAACTATTACGAAACGTTTACATCAGCTTACAATGTATTCTTTAACAGCCTTGAATCTATAGTTAATTCTTTATGACTTAGCAACGGGGGTAACTATACTTTTTGTAACATACGACGAAGTGAGAGTGAGGGAGTGAATGATAAGACGTGAAGATGCAGTCATTGAAGATTTTTTTTTTTACACTCTACAAGTTAGTACTTGACTGCGATCTCACCTGATGGTAAGTGATGATGCAGTCGAAGATGTTAGCGTACTAACTTGGAAGGGGTAAGTTAAGTCACCCCAACGGTTTCTACACAGCATCGTACCGGAACGCTAAATCGCTTGGCGGTACGTCTTTGCTGGTAGGGCGGTAACTAGCCACGGCCAAAGCCTCCCACCAGACTAGACCTGAGCCAATTTAGAAATTATAAAATTCCAAAGTGGCCCGTGGCGGGAATCGAACCTGCGACCTCCCACTCGAATCCGAACGTGCGTCCCCTGCGCCACGGAGGTCGTCAAGATAATATAAAAGGGCTATAAAGCAATTCATCAACACGATACTTTTTATTATAATAATAAATAATCGGGCAATTTTTGAAACAAAAACAATACGGAATGCCCGCAGTAAACGGACCAAAACATGTTCACTTTCACATTGTTCACATTACTCATATGCACGACGTTACGAGTTTACGAGAAACCAGTTCGTATGCGATCACCGAATACTTACCTATATCTACTATTACCTATACCAAGTACCAATACGGATTATTGTCTTGAAAGGAAATCATTTATATCTCACAGGAAAAGGTTTCGATATACGATTGTCTGTCAATTAATTCGAGTTGACTCATACCTTCGTTTCATGTCGTGAAAATAATTATGATTTTTCCTGATGGCAATGTTTCGATAAATAATAATGTTTAATCTTAACTTTAGCATCCTTATTGTGGAGCTACATTAGTGGATATGCCAATATTCATCGCGTTGTATAGGACTCACGTTTTGTACGAACGAAACGAACCTTCAAGCTATGTATTTAAGGATTAATTTACTAATGAAAACCACGACAATGCGATAACTATCGGCATTTCCCGATAGTGTAGCTGCATCATTATAATAAGTACACCTCCAGCATTTTTAAACCGACTTCAGAAAAGGAGGAGGTTCTCAATTCGTCGGAATCTCTATTTATTCTTTTACCTCCGAGCTTTACCTACTGGATGTGGTTGACAGATGTCATTTGCATAGTACTTGTTCAGCAGGTATGTCCCACGTCACCCTATCTGTAAATTGCAACGTAACAGGAAGTTGATAACAACGATGGATATATTGTTTGTAGTAGTTCCCTTATATTTTTTGATGGCTGAATATTTCAAACTGACACACCCGATAATTATATCCATTTATCTCTAATTTTAAACATTTAAACACCATTGAAACACAAAATATATATATTACTTGCATAACTGTAAGCAATAGATTGTGTCATATCTACGTGTCTAATAGTTTAACAAAAAAAATTTGCAAAAGATTTTCTAGAAACACGTACTCAGAGCTTTATAGCGAATAAAATGTTCAAGGTTCATACAGCAAAAAGTATGAAATGCGATATTTAGAGTTTCTGAGAATGCAAAAAATAATAATAAGTCTTATAATAAGGAGCCGCAGAAAACGTCGATATTTTTAATCTTTATTCGTTAAATGTTGGCAGATAATGTTATTTTTTGCGTCAGATATTCATACATCTCATAAACTAGTCACAACGATTCAATGCGGTATAATTTTATATCATCATGCATTAATCATTACTCGTAACGCGCAAAGAAACGAAAAATTAAACTCCGTATTGACAACACCGCTATAACATCTCATATTTTTTTGTTTTAAATAGCGCCATAAACATTCGCAAATGGTTATAAATGACACATTTGTAGACGAAAAAGATGGTCGCAATAAAAACTAAAATTATATTATCTGTACGGTAACAGCGGCGTCTGCCGAATTATTGTGAACGAAAGATAAATCTTTTAACATTCCTGACACATAATATAGGGAATGGAATAATGTTATTGCTGAAGCACAAATAGCAAACAACTTCTGGTTTAAGGGGCCTGTGAACTACAATGTCTTCATTCATTCAAAATAACAAATCATTAGTAATTCGTGCATATTTGGATCATGTTGTGGTGTTATTCGGATTCATATAGTAATAATCTATGCTCCTGGCCATATTTGGTTCGGAAATACTTCTTTAAAACGAAATAATGATCAATTTTGATCAAAATTTTTATAACTTGCGACGTGAGATAGTGTTGTTTTTTATTACAAAACAAATAAGCAGAAAACATGTCCTCTTTGACATAAAAATAAGCAAACCTTAATTCGTTTACAATTTCGTTTAACAAAAGTATTTCGGAACCAAATATGGCCAGGAGCATAGATTATTACTATATGAACCCGAATAATACCACAACATGATCGAAAATTGCACGAATTACAAATGATTTTGGTATTACGTTTGTATAGGAGACACCGTGGGTCAGCAGACTCTTAAAGTATTCTATGAGATATCATGTATTATATTGTAGTAATGTGTAAACAATAACATGGTTATAAATGAGACATTTGTAGACGATGAATATATAAAAACTAAAATTAAATCACCTGTAGGTACAGCAACCGTAACTACTGCCGAATACATGAAGGATGAAATCTTTTGATATTTCTGAGACATAATTAAGGGAGCTGAAGCACAAAATAAAGCAATTAGCAAGTTAGGGTATTCTATAACGGGTAACTAAATACTGTATAACATGTAAACAAAACAAAAACACTAGTGCGGAAAGTTCTCGCTCCTGTAAACATCACTGAACAAGAAAAAAAGAAAAAGCAAATAGCGTTTACCTTGGGATCAAAACTGAACGCTGTCTCCGGTCTCAAAGGGCAGGGCAGGCCGCACTTACAAGTGCCCGACGTCTGCAAGTAGTCCCGAAGTTGCGAGAGGTTACTCAACGCGGTTCCGCTGGGGCTGTAACCAAACAAAGCACTTGAGCATCGAAAGAAAACCAGATGCGAAAACGGAAAATGCCAACACGATAAAGGATTTTAACGAAATATTACCAGCAGTAAGCAATACCTATATGAAATTGTATTTTCTCAGATGCTGAAGACTGAAAGCATACGTTCATCGAGAAAATATAATTCATAGCAAGTTTTCTAACTACTGATACAGATTATATTATTAATTTTATCACGTAAACTTTTAATGCTAGGATTTATCTACTCCTGCGCGTCTCGAATATCGATTCGAGAGAATGGAAATGCATTTGCTGAATGCATATTATCGAATAACTAGTTATTTGACCATCCGTATACAAAAATAGAATTTACTAAAACCGAAAAAAGCTATTCTAATATTAAGAAGGCCTGTGTTATAAACCCAGAAAATTTCAATCAGCAAACTGTTAAATACGTTATACGAAACGATTTTAACCTAAATTGCTGAGCAAACGTGGTAGACGCGCGGTTCAATTAGTAAGCATTTGATTAGTAGAGAATTGAATGCTTGATACGAGCCGGTTAAAGTTGTATTGAGTCTTAATATGGAGCGCTAGAACGATAAGCATGTCTGTATAATTTGTAATAGTAATCAACTTGATTATACACATTAAAATTATAATACGTCCGTTATCCGCACAAATATATATATTTGTGCGGATAACGGACATATTACAGTAATAAAACACATTGACAAGAGACAAATGGCATTTAAACATTATAATCACTAAAATTGGCTGGTTAAAAATAGCACAATAAAAACAAGTCAACAAACGAATACAATAAGTATAAATAATTATAAACGTAGGTAATTACGAAAAACTGTAAAAGAAAACATATAAGTCATTTAAAAGTCACTATTATACACTTTCAACATAAGGATCACGTTATTTATAATGCCATTGTGTGCACGATCCACCGTCTGATCATAGTCTAGACTCTAGACTTTACTACTAGTAGAGTCTGGAGCAAGCATACCAACAAAACAATCATTATGATGCACCGGTTGTGACTTGTTAACGATCATTTCCTCCTTCAACGAGGTTACAGATTATTGAAATGACTAAATAATAATGGGTATAAATAATTCAATCGGACGATATGAGACAAGAGAGATTTTAACATAAGGTTCTGAGTTTACGTATAAACTAAAAATACGAAGGGGGTCAAAATTAATCAATACATAATAATTGAAGGCTGAAATACAGTTCTGATAAAAAATTATACGTAAGAAATGGTAACTGAAAACAAACTGGAAGAACTCTTACTATACCTAGGACATATTAGTTTTTGTTATTGAATACGAAGTTGCACAAAAAATACACTATTAATTAAAGGAGTACCTACGCTTTATTTATTACACGTATGAGACAGCAAATTAACTTAATGCGACATCGCAGATCCAAAACGATTTCCAAAGAACGTAACGAACATACCTACGTTCAAAAAAGATTAAAATCTAAGAGAGAAAGAAAGAAGTTAAAAGTTTTCTTGCACAAGAGAATAAATTAAGCTCTTGCGTAATCGTTTTTTAATTCCAGACATGCCCAAAGTTAGTCAATCAAACAAGAGAATCAAGATTACGTGATTGCGAAAGCCGAGTCGAGTCGGTGGTCTTTTTTTGCAAACTTAGTGAAAATCGTGTAGCATTACATACCCCAGCTATGATAAATATTCCAAAGGAATTTAATCGGTAAAACATTGAGGTTAAGTTGAAAAATACCTTTCTGGATGTCTGAGCCTCGATGAAAATATCTTATTGGTAAATTGTTCAAGCTAATTGCGCGATTTTCTTGCCCGTGTCCGTATTTTTAATTTTGATAGAATCAATAACGTACAAAAAATAGAGAACCAATTGCTGTGGGCCTTAGAACTAAATTATCCAAGCATACGATTACGACTACCAAATACCTATACGTATTACGTACTAATGATGATCTAAGTACTCAGACATTTTAGATGGAAGAAGGATCAACGTGGAAAGATATTAACGGCCCATTATCCCGGTTTTTAGCGACTACGCCACTTTTCAAAGCAATTCAAAGTCATGAAAAAATTGTTTTTTTTCACTGTTAAAAATACATATTAAAGATACATGCTTTATCTCTATAATGGCCTCATGAAAACACGATAAGTTAAACTTGCCTCGATCATAAAAATTTTTGAAAACAGGTCGTTTTTGTTCATTTTTTTAATGGTATTTCCAAAGCTTTAGACAAAATTTCATAAAAATTATACGTAAAGTAATCTCATTGTATTGCCTATCCATTGAGCAGACAGATATTAAATAAAAAAATTGCTGCAAAATTTCGCCTAACAGAAGTCATAAAATGGTCTAACGCATCGAATAAACGATGTACTCAGTGGCTCACGAGCCTCCATACGAGACGGACCTGCGCAAGTTTTCACGACTCACGCTCCTTTCGCGCTAAAATTATTTATTTTTTAAATGCGCTGGAAAAAAAAACTATCTGACAGGAAGCGAAGGAGAATTTAAAAAAATTATATAGTAAGTGTTTCTTGAGTTTATCAAAATACCTAGTCCTCAAAAGCTCCGAAGAAACTCTGATACGAACTAAGAAAATTATGGTAGGTAGTGTAAATTCCACCACGTGCAAATACCATCACGCGTAACCACAGTTTAAATACTGTTACTGTTTATCTGTTCAACTAAAATAACTCGTTTTTTACTTTTTACACGACTGCCCAAAAAAAGGAGTGTAATGTTTTTAGGGTTCATGTATGTATGTATGTATGTACGTATGTATGTGTGTATGTATGTATGTATGTATGTATGTATGTGATGTTTCTTTATTCCTCCATAACTTCTGAACGGCTGAACAGATTTGGATGTATGGGGTATCGTTAGAATCCTTGGATCCTCTCGAGTAACAAAGACTATATTTTTTTGGAAAAATCAATATGGCGGATGTGAGGCGCCATTTTCAAAAGTGGAAAAAAATTTTTTTCTTCAACTATCATAATATGGGTATCAAAATGAAGGTATTGGAGAGTAGTAACAGAAAATACCTTCACCTAACTGCTGACCATCAGTAAAAAACATAAAATAAAAATAAGTAATTAAAAAATTAAAAAAAAAACCGGCCAAGTGCGAGTCGGACTCGCGCACCGCTTCCATACTATAAAAGAAGTAAAACATTAAAAGAATCGCTTTTGTTCAAGAATTTACGAATATAATTTACATGTACCTAGGTACTTTTGTTGGCGAACCGCAAACCTAACTTTGTTTTCGGCGGTTTATTGCTATTATCAAAAAAAGTATAAAAGTTAGGGAGTTGATTTTATTTTTCCTGTAAAATATACGTTAATTTCTATTGATCATAATTATTTTAGATTTTTCGATTGATAAACTTCGGAGATAAGGGGGGGGGGGGCTGGTATGTTTTTCGACAGTTTGCTCAATAAATCAAAAACTATCGGGCATAAAAATAAATAAAAATCGGTTTTAGAATATACAAGTAACGTCCTTTCATACCCCACTCAATATTGTTATCTCATTTTGAAAATTCAAAGCCCCGGTTTTCCCCCCTTTTTAAATAAAAATAAAATCAATTTGCAATGTTTTATAATTATAATATTATGCATTGGCGTTGGGTCACTATTACCTAAAACTATTCCAAATTTCAAGTCGATAGCTTTGATAGTTGCTGAAATAATCGAGTGTGACAGACGGACGGACGGACGGACGGACGGACGAGCGGACGGAGAAAGTCTCACCATAAGGGTTCCATTTTTACCAAATTGGTATGGAACCCTAAAAACACGAGTGCCCTGTTATAAAACGAACTAAAAAGTAAAAAACGAGTTATTACTTCGTTTTATAACAGGGCATTCGTGTTTTTTAATTGTTGAAACTGAAATTATTTTAGAAGGCTTCTATTTCGATGAACGGTCTCATTTACAACATTGGAGATCACACAATGATTGGAGATAAATGTCGACTCGACATATGTAAGGATACTCAATGCCAAACCATATGAAAATCAAAATGTAACCGTTGAAAAATTGAGTGTCGCAAGCACATATTACGCAACTTTTGTAAAAAACTACGCAGACTGGCAGCAGAAACAAATGCCCTGAGACATCGAAAAACACTTACCAACATAAGAATTATGATAATGAGAAAAGCTATCGTGAAATATATAAAACTAGCAGTGCCCGCAGACTCCGTTCCGCGTTAGAAATATTTTTGTCCCACGTTAGGCCCGGTTTCCACGAAAGCGGAGCGAAGCGGAGCTGTGTTTGGATAACTAACCAGATTTCATCATTTAGACATCCCTCAGTTTCAAAAATATCAAAATGACGAAATCTGATTTGTTACTGAAATACAGCTCCGCTCCGCTTCGCTGTGGTGGAAAACGGGCCTTATACCCACAGCCCACAGCGCTGGACGCGAGGCATTCAGATAAATGAATGATAAATGCCTATCCTATCGCCACGCAACGACCGAAGCGGCGGCGGCGCGCTCCTGCATACCGCGCGTTTTTGTTTTGCTAATATCTTTGAAGATATGTATTTAAACTGTATAGAGTAAAGGGCAGAACTATTCTACATTAAATTTCTGTTCTAAAAAACATATTTACAAAGAGATAAATTAATACCATATGGGCTAAATAAGCTTCACAAAAATTATTTATTTTTAATCCACAATTTTAAAGTAAAAGCAGTTATTGCGAGTTACCCATAGGAGATAGGCATATGCTATTGCGGACTTTTTTGCAGATTTTGATACTGATTTGATGATTTTGATTTTGTTTTGTTCTATCCTCAATCGCAGCGTACGCGATGAAAGCAATTTTTTTGCGACTTGGATTACATTATTCAAGTTTTAGTAACAATGCATAGTTAATTTTGGAAATTATTATAGCCTATGACACTCCACGATAATGTATTGGTGAAAGAATTTTGAAAATCGGTTCAGTAGATCCAGAGATTACCCCTTACAACGTCACAAACTCACAAACATCGTTACGCTACCTTTTTATTATATTAGTATAGATATCACAAAATATCTGGGAACCCTAAAAACGTTGCCATATCAGTTCTGCACAACGATATTGTTAAACTCAATGCCGCACTCTTATGGTGATCACAGAATGTGTCAAAACTACTACTGTGAAAAGAAAGATGCGGACGGTAGCAAAGAAGATTAAAAAAAAATATAAAACTCTTCATTTCCCTAATAAGTACAAGAAAAATTTCTACAAATCCTGCTACTTTAGTAATACATAATTATTATAAATAAATACCTCGGTTGATATTATCGATTACCATAAAAAAGTCAAAATATACGTAAAAAACGCAACTTCCAGCATATATTTCGTGAAGCAAATTATAATGACAAATAGTCCAACTGTAACAGTACACTACTGCACAGTACTGTGACGCAAATATTTATGAATAGGTTCACGGAGTTCATTCTAACTTCTCGGCTAACGGCAATGGTCGCTAGGTATCGTAGAGCGGGTCTGGCTGTGCGACAAATACCTAAAGTGCTGGGATATAGTCGCCTTAAGGAATCAATAGCAGTATTAATCAGTATCATGTAGGTATCTACAATCCAAAAAAACAGAATTCCCAAAATAAAGAAAATAATATATTGACATACCAATGCGAAATGTGTGTCTGTATATAATTACTCAACAAAAACTTGTCACAAGGATAATAAAGTGTAAATTATCAAGTTATTATAAAAAGGAAGATAATAACCGACATTAAGCCAACCAGGCTTCTCCTTGCAGATACAAAAAGAACTGCGTATATTATCATAATGGGACTTGACAGTTTTATCCGGTCTGATTTTATAGCACTTTAGTTTTGAAATGTTGCCAGAGTAATTTATTTTACGAACCTATAGACTTCAGAATATTTGAACACTTGTGCAAACTTAAAACGCATTTTAGGAAATTTTAACATAATACAGTGTTTTTAACTTATACTATGTAAGGCTGCCTTCAGTTAGCTCGAACTAACTTATTCGTCATACGAAATCCCTACGTGTTTGCATAGGCGCCCATTCAGTTGACTAGTAAGAGAAATTTTCATTCTATATTTTCGCAAGATTTTCATAAATTTTCTTCGTGATGGCATTTCCGTCACGCAAAATATCCATTTTCATTCCCCTGCGCTATACCGGCTGAAATGGAACTTTGTTTCAAAAAGTAGGACTTTGTCAGGTCCATCATTACTTATTGACTTTTGATTGTGAAAAAAATTATCACGATGAAAGATTGTTTGAAGCTGCTTACAGAGGTAAACAAAAAAGCCCTTGACGAAGTTGCTTAACCTTATGTATAGAGGAGTTAACACTTGATGTATTCAGAGTCTAGTTTATTAATTAATAGAGTGTATGTAAGGCTGTAAGCTGACAGGGGTGCGATGCAGTGACTCGTGTAAGCCATTGAGAGCGCATTCGCTGAAAGGGTTGCAAAGCTCCTAGTCAACCGAGCCCGCACGGACCTGTGATCAACTGACTGCGCGGTCAGTCAATAACACTTAATTGCATTTCATCCCTTACGCCAGCAAACTTCACAATTTTGCCCACGTTACTAAGTTCACGTCAAAATTCGAATACCGAATATACACTTGCAATAAAAACTAATCAACGTTTGCACGAGTTTCGTATTACAGAGAACCCAAAAAATTCAACATAATAATGAAACCATAACTTAGATCTGACTAAATTAAATTGATTTTAAGATGTACTAAGCCTTTGATATTTTAGTTACAGGACGATGCAGCTTAGCATATTTTGTGACAACGTTAATTAAACAAAGTTGTTTAATGTGATCTCATTAAAGTTCTTACATATTGTATAATGTATATGCCCTACAAGGTACAAAGCTTTATGCAGTAATTGGGATTCTCATACAAAGAAAGATCTAAAGAAATAAAATTCCCACGCCGTAAAGAGCCATTACGTCTAATTTGCACACAACAATACAATCCTTTTAGGATGGTACAACTTGCTTTATAAGAGGAAGTATCACTGCTGCCAAGTCATCTAAACAAAATGCCACCACCAGATAGCCTGCCAGCCAAGCAATAACACGCTAAAGCTATGAAAAAACTTTAAAAAGAGAAAAATCGTATTGGAGCATTGGAGAGTCTGTTTACAATGGAGTTTGAAATCAAGTAATGAAACTTAAAAAAATAAATAATGAATGTAGTTTAAACATATATAACAGAAACTTAAAATGATTCTATGATAACGAACCAAGACAAGAAATACAAATGATGATTTAATTCCAATAAAAGGATGTAGTTTGGACTGCTAGAGTAGTCATTCATTTCTTGTAGTAAATCATCAGTAGTAGGTACTTAATCATCAGCAACTAACATGGTATGTTGACATGATACTATACCAACCGAGGTTGGTAACTTGTACAACAAGAATGCAAAAATAGGATTTTTGCCTCTGTTTTGTTAGTTATCAACCCTGTGAAGGTTGCTTACTAACAAACAAAACGATGTACAGAATCGGCCCAGATTATTTTCCTATAGCTTAATAGTAACTAGTCCCTAAAGCGTTTACAAACAACCTCTTTCATAAACGCTTCACATGATAATTCACAGTGATTGTTCACGGTCTGCAAAGCGCGGCAAAGGCGAGCCGCGACCACAAAAAAGATTTTGTTTGCTTTTTGTTGATTCTGTTTGCTTTTTATTACGGTGCCTGTGCGGCTCTGGGGCACTGCGTATTCATATTCGTGTTCGCGGTCGGTCGGGCAGTGCGCGGTGAAATTTGCTTTTGCATCGCTTTCGAGGGCCGCCACCCGTGCTGTAGTTGCAAACACCGGAATGGTGATTAAATCATTCAATAGATAGCCGTTTATGCGAAACTCAACTGTAAATTGTACGTTTAGACTGACTACAACGAGTTAGGTTTCAATTGACTCTTTTTAACCGACTTCAAAAAAAGGAGGAGGTTCTCAATTCGTCGGAATCTTTTTTTTTACCCTTTTATATTTTGGCCCACTACAACTAGTGTACCGTATTCATGGTATATCATTATTATTCATTAAGTGACCCGCAGATTAAAAACTATAAAGACAATTAGGTTTAATATTTAAATGTCATATATTTTGGGTCTTATATCTAAAGTTCAGAAGCAGAAACTTGGAAGTCTCGACAGAAAGTTTTTCCGAAAGTTGCTCCTAAATCTCCATTTTTCTGTATTAAAATATATTTCCTTGCAATGTAGCCTATGTCCGCTCACAAACGTATTCGTATTTCGTACGAGCGAGGAGCACAAAAATAAAAAAACCGTCTTGGCCTTCAATTCAAATGTTAGTACGCTTATGTGTACTAGTGTATACAACTGAGAACATCCTTTGAAAGTATAAGTAGAGATCTTATGTCTTTTATTTGTAGTTTTGGGACTCCTCCAAAGTTTCTCTGCCACGATTTACATTGTGGCTGTATATATCTATAGGTAACTTGATAAAAACCTTGTAAGCGTACATACTCGCAGAACATCACAATTAAAACATACCAAATAAAAGGTTTTATCGGTCAAGGTAAAGCCGTGTGTGCTGTTCTCAAGCCTTCAGAGACTCGTGTACTCTCATCAATAGCTGCTACAGTAGACGTTGTACGTGGCGGCAACCCTAATCGCATGAATGTTTGGGGGAACGTGTACATAGACAGCTGCCGATAATAATTACTTAGCACGCAAACCCTTTTACACCTTGCACGCGCTGCTATACCGTTTAGTTTCCGCCGAGCATCGGAAATTTTATCTTTTTCTTTTTTTTTTGACGTTACACAAACACATATACATTATGATCGATCTGCTACGGGTTGTATCGACTATCGGTAATGAATAATGATGAATGGGTACCTATGTATCCAGTCTTAAGGCACATATAATTGTATGCTCAAAATCATTATAAGTCACTTTACTTTTAATAGCACTAGACAGTGACTTCGTTCCCTTTCTGATGGATCATTTATCCGACGTGCACGTGAAAGAGAATCGCCATAAGTACTTAGCATTTTTATATTGTTTTGCGTGGTTAGAGCAGAAAATGCCATCTCTCTCATAAACATAAGTGGAAAATATAGAATAAAGCGCTCTCGGATCCCCAACTCTACTTCTTAACTGATGTCTCATGACCATGACTATGAGGAAAAAAATTTGCCCATACCATGACTCAATTTACCTTACTGTCGCAAAAATATAAAAATCTAAACCTATTCACCAACAAGTGGCCAAATGTGATCGATGAATCAAACAGACGATTCGTGGAAAATGTACCAGACGCAAACAAGAAATACTTAACCAATTACGAACATCTGTCGCCGACTCATGGCCTTGACAGTTAGATACATAGATACTGAAATTAAACTTTGCATGTTTAAAATGTACGTGTTTATATTGTTTAGTGTTCTATTCTCGTAAGGTTCAGTTTATACAGACGTTGCAATCCAAGCCAACAAGCCAAGACAGCCAAGTACAATCTGGGCGCCTTCAAGAGAAGATTGAATATGCATTTTCTAGGCAAGCCGCTCCATCCTAGTCACCTCATCAGGTCTACCCCATCAGACATGATTGTAGTCAAGCGCAAGCCTATCAATTTAAAAAAAAAGTTAAAAATTATACCCAAGGCGTCAGTTACAGTAATTTGTATAAGAGGACTTTGACAACGAAAAAAGTTGGTACTCGTAACTACTCGTAGAACGATTCAATGCATATTTTATTTTACTAGGTGGATATTTTTTAGTTTCATTCATATGTAAGGCAAGCATAATGCAGGCAAGTTTAGCAAGCAACAATTAGTTAACCAACCATAATATTCCAGTAAGTAATTGGAGCCGCTAACTCCAATAAACCACTCTATTTGTTAACCAGTTTCGCGTTGATCTCGCATCTGTACAATTAGCATGAATAAATTACGACAGGCGAGTGTGCAGATACATCAATTCTGCGGAAAATTACTGGTCTAACATATATATTTACGATCGTTAGCATAAGATTAGCTTGTATCCCGCTATTAATTGATGTTGTTAATGGCGAATAAATAGAAACCCCTTCGTTCAGAAAGGGCAATCGTTTAATGTTAGGTTCGTAAGTCGTAACAGGGAGTTGGTTCGTTCATTGGGACATGCAATTTGCGTAATTTCCCATTTGTAATTATAAACAGGCGAAGTTTTAGCAAGGGTTACGATTTCAGACTACTCAAATTGAATACAGTATTTTACTCCATTTTTGTTTATTGCTCTTTTAAAAACTAGTTTAGAAACAATAACATCCATTTAAAATAAAAATCAAAAGTTACAAGCATTTGAAATTTTTCTTCTTGTCCTTTCTCGCAAAATGAATATTTGTATAGAGTTGGGTGAATTTACTATGGAATGATTACTTCCAGGATTATTATATTACTTGTTAATTATTTGTTAATTACTCGATTTCATTGGTTTTCTATAATTCTATTTAGTATTGAATATTGATTCAAAGATGAGTTAAGAGGGGGCGGAAAGCAAAAAAAAGGTCGTGTACTGTCAAATACTGTCAACAAAACTCAACAAAACCGCGATCACTATAGGTAAGATAATCAGATAAATTCGGGTGCATTGCAGATCACCTAGTTGTTGGAAAAATGATTCTTGGCATTTTACACAAAAAATTAAATACCTTTTTTCAATCATTTTTAATGCGAATAAAGCAATCGATTAAACTTTATTTTTTGGTATGTATTTTAAAAAATGACACAAATTAAAAAAGTCATTGGGATGCTTGAATCCGATCATGATAGATTCATGATCGGATTCAAACATGACAAAAATTAAAAAAGACATTGGGATGTTTGAATCCGATCATGAATCTAATAGCTACAGTATTCCTCAGAGAAGCCTTTTAGGTCTTCTTGGGACGTTAATATACAATTAACGTCTAACGTTAATTATATATTGACGTCCTCTTTGCAAACGTATCGTACCCATAAAATACCCATATAGTATGAAAATACCCATCTATTATTTTCATATTCAACGATACGACAGTAATTATCCCATGCAAAAATTGGCTGTCATTATAATCTGAAGTCAACAAATCTTTGACAAAAAGAGTTGACTGGTTAGGACAATTTATTTGTAAATATAAATTTAAAAAAAAATGCATGAAAAGTGAAAAAGTTATAGTCTAGGATCCCGCTATACAACGACCTTCACCGAGCTGTTTATTGGATGAAAACTATTTTATATGGAATTTAATTCCTAAAACACGATTATGCAAATTATTAATTAAAACACGATGCGGGTTGCTTAAAAATTTCAGTCCAGGATAGGATTAATTAAGAATTAAAAAAAAAAACATTGTAACATGGACTCCTATTTGTTACAGTTTAGTTGACGTCGTAGTTCAAATTAGATTGGATGTTATAAATAGTGCTTTTTGCCAGAAATACTTTCCTGGCTGAGGAAAGTATTTCTGCTCTATATTTTTGGCAAAAGAAAGTTAACGGATAATAAAATCATAGGTAAATAAGCACAATTGCAATTTGCGACCTGAATCGCTAATCCAATCTAATTTGAACTAAGATGTCAACTAAACTGTAACAAATAGGAGTCCATGTTACAATGGTTTTTTTTAATTCTTAATTAATCATATCCAGGACTGAAATTTTTTAGGCAACCCACTTGCGATATATTTATTGACGTATTAAATTGGATATAAAATAGTTTTCATCCAATAAACAGCTCGGTGAAGGTCGACTTTACTTGGGATTCCCTACTATTAAAAACACGATGACCCTGTTTAATGCTTCATGCATTCAAAATTATAACAAATTGGATGAATTTTTAAATAATGAATAAATAAAATTGGTCAAGTACGTGCGGGCTCGAGCACTGAGGGCTCCTTACTATAAAAACGAATTCTCAATCTCAGTCCGCAATTTGGGACCTTCCTGGCCCAATACAGCGGAGCAATGGCGCTAGTCTGATGGGTATTTTTGGCTGGGTACAGCCAGTTGCGATCTTTTTAACGAAGCGTAAGGAGTTTTTTTCTTTATGACATTTCTATTTATCTATTTTAATAAAATAAAAAATGAAAAATTGTTTTCATAAAACCGACTTCTAATGCCACTACAAAGTGTGTTTTAATGTACTCCAATTCGAAATTGGACGATTGTCTATAAGATCGTCGTTTCTTTGCACATCTGTTCCATACTATGAAAGAAGTAAAACATTAAAATTATCACTTTAGTTCATGAATTTACGAGTATAATTTACATCTTTTTTTTCCTAATTTACTTTTGTTGGCTAACCACAAACCTAACTTTGTTTTTGGTGGTTCAAAAAATGTATAAAAGTTAGAAAGATGATTTTATTTTTTCTGTAAAAATATACGTTTACTTCTATTGATGATAATTATTTTAGATTTTTTGAACGATAAACTTCGGAGATAAGGGGGGGGGGACGATATTTTTTCAACAGTTTGCCTAACAAATAAAAAACTATCGGGCACAAAAATAAATAAAAATAGGTATTAGAATACACAAGTGACGCCCTTTCATATGATACCCCACTCAATATTGTTATCTTATTTTGAAATTACAACAATCCGATTTACCCCCCTTTTAAATAAAAATAAAAATGATTTTCAAATTTTTATGATTGCAATGACGTTGGGTCACTATTACTTAAAACTATTCCAAATTTCAAGTCGATAGCTTCGATAGCTTACTGAAATAATCGAGTGTGACAGACGGACGGACGGACAGAGAAAGTCTCACTAAAAGGGTTCCATTTTCATCATTTTGGTATAGAACCCTAAAAAAATATGATTGCGACGACTTGAGATCCTCCTAGTTTTAACAATTTTAACAATCACGGTTCAAGAGATACAGCCTGGTGACAGGCAAACGGACAGATGAACGTTGTTAATAGGTCCCGCTTTTACCTTTTGGGCAAGGAACCCAAAAAACAAGCCAGCAAAAATATTTATGCGGAGTCTCGTTCACAGAATTCATTACTCACAAATAAAGTATATAATTCCTTTTGACATTGTATCACAATGAATTTGAAATGTTATCATTTTTCATATTTTGACATATTATTATTGCACATTATTACTTGAAATTTATTTACTTAGAAATAATTAACATACTATCATTAATAAGTCGTTTATGATGCTATATTATATATATTATATGCTTTAGTTTGTAAATATATATATATACTAGCTGTTGCCCGCGGCTCCGCCCGCGTGAATTACGATTTTTTTGCATATATTATGCAATACCTTCCTATTGCAATTCCTTGATTTTTCGCGGGATTCTGGTGTGATGTTGTACAGAAACCTGTTCTTGCTTTGCACGGGTTATCTTGTGGTGATTTTGAAAACTCCTTTTTCTTAATAATAATATAAAGTTTCATTAATACGTAGTTGAAAGATCAAAAGGACGATTTTAACTGTCGATATTTCGATACATTGGTACAAGTCGTGGTCACGTAGTGACCACGACCTGTGCCACTGGGTCGTCCTTTTCATTGTGATTTTTATTCTGAAACCACTAAATATGTCAAAAATTATTAAACCATGTGAAAAGTTGTACTGGTGGTAGAACTCTTCTTTCAG
This sequence comes from Coenonympha glycerion, assembly GCA_963855885.1. Classification (NCBI taxonomy): domain Eukaryota; kingdom Metazoa; phylum Arthropoda; class Insecta; order Lepidoptera; family Nymphalidae; genus Coenonympha; species Coenonympha glycerion. Next base: position 3,559,098 of record OY979638.1, on the reverse strand, counting down.
AGTTCGGCCGGGTAGGTACCACTGGGATAAATTACTCTACTAACAATATTCCCCAGCCCAACATAATATAAGAGTCTTTTAAAAATGTTTGCTTCATCTCAATACAATCCAAAACATCAGAATGGACAATGGCTATATATTTCTTTACGTATAAAAAGACCTTAGATGACAGTCAGTCGGTTAGGATCGATAAGACCTAAGAGTTAAAAATATATTTTGTGAACCATTATCTTACCCTTTCCATATTGCGGATGATAAAGTTTAAATCTGTTCATGTGTTAACAGTGCCATCTTAATATAAAGTCAGGAAACAGTAAATAACATGACAGTTAATTTTTATTTAAAAAAATTTGGTACTACCTATCTCAGAGTTTTACATTCAAGTTCCACATAAATTGTAGAGATGGCGCTATACGGTATAACGTAGCGATAACGCCAGTTACATGATTTTTGTTCACCCTAAAAGTGAAAATTTTTAAACCATACAAAATCTCCTGCTAAGCCTATTTATTTACGGCTGTAAGGGTACTCCAGTCTTACTTGAGCCCTACGTCCTAGCCCTAGGTTCTTTGTGCATTCCTACCTAGTTTCAAGTCACCTACCTACTATATACCTATATATTTCTTTACGTATAAAAAGACCTTAGATGACAGTTAGTCGGTTAGGATCGATAAGACCTAAGAGTTAAAAATATATTTTGTGAACCATTATCTTACCCTTTCCATATTGCGGATGATAAAGTTTAAATCTGTTCATGTGTTAACAGTGCCATCTTAATATAAAGTCAGGAAACAGTAAATAACATGACAGTTAATTTTTATTTAAAAAAATTTGGTACTACCTATCTCAGAGTTTTACATTCAAGTTCCACATAAATTGTAGAGATGGCGCTATACGGTATAACGTAGCGATAACGCCAGTTACATGATTTTTGTTCACCCTAAAAGTGAAAATTTTTAAACCATACAAAATCTCCTGCTAAGCCTATTTATTTACGGCTGTAAGGGTACTCCAGTCTTACTTGAGCCCTACGTCCTAGCCCTAGGTTCTTTGTGCATTCCTACCTAGTTTCAAGTCACCTACCTACTTGAACTTAAAGGTTCTGATGTCTGTAATTTCTGAACTACAAAAGTGATGATGATAAGATTTGTATGGAATAATCTTTAAAGAACCTCCTTTCTAACATAAAAAGAATGAATGGAATCGGACAACGCGTTAATGAATTATAACTAAAAAACGTTTGGACTTTGATGCCATCTTCCAGGGAAACCATGATGAATTTCGGGACAAAAAGTATCCTATGTCCTACCTCGGGGTATGAACTATAATCATGTCAAGTTTCATTTAAATCTATCCAGCGGATTAGCCGTGATGCCCGGTCGTGAAACAGACAGACAGACAGACAGACAGACAGACAGACAAAAATTAAACAAATTACAGTTTTGGCTTCAGTATCGACTAAATAGTGTCCTCCAACAAAAATTTTCAAAATATCTTCAATGTACAGAATTCGACCCTTTACAGTTTTATTATAAGTATATAGATTATATATATTTGCAAACTAAAGTATCAAAATATTTAAAATGTTGCACTCTCTATTCCCTCATCTCATAATTCATCGGGATCGTCTTTTTTTGCATATACTTCCTCCTGCCGTCACTGCTTGAAGGAATACAGTGCTAGTTAATTATGTGCTTTAAAATAAAGAGTGAAAGTCGATATTTGAAAGAAAGGTTTATGCTTTAATAAACTTGAAACTCATTGTTTTTGTTGGCCATACTTACAATTATATTATTAACACCTCCAAATAATTTATCGATACGCATACAATCTTTTATAATTCATAATTTATATATTAAACATACAAAGAACTATTTTTTCGGCCTGGAGCACAGAAATACAGTCTTCACGTCTCAATGGAGCGATTGTGACTGATTGTGTCATGCGCAAAACATCATTTTGGTACAAAACAGCATAGCGTATTACGCGAAATAAGAACGTAATAAACGCCATTTATAATTTACAGTAATAACTTTTAAAATACATAATTTAAAAAGGAATCAATAGTAAATGCACTTCGTAATATTTATTGGAATTATAATCCTAAATCTTGGCGCTCTAGGGCGTATAACATTGGAAATAAATTGAAAATTGTAAAAAATTGGATGCAACTTCAAGATTTTTTTTATCGACAAAAGTTTATCCTTTTATGTTTATAATAGTACAGTTTCTCGACAATAAGATGTAAAATTCGTGTGTTTTATTTCAGGTCGTTAAGACTTGATCTACTACTATAAAAATCAAATCTCTTCCTGCTATAATCAGTTTGTACGCGCTCTTAAATATTACTTGCAAGTCTAGTGAAAATATATATTTGGAACTCCTAAAAGTGCCACGCTCATGACTCATGAGCCATGTAGTTTGATTTTTTATTTCTATGAATTAGTGTTCACATTTTTATACAGAGTATCACCGGTGGCGCAACAGGATTCGACAAAAATCATTATAAAGGTTATGTTACAGTAGCCAAATATTAATATTAATTTAATTCCGATCACACTCGGGGTCGAGACATCAGTTAAACTTGTCGAAGTCTAAACAACATAAAATATGGAGGGTCCACTTTATTTAGAGCTAACTGCGAATGAAATCAAAGCTGTTGTCGTGCGATAGACGGGCATGTACCTACATAAAATGGATGTCGAGCTCCGAGCGGTGATTGATCTCATTTCCTTTGTTCCATGGGCGAGGCATAGTATAATGGCTAAAATACTTTGGCGCATAGCCAATGCCAGCTGCCATACATGAATTGACGACGGATTATGATTCGATGGAATCAAACCGATATTAGGATTTACATACAATCCTTAACCTATAACTAAACAAGTTGATATTGAAGCGCTAATAATGGATTGATGTAATAAAGGATTACTTCAAAGACAAACTATTTGATTAAAGTTCTCATTTCATATGAGCTCACAATTGGCAAAATACTAGTAGGTATTTCCGAGGTATGACTTATGAGTATTGGCAATAAGCACTAATAGAATTTGATTTATAAAAAAACATTTAAACAAATGAATACACAATCGCTAAAAGCAGGCTTATTCGGATCTGGACCTCGTTACATATTGTGGGAGTAAAATGTAAAAACAGCTTGATGTGAGATTATGATATTAAAAGATGCCCTGTCGGGAAAAGTACAAAATGCAGAAGCAAAGTATTATGATGACAACCTTTTCAAAATAACAAATAATATCTCATGAACAAAAAATATTCGGGGAAATGTCAATGGCCTTTATAACTGAATACAGATTTAAAATAAATAATGGCATGTGCAGACATTCTGATGATTTAGTTAAGAATGTAACAAATGGTTATGTAAACAAGATGAAATACAAAAGCTTTGGTACAACGCCGTATTTAAATTAGAAGTTCTGAATCCGGATATACTCATATTTAATTTTAAAGATTCGAACTTCGATGTGTGAATAACAGTTTATGAACTGTATCATATTGAAAAATCAAACAATGTAAACGAAATTAGAAACTCCAGCCGACTGAAAGCGTGTACCGCCAACATTTCCAACATAGTTGCAAAAGCAATAAGGCCCCTACTTAACCTTAATTCTGAATCATCTAAAAAAGGCACCTTTTAAACAAGTTTTTAAAGACTCCCAACAATATGATTATGAAAGCGACTGTGACATATTTGCTGATTGATATTCGCGGCGGCTCTTTAGACACGGGTGCGAGCTCTTTGACGGGCCGGCTTGCGTCCTTTATCCAACGACCCCGACCCATATCAACATGGTCCCCTCGCATGAATAAATAAAAGCTCAATTTGTAGCTCGCGCGCCTAACCGACGCATCGATATAACGTCCTAAATGAGCCCCTTACTCCGATCACTTCACTCCAAAGATTTAAATAGCTAGATGAGCCCTATACCTCCAAAAACGTCCACATTTTTGTCTTGTGTGCGACACGTTGTCATCTTACACAGCGACATACGATATGGTGTATTATAATATATAAGCGAAGTGTTAAGCGAGGTCTCATTAGGTCTTGTTTCCACCAAATCGGAGCGGAGCGGAGCTGTGTCTGAGTAACTAATCAGATTTCGTCATATTGACATCTCCGAAACTGAGGGGAGAGGACTCAAAAACAGCCCCGCTTTGGTGGAAACCGGGTCTTAAAAGAAATTTGTACTTGCGTTCTCTGTCACACTACAGCATGCTGAGAGCACTCATTCAGCATGTTTGTCGATGTTGTGTTTGTGTCGATGTGCGCAATGTAGGCTTAGGGCGTATCTAGATTTAAATCTTTGGTTCACTCCACTCGGAAAATGGAGTCGAGGATACTTTATCGAGAACAAAGGGTCAACGACACTGGATGTGTTTTGGGGAAATTATGTAAAACCGATCGCGTTTGAAAGCAGCTCGCTTGTTTAGTTACCCTTTATTGAACTGCGTGCAGGGGACGCGCCTCGCTTACTTCATTATTAATGGTAATTCCTGTTAAATGATATTCTAACAAAGCTATTATTGTTTTATTGTGGCAGTGTAATGAATCGGTTATAGAATACAATGGTCGATTCGCTTTTGCCGCGATCAGGAATGATTTCCGCAATAATATTAATTATTATTTATTCGACATTCATGTCATGACATTGGACATAGGCAATGGACAAAAATGATACTATGCAATGATTCTTTAATATTACGAATTATGATGACATAATGCTATGTTAATATATGCTATGTTACATAATAAATATTTTCTTAAATTATGGCTCACATACTCGTAGTAATATGTGTGTTTGTTGCTAGATTGCTTACTATGAGAAACTCTGTGTCATTTTGTAGCGCATCTGTTCCAGGCGCTTAATTTTCGACGACAGTTGTTAATTACAAATGACGCAGTACATTTCGGACATGGTCAAGTCATGCAAATGCCTGATAGCATATTATTAAATTATTTTCAGAAGGCTCATCCGACGTGCACAACTGAAACAGCATCGCCATTCGCTAAGTATAAGCAGCCTTTTTGTCATTTTGCGTGGTTAGGGCAGAAAATGCCGTCTCTCTCATACACATAAGTGGAAAAGATAGATTAGAGCACTCGTGGTCCGTGGACCCCCAACTCTACTTCTTAACTAATGTCTTATGACTTATGTCTTGCCCATACCATGATGATGATTGTCACAACAAAAAATGCTAACCAAGGGGAGATCTGAAAGATGATCTCGAAGCTACTTAGTATGAAAGAAATAAAAAACCACCAAGCTCATAATAAACCGCAAGTAAAAGGCTAGTCGCGTGAGACTCGTTTGTATTCTATACTTATTTTATTATTGTTTGCGGCCTGGACGCGGTGAGTCACTTCGGGAAACCCTTTCGTGACACGATACGCAATCGCACTAAAATAATTACTCTATTCATGTATTATACGATGTGTTATCGCCTCTATGATAAACACGCGACTTTCGTATTAACTACCCCAATTATATGATAGCCTGGTGTTTAAAAGAGGGCTTGCAGTTATTTTCTTTAATTTAATAACTCAAGTAAACGGAAATGGAGAAAAGACTGAATTAAGGAGACACACGTAAAGTGATGTAATCATGACTTCAACAATTGCTTACAGAATACATTTAAGTGTTACTTTCATTACGCATCCAATCTGCTAATTGTTAAAGGACTGATCGCAGAAAAATCAAAAATAACAAAAAAAGTGTTACCTATCAACTCTACCTAATTTTAAATATCTCGTGAAACCATCAGATTGTTAACTTTGAAAAGTTCTTCATTAAAATATTGTAAAAGGTGATAGAAGTTCCAAATAGTTTTGTGGAGCAATCATAGATTTATCAATTTGATAACATAAATTTAAATACTCCGCTGGTGCCTTCTTCATCTAGCTGTCCACTGCATATTACCATTTCAAGATCATTAAATTCTCGTTAATCACGATCAGATATCTCGATGATCTGTTTTCCCAAGAAACTTTCTGTACGAGTAATATAATTTTACACCTCTACATTTACAGATCCCAATTGCTGCGCCTCATTCACAGCTCCCAATTGCTCATTTACATCGCCTCATTTTCTGGTCGTATAAAACCTATGAATACGTTGAATGTTACTTAATCCAAATCCAGTTAGTCTACCCACGCTGTAAACGTGCGAGCAGTTAACACTTTTTATATTAGCCCGTGTATAGCGATGTTTATTCAGGTTTAACCTCGTTAGTTACACCATACCGTCCATACATCACTAATTTAAGACGTTAGTCGACGATATATTTACCTTCAGTAGGATTTTTTGTTTGAACTTCTTTATTGTTAATCAATAAAGCAATAGTCACGTCATGTAGTAGATTGTGAATAATTGGCTCATTCGACTAAAGGTTTCAACAACACAAACTAAGCAACCAAGGAGCATTTACTAAATAAATCACAAAAACTTGTAAATATGAGGTAAGGAAGTAGATAAAGTACAGGACGTTATTAGAACTATATTTATGTACCTAATAGATAAAGCTATGCTGTTTCGTGCCACAATATGTTTTTCCTAAGTCGTTACACAAAATATAGGTATATCATGATATATCAATGATGAATTTACAGTTTATGACGGTGTAAATAAAAAAATATAAAGAGCACCAGAAGATTCCACAGTGATCATTCCGCCATTGTTTGCACTGGTGAAAATGACCTACTTAAAGCCAACTTACAGACATTAATAGAAAAAGAAGGAAAAAGCAAGTTGTCGTGCCAGGCTAAATACGAACATTTCATAAACCTCTTAAAAACAGAAACCATGAAAGTAAACGCAAGTAATAAAAAAGAAATATCTAACGAAACACGACAGCTGCTGATAGAAAGGAAAAACTTCATGCAAAACAAGGAGAAAAAGTTTAACAGGTCCAAAATAGTAGAAATTAGTAAAAAGATAAATGAGAACATTAGAAAAGATAGAAAAATACACCGGCAAAATATATTGAAAAAGCATATTCACAGAACTGGCGGAATAAAAAAGGCCGTTAAAGAGTTGAATCATAAAAAGGACTGGATGGTGAAGGTGAAGAATAATAAGGGGAATTATACATATAAAAGACCAGAAATACTTAAAATAGCGACAGACTACTACAAAAAGTTATACCAAAGCACAAACCGAGTAATGACCACAGAAAACAGACATGTAATAGACTCTGAACCTATACCTAAAATACTAACAACAGAAACTTTAAGAGCAATTAATACACAAAAAAAAGATAAGACGCCAGGAACAGATCAAATCTCAAATGAATTACTGAAATCAACTGCACCAGTAATAGTTCCTTTACTAACAGATATATTTAACGAAATATTGGAAACTGAAAACATTCCTTTAGACTGGACCAAATCAACAATAATACTGTTGCACAAGAAAGGGGATAAAGGTCAAATAGGGAACTACCGACCAATAAGTTTAATGTCCAACGTGTATAAAATATTTTCTAAAATAATTTTGTTCCGAATTGCTACAGTCCTTGATGAAAACCAACCAAAAGAACAAGCAGGTTTCCGTAGTAAATATTCAACGATAGATCATATACATGTTCTAAGGCAAGTCCTTCAAAAGTACAAAGAATACAATAAAACTTACTACCTTGGATTTGTCGATTATAACAAAGCCTTCGACTCCTTGGAACATGAATACATTTGGGAAGCAATGCGGGTTCAGGGTGTCCAAGAAAAGTATGTACGAATACTGAAGGGTATCTATTCTTTAAGTTCTGCTCAAGTCAGGCTGGAAACAATGGGAGAAGAGTTTCCTATACAGAGAGGCGTCCGACAAGGTGACCCTATCTCACCCAAGTTATTTTCAGCAGCCCTCGAAATGATCGTTAGGAACCTGAAATGGGACAACTGTGGACTAAATATAAACGGTGAAAACCTAACGCACCTACGCTTTGCAGATGATCTCATCCTATTTTCAGAATGTCCGAAAAAATTAGAGGAAATGCTACAGCAATTATCAGACCATAGTGCAATAGCAGGGCTTTCAATGAACACGAATAAGACAAAAATTATGACAAATGGACTACAGACATATGACATAAAAGTAAATAATGAAAAGATCGAATATGTAGAAGACTATGTTTATCTAGGACAATTGATAGCCACAAATGACACTATGCAGAAAGAAATAGATAGAAGGATAGCTAATACTTGGAAAAGATTCTGGTCCCTGAGTGAAGTCATGAAAAATGCAGACATGCCTCTTAAAGATAAAAGGAAATTATATAATACATGTATTTTGCCATGCTTAACTTATGGCTGTCAAACATGGGCATTAACAGAAAAATTAATGAGTAAAATAAATATATGCCAAAACGGTATAGAGAGAAGTGTAATTGGAGTCAGAAGAAAAGATAAGGTAAGATTGTCAAAAATAAAAAGTAGAACTAAATTTGAAGACGCAGGAAAAGTATGCAAGAAACTGAAATGGAAATGGACAGGTCATATGCTCCGAGAGAAGAACGAAAAATGGACCAAAATCATTTCGGAGTGGTATCCTAGGGATGGCAAAAGGACCAAAGGACGTAAAATAAAACGCTGGGAAGACGACTTTAAAAAAGCTGTCGGACCGGAATGGCTTAGAATAGCGAGAGACAGGGAAAGGTGGAAATCTTTAGAGGAGGCCTTTGTCGAAGGACAAGCTGTTTATGTAAAATATACCGATCGTCAAACAAATTAAATAATACACATGTTCATATATTAATGTTTTGATAAACTTTTAGTTTAAATAATTAATGTAATACCATTGGCAGCAATAAAGGCTTATTTTATTTATTTATTTATTTATTTAAATAAAAAAAATCAAGGTTGGATCTTGAAACTAATCTTAACTTCGAAAAGAGTTTTCGCAACACTACTCTCAAGTTCTTCTATTCAAACATTAAACGAGGGCAACCCGGCTAGTAGCTACTAATGAAATAGTCAAAACGTGCCAAGAGGTTTACAAGGGTGTCAATAGCCACATTTCACATGACAGATTGTCAACAACGAAACTAAACAGGCCTTCACAAATTGACGTCGATAAATGTTACACCACAAGCAGGGAATTCGATACTTTAAAAGGGGATGAGCATAATCCTGCTTTCAGGTACATTGGCTCTTTCAACGGATATTCATATAGGAGCTTAGAAAAGTCGATAAGTATTTAAAGCAATGTAAATATTATAGCAACGGTGGATAATTTTGGGTTAAGGAGAATTAAAGACCAAATTGACGAAATAACCTTGAAAAAGTAAGTATCACACTTGAATGCATGTCACGTACGCTTTGTGTTCGGAACTCCGAAACATTAAGATTATGATTTGCAAGTTGCAAATCGCAGGAATGGAAAACGATTAAAAGAAATAGATCAGTCAACCACTAATGGAATAAATGTCAAAACAAATCCATTTGTTTGCAACTTGTTAGGGTGAGGAATTGAGGATGAATAACAAGGGAATGTCACTTCCCGTGACATCCCGTCGACAGTATCGAAAGGTGGGAGATCTTTACAAATTGATAGGCGTCAATAAACAATTGAAGCGACACCACAAATACAGAAAGTAACACAAAGGGGGATATAATCCGGTATCATTTGCTCTATTTACGGATTATCGTGTTACGTTGGTACTTACATCAGAAACTCAGAACGCCCTCGCCCTACCACGTTTGTAAGGTTCCATCCGTTAGTAGAGAAAAAGGTTACTAAGAGTAAAAACAATAAATAGTTTTTCTACCTACTGTAGCTGGTAATCTCATTGACTCTTAGGTACAATAGCTAGACTTTTAGGTGCATTAAAGCTAGGTAATTGTTTTGCCTAAAGCGCTATTAAGAATTTTAAACCAATAATTACTAATTTATTTGTTTATTGTCTATAGGAATTATAATAATCTCATTTTTTTTTATTTGTGCCTCAGTAATGCATTATATTTAGTTCTTATTTTATTTTTCTCGTCCCTGTATTATTCGCTTATCTTATTTTAATTGCTCCCACATCCAGGGCATCTGGAAGAGATCCTCATTTGTAGCGGTAAGATGTCCTTGTGCATGTCCTCTTTATGTTTAATGTTTTTCTCTATGTATCTTTATATATACAGAACTAGCAGATACCCGCGGCTTCGCACGCGTAAATTTTAGTTTTCCCTATTCTACGGGAACCATCCATTTTCCGGAATAAACAGTACCCTTTGTGTTAATTTACATGAAATCTATCTTCATTTCAACTTTAAACCAAGAATTTTCAGTAGTAGTGCGTAAAGGAATAAATTTTCTCCCGGATGAACATCTGTTTTTCTCTATTATCACGAAAACAATGGATTTTCCCGAGAAAACAGTAGTTGATTCTAGGATATAATCTATCTCCATTCCAAATTTCAGCCCAAGCGGTTCAGAAGTGACCGCACGATGGAGTATTTCTCCCGCATGAATGTCTGCTATTTAACTATTTTCTTAGAAACCATGGATTTTCCCGGGATAAAAATTTGCCTATGTATTAATCCTGGATAAAACCTATCCCCTTTTTGAATTTCAGTCATAACCGTTCAGTAATTACAGCGTAAAGTAGTATTTTTCGCGCGTGAACATCAATTTTTCAGTTTTCCCGCGGAAACCATGGATTTTTCCGGGATGAAAAGTAGCCTTCGTATTAATCCAGGATATAATCTATCTTTATTCCGAAATTCAGCCATATCAGTTCAGTAATTACGGCGTGAAGTAGTATTTTTCCCGCATGGATATCTGTTTTTCTTTCTTTCTGCAAAAACCATGGATTTTTCCGGGATAAAAAGTAGCCTATTTATTAGCCCAGGATATAATCTATCTCCATTCCAAATTCCAGCCAAATTGTTTGTGCACTTGCGACATGAAGATTTTTTTCCGCGTGAATTTCGGGTTTTTTACTAATCCCACGGGTACCATGATTTTTTTCGGGATGAAGAGTAGCCTCCGTATTAATTCAAGATATAATCTATCTTTATTCATAATTCCAGCCATATCAGTTCAGTAATTACAGCGTGAAGTAGTATTTTTCGCGAATGAATATCTGTTTTTCTTTTTTCCTGCAAAAACCATGGATATTTCCGGGATAAAAAGTAGCATATTTATTAACCCAGGATATAATCTATCTCCATGCCAAATTCGAGCCAAATCGGTTGTGCACTTGCGGCATGACGATTTTTTTTCTGTGTGAATTTCGGTTTTTAACTAATCCCACGGGAACCATGAATTTAAGCGGGATGAAAAGTAGCCTATGTTCTAATCCAAGATACAATCTACCTCCATTCCAAATTTTAGCCAAATCTGTTCAGTAGTTGCGGCGTAAAGACGTATTTTAACTTGATAAAATCCAAATTTCGGACCCCCGTTTCACCCCCCTAGAGGATGAATTTTGAAAAATCCTTTCTTAGTGCACCCCTAGACCTCCCAAGGAACATGTGTGCCAAATTTGGAGTGTCTAGACCCAGCGGTTTGGGCTGTGCGTTGATATGTCAGTCAGTCAGTCAGTCAGTTTCTTCTTTTATATATTTAGATAAATAAATAAATAATAAAAGATGGATATTCTTTATATAGATACAGCATTGAAATATGACAACAATAAACTGGGATTATCAAGAAACGTGACGTTAAAAAAACTTAAATACACTTAACATTTATCCGAGTAATTATGTTAATATTATGTTCGTCAAGAAAATCTTATGCAGCATAAATTAAATCTATTACTGTGAGACGTAAACTTAGTAATGATAGTTGCTAAGAACAATGCGCTTGAAGATATAATTATAACTAGTATTGTACTTTAAAATGCAAACAAGTCTTGCTTGTGATTATGATAATAACAAGACGTGTTTTGAAATAAGTAATTTGCTTCAAAAATTAGAACAACGTATGTAAGTAGTTATTGTTAACAAAATTAAGCGGCCTTAGTTAAAGAATTAAAGGGCAAGCGTAAATAATTTGTTTTGATTCTAAACTAAAAACTACATAAGCTTTACTATATAGAATATCAAACATGTATAAAATATGCTATACAGTACATTGTACACCTACCTATATAGATGAAATTTTGTAACATTCCTGTCCATTTGGAATGTTGATTGACAGAGCACTAACAAATGATTGTATAGCTAGTATAAAATAACTAGTGCGAGTTGATTTACGGGACTTTCAAAAAGAAACCGGTAGTAACCTAACTAACAACCAGCACAAGCACGGTTAATACCGCAGCAAATAAACACGTCAGTTATCGTAGGAAAGGGTGAATGGCCTGCATAAGGCACACGAACTTCGCCAACCAGGTAATAGGTACCTGCCTCACGCCGATTCGCTAATTATATTCTACAAATAGAGTCAAAACTAAACCCAATGAACCAAAAATAAAAATATTATCTTTATCAGCCATGCATTTAGCGAATTAAATTAAAATTGATCTGTAATAAGGACATATACCTACCTATTTTTTTCTTTTCAAACAGAAGTGACTATTTTGGTAGGACTCAAACATCTCAAACAGCAAATTGACCAACCTAATCTAATGGAAGAAATAAATTTTATTTTAATGCTTGATTAGATTAAAATCTGATGTCATCTAAAAATGTCGGATTCATAGTTCGTATAATCAGGTGCATAAGTGTCTGTTCGAGTATTTATGTCTTATTTGAAACACAATTATTATGTTACCCGGTTTTATATTGTTCTTTTGTTTTGTCTATGCGTTGCCTGTATTCACTTTATGCTAATTAGTCTATTTAATTATCTTGTTTTTACTGTGTTATCTATTAAAACATTATTCAGTATATGTTGTAGTTTGTGACTTTGTAGAAGTTGCTCGTACTCAAACTGTATTGTTATAGCACGAAACGGTATGTTATTGAAATTTTAATTTTTACAATCTATCTTAAGGAGCACACCACGGATGTGCCCGCGAAATTCAAATTTTTCGTGGTTTTTCGCGATTTTTAAGCTAACAAGACATAATAGGCTTATGGCCGTCAAATTGCGATAATCCCAATATCTGCTTCACGTGTTTATATAAAAATCTCTGCTCGAAACTGTCGAGTTAAAGAAATTAGTCCAAGATTTGCGAGTTACTCACATTAAACTCGATACTCGGACAAATTTCCTAGGATACACATTTTTATGCAAAGATTTTGATATAATCATGTAAAGATGATACTGCCACTCTCGCAAATTGATTGCCATAAGCCTATCATGTCTAATTAGCGTATAAATTGCAAAAAACCACGAAAATTTTGAATTTCGCGGGCAGACCCGTTGATTTCACGTTAATAATTAAAGATAATATTATATCAACCATTCTCTAGACTATATATCGAAGATACGGAAATGCTTTCTTACAGTCTTTCATTGCATCTCTTTCTATTCTTGTTATCCGTTTTGACTTTTGATCCCCATCTTCATCAGCCTATCTTCAGGGGCCTTATTCTGTATCGTTCACTTAGTTAGTTAGTAACCCTAAAAACCATCGATATACCATTATATCGATGCTAAAAACGAAGGCAAAAATCCTATTTTTGCACAAATTACCAACCTAGGTCGGTATGGTATCATATCAGTATACCATGCTAGTTGCTATCTTGTACAAAAAGAATACAAAAATAGGATTTTTTCCTCCGTTTTCTTAGTTAATAACCCAGTTTGGGTTACTAACTAACTAAGTGAACGATACAGAATCAGCACACTGATCCTATATTTCAACCTTTTGTACCTACTTATTATAACTTTTTCTCATACCATAATATGTCGTTGCATCATCTTCCACACAATCTGACGAAACAGCTTTTTTATTAAGATTAATTTCAACATCGTCCAAAGTCCTAACCTTCTCTTTTGTCTGATTCATCTGTTGAGTCCTCTTCATGTTAGCATAGCTACCCACGATAAAATATTGAACCAACCTCTGTTATTACGTATACTTATTATTATTTTATATACAATCCATCCGCTACTAGTTTTTTCCTTCACACGGATTAAAAAAACCAATAAGTTATTTGCGATGAACGATATGCTGTATATAATCGAATACAATTTAATTCAAGGCCACAGCTCCAACATTGTGTAAACAAGTTGGCTTAGCGCTGCAAAATTATAATAAATGCGCTAACCCACTAGACGGCATACAAAAGCTGCCTAGTCAAGTTCAGGTCCTTAGCAAGCACCTGCCAGTTGCCACGCTCAACGCAGTACGGTATTGAACAGGTTCAACCCTGGACGGTTTTTGCCCACATAATAAGTGACTAACATTCTGTTTGTAGTTTTTGCAATTCACACCAGGTTTTCTTTTCAAATAAATTTATTTGATGGTCAATAATTAATGAGCCAACTACTGCTGAAGTCACACCCACATCCCATTATTGTCAAAAAATTAAAGGCCTTTGAGAAGAAATACTTAAATTACGAAGCTTTTGTCAACATTCCCAGGCTAAAAATTTCACAAGACATATTCTTGTGAAATTTTTAGCTAAATGCGTGATTTTTCAAGAGTATGTATACAAGTACCCAAACGTATATTTATTATCAAGTGGGGTATATTGAAAAGAAAATGACGAAAAATTACATTTCCATGGCGACATAATTTTGAGATGTACCCCAACAAAATATTAACGTACCTAATAATAACCCAAAAAGTCACGATATTATATAAGACGTAAGCAAAAGTCACTGATATAATTCAGTGTGTTCTCCTTATTCAGGTGCCTGCCATTACTGGAAGTTTGCAGTCAGTTCCTTAACCTCTGCAGATTTTATTACGATTATCATGGGTTCCTATTACGCAGCTTCCAGAAGGATCCTAAAAAAGTATTTAAGCGTTTTGATAAAATCGAAGCGTAAACACTAATTACTTTTTGTTTAGTCGCCTTGACTGGATCCTCGGCAATGTCTGTGGGAACGAATCGTTTCGTCCGTCCGTCTGCAGCGCATGTGATTCCAAACGCATCCGGCTGCCTCGCATTGTAGCTTGAGTCTTGACATTACATCGAGTGTTTATTTATCAGCCTTTGTTACGAGCTCCATGATTAATGAGGACTACACACGAACAACATGCTCCAAATCTCAAACAAGTGTTCAGTATACTTACATCTAAATCTAATAATAACTTTTAACGTATTGAATACATTTTTTATATAAGTAATGCCTTTCGGCGTACTTACCTAACATAACATTCAATTTATCATACAAATAATAATGGTATTTGACGAAAAAATCTAATGGAGATCATAAAAGATGCCAGTAATCAGTTGAATCTTAAGTAAGACGCAAAAAAAATTTCACGTGTACAATTATAGTCAACAACCGTCAATTACTGCCATATACTCGTATACCTACACAGACCAAGGAATAACTTTATACATTTAAAAAAAATCAAAAAGTTGGCAAAAAGAAAATGAAGTAGGTAAACTTATATGCAATCAAGAATTTAGAAACAACTCTGTATTTAAAGATCTCGGTGAGTTAAACAAAATAAATAAAAACCCTATACAAAATGAGCCACACTCGCTGATTCAATCACCAGTATCTGAATTCAATACCAGTATCGGAACGGAAACAACAAATCCACATATAAACTTAGGAGTTAAGCACTGAACAAAACCTTGGGTCATTCGGTTGGTTGATTAAAAAACTCTTTATATCTGACGTCGTAAAAGGTTTGTGTGATCGTAAAAAATAAGTATTTACATATGTATAGACAGTTAAGTCATAACGGTTAACAATTTGCTTGCGCTAAATATAAATGGTGAAAGTTTATAATTATTTAGGATGACCAGATACATAATGCAAATAAACTATTTCAGATTAAAAAAAGTGCGTCAAAATCAGTCAGCATGGACATCTGACTAATGGCGGTTCCCAATATTCTATCTATCCATTGTTTGCCTTACTAGAGATAGAAATTTGGCAGAACTTTTTGAAGCTTATGTCACATTGATATCCCCAATAGAAGATAGATAGAATATTGGGAACCGGCGTTAACCGACAATGTTATCAGATAATATAAACTGCTTAAATACTATTAAATATTCAGCTACAATTATCAAGACTAGAGATAAAAGATATACCTATAGTTTGGATAAAATTGGATATTTCACAAAATATCGAGTTTAATCAAATGTCGTACTACTGTTGGTTTTAATGATAGGAACTACAAATCTGAGAGCTTTGTGGTATTTTCCAATCAACCCTATATACTTAACCAAAGATTTAAATCGTTAAATCTTTGTATAAGTAAGGCAGCATCTCTCTGTTTAAAAATCAAACAATCCCACTACAATAAAAATCTTGACACATCTTAAGGGTCGATCTAAGCAAGGATGTGGTTTGGATTAATTCGTAACACATTAGTTGTTTATTGAGGTAGCCACTGATTAAGCAATCAACCTGTTACCAATTCGTCGCAATATCTCAGTCGCAATTAAAGGGGGAACGGATAGCCGTAACGTAATGCTTACTATCGTTTATTTTGTTGGTCTCCAGTCTCAAGTATCCACCCAGCGTAGGCGGTGTGCCTCATTTAATGTGGCAATAAAAAATGTTCGACTCGCTTACGTAAGTAGTGATATTTCCGCGTCTGAGCGCCGACGCGAGCAACGGATGAGGTCAATGTGCGTATGATCTTGTTCTTCTGCTGATCTGGTACTCGGATTGGATGTTGATAAGTATCACTTAGCACAAACGGCAATAGATTCAAAAGATCACTATGTTCATGGTTATACTTTAATGATTTAAGGCGGTTCCTAATATTGTATCTATCCATGGTTTGCCTTACTAAAGATAGAAATTTGACATAACTTGTATGGACATTGCTATCTCTAGTAGGGCTAATAGAAGATAGGTAGAATATTGGGAACCGGCATTAGACAGTTGGGCAATGGACAATCATGGACTTTACTTTATTATGCAGACATGAGACAACCATGCCTAAGATATCAATCAATACCAGTGATCGCAGTGAGTGATTGATTGAGAATTTTAACTGAAAGTCCAGTTTTTTAAGCAGTCTCTAACAGTCGCTACGATTTCGAGAACCTCGGGGATCATAAGTCATCAAGTACTTAAGCTTTCTCCTATGTATACACAGTAACAAAAGCAATTTTGAAATTATTTAATAGAACTAGATTTATTAGGAAACATCCTTAAAAATTAAAAGTATAGCTAATAAATAAGACCTTGGAAGCGCTCGTTATTAATAGACGTTCACAATTGCGTTGTTAACCTTGGAAGCATATTTTTTATTCTATCTTATTAAATTATATAACAAAACAAGACACCAGCGGACACAAAAATGTATTGGCTTTGAATATTTCGTTGGTAGTTATTTACCTGTTGAATTTTGAGTGCCTCTTAAGCATTTAATATATTTTATCGATTAAGCAAGTTCTTTAAACGGGTTTTATGCAGAGTGAATAATAAGTTATCAGTGTTAGCCAATTGTTTAGTGTCTAATAAGACTAATTTCTTTATGAATAAACAGAATATTATTTTTATCTACGCTCATTGCTTAAAGTTCGAATTATGAAATCAAAATGTGTCACATATTGACCTACTTTATTCACAGACTTCTATAATTATTAAAAAGTTATTCATTATAACATCTCTGTACTATGGAAATATCTCTAGAAAGTTGAATAATTTCTATTACGATACACGGCTCTGGGTTCCTGTATTTTTATGTGTCGTCGTCATCACAGACCAGGGAATAACTTTCTTTTCTCTGTGGTCGTCATAGCCAAAAGAGAGTGTAGAGCCAATCCTCAATTTTGTTTTTTTTTATATATGGAGTCCACAGACAACATTTAGTTGGTTGGTTGGTTTAGGATGGGCCACGATCGACCATAGACAACAATTAATTCACGGAAACAATAATTTTTCCCTGCCTTATATGACTGATTAAAAAGTGTGTTCATACAGAATATTGAAAAGAATTATGTATAATTTTTGATTATTTAATTATCCACTAAAAATATACTTTATCTGACTTGTATAAATATTTTTCTACTCTTTTTTGTTTCATGACTTTTTTAACAGACTATACACAGTTAACAACTGAATTTTGGCGCCATACCTAACTTTTAAAATTTCAATGTGTTATTTTTGTTACTTAGTCAAAACTTAGCGCGGAAAAATGTCTAGCATTGAAACCTACTAAAGAAAATTTAACTCCACCTGACATTTTAGTAATTGCAACAAAAATGACCCACAATCTTTTACCGACAAAGTGAAGGATTTACGACAAACGTTAGCAATATTTTATGGTTTGGATTTATGATAATTTGAGCGTAGATAAAGTAGTGTATGAAACTCTACATAATTAGGTATTAAAACACTCGTGTGATACTATTAAAAAACTCGCCTGCGGCTCGTTTTTTAAACTCACACTCATGTTTTAATACCCCCTATTATGCATCCGTTTCATAAACTACTATTATCAAAGACAACAGCTATAAGGTTAGTGTTATGAAGTTTATATAGTTAACAGGTTTATGGGAGCTGAAATCAGGGGTGTGCTCATTTTATCAGATGGATTGCTATAAGTAACTAGTGGTTCGCCCTGAACAAGAACTTCGCAACCTACCAAGGACAATAAAACAGCAAATTTAAAGTCTGCCCAAACCGTAAAATTGTAGAAAAAAGTTAATTTTAACGATACTGCAATGAGTGTCCCCCCAAATACAATTTTCTATGCGATCACCGGCTTAATATTAGTGGTGAATTAGGAATAATTGTTTATTATTTCAGAAGTTATAAGGCTTTTAGAGACGAACGGGCAGACAAAAGACGTTCTTGAGTCATGCCAGTCAGTGTCTGTTCGTCCGTCTGTCATCAAATTCGCTCATGTTACCTCGGAGACCTCGCTATGCTCAATTACAATTATCCAATTATAAGATAATTCGAATAATTCAGATCTAGACCAGGAGCCGTACCACCATTTCTTATAGCTGTAATGATGCAGTATTGTTTTGACATTTTCATACTGTGTTGGTATGAAAATGTCAAAAAAATCCTGCAGCATTACTGCTATAAGAGATGGTGGTATAGGGCCCCTAGACTCATCAAGAGAAACCGGATCTATATATGTACATTATTGAACTCCACAGAAGACCAACAATGTATTCCAAGAGTTCCAAAGGTGTGTTGGTATGAAAATGTCAAAAAAATCCTGCAGCATTACTGCTATAAGAGATGGTGGTATAGGGCCCCTGGACTCATCAAGAGAAACCGGATCTATATACATTATTGAACTCCACAGAAGACCAACAATGTATTCCACTAGAGTTCCAAAGGTGTGTTGGTATGAAAATGTCAAAAAAAAATCCTGCAGCATTACTGCTATAAGAGATGGTGGTATAGGGCCCCTGGACTCATCAAGAGAAACCGGATCTATATACATTATTGAACTCCACAGAAGACCAACAATGTATTCCAAGAGTTCCAAAGGTTATTCGGCCATTGTTTTATTGTGACGATATTGTATTTCACAATAGCCATTTATCAGGAGCTGCGGCCGTAAATCTCAAATTAGGAACATTGTAAAGTTTTACTGACTTCTAACGACCACAGGTAGAGATCATATTTCTCGGGGAAATACAATAGTTGAGGCAAACGACTGTGGTTTTTTTCACGCACCTTTCTCGTGATTTATGTTGTTTCAATTGCACTATGTAAGGTACTTACGTGCATTACAAATACCCAATTAGGATATAGTTATATTATGTCTATTGTTGGATGTATGCACTTTAATTTTAAACTGCGTCTTGGAACAAACCACACCGACAAGTCAATGGTAAGAAATAATAATAAATGGGTAAGTAATGCATTAAATAACATAGTGCATACATTTACATTTGTTGGTAGTAGGTCTAGGTAGTAGCTAGTGCAAGTAAAGTAATTACTATTTTTTCAAACATGCTTGGTTTGAGCATTATTTTGAGAACCATCTTCAAGATCGAAATTGCAGTACATGCCACGGACCGGCTGTTGTTTGAAAAATCTATTGACAAAAGTTGTATTAAAATCTATCGGCAACATACGAGTGAATAGTGAGTAAAAAGCAAAAGTACAAGCTATTAACATTGATCTCTTTTTAATGACTTGCAATCTAGTCCAATCTTTACGAGGAAAATATGAACGTTAAAATAGTAACCACCGTACCTAATTCTTTATTATTTTTCCTGTAACTAGCTGTTTTATCGTGTATTTCAAGTAACTCAAGGCAAAAATGGAAAAAAATTATCCGTCTAGGATCAAAGGCCACTCAAGTGTTGCGTCTGGGATAGAGTCCGTTGTAGAGATGCAACTTGCAAGCATTTGTAAAATCCTGTAAGTAGAGTGATACGTACCTGCATTTACCTACAGACGGTGAAGAATTATACAACAGTTGTGATTCTGGAAAAATACTTATAAAATCGACGAGGTTACATCTATGCAGCTGATTGGTTGAGGCTTGCATCGGTCGAGTCGCGTAGGCACTGATTGGTTAATGTTTGCAACGAATATGCAGCCAAGGACAAAATTGGCTGGTGACGGTATTATTACTGGCGATGGTTGGCCGATGTAGATTTTATTTCTAGAATCACACCCTTGTACTTGCATCCAACAAAGTGTCTGGCGAAAAAATCCGAATCGCCTACTCCCCGCAAAAAACAAAGAGCACTCAAATTGTTCACACGGCGGGTGGCGACAAATGCAATGAAATCGCCGGCACACACCATTGTGAGTCTTGTAAAGAAAGTCCGGAACGAATTGTAAATCGGATCAGAGCCCCGGCGACGCCCATCGTATGCATCGAAACAATCGATGTCCCGTGTGCTTATTGAATACCGTACAGATTGTGTGTGTCCTCACAAAAGATTCCGAAATTCCATAGCGCTTAATAAATAAATCCTTCATTTAAAAAGAATCGAGACCTCCCGCTTCAGACGTTCCCGTTTATTTGGGCCCGTAAATCAATTGTGCAATGGGAGTCAATGAGAGAAAAGATAACTGGCTTTTGGCCAGAATTTATCACCGTGCAGCTGTATCATAAACTATAGGTTTGCTACTTTTATCAAATAATATTTCTTTTTCTTACAATCCAAAGTCAATATTCTTCTTCTACTCTTGTTGACTCAGCTTGGAGTATCGCGGCTACTACAAAATTAAATTATACCGCGATGCTTGGGTATAATCCCATAATTTCCATTTTGCATGCAAACGGATTTATATTTTTGTGCCAAAAGTCTAGACTCTTTTATTTTGTCTTACTGAGATGATTCCTTTGCACTTTGTCCATTACAGATTCTGATATTTACGAGTATAGTTGCAATAACTCATTGATTTAAGCTTAGCTCAATGAATTTCGTTGCTAGTTATCGATGATAACTACGAGTAATTGAATATTTCTTCCTTCTAGATGTAGCTTTGCAGTTTCCCTATGCTTCTCGTTGTCAGTAATTGAGTCAGCTTAAAAGATTTAACATACTTAGATATTTAGTAATTTTTGTTAGGCTAGCTTACAAAATAGATGTTGAATTGTTGTTTTTTATCGTTGTTTATCGTAAGAATCACTTATAAATAAACTCTTACCTACCTATAAGTGGAATAGCTATCATAACTTTATGATATGTACAATATAAATTACGTACGCAAGGCCTCTTTATAATGTAATATCCATTAATTTAAGCCCAAGATGCGTGAGTAACAGTATTGTTCAGCAAAGCATTGTGCTGCCAATGACAGATAAGAGGCTCTGTAATGAGCACAGCGACCTACAATGGAATCTCACTAGAGAGTGCCCCACGCGCTGTGCCAGAAGCATTTAAATAAAACGATAAAACTCCCGACAATGCAAAACTATTTAACCACTCCCATTGTTAACTACTAAGAATGCCGTCAGATTAGTGATAGGAGAGGGTGTAATAGAAGATACTATAGAAATCCAAATTAACTAACATTTTAAAGGGTTTTAAACGCTTTGCGATCCACCATAGAACTCGCCCTAGGTCATGTCAAAAGTAAATTCACCAGATTACTTAGGTACCTTATAGTGAGTCGGTGCTTACCATGGATGTGACATAAAGGATGAGCACTTAGTGACGTCACGCATATATTTTTAGGCTCCGCCCTGAAAGCTCTTTTTATTTGTCAAAACAGTAAAATGGCGCTAATAATGTATGCGACCATTATGCGACCGACAGCGGTATGCGTAGACAGCGGTATCGAAATATATGAAGCGCGACGCAATATTTGAGAAAGTTTTGGCTTCAATATACGCCACATCTTTCCCGTCCTCTTAGGGTAGCGTATTTCGTCATTGGTGCTTACACATTATGGAAGTAAGAAACTGACGTTGGAAGTATTCCATTATGATATTTATAGAACGGTATTGAACCGTTCAATAGATATCAGAACAATCTTGATTAATAAAGGTGGTAGCTCATTTTTAATTGAGCTATGAAAACTATCTGCTAAGTTATACTCTTAGCTAGTATATGTAAGTATTTGGGATTTAAGATTTTACGACATTTATAGGTACCGGCACTTTGGAAAGCAATAAAAAGAAGAAAGTTGCTTATTTTAAGCAAACAGGAAAATTAAATACAAACTGAAAAGTGCTTAGGTTGGCAGCTAGGAGAGTGCATTATAACGTTATTCCAAGGGCCAATTCCAAAAATAAACCATTACTAGTATTATTTAGAAATTGAACAGTCCTTATGTACTAGTAAATAAAATAATGCAAATGTAGATCATGTGCAGTCAAGCAGACACAGATTTGATTTTCCAAACAACGAAACGAGCGGACAAAATAAACCCACGCAAAATCAAATAGTGGGAGGATAATCTGTTCAAATTAGCAGGTTCCTGTTGGCGTGGAAACCGTCGGATGAATGTTTGTGTGAACGTACTGTAGTTTCACGTCGACAAAACGAGACTTGCATGTTTAAGGTGCTTGAATCATCGGCGGATAAACTTGCCATGTACCTTTGCATTAACAGAAAACCAACTTGGGTGATAATAATCGCATGTACTTAATTTATAAGCGCAAACGTATCAGAATGGTGAAGCAATAACTTTTTTTACCCTATACAAGTTTGAGTAATGACTGCGATCTCACCTGATGGTAAATCATGACACGAAGATGTTATCGTACTAACTTGGAAGGGGTAAGTAAACTCACCTCAACGGTTTCTACACAGCATCGCACCGGAACGTTAAATCGCTTGGCGGTGCGGCTTTTCTGGTAGGGTGGTAACTAGCCACGTCCGAAGCCTCCCACCAGACCAGACCTGAGCCAATTTGGAAATTATAAAATTCCAGTGGCTCGTGCGGGGAATCGAACCCGCGACCTCCCACTCGAAACCGAGCGCGCGCCCCTGCGCCAGGGAGGTCGTCAATCTGTTTTTCACTTTAAGCTTTTAGCTTTTATAAGTCTAATAATAATGTCTCTCAAACCTGCACGTTACTTTAATATGTCTAGCCAACGCTTACTAAATCGTTTTATAGATAAGACTTGCTATGAAGTCAGTCCCTTTAATGCAGCTATAGAGAGCCCGGCTAGAATAGATAGGCGATAAAAATGTTATTCTCCGACTATATCCTCTGACATGGGATGAAATGATTTCTCCATCGGCTTATGGACAGCAGACAGCAGAAAACGGGAAAGGAGAAGTCTTTCCTTCGTTTTATCTCTACCCCATGCTCTGAGAATGGTTAAATTGTAGGGAGGAAAAACAAAGGCAAGCGCGCTACACCCAATGACGAAATACGCTAAAATGTTTAATCAATGGCTACACCCTATACGTCCTCATCATTGCTTTCAATCAGGCCTAATTGTAGTCAAGAGGCTATCAATAAAAAATAGCTTTTCCCCGTAGAGACATTGTCCCCGAGGACCGGTATCAGTCGTCAAAAATCACGTCTCTTATCACTTGCGCCAATAGCAACGTCCGTCCGTACAGCTGCCGGACTGGTTTGTCCACATGCGCGGGATTGATTTAACGTAAACGCTGCGATCTCAACCTCTTGCGACTTCGTGCTCGCCTGGTACCTATAGCGTTATCGATTTAAACGACATCAATATCTTGGTAATAGGAGTGATATTTTTATTTTATTACTAGCAGATACCCGAGGCTTCGCACGCGTAAATTTTAGTTTTAACTATTCTACGGGAACCATCCATTTTCCAGAATAAAAGTACCCTTTGTGTTAATTTACATGAAACCTATCTTCATTTCAACTTTAAACCAAAAAATTTCAGTAGTTGTGCGTGAAGGAATAAATTTTCTCCCGCATGAATATCTGTTTTTCCCTATTATCACGAAAACAATGGATTTTCCCGAGAAAAAAGTAGTTGATTCTAGGATATAATCTATCTCCATTCCAAATTTCAGCCCAATCGGTTGAGAAGTGAAAAATTTGCCTAAGTATTAATCCAGGAAAAAAGGGAATAGCTCTTTTTGAATTTCAGTCATATCCGTTCAGTAATTACAGCGTGAAATGGTATTTTTCCCGCGTGCATATCTGTTTTCAAGTTTTTCCACGGAAACCATGGATTTTTTTTGGGATAAAAGTAGCCTTTGTATTTATTCAGGATAAAATCTAACTTCATTCCGCATTTCAGCCACATCAGTTCAGTAAGTAAGGCGTGAAGGAATATTTTTCCCGCGTAGATATCTGTTTTTCACTTCTATCTTAGAAACCATGAATTTTTCCAGTATAAAAAGTAGCCTAGGCATTAGTTCAGGATATAAACTATCTCCATTCCAAATTTCAGCCAAATCGATTCAGTAGTTGCGGCGTGAAGATTTTTTGCGCGTGAATTTCGGTTTTTAACTAATCCCACGGAAACCTTGAATTTTTTCGGGATAAAATGTAGCTTATGTGTTAATCCAGGATAGCATTTATATCTATTCCAAATTTGAGCTAAAACGGTTCAGTAGTTGCGGCGTGAACGAATATTTTTCCCGCGTGGATTTCTGTTTTTACTGTGATCATACTCGTAGAAGTCATGAAATTTTCCGAGATGAAACGTAGCCTACGTATTAATCCAGGATAAAATCTATCTTTTTTCCGAATTTCAGTCATATCAGTTCAGGAATTACAGTGTGAAGTAGTATTTTTACCGCGTGAATATCATTTGTTCAGTTTTCCCGCGGACATCATAGATTTTTCCGGGATGAAAAGAAGCTTTTGTATTAATCCAGGATATATTCTATCTCGATTCCAAATTTCAGCCAAATCGGTTCAGTAATTACGGCATGAAGGAATATTTTTCACGCGTGGATTTCTGTTTTTCTCTATTATCATAGAAACCATGGAATTTTCCGAGATGAAAAGTAGGTTTTGTAATAATACGGGATAAAATATATCTCCTTTCCGAATTTCAGTTATATCAGTTCAGTAATTACAGCGTAAAGTAGTATGTTTCACGTGTGAACATCAATGTTTCAGGTTTCCCGCGGAAACCAGGATATAATCTATCTTTATTCCGAATTTCAGCCATATCAGTTCAGTAATTACAGCCTGAAGTAGTATTTTCCCGCGTGAATATCTGTTTTTCCCTTTTCCTGCAAAACCCATGAATCTTTCCGGGATAAAAAGTACCCTATTTATTAACCCAGGATATAATCTATCTCCATTCCAAATTTCAGCCAAATCGGTTGTGTACTTGCGGCATGAAGATTTTTTTTCCGAGTGAATTTCGGTTTTAAACTAATCCCACGGGAACCACGAATATTTGCGGGATGAAAAGTGTTCTTTGTGCTAATGCAAGATACAATCTACCTCCATTCCAAATTTTAGCCAAATCGGTACAGTAGTTGCGACGTGAAGACGTATTTTATTAGTTTGTCCCGATTTTTATTAGTTTGCTTCTCTGTAATCAAATCTTGTAGGTTAAATATGATCTACTTCCTGGCTACCTATTGAGCTGGAACTTTGCATGCATGTGTAAATTGGATGTCAATGCAAAATCATTGTAACATAGGAGTTGATCTGATGATGGGAAGTGGCCATAGGACCTAGTGAATTAAACGATACAACCCCATTGATCAAAACTCTTTTTGATCCAGACCATCTTGATAAGTACCTACTTTGGTTCTAGATAATAAACAGGGTCTGGTGCTGAGAATAATATGGATAAGCACTTTTACCAGTGCTAGAAAAGGGCTTAAAAAACTACTTACAAACTTGTTAAGAACAACTAACAAGATTCTACAGGCGGATACAAACAGAGCGCCCAGAATAACTTATGAAAATGCAGTTGCCGCTTCCAAGCCACAACAATTCAAACCAAGCTGATTCGCGCAACAAACAACTAGTGCACTAACAAGTGGATGCCACTATTGTTAAAGCTTTCTGCACTTCCCCATTCATATTTGACCAAGAGAAGCGAGGCTTACTTCTTGCCTATCGAGTTTACATGGCTTGATTTGTTCTTATCTATCTGTCACTCAGTGCCCAAAATAACTATCATCTGACCTATAAATTAGTGCTGATACTATGATATATGTAAGATCTAGAATTAAATAGAAACAATAGGATTATTAGATTAGGGCAGCTACCTAAAACCATTTCTTCTACTACAAACAAGTCTTTAAGGATGCTGTCTACTATTTGAGCACATTTGACCAGCACTCGGAGTTTAGAACTTATAGTTAGCATGAAAATTGTGAGGCTGAGAGCTTTCCATAAAGTTCTAATATATTATTCCGTGATATATGGTAGGTACATATTGTTGGGATGGTCTAATTTAAAAATGTATGGCCCTCCACTACATTATTTTTCAACGTGTAAGCATAAACACGTGGAGAGGCATTCAGTTTAGAAGTTTAGGTTAGACGCTCTATACTAATTTTTATCAAAAAATTTGATAGCTCATACTCTAAGCAGAGTCAAACTCATCATTGCCCAGTTTAAACTAAAATTTCCTTTCATAGTGGAGATGAAAAATAAGACAAAGGTTTTGGGAAATTCCCATAGCACCTCAGAAAAGGAGAGAAAGTCAACCAGTACTAATAATTGAAATGCTTCATACATTAAATGGAAACACAGATAATTCTTAGTTTATCCATTTGCCTGCCAGCATTTTTTAATTTTATCAGTTAATCAAAAAAAAATGATAATACGCTAGTGATAGATATTCAACAGATGACAGAGTAGGCTTGATTCCAGACAGACATCATTAGCATCCTGCAATAATTCAGGAGTTGTGTATATTCCGGGCAGCTAAATATTGCTTGCATTTATAGGGAAAAAACTGCAAAAACCATTGTCTATCAATTTTCCATAATGTACAAAGATATAATTAAATGCAATCTGTTAGTTTGCACTTTGTCAGTTTAGTTGGCTACGATTATTCCTTTAATCACATTATCTGGTGCAGTTCTTTAGAAGGCATATAGTACTTGCATTTAAGCTAAATGTTTTTATCTGAATATTAAATATTAAATAGATAAGTACCACATTATACTAGATAGAAAATAATAAAATACTCACCTAACATACAGCACAGACGTTCCGTTAACAATTCTCCTCCAACCCAATGGGACAACAATAGTTTGTGGAAATTCACTCACAGTCCTTAGTTCGTCCGACTGAGACAACACAGAGGGCAGCACGGCAAGTACCATACCATCAGCTGTGCGAACCAGCTGAGGAGCATCCTCACTGACTCTACTCACACCCACCTGCTGGTTCAATATGTTTATACTCTGATTCACGATACTTTGGTGTGACACACTCTGTTCCAGCAGCTGATAGTTCACGAAACTCTTGCCGACAACTTCGCTATCACCACAGTTCATATCATCACTTTGCACGACACTATCGTTGAACTGATTCACCACTGGTAACATGGGCATATCCACACTCACCGGACATCGCTGGTACCCGAAATCACCCAACGGTATCCTAACGTATGTATCACCACTCCATTCCGTGTCACCACTTTTCACACTACTGGGCCTATCTTTGTCATCGGTCCGTATGTTCTCCTTTATGAACTGGGCGGGAAAAAAATCTTCCCGCTGTCCTGAGTTACTTGAGTTGCCAGAGTTATCTTCGAAAGAGTTTATTTTGTGTTGGGGATCACTGAAGGGTTTGTAATAGACGGTGCGGTCGTTCTGGTCGAGCTGCCGGTAGAGCGCGTTCCTGGGCAGGGAGGGGTGCTGCGCGTCGTGCGCGTAGAGCTCGGGCGGGGGCTGCGGCGCCGGCTCGGGCCCCGCGGCAGCCGGCTCTAGCTGGCGCGCCTCCGCCACGTACACCAGGACGCGCGGCGCGCCGGCCACGCCCGCTCGCGTCGCCGCCACACTCGCCGGCTTGCCGGACATGGTCTCATGTGCCGGACATCACCAGTCGCATGCGCCGCCTCACTAGCTGCCGCCGCGGAGACCAGCCGACCGAGCCCGCCTGGCGGTAGCCCACCTCGCATCTCTGCCAGCCCGCCGGTCATCGCTCGAACCCCTCACTGTAGCCCTACACCACAGCACCATCCTCGGGACCACTTTTTATGTATCGATGTCATCAATGATTCCCGTAATTGTTTTACGACCACTCCACTAACACTTTTATGGCGGGGCCTTTTTTCGCCCCATTGTTTAACAGGCCAGGTCGTAAATCATCATCTATTTACATTACTAGACTAGGTTGTATTTTGTAATTGTACAATTCATTCGGATAAGATCCATATTGACATATTTCATGAAAGTAAAAAGGTCACAGAACAAAAAATATATTCTTCATCTTCAGAGTGAGGCGAGTCTCTCTAACTTTATAATAATCCTTTTCTTTGTGTTTTTTTGCGATATTATGGAATATTTTGTTTTTCATCAACACTATAAACACAAAAAAATATTCTGTTTTTGCAATACGATGCCATCCAAGTGATACCAGATACACTTCAAAAAGAACAACGAATGAAATCACTTCTACTGTGATAATATACGCCTAACCGATAAAGGTAGTCAAAACTATTTCTTTTAGGAGCTCCTCTATAAGCTTTACGATTAGTTGGGTTATAATAAAGTTATGGCTACCTCGTACGCACAAAACGACCAATAAAATCCTCTAAATATTGTCGCTGTCTTGTATCCGATTGGTCAAATTTACTGTTTCTCTCAATAGAATGAACTACCACAAACAAGAAAGAGACAAACGAGAATGCAAGTTTTCATTTTGCGCCATCTATGAACGGTAAAAGTAAAAAACCACTAAGAAGTTGATGTTAGTTGTCTACGGCTGACACGAATCATAGACTACTAACCTACACGAAGTTTTAACTGTTGTACCGACGTAATAATAGGTCTTTGCCTATAAAATTTGCCATTCTGTATGGAATAAGTGGATTATTTTTTCAAACTTTTTTGATATTTCTGTTTTTCAAAGTATGCCCATGCAATCCAAAAGATGTCTAAATTTTGGAAAATGTAATAGTCTGAAAGAAAATGTAATGAAAATGTAATTTCATAGGTAAAGACCTAATATTAATTGTACTCTCCACTCTGTAACCAGCCAGTATATTCAATGTACTCTGTGCCGAGATCAATGACTTTGTGCTCTGTAGTCTGTGTTTAACACACTGATATTATTATGGTAGGTATCTCCGGATTCATAATTCCCTCTTAACAGATGATTCCATACGTTTGACAGTTCATTTTTTGTGTCGAACACTGTTCACTGTAAATTAGAATCAGTGTACTGTAAAATTTTGTAGAAATTTATTATAATATATTATATTATAATATTTATTAATTTAATATAGGATAAATTAGTAACAGTATAATTAAAGATTAAAGTTTTAAGTAAACCTTAGGTTTCTTTCGAAATGTAAATTC
Organism: Coenonympha glycerion; assembly: GCA_963855885.1. NCBI lineage: Eukaryota > Metazoa > Arthropoda > Insecta > Lepidoptera > Nymphalidae > Coenonympha > Coenonympha glycerion. Next base: position 3,529,232 of record OY979638.1, on the reverse strand, counting down.
ATGATTCGTGATTCCATACGTTTGACAGTTCATTTTTTGTGCCGATTTGAAGCGCCTCCCTCGAGCACCCCCGAGCGTCCACGGTACTAAATTGACATTTGTTGGAAGTGAACCGTTTTGAATGTCATTTGATTTTAGTTCCATAGACGCTCACGCCAGGTTACGCAACAATCAGCGCCAAAATGGCGAAAATCAAGTGGACGTGGGTTCGAGTCGAGTCCCACCGCGAGTGAAATTTTAATGCATATTTAAATTTATAGAAAATCAAATGTCTTCATTTTTACCTTGACAGGGGATTAGAAAGTAGGTACCTATTATATTGTGTTCTGTGCTAGTCATAGATAAATATGTAAATGGTGCTAGTCAATATCAATAGGTCTAGGGACAATGACGAAAGAAGTAATGGACACAAAGTAGTGAGTCTTTTTGGCTGGGCATTTTCGCCATCTTGTGTCGCATCAAAAATAGCCAATCACAGCTATCAGCCAATCACAGATAGGCACCAGTCAGCTGATCAGAAGGGCTGCTCTAGCTATCGATCGATATGGAAATATTATCGACGTAGTTTGTGGTTAGAAATTAAATATTTAAGAGCAAAAATGAATGATTTATTACTATTAAAAAGTTACTAGTTAGTTAGTTAGTTTACTATTAAAGATTTATAGTAAAATTAGGTTTTGCCAGTGGGGCATATTATGTTTCCGGATTAGGATTTTTAACTTATCCCGCGAGACCAAACTACATTTGATACGAGTGATTGTACCTACAGTAAATGTTCGCATCCGCAGCCCGTTTTCTTAAAGCAAAAATAACTACGAGAAGTCAGAGGTGTAAAACCAAGAATCAAAATCAGGTCCAAATAGAATGTAGTGATATTAGGAGCCCTACTCATCTTTCAAAATTTAACTTTACATATATGAATTTTATCTAAGTATATCGGTATAACAGCGGTCGCATCATTAGCACTTTGTTTTTGTTTTGTTAACATAACAACAAAAATTAAATCACATTTATTTCAATCTTGAAGAAATATTTCTTCTTTTATTTACACATTATAAAAGTGCATGTAATATGATCATAACACAATATAATAATACATACTTTTTAACGATTTAACGATATAATTAATGAAATCGAATACTGACCTATGAAATGTGGCCTATTGTTGTCTTTCCGCGATCTGCACTGCACAACACAACACTGAGTAGGCATTTTCACACCTGAATACTAATTATAATCCGCACGCAAATTAGAATAATAATATGATTGTCTAATATTTCAAAAAACATGATACGCATAAACTTTGTATACATGTTTCGACATGTTCGAATCTACAAATGCTACAAATTATGGAGGAATTGGCCACCTGGCTATTTTTTCGTGACGTCACAACTTCAGTGTTAACGAAATCAGAAAAAACAAATATAATATAACGTAAACAATTCTGAATTAGTTAGAAATAGACAATGTGATGTTTGTTATACAGTGCGACAAGGCTATTTTGGCGTTTGGCCAAAGTCTGAACTAACGCCGCTATCTTGTGCTACTGTTTGATAGTTCGCTCTGTCAGTATATCACTATTGTATGTTATGTTGTTTTTGCTTACTATTAACTATTTTAAACTAAAATTGAAGTAAAATTGAGGAGATTTTATTTTATGACTGCCTTTGTTTTGCAACAGCGCCCTCCTTCAAGTGCGAAGAGAGCCTTGTCGGACTGTACTCGTAGCTATGTCGATTTCACGTTGCGTTGCGTTGTCGATATAAACGCATATGGGTACATGTAGGCTAGGGATCACCTCTATATTCAATACCACCACTATATTCGTTGCTCGTAGGCTAGGGATCACCACTATATTCAATATACTCTATGGGGATCACAGACCACAAAAGACAAAACAAAAGGACCAAAACAGACCAAAAGGTATACCCACGTAGTGATTATATAGGTACTCTTTAGTCTTTGGGTATACCTACCTGCAATCTGCATGTTCGAAAGTCATAACTTAATAACTTTACTCATTAATTTTTATTTCAAGCATCATTTTAGAAGGTGGTGTACAAAATTGATTGAAATTCGTATTCCTAGGCATTGATTACCTAATGATTGTTTGTTTCGTGAACTGAAACCTATATTTTAACATAACCTAAATCAAAAATGAAACGCAAAATTTCGAGCGTAGATGAAGAAGAGAGCAGGTAAATACTAAGCGGTAACCCCAAACAGTTGTTATATTGAACTACCAGGCTTTACTCTCAAGCTCGTAAGATTTCCCTTAGTCTTAAAGCCTTCCACAGCCCACCAGACAAAAGGCTTGACTCTCAAGCTCGTAAAATTTCCTTTAGTCTTAAGTCTTAAAGCATAGGTACTGTTTACTGTTTAGTTGCCCCTGTACTTGGAAAAGGTAGAGATGTATCCAAGGCTTGACTTGCTGCATCTATAATTTAAACGTTGATGTTTTAACAGCTAGGCCAAATATTATGATCCATTTAATAAGAATTTTCATCTGATTTCCAGGATATCATCACTTCTTTTCAATAAAACTCAAAAATTTACTGAAAATATCTCAATACAACGAAAAAATGAGATTGATGCTGATTTAAAACCAGCATGGGTTGATGAGGACGACCTCCAGCTGAGTGCGGATATCATTCCTAAAGTGAAGAATAAAGGTCTTTACACTCATAAACTCAAACAGAAATATGAAACATTGATCGGAACACCGAGTTGGGCTAAAATTACTGACCAGAACAAAGATAGTGACAGATTGGTAGCAAAAGTTGGACATTTACAGAAAATCAAATTAAACTCCCTTCGGAAAGGTATTCTGGAACTACAAAGGTATTCTAAAATAAATTCTGAGACTGGAACAGAAGGCCCAATAATAACTACAGTGGAATTTCATCCAAAGACGAGTGTTGTTTTAGTTGGAGGTAAATCTGGTGTTGTCTCTTTATTCTCTGTTGGAGGCGATGTGAATAACAAACTCCACAGCTTCAAGATAAAGGGGTATAAAGTAACAACAGCTCATTTTAGTCCTGAAGGTTCTGAAGCCTACATTGCGTCAACAATGGCCCACAATTACTACCTCTATAACTTAGTTAAAGCTGAATCTAAAATGGTGCAGTTACCTAAAGGCATAAAGAGGCCTACAGCTTTTAAACTATCTCCGGATGGTAAATTTATTGCTGTGAGCGATCCGTTTAGTGAGGTGTTCATCATATGTGCAAGTTCAAAAGAGCTGTTGCGATCACTTAAACATAATAGCACTGTTGAGTCTCTAGCCTTCAATCATACTTCCGATAAATTATATTGCTTTTGCACTCAAGGTGAAGTAACTGTATGGGATCTATCTATGTACAGATCTGTTAGTAAATTCATTGACAACGGATGTGTGACTGCATCTTGTATTACTATAAGTTCCTGCGGACAGTTGTTAGCTACAGGTAGCTGTGAAGGTATAGTCAACGTGTATGAAACGCAGAGCTTGAAAACTCGAGAACCTGTGCCTTTGAAAACTCTCGGCCACCTAACAACAAAGATAACCAATCTAAGGTTCAATTCTAGTACAGAAATCTTATCTGCATCTTCAAGTTTGTATCCAAACGCTGTCAAACTTATCCATATACCCTCATATAATGTTTTCACCAATTTTCCAAAGCAAAATGTACAGCAAGTTGAGACTGTCAGTTTTTCACCTAACAGTGGGTATATGGCTCTAGGAAATAACAGGAGCTCTGCCTATTTATTTAGGTTAAAACATTATAAGAATTACTAAAATAATAATTTTGTATTGCGAATAAAGAAATAGAATAAAAACTTATTTCTTTCAATTTCGCCTATGGCGCTCATAGCTTTATGGGGTAGGTACCTAAACCATGGCAAGCATAAGATAACAGCATAAAGAGATCGGAAATAGGTACATAGGTAACTATGTTTCAGCAGGTATAATTGCTTCATGCAATTTCATGTTTTACTTTTGGATGAGTTTCCTTGTGAGAAGACTATTCTTACCATTATTACCAAGTACTCCAAATTCTTGAAAGCGCCATCTATAGAACTGCAGTCACAGCTTTAGAGCTGCAGTGGTACAGGAGGTACATTGTTGTTCTGCAGTCTTCTAATAGAGGGCGCTGAGCGTAAAAATAAAAATACCCTGGGAAAATACGAATAAAATTAATAAGATTATCCTGATTCGTTCATTATTGTTTATCCATTATTGTAACGTAATCGCCTAGCTTTGGAGTTTCATATTTCTATTTAATCTGAATCTCGGAAACGGTTTCGGAGCGATAAATCGATTTAGCTAGGATTCATTTTTAGAAAGTGTCGAATTTACAAAAAAATATTACTCGTGCTGCCATCTCTTGGTAATACTACCGTGCAAAGCTGTCACCGGTATGTGTTTCTTTCGCATCCAACGTGGAACTCTGAACGTAAACCTCATTAATTATTCTGCCGATAATAACTTGGGGTTCCTTCACGAGTTAGGGCAAAGTTAGGGTTGCCAACTCTTAAAAGGACCAACCCGGGAGAGTTCTATGGATGTTGAGGAAGGGTGGGAGAGGTGTATACGTGTAATGAAAATTATTAGATTTTTTAAAGTTATATATTTTATTTCGTTTTCGAGCAGCATCTCATAACTACTTACTTACTTGTCGGTTTTTCATCACAAATATAGGTTTTTAAATCTTTTTAATTCAAAGAGTAGGTAGGTACATAACAGCTGCTGAACAAAAATAACGGGCATCTACTCTAGTTTTAAAGTTTGCTGACGTCACTCAGCCAGTGTGGCCAAGTTTCGATGTGGCTCTGCAGCGTGGCCCCAGGGCTTAGCGTCGCAGAGAGCTGCAGGTGCCCGACCAGGTGGTAATCCTCAGCCAGGTTCTTGTGGCTCACCGAACAAGCGAGGAAGTCTTCTACGGCTTTCAACGCTTGTGGTGTGGGTAATTTCTCTGAAAAAAAAAAATGGTGATGATTTTGAAGATGCTTAAACGCTCATAATATATTATTCAGGAAAATTCAGAAATCAGTTCAAGATAGGTATTTGGATTTGGAATCATTTTTTTCAAAGGTTACCTAATAGGTACCTACCTCTAAAATCTCCGATGAACGAAATGCCAATTGCTCTATCGTTCCAACCCCTAGTGTGAGCTCCAACCTTCCACCCGGCTCCTTCGTACACTTTTCCATTTCCTCCGATAATGAATCTGAAAAATAAGCAACAATGTTATTCAACTAACTACATACTTATTGCATGATCGGTTGCCATTGATTTGCTACACAACAACTTACTGGAATGCTAAATTGATTAGGGATACCTATGTTACATCGTTGTCGGATGGTAGATATCTAATGACTAGCCAAAAAAAGTTATAGAATAGCCCGTTCCAGATTCCACTCAACCCACCAAGTTGCCACCCAACAAGTTTTATCGGTCTCATGATCCCTTATTGCTCTACATCTCACAAAAATTAGAAATCCGCGCGCGCTAGACGTTAAAATCTACTTAGGTGTCGCTTTTGACAGACGCGTTCGACGCGCAGAAGATGAATCCGATCCGTGTATTCGAAGTGGGTTGACTCTGAATTTGAACCAAAACTTGTACTATAACCGTACTGGTCTACACTATTAGGTATACGCACTAATAAAACGTAGACTTATAACTACTTACGACTGCCCAATATCGTCGTAGCCCATTTTGATTAGCATATCCCTGATGTTTTTAGCAACTCTCTGACATTCGTCATCGGTAAGGCATTCCGGGGTGACCGTGTGCTGCACTACTGCAATTCTGACCGGCCTAGACAGATCCGTAGTTCTGTTGGATGGACTTCCACCCCATGTTTCTATTGGCACTACATTGCACTCAGCGTCTAAAAGATAGATACTCGTATTAGATTAATTACAGATTGAAGGAATGAATGTGAATATGGATCTTTAATAAGAAACACTATTGGAAAAAAAATGTGTCGAAAGTTTTCCCATAAGTTTGTCCAATAACTCATTGTTTTGGAAATCTCTGTATTTTTTATGTAATTTTTAAGTTGTTTTTAATAATCTTAGTTTTTCTGTGATATTCTTATTCAATGCTGCCTCGTTAACGTATCTATTCGTAAAAGTCAGGAGGACAAAAATAAAATATTTCACACATGATAGAAGATTTAGGTAATTAATATTATTTCTTAAAAGTTATTTGAATATTGTGTTCAAAATAAACATACCTACCAGCGGTACAAGACTGAGTGATAGCAGCAACCACAACGAGGAAAAGCACAGTTCTAAGATTCATTTTCAGCTCAATGCACGCAGTCCATTTACATTAGGTACAAACTACAAATGACACGAATGTCCGTACATGTTACTTTATATACGGTACATAACAATGTATTAATTGATTAGAAGTGGGTACATCCCCGTCCGTCCCTGATGAGGGACTTTTCCTTTACAAATTCCTTTTTCCACTCCTGTTGGAAAAAGCATTTTATCGCTGTTTTCCCACTGACGAAAAATAATAAAAGATTCAGATTGAAAAAAAAGCAAATTCATGGGTTATCATGGAAAAGCTACAAACCATAGGAGGTACGAAGAAACTTTCTTGCGAACTATGAGGTTGTTCTTACCTACGCATTTTTTTGTTGTTTGATGAACGCGAGTTAAACGGAGAAAGTCACACCCCATTTTTACCATTTCGGTATGGAACCCTAAAAATAGTGACTTTTTTTTACTCTCATTGATGGAACATTTCATTGAATAAATATCCACAAGAATGAATATCACTTATTAACCGACTTCAAAAAAAAGGAGGAGGTTCTCAATTCGTCGGAATCTTTTTTTTTTATATCTATGTATGTTCACCGATTAGGTACTCGAAGACGAGTGGACCGATTTGAAAAATTCTTTTTTTTGTTTAAAAGGGTAAAGTTTCCAGATGGTCCCATTTTAATCAGGTCAGGATCTGATGATGGGATCCTGGAGAAATCGAGAGAACTCTTCAAATTTTATATAGACACTTGAAACAATTTGGGTATTATTTGAAAGAGTAATATTTTCCAAGTTGTCCTATGGTCATCAGGTCAGGATCTGATCATGGGATCTTGGTGAAATCGAGGGAACTCTTCAAATTTTGCTAGTATACTTGAAGCGAGTTGGGTAGGTATTTTTTATAGTTACTGGTGCATTTGCTAGCAGATATTGATTTGATAACTAAAGTCATCAAGTCAGGGTCTGATGATGGGATCTCTTCAGATTTTGTAAACACACCTCAAGCGATTTGGGTATTTTTACAACGCCTTGTGCATTTTATTGTTTTCCACTAAACTGTAAAAAATAAAAATAGGAAATGCTTTCCAAAAAACCAACTTCTAGTGAAATAATTTTTAATGTAGGTACACCAATTCGAAGTCGGGCGTTTGTCTATAACTTCGTCATTTCTTCGCACATCAAGTAAGTAAGAAGGACTATTAGGGATTGTATGAAAAATTGCCCGACTTCGAATTGGTGTACCTATTCACTCTTTCTAGTGGCATTTGAAGTTGGTTTTTTGGAAAGCATTTCCCATTTTTTAATGGAGAAGGAAAACATCGTGAAGAAACTTGCATGCATCAAGGTTTACCATGCCTAATGTTATCGAAGATGCGTCAAACCTGCCATCATATTTGGTTATGGACTATCCCCTCTCATTCAGTTTGGAAACCTCTGCCCAGCTGTGGGATGTATGAAGCATGTGGCACGAGCGACAGCCGACAATCATAAGCTACCTATAATCAGACCGGAAGAGTCCAAGAGACATAAATTCTCAAGTTTTATTATCAGTTATTTTCAGTTATTTCCTGTAATCTTTTTTTGCTGAATATATTAATGTTATCTTATCCGACGGATTTCCACTAAGAAACTACTTACCAAAAGTTAATCCTATTTAAAGTATTATAAGTGTGAAATATTATGAGAATGTGTAGGTACTTTTGATTTTTTCGATGTTTTTTTCAAAAATTCAAAATATCTTTATTTCACATAGGCCTAATATACAGGCTCTTGTAACAGGTCAGTATGATATTTGTCACATTTGTATGGCGATAACTCCAAGTCGACTTAAAATTAAGTTTACGAGGGTTCCAACGCGCCCTGCACTGAGAAGAAACTCAGTCGGGTTTTGTTTTCTGTTATCACCACTTCAAAGGCAAAGGCTCCAGCAGTTCATTCATTCCCAAGGAATTTAAAGGTTTGTTAGGTAGGTATTCTGTTACTCAACCACGCCGCAGCTACTGAACTGATTTGGCTAAAATTTGGAATGTAGATACCTACTTAGCTTATAACCGGGATTAACATAAAGGCAGTAGCTTATCTAATCTGTACATTTCACCGAATCTGTTGAATAATCCGGGAACGGGTTGCTACACAGCATCGCACCAGAGCGCTAAATCCCCTTGCGGAACGAACAACATAGGTACGTAGATACTTAATTGAATTTCTTGTCAACCTTACTATGCTGGTCGTGGTTTTCGTCTCAGAATAAGATGAGTTTGGTTAGTAAGTAGAGAAAGAACAATGAAGAGGCGGATAGATTGTGTAAAAGAGGATTGCACGTTGACAGCTGATGGATAGAATGGAAAAAAACTCCATTACTCGACCGTCGAACCCAGGAACTTTCACTAATTTGTTTAATTGGCAAATCCCACGGGATTTGCCAAAAACCTTACTTCGCGCGGGCGGAGCCGCGGGCAACAGCTAGTTTTTAACATGTAAGGGACATTTTTGTAGGATCTTGCTGAAATGCCGTACATTTTGTAAAGTGTGGTTGTAAAAAATACTGACGCGACGATGAAGACACGACGACGCTACGACGACGACAACGTTACAACGACGCAATGCCGATGACACGACGACGTCGACAACGACGCGATATTGACGACGAAGATGCAACAATAACGAAGATGCCTCGAATGAATAATATTATGTAAGTAGGTATAATGCATAGATATCTATGTAAGTATTTACATACCCACAATATAGTGATTTGATAAGACCATCCTGGGTCTATTTATAAGTAATAGTGATAAGATGGAAATGCAGTAGTGTTTTGTTCATATAAACACCGCAGATAAGGAAAAGGCATGCCTAACACAACATAAAAGGTTTATTCTTTTCCTCATGTCCCATCGTTGAGCGTCAAAGGATGACTGGATGTAAAATACAAAGTTACAAACTGTACAAAACAACTTCCCAAAGAACCATGTCATGATTTTCATCACGTACATAGTAACTCAATGAGTTTCATCAAAAGTTATTCCCCCGCAGTTACAAAGTACAAAGTGCGAACAAGAATGTACCTACCTAATAAATAGAATAAGTACTCGACAGTCAGATCAATAAGATCCCTCTCTGTAAAATACCTAATTGTAACTGTTTTTCGAACGCAACAGTCTCATTTCCTTGAAGTTGTGAGGTCAGTTTATTGAGAAATAGCAGGTAATTTTGATTAGGTATTATAGAAAAACAAAGGGTTCCCGTGGGATCTCAAACTTTCAGTTGGATTCCCGCCATCCGGTTCCGGCAGTCAATTTGCGAGAATGGCAGTATCATCTTTACATGATTATATCAAAATCTTTGCATAAAAATGTCTATCTTAGGAAATTAGTCCGAGTATCGAGTTTTATGTGAGTAACTCGCAAATCTCGGACTAATTTCTTTAACTCGACACTTTCAAGCAGAGATTTTTATATAAACACGTGAAGATGATATTGGGATTATCGAAATTTGACTGCCATAAGCCTATTATGTCTTATTAGCTTAAAAACCGCGAAAAACCACAAAAAAATTGAATTTCGCGGGCACACCTAGAATCTTCTGAATTTGAACGCCCGGGATACCGAAGGCCTATAGAGATGACGACGATGACCTAGCATATAATAAAGGTCCCTACCTTTTGTACACGGAACTCTAAATCCAGAGTTCATATATAAAAACATAAATTAAGTAGGCGATCATACTGTGACGATGATGTATACAGTAAAACAAATAAATAGGCTTGCCATTCATCCGGGTTTCCCCGGATTTTCCTAGTTATTGTCCTTTGTCCTATTTGTCCCTAGGCACCTAGGGAGCGTCCGGGAAGGGCACCATTAGTAGTCCGAGTTTTAAAAAAAATTAAGTCTTTGGCCACCAGCGACACACGCATTATGTCCGCGGGTACATGCGAACAAAAACTTGTTGACAAATCCGGTTTCTGGGCTCTGAAATCTGGAGTTTTCACGCGCCTTGTCCTGGTTTGCCAAATTTTAGAGATGGCAACCCTAGATATAAAGGAGATATATGGTTCGGGAGTAATAAATAAAAAATACGAAACATTTATTAATCTTATCCGCCATCATAAAGGATGTTGGTACGAATATTCTCTTTGAAGCCGTGGAAAAATGATGGGATCATGTTAAAACGCATAGTATAATGTAGTGTAGATGTATGTATGATGGTCTATTTAAGTATATTATATGTTTATAAGACTTACAGTTAAAAAGCGGTCAAGTGCAAGTCAGACTCACGCACCGAGAGTTCCATAGTATTCCATACTACCTAAGTACCGTTTAGGTACTACAAGATAAGTACTTACTTAAAACGTTAAGTATCACTTTGTTATAACAAACCGCAGTCTTAACTTTGTTTTTTGAAGAGTTAAAAATCAAAAAAACATAGGTAGAGTCAATAGAAAGTTGATTTATTTAATTTTTCTGTAAAATATAGGTAGGTACATTTCAAATTTTTTGGTTGGTAAACTTCGGAGCTTAGGGGAGAAACGGTATTTTTTTCGACAGTTTTCCCAATAAATCAAAAAGACAAAAATAAATAAAACCGTTTAAGAGTAAAACCCTTTTTAACCGACTTCAAAAAAAGGAGGAGGTTCTCAATTCGTCGGAATCTTTTTTTTTTATCTATGTATGTTCACTGATTACTCGAAGACGCGTGGACCGATTTGAAAAATTCTTTTTTTGTTTAAAATGGTATAGTTTCCAGATGGTCCCATTTTAATCAGGTCAGGATCTGATGATGGGATCCTGGAGAAACCGAGGGAACTCTTCAAATTTTATATGGACACTTGAAACAATTTGGGTATTATTTGAAAGAGTAATATTTTCCAAGTTGTCCTATGGTCATCAGGTCACGATCTGATCATGGGATCTTGGTGAAATCGAGGGAACTCTTCAAATTTTGCTAGTATACTTGAAGCGAATTGGATATTTTTTGATTACGCACCGCGCCTGTGCACGATGAATCAGCGGGCAACTGCCGGGCCCATCAGAGCAGTCCAGCGGATTCTCACAGGCAGCGGCGGTGGCGGGTCGAAAAAGGCCCGCCAAAAAATTTTATTAGGCGTTTTGCACTGGGTTTATCCCGCGGCACAGAGTGACTTACTACTAGGTACTTACCGGCGCATGGAGACAGCCAGCACGTGGGATCCGGGGAGTGTGTTCGTGTAGGATGAAATGTGGTGTGTGGTGCCTGCTGTGTTAAATGCAAATAGGAACACACTCGCCCTCCTTGAGGGATCTTTCGCGGCGGCGGTACGAATTCGCGGGTAGCGAAGCGGCTCCGCGGCGGCGTGATTTCCAGGTGGCGCGGGAGCACAAAAAACAGTATTCCGGATAGCCAAAGGGGCCCGCGGCGTTAGAATGACGCGGCGGACAACACAGCAAACGAAGTAGCACAAGAAATCGGGCTCGTAAGAAGGCGAGATGCGGCGTGGCGGGCGACTTCACGCGGGCGAACGCGGCACGCACAGTCAATCGACTCCGTCGGGATTTAGCACCGAACTCGGAGTGGCGGCGTGGCCGGCAAACAACACGCGGGCGACGCGGCACAAAATGGTACGCGATAAATAGCTCCTCATAAATAATAAGACAGCGCGATGCGGCGTGGCGGGCGACTTCACGCGGGCGAACGCGGCACATACCGTCGACCGACTCCGTCGGGATTTAGTACCGGACTGCGCGAGCGAACGCCGCCGGGGCGCGCGCGGGCGCTGGACGCAAACCGCTCGCGGGAGAGGGGCGTGCAGTGATAGCCGATCGACGCGATACGGTCTAGCATAAACCGGAGAGTGCCAGCGTAAAGCGCAAACACCCCCGCCAGTGGACCCAAGGATTTGGGGTCCACTAACCAATGGGCAAGCGGGATAAGGAAGAGACGGCTCGCTGCAAAACCGAATCTCCGACCATTACCTCGGCAACTCTGGGAACCCCATCGGATCCATATATCAATTTAAGAATGCGTCCACGACGCCAGCACAAAGGCAACAAATTAGACTCCTTAACTAGGACAAGATCACCAACCTTAGGTGGGTCGGTCTTGTCGGACCACTTAACGCGCTGCTGCAAGAGATGCAAATATTCTAAATACCAACGATGCCAGAAATTTTGGGTCATCTGCTGTAGCAATTCGAAGCGAGACAACCGTGAGACCTTCACGTCCCTGAAGGGGTACTCGGGCAGGGCGTTAAGGGGTTCACCAATTAGGAAATGACCGGGGGTTAAAACTTCCAGGTCATTGGGATCGGACGATAAGGGGCAGAGTGGCCGAGAATTGAGGACAGCCTCAATCTTACAAAACACGGTAGCGAGCTCTTCAAAAGTCAAAATGGTTTCACCTATCACGCGTCGGAGATGCGTCCTTGAGACCTTAACGACGGCTTCAAAGATCCCGCCCCAGTGGGGACAAGCTGGCGGGTCAAAGGTCCAAGTTATCCCCATCTTGGACATTGCCGTGCCGAGGCCTATCTTATTTTCATTCAAAAATTGGGCGACTTCCTTCAAATACCTATCGGCACCCTTATAGTTGGTCCCACAATCCGATCGGATCAGGTGCGGATAACCTCGGCGTGAAACGAAGCGGCCTAGCGTGGCTACAAAGGCTTCGGTGCTGAGGGCACTCACCAGTTCTAAGTGTACGGCCTTGGTAGCCAGGCAAACAAAAACGCAAAGGTAGGCCTTGAGGGAACGAGCATTGCGGAGGCTGGAGCTCTTGACGAAGAACGGCCCCGCAAAATCCGTCCCGACCGCCGAAAAAGGGCGCGAGGCCACGACACGGTCGGTGGGGAGGTCCCCCATAATGGGCTGCATGGTGCTGGCCTTCAGGCGGTAGCACGGAATGCACTTAAAAATGACGCTTCGGATGGAGCGTCGTCCCGATAAAATCCAAAATTCGCGCTGCAATATGGCCGAAAGGGCGTTGCAGCCAGCGTGGGCATTTTTGACGTGGTAATGCGTCACCAACAATTTTACAAAAGCGCTATTGTTCGGAAGCAGCAGGGGATGACGTGCCCCATAGGGTAAGTCAGAATTCCGGAGGCGTCCACCAACGCGTATCAATCCGGTGTCATCCAGGAAGAGGTTTAAGCGGGCGAGCGAGCCCTTCAAAGGTAAACCTCGCTTCAGTGTCTCAATAGCGGACTCAAAATGCTCCAGTTGAACCAAACGTATCCAAAAGGTCCGGGCCTCCTGTCTCTCCAGGGGCGACAAGACCGGGTTCGACATTTTGTCGCGTGGGTTCCGAGCGTTGTGGGTGAAGCGCTGAATCCAAGCCGTCACCCCAATCAATTTATCAAGGGAACTGTAGCGTTCCTGAAGATAGCTCAGCGAATTGGCTGGCTTATCCTCAACAACTCCGACTCGCAAGCCAGGTAACACATCGGGCTCGGAGAACCTACTCTGAGGCCAGGCGGACTCATTCCGAGTCAGCCAGTCAGGGCCCCACCAAAGAGAGTGGTTGACAAGGTCGGAAGCTTCACATCCGCGGGAAGCACAATCTGCAGGGTTCAGGTCCCCTGGCACATGTCTCCAGGTCAACGGGGTTTCCGAATTCTGGATTTGGGAAACCCGGTTGGCAACAAAGACTTCCAAGTTGTGGGGAGCGGCTCGCAACCAACAAAGGACAATTTCGCTGTCCGACCAGGCGTACACTTCCGTCAGGTCAACAATCGACAGGAGGGACGTACGCACATGGTTGAGAAGGCGCACCAAAAGAGCGGCTCCAGACAACTCCAATTTGGGTATCGTCAAGCGTGACCGAATTGGGGCCACTTTACTTTTCGCCAAGACAAGGTGGGTTGCGACCTCGCCGGTGTCACTGACAGTCCGCAAATAGACCACGGCTGCGTACCCTTTTTCGGACGCATCACAAAAGCCGTGGAGACTGGCGTGGCACCTTCCGGGCGGTAGGAAGCAACGAGGCATCGAAATCCGATTAACATTCGGAAGTGAGGCCACAATGGAGAGCCACTCCTGTAGCCTGAGACCCTAACCTCCCTGAGGCAGTCGACAAAAGTATGGTCTGGCATACTGACTGCTGTAGATCCAAAGTCTCAGGGGAGGTGGCTAGGTGGCAGCTAGGGTGGCGGACACCTAGCGCGACGTGCCTTCACCAGCGGGAGCCCACTGACGGGGGTACTCCGGCTGGGGCGCAGCTAGAGAGGGGGAGGGTACCCAACGTGGGGACCATCCGGCATAACCAACCCGGGGTCGCACCATGCGGCTAGCATCCGAGGCGTGGTAGGGAGCGCCTCGACCTAGCACGGGTGGATGGCGCTCCAGTTGCGTCCACACATGGAGGGGAGGCAAAAACCTAGACGGTTCGACGCTCATTTGAGCGGCCGTCAGACCCCCGTCATAAAAATGCGAGGGGGGTGTGACCCTCCCCTGGGGGGGTGTGACCCCCCCCTGGGGGGGTGAAGCCCCACCGCCCCTAGGGCGCTGGTAATCAGCAGGGGACTGTTCACCCATTTGGGGCCGCACCATGCGGCTAACGTCCGGCACCCGGTAGGGATCGCCTCGACCTATGGTGGGTGGATGGCGCTCCAGTCGCGGCCACTCGTGTAGTGGCGGCGAGAACCGACGCGGGACGACGCCCAATGGGGCGGACGCGATATCCCCGTCGTGATGACGCGAGGGGTATGTGACCGTGACGCGGGGGGGTGAAGCCCTCCTCCGGGGGGCGGAACCCCTACCTCCACTAGGAGGTTGGTGGTCCACCGGAGAACGCCTAACGGGACTGGCCGGGTGGCCAGGACTAGCGCCCCCGCCCATGGGGGGGCGCGATCGAGCGCCCCCGCCCATGGGGGGGGTGCGCGACCCAACGTCCCGGCGACCGGAACCACTCCGGTTAGCGCACAAGAGGGCCGAATGGGCACCGCCGCAATGTGGGCAGGGCCGCTGGCGCGGGCAGTCTCTTACGAGATGCTGGCCCAGGCACGAGAAGCACCACTGGCGTGTCGCCACGTAATCTCTCCGGGCCGCAACCGGTTTGGCCAGGAAGTGCGGACACGAGGAGACCTGGTGGCCGGGGTGCCGACAATAGGCACAGGGGGGGGGCTTCGTGGCCACGGCCCCGCTGTACTGTGACACCCGGCGACCCTCTCTGGCGTCGGCTCCACGGCCTCGCCGGTTGGGGCCGGTCCCCGCCGAAGGGCCAGTCCTTGCCCCACCCCCTCGGACATGCTCGGACCTCCCAGGGGCCACTCGAGGGCCGGTAACTCCAGAGTTATCGGCCTGGAGGCACTCCTGCTCCAGAAACTTCAGGAGGTCGGAGAAAGGGGGCAGGTAGGTTGCACCGTCCCCTCCGAAGCGCTGCTCGAAGCGGAGCTTAAGCTCCGACGGCAGGCGGGAGAGCACTATGTGCAACAACAAGAAGGACCACTGGTCGACGGGGAGATCCAATCGACGGAGAGCGTTGGTGGCCACAATGCAGGGGTTTAGCAAGGCCTCTCTGAGGCCGGCCACCCCGGTGACGGCGGGCAAGGCGAGTAGCTGGGCTACATGTGCGTCGGCCAACCGGCGCACATTTTCGTAGCGCCTGGCCAGCAATTCCCGGGCCGTGGTGTAGCTCTCCTCCGAGAGGTCGAGGTGTCGCACCACGTCCAGGGCCTCGCCCTGTAGCGAGGACAGTAAGTATGTCAGCTTCTGGGTGGGGGACAGGTCCTTCCTGGCGTGGACCAGACTGTCGAACAACGCCAGGAAGCCCATCCACTCTTGAAGCTGCCCACCGAATTTGGGCAGCTCGATCGTGGGCAGTTTCCCGAGTAATGCCGGCTGTGTGGGCGGTCGGCTGGGGGAGTCTCTAAAAGCGCCACTTCGACGCCTTTCATCAGCGGCGGTCCGGATCCCATGGGCGGCCTCCACCACCGAGTCCATCAGTTCAAAGAACTGGTCGTAATCGGCCTGAGCCGTCCTCAGTACCTCCTGTTCGGGACCGAGGGTGAGCAGGTCTTGAAAGGCCTGCTCCACGGAGGCCTGCCGAGTCCGCACCTGGTCCGCTCGGTGTAATAGGGCGGCGGTTCTATCTTCGCGGCCTATCAAACCCGCGGCGGACGTCGCCCAGCGAAGCTCAGACTGTATCTGTACAGCTAGCTTTTTTATGTTCGCGGACATTCTAACAAATTAAATGTAAACAAAAGCAAAAATAAAGCAACAATAAATTGAAAAGGCGGCCGGCAAGTCGGCGGGCGGCGCGAGTGCAAGCAATAATAAAATTAAAGCAAAGTAAACAAGTCGTATCGCGGTCGCGGTCGTACCGTAGTCGCAATGAACAAAGCGGCGCGACCGTAGTAGATACGCGTGTTAAATTACGGCGAGCGGGCGGTACCGGCACGCAAGCAAAACTTAAAATAAAAATTAAACTTATAATTATAATAAGCGGAACGCGGCCGAAACGCGGCGTTAACGCAGCGGAACTGGCGGCGATTGCGGAATTTCCGCTAACAGCGCGGCGAACGACGCGGCGCGTGGCGGAAAGCGGGATTTATGCCAGCGGCGCAGAAAATGAACGGCGCGGCGGGCAAAACCAGCGCAAAACGCAAAGCGAGGTGTAGACAACCACGCTCTGCTACCAATAATGATTACGCACCGCGCCTGTGCACGATGAATCGGCGGGCAACTGCCGGGCCCATCAGAGCAGGCCAGCGGACTCCCACAGGCAGCGGCGGTGGCGGGTCGAAAAAGGCCCGCCAAAAAATTTTATTAGGCGTTTTGCACTGGGTTTATCCCGCGGCACAGAGTGACTTACTACTAGGTACTTACCGGCGCATGGAGACAGCCAGCACGTGGGATCCGGGGAGTGTGTTCGTGTAGGATGAAATGTGGTGTGTGGTGCCTGCTGTGTTAAATGCAAATAGGAACACACTCGCCCTCCTTGAGGGATCTTTCGCGGCGGCGGTACGAATTCGCGGGTAGCGAAGCGGCTCCGCGGCGGCGTGATTTCCAGGTGGCGCGGGAGCACAAAAAACAGTATTCCGGATAGCCAAAGGGGCCCGCGGCGTTAGAATGACGCGGCGGACAACACAGCAAACGAAGTAGCACAAGAAATCGGGCTCGTAAGAAGGCGAGATGCGGCGTGGCGGGCGACTTCACGCGGGCGAACGCGGCACGCACAGTCAATCGACTCCGTCGGGATTTAGCACCGAACTCGGAGTGGCGGCGTGGCCGGCAAACAACACGCGGGCGACGCGGCACAAAATGGTACGCGATAAATAGCTCCTCATAAATAATAAGACAGCGCGATGCGGCGTGGCGGGCGACTTCACGCGGGCGAACGCGGCACATACCGTCGACCGACTCCGTCGGGATTTAGTACCGGACTGCGCGAGCGAACGCCGCCGGGGCGCGCGCGGGCGCTGGACGCAAACCGCTCGCGGGAGAGGGGCGTGCAGTGATAGCCGATCGACGCGATACGGTCTAGCATAAACCGGAGAGTGCTAGCGTAAAGCGCAAACATTTTTTATAGTTACTAGTGCATTTGCTAGCAGATACTGATTTGATGACTAAAGCCATCAAGTCAGGGTCTGATGATGGGATCTTGGTGAAATCGAGGGAACTCTTTAAATTTTGCTAGTGTACTTGAAGCGAGTTGGGTATTTTTTATAGAACTTACTGGTGCATTTGCTAGCAGATACTGATTTGATGATTAAAGTCATCAAGTCAGGGTCTGATGATGGGATCTTGGTGAAATTGAGGGAACTCTTCAAGCGATTTGGGTATTTTTACAACGCCTTGTGCATTTTATTGTTTTCCACTAAAAAGTAAAAAAATAAAAATGGGAAATGCTTTCCAAAAAACCAACTTCAAATGCCACTACAAAGAGTGAAATAATTTTTAATGTAGGTACCTCGTAGGTACCTACACCAATTCGAAGTTGGGCGATTGTCTATGACTTCGTCATTTCTTTGCACATCGAGTAAGTAAGAAGGACTATTAGGGATTGTATGAAACATTGCCCGACTTCGAATTGGTGTAGGTACCTACGAGGTACCTACATTAAAAATTATTTCACTCTTTGTAGTGGCATTTGAAGTTGGTTTTTTGGAAAGCATTTCCCATTTTTATAAATGATACCCACGTATAACAATATAGTTATCTCACTTTGAAATTGTATCTCTCCTTGTTAATTAAAAATAAATATAATTTTCAATTTTTTTCAATGATGTTCCCCCACTAACATAATATTAGGTATATTAATCACTGTTCCCAACTTTATGACGACAGCTTTTTACAGTTACTGAAATCATTTAGTGTGACAGACTGACGGACAGACACCATAAGGAAAGAGTCTCACCATAAGGATAGCGTTTTAACCATTTTGGTATGAAACCTTAAAAATTATAACTAGATACCTACGTATTTTAGTCACACGTTGTAAACACGTGGTTAATACATTGTAAAGACAAGTAAGTATTATAGGTTCTAGGCAGGCCAAAGCGTGCCGACCTGCGCTTTAACGTCAGGCGTCTTAACAACGTAAACACATGTTAATCCATTAGCACTATTGTTATCTTCACAAATATTAATAATAATAACTACTGTAATGATATTATTAACTGAGATTATGTTTACGTGCAGTTTTATTATGAACTAGCCTCGAACTAGCGGACCCGACAGACTTCGTCCTGTCAAAAAGATTTTTATTGTGGCAGTTTTTTGCTCCTACCTATTTTATAGTCGGGGCAAAAAGGTTATTATAAAGTGCAAATTGACTCTTTGACATTAGGAACACACCTACATTGCTTAGACAACAGTGAGTTCTTGTAATTTAATATGAACTTAATGCAATAGCAATTAAGCTCAAATTGACTCTACGTTTTAGTTAGAAAACGTTTGTATTGTATATCTATTTAATGGTTTTTTCTCAAACATTTGTACCGTGAACGGTACCTATATTTATGGTGCTGGAACACCATTGAATTAATAATAAAATCTGTTGTAGACACCATTTAAAACTTCAATAATTGACGATGGAAAATATATCCTATACCTTTAAACGAGTAATCTTAATATATATAAATCTCGTGTCACAATGTTTGTCCTCAATGGACTCCTGAACTAAACTAACTGAACCGATTTAGTTCAAACTTCGTGAATATCTGTCATTTGGTCCAACTTAAAACATAGAATAGTTTTTATCCCACGTGGACGAAGTCGCGGGCATCAGCTAGTTAATATATATATAGCTACTCGTGCTGATTCACTGACTGATTATCACCTCTCCTGAACAATTTTGTATGAAAAAATTTTTTTTCGCGGATTCGGTCTTATAGAAGAAAAAAAATCATTTTGAGGAAAAATATGGAGAGAGCTGATGATTGAAGATTTAGAAGACAGGTGAAGAGCACAGCCAGGGTAATGGAGATAGGTGGGGGGTGCTCGACCAAATGTCATTCGAAACGTCATCCAATTGGCAGTTACCTGAAAAAAAGTTCAAAATGGCGGATTCAAAATGGCCGCCAAACGAATTTCGCCGATATCTCGGAAAGTATAAAAGATGGAAGAATGGTTTCTCGACAAGAAGTGATCAGGACCCGAAGGTCTACGCGATGAATAGAAAAAAAATCCAAAATGGCGGAATTTATTTTTCAGTAGAAAATGTATGGGGAATGTTGAAGAGACTAACAGTTGGTAATTATGCAAGGTTGTGATGCGGTTTTTCGGAGAGTTACTAGAGAAAAATATGGAGAGAGCTGATGATAGAGGATTTCGGAGACGGGTGAAGAGCACAGCCAGGGTATCGAAGATAGGTGGGGGGTGCTCGACCAAATGTAACTCGAAACGTCATCCAATTGGCAGTTGGCTGAAAAAAAAATCAAAATGGCGGATTCAAGATGGCCGCCATACTTTCGTGTTTTTATATCTCGGAAAGTATAAAATAATCTAAATAAAACACTTTCGATATATGAAATGAATAGGTTTAATTGCAAAAATACTGTCACTAAGTATTTACAAAGACTAAGTTACGATGAGACAAAAAACTTAATAAAACGTTTTAATTGAACTATGGATATATACTATACATTAAACTTAAAATCTTCTTGCATTAAGGTACCTTTCTATGAAATACTTTTGTAATTGTGACTGAATTAGTACAATAGATTTTGGAAAACATTAAGTAAACATTACATAGATTCCAAATTATATAAATGTTTAAAATCTTATTCTATAAGATTAATTTTTATAATAATAATTTTATATTATTTATATTATAATTTGTATAATATTATGTTAGCACAAACAAATGGACCAAAATATCTGCGCATAACACTTGCTTACACACACAAACACACACACACACACACACACACACGCACACACACATCACATATGTATGGACACACAGATCTATATATATATAAAAAAATGTACTTACATACTCACAGACATTCATGAATGCACATATACACATGACACAACCATGTTTTTATAATTATAAGTAGGCACATTTTTGTATGCAAACAATGCCTTTAGTTGCAAACAAATATAACAACTTTAAGTAATTGGGAAGTCACTAACTCCCATATCACAGTTTATACTTTTTTGGGAGTTAGAGGCCATAATAATTTTTGATATCATGTATGTAATTTTTGCAAATAAAGAGATTATATTATTATTATTATTATTAAAAGATAAGAGAGTGATTTCTTTGCAAGACGTAATTAGAATCTCAAGGTCTACGGGATGAATGAAAAAAAATCAGAGTGGTTGAATTTATTTTTCCATGGAAAATGTGAATGCTACAATAAACCCAAAGGCCTATGAAAAACTATGAAAAGTATGAGAAGAGATGGTCTACGATTTGGATGATGATTGAGGGGCACGGTCATGGATTTAAAGATAGTTAAGGGCTGTTTGAATAAAAAATACACTGAACCTCATCAGGATGAGGTTCAGTGTATTTTTTATTCAAACAGCCCTTAACTATCTTTAAATCCATGACCGTGCTCCGAGGTAATTCTTTTAGCCCATTGCCAATCGGATTCCAATTGGCGATGGAGATGACGGCGATTCTTTTATAGGTGAGAAGACAGCCCGCGGGCCACATGTGGCCCGCGCTCCCACGCGCCCTACTAGTTCTTGTATATACCTATATATTATATATTTCTATATAATCTGGATCTCGGAAACGGCTCGAACGATTTTCATGAAATTTAGTATTTAGGGGGTTTTGGGGGCGATAAATCGATCTAGCTAGGATTTATTTTTATAACATGTCGCATTTACCAAAAAAAATATAAAAATATGACTCCTGCTGCCATCTATTGGCCAGTAGTTAAACTACCGAGCAAAGCTCGGTCACCCAGATATTGTTAATTTATAAAAGCTATGATAGATATTATGTGATTAAGGTTGGCATACATTCCGTGATGCATTTTTCAATGAATTATTTTATGATCACGGAACTCTGCATATTTTAACGATTTCTTACATATTTCCATCATGCAGCCACCTTTAATCTATGACGGACTTATGACATAGAAAAAATCCTATGGGTACGAGTAGTATACCTACCTACGTCTGGTAGAAACTTGTTTTAATAAATAAATATAATATCAGGACTCAGGCTGTATCTCTTCTTCCACTTGGATGATTATTTGTTGTCACAAACCCGAGAGAGTTTTCCACAAGCGCTTACCGACTTGTGACAAAATTTTTGTTTTCTTTTATTATTGTTTTTTTTTCTTTTCTCTTACTTTTTCTTTTTACCGCCACAAACTCGATGTCCGTTATGCTTGCCTTTTCGGAATATAATAACGCGCTCCCAAACGAATGTACTGTCATAGGTATTCCATGGTACTGTGTATAGACTGTAGAGGTCTGCAGCAAGTGCCAAGCGTGTGGAAGCCTTTGGATTTGCAAAAAGAGTTTCTTCCACACTACCGACACAATAGGCAATCGACAGTTATTTTCAATATCGTGAATTCCCTAATTTTACCGGTTACAGTGTCCTTCAAAACGAAATACAGCAAAGCAATTAGGTGCTGCTCCTCGGTAGAATATCTGCCAGTAAATTTTTATCAACTGAAAATTTAAAGTTTGATGATAATAATGACCTATAGGCTATAAACATGAAACTTCAAAGTAAAAACTACTCGTTATTTTACTATTTTTCCTCGCATTTAGCTAGGTACGTATTGCATGCTAGGTATGCAAAGCGTCCTTACCTTCCCATATGCGTTCTTTAGAGTAAATGAGATGTTTATACAAATACCTTTTGGTTAAGTCATTTTAATTATTTAATACTAGTTTAACCGTAGCATAACACTTCGTCTACGTTGGACGTTCATGAGTCTTTTCTGGATTTGTTTATTTCTTTCACCTTTTCTTTGCTTTTTAAGTCCTAAAGTCTTAGTTAGAGTACCTAGTCAGTTATCTAGTATAGGTACTTTGGGTAAGAATACTAAGTACTTAGTATAAAAGTTTGTACAATAGGAAGCTTAAATCGGCTCAATTATATATATCATCATAATATACTGTTGTTGTAGTGTGTGTGTGTGTAGTTGAATATAGTTTTTAAGTTACCCAGTGTTTACCTACTTTACATGTATAAAATCGGACCTTATAGATAAAAGAGCCAAAAATGTACGCATTGTGAATTTGGAAACATCGTCGTCGAAATGCTGTAAAAATGTAATAAACTGACAGAGAACCCTATTCTCGTTTAGTAATATATAGATAGACATTTAACAGGTAATTGAAACACGAGGATAGTGGTTTCAATTACATTAAGGATATTATGAAAATGATTATGATACACGTGTTTTGAAACAATAAATAATAATTGTTATTATTATATTTATTTAGATATTCCTAGAATAATGCTGTGTTAATTCGTTATTGTTCACCATAAAAATATTATCCAGAACAAGAACAATTAAATAAAAATAATAAACTCAACTTACGAGATAAAAAATATCAACTTACGAGTTTAAAGTTATAGGTATAAACATTTAAGAATGCCCTGAACCTACGTTTTCTCCATGCATTCGCAATACCAAAATCATTTGTAATTCGTGCACACTCGTATTTCGATCATGTTGTGATGTTATTCGGGTTAATATAGTAGATAATAATCTATGCTCCTGGCCATATTTGGAAAGAGGAGACATCGTAGTTCACAGGACTCTTAAACAACGCGTGACAAACATTACCTTTCCTGCAGTCGGGTAAATAGTATTCCTGCGTTTTTGGAATCTCCAACGATTCCTAAGGAGCTTGTTTAATCGTAGCTCTAAGCGGGTAGCGGCTCGCTACGCAGTGTTCCCTCGCCTCCATTCGTAGACAGCTTTGCCTCGCTCTAGGTGGGTCTAGTCACTAGAGCCAGGCTAGAGTCTAGTGCTAGTGGAGACAACTGGCGTAGCGGTAGGTTATTACTACTCATTGACTACTAGAAACAAATAACTTGCCCTCTACGCCGCTCGTCTACGCCGTGAAAGATCGATTTGAGCTTTCTGCTCTCCTTCTCTATATAAAGTACGTATATATTGCATCTCACAGCCTTCTGTGCAGGTAAGTACAGGATAGCTCGTATCGTATCTGTACTTGTATTTATTTTAATATATAAAATCAATATTAAATGCAAAAGACTACTTTCCACACTCGCCGAGTGCAGAAGCTTTACAAACGCCTACCTCGTCTTTGTTAATAGGTATAGAAATCGGGTCTTATAGATGTTTTTCTTCAGTCATTTTCCTCTCAGTATTAATAGCGTTTGTAAAGCTTCTCCACTCGGCGAGTGTGGAAAATAGTATTTTCTATTTAATATTTATTTTAAATATTAAAATAAATACGAGTACAGATACGATACGAGCTATCGTGTACTGACCTGCACAGAAGGCTGTGAGATGCAATATATAGGTACTTTATATAGAGAAAGAGAGCAGAAAGCTCAAATCGATCTTTCACCCCTAATACATAGTTGTGATTATCTGCATCGATGGCGACGTATTAAGGTTGGTCGACGCGACGTGACATTCAATATCACATCCATATTATACAAAACAACATACAACACATTCAAAACATAATCAAAACTAAAATTAGCGCAATATTTTAGTGTTGATAAGCAAATAAATAGGTTATCTAGAAACCGTGACTCTAGCCCTGACCATTCAGCCCTTGGGTAATATTTATTTAAGAGAAACAGTGCAAGTGTAAAGGGGTGTTTGATAAATCATTATTGAAAAACAATTTATGAAGAAAAATAGTTTTTGTGACTCAAAAAAGAGAGTTAAGTAATTAATTTATTACAGGACAATATCTTTAATGACATATTCATAAAAGAAGTATTTCATAAGTGAATTAAGTAAATTTTATAATTTAATTAAAAAATTTAATTATTATTTCGCTCGACTGCTGGATCAAGGGCCGTATACAGCTGAAGGAAGTGGTTCTGGAGACGGCACACATTATGAAGAGGTTCCTCACTTTGGAACCCTGACCACCGGTGGCTTGGGCCGTTAAAGCTTCGTGACCAGTGGTGGACTCAATTTTTTATTACTTATAAATGTGTTTTTTAATTTTTTTTATTAATATAATTACTGAATTGTAATAAAAATAAATGAGAGTAGTTAAGAATAAGTAAGTTGTAAGAGGCAGAAGGTATATGAGATTATTATATCCAGTTTCAACACCCCCTTAGAACTGGTCACTATCTCTTAGATGTATTAGGTACGTGACTATATTCATGAATTTACTAATAGATGTATTATGTTGAAAATTAATATTGTTTTCAACAGTGTGAATTTAATACAGTACTGAGACAGTAATACAACAAATACAATGATAAATATTCAACGATTTACAGAATAAATACGTATTCCACTGATACTGCTAAACAAAAGTGATTCCAAAATGAGACAATGTTACAGCTGTTGTTATAATAGACATTATATCCTGGATAGAGCGGACGGCGCGGAAAAATGTCGACGTCGCCAGTCGGTGCCAAAAATGCTTGTTTTATCACCAACAGTAAGGCCACGCTGTAGTAAGCTCAGCAACTGCACCTATAGAATTTTGACAGATGTTCAATCAATCAATTAATCAATCAATCAATTTATTCATTTGCTGGTATAAGTATTAACAAAAGTTGGTTGTTACAAATATATAAGGTCTAACTATACCACACCATATTGGCATGCAAATTTAAATCTTTAGAAAGTCAATTAACATTTTTAGAAACACAAACAAAAAAATTATTAATTTACTATGAACATTGCACAATATAATATCTTGAAAAAAAATATATATATAATAATAATAATGTTGTACCGTTTGCTTGTACGAAAAAGGTTTACGTAAATCGTTCGGATGCCTATATCCCATATCCTGATTTTCTTATCGGTGGTTGTTATACTTACTTAAATTGTACAGTAGTGGTTAGTACTAACTATTATATTAATCTGTGCCTACTGCCTATCTGTGGTTTGCCCTATGTGACTCGCAACCTCTCGCAACCTACTCGTATCCGAGACAAACGGCAAGCCAAAGAACTTTGAAGAAAAGCGCGTTAATCGTCAATTTTTATGTTGAAACTTGTTAGATGCTGACGCGGAAAACGTTGTTTTGCCATTTAGAGGTATGAAAAATAGCCTACGATCTATTCTCAGACCCACCGAATTTAGACAAAAAAATCATAAAAATCGGTCGAGCCGTTTCGGAGGATTTTGGTTACAAACACTGTGTGACAACTGACACGGGATTTTGGTATATTAAAACAATAGTTTTGCTCTGCTTAAAAATATATTTTCATTGATGACTCCCTAAACTATAAAAATTATAGCTTTCTGATTAAAGTCGTTTTTGAAAGACAAAATAAGTATGTCTAAAAACAGATATTTCGAGTACTATTTAAATAACCTAACAAGACTTTTGAGTTATCTGTGCTTTTTAAGGTAAGTTTAAGGTTTTCCATGACGCCAGTTAGTTAAAAGGAGCAAAGATTTGCCATGTCAAGTTAAAAGTTCAAACTGTACTTGGCATTGGACCCTGGTCAGGCCGTTGTAATTATAGGAAGATACCACTGTCGCATCCTTGTAGGAAACAGATAAGTAAGTGGGCTATCTCCGGCCTTCACTAATGTCGTTGACCATATTGATAAAATGTTTATCATTTTATGTTAATTAACTGTTTTATATAGAAATAGCACTAAATTAATTAACAATGCAACTTTGCATTGTAAAGTCAACACACTATACCGAGGATAATTCGGTATCGGAGGATAATGTGGAGAGATAATCCTTTTCTTAACGGCTTTCAGGCTGGTTAGTCCAGGTCCAGTTGCTTGAGCTGTACGTTGATAGACCAGTCCTAGGTCTTATATCAGACATTCTCTCATATCTAAGAAAGAAGACATTATTACATGCAAAGAATTACCAGAACCATGAGAAAATAAAGGCTATATGCCTTGACGCAAAAGCAGCATCGACTCTATAAGTTAGAGCCTGAGGTATGTATATCGCCAAAATAAACGATGTAAAAACCCAAAAAACAACTAAAAACGGTTCCGTTTAAAATTAGCATCCGTTACTCATAGTTATTCAATTAGATAAATGTATTTTATTATATTGTTAGGTAAATACAACTTAAAACGTAACCAAACATAGTGAGCATCGAGTTCATTTTCCTTCTACGCCTCTAAGTTTCTAAAAATCTTTAGAAATCTCGAGAGTTATTCGCACCTAACATGGGATGTAAAAACCATAATATCAATAACAAAGTGTAATCGATTTACAGCAGATACGAGTACGTATCGTATGCGAACAAAAAAGAATGACGTTCATGTATACGTCTTGTTGACCTGCGCATACGCAATTACTATATATTTAAGGAGTGGGAGACGCCGGCTATCATCAAATTGTTTTAAACGCTCGGAGAGAACGCACGCGTGTTGAAATTAAAAAATATTTAATTAATAAAAGTTGTTATCAATAACAAGATGTACACAAACCCGTTTGAGAGGAAACACTCAGTGCTAAGGCAAGCTTTGGACAAGCTTTTCAAGGGAGACGCGAGACTGAGCTTTCGAAAGAAAAGCAACATTTCGAAGAGAGTTAGCAGTAGCTCATCTATGTCGTCTTCAAGCAGCAACGAAAGTGTCCTAAAATTATCTGGAAAACGTTGAAACTCGTGAACGGTTCAGTGTTTGTGCTTATATTTGCCGTGGCCCACTCATTGAAAAGGTTGGTATCTTTTCTTGTCCGTAGAATCAGTTTTTCTTAACAACAAGTTTTTCTTAAAACTGAAACTAAGAGGGAGTGTAACATAACACTCCCTCTTAGTTTTAGTTTTAAGTCGTCACATATTTATCACCATCACATCAATGCAAACAGTTTTTTCATATTTTTTGATGGTACGTTCTCTGAAATATCTTTGACCTCCATATTATTAAATGAATTTGATCGAATTTGATTAGATGTGATGGTATTTATCATTATCTTCGATTACCATCTTCAAGAAGTTTGGCGGTCAAACCGAAAAGCTACAGTAACTTCCTTCTTTGCATCCGGTCCACTTCCTTACAAATATATCGCGCGTTTGATAGTAAACAGTATTAATAACATTGCCCTTTCATGTTGATATTGTGCTTTTCATTGCAATTAGTAGATACTAAACTACACTAGGTATCTACGAGTACACTTAGGAAATAGTAGAACAGAGTTGACTTGCCGCTAGCTGATACTTTGAAATGATGCTCGACTCGTACTTACCTTAGTCTTTGTCGATATGTTTCTAATGCCTTGGAGGCTTGTACCTATGTGAACATAAAATAAATCAATTTGTAATTTGTTAGATTTCTGTTTCCATGAAAACCATTTTTGTCGGGGATAAACTGTTAAAGGATGGTATTAACTTTTTTCCTTTCGTCACGGTCTACTGTTTATTACGGTAAAGACGAAAAAGCACTTTATGTTCAAAAGGAACCTAAGAAAACAAAAGATAGCTTAATTTGAAATATCTCTTTGCCAATTGCGAATTGCGTCTAGGTATTTCTCAGTATTCTGAGAGTCAATAACAATTTTTTAGAATTAAAAAGTATCGTTCAAAGATCAGTATCGAATAAACTTTTTCTAACTACTCCTGTACCTATCTATAATTTTTTAGACTTTAGTAAAAAAATCTAAGGATCGTCGTTTATTTAGAAGAAATAATTGTCAATCCTTTGTGCCATCCTATTCCAATATCTTTGGTATAGTTATAAAACTGTGTGACGAAATAGTAAACACACATTTCAATAAATTCATTACTCGTATCTTTATTGTCATAATTAGCTTTAATAACTATGTCAATTGCAGCGATTGATAGAATTGCTCTCAATTAGATCACGACTAAGTAGTTACAGATAGCGTATTCAGGACTATACCACCGAATGCTAGATAGATAACATAAATATAAAAAGTACTCTGATAGATAATGTGACGCTTTGGGCAGTAGTATCCATGTTAACCAAATCCATAACCAAACAAGGTTTTAATTAAGAGGTTAAAAAAGTCTACCTACCTAAGATTCTTACTCGTATCACAATATTTGTTATGAGAAAGAATTCCAATAAAGTTCAGAGAGATACAATTATTTCTGACGTATTTTGAAGCTTTTAGTACCCATACTCTCTTTAGTAGGTACTATAACTCTTTTCTTTGATTTATAACACATTCTAATTTTTTTTTTCTCTTGTCCCCAGGTCGAGACGGGTCGTTGGAGCTGGGTTGTTGACGTCAATGCCATAATACCTCTACATCTGTTTACATCGGTGTTATAAGTCGGCATGGAAGAAAAACTACATCAAACATCAATGGGAAAACGCAATGCAATTGTGTAAAGATAGGTTAAAAAATTATAAAATAAAGTACTTAATTCTTTTATAATGCTGATTTTTTTATTTGTCCACCTGTCTTCGGGATAGATTACAATTTATTTATGATTGTTGGTGAATTTTGGATAAAGTTAGATTACCATTTTGTTTAATTCAATTAGGTAACCATTTAAAATGATAAAAAAGTTATAATATTATTATTATTTAGAATCAAATGGAATAGAACCTATAGAGCAGGAAAGCTCTTAGTAAAATTGTTACTAAGTATAGACGTGGGCAATTTATCCACTAGTGCATAAAATGCTAATTTATGTAGCTTACACAACTTAACAACAACTTCTCAATAAACCTTGATTCTAACCCAGAATACATTTAGTACACAGAATTTTAGATCAAGGGGATGGGAAGAAGGTGTTCTACGGGCATTTTGGGTCTAATTGTCATTAAATCATAATCGTAACTGGCCGTAACTTTTGATTGACTTGATTGAGATGAAAAATTTTTATCATCTTCAGGGAAATATACCTAGGTTATAGTGTTTGATTCGATATTTGTCCCTAATTGATGACCCTTTCCTGAAAAAAAAGTAGTAAAACAAAAATTTTAAAGATCCCGTGGAGTAATAATAGCACACTTAACAACTTCCTTTCAAGAATAATAGCAAGATAACAAACCTAAAGCTGTTAGTAGCTATACAACGTGTTCAGGACGAATACGAACAACTTCGAGGTATTGAACAGACCACTTATAGGAATCGAACCACATAAGGAATAATTTTTAAATAAAATAAAAAAAGAAAATTCAGTTTTCATACAAAGTAATTCAACTATTTCCAACTATCCATGTTACACACACCTTTATGCAAAAACTGACATCGTCGCATTTCAAAACATAACTTATGAATGGTCTTAATTTTACTAAACAATGAACACTGTTTGTTGCCACAAGCGAGGGTTGTCACAATAAGGATTTAATGAAAAATTAAAAAAAAAAATTGTCAGAATTTTATCAATGATTCATATCGTTTTAAAGAATGGGTTTAGTAAAGTGACTTAAACAGTCATCTATGCGTGAGTTTAAAAATTATGAATGTGGAAGAAAGGAAATTCAGGATCAATAGTAGCAAATCTGCTGAACACGAGTTTCCCTTCGATTCTCAAAGAGATTGGCCAACACGCTGGCCCCATGCGGATTGGCAAATGGATTGGCATATTACACATACTTGCACCGACAATTTTAGAAAATTCCCTATGATTATTTGAAAATTAGGAATTTACTAAAATTTTCGCTTATAACATTGCTAATAAAATTATTACATTGTTTTACTTTATGTTTCATAATTTTATTAATACCTGTACCTACCTAATTAATAACATAATAACATGCATGTAAAATGTAAATAAAAAAAAAGTCAATTTCACATTTTACCTTAAAGCTACAACCCTGATAATACCGACGCCGTCACACACTCAAAGGGGCAACAGCAATAAAGATTAGGAAACAATTAGTATTTCGATCGCAGTTTAACTAAGGGATACGTATACCTGAGAGAAAGAGAGACCCGAAGTTCTACAAAAAACTTCAGGAGCTTTTGAACTTGCGGCGCGCTCTTGTTATAATTTTTAACAATATCGACAATCGATACTGAGAATCTTACATTCAGTGAAAAAAGTATGTTTGTATTTTTGAGTATGGTAAATAAGACAGTATGTAAGCTTGAGTGAATTTAAGTAGATTCAGCTCACTTCGGTATTCTACCTTTTACGAGTACTAAAGGTCTAGTCTTTTTATTGGCAGGAAGTAGGAACGTTTTTATTGGCAGGATTTCGTTTACAATCATAAAGTTTCAAATTAATTATTTTCAATATTGCCAAACTGTAAAAGATTTAAATCTAAGGAAAATTTATATTTTATCGTTTGCGGTAAGACTTTATCGATACCGACAAGATAGCTTCTACTGGCACATCACTAGTCAGACCGTAGTTGTAGTATTTTTGAATGATTTAAGTTTGGCAACGTCGCAAAAATAAGAGTGCGGCATATGGGACACATTTTAGGATCTATTTACAAAAGAAAAATTATTTTCTCCGAAAATATCCATTTTAGAACTTATGTTCCTTAGCTATTTTTGATTACTTTTCGATAAGGAACCTAACCCTAGAGTTGTTCGTATTCGTCCTGAACACGTTGTATAGACTACCTACTATAAAAAGATTTTTTAAATATCAGCAACAATTATTTTGGTTCAGTCTAAATCATAATCAAAAATGTGTTTACCCTTTAACATTGGCCTAACTTACACTTATGAAATATCAACCTCTACAGTCAGTCGCCACGTTTGGATAACTGTTTTAACTGTTTGTAACCGAGAAGAACGAGCAAGAAACTCGGCACTAGCTTTTTAAGAGTAAACCACAGATTGAACTTTGCACCTATACCGGTCATTGTTCATGTTTTGATTAAATTAACCTCTTGCCAGTCATTAACCTGAGATCAGATAATCGATATTGATGATCATGGTGATTATTTTAATGTATTTTAAATCGAAAAATAATTTGTTTACGATACTACTGGAAATTTTTTCATTGTTTCATCGATCATTCCTTTAAAGGAATGAAAACTCCAGAACTTATTTACTTACGATATTTAGTTTGAGTGAAGAATACCTTTAACTTTTTACTAGTTTTAAAAATAGGATCAGTGAAATCAATTAATTAACCATGGTACATTGATTTCACTGGCAACCCTACGTTGCTAGTAACTACACAATAGGTACTTCGCAAAAACCTAAGTATTCTCATTCATAATACATATATAAAGGTTTTAAGTTTGTATTCTCCCGCTGATTGGCCGAATGGAAGACTAGCCAAACTTCACTGTTAAATTGTGTCTTTCTAACATAATATAATAGTTAAAATGGAACAATTAAATTAGTAACACATTTTGGAGAACCCTCAAAAATAAAAGGTTTAATTAATTAGATTATCGCCACGATAACAATTAACAACAGACACAGAATATTTATTTATTTCAGAATTCCAGAAGCCACAGCTCAGAGAATGTTTTTTTATTAAAAGAGGATCAGCCTCTCGATCGCGTAACAATGTATCAGTCATGTATCATTGTCAAAACATGGGTTATGACTTATGACCATTCGAAACAATGCACACCATGTTTTGACGTCGATGCAATTCTCTAAGAGGATATACTGAATTTATGTTTGTCCTTATCACACTTACGAATACGTTGATGGGTGCGACATGCAGCGTTGGCGAAGAATATAATAGAAAAACGTTTTCCCTAATTATTAAAAAATTAAGCCAGTTATGAAACGTTTCCGAGCGTTTTTGGATAATATTATAACCGACACTTTAAAAGAAAAATCACAATTTCAGTAATGTAGTTTCCGATAAAAATGAAACTCAACTGACATTTTGGAGGAACTCTTCGAAGAACTTTCTATCGGGAAAGTACTATTCAATCGTGTCTCTGCTTCAGAGCGCTTTTGGATTACAGACCCTAAATACATGACGTTTTAATTTAAACCTGTTTTTAAACTGCTGGTCACTAAAAATCGGTTAAATAGCCGTTTCCGCCTTAAATTATTATTGATACAATTTTATGTTTATGTACATGCAGATTTTCCATGACCTAACTTATTTTCCTAACGTTGAATTGATCAACAAATTAAAATTTGCAGAATAATTAATTCATTTCATTTATTTATTTGCTCAAATGTAGGTAGGTACAAACATACATTGTTTTTGCAATTGGATAACATTATTAAAGTAGTGAATAATAAAAAAAAAATTAAAAAAAAAAACACTACTGCCCTGTGTTTTCTTCATCTTCATTTGCCGAAAAATATAGCTTATGTTACTCGGAATCATGTAGGGATTCTAACGATACCTCATATGTCCAAATCTATTCAGCCATTAGGAAGTTATGGTGGAATACAGAAACTCAAATACATACATACATAATTACATACATATATAAAAACCCTAAAAACATAACATTCCTATTTTTTGGGCAGTCTTGTAAAATTTAAATTTTATACACTAAAGAAATACGAGTCTCTATCATAAGATAAGGAAATTTCCCATATAAATATTTTACCCTGTTTATATTCAGTGCATCACAATTAATATTTGCCACCGGCGCCCTAGGCTTATTAAAGACACTCTTATATTTCTCCTCTTGTATGTTTTATGATATCCTCTTATCAATTACTATACGCCTGATAAACCAAATGGCATATGAACAACAATGTTAAATCTTGTAAGAAATATTAACATAAACCAACAATAACATAATCACTTAGATATTATGTGAATTGTGAAATTTAGGCCAGATACTATTAAAAGTAAGTACCTACCTACTGACTTCAAATAGAAATATATTATAAGTTTCATGGTGTATGTATTTTCAACGCATTAAATACATTGCATTTATTTTGTTGCCATTAAATGGGTAAGAAATAAATGGATCAATAAAAACCTAATTAAGTTTTGGTGTTAATTGGTGCAGCGTTCCCTAATGATGCGTAATGTTATTTACAGATAAACAAACGCGGTTTGAAACAGGTTCTATAATTATTTCACCTATTATACCTGCTTCAAATAAATTACGATAATTAAAAAAACCTTTGGAAATTTTAAAATAATATACCTACTTACTTTTGGCACATTGTGGTTTGAAGATTTAATTTATATTTTTTTATAGAAAGTGTATTTTTCCTACACCCTATCCACGCGCACTAAATCTAATGCTGTCACTATATAGTTGAAGCAGTGCTGGAAGAAAATTAAGGTCTGCTTTTGAACCGTAGTTTAAATTATTATCGCTTACGTATTTTGAATTGACTATCTATATATATAAAAGAAGAAACTGACTGACTGACTGACTGAGTGACTGACTGACTGACTGACTGACTGACTCACTGACATATCAACGCACAGCCCAAACCGCTGGGTCTAGAGACTCCAAATTTGGCACACAGATACCTTGTGAGGTCTAGGGGAGCACTAAGAAAGGATTTTTCAAAATTCACCCTCTAAGGGGGTGAAACGGGGGTCCGAAGTTTGGATTTTATCAAGTTAAAATACGTCTTCACGCCGTAACTACTGTACCGATTTGGCTAAAATTTGGAATGGAAGTATATAATATCTTACATTACCACATAGGCTACTTTTCATCCCGAAAAAATTCATGGTTCCCGTGGGATAAGTTAAAAACCGAAATTCACGCGGAAAAAAAATCTCACGCCACAAGTACACAACCGATTTGGATGAAATTTGGAATGGAGATAGATTATATCGTGGGTTAATAAATAGAGTACTTTTTATCCCGGAAAGATAAATGGGTTTTGCAGGAGAAGGGAAAAACAGATATTCACGCGGGAAAAATATTACTTCCCGCCATAATTACTGAACTGATATGGCTGAAATTATGAATAAAGATAGATTATATATTGGATTAATACGAAGGCTACTTTTCATCCTGGAAAAATCCATGGTTTCCGCGGGAAAAATGAAACATTGATGTTCACACGCGAGAAATACTACTTTACGCTGTAATTACTGAATTGATATGACTGAAAATCGGAAAGGAGATAGATTTTATCCCGGATTATTACAAAGCCTACTTTCATCCAGGAAAATTCCGTGGTTTCTATGATAATAGTGAAAAACAGAAATCCAC
This sequence comes from Coenonympha glycerion, assembly GCA_963855885.1. Lineage (NCBI taxonomy): Eukaryota > Metazoa > Arthropoda > Insecta > Lepidoptera > Nymphalidae > Coenonympha > Coenonympha glycerion. Next base: position 3,494,417 of record OY979638.1, on the reverse strand, counting down.
GCGTGAAAAATCTTCCTTCATGCCGTAATTACTCAACTTATTTGACTGAAATTTTGAATAGAGATAGATTTTTTCCTGGACTAGTACGAAGGCTACTTTACATGGGTTTTTTCGGGATAAAAATCCCGAAAAAATCCATGGTTTCCGCGGGAAAACTGAAAAACTGATTTGGCTGAAATTTAGAATCAAGATAGATTATATCCTGGATTAATACAAAAGCTAGTTTTCATCCCGGAAAATCTATGATGTCCGCAGGAAAACTGAAAAACTGATATTCACGCGGTAAAAATACTACTTCACGCTGTAATTACTAAACGGATATGACTGAAATTCGGAAAAGAGATAGATTTTATCCTAGATTAATTCGTAGGCTACTTTTCATCCCGGAAAATTTCATGGTTTCTATGATAATAGTGAAAAACAGAAATCCACGCGGGAAAAATCTTCCTTCATGCCGTAATTACTCAACTTATTTGACTGAAATTTTGAATAGAGATAGATTTTTTCCTGGACTAATACGAAGGCTACTTTTTATCCCGAAAAAATCCATGGTTTCCGCGGGAAAACTGAAAAACTGACATTCACGCGCGAAAAATACTACTTTACGCTGTAATTACTGAATTGATATGAATGGAATTCGGAGAGGAGATAGATTTAATCCTGGATTAATACATAGGCTACTTTTCATCCCGGAAAATTTCATGGTTTCTATGATAATAGTGAAAAACAGAAATCTACGAATAAATATTCCTTCATGCTGTGATTACTGAACTTTGCCTGAAATTTGGAATGGAGATAGATTATATCCAGGATTAATAGATATTCTACTTTTCATCCCGGAAAAATCCATGGTTTTCGCGGGAAACCTGAAACATTGATGTTCACGCGCGAAAAATACTACTTTACGCTGTAATAACTGAACTGATATGACTGAAATTCGGAGAGGAGATAAATTTTATCCCGAATTATTACAAAGCCTACTTTTCATCCCGGAAAATTCCATTGTTTCTATGATAATAGTGAAAAACAGAAATCCACGAATAAATATTCCTTCATGCTGTGATTACTGAACTTTGCCTGAAATTTGGAATGGAGATAGATTATATCCAGGATTAATAGATATTCTACTTTTCATCCCGGAAAAATCCATGGTTTTCGCGGGAAACCTGAAACATTGATGTTCACGCGCGAAAAATACTACTTTACGCTGTAATAACTGAACTGATATGACTGAAATTCGGAGAGGAGATAAATTTTATCCCGAATTATTACAAAGCCTACTTTTCATCCCGGAAAATTTCATGGTTTCTATGATAATAGTGAAAAACAGAAATCCACGCGGGAAAAATCTTCCTTCATGCCGTAATTACTGAACTGATTTGGCTGAAATTTGGAATCGAGATAGATTATATCCTGGATTAATACAAAAGCTACTTTTCATCCCGGAAAAATCTATGGTGTCCGCGGGAAAACTGAAAAACTGATATTCACGCGCTTAAAATACTACTTCACGCAGTAATTACTGAACTGATATGACTGAAATTCGGAAAAAAGATAGATTTTATCCTGGATTGAATACGTAGGCTACTTTTCATCTCGGAAGATTTATCGGTTCAGAAGTGATGGCTGAAATTTGGAATGGAGATAGATTATATCCTAGAATCAACTCCTTTTTTCTCGGGAAAATCCATTGTTTTCGTGATAATAGGGAAAAACAGATATTCATGCGGGAGAAAATTTATTCCTTCACGCACAACTTCTGAAAATTTTGGTTTAAAGTTGAAATGAAGATAGATTTTATGTAAATTAACACAAATGGTACTTTTTATTCCGGAAAATGGATGGTTCCCGTATAATAGTTAAAACTAAAATTTACGCGTGCTAAGCCGCGGGTATCTGCTAGTTATAAATATTATTGCACTTACTTAAGAACTAGGTATAAAATTTTATGGTTCAGATGTAACCCAGTGTAGTCACAAAATATGGCAAATAATAATTTAGCCTAAAGACACGGTAAAGGTGAACATTTTGTCAAATCCAATACGATTAATAATTTCAATTTGTCACGGAATAACAAAAACCTCGCGTTTCTTCCACACATCATACAAACAATGACTCGTTTGATTTGCCCATTTTTTTCTACTTCGAGTTAGTATTTATAGTAGTAACATACATCATTATAGTAATTTATGTCGCTATTGTATTGTAATATAATACTTTCTAGGGCATTCTGTAAAATATAATTATCGTACCTATGTAACTAATGTCGTATCACAATAGTTAAACTGATGGCTATTCTAGTACTTCTTTTACTGGTTGTTTTGTCTAGGCTCTTGTCGTTTGCATGTTAGATTGTAGAAAGCAGATTTTGGATTCGGTTAACGGTCTAGCTAAGAATGTTAGCCACTTAAGTTTCCGATCAAGAAACTTCTCCTTTCCAAGTTAAAAGTAGCCCGTATTTAATTATGGTAATTACGGATACATTGCCATTAATAGTGTTTCGTGTATTCGGTCGTTCCGACCGTATTGGAATAATTTTGCCCCACTTATTGATAGTGAGGGGAGGGATTGATATCATGCCTTATCGTGAAATTACATAGCTATATCTCACGTGTAATTTACAGATATTGGCCACGATAGCCGAAATTGTTCTGGTAAACATCTTTATAAAGCTGAACGGCTGAGGCTGTTTCCCAATACAATAATGAACTTGACTTTAGCCATTTAACCGTTTAGCAAGCCCCCCTATTGAGCGATCGCGCCACCACACTCACTTGACTAGCGCGCCGCAGAACGCACGAAAGTGAAGTGACCATCACAGATTAAACATATTGTATCTGTGACCACAAGCAGTGAAGTTTAGCAACTCGTAAAATGTTCCCAAATCCGTTCGACAGAAAGCATTCGACGATAAGACAGGTGCTCGACAGGTTTCTGGAGAGCAGAAAGAGTGCGCGGAAAAATGTGTTATCGCGGAAAGGCAGTTGCAATTCGGCGAGTTCGACGAGCTCGTCGAAATCGTCGTATTCGACGGGTTCGAGTTCGTCGTCGGTCAGCAGGAGGATATTCCGCGGGTTCTCGATACGCTCGTGAGTGAGCTTGCCGGGAAGATTTGTCGTCAGCAGCGCTATGTTTTCCGGTACCCGAAAATTTGGTGAGTTGCGTCGTGCGCGTAGATTCTTCTTATGTGATACGTATTTTTACACGACTGCCCAAAAAAAGGAGTGTAATGTTTTTAGGGTTCATGTATGTATGTATGTATGTATGTATGTGATGTTTTTTTATTCCTCCATAACTTCTGAACGGCTGAAAAGATTAGGACATAATGGGATATCGTTAGAATCCTTGGAAGATGAGGCGCCATTTTCAAAAGTGGTAAACAAAATTTTTTCTTCAACTATCACAATATGGGTATTAAAACTAGTTTCTTACTTGTTAGTACGTTTTACAACAGGGCAGTCGTGTGTTTTAATTTTTTTATTACTTATTTTTTTTAATCCCTTTCTTTTTTCTTCCTCCTTATTTCTGTGGTTAAAATATCATAGCATTGGATTTAGATTTAGTTAGGAACGTTGTAAGCCGTGCTAAGTCGTAGCACGTCTTCCAACGTTCAACTCTGTACCTACTCTATATAAATGCAAGAAAAACCCACCTTAAGAAGCGGGCAGGACACAGCATATTTCCTATGTTACACACACCAAAAAAGGCCAATTGTACCAAACCCATACCAAAGAATCTTGTCAATTCCTCTCGGTAAAAAGCTGCATTCCGAACTTGCTGGTATAGAGTTGACTTTTCATAAGACGTGAAAAATAAAGATTTTCATTTTAATTTATAATTTTTACTGGAGTATTTTTCCTTCATAATATCACAGTGTTACTCGGATTGCAACAATGGATGGTTCCTAATTTTTGTTTGTTTGTAAGCTATCGTGTAAAAAAGTCTGAATCCAAATAGGAGATACGATCACATTTTTATGAAAAAATTTGGTCAAGTGCAAGTTGGGCTTGCGCACTGAGGGTTCCGTACCATCCAGACCCATTCTCTATAGTATTAAAGTAAACTAAATACCCCTGCCCAATAAATCAAAAACGTGCATAAAAATCACGTTTGTTATATAGGAGCCCCTTAAATATTTCATTATATTTCTATTTTTCAGTATTTTTTGTGTAGTGACAACGGAAATACATCTTTTGTGAAAATTTAAAGTCTCTAGCTATCATGGTTTGAGAGATGCAGCCTGGTGAAATTAGGATGTATGGAAGGACGGACAGCGAAGTTTTAGTATAGGGTGCCTTTTTTTACCCTTTGGGTACGAAACCCTAAAAATGTTCGAATTGCAAATGGTGACGTTTTATAGAGATGTCCAATTCAGCCGTAAAGTTCGTGTTCGCGATAAATAATCCTCAAAATATATTTTTAGGTTTCCTACTTTGTTTACTCTGAAAAGTCGCAAACCACGTTAATGCATTTGATAAGATTTCATAATAGTATTAGAGTTTTAGCAAATGGTGAAAATCTATGAGCAAAAAAAAAACTTGTACTTAATCAAAGCTACTTCTCGTATTTCCGTTACTAGCTGTAGAGGCGTTTGCACAATTCATCATGTTTATTTACCAATGATTTTCAAGTAAACACGGCTCTTGAGTTTCAACGCGAGTCACGGGATTTTGTAAGAACCACATTTGCTCAAACCTACTTACTAAAGTAGAGGCTGCCGCAAAAATTAAACATACAGAGGCCCTAGCTGTTGCGATTTTATCAACGCGACTTTAGTAGGTTTATTATACTTAATAATATTCAAAGGGGAACGCTGCCAGTATCGTCGGAACCTTGCCTACAGTTAGCACTATTATGTATTCCGTGCCTACAGGGACTTCCTTTCATAATATTATATGTCGTGGCTAAGAAAATATACCTACTACTATAATATTAAATGATTGTATTTAAACAATTGAAACAATTGTTGGTAAATAAAAAGCAAATACCTCTATCTGAAAATTGTGACGAGTTATAAAAAAAATAATTATATACCTTCCGTAGCCTACATAAAAAATACTCGTTACTACCTATATACGTTTCATTTCACGAACAATTTTTTTTTGTAAACTAGTGTAATTTTTCTTAATTGTTGAGGACTGTGTAACCCAGATAATCGCATTGGGTATCTCTGTTATGTTTAGAGAAAAATTACAGATATCCCAAATGCGCTTCTATCGGATATGTAGTTAAATAAAATTGTAATTACATTGCAGCTTATCCTTAACTTTATGATTATTTTGTCAATGAAAACTTTAAAATTCTTGTAACTTTTATTTATATCATCTACGAACGCATCGTAGATGATATAAATCAATTTCATAAAAACTTGTTTTGCTTGACATATTTAAATTCCTCTTTTATTGCACCTTTCAACATTGACTTTACTAGTCTATAAATTAAATGTACTGCATCTAGTACATATTATACTCAACTGTACTATAGTATCCAATCTCAATGAGTAAAAATCAGGTTATCTGTCGGTCGCCTTGTTTGTTTGTTATTTACATAATTAGACCTATTTATTATATTATGTAAGTAGTAGGAAGTAGGGCAGATCAAGCACCAATAATAAAATTAGTGACCAAATAATAATTTTAACAACTTCATTAATTCTATATTACGGACCACAGGAAACTTTGTTTGGTCCCTATCCCTTCACCCTCCAATAAAATATTGTATAGATCGTCTTATCTAAAAATGAACGCCGCTCCACATGTTTAAGCTTACACGTTGAAAGAATAATGTGCTGGAGGGGCGTTCAGTTTTAAATTAGACGACCTAAAGTTATGTATGATTTAAATGTTCCCATTGTTAATTTATGAAATGTTTTGGCTTTAGTTTTTTATAATTACAGTAATAAAACAAGTAAATAACTTAAATACTAAAAAACACGACTGCCCTGTGGTTAAACGACTTTTTCCAAAAAATATAGCCTATGTTATTCGGGATGATGTAAGGATTCTAACGATACCAAATAAATGTCCAAATTTATTCAGCCGTTCAGAATTTGTGATGGAATTAAGAAACTCACATACATACATGAACCTTAAAAACATTTTTTTGGGCAGTCGTGCAATAATAATTCTAAGCTGCAGTATAGTAGTAGTTAAGTATGGTATCAATTGGTTCTGGAAAATTTTACGCATTATTATCTGATTGCCTCAACTTGTATCATGTCGAAATCATCGTTCCGCCGACATCCTGACTTCGTATTAACATGCAGACGCGATTAACGTTGTTTGAGGTTCCGAACCAAAATGGTTAAAGTTAAAAATAGAAAACATATCATAGAGTAATAATTCAGTTTATCTGTATTACTTATATGGTGAGATTTCCTTATCTGTCAGAACGTCTGTCTGCACATGCCGGTTCCCAATATTCTATCTATCTTCCATTTGCCCTACTAGAAAATATAATAATCTGTCACAATATGTACCTTAGTATAAAATTTTTACTTAACTAATGATGAAATGAGGCCCTGATTTTTTTGTAGATTAGATAGATATTTAACTATCTATTAACACTTGATTCAATGCCAGCTTTGGCGTAGATGCCAAAACAACTAATGTGTAACTTTTGTCCCACGTTATACCATCTTTTTGTATAATAAGATAGAAATATATTTGTATAGTTTTAAAGTTACCTCATTTGCACTCAGGACAAATGCATTCGCTTCCTCTTATTCCGCAATGTCAATGCAATTAACCAAATAACATTGACCTATGCCAGGTCTACGTGACCTACCTTTTTGTGTTCATTCAAGCAAAATTATACACGAATGTTAAGTAAATTTTAATATTGCGGCTGTTTATTTAGTTATTAGTTGCTAGTTTAACGTTCCATGTACGAGACTCGTATCTAGTTGGTCTGGAAGCCAAGGTTGAATTAACCAAAACACAGCGGTTGGTTATTAGTTGCTAGTTTAACGTTCCATGTACCTACGAGACTCGTATCTAGTAGGTCTGCAAGCCAAGGTTGAAATAACCAAAACACAGCGGTTGGTTATTAGTTGCTAGTTTTACGTTCCATGTACGAGATCCGTATCTAGTAAGTCTGCAAGCCAAGGTTGAAATAACGAAAACACAGCGGTTGGTTATTAGTTGCTAGTTTTACGTTCCATGAACGAGACCCGTATCTAGTAGGTCTGCAAGCCGAGGTTGAATTAACCAAAACACAGCGTTAATATCCCCTGGCTGTCATACGATGGACTGTCGGGAGTTTTCCCTCTTAATTGTGAAAATGAAAATAAAATCTTCAGTGACAGTAAAAATCGTGAGGAAACCTCCATGCCTTTTCAGGCATCATTTTTCACCAGTGTTTCAAAGGTGTGAAATTTCTATTTTATTTTCAATACAAAAAATATTCTTTCATTCAGAAAAATAAAATTTAGCAACCCAAACTGTGATATAGACAAACCACAGAGACAAACATCATGTCATTTTCATTATTCCCAGTTCATTGACATGGAACCAGCTGTATTTAGGGATGTCACTTAAAATTTATGGTACATTTTTGAACTCCCCTCACTCAGCTCATGAGCTGATATCCTGAACTTCCCTCAGGATATGAGCTTCATGTGATAGTTTTTCATGCATTTATACATCGTTCCCTACTTTAGGCTTTCGGCTAATTAATTAAATTAATTAAATTAATCTATTGAAATAAAATGAAATGAAATGAAAATTTATTTTCACCATATGTACATCATCATCTATATGGTTTTTGGAGATCCTGGAGTAAGTTTATTATATAAAAACCTGTGTCCCAGGATAGGATAGGATAATCTACACGTTATATATTAGAATGGTATTAGAAGAGCTTCCTCTGTGGGTAGGCTTATTTAGAAATTAGAATAGCCGCTGTCACCAAAATCTGCTAAGGAGGAAGTCATCACTTAGATGATGTGCAAGTATCTTAGTAGGTACCTATGACTAGATAAATTATCTGCTATCGTGTCTATAAATAAATCAGAAATACACAATAAGTACGGCCATTGAACTCAATACACCTGAGCATTGCATCGAAAAACAGGTCTGGTCTGGAAATTTCGTATGCAATCGCTCGCCCGCCGGCTGCGTCTGTCGAAACAGCACTTTCTCATACGCTTCGTACACGCTGGCCGCCAGCTGACGCCCTTGGCCCACGCTGCAGTGTGAAATACAAGTAAAATTTGATGCGCGATTTTGATGTAATATTTGTAACATTGCGAAACTAGAATGGTAAAAGCCACCATGTCAGACTACCGTATTTTGAAACATTGGGTGCCTGTTGCTATGAAGCCTCGGAAACACCTTCTGTTGTTCAGTAAAGGTTGCTAATCAGGCGGGAAAAGCAAACCTTTCGTAGTAAAATAAATACTAAGTACCTAACAAACATGTATGATTGTATGCCTGTTAGTATTAAACTACGTATGAGGTGTAACATGCTACTATCCTGTATCACCCTACTACTAGTAGTACATAACTAAGCTTAGGATTCTAATGAGAAATGAGATGGCCTTACCGACCGTGGCCGAATGTGAGGTTATTAAATTTTGGTTCGCGTTTTGCGGAGAATTTCACAGAAAAACGACGTTTTACCTGATAACCAAAAAACTAAGCTAATTCTCAAAAAAAAAAGACAGCCTGCCGACGCAAATTAAAAAATATACAGTCAAATATAATAATAGTACGAGTAGGTACAGTTTTCGGTTGCAGTTTTCGACAAACTTGGGAAATGTTTCTATCAAGAAAATTTCTTCCAATCGTGTTTCTGCCTCTGAGCTAATCTTAATATATATAAATCTCGTGTCACACTGTTTGTCCTCAATGAACTCCTATAAACCACTTAACCGATTATAATAAAATTCGCACACCATGTGCAGTTCGATCCAACTTGAGAGATAGGATAGCTTAAATCTAACTTTATCTATTTTATTATATGCCTAAAGGCAAAACAACGTTTGCCAGGTCAGCTAGTTTAGATTAAAGATTCAAAATTTCAAAACACTGGTGCCAATTAATCAAACTAATTAGACGCGTCTAAAACATTAAAAGGATAGTCTATTTTTAAACGCCTCGAATTAATTTAGTTTAGAGATTTTGCACATCTGAATTGCCACCAATATCTTTAACCTGCGGGTCACTTAAAATCGTATACAGTCCGACAAGGCTCTCTTGGCACTTGAAGGAGGGCGCTGTTGCAAAACAAAGGCAGCAATAAAATAAAATCTCCTCAATTTTACTTCAATTTTAGTTTAAAATAGTTAATAGTAAGCAAAAACAACATAACATACAATAGTGTTATACTGACAGAGTGAACTATCAAACAGTAGCACAAGATAGCGGCGTTAGTTCAGACTTTGGCCACGCGCCAAAATAGCCTTGTCGCACTGTACATAATTAGCCGTTTAGCTCGTTAAAAATTGCAGCATGACTGCACTCGGAATAAAAATCCTTTGAGTTACTTCTAAGAAACTCGCTCTAAGAGCTCTCAATTGGGTAGATCGTATAGTAACTAGTAGGTAATTTATTTAAAATTTAACAATAAGTTTTCCTTTTCAGGTACATGGAATCTTTAGCTGTCAAAGGTGATTCGGAAACAATGCAGGTCGTCGACTCCGAACACACAATACGTGGCCTGTAAGACCTCTTCTGATGAGCGGAACGACTTCTGAAATCTGAACCTCTGAATGACTGCCTCGTTAATAACCACTTCGTCTGGTATGGTATACGAGAAACAACAACTTATTTTAATGATTGTAATTAATAGATAACTGAGAAATCTCGAGGACATTGAAAGGATCGATTATAATTTCTGTGTAGAGAACGAAGACCACACAACCAAACAAAGGTTGAAATAAAAGCGCAGAATAATTATCCAGTGTGCAATAACATTTCTAAAAATAAAGTTACAAATACTATTAAAACTAAAGTTTAATTACGAGTAATAAATAAGTCTAGGAGTCTCATTAGAAGCTGTGTAAAGAAACTAGTAGGGTGCGTGGGTGCGCGGGCCACATGTGGCCCGCGTGCTGTCTTCCCGCCTATAAAAAATCCCTTCAAAATTCCACATACATTTTCTATGGGAAAATTTTTTCCGCCATATTTGATTTTTTTTTCTATCCACCGAATAGACCTTTGGGTCCTGATCAATTCTTGTCAAGAAACCGTTCTTCCATCTTTTATACTTTTCGAGATATCGACGAAATTCAAATGGCGGCCATTTTGAATCCGCCATTTTGAATTTTTTTTCAGATAACTGCCAATTGGATGACATATCAAATGACATTTGGTCGAGCACCCCCCACCTATCTTAGATACCCTTGGCTGTGCTCTTCACTTGTCTCCGAAATCCTCAATCATCAGCTCTCTCCATATTTTTGTTCTTAATGATTTTTTCCCCTCTATACGATACTATCCATGAAAAAAATTTTTTCATACAAAATTGTTCAGGAGAGGTGATCAATCAGTGAGTCAGTCAGCACAAGCAGCTATATATATTGTAATTGTACCTACCTACATCCGATTCCTTTTAAAAAAATCATCCTTCAACTGAGACAGTAATTAATATAATCATAATTATTGTAGTAAGCATAATCTATATACTACTTTTTAAATTAAGACATGATAATTTAAGTATCTACGTAAAGTTTGTACATAACGTGTAGGTACTACGTTAAATTGATCAGACTGGAACTGAAAAATATTGATTTCCAAAGAATGTTACGTACTAATTACTTATGTTTTTACTTATGTTAAACTATCGATATAATTAGTGTTGAAGTATTTAAGTTATTATGCTTAACGTCTAATGTAGAGCTTTATGACATTTATGTTTTATCTGTGAACCTACCGTTTAATTCTTAGATAATATTAAAATCAATTGTAACAGTTTATAAACGCATTGCACTCAGTTATATGCATATTATAGCTACAGTTGATCAATCTCCACTTAGGTTGGCCATGTTACAAAATTATTATGATTACCGTAGTGTCCACTTGTTGTGTTGGCTGTGTTACATGTTACATCATTATTTTTATTACATACCGGTGTCGATAATTTTACAATAGGCACCTAGAGCTACCTAGTATTTCGTGACTAGTGTTTTCACACGTGTCAGTTGTGCAATTTTCTCGTAAAAAGCAATAATTACCGTAGCCTTTAATTATTAAATAATCGCCTTGTTAGCTGTTACATAAACTCAAGAGCACTGTTAATTGCCCATGGACATGTATGAACTTGGTATTAAGCGCAAATAGCATACCTAATATTATCATAGATAAAATACTGAGAATTTTTCCTTTTAAAAGAAATATACACTTACAGCATTCAATTGCAATTCACAATAATTATTATTATAGTAAAGGATACCATTAGTGGTATATGTATACATTATACAATATTAGGTATCTATACATGTCATGTTCGTAGGTCGAAATTAGATCGTAAAATTCAGATTTCTGCACCCTTCTTCATGAAAACCTAAGTGCATGCAATAATTCTTGAAACAGTGATTGTGTTTTAGTATTAGATACATAATAAGAATATATTCATTGAAATAATAATGACAGCAGTTAGTTTGTTTAACTAATATTAAGTATTTTATTAAAAGTACCTAATCAATAAGTCACGAAATTAAAAACCATGTTTGTTATAAAACATTTTTTTTATTTTGTTAAATTAAGCCAATTTTCAAAGATTAGATTAAGTTTTTTAGCCATTAATAAAGCTTTAAATGTAGATTTTATTGTATTGTTTAAAATGCACATGTAAATTATTATTGAAATCTTCTCAATAAAAAAATATTAAATCCATTGTTTTATTTCTATTAACTACATTACTAAGTTAATCCGAGATTTTTTAGCCTATTATAGCTGTTCTATTTATTTATACAAAAATGATGATGATAATAAATATATACAAAGTTATAGTGGCTTTGCTTTGAGATAAAATTTTCATTTTTCATTAGTTACGAGATCGTTCGAATTGAAAGCTATAAATAGTACTTACAAGCTTTTGAGAAGGGCCACAACAAGATTTTTTTTTTGAAATAATCGGAAACTAAGACGCAGGTCTTGCTTGCCCTATTTGCAAAAAAATAATTGCTTATTTCAAAAATAAATCACCGAAAAAACAAAAAGCCGGATTTTTTTTTAAATATCTTATACGCTTTTATAATAATTCCTTGGATTATCAAAACAATACGTACTTATGTAGATAAGATCAGAAATTATGAAAGAAAAAAATAATCACCAAGGAGTCGAAAATATTTCGCTTGTTTTTGCTTGTATTTAATACAATGGATCAGAACTTTACTCAGTAATATGCCAATATGTTTTCGGTACGAGTACATAAATATTATGTACAGTGTATATTATGTTAATTTATTGGTACAATAATTACCTACTATACCAAGAGATTAATCAGAAGTCGTTATACTGAAGGCAAGTGGGGTATTATTTATGTGACCTGTACATTGTACTCGCAGGCAAGAATGGTTTATGAATCATTTATAGATCTCCTTCAGTGGGGGAATGTCCACATAAATACCAAAAACCAATTCGAGATGATCGCATCATGGTTATTGACGGATAAGTATAGTATCACTTTTTACGTAGTTAACACCAAGGTTGTATGAATGAATGGCCCTGATAACTTTTTTTGAAACATAGTTTCTTGTCGGAAATAAAATAGATTTTTCTTAGAAAATTAACGAAAATCTTCCAAAACCTAGGACGAAAGTTTCTCTTACTATAGCCAACAGAATGAAGCGGGCCCGCATGCAATCACGTTCTACCTTATCTACAGCGCCATAATATATAGAGTTATGGGTGAAATTAAACCCTTTACTTTAATTACAGCAATGTTTTTATACACTAAAAGTTAGTAATTGCACCTGATGGTAAGTGATGATGCAGCCGAAGATGTTATCGTAATAACTTGGAAAGAGTAACTAACCTCTAAAGGTTTCTACACGTCTCATAAGTAATATACGAGTAAAAGAATAAGATTAATAAATAATAAATACTTACTTAACATCATGTAGTGTAAGTGCAAAGGAAATGTTGTGAATCTTCCTTGATTGTCTATTATATTTTTAAGGTACTTGTTCAAGAGCCAGAGTGCCTTAGTTATAACAGGGATGCGAAGTCATGTTCCACAAACATTTTTAACATTTAGGATGCTTGCTCAGTCACAAGCATTAAGGACAGCCACAGAATACCTTATGGTTACAGCACTAAGTACTAAACTTAAAACATCCTCACATTTTTTTGAAATAAGTAGTACTCAGAAAATATCTTCCCTTTTACATAGGGGTTTTAGGTTTAGGGTTACATACTCGCTAAGTAAGATGATTCGAATTTGGAACGTGCTGAAAATCGAATCTATGACCCCTCGGGCTCTTACTTCAGCGCACTCAGGGAAAATACTTTGAAACAAACAAACAAAATATTAATGCTAAAGGTAAAGCTATAAAAAAGATTCCGACGAATTGAGAACCTCCTCCTTTTTTGAAGTCGGTTAAAAACAAAGTAATATATCCGGACAAGATAACGAAATATCTATATCCATAGCCGATATTAATTTACCTACTTATTTTTAGGCCTGTATTAATTTTCTGATATTCGACTCATCTGACCTTTTATTTTGATATGTTTATGGTTTTTATTAACAAGTCAAATGATTAATAATAGCCATGAATATTCTGGGACCTTACAAATATTATTAGGTGTCAAGGTTGCCTCGGAAAGTGCTAATTGATAGTGCGTCAATCTTTTTGTCTACCTTCAGGCTCCATTACCACCAAAAAGCCTATTAGGCCCTTTTAGACTCCCACGCAAATTTATACTTTACACAGGCACTACTTAGTACTTACCCCGGCTCCACACGTTGGCCTCAAGGATGGCCCCAACGCCACTCGCCCAACGTGTGGATCTAGTATATAGCCTTGGCCCAAAGTTGGAGCGCGCTATTTTCTAGATCCACACTTAGGATGTAATGGATAAATAATTTCGGACCCGGATATGGATATGGATATTGGTAAAAAATAATATCGGTTTCGGTTACGGTTATGGATATTAAATTATTTCGGATTATCCGATAGTTTCGGTTGCGGATATTAATTTTTTCAGGAACTGTAAAATGAAATACTTACAAAAAAGATTATATTAGACTTTAATTGTACCTTGTAGGTTTCGCAATCTGTCATACAATTAATTCTTTCTTACAGCTACTCATTTTGAAGTGTTATATATTATATACTATTAAACACGGATCCGGATATGGAAATGGATATTGGTAAAAAATAATATCGGTTTCAGTTACGGTTATGGATATTAAAATATTTCGGATATCCGATAGTTTCGGTTACGGATATGGATATCCATAACAACACTAATCCACACGTTGGGCGAGTGGCGTTGGGGCCAACGTGTGGAGCCGGCCTAACTGGTAGCAAGATTATTTTTGCGGAGACCGTCTAGAGTCTCCAATTTAAAGTTTAAGTTGTACAATGTTACACCAGGTATCTATCACCACAGTGTCCGTTCATCTAACTCGTACCGTTTACCACAGTTTAATACAGTACTACGTCAGTATCATATTTGGTACTGCTTTAAGGGCATTAAAAGTACCTACTATAGCTGACGAGATTAAGCTAGGCAAAGAACTGAAGTCTGTGTCTCTACTCTCTCATTGCCCCTTCTGCTATTATTTCAATAACAGAAGCAGCAATGGGTCGGCAAAATACTTTATACATAGATTTTGTTTAACTACATGAGCCCTTGCATCTCCCGGCATTAGTCTTTACTCTTTTGCGTCACATACAACTATAAGTCACACAAGTCATTGACACACTTGCTCTACCTGCAAGTATTTACTACGAGATCATCGTTTTGTATAGAGATGTCGTCAAAAATGATGAACTTTCGAAGAACTATTTGCAGGTATCCGTTTCATGATAGTCCTCGATTAAAAGGCATCAACTCGTTCAAACATCGATCAAATTCCCCAGAGAAAGTTTTCTGCGTCAGAGAACAAGCAAATTGATTCAAGGCATAAATTAATTAAAAGTGACGTATATATAGAAACTCGCTCTTTGTGACGTCACAACGCGTCATGTCATCGATACCGTTTGAGTTTAAAAACCCCCATGTTGTTATTGTGTGTGGTCAAAGAAATATTCCATTATCGCGAAGGTAAATAGAAGTTGTGTTAAATACCATGGGAAAACCCAAAACGTGATGAAAAACTGCGTGCATTTGATGACTGCGATTTAGGGTCGACGCACACCGTTTGGTAGCGAACGCTAGCTTAAAACATATTGGAAATTAAACTGAATTAAGATATTTTTAAGAAGTATAAAATAGCCATATTGCTTTTTCCTACCTCTTTGTGTGCATTAATTACGTACAACTTAAAAGATTGTCTGTTTGATTTCCAGGGGCAATAAAATATGCCACAGAGAGCACGTGATACTGATAGTTCTGCGACTGCCCCTAGATTGTCTAAGAAAAAGTATTCATCGTTATCGTAATCCTGATCGATTCCTTATTTGCGTCAGCCAATTGATATTCGCTAGCGATTAAAATAACGATGAACGAAAAACGCTCCACTGTCAGTCGTAATGACTGCAAGTTTGCTAGTTCTTCCTAATTTGCAAACTCCGTTTTTTGAAGTCGGCTAAAAAAAGTCTCACGGAGATTATCACAATCCTATATAGAAGTTGAACACCATGACCAAATCGGTCGCAATAATATAAGTTATATTATTGATGGAGTTTTTTTACTTTGAATAAGGAAACATGCTTGTGTTTCTATAATTGATCATCTTTAAAGATGTGAGGGGCCCAAAAACCTCGCTTTGGGCCACAAACCAAACCCTTTTCATCATAAAAGAAGACCAGCCGTGCTATTCTGCAAAACAGCGACGAGCGTGCATCTCTGCATCTATGAATTTGTCATTTGTAATAGAGTACAATTTTGCATGCCATTTTCGGGTTGGCAGCTGTCTGGCAGCTATTTCAGAGATGGACATTTTGTAGAATAGCACAGCTGTATCAAAACAGTGGGCCATAAAAACGATTCGAAACTGGCCATATTTTTCTTTCAAGGAATTTATTCAAATTAGGTGATATTAAAATTTACCTTGAACAGTGCCCCAGTGCGCAACCATGTGGTGCTAGTCAGTCCACGCTGACCCTTACAATAATCCATTTAACGCGTAGGTCAACTAGATTTACCGGTTTATGAAGGCTGGGCAAAGGTAAACACTCTTTCTAATGAATCAACGACAAATTAGTTGTTGTGGGTATTTGGTGTGACTTGTCAACAACAACAATTTTTTACGAATAACTATAGGTATTACTAGATTATATTGCGCCAGGGCCTTGTAACTCCAGCGGAGCTAGGATATGTGCGTAGAAATAATTTTGTCTACTTTATCCAACGATATAAATCGACTTTATCGATCGTTTTTCTCTTTTAAATCCATATAGATAGACAGAGAAAAGAGATCGACAAAAGTAGGCAAAATAATTCTCTACGTGCGCATGCTGTATAGACAGGGCACTTGTACGGCTAGCACGGGCCGAGGACAATTTCTCCACAGGGCAAAAATAAAATGTTTATCTCTTTCTACAGTTTTGTCGATTCTCTGTGTATAGGCTCACGCACGCCCACTGCTAGGCAGGGTTTTCCTCTCAAAATGAGAAGGATTTGGCCAAAACTCCAACTTACTAATACGCAGTCAATATTCAAAGACGGTTTGGATAGGCGTCACACACCTTTGAGAAAACTAAAACGAAAACTTAGAAGCATGCATGCATTAAAATGTTACCCTTTCTCTCTGCGCCATGTTCCTCATTACGGAGGGTCATTATCCTTTCCACTGACAGCTTTCTTCAGGACGATGTCGCGCCATGTTGCTCTGTTGAGTGTGACGTGTAGACGATTGCGGTGCGGGTTTGATCCACTGATTAAACATGTAGAGGATGAGCACTTAGTGACGTCATGCAAGTATTTTTAGGCTTCGCCCTGAAGCTGGATTTTTAATATGTCAAAACTGTAAAATGGCGCTAATGTGAGTGACCGACAGCGATACCGAAACGACACGCGACGCCATATTTGAGAAATTTTTGGCTTCAACATAAGGTGGGTGGACCATGGAAGGCCATGCTCCTTCGAAGGCCAATTAATAAAAATTTCGTAGTTATTGCCATGTGATGACAAATTCCTTCTATCTACATAAACATCCATCGAACTAGAAATTACAAACGCGGCGGCGAATCGCTCGCGCCACTATTTTGGCAGTACGGTCCCTCGCTTCATTGATATCGGAAATCGACGACGTTAAACTAAGGTTGGTGTACCATAGAAGGCCACTCTAACAAATAAATAGTTATTATTCATCTATTTACTGGATAAATGAAACTAACAAATATTTAAGTAATACTTTGTTCTATTACGTAACATATAAACCAATTCTTTTAATTGTAGATTTAATCGCTATTTAATAACTCTTAGTGTTAAATGACTGCTTTATTACAATGGCCTTCTAAGGAGCCTTGTTCCTAGCAACGCCATTTGGAAGGGTTCAATGAAACTTAAGTTTAATCAATATTGATCAAATCTGAAATTTAAAAAGTGGTTTATATGTTACGTAATAAAACAAAGTATTACTTTATTATTTGTTCGTATCATTTATTCAGTAAATAAACGAATAATAACTGTTCATTTGTTAGAGTGGCCTTTTAGGTCCACCCACCTTACGTCACATCTTTCCCGTCCTCTTAGCGTAGCGTATTTCGTCATTGGTTTGATCCGACAAACGCATCCTCTTATCAATGTTATCCTTTACCGCTAAGCAAAATACGATAATTAAGTTACCAGTAACGCGTTATGTTATCTCCAAAGGGTCAGAGATAAGTGCTCGTCATTTAAAACCTCAATCTGATGCTTACTATAAGAGGCAAAGAAACACGAGCCTATAATAGCTTCGCCTACATTTTATATTAGATACTATTTTTAGATTTATGCTAAACTTGTATTACCTGAACAAGTAACAACTCAAAGATCAAGGCAATATACTCTAATGCAAAATGCATCGCAATGCAGTTGTTGCGTCAGTATCAGATTATACCTTTGTATATTATGGTATTCGGAAATGGGTTTTTACCGGACGGCCGCGACTTGACGTCATATTATTGCGGTCATGATAATAATTAAACTGCACCAATTAAATACTCAATCCAGATAGCTACTAAAATAATGATAATGGCAACTTTATCAAAAGATAGCGTACACACATGCTCCATGTCTACCACCTCGGTTGAATAATAATTATTATTAATAAATTGGCATACCTATTAAATGGTATGGTATCCACCATTATACCAAATATGCCAATTTACCAACCACGATATTCTAAATCCTTGTTCCCTCATAACTGCAATATGATGTAATTCAATTGAAACGCGTTGGCAAATCTTCTGGTGCTGCAATTATATAGTAACGGGGATATTGATAAACCAATGAGTTCATGGGAATCCCCTGGGCTTGGAGACCATGGTGGAAGAAGTGAAATATGAAAGGTGCACTTGCATATTCTAAAGTAAAAATAACGCCTATCAGCTGTACCTAAATAACATTGCCTTCAAGTTAAAATGTTGACGGAACAATAAATAATTAATGTTAAGCACAAAATTACCTGTAGGTGTTTATGTTATTATCCTCGAGAATTAAAATGCCTTTTTTCTATATAAGCATTTGAAACTATGTTGTTTTAAATTTGTATCCGGTTTACATGATTTTTTACTAGATATACTTTAAAGTGCTTGTTATTTCCCAAGAACCGAACCGAGTGTGACGGACGGACAGGCTGACGAAGATGTACGGGTGCATAAAATCGCGGCATCAGGTTTTGATTTTTACTATTTTTCTATGGAATCCAGTTAAAAAAAATTATAAATGAAATGAAGTTAAAGTATAACAAGACATTACATGGGTAGGTAGGTCATTAGGTATTCGACTCTCCAAATGAGTCTAATCATGACCGCCCCCTTGCATCATGAAAGGGCAGGGGATGAAAATTTTACCCCCCTTTTGTATTCTCTACACTGCTAGCATGGACAGGGGATTAATACGTATTTCCCCGGTTTTATCCTCTTACATGGGGAAAAATACCATACGTTTTATTTGGGAAGATCTCCTGGGATTTTAAAAACCTAAATTAACTTTACAGAAGCCATGAGGGTATAATAACTAACATGCAAGAAAATTTAATATAATTAACATTCAACACATATAACATAGTATAGCTATCATAATTAAGAGTATTACGAGTAGGTACATAGCAGATTTTATTAATAGGAAGATAGGAAGTAGCACAAGCGGTAGATATAAAAAGGAAAAAAACCGATACAAAACATACTTACCTACAACTTACCTAATTGTTATTTACTTTTTGTTGAAAACATGTCAAGTTGATTTGACAAATCAAAGGAAGTCCATAAAAATATTTAAATGTTTGTTTTAAAGCTTCATTAAGCGGAATCCGTCTATAATATAATATTTAATGCTATATTTATGTTATTATTATTATTATACTATCCTACTAGGATGATGAGGAATAAGGGATGACATGGCCTAAACCCAAACGATAACTGTCTGATAATGACATTGATCTTTTTATAGAAGAGAAAGACTAGACGAGCTACGAGCAATACGATCAATACAATGCATTCCATACTATTCCATGACTGGTATTCAAAACTCCTTTATTAAAATAGATTGTCTATGAGTGATATAAATTATATTCTCTCAACCCTTTTTTTACGTCCCACTGCTGGGCACGGGTCTCCTCTCAGACTGAGAGGGGTTTGGTCATAGCCCACCACGCTGGCCAAGTGCGGGTTGGCGGGCTTCAGCCTTCACACACCTTCGAGAACAAAAAATAAAAACGAACGAACGATATAAATTATATATGAGTTGAAAACAAAGTTTGCCTCCTACAGAAAATAAACCGACCGAATAATCTTTTTTTAAGGCCTATGTATATAGGTGTAGATATAGATAAATATTCGTGGCTTTCAGGCAAAATGTCCGGGGCTAATAAATCGCCAGTTGACATGCAAGGATTTTGTACTATGCCCGAAACCCGTGTTGGTATTTTATTCTTTACATGGCTACGCGCAACGCCCTCGGGGGAATCTGCAAGTTTCAATCAGATTACTTTTAGCCGAGGTCTATTTTTGTACGAAGTTAATAACGAGTATGCCAGATTTAATAAGTCCAAAGAATAGATTAATATAACAACTTGCGATATCTATTATAAAATTATTTCCACGTCTATTTGTAGAAGTTTGTATTTCCTAGGTACCAATTCCTACATGTCATCGTACTAAAGCACTCATCGGCGGTAGTTGATAACCAGTAGCGGACGAACCCTCCTACCTATGACCAATGACGAAATACGCTACGCTAAGAGAACGGGAAAGATATGACGTATGTTGAAGCCAAAAATTTCTCAAATATGGCGTCGCGCGTCGTACATGTCGGTGCCACTGACAGCACATACCGCTGTCGGTCGCTTACATTAGCGCCATTTTACAGTTTAGACAAATTAAAAATCCGGCTTCAGGGCGGAGCCTCAAAATATAATACATGCATGACTTCACTAAGTGCTTATCCTTTATACTATGTTTCTTTCTATCAGCCCACCAACTGGAGTTGTAAACTACATAATCTTACTTTACTTTTTCATTAGAAACCGGAATCAACATACAATTTAAATGACTTCCTCGTTTTAAAGTGGATGAGTAATTTTCATGTAGAAGCCATTTAATAATAATAATTAAAGAGTTCATGGTCCGGACTTGGGGTAACAGGGAACCTCTGCCTAGGTACTCAAATGAGTATCCGCCCCTCACGATAAATGGAAATAAATCCGAACTATAATTTTATTGCGCACTGTTTGAAATAATAGATTAGTAGCATAATTAAAAAGTTAAAATAATGCTATGGTATATTATATTAAACATATACTAGTGGACTAATGCAATATTTTATAAACATCGTAAACGAGTAAACGTTTCAAATAAATCGGATTTAAAATAATATCTACTTACTTATTGGTGTAAAAAATTTTGAACGCAAGTGCTTAACAGTAACTTAACATTTTATGTTTTGGCTCTATCGAATAAAGGAAAAAATATAAAAACTTCAAAAATTTGAGTGATTAAATACCTACATATTTTATTACAAATACTACAATATCGGTGAAACTGTATCATCAATGTACCAATTACCAATTACAATAACACGAATGAAAAACACATTTCACGGATTCTGCCGGAACATGGCCGGAGCCCGGAACCCTCGATTGGTACTGTGTAATTTGTCATAATAATAATATATTGTAATTATAGGTAATTCATAAAACATGCAGCGATTTTGTTGTCATCTTTTTGATTGTCATGAATTTAATATACTTGGCTTTCTTATA
This sequence comes from Coenonympha glycerion, assembly GCA_963855885.1. Classification (NCBI taxonomy): domain Eukaryota; kingdom Metazoa; phylum Arthropoda; class Insecta; order Lepidoptera; family Nymphalidae; genus Coenonympha; species Coenonympha glycerion. The sequence goes on along the minus strand of OY979638.1, from coordinate 3,472,892 downwards.
TGGCCTCATGTAGGAGGAAGGCAGAAAAAGCTTTATGCACGCCTGTATTTGAGCCTAAATTAATTAATTTAGATCTTATTTACAGTTACCACTGACCAACAAGTAACTTTTAAACAAATGCCGATGATAGCTCAAAATGTTTCCTATGGTAATGAGGTATACCTAATAGAGAAGTAGAGACTTCTTTAAATACACCAACAATATTCCTATGTCAATACCTAACTAACATCAAAATAAATTCCCTCTATTGACCGGGTCAAATTTACGAAATAACGGGAACGATAAAAATATTCAATCACTCAATCGTACGCTATTGATAACTAGCAATTAAATGAGGTTACCTACACCATGGTAAATAGTAGTTTAAATGGCTTCCTCTAAAAGAAAATGTGTCTTAAAGCTATTAACGTACGGTTCTGTTTAAAAACAAGTACTTAATTGAAGATAGAATATGGGGACACGGTAGTGTCCCCGCCAAGACGAGCCAAGCGAAGCGCGAGGGCACTACCTATCTTTTCTCGAAGTGTTTCGCCGTATTTTTAAACCCTTATAACTTAGGCCTGAATTATTTCAGATAATCAAAATTCTCGGAAAATGATGTCGCCAGTGAACTTATTAAACCTATAAAGTTTCAATTTTATAGGTCTTATACTTTAGATTTTATTGACGTCTAAAAAACCCAAATTTCGTCACTGACTGACTGACTGACTGACTGACTGACTCACTGATGATCATCAAAATTCCTAGGTACTTCCTGAAGACCTAGAAAGCTGAAATTTGGTATATAAGCTAGTATTAGCACACAACCAACAAAAAAATTCCAAAAGTTGGAAATTTAACCCCCCAACCCCTTAAAATAGGGGATGGAAGTTTGTATGAAATTACCGCAAATATTGATGCTAGAGGTCTCAAAATTGATATAGGGACTCTTTGTAATAAACAATTAAATACGTGTTTCAGGATTTTTAGTTAATCACCCCACATCCATAAAATTAGGGGGTTGGAAGTTCGTATGGGGTTTCCCATTCCTAGGTACTTCCTGAAGACCTAGAAAGCTGAAATTTGGTATATAAGCTAGTATTAGCACACAACTAACAAAAAAATTCCAAGAGTTGGAAATTTAACCCCCCAACCCCTTAAAATAGGGGATGGAAGTTTGTATGAAATTACCGCAAATATTGATGCTAGAGGTCTCAAAATTGATATAGGGACTCTTTGTAATAAACAATTAAATATGTGTTTCAGGATTTTTAGTTAATCACCCCACATCCATAAAATTAGGGGGTTGGAAGTTCGCATGGGGTTTCCCATAAGTATATAGGTATAATAAAAACTTAATTTCATGTTAGATATCTGCTAGTAATGCTAGTAAACATATGGAAAACACGTAAATTTTTCCACTGATTCTAGTGCCCAAGCGGCCAAGCGTCCAAGTGCCCAGTGCCACGTGCCCAGTAATATTACACGTTTCAAGCCCAAGTTCCAAGCATTTCATGTTTAACGAGCCGAGTTTCACTGCACGTCGAGTGACCATGATCCAGTGCTCAGTGACAAAAACCCACATTGAGCCGAGTGCCCAGTGCCCAGCGTGAGCTGTCGAACGTGCCAAGCGTCAAATCTGATTTTGAATAGCGTTATATAGCGCTCAAATACCTGCTTAGTGCCCATACGCACGCATTTAATTTAATCCGATACTTAAAAGTGGGTTAAAATCACGTTCAAAAATTTCGTTTCATACCTACCTACGTAGAACTACAAGAACCAAGTAGGCAGGTACTAAGTTCTCTCATTTAAATGGCAGACTGCACTCGGACAAAACTTAAAAGTATCGTCTAGTGACGACCCTGTGGAAACGCACGTGTGGATTATTTAAAAAAATCGTCGAGTGACTTAGCGCAAGCGAGTAGGTATTTTCAAAAATGATATTAATTATGCCCAATGCCCATGCCCGTATAGAAAGACTTGCAAGTTCAGAGCTGGGAATTTTGTTCTTGAAATATTGCTCCGGGTGATTTTGCAATGACCTTGGGCCATTAACGCCGACATGTATTTCCATGTAGATAGCGTAAGTAAGTAGGTAGTTGCTGAAATATTCTATTGTTTGTGATAGACGGACGGACGGACGGACGGAGGAAGTCTCAACATAAAGTTTGCATTTTTAACATTTTAATATACGAGTAGAACTCTAAAAAAAGGGCCACGCGCAGTCATACATTATAAAGTATAAATAATAGACACTGTAGGTATGCATCTTGTATTTGATAAATATTTTCCATGGAATTATAACGAAATTCTTACTATTTTCAAGTATATTTTATAAGTTAAGGCCAATACTCGTTAACTCGTTACTTAACCGTGATAGTTTTCCTTAATAGCACCCCAGACCAAACTAAAAAAGATAAACGAGAAGATAGGTAGTGTGGGTTATAAAAAAGGCACCTTTGATGCGCAAGAAATATAATACATATTCTACAAATAAGGAAAAAAATAAACTAGGTGAACCAAGGAGGGTTCCCTCATTTAAATGATAGAGGGGGGGGGGGGGATACTTGATTCGGACAAATATCCACCTTGCAATGATATTCAAGAAATACACCAAAGAAAAGGAAATTAACCAAATAAAAAATATAGTCGTAAACAACTTACAAAAAGAAGTGAAATCCCAGCAAAAACATTTTCATGTAAAATGTTGCCAAGACGAGAACATGTGGCTCACACCATCAAAAAGTTATCAGATCTCATGTAGAGCAAGACTTCTAACTCTACACGCCCTAACTCTATAAATCCTAACTTTATAAACTCTACACTTTAGTCAAAATATATTATGTCTTGGCTGTTTCGTTACTGTCACATGGGTGTAAAGTAAAAATATTATTCACTGACTTTGTACTTTTCTGATATACAATACCTAGTTTCTGTAGTAACGATTATTTATTAGATAGGTATTGAGTCTCCTCAGAAACTGCACTTAGGTTTTACTAACTGCATTGGTTTCCAATACTTCATCACACTTTGCAAAAGTGTGTTCCTTTGCTTTAGAGGATATTTTTAATAAATGGAAGTTTTTTGCCATAACAATGGTGATACCATTTAATTTTAATGTGAAATATCTTGAATTTTGCATGGTCCATTGTGCCACTTGCAAAACTCTATTAGAAAAGTACTAAACAGTGAATAAATTCTTCACTTTACGCCCATGTGACGGTACCGAAACAGCCAAGACATAATATATTTTGACTAAAGTGTAGAGTTTATAAAGTTAGGATTTATAGAGTTAGGGCGTGTAGAGTTAGAAGTCTTGCTCTACATGAGATCTGATAACTTTTTGATAGTGTGAGCCACATGTTCTCGTCTTGGCAACATTTTACATGAAAATGTTTTTGCTGGGATTTTCATTATTTGATTCATATTTTATGAGGGACAGTAAATAGTTTTAAGGGGGCGTTTTATAATAATTGTGTATGAAGCTGACACATATTATCGTAAGTGTGGGTGTCAGTTTAATAACACGATCTTCAGAAACTATTTATTATATTATTTATTATATTATTATGTTTGACTATTTATTATATTATTATGTTTGAAATTTTTGAAAAACAATATAACACGATTAGTCTATGTTATACCTAGGTACATAATAATTATACAAATATTCTTAAGTTACTTAACTAAGGGCTGATTTTTCATCGCCAGATAATGTACTATCCGAGGAATAAATTTGAAACATATGCCATATCTAATATGTCAAAACGTCATAATATTTTTTCCTAAGTTAACGTTTATATGGCGATTGAAAAAATCGGCCCTTAAGTAAGTATGTACAAATATATAAAATGCAAGCTTAATTAGAAAACAAAGATACGGCCCACAATGAGACTTTATCGATTAATCAAAGACCACGCTCAAAATACAGTCAGCAGCAATTTCCTGTTCCAACTATTAATTCCTTCACACAAGAGAAGTTAGTTCTAGGGTCAACAAACACCCCAATAACGCTAGCGTGCGCTCTCTTGGTCTACAATGTAAAGTCACGTGTTTACCAACGCGACCCGATAAGTTTATACAACACTTGACCCCTAATAACGGGTATGCATCTTATGTAGACACAATAGGTACTGAGTTTATTATATTTTTAGACGTAAGGAGGTACCTCTTAATTTACTTGGATGACTTTATCGTTCGTTCCTTTCAGCCGACGGACGTCCAAAGCTGGACAAAGGCCTCCTGCAATGATTTCCAGCCCACACGGTCCTGCGCGATCTATAACCAGCGCCTTCCACCTTTAATGTCGTCAGTCCATCTGGTCGGAGGACTCCGCTTTCCTGTACGGGGTCGCCATTCCAGCACTTTGGGTCACCTACGTCCGTCGGTTCAACGAGCTATGTGCACCGCCCATTGCCACTTCAGCTTCGGTATTTATTATGCTGTGTGAGTCTGAGCCTTCTTATGAGGCCTATAGTAAACGACCATGTCTCGGATACAGACCTTATCACACACGGTATAAAAACAAGATAGGTACAAGGACAAGGACTTTCTGAACGATCTCAGAAGTGTTTTCTCAACCTTTCTAAGGCAATGAATTAAAATACTTTCCTACAATGACTCAGTATGAAAAAAAGTCTAGGTAAGTATACCTATAACTTAAAGATTCTTACTTACTATGGACCTCCAAGAAATTAAAGGCAATTAATAAAGTAGGTATGCATTACCTTGTGTTAGTAGTGTTAGATTAAATAATTTATTATATTATTTAAGGGGATGTATATTTTAAGTTCAATGTGTACTATTATTTCATAATAGTACCTAGCGTGTTTCGCCACGCTCTACGTTATAATTAATATTAAAATAGCAATTTGTCGGAAAAGCGAAATAGCTAAACCATTTTAAACATGATAATGATTTAACAACTACATTTTGGAAAATTACCACAGCGGGGTAATTTTCCGGGAGCTAAAACATTGTAAACAAATATTTAAATGTTTCCAGGAGTTCTGTACTTGATCAAAATATAATATTCAGTTATTTTAAACGGAAAATCAGATCAAATTATTGCCCTACACTGATTTTATTTCAAATAGAAGCCATAAATATAAATAAATTTTTTTTTTTATTTCAATGATGTTGGGTCACTAACATATCCCGATAGCTTTTGTAGTTATTGAATATACGAGTGCGACAGACAGACAGACGGCCGGAGAAAGTCTATAAGGTAATTTTTACTTTGATATGGAACCATAAAAATTGGTCAAGTGCGACTCGGACTCGCGCACTGAGGGATCCGTATCATCAATAGTACCTATATTCCCATTCACTATGGTATTAAAGTAACATAAACACTTAATCAAAAACGAGCATAAAAATGACGTTAATTGTATAAGAGCCTCCTTAAATATTTATTTTATTCTACTTTTTAGTATTTGTTATTATAGCGGCAACAGAAATACATCACCTGTGAAAATTTCAAGCCTGTAGCTATCACGGTTGAAGAGATATTATGTAACAGCGTGTGGACGGACGGACGGACGGACTGATGGACGGACAGCGAAGTCCCAGTAATAGGGTCCCTTTTTTACCCTTCGGGTATGGAACCCTAAAAATGACCAGTAACTAAGTATCTATCTTATTAAAATCATTTCTCAGAGTCAGGTTATTCCCCAGTATCTATAATGTAGAGATACCTTGTAAAGGTCAGTGTCTACTTTTTTTATTTAAGTATACCGGAGTTGATCTCAGAAAAAAAGAACTCATCTCTTTCTTACCATCTATTAGTGAAGAGGATGGAATGAGGATTCGCTAAGGTCAAAACCAGTGATAATGCATAGGTTATTAACACTTGATCAGTCTGGTTTGCGAAGTTCGATTGGTCTGTATTGTTTAATGAATTGTGCATTTATTGAAAATGATTTTAATTTTGTGTTTACTTTTAACCCTAAAAGTTGACTGGAGTTTTGCGGAAGCCGGTATGTACAGAGTGCAGAGTGTCCGAAGACTGCATAAAAGTCCATTATAAATAGCAATTATTCATAGTATTACCACCGAATATATAATATTACTAACGTCACAGATTTTAACTAACGTATACTGTCTACGATACTGTGCATAGCAATTTTATGTAACAACTAATGACGAAATACGCTGCGCTGAGAGGACGGGAAATATGTGACGTATGTTGAAGCCAAAAATTTCTCAAATATGGCGTTGCGCTTCATATATTTCGGTACCGCTGTCAGCGCATACCGCTGCTGGTCGCATACATTATTAGCGCCATTTTACTGTTTTGACACATTTCAGAGGTTTCAGGGCGGAGCCTAAAAATATATGCGTGACGTCACTAAGTGCTCATCTTTTTTGTTAGGTACATCCATGGTAACAACGCACTGTGCTGCACTCGTCACTCGACATTGTTTCTCAAGTTACTTTACGCCCTGTAATTTCGCCGGCTAGCCTTCAACTGGAACACAGTCCCTCAAGCTTTGCAATTACTGCTTCGCTACAGGATATCTGACACTGTAGCTATCCAATTGGTGGCAAAACAATTCTAATACCAGCTAATACGACCTCGGTATAAGTTATGTTAGTAATATTAAATATGCGGTGGTATAAGTAGGCCCATAATTATAGTAGGGGTTTTGGCCATAGCTTTACCACACTGGCCAAGTTGTAGGTTGGCTTTACAGACCTTTGAGAACTTCTCATAATATTTTTTTCGCCACTAAACAACTATTACTAATATTTTATAGTTACCACAAACCAAAAGCAATGGGAGCTCAATGGTGATCTTTTTAGTGTATTGGTTCCAACTTGGGCACCTTCAAATCAAGAGGGAAGTGGGCTCTCAGTCAAGTTAGCGTATACATTAAAACAAAAACTTTATAAATTGACATTTTTTCACACGTTTCTGTTAAGAAAACTCAGCGATTAGACATAGAGATACTTATACCGAATTAAACTCAATTAGAAGCAGTGTAGTAACCCATTGGTTCAGACCTCTGCTTCCTAGCAATGGATTGTGGGTTCGAAACCCAGGTACTATCTATATTCCCGTACTCCCGCCAGCAGGTTTGTCGAAGGTACAAACAGTTCTTAGTGGGTGCAAGCCCCACATAACCCCTTAGTTTCCCCTGTCGAAGGGGTATGTGTCAGGCATTTTCTGTCTATAAAAAAGGTACTATCTATATACCTATAACTACCCCCGCTAGACAACGATGGATATGTTTAATCGGACAATCTTATATATCTCTTTCCAGCATGTGGCGTTGTAAGCAAGAAGGAATGGGACGGTATCAGCCCGCTGCATGTGGAGTACCTGACGAGACCTGTGGACCTGGTGATCATCCAGCACTCCGCCACTCCAGGTTGCAGCACTGACGCCGCGTGCGAGGAGCTGGTCAGAAACATCCAGGACAACCACATGGAACAACTCAAGTTCTGGGATATTGGGATGTCGTACGTATCCTATGTTACCTATGTTAGACGGTATTTTTGCACAATATGATGTAGTTTGTCATGGATCGGGTATCTGAAAACGTTTGCTCCAATATATGCCCATTCAGTGACTTTAAGTTTCGATGTTTTTTTTTCTGTTGACAATTATATCATGCAATCAGTCCTAAGACAGTAACAAGTTAACAGTTGTGTGGTAGGGTGTAATTGAACTTTATTTTTCTGTATATTTTTTTCAGTGGACTGTAATAGGTAGGTATGTACATAACATATCCTTCAGCTCGTTTATGACCTGTCCAAATTCAAGATTTTTCCGATTTCAGACGATTTAGGCAGTCGTGGGCCGTAAGTTGAGACGCTAGCTGATTAGGATGGTGTGCCAGCCGGGATATGTACTCGTATTTGGCACTGCACTATTCTTCAGTTTTGATCATAAAAGATTTACATGAAGCTCGTTGTGTTGCTATAAACTATGGGAAATTTGTTACTTGTTTTAGAATGTAGTCTTCAGCTCAACAGCTTTAGAAGAAGAAAAACTTTGCAAGCATTTTGCAATAACAACATTAATGGTCAGAATTCCTTTGAATATTTCAAGTATCTTACCAACACAACTGTTTCAAACATGAATAGCCTTGGGTGGTATGTCTGACAAGGGTTCTTTGAAGGTTTAATTATCAAATTAGTGAAACATATTTTCAGGTTCCTCATAGGCGGCAATGGAAAAGTGTACGAAGGAAGCGGATGGCTACATGTCGGTGCTCACACATACGGGTACAACAGGAGGTCTATTGGGATATCCTTTCTTGGAAATTATAACAGTAAGTTCATTCGGTAGCCTTTATCTTATCTTACTTTGCAGAAGCCAAGAATATCACACTAATAGTAATGTCACTTTAAAGAAGTAACATAATTCATAAAAAAATCATGAAATAAATTAATACTAAATATTATTAATACGTTAATAGTACAACAAAAGTATTAGCTTTTACGAGGCGAGAGCTTTCTGGTTGGTAGTTTTTAAACGCGAAAGTTTGTGTCTGTGGTTCTCTTTCACGCCGCAACTACTGAACGGATTTGGCTGAAATTTGGCATTATACTTAGGATTAAATATACAGGTTTTTCATCTTCCAAAAGTTCATATTTCCCGTGGGATTGATAAAAACCGATTTTCACACCGGTGCGCAATCAACTAAATAATAGGTAGATATAAATTAAAGGTGTGTTTCAGAAAGCAATTACACTGACTTACGTTCCAGGAACTGGGCGAAACACGAACATACATTGATTGAATTTTCGGAGTATGGTCCTTCTGGACCATATAGGATTGTACAATGGTGTATCCATAAATAATATTATTATTTCAGCAAAACAACAGAATGACCCAATTTTTTCATTCCTGAAAATTAAAGTAGTTTTTATCCCAAATGTCTCTCAGATATTTCAATAAAGGTTTGAATTACCACACAAACTAAGAAACACCACAAATTAAGAAAAGCTATAATCCACGTGACACGGGAAAAGCATTGCAGCTTTCATGAATTCATTTGTCAGGAAAATAAGATAAGAAATAATATGACTTATGAAATTAGCATTACGTTTTATAATCGGCTTTACCCATATCAAAGGGTGTTTTATAATCCTATTAATACCTGCTGGAATAATTTTATAAATGTAAAAGCTTTTACATATTTAAATCGTAGTGTGTTTTACCAAGTATGAATGGTAAATATCAAAAGTTCCTTTATTTGTTTATTTCTTAAATACGCAGCAGTTTATTGTTAAACTGTTTGTCCATTGCAGCCGCCATTGGAACGAAACCGATAACAAGTAAACATATTTTATTTATTTGATATTAAAGATAAAACATTTTATTATCGCTTACCAGTTCATAATTCATTATTTAGATTAAGTAAATAAGCCTCCTTCTGGCTTTATAGTCGGTTACCTAAAGCGGTTTGAAATTTGAAGCGATGAATGAATGAATGGGAATTATGAAATTCTAGAGTAAAGATATCTCAAATCGAATCTCAAAATTCGACCATACCCTATTGCCCTGGCCGAGCGTAGGTTTCACACACATTTGAAAAATATTTGATAAACATTCACGCATGCAAGATTTTTTCTTCATCGTCTCTCTAAAGTAAATTAGCTCGATGATTCTGCCATACACATACACTCCTTGTTTACAATTGTACTGCAAATTCCACAAATTTATTTCATTTTAATATATAACGTTTCAGTGATTGTTGTTCAAATAGATTAATTATGGTCAGAGTAGGTAATTCCTGTCCTAACAATTATTGATATTATTTTATTCAACGATGTGCCATTATGTCAGAAGGCATATAAATATAGAAGGTCTATAAATTTAATATCGTCGTAGAATTACTTAAGTGTGTTCGCATGTCGATAGCTTTGAAATATAAAGACACTCATACGATTTAATAAATGCGAACGCGCATTACGAATCTAAGTTGCGATGACGTAGAGTCGTAAATATCACTGTAAATAATAAATAAATAATATAAATATATATCAGGACATTATACACATCGCAATCTAACCCCAAAGTAAGCATTAGCTTGTGTTTTGGGTACTAGATAACTTATAAATTTATTAATACACTAGCTGTTGCCCGCGGCTCCGCCCGCGTGAATTAAGATTCTTTTACATATACCGTGAAAATCCTTGATTATTCGCGGGATTCTGGTGTGATGTTATACAGAAACCTGTTTTTACTTCGCACGGGTTACCTTGTGGTGATTTTGAAAACTCCTTTTTCTTAATCATAATATAAAGTTTCATTAATACGTAGTTGAAAGATCAAAAGGACGATTTTAAGTGTCGATATTTCGACCCAATGGCACAGGTCGTAGTCACTACGTGACTACGACTTGTACCAATGTATCGAAATATCGACAGTTAAAATCGTCCTTTTCGTTGTGATTTTTATTCTGAAACCACGAAATATGTCAAAAATTATTAAACCATGTGAAAAGTTGTACTGGTGGTAGAACTCTTCTTTCAGAGTTCGGCCGGGTAGGTACCACTGGGATAAATCACTCTACTAACAATATTCCCCAGCCCAACATAATATAAGAGTCTTTTAAAAATCTTTGCTTCATCCCAATACAATCCAAAACATCAGAATGGACAATGGCTATATATTTCCTTACGTATAAAAAGACCTTAGATGACAGTCAGTCGGTTAGGATCGATAAGACATAAGAGTTAAAAATATTTGTGAACCATTATCTTACCCTTTCCATACATCCTCTTACCCAGTGGCACAGGTCGTGGTCACTACGTGACCACGACTTGTACCAATGTATCGAAATATCGACAGTTAAAATCGTCCTTTTCATTGTGATTTTTATTCTGAAACCACGAAATATGTCAAAAATTATTAAATCATGTGAAAAGTTGTACTGGTGGTAGAAATCTTCTTTCAGAGTTCGGCCGGGTAGTTACCACTGGGATAAAATACTCTACTAACAATATTCCCCAGCCCAACATAAGAGTCTCTAAATCTTTGCTTCATCTCAATACAATCCCAAGTATTAGAATGGGCAATGGCTATATATTTCATTACGTATAAAAAGACCTATGATGGTCAATCGGTTAGGACCAGTTAAGACCTGAGAGTTAAAAATATTTGTGAACCATTATTTTACTCTTTCCATGTTGAGGATGATAAAAAAAGACGCGGCACTCTAGGAATGTCCACAAAAGTGAAAACTTTAATCTGTTCATGTCTCAACAGTGCCATCTTAATATAAAGTCAAGAAACAGTACATTACATGACAATAAATTATTATTAACAAAATATTCGGTAGTACTTATCTCCAAGTTTTACATTCAAGTTCCACATAACTTGTAGAGATGGCGCGATACGGTATAACGTGGTGATAAATTCATGATTTTTGTTCACCCTAAAGTGAAAAATCTTAAACCATACAAAATGTTCTACTAAGCATATTTATTTACGGCTGTAAGGGTACTCCAGTCTGACTTGAGCCCTTACGTCCTAGCCCTAGGTGCTTGTCCATTCCGAGTTTCAAGTCACCTACTTGAACTCAATTGATAAAGGTTCTGATGTCTATAATTTCTGAACTACAAAAGTGATGATGATAAAATTTATATGGAATAATCTTTAAAGAACCTCCTTTCTAACAAAAAAAGAATGAATGAAATCGGACAGCGGGTTAATGGATTATAACTAAATACACATTTTGACTTTGATGCCGTCTTCCAGGGAAACCATGATGAATTCCGGGACAAAAAGTATCCTATGTCCTACCTCGGAGTATGAACTATAATCATGTCAAGTTTCATTTAAATCCATCCAGCGGATTAGCCGTGATGCGCGGTCGTGAAACAGACAGACAGACAGACAGACAGACAGACAGACAGACGGACAGACAAAAATTAAACAAATTACAGTTTTGGCTTCAGTATCGACTAAATAGTGTCCTCCAACAAAAATTTTCAAAATATCTTCAATGTACAGAATTCGACCCTTTACAGTTTTATTATAAGTATAGATAAATATAAATATATAAATAAATATATATATATATATATATATATATATATATATATATATATAAAATATAAATAAATATATATATATATATATATAGATAAATATATTGAAAAACACCCACACACTGGAAAAAATTCATGCTCATCACACAAACATTCTCCAGTAGTGGGAATCGAACCCACGACCTCCGACGCAGAAGCAGGTTCGCTACCGCTACGCCACTCTAAATAGTAAATAATATAATATCTATAGAAAAATAACAATAATGGCAAATGACATGTAATATGTGTATTATTATGGTATTATTAAAAACTATATAATATACCAGAGAAGACATACTCAATTCTCTGATTTGTGTTAGTTAGTGGTGCCCAAAATTTCTATGTACATATAGAAATTTTGGGCACCACAATTTTGGGTACGAGTAGAAACAGGTAACTAATTACCGTTAAAGTAATTAGGTACTTTCTGTGAGGTAAAAAACAAAAATGAATGCAAATGCAATCCAAAGCAACTAATAGCAGAATTGAAGTGGTTTAAAACTAAAAGTCCCTATTTCATATGACAACTACTTGTAAACTTAGTTTTTAAGTCGTTAAATAGTTCTCACTATTAATAAGTATATTATGTACCTACTTAATCATTTTTACTGACTTTTCATAAGTGCTAACAAGTAATGGCCTATATGAAATAAATGATTTGATTTGATTTAACAAAAATCACCTCTATGCTTTAGTAACTCTATAATAATTAAGCTTAATGGTTATAGGTCAAATCAATTCCGAATTAACGACAAAGTATTGACGTAACAGTCCGCTACATTTATTATTAGTTCTAAAACGTAACGCGACTGTTATAACTGATAGTAAATTTATGAATCTAGCATAGACTAATAAATTGAAAATACAATTTTCTCCTTCCTTAATCCTTAAGGCGAAATCGACGACTCTGCCCGCGAAATTCAAAATTTTTGTTTTTTTTTTGCGATTTGTACGCTAATTACACATCAGAGGTTTATAGCAGTCAATTTGCTGCAATAGCAGTATCATCTTTACATGATTATATGAAAATCTTTGCATAAAAATATGTATCCTTGGAAATTAGTCCGACTATCGAGTTTTATGTGAGTAACTCGCAAATCTCGGACTAATTTCTTTAACTCGACACTTTCAAGTATAGATTTTTATATAAACACGTGAAGATGATACTGGAATTCTCGCAATTTGACTGCCATAAGCCTATTATATATTTTTATTTTAGCTTAAAAATCGCGAAAAACCACAAAAAAATTAAATTTCGCGGGCACTCCAGTGGTGTGCTCCTTAATCCTTATAGCACGCAGTTAGCTACAGATAGATTGTGAAACAAATTTTTGTAATCTAGATACGGCACAACTTTTTAAATAAATTTCATTCACTCATAATTCAATAGAACGACAGATTAATATAAATCATCTTGCATGTAAGGTTAAGGACAGTGAGAGAGGATGATAACAGAGGATAGAATATCTTTAAACTGTGACGATAGTATGAGCCAATCGGAGCTATCAAGTATCACACCCAGAAGTCATATGTCTAGTCAATGATCTGACTCCACTCGTCCTTTTCTACTTGACCAGTCTAGGAACAGACTGATCGTTTGCAGTTCCAAAAAATCTAGCGATTTCATCGATGGGTTTGACACAAAAAGTATATTATATACTCGTACCTTAGCACATCTCTGGTAGACAAGCTCTTGTTTGTGACCTTGGTGTTGCACTGTTTTTTATGCCCTCTTATCATCGATATACCATAGGACTATATCGATGCCTCTTATGCATAAACCAAAATACCTAACAAAGGTGCCAATTATGTCGTGAAAAATTACTGAACTAATTTGACGCGTTTGAAAATAGTGACATCCTTTTTAGAAGCAAATAAAATAATAATTTAGTTTAGAGATTTTGCGAAACAGAATTAGCGCCAGTTCTTGAGTAAACTTGGTGATAACGACGTTAAATAAAATGGTAAAAAATCTCATAAATACTATTTGGTTAATTTCAGCTGATGAACCAACACCTGAACAGATAGAAGCAGTAAAGAAGCTCATCGACTGCGGCGTAGAGAAGGGCCATCTGTCCCCAGACTACCACTTGGTGGCCCACAAGCAACTGATCGCCACGGAGAGCCCCGGGAGAAAACTGTACAGACTGATCAGGAAATGGCCCCACTTCTTGGAAGATGCTTCTACTATCATGAATAAAAGCTAATTTTGTAACATCGTACATAATAATTTTTACTGGACTTTTAACAAATCATCGTACTGTACAGAATATTAATGACACTTACACATTTATTTTTTAATTTTCCTTAAAACATTTTTCCCTTTCGTTTGTTCTCAATGTTTCAACGTTTGTGGTAAACATCAATTACACTTATAATATTATGAAATTTGGAACATATATTAGCTTATAACCTGAATTAACACATAAGCTACTTCTTGTTCCCGTATGATTAAAAAAAACCTAAATCTAAAATAAAAAAATTAAGGTTTGAATAGGAGCGAGAATGGGAAAGGGAAACTCAAGTATCCTAGATTTATGAAAAACTGAATTTCACGCGGGCGGAACCGCGGACATAAGCTAGTCAGTCAGATAAATTTAATTTTATATGAAGTAAACTCACATTCACTCTAACTCACTCACATAAAGCTCCGTAGGTATTCGCGGTGGTTGACTTTTAGTTCAGATCAGCTTTTGCTGTGGGCTTCGTTCCCCTTTGTTATTAGTTTTGCTTTTGACGGAACGTTCTAGATTGGTAAGTTTGGTAATCTAAAAAGGGTTTTGAAACTTTTATTTTTTTCTAACATTAGGTTTATTCGTAACATTTAATTAATCTGAAATAAATTAGGATGTTGGGATATTTTATACTAATTACTAAAATCTTTTCTTAGGCGCAATCGTTTTGTAAGTAGGCATTACGAATCTTAGCTCAAATTGTAAGGCCTTTTTCTGTAGGGAATATTATGAATAGAATATCAATGTTCTTAGCAGTTCTTAGACCTGCCCATATAAGTTCAGTTGAAGCTTTTGTAACTATCGATATGAAAACTTAAGTCAAAAATGCGTTTCAGTGTCTTTGCCATCCCTACCGGTTTATATATTTGGTGCTACCACCGAGATGCCTATGCCGTCATCTCGGTTGAAAACTCAGACATACTGAATACAAAATGTGCAAACTGACAGCTCTTTGTTGGAAACTGATCATAGTGTACAACTGAAATCTCTGTGCCTATGAAGGCACTGAGAGAGAATAGCCCTGAACAAAAAGGATCTATAAATAAAACCTGTTATATGGGTTTTACTATTTTTATTTATTACAACGGCACAATACCTACCTAAGTTTCACAACATCTAGTTATTATTAATAAATTGGGTTTTTATTACAAAACATAGTGACTTCGTTTGCGATGTTTATATGGCAGCAAAACGTACTCGTATTCCAATTACATGCACCAGAAGGGTGTTTTTGGAAGTAATCCCCTTAACATTAATTAATTGTTATTCATCCGCTAAAGATAATCCTCGTACACGTATAAATTTTCAGCCGGCTTTTACGAGATCAGTGTAATGACCGTTAACATATTTCCCATTAAGATATATCTAATTGTTGATAAGTCAACGCGTGCACTATTGTACTTTAATATCTTGTTCATGATAGGTTTTTCCCAATTCTTCATATTCAACTACTTATAAGTTTATTTGTACTCTGATCATGTTTTGATTATTATAAATTTTACTAGTATAATACATTCTGGTCATTATTTATCGGCGGCGGAGATAGTTCATCTTCCTGCAACTGAAGCCTCACTACATAGTGGGATCTATACCAAATCCACCACGCAAGTGCGTGGCGGGTTAGGGCCGATACGATCCAACAGTAGTAACAAACCTGGAAATCAATTAATACAATGAAAACAAGAAAATAATACAAAATAATATTTATAAATCGTAATTATTGGACTTCTCGAAGCCTAACCATTTGAGGACAGTTCGCATATGGGTTAGAACACAGCGGAAAAATAAATAACTCGGATTCATCCGACCCAAATATAACAGCGGATAATAGTGCAAAACAAAATTTTACTCTTAATAATTCCATTCACGCATTCCTGGGTGCAGTTGCTTGCTTGAAGTTTTGTGATCACAAAGCCAAGAAAGATGAACAACTGCTTGTATGAGTAAATTGAATTGAATATTGTCACTGTTTTGACGCAGTTTTTCATAAAAATTTTCAAAAATTCATAAAAAGCTGTACCAGCGTCATGCAAGCTAGAACGAAAGTTGAAGCTAGAGGCCACGGCGTCATCTGATTCTGCGCCATGAGTCCAGCAAACGTCCTGCCCGTGAGACCAGCAGCGACTACCGCAATCGGTGTCATTATCATGATGCCGAAGAAATCCACAATCATCTGAAACAACGTCATCATCTCACTGTCAAAGAGATTATTGGGATTATTAACACTTCAAATAAACTTTGCAATATTATTGGCCTCTGTATCGCGTAGTTAATCCATTAAAAATCATAGAGCTTTCTAGGTGTCAGAACTATATTTTTGTCTGTAAGATGTCGTTGAACAGTTTTCAATGAAATCGAGCTTCTTGTCTCATTTTGCTTCATAGAACAAAATACCCATATGTGAACTAGCCATTGACGAAATACGCTACGCTATTTTAATCAATGGAAGTAGCCTGTACGTTAGAAAAAAATTAAATGATCGAGAAAAATAAAATGGGAATAATGAAACTCACATGCTTGGAATTGTTGCTGAGAATCCACAAGACGAGTGCCTTGAGTAGACCGAATTTATGCACGCGTTTTGTTATATAACTTGTTCCACATAATTCACACGATGACTTCCCAGACTCTGTTAACCATCTCTCTAAGCATTTTACGTGCACCCTACCAACGGTGCCTCTACACCCACAAGCTGATATCAAACGACCTAATTCAAGTGAAGAATCTTCTCCACTGTGACAAATGCGGCACATTTCTTCAACAGAATGACTGCTTACTCGCTCTTCTTCTTCAGTATTCTGAGATACTTCTATAGTTGGTTTAACAATTTCAACCTCTTCTTCGTTTTTCTCTATAACCTCGTCATCCCATTCTACTGCATCTATTGCTATCGTTTTTGTGTTAGAAATAATGTAATTGTCAAGAATGACCGGAGCCTTCCTTTTTGGACTTCTTACCTTGATACGGTGAGTATATTTATCACGCCTTGAAATTAGCTCTGTTTTATTATTTTCATTATTTTCTATTGGTTTTTTATATCTTTGGTTATCCTTCCTTAAATTTAATTTCGAAAAACTCATAGTTGACGAATCAATACCTGACAAGGCAAATAAATCAATATTGCTAGAGCTTGCTGTTATCTCTTTATCAGAGTTAATGATTGCAAATTTTGTTTCCGTGGATGTGTTAGTTTTGCATTCTGTTAACACTTCTTGCATGGAAGATCTTTTCGAAGTGTTAGGTTGAAGTCTATTTCTAGATTTTATATTCTTGACACCTAACACATTTTGTGAAGAAATAATCTCTGGATCACGATCTAGACGGCTATATTAAACATGTAAGACAATTAATTGTATTGAATTGTTGAGAGATAGATTAAAAAAAATAGAAAGTAGCTAATTGGTGGAAAAACTAAATCCTTACTTGATTTGTGTCCCCTTCTCTGTTTTAGATTTTGGCCGATTCGCAATTTCATTTTGTACACTAAACCTCCTCCGCCGCGAACTCGGCATTTTACAAAAAATTTAATTTTGTTACTATAAAATTTTTTAGTGATATCTTATCATTATCATAAATCAAAATTTAGTTTTGATTATTGTGGTTTATATTTTTCTGGTTTGCAAAAAGGTTAAGATCAATGCTGGTTTGTGATTTTATGACATATTAAGTAATCTTGAAAAAGTTTTCATTAAAATAAGGTGTCTATATGTCTATACCCTATACCATTGATCTATAATACTTTGTACCTCTTGCCCTATACCGATATCTCAACAGTCTCACTTCTTTGAAATATTATTTTTTTGCAACTACTCGTAGGTCTTTGATTATCATCTTAGAAAAAAATCAATTCATATTTAACGGTTTCATCATTCATCGTTGTTATGGGGTAATTGAATAATCAAAATAAAAACCAGCCAAGTACGAGTGGGACTCATGCACTAAGGATTCCGTACTATTATAGGAAAAGTACAACGTTTTTTTTTCGTAGAATAATAGTGTAATATGAAAACTATCAAGCATAAAAATAAATAAAAATCTGTTTTAGAATACATTATAAGTAACTTTCATATGATACCCCACTCAATAAAGTTATCAAATATTGAAATACCGTTTTCTCCCTTTTTAAATAAAATAAAAACGATTTTTAATTTTTGATAATGCCAATGACATTAGGCAACTATTACCATTAACCTAAACTATTCCCAGGTAGATAAGTTCCATAGAACTTACTGAAATAAAGGGTCGTGACAAATAGACAGACAGACGGACGGATGGCAAAGTGATCTTCTAAGGGTTCCGTTTTTTTCCTTTCGAGGCACGGAACCCTAAAAACAAGATTAGTTTTTCGAAAAGATAATTGGGAGTTACGTGAGCTAAGTACCAAAATAATTCCTCCGACTTTCCTGTTCACCCGTTATCAGAGAGTTCTTTAGCTCACTATCGCGTTTGACCCCTTTGGCACAAAATACAGATTGTCCTCGTAAATTGGTTTTACCAGGGTTTTACATCGTTACTCGTCAGACAGTGTTACGCATAAATAATAATATAAGTCGCGATACTAGAGCAGTTCTTCGAATCCTCTGCTTGGAATACACGAACTCATCTCTCCCGTAGCATTATTAATTAAGTATTGTGATTAATTTAAGCAAAATGAAGAAAACTGTACTGTTTACTCTTTGCGTTGTTGCTGTATCAGTGATAGAGGTGAAACCAGCGCCTTGGTAAGTATCTACCACAGATCTATTTATAATTTTTGATCAATTAAGTGTGATCAGTCTAAATTACTACAATACCTCATGATTGAAGCACTTAACTTATGAAGTAGTTTCTTGTAATTTAATGGATGTTTGATAACAAGGTACGAGTATAAGCTTCCACGGCATAAGTTCTGAATTATTCGTAATTATAAATAGAAGATTCCATAAAGGCGTTCCCTTTCGCGTGTAAAAAAAAGCAGCCAAGTGCGAGTCGGACTCGCCCATGAAGGGTTCCGTAGCAGCAAGTAACATAATAATATAAAAGTTCTTGTAGTTAGTGGGAAAAGTCCCTTAAATGTATGATTTTTACCCTTTAAAATCTGAATTTAGGAAATCCCGTTCTTAGTGCACCTTCATGACGTAATATCAACCTAGGTACCAAATTTCAGATCTCTACGACTTTTAGTTTTTCCGGAGTAGCTGGAACAACAAAGAAAATTTACCTTTTGTATGGGAAAATCTCTTTAATGTATGATTTTTACCCTTTAAATGTGAATTTCGGAAATCCCGTTCTTAGTGCACCTTCATGACCTTATATAGATCTAGGTACCAAATTTCAGATTTCTTCGACTTTTAGTTTTTCCGGAATAGCTGGAACAATGAAAAAAAAATTCACTTTTGTATGGGAAAATAGCTTAAATGACTCCTAAAGAAAAAACTATTTACTAGATATCGTTCAAACCAATTTTCGGTGGAAGTTTGCATGGTAATGTACATCATGTACTTTTTTTCAGTTTTATCATTCTCTTATTTTAGAAATTAGAGGGGGGGGCACACATTTTACCACTTTGGAAGTGTCTCTCGCGCAAACTATTCAGTTTAGAAAAACATGATATTAGAAACCTCAATATAATTTTTGAAGACCTATCCATAGATACCCCATACTTATAGGTCTGATGAAAAAAAAATTTTTGAGTTTCAGTTCTAAGTATGGGGAACCCCAAAAATTCATTGTTTTTTTTTCTAGTTTTTTGTGAAAATCTTAATGCGGTTCACAGAATACATCTACTTACCAAGTTTCAACAGTATAGTCCTTAAAGTTTCGGAAAAAAGTGGCTGTTACATACGAACGGACAGACAGACAGACAGACATGACGAATCTATAAGGGTTCCGTTTTTTTGCCATTTGGCTACGGAACCCTAAAAATGGCAATTTCACTCGCGAATTTGGTTTTTAATCCTATACCTTTAAGCAGCAATTCTCGTATATATATTTCTATATAATCCGAATCTCAGAAACGGCTGGAACGATTTTCATGAAATTTAGTATACAGCTGATTTGTGGGCGATATTTATATCGATCTAAAATAGAATTAATTTTTTAGGAAATGTAGAATTTACAAAAAAAACACTCCTGCTGCCATCTATTGGCAAATAGAGAAAATACCGAGCAAAGCTCGGTCACCCAGATATTTAAAAGTGGAAAGTTTCAATTAATGCATTGCTATTTTGAGATATACTGATTACTGAACCAAACATATTTTTTTACAGTTACGATTATGGTTGTTACGGAGGTTCAGTTACCAATATGGGAAATGGTGACGAAAACGTAAATGAGTTCAATTTCGACGGCTACGATGACTTTGATGATGGCGGAGATGTTGGCTACGGTAGAGGCGGCGGTGCAGGAAGCAGCAACTACGGTTCAGCCCGCGGTCAAGGTGGTGGCTTTGGCGCTGGTGGCGGTAGAATGAGTGGCTTCGGTGGAGGTGGCGGTGGAATGAATGGCTATGGTGGAGGCGGTGGTGGAATGAATGGCTACGCTGGAGGCGGCGGTGGAATGAGTGGCTATGGTGGAGGCGGTGGTGGAATGGGTGGCTACGGTGGAAATGGCGGTGGAATCGGAGGTTACGGTGGAGGCGGCGGTGGAATGAATGGCTATGGTGGAGGCAGCGGTGGAATGGGTGGCTACGGTGGAAATGGCGGTGGAATCGGAGGTTACGGTGGAGGCGGCGGTGGAATGACTGGCTATGGTGGAGGCAGCGGTGGAATGAGTAGCTACGGTAGAGGACGTGGCAGAAGCAGCAGCTATGGTTGCCCTAACAATGACTGTGGTGCTCTGGCTGGAAATAATTATGGAAACGGAGACTATAACGAGAATACATTCAATATTGATCCGCTAAACAAGGGATCGGGGCGAGTCAATAACTATGGAGTTGGTAACCACAATCGCCATATTTTTAATGGAATTCCTGGATAAATGGTTGTTGCTAGTGTTAACAATTACAAAGTATATTTGTGATAATAGTTAATTTTTATGAACTTTGACAAGCATTTTGTTTTATTAGATCACAAAATTACTGCTTGATAAATAAGTTACGTATGTTTAATCTTTTTTCGATTCCATCCATAAAGCTTTCTGCTCTTGATATTATTGAAAATTTTTGATTTTTTCTATATTTTTTGTAAGATTTTTGTCATGCAATTTTGTACTAAATTGCTAATTCCCCTATGTTGTCCACGAGCCGCCGGGCGTCTGCAATAAAATAATAATCGTGAGTGTCCGTCCGCCGCCGGGCGGCTATTTTTGCCAGCCATTTAGAGGCCATCGGACATTCGTGCCTTGTAAATTATCGATCTATGGACATTACCGACTGTAACTTTTAAAAAATAATTGAAAAACGAAGGCAGCGACTATGAAACACCATTATCTAACATTTTTTTCGTGATATTTATGAAATCGACGTTTGAGAAAAACCGTCAACAAACAGGAAAACTTATCGATAACTTATTATATTACAAGTCTTACCCGCGCGAAATGGTGCCATGAACACCGGCTGCATATCCACCTTAAGTAGTTTTATTTGTTTTTGAAGTCGGTGGCAAATCAAAATTCGCATTTCACTTTGAGCATGCTGTTTACAAATTCTCCGAACTAAACTAAATATGGCTAATGGAACCGACTACAAAAAATAAATAGGTATACCAAAATTTATCAGAAAATTATGCTTTTCAGTAGGTTGGTTTTTGAAAGCGGTTCCCTCAAAAAAAATTGAAATAATTATCATGTATTTATTGTATGTATTCATTGGGTTTTTATTTCATACTTTTTTGTGATAAGTAGGTTTTGGGCTAATTACTAATTAATTGCTCAGTAAAAAGTAAACTTTTCATTATTTTCTATAAAAACACCTGAATATAACGGAATTTCAATTTCTAAAGATTTTTGCCTTTTTGTATGTCTAAAAAGTAATAATTTAATTCATCAAACTGATCAAGGAATACCAGTCTACTACTATCTACTACGCGACGAATTAGTTTGTGCAACAATGAGGTCTCGTGCTCGTAGCGTCATAACGATACGCTTACGCTACGCTCGCATACGGAACGTGTGCGAAGGGGCTGAATTCGCTACGAGTAGCTACGAGCAAAATAATATTATATGAGGCTTCACCGCTTCAAGCGTAGGCCGTGGCGCCAGTTTTCGTGATAAGCTGATCGGAGACAGACGGACCTCCGCACGACCTTCCCCCGCTAAACTTCCGCACACTTTTTGAAGTGTTAACAAGTTTAAAATAAAACATGTTCAATAATTATCCATCTAATACGAATTATAACATAATAAGGAGTCGTGTGCTTCACGTGTGTTTGTCTTTGTGTGTTAAATAAATAATTCTTTAAACTTTCTTTGATTGGTGATGGTTATTGTTGAATGTTTGCTTACTTCTTGGAATTTTAATTTATAGGTAAGTTTAATTGCTTACAGTATTTTTGATTATTTGTTTCGTATTCGTGTCGGAAATTAAATAAAGTTTAATGTTTTTAGGGTTCCATACCAAAATGGTAAAAATGGAACCCTTGTGGTGAGACTTTCTCCGTCCGTCCGTCCGTCCGACTGTCACACTCGATTATTTCAGTAACTATTCAAGCTATCGACTTGAAATTTAGAATAGTTATAGGTAATAGTGACCCGACGTCATAACAATCGTAATTGTTTTTATTTTTATTTAAAAAGGGGGGAAAACCGGGTCGATAAAATTTCAAAATGAGATAACAATATTGAGTGGGGTATCATATGAAAGGGCGTTACTTGTGTATTCTAAAACTAATTTTTATTTATTTTTAAGCCTGATAGTTTTTGATTTATTGGGCAAACTGTCGAAAAAAATACCGTTCCCCCCCCCTTATCTCCGAAGTTTACCAATCGAAAAATCTGAAATAATTATGATCAATAGAAGTTAACGTATATTTTACAGGAAAAATAAAATAAACTCGCTGACTGATATACTTTTTTTGATAATAACAATAATCCACCAAAAACAAAGTTACGTTTGCGGTTTGCCAACAAAATTACCTACATGTAATTTATACTCGTAAATTCATGAACAAAAGTGATTCTTTCAATGTTTTACTTCTTTTATGGTATGGAACCCTCGGTGCGCGAGTCCGACTCGCACTTGGCCGGTTTTTTTTCATTACTTAAAACAAAGTATGACTTAATTTTTTACTTTTTTACACTATTAGTAAAATCTTCTATAGTTTGGTTTAGTTGCCTCTCTACTTACTTAATGGAGCTCTCAAAGAAAAAGCACAATTTATTACTAAAAACTGTCCAAGGGCGGATGCAATGCTCACACTGAGTGTTCCGTACGGTACATAACATTACACTTGCCCGTTTTTTTCTTGAAAGACTTCTTACAAAACTGAATGATTTTAGGTCAACCATTGTAAGTATCAAAATAATTGTTATATTTAAAGTAGTAAGGCCAGTTTTTATTGATACTATTATTTTATTTAGTGTACCTACATATCTTTTACATATGAACCGGATAAAACGGTTATGTATTCGATTTTGAATGACTTGCAGGTTAAAAATTATAAAAAAAACTTTCTTTAAACGTCATTGTGTTTAGTTTCGCTTAGAAGCAGACACAAAATTGGAAAAAAAACGTTACTAAGTTTCCCCAAAATTGCTCCAAATATTTCCATTTTCTTGAATTTTGCCGGAAACAATAATGGATTTATATTTATTATTTTTATTTGTGTCCGTTAATATATTTTCCAAAAATTCTTACGAATAAATTTTTGATAACTGACTTAGTTTTTTACTAAAATGACGTTTTTCTACGATACTTTTACGCTATGCTACCTGTGATACCATTTGTAATTAGTTAATATTTCGATCATGTTGTGGTGTTATTCGGGTTCGTATAGTAATAATCCATGCTCCTGGCTATATCTGGTTCCGAACTACTGTTGTTAAACGAAATTGTAAACGAATTTAGTTTTGCTTATTTTTATGTCCAGGAGGACATGTTTTCTGCTTATTTGTTTTGTAATAAAAACAACACTACCTCACGTCGTATTAGTTCAGGAGCACAGTTTTTACTGTCCAGCTAAAGAAAAACACCAGTTAATAAAGAAAATTACAAGTTTTCATTCATAATTTTTGGTATTACGGAACTCGACCAAAGTTATGAAAATTTTGATCAAAATTGATTATTTTATTTTAAAGAAATATTTCCGAACCAAATATGGCCAGGAGCATAGATTATTACTATATGAATCCAAATAACACCGCAACATGATCGAAATATTCACGAATTATAAATGATTTGGTATTTTGCATTAACGGAGACATCGTAGTTTTTGTTAAACATAACTCACAGCACCTTATTTTTGTTAAACATAACTCAGATGATTCAATGGGAATCACGAACAATTTCTCATTATCCCCATTTCATTTAGGAAAAGAACCCTGTACTATAGTGCAGTTATTATCTCGCTGCAGACTCGACGTATATACATGTGTTTTTATTTCTATCACCCATTTATAAAGATACAAAACAAAACAACTAACGATATCAATCATCGTAACTATTTTTTTTTGTCTTTATAAATGGGCGATAGAAATAAAATAGTTATTTGTTATGCAAGGGCGCAAAGTGGATTTTTGGGCCGAGTGTCAAATTTGAATGCTGAGCGGCGAAGGATTCTAGGGTTGAACCCTGAGCGTAGCGAGGGGTTCAAATAATAGAATCCTGAGCATAGCGAGGCATTCAAAGACACGAGACCCAAAAAAATTTGCGCCCGAACATAACACAAAATTTTTCATCTCACCATAGCGAGGAAAATCACCAGAACACTTTAGATCGGCATTGCGAGTTATGTTAAATGTTGTTTTTGGTAACTCTTTCACTTACTGAAACCACCTTCAATCATCACTCACCTTATTTCAAAGTTAAAACAAAAAAATAATGAATAAAGCAATGAAAATATTAGGTATTTTCATTTAATCACGGTTGGAAACATAGACAACTAACACTAGATCAGAAAAAAAAATTGAGAAACTTTTTTTTTACTTTTATTTTGAATGCGTTCTGAAATAGGAATTTCTAAGAACCAAAGATAATATAAAATTTTATAAATATTTTAACAATAATTACATAAACAACGAGGGAAAATCATGGATTTAATTAGATTTCTTTTATAATTAATAAAACTAAATAGGAGTTATTATATTTATTGATATTCTAAAAAAAAAGTAAAAACAAAAAAACTAATGTATGTATACAAACTCTAAGGTCGAACTTTTTTACTGAACGTATGTGTTATTGATGAAGAGAAAAGAAAGAAAAAAGATGTTAAGAATGAGAAAAAAAGAAGTCTTCAGCTTTGACATTGACATGACACGTAATACGAGTTTGACGTTGGAAATGCTTTTCGGCCCAAGGGCCGGAAAGGATTTTCATACTACTTTGTCTCCCTTGGGAAAAATGAAAATGCTTTGGCTGCCTAGGGAATATAATAGCATTTCCCGCCCGCATTTCGGGCATTAAAAAACGCTTTTCCGAGCGGGTGAGATGAAAACACGTTTATTGTACTGAGTCTGCAGCGAGATAATAACTGCACTATTAATCTCTTCAACAGCCCAAGGCTGTAAGATGATGATTAAGCAAATGAAATCCCACCAAAAACATTCTGTAAAAACTAGCCAAAGTCAAAATGGAGCTGCTTGTTTATCTCTAAAAAGTACTGAAATCTAGACAAAGTCGTGCCAAGTCAAAGGTTCCTTACTGCGATTTCTTTATTAGTATAGTTAATGTTGCGTGACTTGGCCGTTGAAGGGTACACAAGGGTTCAAACCAGGTGCTCCATGACACCATTGCACCAATCTGTCGCCAGAATTCATCGTCAATGAGTAGCGGTTCTTGGTCTTCAACGGCCAAGTCACACAACATTAACTATAATAATAAAGAAATCGCAGTAAGGAACCTTTGACTTGGCACGACTTTGTCTAGATTTCAGTACTTTTTAGAGATAAACAAGCAGCTCCATTTTGACTTTGGCTAGTTTTTACAGAATGTTTTTGGTGGGATTTCACTTCTTTTTGTAGAAACTTCAAAATATTACAAAATATTTCTGTCCGTTTTTCTAGATACATTAACTGCATAAATAACTTTGTAATCTCATATAATTTATATGGAATTACAAAGTTATTAATGCAGTGATCACCAGGTACTCCAGATCTTCGATTATCCTAGTTTTTATAGTTTTCCCTTTATGTGGCCATTAAACCCTAACTCTGTACCAAATTTCAGCTCTCTGAGTTTATGGGAAGTACTAGTTCTATTTTGATGATCATGAGTGAGTCAGTCAGTCAGTCAGTGTCGAAAATGCGAAACTTTGCTTTCGCATAACTTCGGAACTATATGACCTACAGACTTGAAATTTTGGGTTTTAAGTATGTGATTATAGCTTACTGGATAGCGAAAATTTCAGCGTTCTGGTCTTATCCAGAGGTTCTCAAATAGGAGCCCGAAAATGCGGCGAAATGGTTCCTGTAAAGATGGTACGGCAGTTTTGCTTCGCGCTTTGACTTTGGCGGGGGCACTGCCGTGCCCCCTGATAAAGTCAGAAATTTTCGGTAGATTTGTGATAATAGCGATCTTGGTTATTCTGTAAAAACAAGTGTGAAGTTACAATGATATAATTAAGACTGTGACAAAACAAACGGTTTTACGTTCTGTTTTAGCCTACGGGCACGGAACTCTACC